>OU744356.1:5000000-6250000 GCA_916610255.1 Lasioglossum lativentre | reverse complement strand
TTAACGAAAGAAATAAATCCCTATGCAGTTTCTGTATTTTGCAACCGATGCGGACAGCTTATATGTTGCTTGCACACAAACCCGTGCTAATAATAATATATCGGTTATAGCACAAAGGGACAGCAACCATTTTCAGCGGAGCACGCTCTGTGACTTTGACGCATTTAAACTAAATAAAAACAAGGAAATGCACGACGCATAAAACATAATTAAACTCCGTATATTTCGCTTCCGCATGAACACACCGAATCCGTCGACGTCGGATCAGAAAACTGTGGTTACCCTAAATAGTACAAAAAATAGATCAATGGTAAAAATACTAAAATCTTGGATACCGTTGTAAGTAATATAATCTGGTTACCATTTTTACACGAATGCAATACAATTATAGCAAAAACACTATAATTGTGCATTTACGACCTCAACGAGTAGATAAAACACAAAAAACATTTAAAGAATTTTAAAATACTGTTGTACGATTTTGATTAACCGAAGAAATAAATCCCTATGAAGTTTCTGTATTTCGCAACCGATGCGGACAGCTTATATTTTGCATACACACAAACTCGTGCTAATAATAATACATCGGTTATGGCACAAAGGGACAGCAACAATTTTCAGCGGAGCACGCTCTGTGACTTTAACGCATTTAAACTAAACAAAAACAGGAACGCATAAAACATAATTAAACTCCGTATATTTCGCTTCCGCATGAACACACCGAATCCGTCGACGTCGGAGGCTTTTGTTCGTCTCCGCGGATGTCGGCAAAGAAATGTTATTTCCCACAAAGACCGGCAATCCTCTCATAATTAATTCTCGGTCTAAGCCATAAAACTGCGAAAACAGTAAACCATAATCCATAAAGTGGCCCGGTCGCAGCGCGCCACCGCTCCGGGTTTAATGTTTAACTTTCCTCGAGTCTCCAATAAGAGCCGTTCGGGTAGTAGTAGTAGTAGTACTAGTAATACTAGTAGTAGTAGCAGTAGTAGTAGTAGTTCCTCGGCCGGGGAGAATCTTTTCGCGTTCTCATCGAGAGGAGACCGTGGGCTGTTCGTCACCGGGGAGACCCCGTGACATAACAAAGTGGAATAAGTATCCCGCGGGACGCGGGCAACGGATGCCTGCGTCATCCCGAGTTTCCTCGGACAGGAAAATAAATTCGTGTCAAGACAAATAAGCGCACTCAACGCCTTCACCCTTGCCTATCCGTTTGTCCGCTCCGCTGCCGCGCGCGGTCTCTCTCTCTCTCTCTTTCTTTTCTTTCGTTTCTTTTTTTTCTCTCACTCTCCCATCTTTTTTTACCGGTTCTTCCCGTTGTTCGACGTGTCCTTCTCTCTCGCTTCTTCCAGTTTTCTTCATCCCCAAGAGAAGAGCACCGTTCCTCTCCCTCTCTCTCTATCTCTCTCTCCGTGTGGTTTGAACCGGGGGCTCTCTCAACTTCTTTCGTGTCACCAACATCTCATCGCTTCCTCCATTCCCCTCTTTTTCCATCGACTCGGACTTTCTTTCTATCTGTTCTTCGTTCTTTGTAATACGAGCTAAGCGATTCGGAGCCCCGTGAGTTTTTCCTTATCTTTCCCAGTGACGTTTTTTGCATCTGCCGGAGCAATCCTCCCCTATCCCCCTCCCCCCACCCCGCCCTACTTTTGCCGCCCGCCAATATTGGCTCTCATCTTTCGGCTTATTGGGGACTGCGAGCTCCTGGAGAGAGCGAGAAAGATACCGGCCCGCAGCAGTAGCAGCAGCAGCAGCAGCAGCAAGCAAAGTCAGGATCTAGCAGCTCCGTCGGGTATTGGCTGTTCCAGCGGCGGGCTCGGTGCTCTTCTGAAATCGGCGCTAAGCTAAGTTAGCCTGATTTGTGCAAACTCAAGTCCTTTCCTTCCTTGACTTGCTTCACCTTACCTGCTCGTCCCCCCTTCTTCTCCTTCTCCTCTTCCTCCTTTCTCTCACTCTCTCGTCCTCCTTTCTCTCACTCTCTCGACCCTCCGTTCTCTCGCTCTCTCGACCCTCCTTTTGAGAACCCCCCTTCTTCTAGTTTCACGACTGGTCGATCTTTACTCTCGATCTTGCCGCTGCTCGTCCCGGATTTCGAATTCATCGACTATGGTTAATTACGATATTGCTCCCAAGACGCTGATGGTTCCGCTTTTCCCATCCTTGTCTGCCGCGCGCTTAACCTCCGAGCACCCCGCGCAACCCCCTCGCTTCCCTGTCTCTCTTCTTACCTATTCGCAGATCCGCGCGCGCGGAAATCTTTGCACTTCGTGTTTGTACGACCCCCGATCGAAGAGGCACTTTGCCCGCTCCTACAAACTCCGATCAAACGAAATTTTTACGGTCCTGTTCATTTTTATGTCCCGTTTCACCGAAACGAATATTTCGATCCCGGTCCCCACCCCCAAAGCCCCCGCCGAGCACCTCGAGCGAGAAACTTTTATTTATCTACCTTGGCCCTGCTTGGGGGGGATCCTCTGCGATTCCGTGCACGACGGTTTGTAATAAGGTGGACGACTTGTTCGGTGATCGCGTGAGAAGCATGTAATTCTTTTGTAATAGGTGCTCTGCAAATTTTATGGGTCTACGGGAAAAAAAAATGAGCACGTGGAGCACGAACGGGAAGAAATAACAATGTAATGTTGCTTGGTAAAGTTGTTTGGCAAAATTTTTAAATTATTAAGGGAAGAAATTAACTTTTATGCAACACAGCCTTGTAATTGATGCAGGAAATTTTCATTTCGCACGAAGTCTAGTTTAGAAATAGGTGGACTGCGAATTTTATGCATCTATCTTTTACAGAGGTTAACCCTATGCACTCGGAGCTATTTTAACTAAAAAACGAAAAATTTTTCCATTCTAGAATATTTCCATTCTATACAATTTTTTTTCATTTTTTGCATATAACACTGAAATAATATCTCATGTGATATGTAAATGTCTAGTAGTTTATTAAATACCAACAAAAATAATAATATGATCAATATTTTTAAGAATGGCATAGCAATTTTCAGTGGCGCCTCAGAGTCGCCATCCGAGTGCTAAGGGTTAATCGTTTTAGGTTCGCGAATGGCCCATATAAATAATTGAAGGTACAATCCAATATCTATTGGGCGCCTCTTGTTTGCAATTGACGTATAGCATTTTAATGTTGCATACAGAGCCATGGTCTACCAATAAGCATTGTTTATTAATTTGTATGAATAGTTTCATTGAATATTCATCCTCGACGTCGTTACCGATTCTACGGTCGTAGTTCAAACAGATTTTAAATTAAAGCGAATTTTCATAATGGATTAACTTCGGTTATGCTGACTGAGGGATTCTTAAGCTAGATGATTGAAAGCTACTGTTTTTCTTCCATGTAATTGGCAATTGAATCTTCTCCGTTGATTTATATATTATTCTATATTTGTCAGTTCTAAATTAATAATTTACTGCAGACTTTATTCAACATAATTAAAACAATTTTAATATAATGCGAAAGAAATCGTTTCATAAAATTATTATTTCATATGGCAGTAAATGCACAATATACAAAAAAAACTGTTTAAAACGATCGTACACTTCTACAGAAGATACATACATACAGCCTATATTGTTAGTTCTAAATTAATAATTTACTGCAGATTTTATTCAACGTAACAATATTAAAACAATTTTAATATAATGCGAAAGAAATCGTTTCATAAAATTACTATTTTATATGGCAGTAAATGCACGATAAATATACAAAAAAACTGTTTAAAACGATCATACACTTCTACAGAAGATACATGTACACAGCCTTTTGTCAAAAAAAAATTTCGATCAAAAATCTCCGGAACAGATTTTCATACAAATTGGCACCTTCGTAACCAGATTTTTACCAGAATTACACGAACACGTATTTTCCCTGGCGAGCATTTCAACGGAGTAAAATGAACAGGAAAACATTGTTACACATCGCAGAGAGGCGACTTGTTTATTGTGTTTCGCGCAGCGGATGACAACTGCATAAAATCGTTGGTCTAGCGACGACGGAGGATCCTTGCTCCATTGATGAGGCAGTTCGGTCGTTCCCTCAAAATTCGATTCTTACTGTTCGATCGGTTTCCTTTCCTGATAATGCCTAGCTACCTCAAACCCTGCCATGATACCTCGGAACGTATCCTTCCGAGCCAAACGCTCGAGATGTCTGCTGAGTAAGACGGAACGGTGGCTTACGATTTTCTTCGGACCGGTACGTATTTGAACTTTACGCGGAATCCAATCTTACTGTTCGACTTCCCGCTCTTCCTTTCTCCCCCATTTCTTCGGTGGGTACGGTCTACGAGCGGAGTTCCTTTACCGCAATCGGTGATATGTTTCAATAAAAGGCGAACTTGTGTTTTATAGCATCCGCGAGAAACAATAAGCGCGCGGGACCCGAACCGAATTAGGGGGAGCAGTCTCTAAACGACGCAAAATTTACAAATTTTCACGAATTTTTTCCAAAGCTATGCTGCGTTTTACGTTAACTTCTTTTTCGTCATAGGGAACAATTTTTTTATACGGTTTTAATCACTTGTTTCTCGGTTCTATCACGTCCGCAATAAATGTTTAATCGTACCTTGGATTTATATAAAATAAAAATTCTGTCTTCAATTCATTTCCATTAGTCGAACATCAGTTATCTTCGTTTTCGTCATACGGAACAATTTTTTATACGGTTTTAATCACTTGTTTCTTGGTTCTATCACGTCCGCAATAAATGTTTAATCGTACCTTGGATTTATATAAAATAAAAATTCGGTCTTCAATCATTTCCATAAGTCGAAAATAGTATTTCGATATACAGTAAAGACTTGATCTAAGAAAAGAGAAAGCGTAGGATTTACCAAAAACGAATATCCCCTCCGCTGCGGGGCATACACTGCGAAGAGGCAAGATGCTCGAGCTGTGTAAAGTGTAAACAACCCGCGTAATCCGATACGGGGTCAGAACAGGTCCGGACAGGCCGCCTCGCGTTGGCCGGCCGAGAGTCGATGACGTAGAACCGGGTACCCCCACCCGGCCGGCCAGCGCGAGACAAGTCCGGACAAGCCGCGCGATCCGTGTTTACACGCGCTATCCTTTTCTACGTTTGACGCTGTCGGCGAGGTCACAACAATATAGTAGAACTCCGCGAACAGGGAACGTTCTTCCGGTAATGTTTTAATGAAAATTGTTGATTATTTGATCCATCTACACGAGACTGTCCTCGTAAACTGGAATGACACTTCAGAAATCGATGTAACACAATATTTTTTGCGAACGCGTTCGAATGCCTGATTTCGTTTCAAATGTGTAACAGGAGACGGCAACTCTCATGCACCTCGAATTTATCGAGGAAAATTATTTTAACATAGTCGACTACAAAGCCGCCGCCCCTTCGGATCGAAATGAATTGTTTACCGGTTAAAACAAATATTTTGTTTCGTAATTATAATAGATTGCTCGATTGCTGCACGTGATTTTATATTCGTATGGAATCTGAGAACAGTATGGTTAAGTAATTTATGGCTTCTGTTTCCACGTGGATTACATTAATTGCAGAAAATTGTTTTGATATAGTCGAATACAAAGTTCCTTCTGATTCAAATGAATTTTTTATTGATTGAAGCAGGTATTCGTTATTGTAGATTGTTCGAATCGTTGCAATATTTTATTTTGTGTTCACAAGGAATTTGGATACAAAATTGATTATTCTACACTAGTCATATAAAATTGTTCAAATAGATTCATCTGAAAATTTAAAGTTCCATGCGATTGAAATTGACTTTTTAATAACTGCACCGGTGATTTATTTGATAAATAAATATTTCGTTCCAGAGTTATTATGATCGATTACTTGAGTTGGTACAATTTTTGGTAAACCTTACGTTTAGGGGAGGCAGCTCCGATGACCTTGATCTTCACATATGTTGTCAAAGACAACATTCTGAACAACTTTTGTCATTACAACTACCCGGTGCTCGGTCTTAGTTTTCGAGATATTTGCGAAAAACTATTGCTAATACTGTATTGAATTTTACGTATTCTTCCAAGCTCCGTGGCAACGTGAGCCTGTTCCCCGGGGCGGCATCTGTTTATTTTCTGTTTGTAAACACATTGTGGGGATCAGAACAGAGTGTCACTCTATATAGGATGAGCTTTCAATTTTGAAAGACTACTTCTGGATTTTCGCATGCGTGGTCGAACCGGCCTAGCGGCCGACCCTCTGCGCCCCCCACCAACTAACCCTAACTAATTCTGATCGCATAATTTTTGATAATTAGAATTAGTTAGGGTTAGTTGGCGGGGGGCGAAGAGGGTCGGCCGCTAGGCCGGTCCGACCACGCATGCGAAATTGTGAATATTTCAAAATGAGAATTTTATTCAGCATTTAAATAATAGTTTTTCGAAAATATCTCGAAAACTAAGACCGAGCACCGGGTAGTTATAATGACAAAAGTTGTTCAGAATGTTGTTCCCGACAACATATGTGAAGATCAAGGTCATCGGAGCTGCCTCCCCTAAACGTAAGGTTTACCCAATTTTTTATTTACGTCGAACTTGCAATGGGTATGATCAAACAATTTGTAATATATTCATAAAATAATTGACGCCGTGTAAAGAGGAAATGTGTATTTCCCAATAATACGTTTTTGGAGTATTAAAAATGCATATTGAATTTCATACACATAAACATACAGTAATGAAACTTTAATACTTTCGATAAGTTTATAGGTTATGTGTGCTCATACATGCAAGATGATAAAACGTGTACAAGTGGTTCTTATCTTACACGATGATATCTAAAAGTTTTATTTGACATTGATATTGTGAACATTTTAAATAGCTTCTATAATTGTATAACACATTAATACGGGATAATACATATCAAAAAATATTTAATAATTACATAATACGTATTCTACAGAAACAAACATTTCAACAACGTCTATTATATCATAGCAACTTCCATAACAATATCTACACAAACAAGGTAAATTTCTTTACCAATCACAAGCAGCATAATTCTTTCAAATATTTGCAAACTTGTATTTTTATATTTTTATAGATAGAGAATCTCAATTAATTTCAACTCGGTCGTGCAAAATTGGGTAAGCCACTTTACTTCGATGCAGAAAAATTCTACTCTTTCACGGATCTGTCGATGGAAATGCAGGATTTGGATTCAAACTCTGCACAGTCGACTATTTGGCTTGTCAGCGATTACCGTGACCAATTAACCTATCTACAGCGTCAACAAATTCCCTCTAATGCTAATTTCAAGCGAATATCCCTTTATCAATGAAACGTCGACGGAACGAGAATATCGGAGATGTCTTGCTGATGGGTGTCAACGGTCCTAGCATGTAATATGAAATTCATTCCCCTCTCTTTCCTGAAATGGCCAGGGTGTAACGATCTGAGAAATTGTGCTCTGATATGCAATATCGGACCGGTGGCCAAAGGAGCCAATCTACACTGACATGCATCAGAGTTTACCTTGCACTTTATGCACTCAGACGAACGAAAAAAATGTCACAATTTTACATCTCGATTTTTTTTCCTTTGGAATCATTGTTTTCTGACTCTTGGCTGAACTGCTTTTTTTAAACCAGGAGAAACAAACGTGTCAATTTGTTGGTATTTTTGATTTTTTACTGCATATGAAATGTTCGAAATATTATGAATGTTACTAACTGTTAGAAATTAATACTTGACTCGCGCCATCTACAGGGTGTCCCAAAATGTCTTCAACTCCCGGAAATGGGAGGTTCCTGAGGTTATTTCAAGCGCCATTTTCCTTTTGCAAAATGTTGTCCGCGGCTTTGTTTAAGAGTTATTAACGAAAAACGTCTGCCGGCTCGCCGCGCTGAACGTGCCAGCGAGCGTCTAGCTCGCGCTCTGATTGGTCCGTGTTTTTCGTTAATAACTTCTAAACAAAGCCGCGGACAACATTTTGCAAAAGGAAAATGGCGCTTGAAATGACCTCAGGAACCTCCCATTTCCGGGAGTTGAAGACATTTTGGGGCACCCTGTAGATGCGAGCGCGAGATCTATCGCGCCATCTATAATGTAAGCGTGAGATCTATCGCGCCGGTTCGATAAAATTTATAGTTTTTGATATTGAACGCGTGTGCTACTATTATTTGGTGATACATGATCCACATAATCCTAACACTAACGATAAGTTAAGCACGCAATTAATAGTAATAGCGATAAAGAGACAGAACGTACGATCGAACATTTTTAAGGAAAATGTTTTTGTCGGTGGATGTGGCAATTTATTTGGGTAAATCCATGGAGAACTCGGAACGCGACTTTGAAATTGAGAGAAAAATATCACAATGGGTTGAGAGACACTGCATAGTTAAACTCTTAGCGGGAAGAGGAGTAGTGGGTGGGCCACGAAAAGGAAACGGTCGCCATTTCCTGGTGACGAGAAGACTCCCAACTCCATCCTGAACCATCAACTCCCAACGAGTACAGTCTCACTTGCGACGATCTATTCTCGGAATATTTTGGTAAATTGAACGTAGATACGGTGACGTTAAAAACCGTTGAAATCAGAGCATGTTATCGTAGCTTGCAAACAAATATTCTCGTGTCATACATTCAGATAATCGCTTTATACGATTCGTGACGTATCTCTTTCTGCAGATAAACTTTTCACGTTGATCCTTTTGCAAAAAAAATAATGCGACCAAAATTCTATTTGTATTCGATCGTACAAACAATCGTCCTGTTAAAAGCGAATGAATTTTTCACTCGATTAAAATGTAAATGAATTTCGCATCACGAAATTGCATGTATTGTTTAATCGTTTTTTAAATGATGGAATTGAATTTCTGTTCCATAATGATGCAAATTAAATGAATCATTGTTCTGTTGTAGATATTGCAAGAAATTTCCAACGAATTACATTTGATAAAATCGCAAAAGATATTATATTTCTGCAGACAGTAGAAACACATTTCACAATAAAGTCTACTATTCGTGAATATTTCGGAAATGAAATTGATCGTTCTCTTGCAACGATTTCATTATAATTTATATATTCGACTACGAATATATCTCTCGGGGAAAGTCAATATTCGTGATTGCGGGGATACTATTTCAAATTAATTGAAACTGGAAAACGAAAATATACAGGCGACATAAAAAGAGCGACTCTTAAAAGAAAAACGAGTATGCAAATAAATAAATCGATGTTCTCTCTCAAAAGTCTTACTCTCCACTTTATCGCTTTCCAACATACAGGGTGTCCCAAAAACTATTGCGTTAAATTGAAATGGGAGTTTCCTTGGGTTATTTGGAGTGACATTTTCCTTAACGAAAATGGCGGCCGCGGCTTCGTTTAGGAGTTATTAACGAAAAACAAGGACCAATCAGAGTGCGGCTCGCCGCGCTGAACGAGCGTCTAGGTCGCGCTCTGATTGGTCCGTGTTTTTCGTTAATGACTCCTAAACAAAGCCACTGGCGCCATTTTTGTTATGGAAAATGTCGCTTCAAATGACCCAAGGAACCTCCCATTTCAATTTAACGCAGTAGTTTTGGGACACCCTGTATAATTTAATAATATAATAAGAAGGTGTCAGATGATGCACACAGATATAATATGAACACAGTAGAATAGACAGGAATTAGTCGGACAGAGATCAGTTTATGCACTACGAAAACACGGACCAATCAGAGTGCGGCTCGCCGCGCTGAACGTGCCAATGTGCATCTAGGTCGCGCTCTGATTGGTCCGTGTTTTTCGTTAATAACTCCTAAACAAAGCCGCGGGCGCCATTTTTGTTAAGGAAAATGTCGCTTCAAATGACCCAAGGAACCTCTCATTTCAATTTAACGCAGTAGTTTTGGGACACCCTGTATAATTTAATAATAAGGTGTCAGATGATGCACACAGTAGAATACACAGGAATTAGTCGGACAGAGATCAGTTTATGCTAAACCGCGTGAGAAAAGAGAATGGCGACCGATCAGTATAATTAATAAGAAAAAATTTTGACCGGCCCTTAGGCCAACAATGCTGACGCAGATCGTTGAAAAATCGGCCGGAAAGAGCCGTTAATTTGTATTTCAGAAACGCGGCTCGGTAAACAGCCGTGGCCAGTTCAAACAGTGATCGAGCAGCGCGATAAATTAGCCCCTCCGGTAAGACGGGAATTGCTATTCGTACCTCATCGAACAGTGAAATGAAAGCACAACAAGTGACACGCAATTCCGATAGGTGAATTTCAAATTGTTAGCCGGCAAACGTTTCAGAGGCCTGGTCGTTTCAACCGCGGTCGAAGGTAAAGCACGCTGAAAATAAATTATGCACGCATTTCGCGTACGAATGCGAACCGGTTGGTTGGCCGACGCTTTTCACGGGAAACGGCTTAACCGATGGGAAAGGGTAGCGCGGTGTTGTTAGAGGGAGGCAATAGACAGAGAGACAGAGACAGGCACGAAGAGAGGAATCCAGAGGGAAGAAGAGTGAGAAGGCGAGAAGGCCGGACGAGTGGCAGTGGTAGGATGCAATGGTAAAAGAGGTAATGCGGGAGGGTGGGGGGTGGGGTGGGGGCGGTTTGCACGGCATGGAATGGGCGGTAGCAGAGGACTGCAGGAAACTGAAACGTGGCCAAATCGAAATTAACTCGCGCGTAACAAAGCCGCGACTGAAATATTAATTATCTGAAAATTAGTTGGATATGGGTCACCAGACGGTGAGTTATGTGGCTTGTACGAGGGAGTGTGTACCCACTGTAAATACGTAAAACGCACGGGCCACGGGTCTCCGCGTTCCCTGCCCTTTTTTCCCAACGATTTTACACAGAACCGATCCGATCCCGGTCACGGGACTATCATCACGCGATTTTCTGACCGCTCGGATCCTGCACCGATGTGGACTGGCCTTGTGGAAATTTTTCTTTAGTAGTCCTGGTAGTATATTGATATTTTTATAATTGTTTCAGCTAACATAGGGCTTCGTAATTTCATTTGGAATTTTCTGAACGGTATTGTATCCTTTTGTTACCAAAGGTGATTATACTCGCACAATGTGCAGCGTAAATTACAAGTGACTACAGTCACTCACTGCTGTGCGTTTCTTATGTGGCAAAGCCGACTATAATCAAACTCGACAAAACTTGGTACTAACTAATTTGTACTAACAACTGTGATCGAGTTTACCATTAACTCTGGAATTGTCGTTTGTTCTACGGATAGGCAAAACTTATGCATTGAAAATGAATTGACAATCCTTCATACAAAGAACGTAAAATAAAAAAATTCAAGCAATCCTTAAATAACACTGTATGTATACAAATTACACAAAAATTCATATAACACCTTTTCCTCCCGAACCCACAGATTTTCGATTGTTACATATCTTATCCTGTACATTTCGTCGAGAAAATACTAAATACGATGTCCCAGACCGTGGACACCACTCGTTTTTGAGTTATGAGCACGTAAAGTTGACTAATTTAACATTAATTTTCATTGTTTCACCTCAGAAAGTGACAAGTATGGGCGCCGCCATATTGGTAAGTAGGGAGCTCTCCCGTGTAGTGACTCAGTGGCGCCCCCATATCGCACACGTTACGGGCAATGCCGATAACATACATACAATCAAGATATCTAAATTTTTCATGCTTACAATTATAAAACCTATACAAAATCTAACCAGAACTAACCCAGACCTAACCCAGACACAATCTCAAACAACTACAACTAAAACTACTCTCTTTCCCAATTCTATAATTCACTGAGTCACTACAAATAAGGAGCTCTCTACTTACCAATATGACGGCGCCCATGCCTGTCACTTTCCGACGTGAAACGATGAAAATTAATGTTAAATTACTCAACTTTACGTGCTCATAACTCAAAAACGAGTGGTGTCCGCGGTCTGGGACATCGTATTTAGTATTTTCTCGACGAAATGTACAGGATAAGATATGTAACAATCGAAAATCTGTGGGTTCGGGAGGAAAAGTTTAGCCGAATATTTGGCTTCCCTTTTGATTGCTCTTTTGTACAATTAAATGAATTCTAACCCATTCGAGATATCGATCGTCTTCGGTACTGTTTCTAATAGCGTCTCTAAACATTGTACAACGAAAGACGGTTGTTTTCGGTCTCCAGCGTCCCAATTCTCCGCTCCTCCGTGCACTCTATTGCGCCAGCGACCGCCGCCGGCTAACTTTATTAAAGCCGTGTACAGGTAGCCGTATTTACTCGGACCTGTCCGGTTTGTCCGCAGCGATTCAAACTGTCCGATGGATTTTATCGCGGCCGAAGGAAAAAACGCCAACAGGCCGGTTGAGTTACGATCTTCGTTTTTCGACGTTTCCACCGCCGCGCCGCGACGCGACGCAACGCGACAAACCCCGAAGACGGATTCGTTCTGGACGAGTTCGTTTCCCGCACTCTGCCGAAAATTAACTCGTCACTGTCGGCCCGCGCAAAATACGCATCCAGGTGGACCACGCAGCAATTTCGCACGCGTAATTTGAAATCTTGCACACGGCCGAGTGATTAATGTACCGGAGATATCACGTGCGAACGTGCATAGCGCCTAGGTGTAAATCAATTCAGCTGATTTCTGATTTGATACAGGAAAGAATTTTCTGACCGAACTTCCTTCAACGCCTCGGCTCGATCTTCATGTGGAGACTAGCCTTAATCCTCGGACAGCGAGCCATTCTTATAAGAATAGACTGTAGACCGTGGATCTTTATGCAAAATATAAATTTTCAATTGCAAGTACTAGAAAACAAATGGGAAGGAATTTGTTTTTAAATAGTTTGAATAGGTCCGAAATAATATATTAGCATTTTTATATTATTTTTATCTTCCTACTGTTTTAACCCTTAGCACTCGGATGGCGACTCTGAGGCGCTACTGAAAATTGCTATGCCATTCTGAAAAATATTGTTCACATTATTACTTTTGTCCGTATTTAATAAACTACTGGATATTTATTACATTCGATATTATATCAGTTTCACATGTAAAAATTGTATAGAATGGAAAATCTTTCGTTTTTGAGTTAATATAGCTCCGAGTGCAAAGAGTTAAATTTCATCCACTCAATAAAATCGGCAATATACTTAAGTGTATAATTGTAATAAGTAGACTGTGGATCTTTATGTAAAATGAAAATTGTCTGCGTCGATATTGTAAGGAATAGAAACTAAATAGAACGTTATTTCTTCCCTTAATAATTTTAATAGAAATCATATATTAACATTTTCACTTTTCAGAATTCTCCTACAATTTTTAATTTCATCTACTCAATTTTGCTATAAATGTATAAAGACTCGCAGTCTATTTAGTGATTTATTAATGTTTGTCGAAGCAGTAGCCTCTCTATCGTATAGATGGCGCGCTGACTCGCGGGGACTGAGTCTTGTCATCTATGTTCAATGCGCAGTCGCAGACCAGTTTAGTTTTCCACCCTGCCCGGAAGTAAAGAAAGCAAGTGGTGACTGTTATTATGTTCTTCCTTTGACATTAAATATTAAAAGCCGTGTATTCTGTGATTGGTTACTGCCATGTCTACATCACTGCGTCCACGATCCACTACAACAAAGTAAATTCCTAACCTAAAAATCTAAATAAACAGCAAACAAATAATATTTCCAGGACTTTCCTTATACTATACTATACGTAACTACTAGTTGCTAGTTCATGTTCTACTACTAATGTGTAGAGATGTTTATAATATTTATTACTATATTTATTACTTCGATTCACAATATCTTTACACCTTGTCAGATCAAGCTCCGTCACAAAACTGTTATTATTTATTGACGACGGCGCGTCGTCAATTCGTACCGATCGTCGTCGTTTTGCGTGCATATGACACAATGATACTTGGGTTGTTGAACGATATAAACACACGATTCGATTTAATTCACAAATCAATTCAATACAATTTCGCGAGCTTATCCCACTTCTGAAGTTTGTAGAGATGTTTATAATATTTATTACTATATTTATTACTTCGATTCACAATATCTTTACACCTTGTCAGATCAAGCTCCGTCACAAAACTGTTATTATTTATTGACGACGGCGCGTCGTCAATTCGTACCGATCGTCGTCGTTTTTTAAACCGTCAGGTATTTCCGCCTAGCGGCTGAATGTAAATGTACACTCACACCGTTATTCCCCACAAATGTTAGTTGCCATGATAATGTGAGTTTTTCTCGATCGAAATTATAATATATAATAATAATAATGATATCGGCGCAAAGTTCGATCATTTTAAAACCAACAGCAAATGTGCAATTAATATATCAAATTTCTCGACGTTTCGATCGTAATGCTGATCATTATCTAAGAGACATATTTTGCGTCTGAAAAATAAATTTTAGTATATATAAGTAAAACATAGTTAGAAAGAAACATTTGCGACACAGCCGTGTAAATCCTAATAAGCATTATGATCGAAACGTCGAGAAATTTGATATATTAATTGCACATTTGCTGTTGGTTTTAAAATGATCGAACTTTGCGCCGATATCATTATTATTATTATATGTTAGTTGCCATTATGCACATTCAGAAAAATTGTTCGCAAAAGGAACGAGTTTATCCCTCGAAGAATTCCTTTGGCAAATGAATAAAACGGAAGGCGAAAAAAATTTGTCAGTGGCATACACCGATGTTTTTAGGTTTCTCTTGCGAGAACGGCTGTCGAGCAAACAAATAACTGCCGCTGTCGGCCGAATGAAACTCGCGTGGCCGGTCGACGCCCATATTTGGAAAGTATAAATGGGGATCAACGATATTTGGGAGACGTTCACAATTAAGCAAGGTAAAAGAGCGGCCCCGTGCAACACGTACACGCCTCTCCCCCGTTGGTAGCAAAGTCGTGCACACGTCGCCCCTGTACACACATATAAATGTTCAGAACCGTAAGTATACATTGGATAGTGTGTACTCAGAGTCTAACAAGGGATGGCGCACGTTACAGCCACACAATCAGAGTCGCTAGTAATGGAAATAACACACACCTGACTTGCGCTAACTAACATTTAGTTCGAACATGGCGTTCTGGTTCTGTTTGTCTGATTGTTTGCCAAAAGCCCGCAAATATTGGTCGATCCATTTACTATGCACGTTGTGCTCATCCCCCGACGCGTAACAGCGCATACGTGTTCGCTTTCCGTCGGCGCCGGGGCTTAAAAATATTTGAATTTCATTATTACATCGTTCCCGGACTAATAACATCGGCCGACACGTTTTTACTTCCTTTCGAACTTATCATTCCCAGAACACGTTTCTCGTAAATATTCGCGAGCCGAATACACATATTTTTTTACAGTTTCCTTGACTCTCGTTTTCGATAGAAACGCAAATTTTTTATGTTCGAAGACTCGGGCTTCGTCAGCAATATTATCATAATTCTAACTTGTGTGGTAGTATTCTGCGAACCATACTGTATAAGCTGATGTAATTTAATATTATTAGTAGGGGAATATACAGGGTCTACGCGTTAAGATATGTCACCATTTTTTTAGGCATTTCCGGTAGTGCAATTAAAAAATGTTTTAAACAAAAGTTTATCAGTACTTGATTAGCTACATTTTTGCATATTCATAAATCTGAAAAAATGCTTTTTACATAAAAATGTAAAGGTTACCTTGACTTTTTTAAATGGCACCATATGTTTTGGACGTCATAGGATTGTTGCTGACGTCGAGGCGAATTCAATAGTGTATTATACTATGACCTTGAAATGACGTCAAACTCAAAAATTTTGTGCAAACGTAATTTTAATGAAAAGTTATTTCTTACAAAAATAAATATTTAAAAATATATTTAAAAAATAATTGAACTGGAAGAGACACCTCCAGCTCCATTCTTCGCTGAAAATTTAAAATTTATTTCCAGATGGAAACTCATGGCGTAGATAGGATTTAGAAATCATGTTTAATTTTCGAAATAAAATCAAAATAATGTAGCAAGGCTTACAGTAATGTTTTCCGTTGACTCGAGATACAACGTTGACCACATTTCACGTGTTTTTCTCGCTTGAATAATTATTTAAACATATATTTCCGTTTACTCAAAGTTGCAAATGCAAATATACGTTCAGCGTATTATAACAATGCACGGTTTTCGTGTACGGTTCGGCCACCATCGTCGGAAAGTACCGTTGCCGTTTTTGCTCGCGCAACGTTCGAGGAACAAAAAAAAAGAGAAATAAATAAATGCACATCGAACGGCACCGGGATGATCTGTTGCATCGAAATAACAAAACCGTATCGGCACAGTGCGGCGAGTTTGAGAGACTGGCAACGGCACTTTTCCGTCGCATGGTTGTTCCCCTGTAATCAAAAAATACGATGTTATTTGTTGGAAGTCATCGCCTCGCGGAAAATTCACGGTAAATCCGCGGGCGTACCGCGACTTCTGCGCCCGGGCGATGTAATAAAGGCGGTGAAACGCAGTGAGTCAAATTACACAAACGAGAATTTATGAAATAGCCACGCAAGTACGACTGGTGTGTCCAATGCGTCGCCCGATGGTCTATACGGGCACTATGGCACCCTCCACCGACGGCGAACACAAACGGCACGAAATTACGTTTTATTTTTTCCCTATATCTCCTAACCGTCGCGAATCTCGCCGCAATCTTTTGAATAATTAAACGCGCCGGAGTTACGGCGGCAACTAATTCCACCGGTTTCCGGGGAAAAGGCTAACTTTTTACCGGGAGTCCACTGTTTATATATTTATACGGTGGGAAAAAATTCTGCAATAGCAGAAATAAAAAGATAGCAGAACTGCATATAGCGACTAACGAAATACAAAGATTTTTGGAATTATTGAATAATAATCCACTGTTTATATATTTATACGGTGGGAAAAAATTCTGCAATAGCAGAAATAAAAAGATAGCAGAACTGCATATAGCGACTAAGGAAATACAAAGATTTTTGGAATTATTGAATAATAATCCACTGTTTATATATTTATACGGTGGAAAAAATTCTGCAATAGCTGAAATAAAAAGATAGCAGTACTGCATATAGCGACTAACGAAATACAAAGATTTTTGGAATTATTGAATAACAACGTAGATACTCGGTTGTATTCAGCGTCTCTTTTTGTTTGTTGATAAAGTACATAATCAAGCCGAAGCAATTGTGCGATTGTTGACTGTAAGTTGACTGTACTGCCTACAACGTCATAAATGAATTGCTACCAGTAAAAATAGGAGCACTGCTAGGTAAAATTAGTGACGACCGACGAGCACGGTTGGAAACGGAATACACCGAGGACGACTGCATTACACCGCGTAGATATTTTTGCGACCGTGCAAAAAGGCTAATTGTTGGCCGGTGTAGGTTCCCAGTGTCGTTTACATCGCGCCAATAATATCAAGACCGTCAAAAGCGGACCACGACAGTGTGGACATTGATTGCGCCAACAAAGGAAAGTGAGATGATAGAGGGTGACATGGACGCGGGTAAATAAAACCTGGTATCCCTTGTGGCATCCGTGGGCGGCAAGAACATGCTATAGACTATAGAATATCGACGGAGACATCTGACGCGAGGTATGTGTTACCCGCTCGTTCCATAAATGTTCGTTTGCATAATTTCATCAATACACTTTGTACTTACCGGTTACTAATTAACATTATTGGTCACATTTTTCCAGCCACAATGGTGTAAAACATAGCTATAGCATACGCAAATAGTGCTTGGACATCGAGGCTGTGGGGGTCAACGCTAAAAGCACTTGCTATGGGTAGCTTGCGCAGGGTTGAACAGGAGCTAAGGGCTCTTCGTGCTGGTGGTCGCCAAATACTAGGCTATTCGAGTCCTAGGTTGTCCAAATGTTAGGCTATCTAAATCTTGGGACCTTGTGCTAGTCCCATGCTGTATGCACAAGTGTCGGACTGTCTAAGACTAGCTGAAGCCTCGATTATCCAAGTCCTGGGATACTCAAGCTATAGACTGTTCAAGTCCTAGGCTGGTCAAGTGTTCATTAAATACTAGGTTGTTCAAATTATTATTCAAGTCCTGGGATACTCAAGCTATGGACTGTCCAAGTCCTAGGCTGGTCAAGTGTTGATTAAATACTAGGTTGTTTAAATCCTAGATTGTTCAAATTATTATTCAAGTCCTGAGATATTCAAGGATAGGCTGTCCAAGTCCTAGGCTCTTGAAATTGTGTACTGTCCAAATTGTACTCAAATGCTAAGCTATCAAAATCCTAAGCTGTTCAAGTGCCACATGATCCAAATCCTAGGGTATCCAATCCTTACACTATTCAAGTTCAAGTCTATTCAAGTTCGAGTCTATTCAAGTTCGAGTCTATTCAAGTTTTAGGATGTCTAAATCATAGGCTTCCTAAATTTTACACTCTTGAAGTTCCAGGCTACCCATATCCTAGCCCATTCAAGATCTAGTTTCTATAAATATTAGTTTACATAAATTCGCGAATTATTCCTATCACGCAGATGTTTTATCTCCACGAATAGCAAGAAGTTTTAAAATAGTAGGTGCTAAATTAAGTTCAAGGTCAGCCATTGGAATCGTTGTTTTCTGGGCTGCCAGTAGGTCAAGAATAGACGAGCATTTTGCAGGCTGCATGTAAATAAAACATTCGTGTACTTTCAACGCTTTTGAATTGATTTGACTACACAAGCGTTCGCCGCGATGCGTGCTACACGCAGGATGCAAATAGATACGGGATCTCCGCGTTGCGTTTTTCAAATCCGATATTTTCAATCTATAACAGTGAAACCGACCCCGGAGTTTTACACACAGTGAGCAACATCGGATCGCGCAATCCATTGATCATTGATCATTGTGATTTGATTGCATTGTAGCGTTCGAAGGTTCTGTCACGTTTTGTATTGCGGCACTGTTCTTCGATTGAGAAATTGCGTAGATTCCGATCAAGGCCGTCGATTCTTCGAGAATATATTTATCTGTCATCCTCAAAGAAACCTAGTTTTTTCATCATCATTTTTAGAGTTTCTCAATTAAAAGATTATTCTTTAAGGATGACGGATAAATATATTCCTAAAGGATCGACGTTCCTGTGACAACAAGTTGAACGTGAGATGTGTTTTGTCAAAATAATAATTCCAAAAATGTTTAAAAAATATGTTCAATCATGTTTTATGTAGTTTTATATTCATTAGGTATTCATTCAATGAAGGAAGCAACATACTGATTATTATTTATGAGACAGGGACGGACACCGAACAGAATTAATGTGTTCATGTTTTCCTTGTTGAATTGTTAAATTTGATTGTACCACCCTGTAGTTTGTGTTTCGAGAGAACCTGTGGCGTGCCCGACGAAGGGCGCGTGGCATGACGGGGATGCAATGCTCGTTCCGTATTTCGTGCGACGCGACGTTGACATATTGTGAGGCATAGCGTTATGTTCTTTTTTCTCCTGAGGCGCAACCGTGGCTCTCCTGGTCGCACCATAAACCAGATTCCTTGATTTATCCGACGATTCTTCACGCTTTAGCGTTCCAAAGTTTGCGTAACGTTATTTGTCTGCGAGACTATTAACCCTGCCGTGTTCATACCTCCCCTGGCTTCACTGGAACGGATCCATCTTTCTCAGAACGTCTTTGTTTCAGCGGAAGCATTATTTTTGCAACACGAAAGCATTCTCCGTGTCGCAATTTTATAAAACAAACTATGTCTGACGACTATAATTTTCAGATATTGCAAATACGTTGAAACGCGGTGAATTATTGAAGACTTACTTTTAGAGTGAAATAGATTGAAAATTGTAACTTCAACTAAGATAAACGTCGCAAACAATATTCATGTGCTATAACGATTTATCCCCATCAGTTCCTAAAAATTAAATCTCGTAAACATTTGTATGCCCAAATTCAATATAAATCGAATAAAAAATGCTAGAAGTTTTAAAGTGGTGACACGTTTATAATTAAATCTCTATTTAATTAACTATGTCTGACGACTATAATTTTCAGATATTGTAAATACGTTGAAACGCGGTGAATTATTGAAGACTTACTTTTGCACTGAAATAGATTCAAAATTGTAACTTCAACTAAGATAACTCGCAGACAATATGCATGTGCTATAACGATTTATCCCCATCAGTTCCTAAAAATTAAATCTCGTAAACATTTGTATGCCCAAATTCAATATAAATCGAATAAAAAATGCTAGAAGTTTTAAAGCGATGACACGTTTATAATTAAATCTCTATTTAATTTCTGAAAAAATCGTAACCACAAACAATCGAAGTTTTAAAGTGCGGCGACATGTTTATGATTAAAATTGTCTTTTATTTGCTGAAAAAATCCTAGCCGAATACATTGTAGGATATAAAATGGTGAAATTTTTATGAGCGAAGCTGTATATAGTTTTTATTAATAGATTGTATTACCCCGGAACGTTGATTTCCCATTCCATCGCTATTCGGGAATCTAAATTTTTTAACACTTTTGCCCGGGAGGGCATCAAAAAGTTATTTAAAGTTGCGAGAGCCTCCATTAACAATCCTGGTGGCACTTCGCGATTTACTCGCAGCTTCGACCGCGTTTTCCACCTCCGTAGCGGCTCCCTGAAATTTACTCGTGGGTTCCTCTGCGTTTCCCACCTCTCTAGCGGCTCCCAGTGATTTACTCGCGGGTTCACCCACGCACTCTATTTACTCTAGTGGCTCCAAACAGACACCTCCACAGGTCACCGAACCTCGGATTATTCTCGTGAAAATATTAATTACGACGCGACTGCAAACATGCCAAACAAATTTTACCGTTTTTATTCGATTAAACGCAACAACCGTGACCAATCTCGTTGCGCATAGGTTTCCGGTGTGGGCAGACCTTTATGCGCATTCTGCAGCACGACCGACTTTACGTCGAACTCGTTTAGGTTTATCTCTTAAACCATAGCCGCTATTAGTTCCCCAAGTTCGTCAGGTCCCGTTGAAACCGTCTCGGTAAGTTCGATAAAGTGTTTCTTTTAAGACCACAGCAACCTCAATAAAGTCACCATTGTACAAATTCACAGCCACGAGGAGCGACCGAATGAATCTCGTATCAAATAATAGGAAAACACATCTATCCGTTCGAAACGCGAGCTTGTTTTTCCGCAAACGCGGTTAACACTGTCGATTTTAATTCTCTTTCACTTGTGGATTGAAAAAGTTACTTTTACATACGCTGTCGGTATTTAATGCAGATTTGTCTGTTCATGTTAGTAGCGAATTGTTTCTAACACTGATTCCGTAAGCCAATATTAATTTCGCAATACCAGTCGCATATTTTCATCAGGTGCCAGTTCTCACGTACATTATTTTATGATTACAACAATATGTAATAGAATTATATACATAACGAACAGTAATAATTCAATGCGAAATTATTCAACTTTACGCAGATTATATATTTTGATTAGTGCATTCGTAATAGGAATGACTAAAGAGCTTCTTCACTCTATTAAACATTTGAATTTCCAATGAAATTAAAAATATGAGCGTATAAAATCTGCACTGTACTCGTCACGTATGATTACTCTAATATTGTTTATACTGATGATTTTTGAAAACTCGGACTCTGATGACTCTGAAAATTAAATAAATAAACATTGGAAAATTAATTACTAATATTTATCTAGTATAGACAGAACGTGGAAGACCTGATTTGCATAAATTATACATTGAATAGAATTGTATTTTAATAGAGATGCATTCTCGCATCTATTTGTATGAAACAGCCTCAAATAATTGAATAAAACATCTTCAAAAAATTCTATAAATGTGAGATATCTAAAAGAATTCTATAAAGAATTCTCGAAGAATTGGATGACTCTGAAAATTAAATAAATAAAAATTGGAAAATTAATTACAAATTTTTCTCTAGTATAGAGAGAACGTGGTAGACCTGATTTGCATAAATTACACATTGAATAGAATTGTATTTTAATAGAGATGCATTCTCGCATCTATTTCTATGAAACAGCCTCAAATAATTGAATAAAACATCTTCAAAAAATTCTATAGATATGAGATATCTAATAAAGAATTCTATAAAGTATTCTCGAAGAATTGTACAGAGTATCATTGTATTTCAGAAATACATATCCATTCTGTCGCAGTAACGAAACGCACCGGCAGCCTATCAGCTTTAACTGCGAAAGATCAAGGAGTAACAGACATTTTTAGGTAGAAGGACTCGCATAACGCGGTCTTATAAATCCTATGGATAACTCTTTCCTGAAAGTCCCGGACTCGGCTTTATGACCACTCGAAATCACGCGAATCGATCGGCAAACGTATCTCAGGAAAAAGCATCGATGGGGTCGTAACGGTGCCACGTTCCCTCTCGTTGCCACTCTCGGCCACTCGAACGAATCAAATTCAGTTATTCGTAGCAGGTCTCACGTAGTACTGACCAGTCTGGGGATATTGCTGGGAAGACTGGGAATATTGCTCGGATGACTTGCCAGGCATGCGGTGAAGAAGCACAGCGGCGCAGAAGTGCGCCGAGAAAATTCGGCGAAACAAAAAGGGAGAAAGGAGGAAAAATTGCGGACGAGGGCGGGTTAACGGGATATTAAAGGTCAGGGGTCAAAACATCGAATGGGAAAGAGAACGCGTGGGCTGTCGTGTTTCGCTGAAATTTAATATTCGATACTGGTGTAATTAAAGTTCGCTCATTATTCATCTACTCGTTACCGTAAGTAGCTTATAAAACATATAATTACCGTAATTCAACCATTCAATTTCAAACAGTTCTTAATTATCTCGAATTATAGCAATCCAATTCTGTAACACTTTTTACTTGTTTTAGGATGAAGTTCGATCGTTTGGTTTTTATATTTTCTTTTATTGTAATATACAGGACGTTCGATTAAGGGTGGGAGAAAATTTAAGGGGTGGTTCTCCATGATAATACAAGTCGAAAATGAAGAATAAAAAAATTGCGATTCCGGCTTCGTTATTTAGTTATTAACCAATAGCACTCGAGTGGCGACTCTGCGGCGCCACTAAAAATTGATTACATTGACTACATTTCCCATTGAAAAGCACACAATTTTAAAAAAAAATTCAAATTTTTTCGACCTCTGGTTTCCGAGATATCTCAAAAAATATAGTTTTGACTCCCAATTTTGAGGGCTGTTTTCACCCCTTCAAAGTAGATGGTTGCCGATAAAAAAAATACGTGTCAAATATTTTTCGAAGAACTATGGCTCACATTAGTTTCATCAAAATCGGCCATTCTCATCTGAATATGTTCCCTTGTAAGTCACCTGTAGTCACCTGTAGTCGAACACCCTGTATAGTATATAAATTCTATGGATACTGAAAATATGAAGAAAATTGCAAATAATTTTCAATTGCTTCAAATCAGTTAATAGTTGTCTCTACAGTACCGAAATTGATTCTGAACGAGGACACATCGAAGATTGATTAGGAAAATTGGATTCATCAGAAAATTGGTAAGATTGTCCGAAGCTCTGACGACTAAGGAGTAAAAGCACGTTGGATTAGGACATCGGCATTGTTTGGCGAAAGCTCTCAATTCTCGCTACGTAGAGAGGTTCCTTCGGAATGCACGTGCTGATCGTCATGTTGAGTTATCTAATAGTACGAATAAATTGGTACCGACGATCGCTAGGAAAGACTAGATCGCGTATCCGTGAGTCGAATAAGATTGTCGTCCCCGAAGAGTAAAGCAATTTTGTGTGAGCGCCGGCTTTCCCGGTATCCTATCAGTGGCGCAGTTTCGTTTAAGACATCTGCCATAGTTCTTGAAAGATGAATGACTCTTAGCTTCGAATTGTACGTCGTCGGCACGATCCGTATCGGACGTCGATTTTTCCATCAAATTGAAAAGAGTTTTGTTTTTACAAAGTCGAATACAGAACACTTGCCACGAGTACTTACAACTAAAAAAAAAAAACAAACGTCGGGAGGCTTTTAATTGAAAAATGAACAGCACAGAGTTCAAGCACAACAGCTTGAAACGAAAATAAATATTACCGAAGTGCAGCATTTTGTGAAATTCATTTTGAGAAAGTGATGCATACATCTACTTGAACTACAATACCTCTCTGCCTAATAATAGACATTGAAGCGAATTTTAGTGAAGACTAACACGAAGCAACAGGGGTTTGCACATGATAATTGCTACGCTTTTGAAACTGTAACTGATACAACGCGCGTGTAATTAAATTACCAGCGGTTTTATCCATCAAATAATCGCAAACTAATCCTGTGAACTTGTTGGGCTTTATTTCCGGATGATATGGATATGTGTACATATTATACTTTCACACTGGTAAAAGAATTGAATATACGGAGTCTTTCACGAAACCGAATGAAAGGATGTAATTTCATTTGCAAGTCTTGCAACAATGTTAACTGGTATTTTTCAATTAAATGGGCACACGGTTTCCGAACGATTCGTTCCTCCATTCTGCACTTTTCCAGCTCCCAGTATTTTATTTCCATTCCATTCATGCTAGTTTGTTCGTCTCTCCGATGGTAGAACGTGCAGATGAACAATTTCTTATTGTTGAAATAACGTTTGTCAAGAAAATTTCGTTGCATGTCGAAAAAATGGGCTGTTCTGTTCAAAATGGTAAAATAATAACTCCAATTTCACACTAATATTAATCAAAATTCTTACTTCTCAAAAATAAGTTTTTTTTATTCTACACATTAATTCCAAAAACCAATTAGGGTAACTGCACCAGTGAATAAACGGGCACCAGTAAATAAACGCTTTTGTATTTTTGTATTTTTTGCTTTTCCATCATTGTTCAATTACTAGAATGTAGTGTTCATTGACTGGTATTTTCTTATATTTTTTATTTAACGTTTAATAAAGACAAATAATAATAATTTCATTTTATTTGTGTTCATTTATTTTTGACAAATGAAGTATAGGGAGCCATTTGGCATATATGAGATTCCTTTAATTCACATATTTCTTTAAAAATAAAATATCTTCCTGAACAATTTCTTAAATGTTCATTCACTGGTGCAGTTACCCTACAACACAGTCTGAGGGAAATCGAACATATGACAATACCCAGAAACAAAAAATTAATAAATTTTTACTCAGGAGGTGCGTAAATGTTCCGACACCAACATCAGTTGTAAATTGTTTTAATAAAAATGTGATCTCGATTCTATAAATTAAAAATCTTTGGGGACCATCGAGGTCCATTGATCCGTTCTGCCTGTATAGGAGAAATGAAGAAGGTAATTGCTCTTTTCCATGAAACTACAAGCAAAGTCAATTAATAATTCAGCGCGCGAGATGTTGGTTATATTGAATAGAATTAGTCGGACAGCGGTCGCATTAAAAAACAATCGACATTATACGATTTCACTAGAGAGTGCGAACTAGCCTAGGTTCCAATCAGATAGGGGCTAGACCGATCAGAATCGGTCTTTATTTTGCGATCGAGGCCCAGCATGGCGCGCGCTGGCCGTACAAAACTGCTGTCCAAGCATAGCAACGCTTTATCATCGAGATTTCGGTCAATTTGCGGATTATCCACGATCGTGCATTTTAACAGCGATACTAGCCGGGTCGGCAGGCATGCACAGCCAGACACGCGTTTACACACACGTGGGCCCTCATGTGTGCGGATGCACCAGTATACTGGGTGATCCACCAAACACAGAGCCACCTGAAATTAGCCACTTAAATATTTTCTTCAGCTGCAATTACTACAAACCTCATACGCAATAATGTGAACTTTTCTCGATCGAAATTATAATATATAATGATAATAATGATTTCGGCGCAAGGTTCGATCATTTTAAAACCAACAGCAATTATTTGTTTGGCTGTGTCGCAATGTTTCCTTCTAATTATGTTTACTTATATACAAAAAAATTTATTTTTCAGACGCAAAATATGTCTCTTAGAAAATGATCAACATTATGATCGAAACGTCGAGAAATATGATGTATTAATTGCACATTTGCTGTTGATTTTAAAATGATCGAACCTTGCGCCGAAATCAGTATTATCCTCGTACGCAATTTCTTGGAAATTAGTTGCATATTCAATTTTGAAAAGATTTCACGAACATGGACATATTATTTTCGACTGGTCATATATAATTATCCAAGAAAGGAAGATATTTCTATCCTGGCTCTTGTTATAATTTAAATTGTTCATTTTCGTTAAAATTGCATAAAGACCAGTACTCATACACACTTAAAGATTAGATTGCAAGTTTTTTAGTACCTTGCATTATTTGCAAGAAACAGGAGCCAAATAGAAATTTCTTCCTAACTTCATCATCAAACTGAAAGTTCCCTCAATTTATTAAGTTAGACGTATTCTTTTACTCTTTCAGTAATTTTACTACGGTTTTAAATCGCCAACTTTCGTCATAAATTTATGAAGATTCGTAGATTAACGATCAGGATTGCCGTTTAGGCGAACCACCCAGTATACGACGTAGAGGTTTCAACGTGGGTACAACGACGCAGACACTTCCACACCTGGAGGTATATGCTCTCTCCCCGTCGGTATTCTTGCCTCAACAAATTTCGTTGGAATTGGAATAAAAGTAATTAGAGGCATTCGTGTTGTCCTGTAATTAGCTTGTGTGCGCACTTTCCAGCACGCTACGCCCGACGACTAATACGATTCTTGTGACATCGTCGTCCAATTTCATGCCGCAGTATCGCGGCCGGTTATTCCAAGAGACACGGAAGGCCGTTTATCTATCTGGGCAAATAAAAGGAGGTACGTGGTGGATTATAGGGAAGGGAGACCGAGCATGATCACGAGCGATTCTTTCCCAGCCCCCCCCCCCCCCCCGATGTTACCCGGTGTCAGTTTCGACGTTCCGCCGATTAAAATTGACGCTGACGCCGCAATAAATGAAACCGTCCCAAAAGTAGAAGCAGAAATACTTGTGATCGAACGCGGACCCGTCGATTAGGTCACCGAGATTTCTCTGACTACGGAAAAAGACGAGACTGGTTGTTAGGGGTGGCTCTTGGTGAACAGCGACCCCTAATCTGCTTTTCTTCCCACTTACTACTCCATAATTGAATAGTATTTCCTATAACAGAGCCGTTTGTTCGATTTTTAATTTTCAATATTTGTAATCTTCATTCGAGGTCAATTTTTAATTTCCTCGGAGTCCTTTAAAGTTGACAATTTTTTAGTTCTTAATTTTTGTAATTTTATTCCAGGCAATTAATATATTGGTGTATAATATTTTTTATTTAGAAGACCTTGTGGATATATTTTTTAATTTTCGTTTCCATCAGGTTGCTCATTGTTCCATTTTTAATTTCCAATATTTGTAATTAAATTAAAGTTGACATTTTTTAGTTCTTAATTTTTGTAATTTTTATTCCAAGTATTTAGGCAATTAATATAGTAGTTGATATACATTGGTGTATAATATTTTTTATTTAGAAGACCTCGTGTATATTTTTTAATTTTCGTTTCCATCAGGTTGCTCTTTTTCTACCCTTTTTGGTTCCGTTATTTGGGTTTAATTAACGGGTTTGTTTTTTAATAAAAGAGGTCGGAACAAGTTGGTAAAATTTTGATTTTTTGAAATTTCAGTTAATAAAATGTTGCATTGAAGTTAAAAAAAATGCCTCAATTTTTAAACAATCGTATGCAGTTTTAAATTGCAATATACTTCGAATTTTTACTCGAATCAACAATCGTAGTTATGGTTGAATACTGCAGTTAGTAAATTTCGAAACAAGATAATACCGTATAAAGTAAAACATTGATTTCATTAAACTAAAATTTACATTAATAAGTTTCCACTGCGTACACCATTTATAGTTTCAACAGAGTTATTGTTTCCACTGTAAACAATTATGTTCGATTATTAAATATACAGTTTATAGTATAGCAGTTACTTTATCCAACATATACTTCGATGTATACTCTACGCAACTATTAAATCAGAGAAGTTTAGTTTCCAGTTGAATACTTTCCCATTTATGGTATTAATTATCAGTTCTTCTTACTTCTCTTTCACCTGTTCTTGAATACTTTTTCTTAACATAATATGTAAAGTGCTCCTCAGCCTGCATTAAAACGTAATTGAGACAAAAGTAGTCTCACAAATGGAAATGTTCGCTTATATCCTGTACCCACGCGGAACAAAAGCATTACTCCACCACATTATCATCCTCTGACCCAGTTATGATGTGTTCATTGCCAGAAAACCCCATTTGCTGTTTTCATCGTCGCAGATACGATTTTCATCCCCTCGCAGACATTTTCTAACATTGTGCATGTTGAATAACGAAAAAATCTTTTCATCGATATTCCCTCCTTTCATTTCCACTTCAAACTAACTATGAAAGACCAAAACCATTATCCTGACCCAGGGATTCATGTCAGACATAATCATCTGGATTAATCATTTTTCCAGTTATTTTATTCTAGTATATTATAAAAGCCGGAACATGTTTATGTTGCCAACAATTTTTATTACGCATAAAGATCCAAAGTCTAATAATTATACTTTATATTAACCTGTTAACCAGGTAAGACGAATTAGCTCGTCATTCATGTTTTAGCAACCTCCCGATTTCTTCTTAACGCAACCAATAATTATTTCACTTCATGTTTATAGGTAATCATAAATTATATTGTATGTACACCAGTGCTGGGTACAATTCAAATAAAAAGTATTGGAAATAGTAATTACAATACTTTTATTCAAATAAAGTAGTATTTCAGCATTTATTTTATTCCTTAGTTCTAGATAGAAGAATAGATGAAATTATCTATTCATTACACATGTATAGAAGCTATTAATTGAAGTAATATTTGCTGTGCGATGTTTTAGAAATAATTATTTGAAATAATAGTTTTCGTAGAATGTGTTAGGAATAAATATTTGAAATAATATTGTATTAAGGATATATGATAATCAATTATTTCAATTAGTATTTCATAGTATTTTACTTACAATAGTCATCAGAAATATTAATTTTTTTAATAGTTATTATAGGAAGTCGGGACTGACCGCGGCAGTCGGGTGATAGCACACACAAATGATTTCTGAGAAATGGTTTTTTTGTGGATTTTAACCACTTACATACTCTATAATGTATAAACATAGTTATGAATGTCTAGATATATCCATATAGCTTATTTCGGTGAAAGGTAGTGCTGAAGTTTCATTCCACTAATAATGGCAGAAATATTTATTTCAACTATTTTAAGTTCGTGTTGAGAAACACATAATTGAAATACATATTCCATATACTTGGGAGATTAAATAAATATTTCAAATAGTATTTCCACTGATACAAAAATAAATAGATATTTCAAACAGTATTTCCACTAATACAAAAATAAATAGATATTTCAAATTATTCAAAATAACATAGTTTTGGAAATAATCTCTGAAAATATTTTTATTTTTTATTTCAAATACTAATTTACCCAGCCCCCTGATGTACACCAATTGCGAAAGATTCTGCAGTCGTTTAGTACGAATCAAATCACCGGGTTAAGAAAGAATCGAAACGCATTCGGCGCAGCGTTTTGGTAGACGCGCGAAGACTGTCGACGCAACAAAAGTGTTAATTATCCTTGGGACGAAAGCATCGCGCGCGCGCGCAGACGGGAATTGTTCCATTAGGAAGGAGGAGCGTCGGATTCTTCGGTCTCGCGTCCCCCGTTGATTTAAAGAGGATCCACGATCGTTTTCAGCGTCTCGTTTCTATCTTTCCCTCGGAATCTAATATGCCGAACGTCACCGGAGCGGCAAGATCGTATTACGGGTTATGCGCGCGGCGGCGGGTTTTACGGCGGCCAAATTGAAACCGTCCGAACATAAATATTTCCGCGATACCTCTGTCCGACTGGTGTGTAATTTTGACGGAACCATCTGGCCTGGTTTACCGTGTCCCTCGTAATTTCCGCGGGAGCTCTTTAATTTTCGCGAAGGCTTAACGTGTTTCGGGTAACAACGCGAAACGGTTCCCGCCCCTCTCTCCCACCCCCAACGACGACGACGACGACGACGACGACGCTACGGTGATTCATGGTCCCCGCCACGCCATTGTTTTCCCCGTCGTTTATAAATCACCATTAGTTTATAAAACAGAAACCGCCGCTAATAAACTCGCGCCATCGTGCATCAACGACGACGACGACGACGACGCGATCTCCAAGGCGTTTTGCATTTCGAGCGAAGCTCAACTGTTCCGTTCCGGACGCGAGTCTTCAGGTTCGCCACCGTGCGCTAAAATATTAGATCACGCGAGAAACTACATCTGCCAATACGACGGGTGTTCCTGTGGGGTGCCTACAGGGTGTCCCAAAAATGTTCCGCTTCCTTGAAAGGGTTCCTGAGGTCATTCGAAGTAACTTTTTCCTTTGCGAAAATATTCTCCGCGGCTTTGTTTAGAAGTTACTGACGAAAACACACGGGCCAATCAGAGCGCCACTACAGCGGACGGTTTTCAGCTCGGCCAATCGCAACAATTCCCACCACGAGCTTCATGACCTTGAACACCGCGTGGTGGGAATCGCTGGTATGCAACGAACGAGGACCCCGAGGGTGCATCTATCGAGGTGCTACTGTAGTTTCTTTAACCCTTCGCACTCGGAGCTACTTTAACTAAAAAATAAAAGATTTTTCCATTGTACATAGATGACAAGGCTCGTATCTATACGATAGCCTTGTCATATGCATCATCAATTATATGCTTAATACTAGACTGCGGATTTTTATGCATTTATAGCAAAATTGAGTAGATGAAATTGAAAATTGTAGGAAAATTCTGAAAATTGAAGATGTCAATGTATGATTTCTCATCTATTAAAATTATTACGGGAAGAAATAAAATTCTATTTAGTTTGTATTCCTTGTAATCGACGCACACAATTTTTATTTTGTATTTTATGCATTTATGAAGAAATTTGAGTGGATGAAATTCAACCTTTTGCGCTCGGAGCTACTTTAACTAAAAAATGAAAGATTTTTCCATTGTACATAGATGACAAGGTTCATCTATACGATAGAGAGGCTACTGCTTCGACAAAAAATTAATAAATCAAGCTTGCATCTTTAGCAAAATTGAGTAGATGCAATTAAAAATTGTAAAAATTCTGAAAACTGAAGATGTCAATTTCTCATCTATTAAAATTATTCAGGGAAGAAATAACATTCTATTTAGTTTGTATTCCCTGCAATCGACGCAGACAATTTTTATTTTATGCTTATATGACAAATTTGAGTGGATGAAATTCAACCTTTGCACTCGGAGCTATTTTAACTAAAAAACGAAAGATTTTTTCATTTTTTACATATCAAACTGATATAATATCTCATGTAATACGTAAATGTCTAGTAGCTTATTAAATACGAACAAAAATATTAATGTCAACAATATTTTTAAGAATGGCATAGCAATTTTCAGTGGTGCCTCAGAGTCGCCATCCGAGTGCTAAGGGTTGAATAAGGTGACAAGTTAATTTCGCTCTTTCTTTGGAACGGAGTTCTCAAGAAAATTGTATTAAATTTTCTAACGAAACGTAATAAAATGAAGCGGTGACTCACCGAGTGCACCGATAAAGGGAAATTTTTGGTGGAATCGCCTAAATCGCGCGGATCGGACGCCGTCGTCGTTAATAACGCCGAAACGATACCCGGCTCGCTTCTAATTCGGCCGTCTTCGATTCGGAAAGGCATGAAAGGGAGCCGGAACGTACGAGAGGACGTTTGACGTTAATTGCACAGCTCCGATGGACGAAGAAGAGGCTCCTCCTTTTTTGATATCATCGACAAAGAGGGGTTAATCCGTTCCGCGCTATCGGCCGAGTCGGTCGCGCGACGAATAACAATGGAGCCTAGACAACAATGGACGAAGAAAGAGGACATGGATAGATGAGAGCCGAGCAAAGCGACGAAACCGGCCGCCGTGGAGAAAGGGAGGGAGGGAGTGGAAAGAACCGGTGTGCGCTACGTGGAAAAGAGGAAAAAGGGTTAACGGCTGGACCGAGGAAAAGGGCCGGAATCCAACGAAGAAAAATCGTCGTTGGGTCATTCGTGTAATCCGCGGAACAAGCCGTTGTTACGCCGCCAGGATTCAACCGGCGGAATGGATTCTGAAGGTTGGATGCCCTGCGGGGCCAGCCTGCCCTTGGCAGAACGGATATTAACCTGGACCAGCCTGGCGATTCGGAAAAATCGAATTTTTATTTATTTCGCTCGGAGCTCCGGGCGAAATGTTCCGTCGACGCGCGTCGAGTTTCAAAATTTCCACGTTTGGAGAATTTATAGGCAACGCATAGGGGATGTGGATTATATCATAGTAAATAGCGATGAATAAATTTTTTTTATCCAACTGGTAGGTTTTCCACATTAATCGTCCACTCTATAATAATTGAAAATTTTAAAGGTACAATTCCGTTCAAAGGTGACCGTCAAGCAATTCTATTAAAAATCAGTACAATTCCATTGAAAAGTGACCATCAAGCAATTCTATTAAAAATCAGAAGTAAACTGTCAAAGAACAAACTCACCACGAACAATCCCACGTGGTAAGAGTGAACGTATTCGGAAGGTTGGGTGCCCCAGAGGGCCAGCGTGCCCTTGGCAGCGTTGCGGAAGGGCAGGATGGATATTAAGACATGTGTTACAATGCAGTGGATATGCCAGAAGTTCGTGGATAACAGTTCTGTGCAGGGTTCTGTTATAGTAAATAGTGGTCAGTAAATTTTTTTCATGAAACTGGTAGGTTTCCCACATTAAACGTCCACTCTATAATAATTGAAAATTTTAAGGGTACCATTCCACTCAAAAGTTACCATCAAGCAATTCTATTAAAAATCAGGACAATTCCATTGAAAAGTGACCATCAAGCAATTCTATTAAAAATCAGAAGTAAACTGTCAAGGCACAAACTCACGACGAACAATCCCACGTGGTAAGAGTGAGCGTATTCCGAGGGTTGGGTGCCCCGGAGGGCCAGCGTGCCCTTGGCAGCGTTGCGGAAGGGCAGGATGGATATTAAGACAGGAGTGACATAGCAGAGGACATGCCAGAAGTCCGTGGATAACAGTTCTGTGCAGGGTTCTTCCCTGGGAAATTAGAGAGGCGGTGCGAAGACAGACAGAGGGACAGACAGACCGATGGAAAGAGAGCGGTCTGCGGAGGGGGGATGGAACAGCGTTGAACATCGGGAGAGGATTAAATGGCAAAATATCACTCAGAGAAGTGTACTGAGCACACAGCTTGGAAGCTCCAGCATTTGAGAGAGAACGATGGCTGGTACGTGACCAAAATATTCGCCTATGGTTCCCGCAATGGGTGAGAAAGGGTGGGAGAGGTGGGAGAGAAAGAGAGGAGCAGAGGTGGACAGCCGGGAGGGGGGCGCGAGAGGACCAGAGGAGACCTCCACTTTTCGCCAACCCTGAAATATACAGGGAAAATACCCACCGGCTCGTCTAAAGAGGGGACCTTGACCAACGATGCGCAGTCACATGTACCTACGAACGTGAATTACTCTTTGAGACACTTATATCGAATCGACGGTAGATCGTGCGAGAAAATCCGACGGCACGATACCTGGCCAAAAGTTATGCACCCGGTTCATTGGGCACGGGCCACTAAATCACGTATTAAATCGCATAGAAAGCGGCCGACGGACCCGCGCACCGATTAATGAACTTCGGAATTAAATGCGCCAACGATTACACGGTCACATAGTGTCGAACTATTTATTCGGAACGACGACTTTCCTTAATTTTTGCCGAATATTGTGATCAAATGTCTTTAAATTGCTAGGTTCTGTTAAAAAATGCATAGAATTCTTTTTCCTTTGGGGATTTATAGTTGCACAAACTGCTATTAACACGTTCACTGTCACACGTACGTGATGTCTATTTAAAGACAGTCAAATCAATTTTATACGCTGCGTTGTGTCAAGTTCATAGTACACAGCGAGAGTCAGAATAAAAATAAATTTTAATCGTCAGAAAGGTTATAACTAGACTGCGGATTATATGCATTTATGACAAAAACAAGTAATTTAAAATAGCAAAAATATTAGGAAAAATTTGAACATACTATTATATTATTTTCAATCTACTAAACATAATAAGGAAGAAAATAAATTTCTATTTCACTCCAGTTCGTTGCAATTCAGGTAAGACATTTTTATTTTGCATAAAGATCCGCAGTATAGTTATAACACTCAACTATCAAAATTCAATAGAAACAGACTCTTTTAAATGTTGAAAATTACATCCTACAGAATGTTGAATTAATTTTAATGATCGGACCATCCGAAGCTTCTGAACGCACCCTAAAATCCTTTAATCACCCCGTTTCTGTGCGAAAACTGCAAGAAGTTCGAATGGTTAATCAAATGGAAAATAAAATTGTTGGTTATGGGGTCCATTCTGAAGAGGCAGTATAATGTATAAATGAAGCTTTTTCAAAATGTTCGAGACGAATGAAGCTCTCGAAGTCAGTCAAAAAAGTCTACACCTTTTGAAATGGAGTAACTTTTTAAAAATTGGATTAGATGACATGGGTCTTTTCAAGAACGTAGGATTAGTTCGGATAAAAATTTTTTAGAAATTATGCACCGTGTATAATTTTCAAAATATTCAAGAACAATGAAACTCTCAAACTCAGTCAAAAAAGTCTCCACCTTTTGAAACGGAGTAACTTTTTACACAACGCTAGGATGCCGGGAATCAAAAATCATTAAAAAAGAAGGTTATCGGGACAGTCCAGCTGTCGATACAGAGGGCGAAAGAAGAATGTAGCACAAACTCGAGTTTTTGAGTACAAGCCGGCGAACAGAATTGTCACCACAGAGAGAGAAAAGGTTCTCGCAGCAGATTGCAAGGGTGGGTGGAGTTGAGTGACTGATGATGGAGTCATTCGAAAGGTAGCCTGGCTCCTGCTCATACCATTAACTTACGAGGGCCTGGTTACATAGAGAAAGAATAGAAAAGGCAAGTGCTGGTATGTACGCTTTGCTCCGATTTCGGGGACGCCGAAGCACGAAATTATTAATCTACGCGAAGCATCACTCGGTGAGTTGGCACCGTTCGCGTTCGTTAAATATTTTCGCGCTTTTACGCCCCTTTTCGCAGGATTCATGCGCTTCCGGCTGCCACGACAATTAAGGCGATTCGCCAAAAGCACTCGAAACGCGACACTTGTTAACATCTGGCGGTGTACTCGGTGTATCCCGAGTGTTTCTTATCGGGCGGATCGTACGTCTCTGACGAACAGTTTACAAAGTTCCATTTACGGCGATGCTTTGTCGACTCGTCATTTTCTGGCGATTTTGCGATCTTTTTGGAAAGGTACCGCGAGACTCTTGTGCATTGATTTTTTTTCACACATATTCTCCATTACCTGGAGTATGTACTACATTTTTTTGAAGCCGAAATAGTTAAAATTGTATGAGCTACATTGTCTTGAATATGAACACTTTTTAAAAAAAGTGTTTTACAGACTGACGCGTTTTTAATCATTCTGATCACACGAAACAAGAAATTATAACGCACTATACAACATGATGAAAGCTAAGACCATGTATACCTATAGACACGGCGTAGATAATTTTCCGTGTCCGAAAGATGAAATCAGCTGAAAGACACTGTGACGTCACATTTGTACAAGCTATGCTCATCGACAGTGCTTACGCTTGGCTTACATGGGGAGAGGGGGTCAGCGGGTGCGCCATGTACACAATACATGGAAAGAAATTATCTTAAGACTTATCTTGTGACGTCACAGTGTCCCATCATCTTTCGGACACTGAATTCTCGGTTTTCCTATACACATACTATACCTATGCCGGGTCTATTAGTATATATGGTCTAAGGATGAAAGCGGCAACATAACCTAAAAACTAGTTCATCAGTCGTTCAAAAATGGAACAGAAAGACGATTATTTTATTCATTGAAGAATGTATGATAATTTTTGTAAAAACGTAGAACATTTTAAAAAGACGTCAACATCATTATTTTTATGAACAGAATTGTTATGGACGAATGCGACCAGGAAAATTGTTTCTGTCAAAGTTCTGGACGAGAATGGCCTCTTGAACTTCCGGTCGGCCATTTTTTCCAGCAATCGTCGATTGTCCCTGTTTCTTCCGGCTACGTTTCCGTTCCGCGGTCTTCTCCAGAGAAATCTCATTTCCCGGCCGGTGTAACCGACCCCCATTTTCACCTTTAACGAGCGCCGCGAAAAATAACGTAACGCGCTAAATTAACAATTAAGACCTAAACGGGTGGTAATTAAGCGACGGCCGCCGGGGGCCGGTGCGCGGGGGTGTACCGGCTAAGCCGAGAAAACGAATCTGTAAGATGCAGTGGACCATAAGACATCCGACGAAGGTAAAGAAGGGATCAACCGAAGGGTGGCGTGGGTGGCACCGTGGAATAAAAAAAGAATAACCGGGGGTGGACGAGAGGCGGATGGAGAAACGAAACAAAAAAGCAGCCGGATGTTTCTGACGGTAGTCGGATAACGTAAAAAGATCCCGTTTAATCCATGTGAGTACAGTGCTTTCTACTCGACGCCTCGTGCCGGACCTTCTACGAGAATAATTGAACGGTAATTGAAAACGAAAACTAGGAGAAACGCGATTTTCACCCTCGTCCGTCGTTTACAACAATTTCACACATTTCTCATTCATTTTTGGCAAAATAGTAGGGTAGATTAAAGTAAAATAAAATTTATAGGGTAACTGCACCAGTGAATGAACATTTAAGAAATTGTTCAGGAAAATATTTTATTTAAAAAAAAATATGTGAATTAAAGGAATATATGCCAAAAGGGCTCCCTATACTTCATTTGTCAAAAATAAATGAACACAAATAAAATGAAATTATTCTTATTAATATAAAAAATACCAGTCACTGAACACTACAATTTACAACACTACTACTAATTTGTTGAATTTTACCCTACAAAGAATTTTGAATCCTTTATCTTTACATCGACACAGAACTTCAGCAAGGAAAAGGAGGGTTGCATGATGATTAAGGGTGCATGATTGCCAATTTTTCTGCTTCTTCTAACGAGATAAAGGCGACTAAAGGAACGCCGAATGAAAATGACTCGTTGCAACAACTCTAGCAGATGCTAATTATTTTGTAAGAATGAAAATGAAGCTGTCAAAGCTAAATGGAACTGTGAACAAAGTCGACGTTTGTCTCATTAAATCTTATTTGAAACAATCAGAAATTTCATGTTTTCCGGAGCTGGTGGAAGCACAGTCGGATTTGAAAAATTCAGTTTCCTTTCTTTTCGAAATTCTGTTAGCTTCGTTGTTGGCCGGGAGCTGGGTAAACAGAAAACATTTATGCAAGGACAATTAGATACGAGTAAATATGATTTAATAAAAGAATTGTTAGCTCGGAAAGCAATATTTACGTAAGCATAATTGAATGTCATTAAAAAAGACTGTTGATTAAAAACGGCATTAAAAAAGAATATAAAAATAAATTGACAGAATTTCACGAACTATTACTAATCCATGTTCATGACCAAAATGGCGGCAGTGAAAGATTGTTGAAATTTTCCTCGGCCAGATTCATCTTACAATAGTAGAACCCGCTCCAAACAATCCAGCTTCGTCCGCTCGAATTAATAATTGTAATAACAATTACGTGGAGCGTGATCGACGGGTCTCCGTCGGACCATGAAATTTATGTAAATGAATAGTCGTGGGTTAGCCCAATAACCGAACCGGATCGTGCAGTTCCTATTTCACTGGCGTCAATCAATAGGCAAACGTAACATTCCACTTGGCATGCTGAAACGTTCAGTTGCTTACGCTAGATAGAACTTCTTGGCATGATATTGATTTCTTGGCCCGACATATCGTTGCTTTTTCGAACTCGGCCGGATACACCGATTTTGAATGGAGCCTGGTGCAAGAAGAGAGGGGGGAGGTGCAAGACCCGAGGGCCCCACAGTTAGGGGGCTTAATTTCACATCTCATAAAACCGGTGAACGGTGGCCCGAGCCCCGAATACGATCCGCCATTACATCGGGGTGAAACACCATCGTTGAAAAACGAGCATCGGCTTCTCGTTACTGTTGCGCACGGATAGCTCCTGATGCATCCTCGAGCCCGTCACACCCACATGCCAAGGAGAAAGCTTATAAGCGAGCAATGTTTGATTGGACGGCCGTGTTACGGACCCGACCGGAAACTCTTTCTCCATTGATATATTCGACATATGCGCCTCCATTACAAATGTATTTCCTTTACCGTGCGCGCCCGTAGCTGCATCATGAAATTCCGATACACTAGAGCACGGTTAAATTTCTATCAGTTCTGGAGCCACCAGTTATCTATTTTTCCAAGGCCGAGCGAGGCCTTGGCTTGACAACGTGAGAGAATCGATATAACGACCGAAAGCAAGATAAACGTTGAGCATCTCAAAGGAAGACCATGCCAGAAGAAAATAAACAATAAAGGAAATTTCATTTTCAGTTATCGTCGCCTTACCTTTATAATTGTAGCACCAATAGATAACCGAGATTCTTCCGATTAAAATGAGTCCAAACACGAGGTGAATCGGACTATTTTTATCGATTTAAGTACTGTACGTCGATCAGATGATGGCTAGGCAGTATCTCTGACTCCCCCACCACCGCACGCATTGTTGCTATTGGCCGATGACGATGACGACTACCGACAGCGGTCGAGACCGAATGAACTGGAACGATGACGTCACTGGCGTGAAGGACGACTTGTCCGTTCCGTCCGGTGGTAGGGGAGCCAGGATAGAGCGAGACCGTATTCTTTGTGTTGCATCATCTGGCGGACGAACAGTACGTAATTAAGACGCAGATGATAAAATTAGTCCGATTCACCTAGTGTTTGGACTCATTTTAATCGGAAGAATCTCGGCTATCCATTGGTGATACAATTATGAAGGTAACGCGACGATTACTGGAAATGAAATTTTTAATTTCGCATAAAAATTCGCGATCTAATTATGAGAATTACTAAGAATTCTCTTAAGTTAAATGTAACAATCTGCAAAAGCTCTTGGTAGAGCGTCCGTCTTCTCTCGGCGAAGAAATTCCATAGAATGACCCATTTTCATTAGCGCCGCGGTAAGAACCGGTCTTAATGAAAAAATTATTGTGGACTGTTCCTCTTTATTTTGCATGAAAGGGTTCGTCCTTCGCGGTAGTCGCTTCAGTATATCTCGCGGGCGCGTTATGCGAAACAATTTTACGTAAAAAAGGGACCCGCGTTGTGGCCCGAGGGAGTAATACGGACCTGACCCCACAAATATCTAGGGGTACGCGTATAAAATTTTCGTGGCACGGAATTGGATTGTTATTTTAAAATGTACAGCCACGGGCGCGATTAAATCGAGAGTCTGCCCGGGAAACACGGCCGCGGTAATTTAACAGTGGATATTTAAACTTCAATAATTCATAGTTTGCATCCCCATACATTTCGTTATGGTCGTAGCGAGAGAGGAAACGCTCTATATCGGCTTCGGGATGAAAGACAAAATCAGTTCGGCATGATTGAGCAGCGGGAATAAAATATTTATTAAATATTATACGCTTCGGTTACGTTTATGGTCGAGTGTACCGATGGATGCGATGCTCGTGGCTAGTTTCATGCATACATTTTTCCACTAAACTCTAGTTTTTCGACACATTATTATATATTCGTTATATTGTTAATTTAAACAATATCGTGTGGATCTTGTGGTTCAATATTATTTCAAAGGTCTGAATTTGTTCCCCATTGCTATAAACACACTATGAATTTCGTATAATACGATTTTTTTTCTCTTTCAACTCTTAACATTATTTTCACATCTTCTGTATGTGGTATAACTTTTTATAATAGACCGCAACATTTAATATCGATACAGTGAAAAGCAATTGTTCCTTGATCAGAAAAGAGAAGTTTCTGTGGCACACACTATAGCACACCGGATCCCCTACATTCTGGTTTGAACAAAATGGCGGTGCAGTGGTTCTAAAACACATGGTCGTTCACAGTAAAATGGCGTGACACAAAAGCTGCATATTTTATTCAATTCTATTTACGTCTTAATAAATGAATTACAAATTTGTATGCAATCTCTTGTAATTTATCGTAAATGAAGGACAAATGAAGGAAAAATAAATTTCGCCGACTAAAATCTTCATTGTACGCAAAATGAAATAGAAATGTTAGAAAATGCTGCACTTTAAAGATGATTAAGAAAAAGATAATTACTAGACTGCGGATTTTATGCATTTGATAAAATGAGGTAATATGAATTATGACAAAATTGAGTAGATGAAACATGAAACAGTAGAAGGATAAAAAGGATTTAATAGGATTGGTATATTATTATCAACTTATGTGATTAAAAGAGGAGACAAATTTTTATATAATTTCAGTACCGTGTAATGGACGCAGAAAATTTTTATTTTGCATAAAGATTCGCAAGTCTAATAATTGCCCATTTAAATGAGAAATTTTGTCGATCGTAAAGTGTTTTGAACAACTTTCTGGAATAATAATCTCGGCGCTAGGGTAGAATTTGATCGAACCGTAGCGCCGAGATTATTATTCCAGAAAGTTGTTCAAATTACCCATTTAGGTGGAATTCTAATATTAGTGAATTTCAAGCATTTTAGAAGAAACACAGTAATGTTTTAAATAAAGCTGCACACAGTATGACGAAATAATTTCAAACTACCGAGCCACGATGTAGGCGCACAGTTGAAAAACCGTGGCATTAATTCGTGATCCAGTTTCCAGGAAGATTGTAAATCGGAGTAGCATTCTATAAATTCGATATGTGCCACGTAAGATAATAAATTTCAGTACATGCTGTGGGACAGGGGAAGAGAACGGTCAGGTAGGAAAAGCGATAGGTAGACAGATCGCTGACTACGAGGTTAGCGGGAGTATTGCTTCTGCAATCAAAGCTAGATGGTTTACGAGTGACCTGCACGGCTCACGGACCTCTTTCCGTTTTAATTAAGATAAAGGTAATAATTCGAGCGACCGGAGTATTAACCGGGCTGACAAAAGTGACCGGGTCGGCGGTGGCGGTGGCGTATCAAGTTTCCGCGCAATCAGGAGATTACTGTTCATTTGAATTAAGATCTTTACACGTGCCTTCGACCATAACCGTTCCTTTATTAATTCTTTATTTTCGCCTGGCGTACCGTGCCACCTATCTGGCTTTCGTATTTACACCGGGGCCGGGATCGACGAAAAAATCTACCAGCCATAAAAGTCGCAGATTTTATCTAAATTCGAGCCCGCACGAAACCCGGTTACTATACGCAGTACTATACTCTATGCATGTACGTACACATGGGTACCACGGACTTACAGAGAGAAAAGCATGTGCACACTTGTCTCGGGCCGAGGAATCGTTTTCTCTTTATTAACTGCGCGCAGAACCAGACCACCCACGCCCGGAATTTTTCCCGTTAACCGGGACGCGGCACTCTCGTTTCTGATATAACTTTCAATCGCCAACTTAACCGACGGAATAAAAATTTTTACGAGTCCCGCCGGAAACATGTTTACGAATAACGAGCCGATCTTAATTCGTTTCACGGCTCGCGCGCGACCTCACGTTCGTTCGGTGATTCGCGAAACTATGATCACTGGAATTTCCTCGTCAGATTTTTATAATCAAAAACCTCTATCCGAGAGGCCGAACTTTCCGTCTTATCGCGCGCGATTGCTGCGGACTTTCCTGGGGAAATTAAAAGAAAACGTCCGGTACGAAGTTGTTAATGTCAAGGCTCGCCCAGAGAATTAATCTGACCCTCGTTAAGAGTTATTAACATTCGGTCGGGCTTTACAGTCGTTCGTAAAACAAACGACGATACTTCTAGGGTATAGTTTACTAGTTTAAATATGTTCCGGAGGTATATGAAAAGGCAATTTTTTTTGAAAATTTGACAAGATATAATTCTTAATAAATTAATGCAATTACCAAAGTTTGGGTTCGATTCACTGCACCGTTTAAGAATTATAGCAACTTAAAGTTTGCGCATTTTAACACGTCTTATGGAGAATTCATAAAATTCCACTTCAAACCCTATTTAAACCTTGAAAAAATGCAACTAGAAACTCCAGTTTTTTTTTATATATAGTAACAATTATGTAATGAATTATGTTCAAAATTTATTAGGATTCACTAACCAGTTACAGAGAAAAAAATTATAAACTGTTACAAAACGTCAAATTTATCTAGTTGTCATCTTAATAATAACCATGAATATTTCTTTCCGAAGTATTTTTAATTTATTTAAATTTTTTAAAACTTTTTATTGCGTAATTATATACAATTGAATATCACATTATTTTGAAGTTCAAATCAGAGGGTACAATTATTCGCAAAAGTCACTTACAATTTTTTACAATATGAAGACAATTTGATTAAAAAATAAATATAAAATGAAATTCACTAATTAAACGAAAGCTTTTTAAATTAATCTATTGTTTTAATGCAAAATATACTCGTGAATGGCTTTCATTGCCAATATATTGATGGATTTCGAATTTCTTGTACTTTTGTCTCCCATTGTACCTCCAGAACATCCTTAACTCCTTGCGGAAAATATAAATTTTTTTTTTTAAATACACATTTCATCGTGGTTTATAAATCCATCTTCGAAATGGACAAAGAGTGGCAGTTTAATAGTGACGGTACAATATACAATAGCAATAATATAACCTACTCGAAGAATTCTTTAAATCTGAACGTCGTCGGTTTAATATCATTTCATACGAAACAGGATTAATTCTTCAGGAGCCATTCATAATTCGTGTAAGTATGTCTGCATTGAGGGGTATAAAGAACTTTTTATGTTTCAAGTGTACTCGACAATGAATAGTAATTTTTAAATGACCAAAGAGCGAAACGTTCGCCTCGAAAGTGAACGCCGAATTAACAATCCTCCCAGAATTATAACAGAGCCGCGAACTCTGAAGTGAATGTTTCACTTTAAGGAGGAGAAATTATTTCAATATTAAGAAAATAATGATTGTAACATTAAAGTTCATCGCTCTCCGCGGAAAGGGGTACAATAAACTGGCTACTTCTTTTTTTTTTTCGAAACCGGCGGTAATTGTGTAGGTTCAAAGCGACGACTACATTGTGTGCGAATAGAAGGTCTGTCGCTGTGAGAAGTTTCAATTGAAAAAAAAAATAATAAGTAGGTTGACAATGGCATATTGAGAAAGTTTCTAGATATCTCGTTTCCCGATTTTTACCAATAACGCCTCTTGTTCGCTATAAATCACCCGACGATTTTTTCGAGCGACGACAATTGTTTTCCTGCTTTCGTTCGACTTCTTTTCACTCATACATTAATACTCTCGGAGAGGCAGAGAGAGAGAGAGAGAGAATTTGAAATCTGTGCTCGCCGTGTCTTTGCATTATTGTCGGGGGCTGCTTTCTCCGCGGCTTTTTTGCAGGCATTGTGCGAGGAAAAATTGAATGTACGAATATTATCCTTTTTGTTAATCGCTTGAGAAACGTAAGCTGCGCCTTCAAAGGACCCCACCAGCAGCAGGCTAATTAAAGTTTATTTCAATTATTGGGCCAATTGGAACGCGTGCTACGGTGACTTTTGCTAAAGAGTTTCGTTCCATGTTCAAGTAAAATACGAGTGCACAGCGAGGTTTTCATCGAAATTATTCATACGAAATTCTGGTCGTATCTTTAACCCTTTGCACTCGGAGCTATTTTTAACTAAAAACCGAAAGATTTTTTCATTCTAGAATATTTCCATTCTATACCATTTTTTAAAAAATTTTTTGCACATGAAACTGATACAATATCTCGTGTAATATGTAAATGTCTAGTAGTTTATTAAATACGAACAAAAATAATAATGTGTACAATATTTTTAAGAATGGCATAGCAGTTTTTAGTGATGCCTCAGAGTCGCCATCCTAAGTGCTAAGGATTAATAAAGGAAATGAGAAATTTTTGTCGATCGTAAAGTGTTTTTAATAACTTTGGAATAATAATATTGGCGCTCTAAGGCAGGGCCCGCTAGATAGCCTTACTGATGAGTCCTCTGGCGGGTCCAGGACGAAACACCACCTTTCTTTTCCTCGAATAGAAAACAATTCTATAGCAAATGTGGTCTTATGACGCACAGATTCATATCCGAATCGAAACGTTTGAGTTTACAACAAATTAGCTATATATAGGGTAGAATTTGATCGAACCAGAGCGCCAATATTATTATTCCAAAGTTATTAATAAAGGAACCAACTTTTTAAACGATTTTAAACATTATAATGGTGTACAACTTTGCAACTTGCATGGAAACAAAGTTTCTAAGGAACTACGAGCAATATAAAAATGATGCACTGAAGGTTAGTGTACAAAAATTATTCTAAAATGTGTACAATAAATGAGAGATAAAAAAATGTTATTTTAAACAATGGTTACATTCACAGCACTCCTTTTGACATAATCATCGAGACTCCCATTAACAGGCTTCCGGTCGAGTTCGATGACCCCGTTCAGACGAAATAAATACGAACGGAGCGAGGAACAATGGCGTAGAGTCGAAACGTTGCGAAGGACTATGACATCCTTAAATTAACGCGAGTCATCTCCCGAGCATCTCCGGGGTCTAGTCGCGACTATAGTCGAGTCTGACTGGCGCGCATTAAACGCGAAAAGATTGATGGCGCGTCCCCGATACATGCACGTCGTCGCAAAACGCCGATGCAAAATCTTTCGTGACTCGCTAATGTTTTGTAACGGTTCTTGTTCTGGCACAAATGTTGATAGATCGTCTCGTTGACCAATGATAAGATCGAGCGCGTGTGTGTCGGCCGCCGCCGGAAGAACGATCGTTGCCCGATCACCGGCCGCGAAAAATATAAAAAGAGAGAGAAAGAGAGAGAGAGAGAGAGAGAGAGAGAGAGAGAGAGAAAACAAACAAATGAAAAGTTCCGCGACGTCTCTCTCTACCGATTTAAAATTTGCATTCTGTGCAACGCGCGGACGGAACTCGGTCAGTTTTTCGGAGATTTTTCGAGAACTTTGATAACGGCCCCCCACCCCCCCCCCCCTCTCTCCTAGCCGCGTTCATGAAACGATGGAATATAACTTCCTCGGACTGATACGCCCGGGGAAGACTCATCGACGCCATTTTTATGTCCCATCCCGCTCAGCACTTCGAACAATGAAGCTCCAAGTATTTTTGAAGTTTATGTAGTTGTATGTAGGAAGGATAAAACTCGAAGTTAAACATAAAATCCGGCTGGCTCTTCCTGTCGAGGATAAAATATCCAAAAAGTTTTAATACGTCTTCTATTCGCGTGGAAAGCTATTATATTCAAAGTACATGGTGCAGAGAGAGAGAGAGAGAGAGAGAGAGGAGTTTGTTATGGGGGATTATTATGGGGAAAAAATGCTCCAACTCTCGCGCGGAAGTTATCTGAGCCAGTAAAGCGAAATTTCTAATTAAATGACGCCAAATGTATAAACTATTTGGTTCCCTCGAACTGAGAAGTATTCTAAAATTCTGCGAAGCAGAGGTAATTAGTCTGTATCCGAAAAACCGAAGGGCGGACGTGAAATTGTTTGTGAAATTGCAATGATCTGCTCACAGAGACATTCAAACTGCTTCGACGCAACTATTCCTTGGAACTTCGTGTCTCCGATACTGAAATCGGAGTTCAAAGGGCAAAGCTTTGACACTGTAGAAGAAGTTCGCGTTCGGATCGCAGCGGACACTTCAAGCGAACAAACTGACTCGAAGAAAATCATTTCCAACAACTATTTCAGGGATTGCAGAGCAGTTTGGAATTGCTATACAGGGTGTCCCAAAAAACGTCGTACATCCTTGAACGAAGTGATCCCTGAGGTTATTCCAAGTAACTTTTTCCTTTGCGAGAACGTTCTGCGAGGCTTCGTTGAGGAGTTATTAACGAAAAACCGCGGACCAACCAGAGTGCGGTTACGACTGAGCGCGGCGTTGGCGTTGGGCGAGTCGGAATTCCTCCGTAGTAGCCGCGCTCTGATTGGTCTATGATTTTCGTAAATAACTCCTTAACCAACCCGCGGAGAACGTTTTTGCAAAGGAAAAAGTTACTTCAAATCACCTTAGGAATGACCTGTTTCAGGGAAATACAACATTTTGGACACTCTGTATCAGTGATGGGCACGGTAGGGGCCCCTGAATTGCTTGCTTCTCCCACCAACCAGTGATGCCGAAATCGTGGTACTGTGGTACTAAGCCGTGGAACTAGACCCCCCCCCCACCCCCACTACGACCTACCGTTGCCCCTACAGTCCTTCTCCAACGCGCTCGCGTGCTACACGCACTAGCGTACCTCTAGTATATAGTAGACTACACGCTAGTGCGTGTAGCGCGCGAGCGCGTTGGAGAAGGACTGTAGGGGCAACAGTAGGTCGTAGTGGGGGAGGGGGGGGGTCTAGTTCTACGGCTTTTGTTAGTACCACAGTACCACGATTTCGGCATCACTGCCACCAACCTCGTCAGCTATGGAGGGACGTATGAGGGGGAAACGAAGGCACCGATGCGCAGCGAAGGTGCGCGCTGCACAAAAGAGTAGTTGGTGGGGGAAGCTCCGCGGATTCTTCTTGACTGCGGCAGTCAAAAATGCCCATCACTGCTCTGTATTAACGTACAATTTGTTTCTGCTGAAAAATGGAACTTTTCAGAATCGAGTCCGGTCTTTTTTCATTTTTTGGTACAGAGTCAAATCTCCAGGCGATTTTACGAAACGTAGGGGCTGTTAAAATATCCTCAGCACGATGAAAATTGGCAGACCGATACACGAGGGCGAGCTACCAGCAAAGTCATCAAATTTGATCTGATAATGTCGCAAGGCATCTGACAGAGCGTATAGTATACTGATGCACCGCTGCGGAAGCAGGTTGATAAATAGTTTCGTTGATCGACAACGAGGCGAGGCTCGTTAGACGTACGTGAGACGAATGAACGGTGCCGCATCACGAGAGACAGTGGCAAAGAGGAGAGATAAAGAAAAAGAAGAAAGTGGCGAGGTTGGCGGAAAAACGGGGTGGTCTGGGTGCCTTCCTATTATTCACGCGCGAGATAGGTGAAACGACGGGCGAAGGTGCGCGAGAACGCGGGGGCGGGTGGGGTGCAAACGGGGGTGGGTTGATCTAGCTCGATCTCGAAGAGGGTGAGGCTAGACTTAGGTAGGTGGGTTAGGGGTTCGTGGTGAATTCTTATAAATCAAAACAGACACGCTATCCCGTCTCATAGAGTGTTTCCACCCTTTCCTGCGCCCGGCACCTACACCCTCTTACTTCTTTAACTCCTAGCGCCGCCGCGCCGCGCCGGTCTCGGCGAACAAAGGAGAGATGATGCTCCCGAAAGAGAAAAACGCCCGCGTAAAATGGTCAAACGAGAGATAACGTTATTGCGTTCCCAATGAATCGTCGATTAACCGGTTCGACGTCGACGATGTCGTTAACGGCCGGTTAAGATTCGTTCCTCTTGCCCTGGAAGCAAGCTTCGAGTCGATATTGAATTATAGAACCCTGCATCGGAGGAACTAATTGCGGGACGAACGTGTTCGCATAACAGAATTTTCATCCAGGACTGTAGTCATACAGTGTCCTTCGATTATGATGGCACAGAAAACATTTTTGAAAATCGTCTTTTTAAAGTCACAGATTGTGTTTCTGCATTTTTTAATTTTTCAAACCACTGTGATTCTGAAATTTAATAATTCCGTAAAAGTGACATTATAACAGTGTTTGAGAACATTCCTGGAGACAAGTGCGCCGAAAAAACGATTTAGAAAAATTAATCTATTCCACGTGACTTTACATAACTTTACATAAACGTTTGCGACTTTAGAGTGACAAGTTTCAATGTATTCAGTATTATAATGATTTCCTATTATAAAGACTGGTCGGTGTTTTTCTAGAGAGGAAACTACTTCACCGTAGCCGCGGCTGTTGCGCAGAAGTTATAAAAGAGGGTAACGCAGCCATAACTGTAATCCGCAAGCGTATGTGAACACTGAATTTTTAATCTTATAGGTATTGCTTTAGTGGTTGCTTATAAACCATGAGCATAAAAATACGATAAAATATATAGGTATATACTACGTATAAGCTAACCATCGTGCTACAGTGTTTCCTTCTAAAATGAACGGTTCATAATGTAGTACCATCATTGAGGTACCATCTTTTTCTATTATTTTGAAACGTTTTATAAATATTGATATTAGACAGGAACGAAAACGTTTAAAGTGGAATTTAGCGATCTCTTCCAGTCTTTATTCTTGTTTCTCAATCTCTCAGCTGGCAACTGAGCGATTCTTTTTGACGTTATTATTACAGCGGACGTGCTCTCTATCTGCTACAAGAACCTCGTACCTACCATCCCCGAGACGTTTTCTAAAGCGACGAATGCTTCTCTGTGTAGAAATAGAATTGAAATTCTTCTTACCCTCCGTCATTACCACTGTTATGATATTATTATCAATTATTTTAACGTTCTTCAGAAATCCTTCTTCTTAGAACCTGGTACGCAAAGTCTTCGTGATCAGGAGCAACCCAATCATCAACTGTGATTTTGCAGTTGGTCATAAGTATGATATTCGAGAAAGATGAAATAAAAAAGGAAACAGAGAACTTATAGGTATTCAGTAGTCCCATTTTATAAGGTCCTCAAATATTTGCACAATTTCTCATAGATCTTGGACATGTGTGCCCAAAGTCTTCGTGATCAGGAGCAACCCAATCATCAACTGTGATCATTGTTTCTGGTTATAAGTATGAAATTCGAGAAAGATGAAACAAAAAAAGAAATAGAGAACTTATAGGTGTTCGGTAGTCCCATTTTAATAGGTTCTAAAATATTTGCAACCCAATCTTCAACTTTGATCATTGTTTGCAGTTATAAGTATGAAATTCGAGAAAGATGAAACAAAAAAGGAAATTAAGTACTTATAGGTGTTCAGTAGTCCCATTTTATAAGGTCCCAAAATATTTGCACAATTTCTCCTAGATCCTGGACAATGTGCCCAAAGTGTCTGTGGTAAGCGCAATCGGATCATGAACGGTGATCGTCTCGCACAGTAGGCCGCCAGTAGAAAATGAAAGAAAGGCGAACAAGAAGCGAAAGAAAATAGAAAACTTACGGGGATTTTGGACGTGCACAGGAGACAGAGGATTGGTTCGCGTGACGACGACTGGCGGAGGCATCCTGGCGTGCAAGGCGGCCAGGCACGAGTTCGCCACGTCGTAGATGAGACAGGCGCTGTAGTATCGGCCTGCATTGCCCATTTTCAATTTATTCTTACCCGGCACCACCGCCATTTTCTTGTCCATCGTGTGTACAGCGGTACGGCACAACCAGCACCGAAGCCGGGCCACCTCTCGCGCGTTTACTTTAGCCGAACGATTACTACTTTACTCCCGGGCGACGATGATCGACGCCGATTATCCAACTTGACCTCCGGGGCCAGATTAGAACTGCTGGCCGGCCATCGTGATCGCAACTTTAGGTGTATATTCAGCAATATAACCGGGGCTCGTTCCTTTCTCACCGCAGCAAACACTGCCGGAACGTGCACAACACTGTTTATCTTCTGGCACAATGCGTGGGACGTACTTCCACTTTGTCGTTTGAACCGGCCCGAATAGCAGGATACGATAGGAGAGAATGTAGGATAGAACGGTTTGTTTGTGGTCCAACAATTATTGAAATCGGTGCCGCCCCGTGATATTCGAAAATCGAATTAATATTCCTGTAACCGGGGACAGGAACGAACGTTCTCGTCGATCTGTTCCGACGTCCTTTTTCTTTGCACTCGACACTTGCAATATTAGATTCACTTTTTTTTTCGGCCCGGTAACTAGAATTTTATACGGTGATCGATCAGTTTGATGCCCAGCTACTCGAAACTTTCGTAATTTTTAAACCTCACCTTCAGATTTGTGGAATGTTATCCCGACCTGGCTGTGCACAGTGATTTTCTCAATTTTCTCGACATGTGTGTTAAGCATTGTTTAAAAGTGGATTTGAAGGAACAGAAAAATTCATTATTGAAACGTAAAGCGACAAAATGAATATTTCATCGAATCAAAATTACGTCTACCTAAGGTACCCTCGAAAATTTGTTTAAAATATTGTCGAATAAGATTCTCTGAACGGTCTCGAGCATATCGACGTGTATTCTAATTTTATTCGTGACAGAAAATTGTTGAATTTCATCGAACATTGCAGCTCGAGACTGGTAATGCTACAAACGGTGGTGGCAAGCGTGCTAAATTTAGAGTTATTAATATTAAACACGAACATGGAAGCACATAAAGCGACTATGAAAAATATATGAACAACTGTCGTCACCCTGCTAGAATATTTATTTCCATTGAATCGACAGTACACGGATGCACTGTTACACGACTATGAAAGCATACATTTCACATCAAAAAACAAATATTCTAATAATAATAATCACATGAACCAACATTTGGTGTTAAGTTGTTTGATGTTAAGCAAAATTAATTGGTTGTAACCTACTGATTAATATTCAACAGGATGATTAAAAAATGAAATAATTATTTTGCATAAAAATAAGCTATATAATTCCACTGAAATTCCAAAGACCAGGCACAGGCTCAAGTGCACCAGGCTTGTCTGGTTGCATACAAGAAAAATCGGATTAGCCTAACCGGCGGCGCATCGGTCCGTGATAGACGGAACAAAAATCCGGCGTCGTTCAAGTGTTCAGAATTGGGTTGCATCAAAGGCGCCGGGGATAACTATGAAGGTGCATCGTGTCACTTACTTCCCCGTCCGTTCCTATCCCTTCTTTCATCCCATATTTCTCGCATGGACTCCAGAAGCAATTAACGGAACCTCATTTGAAGACACAGGGCGGTAGTTTAACTCGCGTCACTGTACCGTGTCAACTCCGCTAGACTCCGATAACGAGGTAGTAGTCCATGTCTGGGGTACCACCGAGCTGTTACATGCGATATACCCACTATTTTCTTGCACTTGCACTTGCACTTGCACGCTGCACCGCTCAGAAAACACCCGGCTTGGCACGTCACATCACTAATAACACCTTCTCCCCCATTTTTCTCACACACGTATCAAGCGTGTCCGTTCTGTTATACTAATTTGTCACTTTCCGATTCGAGGATGCAATTTTTTACCCTCAAACATTCATCGCACCCAATTTCTTTGTTTTCTTCTAAAATGCCAGAAAGTTACAGCTAAGAGGTTAATTAATTTAAGGGCCACACAAAGTCTTGCCAGGTGAATATAATAATTAGACTGCAGAGTTTTATGCAAAATAAAAATTGTTACTACACAGCTAAGGGGTTAATTAATTTAAGGGCTTCACAAAATATTGGTGTCACAAAGTCTTGCCAGGTCAATATAATAATTAGACTGCGAATTTTTATCTAAAATAAAAATTGTTTGCATTAATCTGAAGATACAAAAGCTACATAGACATTTATTTCTTAATAATTGTATAGTTGAGAACAATACAATTTTTACTGTTTTGTATTTGATTTACTCATTTTTCCATAAATCTGATGTATAATAGGTATTATAAATATTTGTGTTTTGCGAAGTATAGGTTGTTGTTGCTGTATGTGGCAAAACTTTTCGGTGACTTTGAACGTATCTGAACCGGGAGGTAGCGCGAGGTTAATTGGGTCTGTTATGGTCGCCGGAATACGCGCAATGTTGAGGTTTCTTAATGACGAGTCGCTGGCAGCAACTGCGATAGTGTTTCTCGAACTCGGACCAACGATATATGACGGCGACCGATTTGATCGGTGGGCTGGGTAGCCGAACGGAAACGGTGCGGTTCTGCGGACCGGAAACCTGGACCGGAAGCGTCACGAGTCAACGGGCGCCTCTCTGATTGCATGTCGCAAACACGGATAGATAAAAACGATCGCTCACACGGTCGCCATTTGATTACGACGTCGTTGGTTTACGCGTGGTCGATTTTCGGGTCTTCGAACACTGCTCGCTACCGACCACCGCCGTTTCGATAAATTGATTCCGAAGTTTGAGAGTTCTGATTTCCCTGAACCACCGGAGCCTTCGAACTTGCGGTTAATACGCTCGCGGAAGAACGTTTTGAATCTTTATGCTGGTCAGTTTTGTTCCGGGAAAATATAATAACACTGTCGTTATTGAGGCGTTTACGTTTGTTAAATTTCATGAAAAAATTGGCAATGTATACGCTCGCGGAAGAACGTTTTGAATCTTTATGCTGGTCAGTTTTGTTCCGGGAAAATAAAATAACACTGTCGTTATTGAGGCGTTTACGTTTGTTAAATTTCATGAAAAAATTGGCAATGTATACGCTCGCGGAAGAACGTTTTGAATCTTTATGCTGGTCAGTTTTGTTCCGGGAAAATAAAATAACACTGTCGTTATTGAGGCGTTTACGTTTGTTAAATTTCATGAAAAAATTGGCAATGTATACGCTCGCGGAAGAACGTTTTGAATCTTTATGCTGGTCAGTTTTGTTCCGGGAAAATAAAATAACACTGTCGTTATTGAGGCGTTTACGTTTGTTAAATTTCATGAAAAAATTGGCAATGTATACGCTCACGGAAGAACGTTTTGAATCTTTATGCTGGTCAGTTTTGTTCCGGGAAAATAAAATAACACTGTCGTGAGGCGTTTACATTTGTTAAATTTCATGAAAAAATTGGCAATGTGTACGAGTGTCTTTTCACAGTTCCTTAAAAAAATCCAATTTCAGAACACCAGTTTGAACATCGTTCAAAAACGATTCGTCGGCACAGCTATTATGCTTTCGGGAAAATAAAATAACACTGTCGTTATTGAGGCGTTTACATTTGTTAAATTTAATGAAAAAATTGGCAATGTGTACAAGTGTCTTTTCACAGTTCCTTAAAAAAATCCAATTTCAGAAGACGAGTTTGAACATCGTTCAAAAACGATTGGTCGGCACAGCTATTATGCTTTCGGGAAAATAAAATAACACTGTCGTTATTGAGGCGTTTACATTTGTTAAATTTAATGAAAAAATTGGCAATGTGTACAAGTGTCTTTTCACAGTTCCTTAAAAAAATCCAATTTCAGAAGACGAGTTTGAACATCGTTCAAAAACGATTGGTCGGCACAGCTATTATGCTTTCGGGAAAATAAAATAACACTGTCGTTATTGAGGCGTTTACATTTGTTAAATTTAATGAAAAAATTGGCAATGTGTACAAGTGTCTTTTCACAGTTCCTTAAAAAAATCCAATTTCAGAAGACGAGTTTGAACATCGTTCAAAAACGATTGGTCGGCACAGCTATTATGCTTTCGGGAAAATAAAATAACACTGTCGTTATTGAGGCGTTTACATTTGTTAAATTTAATGGAAAAATTGGCAATGTGTACGAGTGTCTTTTCACAGTTTCTTAAAAAAATCCAATTTCAGAACACGAGTTTGAACATCGTTCAAAAACGATTCGTCGGCACAGCTATTATGCTATCGGTTTACGACATCGTTAAAATTTTATTATTTTCGGCCAATAAACCTTTCATCGATATAATTAAACTTCGCAACAGTAGCAAAATAGCTTGCAATAATTTGGCACAATCGAGTAAATATAATGTAAAACGTTATTGAAAAAGCAGCGAATTTCTAATTTGTATGCCCACCGGAATGAAATTCGAATTCGGCAATATTTTCATTAAAACATTCCTGGAAAATTGTGTGCACATGTTGAAAACGTTTCGGAAATCCAGGGTTTTCCAGGGAGATGATTTTATTGAATAAGCTAAAAATCGCTGTATCGTAACCTCGTAGTAAGGAAATGTCAGAACCGTAAGTGTGATAGCATAATCGGTAAATCCGAGGACAGAATGCGTAATATTAACTTCCGTTCGCGAGGAGAACCGCGAAAGTATTATCTCTGTCGACAACAAACGTTCAATCTCTTGCATCGCGACCGCAGTGCAGCATTCATACAGGGTGTTCATGTGAAAACTTTCCAGCCGAGTATCTCGAAAAATATGAAAGATATTAAAAAAGTGTAAAACACGTGTCCAAGGATTTTGAGGGGGAAAGGGGGGGAGCAGTATCAGTTTTTTATTTGGGTGGCGTTTTCAAGGTCATTTGAAGGTCAACTTTGTTTTTTCAAATGGAAACCTATATTTTTTATTATGGGATCTTATTGTACGTAAAAAGACCAATAATTTTCGTAGGATACTTTTTTTTATCCGCGCACTTTTTTTTTTATCCCCCCCTTTGCCCCACAAAATCCTTGGACACGTGTTTTACACTTTTTTAATATCTTTCATATTTTTCGAGATATTAGGCTGGAAAGTTTTCAAATGAACACCCTGTATATGAGGTTTAATTGTGTCTTACTCTGATTGAGCTCAAGCATGATTTATAGCCATGCGGAAATCACGATATACGAATTGAAACGGGAGCAACGGGGGTCGGTCAGATTTTCTCTGGGAAAATTTAAAATTCAATAAGCTTCCCGCGCTCCGCGGAATATTCCGCGTAACTATGTTCTAGCTAATACGTCATGTATTCACTGTGTTCCCCGGTGCTATTCAAATTATTGATCATTATCGGCGGATATCATCGGGCTAAGAAACAATAGACGTCACGCGGTCATGCTTCGACTACTGGTGCATATAATTATCACCGGAATCGATTACATGCCATTTCGAGTCGTGAATGGTGTAAACCGTGAAAGGTGTCGCGCTATTAAAATTCATATTGATGGATTACAAGAAACGCAATAAACGGATGCATCGATGCAAAGCCTCGCCATATATGATTCAATTTTATCGACGATTAATATGAAACTTTATCTACCGGAAGCCTATTAATAGGATTCACGATAATTGTGCTGTTTGAAAAGGAAGCTTGCAATTTGTATTTTATATTATAGTCGAAATTATTAGATTATTTTAGCGTGAATGTCCTCGTTATTAGTAGATCCAATTTGAAACAGCGAACAATATTTTTTACCTAGTAAAATTATTGACGAAATTATTGCTCCTGTTATGTTGGAACAGATACTGACAAATTTTGATTTTATAGATAAATATCTATACATAAATATCTATGAATACAATGATAAAAAGCTCGTATTTCATTGTTATATTACTTTGTTGTGCGACGTTCAATACGATAAATGTTCAAGTAACAGGTGGTATTTTTTAGCAATAATGTACGAAGTATTGTGAAGTCGTGAAAGAGAAAATGTCGTCATTATTAGTACATGCAATTTGAAACAGCAAACAAATTAAAAGAACCGAAGACCATCGATGCAATATTTTTTACCTAGTAAAATTATTGATGAAATTATTACTCTTATTATGTTGGAACAGATACCGACAAATTTTGATTTTATAGATAAATATCTACAGATAAATATCTATGAATACAATGATAAAAAGCTCGTATTTCATTGTTATATTACTTTGTTGCGCGACGTCGAGCACGATAAATGTTTAAGTAACACGTGGTATTTTTTAGCAATAATGCACGAAGTATTGTGAAGTCGTGAAAGAGACCTCCGAGAGTTTCGGTGGCTCGAAATTATTTTATTGCCGGCAGCCCCATAAACAGGGATTCTCAGACAGTTGCATATTTCATGTATTCTGTCCGGGATATAGAACTTTATGGTAGTTAAAAAAGTCAAGCTGAATTTCAAGAATCACGGGTACAATATGCATCCGCAGGGAGATAAAGAGTTTCCTTTCCTCTGTTCGATGCGACAACCGTTTTAGCATAGATATCACAATTACTCGTTAAAAATTCACCTCTTTACGTCAAGTTCGTCGAACTGTAATCATCAAGAACAAACTTCTTTACTAAACAATTTTCTTTCGCTTAGAAGCTTTCGACAACATAAAAATAAATCGACACCTCAACATAATTTACATTGAACTATTTATTTATTTATTTACTAATGCCCTAAACCGTGTATGGTTTATATAGCATACATTGAACTATGTGTAAAATCATTCGATGCAGTTTCTCGCACAAGAACAATTAATTTAAAAAATCGGTATGACATATTTCGAAATGAATTTAACCTTCCTCAAAACACGAAGATATCGTATCGATTGTCCATTGTGCGATGTAAACGTTTAACGGGAGTTGCAAAATCGCAGAAACGTGGGGAATGTTGTTTTCGTATTGCAACGCGATAGGACGGGTATTATTTCGATTGGTTAACTGCAGCGTCGAAACCCGCAGTTGGCCAATGATGCCGCATCGATCAGCATACATCGACTTCATCGTTGCGTTTACAGGCGATAACAAACACACCAAGCGTTTAGCAACGGAAGAAAAAAGACGGGAGTTTCGCCGGGGCCGAATATTTAATCACCGCAATGTTTACAAGCGATCGGTGTTTTTCCCGGAATATGCGGCAACGCGCGTTGCGACGAGAAGCAATACGCCGCAACGTGGCGCAACGCGAAGCAACACGCCGCTGCAAAAGTCAGCGCGCTGTGGCACAAATTGTTGCACGATTTTCGCGCGCGTACCCCGGGCATAATTAAAAAACCGGAGTCAAAACAATCGGCTCGGAACTGTACAAGTGCGGACGGTTCGTTAACACGAAGCGCAGCGCGTTCGGTCGATTCCCGGTCGAAATAGATTACGCAACAACCCGAGCCGGAAAAAATTGCACGCGCGGAAAGTGACAATACTGAACGGCGCATTTACCGTGGAAAAACGGCACCGCAAAAATTGGCCGAATATCGCGGCCATCGCCGAAGCGGCCCGGCGTTACACTGAAAACCGTTCGACTGCCTGGCTTAAAGAATCGTGTATACTAACCGCCGACGCGCCGATGTAAAGCGTGCAACAGCGACGAACAATGCGCGTTAGGCGTGTGAGTAAACCAGTAACGTCGAACTCGACGGACACCTGTATGCCAGTGCTTCTCAATGCGATTTGTGAAGTCTTTTACTTAAATTCTTTCAAATTCCTGTGAGACTGTTTTCTAGTTAATAGAATAATAAGAAATTTATTTCAGCGTTCCAAGGTCCCTTATGGAAAATGAAGTTTCAATCTAAACTACTGCATGAAATTGCAGTTTTATGATTGGTAGATAAGTTTATGCGAAATAAAATTTTTTTGCATCTCTAGTAAGAAATATTGAAATTAGCAGAATCCCATAATCTTATTCTCAATTCCTGTGAGACTAATTTCTAGTTACTAGAATAATAAGAAATTTATTTCAGCGTTCCAAGGTCCCTTATGGAAAATGAAGTTTCAATCTAAGTACTGCATGAAATTGCAGTTTTATGATTGCTAGATTAGTTTATGCGAAATAAAAATTTTCTGCATCTCTAGTAAGAAATATTGAAATTAGCAGAATCCCATAATCTTATTCTGAATTCCTGTGAGACTAATTTCTAGTTACTAGAATAATAAGAAATTTATTTCAGCGTTCCAAGGTCCCTTATGGAAAATGAAGTTTCAATCTAAATACTGCACGAAATTGCAGTTTTATGATTGCTAGATTAGTTTATGCGAAATAAAAATTTTCTGCATCTCTAGTAAGAAATATTGAAATTAGCAGAATTCCATAATCTTATTCTGAATTCTATAATGAATTTGCTATATTTTAAAATTTAATAATTCGTACATAGAATTTTACCAAATACATTTATAGAATATCGTAGAGATTATGCGGATGTTTAGGTGAAATGTACGCACAATTGTGCTGTAATAATAATAATTATCATTTCTAAATGGCTAATAGGAATATAATTTCCGCGCATCTCATTATTTCGTGCAATCCGATTAACTTATTATTAATCAAAACATTCGAAATGTGAAATCCACTATTGAATATGTAATGTTTTCAAATGAAACGTCATTTGGTTAGTTATCTGACACGATATGCAATTCCGAACGACATACTGTTGTACAAACACATACGAATCCGCGCATTCGTAAAACCGAGGACTTCAAAGAACGATGCGTGCGAATAATGTTGAACTACTTCAATCATGATCGTCTATATTTATTGAAAATTTCATGAAACCGAAATGACCAACTTTAGTCGTGCGGTCAAATATATGTGAATGGGTTAATAGCTTAAAATTTGATGGATAAAGGAAAACGTAGAAAGTGCACATTGAATGAAAATTATGTAACAATGTCTTTACATTTTACTTTACACATTTCTGTCATAAATGCATAAAAGCCACGGTCTAGTAGGGTAACTGCACCAGTGAACAAACGGGCACCAGTAAATGAACGCTTTTGTATATTTCAACAAATTAGTAGTAGTGTTGTAAATTGTAGTGTTCATTGACTGGTATTTTTTATATTTTTTATTTAACGTTTCATAAAGACAAATAATAATAATTTCATTTATTTTTGACAAATGAAGTATAGGGAGCCATTTGGCATATATGAGATTCCTTTAATTCACATTTTTTTCTTTTTTAGATAAAATATCTTCCTGAACAATTTCTCAAATGTTCATTCACTGGTGCAGTTACCCTAGTAAGTTCTAAATAGAATAAAGCGGAGATTGCAAGGGCTACGATTTTCGTTGTTTCGCGAGACGCAATGGAGGGACTGTCATAATAGCATAATCGACTGTCAAATTGTTGATAGCGAGGATAGGGATTTTTGGGGGGCAATTTGGGAATCGCTGCGTAGACAACGGGCATCGTCGTATCATATCACCGGGCAATTCCGCCACGGAGAAACCGGCTGGTTCAGTTTCGCGAACGAGCCGACGACAATGGATGCGCGACAGGAAGGTGGCCGTATCAAATGCTTAACAGTCGGCACAATGCCGCGTACTTACACAAGTGTGCAGCTGTGCACGCGAACGTGAGCCCGACCAGCGTGCGGCACACGTTGTCATTTCCGTTGCGAAACATTCGACCACGTTACAACGTTAATATCGAGATCGTGCTGAGGGTAGCGACTGAATATTTAATTCGCAACATCGCTTCCACCCGCTGCAGAGCCCTCGCGACTCTTTCTTCGTCTTCGACGTGTTTGATTCGACTAATTGGCTATACTGTGCTATACTGTGCATTTTTCTGCATGTATGAGAAAAATTAGGTAACTGCAATTTGAACGTGTACAGAGATTGGAAGAATCGAATGGTAGCTAGATTTTTGAATTTCCGAAATCAAATTCTAATTAAACTGGATTTAGCAAGTCTATTTCCCTCGATTTTGCAAAAATACACCGTTGCGACGTAAATTGATGCTGGCAAACAAAGGAGTGCGAAATCCGATTTTTTTCAAATTTTTCATTTACAAAACAACATGTTCGCTCCCCCCTATTTTGATGAAATTTAAATGGGAAATGGTTTTTCGGGAAATATATTGGACACGTTTTTTTGTCGGTCATACACGTTGTTAAAAAGGGTGAAAACAATCATCAACGATGGCGGTTCGATACATATTTCTTTCAATACATCGGGAACCTGTGGGTGTAAAAACTGTTTGAAAATGTGTGCTATTCAATCAAACATTCAATCATGTAGTTTGCCTTAGATGTACTAAACGTGAGAATTATTTTTATATTAGTGTCTTGGAATTGTGAAATATAAGCAAAAGTGACACATTGAATTGAGTGAGTTTCATAAAAAATTTATTTATTGCACCCTCATCATTTCCAGTGCGATTAATATCTCTGTTTCGCTTTCAAACTACTCGGGTCACGAGCGAAACACACCTATTTGTTCATTAAACATTTTTATACACGGCGTTAAAATGTTCATCATTATAACTTTGAAACAGGAGTACCTCAAAATTCTATGTCGTTCCAGGTGAAATGACAGGTGCAAACATACACTCTGCCGGCAGAAAGTTTTCGGTGAATTCTTTTTTCGCTACGAATAATGTTTAATTCGGTGAAACAGTGTTTTCGCGAATTTAATATCTGCTTATAGTATTTATAAATTACACATAAATTTCGTTTTCCATATCTAATTCCATCAGTTGAAAACATAATTTTGATACTTCCCTTATCGAAAGTCTATGAAAATATGCTTTTTTTTATAATGATTGTGCTATATCAAAATGAAATGCCAAAAGAGATTAAAATAAAAGGTAACTTGACTTCAGGAATGAAATAGCTATCACTATTTAAAAAATTGCTTGAAATGCCCACGAGTGTCAATGCAATAATGTTTAATTCTGTGAAATGGTGTTTTCGCGAATTTAATATCTGCTTATAGTATTTATAAATTACACATTTCATAAATTTCGTTTTCCATATCTAATTCCATCAGTTGAAAACATAATTTTGATACTTCCCTTATCGAAAGTCTACGAAAATATTTTTTTTTAATAACGATTGTGCTATATCAAAATGCAATGCCAAAAGAGATTGAAATAAAAGGTAACTTGATCACGGTCCTATCACTATTAAAAAATTAATCGAAATGCCCTCGAGTGTCAATGCAATTGATTAAATATAATTTACAAAATTTCCGGTTCCGTAATGACTTTTTAACGCGACGAATTTTCAAACCAGCAAACATCTAAAGATAAAATCACAAGGCAAGAAATAAAGAGGATGTTTATCTTCCGTTTTTCGATTATTGCTGGACGAACGCGACTACAAGAACACTTATGGGATTGACCATTCGAAGAAGCATACTGCACGCGGTAACTCTTAATTCTGGATAAGATTTAATGGCATTCTGTTTCTCATTTGACCGAGGACGATAAATCCCTATCCACCCCTTTCCATTACAAGAATGAAACATATTTTCGTATACTTTCGTCTTTTTCCCGAAACGAAAAACGAGTAATCACTTGTCTCGAGCACAGATGCACCTTAAATCACTAGCTCACATCCAGAAATTGAAGCACGATCCTCGTCGACTTCCGATCGTCGATAACAAAAGAATTCGTTTAAGTAGGCAATCTTTTATTGTTCCGAGCAACGTGTGCGTATATGTGTGTGTGTGTGTGTGTATATAGACTCGTAGTAGTCGTTTATTCCTTTCATTCACGTATGTGCATCGTCGATGTGCATCGAGGCACATGTTCGAAGGCTGTTTCACTTGTTGGTTTATCAAATATTCGTAGCCAATAAGGCGGAAGTAGCTTAAACATATTGCAATAATAAGCTTTTGCGAATAGACATGATATTAGAGCGAATATTTAATTCCTCTCCGGAACCGTTTCGAGTCGAAGAAACTTTCTACTTGCGTTAGACACAATCGAACTAGCGCAATTAATCTTGCGTTTTACTTTCGCGAATGTAACTGGCATAGATGAAACGCTGCCGGAGTTCGGTGGATTCCGAGGTAAATAGGGTTTCATGATGCTGTATAATAAATGAGAAATTATCTGCGAAATCCTCGTGGAAAATTATACCGCACAAAAATCTTTGTAGAACAGTTGTCGAATATGCAGGCTTCGTTTTATTTTCGTTTGCCAAAATGCTTCGGATATGGAAAATTTGATTTTCCTCGATGAAATTTATTTCTTAAAATGTCAATTCCTGTAAAGTTCAACTGTTCATTTATACACTGGCGACAAACACGATCAGATTTATATTGACAGAAGTGAATTCTGGGAGAATATCGAACACTTAGTCCGCTTGCTTAAGTACAAAATAAGAATCGTTAATTCTGTCTTTGAAATATGCTTAAGGGGTTACAACACCACCCTGGCGCTCGAAAAAATAGGTATAAAAATAAACTTTTTTTTTTACGCTGTCATTAAGTATATAAAATGATCTTTATTTTACACGTATATATAGTAGTTTTGTGAACAATTTGCAATATTAACGATTAAAAAAAAAATAAAAAATGGCGGAGATATGAGTAGGACCCTCTTTTGAAAATCCTTGCTGATGGTGTACATGATTTCTCTGTTAGGCATCGTCTAAAAAATAATAAATAAATTTTTTCTTATTTATTAGGGTAATAGCTACAATGTGACGTAGGATTTTTGTGATTGGGTGCCATGTTCGAAAGTTATACATTTTTTAAACGCAATATTTCGATGAAAATTCGAGTTTTTTATTTCAAACAGCTGTCATTTCTACAAAAAAAAATTTTTTTAATTTTTCCCTACGTCACATTGTAGCTATTACCCTTATAAATAAGAAAAAAATTATTTATTATTTTTTAGACGATGCCTAACAGAGAAATCATGTACACTATCAGCAAGGATTTTCAAAAGAGGGTCCTACTTATCGGCTTATATCTCCGGCATTTTTTATTTTTCTTTAATCGTCAAAATAAAGTTTATTTTTATACCAATTTTTCCGAGCGCCAGGGTGGTGTAACCCCTTAATAGTTGCTGCGACATTTATACTGAATAAAAATCGACGGGGGATTTTTAAATTAAACATTTCGTATGGTTGTCCGTTCCCAGGCACGTACAATGTGAACATGCTCGCAACAAAGTATTTAATTCCCCGGGGACGGGGCTTAAGGTAAAATATAGTTTACGCAATGGATTACAACTTTTGCATATAAATTATACGTCCCATTTTAATAATATTTCGTGTGCTGGTGACTTTGAGCCATTGAAATCGCAGATGGTTTCGAAACGACGAATTAAACGGGAATTAATGGGAAAACGAGAGATAATTACGTGCACGCAACAGAATAGGTATCTATCATTGCCGTCATCGAATCATTAGACCATATCTTAACGCAAACGTTCTAAACAGACTGGGAGCCGAGCGCGAATTCGCCGCTGTTGTTCGGTTTCAATCAACAACCCGGCGAATTATTTTTGTTTAATAGATAATTGGAAGCGTCGAATTAATTATCGACCGCGTTTCACATTTTTCGTTAGCTATCGGCATTCCCCGAAACAATATATATTAAAAACATTCACATCGTCTGTGCGAAATTTCAATTTCGACGATGAATTTTGTATTCGACAAATAAATAACATTTTTTTTTCGGCTCTCGAGTCAATTGAATGAAAACAGCAGAATTAAATGTTTGTATATTTCGCAGAGTGTTCGTCGAGATACTATTAACAATACACATTTATACGATGATAATTGAAACACTATCAATATGCCTGTTTCGTGAAAATTGGAGGACCGCAGAATAGAATACACCAAATTTGTTCGATAAGAAGCAACGAGGAAACGAGTGCACAGATAAAATAACGGAATTATGCAAATTAATGCGGATCCCATTAAAGAAGTTAAATTTATTCTTGAAACTTTTAGATGTATCTGTTTGATTACCTTTTTATTAAGTTAATTTCGCGGCCACGTGTTTGCCGCACGCGTAATTGAATTTAAATATAACAATATCGATAGATCAGATATAGTTTGTAGCGGCCATCGGCACGTACAATAAACAGTTGGCGTGCAAATGGTCGGGTCCATTTGCACATTTGCTACTTTTCAGCGAGTGCAATTTAGAATGTTTTAGACAATGCATGTTTTGTACTTTAGAATATTTCGTTTCTGGCCTCAATAGCAAATGCTTGTATCATAAACCCCCGAGTTTCCGAAGGGTCGCGCCGACCGAGGTTTGAAGGCCATAGCTGGCCGCGGTAATCACCTCGCGGGCCCGAAGGAAAAACCCGCTATATCGTAAAACCCCCACGGTCATAGCTGGCATTCCCAGAAAAGTGCGCCTCGAGCGCAAGGAATGGTAGGGATAATCGGGCCCAAAATAAGGAACCTGATTGGACAGTAATTGTTAGGGTTAGGGGTGTGCGAGAACCCGAAATATCGGGAACCCGATGGTCGGGACGAGTCGAGAAGAGGTCGAGTCGGGTCGGGTCGGGTTCCCGAAAATTTCGATATTCTCGAATTTATCGGGATTCCCGAAATAATCGGGATTCTCGAATTTATCGGGATTCCCGAAAATTCCGAGAACCCAGTAATGAATAGTATTCATTAAAACGAATATAAATGATTACTGGGTTCTCGGAATTTTCGGGAATCCCGATAAATTCGAGAATCCCGATTCTTTCGGGAATCCCGATAAATTCGAGAATCCCGATTCTTTCGGGAATCCCGATAAATTCGAGAATCCCGATTCTTTCGGGAATCCCGATAAATTCGAGAATATCGAAATTTTCGGGTACCCGTCCCGATCCCGAAAAAATTTCGTGTTCCCGACACGACCCGATATTTCGGGTTCTCGCACACCTCTAGTAATTGTCATTGACGCTGTCCAATTAGGTCATTTTTCCATCAAGGACACGCCCTGCGGAGTTTTCCTTAAGGATAGCGGAAAACGCAGAAGGCAGAAGCTCCTACGACTCCTCAAGTAACACTTCGTTCAAATTCAAATAAAGTCTTTGACAGCCTGTAACTTGTGTGAATTTATTTAGTGAACACGTCCTACGACTATAGTATATTCCTTAAAGTTCAACAATTTATTACATATTATTAAACCACGTATAAACGCTGGCGCTGTGCACAAGTAAAAGCAGGGAATTCTTCGCGAAAAAGTCTTTTGGATTTCGACCGTGTCCTTTGTTGATAATAAATGTTCGCAGAGTGACAGACCCGAGTTCGTTCGACAGCTGTCTTCGCAAATGACGCCCGTTACGAACAATTGCAGCGACGCGAACGTCCGTAGTCCGCTAATTACGAGTGGTGGTATCGAAATTTTTGAAACAATTGCCGGACAGGATCACCGGGTAGAGAATTTTCGGATTTCACGGGTGCATCTGTCGCTTGGCGAGAAAATTACAAACATTACATATCTATTTTTCCCGATGTCGAAAAATTTCTCTGCACGGTTATCAGGGGACACGAATTGAAAATGGAAATGTCGGTGTGGCGGCGGTGCCCTCTAATTGCGAAACTGTCGAGATGCGCCGGTGGCGCGCAGTAGGTGTAAATGCATGAAAAAACAAACGAGAATAATAGCCATTGCATTGTGAAACAACCGGCCGCAATGCGCTTTCGTGCACGCGTCTGCATACACACGTATGTATGTTCGCTAATTAGTTTATTCATCGTATTATTATTTGAAAGCATATATGGCGAGTGTGCTTCCTGCCAGTCTAGATGAATATGTAGTTTGTCGTGCCTGTTTCGGAGATGAACGGGCGATGGGGATCTTGATGCTTCATCAGCAGCGTCATGTATAAATTCTGCTCGATTTTCTATTGATATTCTGTTAAATACTTCGAATCGATTTTATATCCCATCGCGTATTCAAATTTTTATAGTCAATGTTATACCTACGTAATTCTTTTCCGATACTTCCTCAATATTCATCTCTGGCATTAATCACATGTATTTTTCAATCGCCATCGGTCACATTAAACGGGCGAGAATTGCCGTCAAACTTGGCAAACTATGTATGATATTTTCCACGTGACAAATTAAAGTTCGAATGTCTCTTTACGTCACCGGATTAACCATTGAAATCGTGTATGATTTACAACTTTTATTTTCTCGGATTTTTTCACTCCTTCGATATAAATGATGGACGCTGAAATAGATACTAATTGCTGCAGAATTTGATATTTTATATCGGTTTCTTCAAAATTGAGGGAATTTTGAAGTAACAGGTCCTGTAACAAGAGAATTTAACCTTGGTGTACAAGTAAAATAAGTGACCTATTATGAAGGTCATCCGATCATCATCGTGTATGATTTACAACATTCATTTTCTGGGTTTTTTTTCACTCCTTCGATATAAATGATGGATGCTGCAAAAGATACTAGTTGCTGCAGAATTTTATATTTTATATCGGTTTCTTCAAAATTGAGGGAATTTTGAAGAAAGTCCTCTAACAAGAGAATTTAACCTTGGTGTACAAGTAAAATAAGTGACCTATTATGAAGGTCATCCGAGGTCACTCAAGGTCACTCACAGTCAACTGCAATAGAAAATAAATTGTCTCGAAGCATTCCTCGAATACTTCGACAATTTATATATAACATTGTTCCGTCTTAAAACCCTCTGCGAAGGGACAAGAGCGTTACCTTGAAGGTCAGTTAGCTGGACTACCTACTCGAGACAATAACGACCGTAAACGCGAAAAACCCGAAAAAGCCAGCTGACAAGCACATGGTGAACAGTCATTCCGTTACCCTACAGAGTTTTATAGTTTTACAGCCGTAGCCGCCTATACCCAAATCTATCTCTACTCCTACTCTTCCTAATTTTCCACCACTTTCACCACTTTCCAAAATACACCCTTCAACCAATCACGTACAATTTTCCAAGACCACACCTACTTCCGAGCTTTCCCCTAATTGTTGCGAGCTCTGTGAAGTCAGAACTGAATCGTCTAACGAACGATCGTCATCTCCAAACACAGCCGAGTCTTACTTGGAGACAGCAAGCCAAGTCTTGCATATTTTCAATAAACACCAGTTCTCCGGAATTTGAGTTTACATTCAATTTCGTCATCTATCCTAGTCGTGATACGACTTACCCAATTTCGGGATCGACACGACACCACAAACATGTTATTTACAATTATTTATTTTAAAAAAAATTTAAGTTGCCAAATTGGAAAAACAACGACCCTCTAAAAAGGATGAACATATTGAAAGAAAACTGAGAAAATTTTTATTTTGCATAAAGATCCCTTAATGATGACCTTCCAGCGTCCGGAGGTCAAAACAGACGCCTGTTGAGTAGATTAGGCTCGATTATACCGGCGTCCAGCCGGCGAATGGAAAATCGCAGAGCATGGAAAACGAAACCCGTGATTCCGCGTGCCGGAAATTTCGCGGTTGTCGAAAGATTAATTGAAAATGCAGACGGCGGGTCGGTACGGCGCCGCGCCGTGTCGGTTCGGTTCGGAATCGCCGCGGCGCGGCGCGGCGTAGGTGAACAGAATGGCCGGGCACAAACGCGCTTATGCGAGCGAGCGAGCACGCGACAGACGTTGCCGTTCCATGGCGAGATACTCGACCACGTAAACCCGCTAATTTCAAAGCATACCGCGGGTGAACTGATGATGTAATCTGCGAACGCAACGTAGACAACGCGTCCCAGGATCAAAACGCGTGTTTATTGCATACCGGAGGACTCTTTGATGCGTGAATTACAGAGATCCGACGCGAACAAAAAAAAAAACAAAATAACTAGAAATAAAAATGGAGGCGCACGTACACCGACGCGATACCGTGCCAAACCTGCAAAATAAAGGACAAAAGGCTCGAATGAACAACGGCCGGCCGGCAAAGGTCTGTTCATACGGAACCGAAGGTTTTTTGGGTCGCAAGGAGCGGTCAAGTTAATTCATTCCATCGGGGGATTGTTCGTTAGAGGGATTATTAATGTGCGCTAATTTCCGAGGAATATTAATGCGGACAATTACCATAATTTACATATGATCGATCAAATCTAGACTTCCGCGGCTAAATCGCTGTTTCTAGAGTACGCAGACTTTATGCTTCGACTAGTTAGAAAACTGAATAATTTTGTTTTTATGTTTAACAAAATTCTTATTGCCAATACCATAAATTGTATCAGCGAGGACATTTTAAAAGGAGCTGAATCAGTAATTTATAATTTCATTTTATATCTGTGCTTTAAATGAGAGAGACACGATTAAACATATTTTTGCATGCAGGTTCATTAGGCTGCTGTTCCAGAAGAACAATTAAAAGTAGATGTAAGCAAGAATTCTAACCAAATGAGTTTTTAACATACAATTTAAACATACGTTTGCGAACGGCTGACATTTTATGGGAATGTAGCGACTCGATAAAAATGTTTTAACAGATCATGATATGCTCATCTCGTACGTGGAAAATTTTACGAGAACTTTTATGGATGAAATACTTGAAGAATAGACTAGCACACTCTATTTACGATCGTGCTACAAAGTAAGATAAAATTTTATTAGCAATATTTCTCAAATAAGAAATCGTCCAACATACTATTATAATTCTTTCTTACAAAACTAGTCAATCATTTTATTATTCACTGTACAACGCGAACATTTATCTAAACTAATATTTAACTATAAAGAGATATAAGAAATTTATAATTTGTTGTTTATTAATGCTAGCAACATAGCAAGATATAACTAAACGTTTATAATTCTTTCTTACAAAACTAGTGAATCTGAATTAATATTTAACTATAAAGAGATATAAGAAATTTATAATTTGTTGTTTATTAATGCTAGCAACATAGCAAGATATAACTAAACGTTTATAATTCTTTCTTACAAAACTAGAGAATCTGAACTAATATTTAACTATAAAGAGATATAAGAAATTTATAATTTGTTGTTTATTAATGCTAGCAACATAGCAAGATATAACTAAACGTTTATAATTCTTCCTTACAAAACTAGTGAATCTGAACTAATATTTAACTATAAAGAGATATAAGAAATTTATAATTTGTTGTTTATCAGTGCTAGCAACATAGCAAGATATAACTAAACGTTACCATATAGTATCATTAATTCGTAAATTCGTTTCGTACAACACCGGTGGACCATTTAACTTACATGCTCCATAGAGGAAGCCGAATATAAAACAATCCTTAATATCCACCATCCGGAGTTGGTATCAGTTCAGCATCTCCGAACTTTTAGAATCACTTCCGTTATGGTGCTCTTAATTGCCAAATGATTGTTGGGAAAACTGTGAAACTACAGATTAACGGTACGACCGCGGCCGTTTATTTCGAAGGAGATGGAGAGCGTGGCGTAATCGCCGGATTTCGTTCTGCGCTCGCTCGCTTGTAACACGTATTATAATCTGAGAATCTTTACACACAAAATAAACTTTCAACTGAGAAAAAATAACATTTTATTTACGATTCTTTACGAAGGTAAATCGATACAGCGACGGAATGAAAGATTAGGTATTACTATTTCGGTATTTTTTAATACTGCACTGTCGGATTCTTCGTTCAATAAAAAAATATTTATCGCTGCTTTTCACGGGGTACGATGCAGAAAAATTCGAATTACACGTCGCTCCGCCTTTTGTCGAGGCATTGTTCTAACGCGCAAAGGAAATATATCGTTTTTATTGATACATACAAATAAAAAGGAGACTAGAATAACGGTTCTAAAGGACAGAGATATAAAGGGAACGTACATATATATATATATATCAACAGCAATGTTTTCTCTCGAAAAATATTTATCACGTTTCGCTTCGGTCGATAAATAATTACTATTTAAATACACGCGATTAGTAAACATTTTTTTGTTGATAGGAATTTTTATAGCGGGCCCTCGAGGAACGATTAAAACGTCAATCAATTTTGTTGTTTTACTCCGACAACTTAAAATAGATACGTGCAACGTAGTAATTACAAGGCAATCATGCACTGAAATACATGTGTTAATACTTCAAACGCGATTATTCCAACCCAGTAAGTTTCACTAACCTTTGCTGTTTACCGCGCAGTAGAACATTCTATCCTCGCGTCTATGTGCTGTATGTAAGTACATCCTAAACGTGTAATATTCTTGCCGGTTAACGTTATTAGAGATACGTTTTCATGCGACGCAGGGTATTGCAAGAGCATTCATCGAATTTCGTAATTTGCAATCTCTGATCGGTGCCATTTCTAGTCACGCTTTCAATTTAAATTTCAATAGTTCACATTATTCAAATATAAATAAAATTATAAATTAAAAATTAAAAATCGTGACTTTTGCCTTCGCAATTCCGACTAATAGCAATTTCTCAAAAATATTTTCACTATCTAGTGAATTATCCAGTAAACTAATTCCTGTAGTGTCCCAAAAACAGTTAATCGTTTCGGTCCTGTTTTAAACTATTTTTTCCAAAAGGGGGCGTATGCTTCCACCACACGTTATTTCACCTATAAGTAGTTAACCCTTTGCACTCGGAGCTATTTTAACTGAAAAACGAAAGATTTTTCCATTGTAGAATATTTCCATTCTATACAATTATTTTTCAAATTTTTGCATATGAAACTGATACGATATCTCATGTAATATGTAAACGTCTAGTAGTTTCTTAACACTAGAAAGACTGACTGACTGCTTTTGGGCAATATAGGTATAACACACACATATATATATACCGGAAATGAAGGAGGGGGGGAGGTAACTACAATTATTAATAAACGCATTTATATGTTGTACAAAAAGTCACAAAATTCTAAGAAATTGTGTCATTATATACATAATTGGTTTTCTAATTGAAATTAAAAAGCAGTCAAAAATGACTTCCTTGGGCAATCTAGTGTTAATTAAATATTTCTAACAATGGCACAGCAATTTTCAGTGGCGCCTCACAGTCGCCATCCGAGTGCTAATGCTTAATAAAATTGTAAATTCTACATTTGCGACGCGTTGCCTATATCGTTCATTGATATTACCATTTCTGCCAATAACGAGGCTACGCGCTCTGTCTTCTGGATCTTTGGGAGGGGTAAGGGAAAAGTCTATCTATACGGAGGAGATTGGACACTATGACCAATCAGACCCGCATTCCTTCCGCCAGCCAACTTTCCAGCTCTGCACAGCGGAGCTAAGGTCGATCGTGGGGTGGTTTTACGGGGGGTGGTTGGGGGGTGGTCGGTGGTTCGCCAGCGGTGGGGGGGCCCTGCTCTGCCTGGAGCTGCGGACGACTTTTCTCTAGCGCAAAAGCACAGCGCATTCGAGCGTTTTTCGTGCTCTCCTTCGCCTAGAGGTCGTAACACACGATTTTATCTACGGTCAAACTTTTACCAACCTTCCCGCTCTGCGGCACGCTTAACTAAGTAAGTGCTCGCTGTATGCGTGACGGTATCCTTTCCGCCGAGCAAATAAAGGCTGTTTCAATAAGAACGTGTGATAGTTTATTTCGACCCAACTAACTGCGCCAGTTCCCCCCTCTACAATTTCTGCGAATAACACCCCCGCCTCTCTAGCCGATAAACTGACCGACCAGTTGAAGTTCTCGTGTCAACGATTTGTCTCGCTGACACGATCCTTGCAATTTCTTGAGTATTTTATTTCTTGTATATTTTATTTCTTGAGTATTTTCAGATCACTGGCTCGATCAATGAATTTATTATATTTTTTTTTCTACAATCCCGATGCAATTCCAGACTGATATAAGCATTTATTCTCAAGTAATACATATTATACAGGGTGTCCCAGCATCGGTGGTACAACCGAGGTGGGGGTGATTCTACATAAAAAAACAAATCGAAAATAAAGAATAAAATTTTTTCATTTGAGGTTTCGTTCTCGAGAAAATCGGTTTTTTAACTATGGTTTAGATGGATGGATCCCGATCCCGATACAAGTCATATGTCACTAATTGTAAGTACATAGTACCTACTAATATCATTAGTATCAAGATGATGTGCTGTATTACTAATTTCTGCCTATGGATTTAGAGTGAATTTAAATGAAAATAAGACATGTAATTTAGTTACTAACGTATTTAATTCGGCGAGTACAGTTGTGTATGCAGCACAATGGGCAGCATTGCCAACAATTTTTGCATTAATAAAGTAAGCTAGTAACTAAATCACATGTCTTATTTTCATTTAAATTCACTCTAAATCCATAGGCAGAAATGAGTAATACAGCACATCATCTTGATACTAATGATATTAGTACTATGTACTTAGTGACATATGACTTGTATCGGGATCCATCCATCTAAATCATAGTTACGTGTACGCGTACTCGCTGATTATTCAAAACCGATTTTCTCGAGAACGAAACCTCAAATGAAAAAATTTTATTCTTTATTTTCGATTTGTTTTTTTATGTACAATCACCCCCACCTTGGTTGTACCACCGATTCTGGGACACCCTGTATAGTTTAATGTGAAATTATACGAGCTGCAGTTCCGGGCTCGCGGATTATTGGCGTAAATTTTTGACTCGATATGACCGTCGCGGAAAGAAGTAGCAAACTGTCGGATCGCACGATCTCTGTGACTAATTGATGTTGATCGCGAATCCCCCGGGGCCGTTCGAAGCGCGGCTGAAATTGAAAACGACTTCCAGTAATAAATTCGAATGATTTCGACTGTTTGCCGAACTGCGTATCGTTCCGCGATAATTCGCCAAAGGTTGCCGATGACATCTCTGAAAGTTTCATGAACACATTGGTAGACAGTCCACAAATGGGAGTTCGTTTAAAAATCCATCGTCCCTATTGAAACACGCTTTATGTGTAATATAATATGCCAATCGTATGCAGGGATGAGTCGTTGTTATCGATTCAGAGTGTTCTCGCAACTGTCGATTATACTGAAAATTATTTCAAATAACGAGTCGTTCAGTATAGAGTAAATACTAATTGCAATATTCTGCAATTTGGATGCATAGAAGACGTGTGAAAATCGAATTCTGCTTTTTAAAGAGTCTACTTTTATTTATTAGATACTTGTGGCATTGAATATAAGCTTATCGAAGAGTTTAACAATTGAATTTTTAACAGAATTGTTAGATCCAGAAAAATCCGTCATCCCTATTGAAACACGCTTTATGTAATATAATATGCCAATCGTATGCAGGGATGAGTCGTTGTTATCGATTCAGAGTGTTCTCGCAACTGTCGATTATACTGAAAAATATTTCAAATAACCAGTCGTTCAGTATAGAGTAAATACTAATTGTGGATGCAATATTCTGCAATTTGGATGCATACAAGACGTGTGAAAATCGAATTCTGATTTTTAAAAAGTCTACTTTTATTTATTAGATACTTGTGGCATTGAGTATAAGCTTATCGAAGAGTTTAACAATTGAATTTTTAACAGAATTGTTAGATCCAGGAAATTCGTGTGAAACTGGAAATCGGAATACTTATTGCACACTTGACACCGTTAGCGAACGGCTCCTTTTTTTTCCTGTGATAAGGAACCGTCAGTAAAAACTAATTAGTCCGGATATCGATTTACGGTTACTAAAAATGTAGGTTCGAGTACTTCTTGATTACCAAAGTTCGTAGATAAATGTCCCACTAAATCGATTCAGTTTGGTACCGTAAGTAGCCGAGGTGATGATTTATATTCTTCGATTAGACGGTCCTCTGGAAACACAGTTCCTAATTCGTTTATGGGAATTTTTCTGCAGATTTTTATTCGGTTCTTTTTTGTTGACAATTGCGTGGAATTTATATCCGCGTCCAGATTTTTATTCAGTTCCGTCTGACTTTTTTATTGGCAACTTTCGGATTCATTAACAAATCCGTTTCAGAGATAATTTGTATTCTGACTGGAAACTTTACAAACCCCGTGTATGTATTTGTACACACACAAATCATTGTTTGCCCGAGTCGATCGATAAAAATCGGGATTTAAGTAAACATTTGCAGCGCAGTTATTAGTCAATTTCCTATCGGTAGAAACGTCGGGAATAATTGCTGAGGCGCGCAATATTATCGTTCCAATTATCAAATCCCTGGGGTTCGTTGGCGAGTTTTTGCAAAGAACGTTTACCATTGTAGAACAAAATTAAAGTACACATTTCTGTTTCACCCTCGTGATGCAAAATTAAGTCATTCACCTGCAATTAGCTTTGGACCACCTAATTTCTACCAAACTGGAATTAAAAGATATTCAATTTGATGGCAGAAGTGCATTCATTGTAGCAGAACAAATGTAGGAGAATAGCAGATTCCTAGAAAATGCTTCGGGAGGACAAAATTAGAGAAGAAATTTTTGTTCGACCCTGATAATACAAAATGAAGCAGGCATTCACCTCCAATCATGGACCCTACTTTCCACGAAACTGCTCCTAAAAAATCCCCAATCTGGTGGCAAATCACTATTGCATATATACAGTGTGACTCCCACTAATATTCGGACACTCTTAAAAAGATGATAACTTTTTTAATATTCGACCATACAACTTGGATTTTTTTTTGAGAAGTTAGAACAAACTAGATATATAATATAAAAAATTGCAATTGGTCGGAATTGCAGAGAAAATACTAAAAGGTATATTTTACAACTTTTTTATGTGGGCTCATATTGAATATGTAGAAAACATGTTTCGTAGATCTGTATCAATTAAACATATTCTGAAAATTTCATTAAAATCGATCAACGTTGCAATGAGCTACAAATGTTTAAAGATGCTTACAAATTGCAATTTTTCACGATTTTCAGCCTCCAATTGCAATAAATCTAAGGATTCATATATCTTTCAATTTACAATGTATATACTTAACACAGATGTACAAAACAAATTTTTAAATTTTCAATATAGACCCACATAGAAAAGTTGTAAAATGCAAATTTTAGTATTTTCTCTACAATTCCGACCAATTGCAATTTTTAAAAAAATTTCTTTACACATCCCGTGATAAACTAATTGCACAAACTTCTCCCAAAAATTCAAATCGTATGGTGCTATATCAAAAAAGTTATGTTTTTTTAAGAACGTTCGAATATTAATGGGAGTCACTGTATATTTTAGGAAAATTCGTGAAGTTTAAAGGCGATGCAATTACGTTGTATATGTATAGCACATTATAATCGAAATTTTAAAAACGGTCACTGTAGGAATAGTGTTAATAATAAAGATGATGATGGTGTATCGATACCCTCGAAATTTTTACGGGTGACACCATAATGATGTTGACCGATTGCAATTTTTGAAAAAATTTCTTTTCCCGTGAAAACTAATTGCTCAAACTTCTCACAAAAGTTCAAATCGTATGGTGCAATATCAAAAAAAGTTCTCGTTTTGTTAAGAGCCTCCCGAATATTAACGGTACTCTACGTACAGGAATAGTTAATTTTCATTTCTTCGAAAATTCCGCCGTAGAAGAAAATTCCAGATGAAGTTTCCGTTCGACCGAGGCTCGCGTTGTTCGATCGGGTTCTCCATTGTGCGTGTTAGGATTCTCACGCGGATGAAGTCTCGCGTGTATTTCCTCGAGAAACTTCATCCGCAGACTTTCGCTCGTATCCCACTATTCACCACCTACGCGAATACACTCAACAGGTTAGTGCGCCCACACAAGTTAACCGGCGGCGTGCGGTGGCAGGGTTGCGCGCCGGTGTACAGTGTACATCCAGGGCGCGATTTGTTTTGTTTCCCGGGGCACGGTCCGCGTTTTCCAAAGGCAAGGAAAGCAATTAAATCAGTAACGAAGAACTTGTCTCGTGTTCAGATACGAGATAGAGCGTACGAGGGAGAGAGAGAGAGAGAGAGAGGGAGAGAGTGGCCCTTCACCGTTGGAAACTCGTTGCGGCTCCACTTCAGATAAGTACACACTCGTGCAGCCACGTTCCGCCCCCGCGCGCGATACAATGAATTCGTTCCGTATCGGTGATCGCGGGTGTCGCGGAAAAAAAAATTGCGAAACCATACTCGCCGGAAGGATGAACATTGCTTAACCCCTTTGCACTGCGATTTATTTTACGGTTGCAGCGATTAGAACTTATTTGTCGTTTCTAATTTCTTAGAAAAAAAAGGAAGTTTGTATGCAATTTATACCTATGCAGTCTCCAATGGTTTCAACAACAAAAAAATATAATTTTGTTTCAATTTAAAGTTTGAAGGATATTAATAGCATGAATATTTAGTAGACTCTATTCGAAATCTTCGTCACGAGTCCGACTCGGTATTATAGTGCAAGGGGTTAAGCAACGGTTAACCTGGAATCGAGACGATTGCAATTGCTCTACAACCTGTTCGACGATTCTCTATTTCGGATTCTTTCTTGTATACAGCAATCTCGGTATATTGTCCATTAGCGAAAATTGGATTAATGGTTCTCCGGAGAGATTGTGCTCGAATATCTGTGTCAGATCGATTTTTTAACCCTTTAGCTCCGAATACCGTGTACATGCCGACTTAAAAAATGGATGCTTACGGACCGGGAACATACAGGGTAGTCCACCCAACGTGTGCACCGTTATAACTACCAAAATATGCGAATTGCACGAAAGAATTTTATGTACAAATTACATGGTTTAAAAGGGTACACTATGTAGTGTGTTAATTTTCTGTATAGGTGGAGGCGTCAAGGAGATATGAAGGTCAACTCGGTTTTTTTTAAATAGAATACTATATTTTTCATACCAAAATATGATAGAGTATCGAATTGTAAGTAAAAAAGTATTGACCGTTATCAGTCCTAAACCTAATAGCTAACGAGTAATTTCACTTTATTACTTGAAAATTTTCTTCACTTAATATCGAGTGAATAACATTAATGCAAATGGATATCACTTTGAACACTTACATTAGTTGCGTTAAGCCACTGGGTCACTCATGTTAGTAAACACTGTCACGTAAACATCGCATAAGTACCCTGCGATGTTTACGTGACAGTGTTTACTAACATGAGTGACCACATGATATAAACCAATAAAACCATGTAATTTGTATATAAAATTCTTTCGTGCAATTCGCATATTTTGGTAGTTATAACGGTGCACACGTTGGGTGGACCACCCTGTATATGCATGTACAGTGCGTGCGCACATATATGGGTGCTGCGACCTGCTCGATTTTTCGTTTCGCATTTCTGAAACGATGTTCGAAAACTTTTCGAACACGGAGAAAATTAGCGAACGATGTTTTTGTGACGTTGTTTGGCGCGTTTTGAGGATGGCGTTTATCGGTGGATATTTTGTTGGACAAGTCGGGGGAAACATTTATTTCGATGAAAATTTCAACGCGTCAACGATTCTTTCGCATTTTAACTCTCGTCGCACGCGGGAATTTTCGCGGATCGCCTGCCGGCAATTTCAACGAGTTTATTTATTGTTTAGGGAAATAGTTGATTGGAAATGTTTCTAGTAATAATTGTAGTTCGAAAATATGTCCAAAGTGTATGAAGTGACGAGCAAGCAGAAAATCAATAAAATTATCGGAATTAATTTAAATGCTTCCCTGGCGAGAGTACACTTTATTTCGGATAATTCCTGTGAATGCGTGGCAGAGGCTCAAGACCTTAACCATGTTATTTAGCAATGTCCAGAATATGATTCAGAAAGAGGGAATTTAATTGAACTGCTCCTCAATCGAAAATATTACCCTCCCTACATTTATTAATTTCTTTCTAAGCGTGCGAGACATTACAGCGTTAATTATTTATTTTCAACTTTCTCAAAAAATCTAAGATTCGCTTATGTTTATGTTAATTTAGCTTACAAGGGAACATATTCAGTTGATACACGCCAATTTCGATGAAACTTGATACGAGATATAGTTCTTCGAAAAATATTTGACACGTATTTTTTTTTTTATCGGCAACCATCCATTCTGAGGGGGTGAAAACAGCCCTCGCAGTCTGGGGTCAAAACCACATTTTTTTAGATATCTGGGAACCTAGACGTCGAAAAAAATTTTTTTAAATGTGTATTTTTTAATGGGAAATATAGTCGCGTCAGAATTTTTTCTCAAAAAATGTGGTTTTGACCACTGACTTCGAGGGCTGTTTTCACCCTCTCAGAGTGGTTTTCACCCCCTCACATAAGTTTCATCAAAATCGGCGTGTATCAACTGAATATGTTCCCTCGTAAGTATAACGATATACACCTCATTGTCAATTGTAAAGTGTTATACTAATGTGTGCTATACCTACCATACACGGTTTAGGGCATTAATAAATAAATAAATTCTTTAGCATACATTGCAAACTGACAGACAAGAACCGTTTCGAAGACATAGGAACGATTTGAAAAGCTTCACAGACGGCTGACGGTGAAACCGAACGATATCCAAGAACAACGCGAAATTACGGCGGCAAGCAGCGATCTCCGCGGAACAGGAGACGCAATCGCACACGCTAATCACCGGTCGAGTCACGATCGACTCGTCGCGTTTCATCCCCTATGATCGCACTCTGCTGTGAGTGCGGCCGAGTGTAAGGGTTAAACGTTGTCGAGTAGTTGATCGTGGGGGACCGAGGATGATTACAATTGCGTCTGGTACGATCGAGAGAGACATAAATCGGAGTTGTGTGCGCCTTCTCCCCTGGGAGAAGACGAGAATCGTCATCGTCGGAGCCCGATCGAGCTCAAGAACGGCACTCTTTGTTCGAGTTACCGCCGGTGACAGGGAAGTGGCATTACACTCTATTCGGGGATTTCAAAATTTTGATCAATGATGATAACGACGCCAGGCTCGCGGGACGAGGTAAATAGAGAGTAGGGGAGAAAGAGAAAGAGAGAGAGAGAGTGAGAGAGTAAGAGAGAGTTCTCGAATCGAGTCAGTGGAGACGATAAAAAGCATCGGTTACAGATTGCAAAGAGCCACGAGAATGGAATGGCTCGGGCGAAGGAGAGACCGACGAGGAGTTAAAGGTGAAGGGAGGAAGAGATGGAAGAAGAGCGAGTTCGTATTAAGGGTAATGGGCATTATCTCCATCGATCCCGGGGCTCGCTATCCTACCGCCCGACTCTCCCACCTCGCCCATCACCCGCTATTCCAGAACTGCTGGATAGCTGGTTGGTTCGTTCAGAGTTGGTCAGGGCAAAAACGCATGGGAATTCATTCGTCTATGGGGGGCGAACGCCGGATCGCAAAATGCGGGCGCCTCTTCGACCAACTTGGACCATCGCGCGTGCGTCAACACCCCCGGAACCTTGTCTCCTTTTTCTGTCTTTCTCTCTTCTGTCGCGAAAAACGAGAATGACCGATATGATCAATCGAGGTTGGCGGATTTGTTAAGGGCCGCAAATATTCACTTTTTTATTTGTACAAATAGTTGATCTTGTCGGGACGAGACCAAGTGGAAGTTCATGGTATGTCTTACAGTGAATATACATCGCGGGCTATTGTACTTAATCGTTTCATCGATAGCTGGAACGATGAATGAGCGAATAGTATCGATTTCCATGGTAGAATGTATATTTATCAGTAGACTACGATTCTTATCGGTGCATCAATTGCAAGATACAGAAGCTAAATATAATATTTTTCACTGATAATTTTAATATAGTGGAAATAATATATTAAAAGTCTTCGAATTTTTTCATTGTTCTAAATTGCACGTACCACAGCCTACTCTATATAGTACTAGCCATGCTGAAGGTAAAAATGGCAACACTGTGAGAGTCCGGTTATATATATAATCTATATCTATATATATAATATATATATATAATATATAATATAATAATATATATATAATATAATACATAATATAATATATAATATACATAGATATAGATATAAGCGGGCTCTCACTGTGTTGCCACATCCTTCAGCATGGCTAGTACTAGAGTAGGCTGTGCACGTACTCATTTTTGCCATAAATGCATAAAATCAGTCTATCAGATTTTGAACTGTTGAAGCCACAAAATCCATTGAAATATCAACAATTTTTAAGGACGATACAGAGGATACTAGTGGCTATTTGGCATAAATCGACTTTTTTTTGGAAATGCTTTTTGGAGTAGGAAGGTCCACTGACCTCGACATTGACACGTACAGTGAGGATTTAGAAGGTTTTAGCCGTCACTCGTGTTTGTTAACCATGCTAGGTAACAGTTTGTCATGACCGAGGTATTTGTAGTTTAAAAAATTGATCCTCTCGCACCATAAATTTATATGAATAATAATGCAATTTAATTACCGGTGTTATTCAAAGAATATATTCTTTAAAGAACCATCGGGTTGGATAGATTCTGACACATTTTCAATTTCTCCTGGCATTCGTATAGAATTGAATATCGCGAATAACCAATTTCATTCTTTTTCCGCAAAATGCATTCGAGCGTTGGCAATCGCACGCGCATGGACACCTTGGGTCCTCGGTCGTCTTTTTCCCTCTGGCCGAAAAAAAGAGAAAGAGAGAAATGATCAGTCGAGGTCAGTGGATTTGTTAATGCGGCGAGCGTTTTTGCATGACGGTAATTGAACGAGAGAGAGAGAGAGAGAGAGAGAGAGAGAGAAAGACCGCGGCGGTCGCGTCCCGATCAAAACGCCTATTAGCGCCCCTAACTCGCTGCCAATTAAACCGCAATTTATAGCGGTTTCGTGAATCAACGATGAATTGTCGATCGCCGGGAAGTTTATGAAACTTTCGATGGCCGATTGGTAATGTTCACCACTCGCCTGATTCGGCGAACAAATACAGCCGGCGCGGAAATTTCTATTGCAAGCGATAGCGTTTGTCGGTGCGGTATATATACATATATCAGCAGAAATCTATAGTTGTTCGATTACGTGTAGCTGTGAAAGCATTTGCAGTATTTAAAGTTTCTCTCGTTCGCATGTTTCCAGATAGACATTTTTCTTAACTATTTGCTCGATCTAAAGGTGATTATGGTGTCACCCATAAAAATTTCGTGGGTATCGAAGTATCGATACACCATCATCAACTTTATTATTAACACTATTCCTACCACGGCCGTATTTCTTATATAAACGTAATTGCATCGTCTTTAAACTTCACGACTTTTCCTAAAATATACAGTGACTCCCATTAATATTCGGACGCTCTTAAAAAAAAACGATAACTTTTTTGATATTGCACCATACGATTTGAACTTTTTTTAAAAGTTAGAGCAATTAGTTTACTACATGATGTGAAAAGAAATTATTTAAAAATTGCAATTGGTCGGAATTGTAAAGAAAATACTAATAGTTGCATTTTACAATTTTTTTATGTGGGTTTAAATTGAGAATTTAAGAAATATGTTTTTTAGATCTGTGTCAATTATATCAATTTCTTTTTTATTATTGTCAAGGCCACCTTCATTTTTTTAAATGGCACTTCAAGGTCATCCGAAGATCATGGTATACTAGATCTTTGAATCCGTCTTGACACGGGCTGCAATACTGTCAAGTCAAAAATACAAAGTGCCATTTAAAAAAATGAAGGTGACCTTGACAATATTATAAAAAAAAAGTTTTTCGAACTTTTTTTTATTGCAATATGTAGCCAATCGAAAACTGATCAACTTTTGTTGAAAATATTTCTTGTCAGATTATCGCAAGTACTTAAAGAATCGTGAAAACGGTTACGTGGGACACCCTGTATACTGCTGAATAAAAGAAACTATATTTTTATACTGTGGCAAATTGGCTATTATCTTCATTCTATATTAAAAAATATAAGTTGTGCTAAAGACCGGTCACTTGACCAGTCGCGGTAGGAATAGGTATACGTGAAGTGTCGGTAGGATTAGTGTTAAAAGGAGAAACAAGATTTTTATTTCGTGCCGATATATACCTTGCAATTTGCAGAAAATTTCCAGTTAAAGATCGACGATCTAGTCATCCTATATTAATTACGACATAACGAATAGTATTTACGAATTGCTAAGTACTAATTTATTAAAAGTTTCTTCCATGTCGAGTCTCAAAGGATGTGCGGCGTCAAATTGAAAAATACCAAACATTTCCAGCACTTTCTGGTCTTTCTGTGTGTGTGTATTAGTAGCATCAGATTTTATAATTAAATTACTTGAATCCTTTGAACTCTTCAAATTCCCTGAACTGATTAAACGAAAAGTTGACAGTAATTTACGGTGCGGTTAGTTTCTAAGGTTTCCTTGTTCGGTGACTGCATTAAATGTGTTCAACGACTGTATTAAAAGTGTTCAATGACTGCTTTTAATAATTCTGTAAATGAAAGGTATTATAAAGCCCCGGCACACGCGTACCAAAAGTAACAATGTGCCGATAGTGTTTCAGGTCGGAGCAGCGATTGTTCCCTGGATTGGCCAGCAGCATGGCCGCCAACTAATCAGTATAAATTAGAACGCGGCCGGTCGCGTTGTTCCAAAGTGATCGCGTCGCACAATGGCGATCTCACAGCGGCGCAGCGCGGCGCGGCGCGACGCGGCAGCGTTGTCGGCTGTAGTTGCGGAGCACAGCTCGATATCCGAATTCGGTTTTTCCACGGGTTTTACCTCTTTTCCATTACCGGGCGGTGCGCGGGACCGTCAAGTGGAAAGAGAGTGACGGTGACTAATTGTCGTAAAAGGTGATCATGATATGTCCCGACTCGTAAATCTGATTGGCTTCGCTTACTGACCTCGCTCTCTCGCAATCTCGTCGCAGCGATCGGGGATCCGACGGCGTCGCCGTTGCACACGTTCGTTCGTTCATTCGTTCGTTGTATGTCGCGCCGCGCGCGTTCTCTACGCCCAATTCGGAACGGCACTTTTAAATTTCCCGAAATCGACCGCGGTCTTTCCCAGCGATCCAGATATATTACCGCGCCGGTTGACGAAGGCGCCGCTTTAACAGCCGCACTCTAGTGACCCGACCGAGATTTTATCGCGCCACTCCCGAATAGGAAGCCCCTCTCGAAATATATGATTCGACGCCAACGTCGCGTCGCGTCGCGTCGCTTCGCGCCGGTGAAATGATGCGTTTGGATTACGGTAACTGATCCGACCGAACCGAAATAACACGCTTCAAATTATCAGTTAGCTGGGCCCCGGCCGTGTTTATCCGGCCGGGTCCAGCCCGGTGTCCTGCCCGTTACTCGTCCTGCTACTCGCACAATCGAATTTCCCAGTTTTAATTTTAACATACAGGGTGTCCCAAAACGACTGCGTAAGCGGGAAGTGGGAGGTTCCTTGGGTCATTTGAAGCAACATTTTCCTTAACAAAAATGGCATCCGCGGCTTTGTTTAGGAGTTATTAACGAAAAACACGGACCAATCAGAGCGCGACCTAGACGCTCGCAGGCACGTTCAACCAACCGCCTGCCGGCTCGCCGCGCTGAACGTGCCAGCGAGCGTCTAGGTCGCGCTCTGATTGGTCCGTGTTTTTCGTTAATAACTCCTAAACAAAGCCGCGGACGCCATTTTTGTTAAGGAAAATGTTGCTTCAAATGACCCAAGGAACCTCCCATTTCCCGCTTACGCAGTCGTTTTGAGACACCTTGTAGATTATTTGGGAAAAGACGCCCGAGAAAAACTCCCGAGTACTGTCCTTTTCGTAATCAATACTATGTATTAACCTTAGACCATATATACTAATAGACCCGGCATAGGTATAGTATGTGTATAGGAAAACCGAGAATTCCAGTATCCGAAAGATAATGGGACACTGTGACGTCACCAGATAAGTCTTAAGATAATTTCTTTCCATGTGTGTGTACATGGCGCACCCACTGACCCCCCTCTCCCCATGTAAGCCAAGCGTATATAGGCACTGTCGATGAGCATAGATTGTACATCTTTTGAAAATGTGACGTCATAGTGTCTTTCAGCTGATTTCATCTTTCGGACACGGAAAATTATCTACGGAAATATCAGCTTGGTTTTAGCGATCTAAGCCTAGCTGCTCCCTTAAAGGAAGTGTTTGTTAATTTCCCGACGCAGAGACTGGGGTGAAATTAAATGGCGCATTCATCACGGGCAAAGTCGTTGATAATCCCCGCACTTTCTCAAGTACAAGTAACGTGAAAGTAATTGCCGATCGAGTTGCGGGGAGAGGATTCCAACCTCGGTTTACGATTGGCCATTGGATCCTTGAAAACTGGACGAATTTCTCCCTGTTAAAACCTTAGACCATATACAGGGTGTCCCAAAACGACTGCGTAAGCGGGAAATGGGAGGTTCCTTGGGTCATTTGAAGCAACATTTTCCTTAACAAAAATGGCGTCCGCGGCTTTATTTAGGAGTTATTAACGAAAAACACGGACCAATCAGAGCGCGACATAGACGCTCGTTGGCACAACGAGTTTAGTGTTAAATACAGTCTTGCTATTTTTAAAAAATGAACTAAAATGGTCAACTTTAGTGTTCCGTGAATCCAGTGTTAAAAATCGTAATTACTGATTACTGATTTTTGCTGTCTGCGGCATAAATTAGTATCGACCGAACCCGATACAATTACAGATATCGAGAGCACGAGAGAGAGAGAGAGAGAGAGCGCCGGACGATGCGAAACAAAGAAACAGAAGGAGTTCTGAATTCGACGCGGTAGAAAGCTGAAAATGCTAACAATAGAAAGAATCTCGGCTGGTTGCGAAAGAAGCAAGCGCGCTGACTGAAAGCTTTTCATAGCTGGAGTTATCTTTCAGGACGACATTCCAAAGCCTTATGGAAACCAAAACGTATCCAGATGAGAACATTGTGCGCCACCGTGGCGTTCCTTGTTTTAGTTCCACAGCGCCCTCCCCTCCCCTCCCCTCCCCTCCCCTCCCCTTGTCTGTTTTCCTTTCCTTTACCCCGTTCCCCGCTCCTTAACTTCGCCCTCTTTGCCTGAATAGTACTCTTCCGATAAGTGGATCTCTATCAGAGTTATCTAGAGCATTCGCTTAGATTATTACAGAGGTTTGGGATATGAGAGCCGATCTAATCACCCAATTCGGCGGAATTCATTCCTGTGAGTAAACGCGCTTCGAACCGACGCCATCTTGTACTCGAGTCGGACGCTCCAACCGCTATGAACCATTTTAACTCTTTATGAGGGACGTTAGTCCAATGTTAAGTCCCCTTAATACTCTGGAAGCTTTTACACGTGTCCTGTTACCGTCACCACGGTTTATTTGATGGTTTGACGTTGATTAATGAGATTGTTTTGGGATGCTTGTTGTTTTCGTCTGGAGGCTTCAGGAAAAATTTTAAATAAGCTAAGTTCTAATTTAATTCTTATATTCTCATGTTCAACATTTTCTCTGGTATTCCAAGAAGAATACTGTAAGAATTGTCACGTAAATAATTTTAACGATTAAATTTCTTTCTTTTCTTGATTATAAAATTTATCTTTGATGCAACTTCGTCTGAACACTTCAGAATTTAACCCTTAGCACTCGGATGGCGACTCTGAGGCACCACTGAAAATTACTATATCATTCTTAAAAATATTGTTAACATTATTATCTTTGTTCGTATTTAATAAACTAGTAGACAATGTAGACATTTACATAATATATGAAATATTAAATCAGTTTCGAATACAAAAAATTAAGAAAAAAATTGTATGGAAATATTCGAAAATGGAAAAATTTTTCGTTTTTGAGTTAAAATAGTTCCGACTGCAAAGGGTTAAGAAGGTTATGGTAAAGGGAACGGAGAAATTCCCGAGTGTGGTGAGTAATAGACGACGGTAATCTCTCTTAGCCTACTTATTAATGATTTTTATAATCCAATTTTCATGTACGGCTTCGATATCATAATACCAGACTTGAAATGCGCAGCCTTATGTTTGATTAGTGATCGGCTAAAGGCGCCTTTGATGTACAGGGTGAATTATGTAACAAGATCACAACTATGTTTTAACCAGTTCTAAAATACAGTGGATTGATAGAAAATTTTAATTTCAATGTACAATTGCTTAAATAACATTTATTCATAAAATATAGCACCCTCATTCGAGCCTCGGTTCTAACCTAACCCGGTGCGACACATTTTCAAAAAATATTAATGCCAAAAAAAAACAGTGAACTTCAAGATGCATGTTGCATAAAACTTTTTACACTTTGCACAGTGAAGATGTTTGCATCTTAATGACATCTTGAGCTCGCCTTGCCATTATTACCCTTAAAGTACCAGACCGGCTGCGAATGACCTACTTGAAATTTTTCATTCTGCAATTAGCGAAATCGTAAAAGTTTTTTCGTAGGAAAATCGTTAAATGCAGTCTAGTGTTAACAGCAGACGAATTTCATCGCGTCCCCCGGGGCATTATGGAAAAATTCTTCTTCCACGTGGCAATGTGGTATTTCGTTTAATACCCATCTTCGAATGTCGAACTATTTTATCTCGTCCTATTTCAGCCTCTCGGCCCCCCGCGCCCCCGCCCCCTTCTTTCCCGTATTCTCCTTCTATCTTTGTTCATCGAACGTAATTCAATTCTCGCGGCGGTGTGAAGCATCAAAATATTAGCATATTGATCAGCCTACCACCACCTGCTCTCTTAAATCCACAAGCGTGAAAAGCACCCAATGCGAGCAACCACTTTGGCTGTTGCTACAGCGAATGCAATATCCGTCGCCTGTTGCGATCGCCCATATTCTGTGCCCGATAGCAGCGAATGATACAACTTTTTCAAGCTGCTCGCTTAAAAGGCCCGTCCTGGCTGCGAAAACACCAACGAACCCCTCGAACATCAATATATGTATACAATGTCTATGAAAAGTATTCCGACATTATAAAATTTACGAACAATTCTGAACCCTTGAACTGTCATGATTATCTACTTATTAACCATTTGCACTCGGAGCCATTTTAACTCGAAAATTAAACATTTCTTCCGACCTAGAATAATTCCATTCCATATGATTTTTTTTTATTTTCTGGATATAAAATTGATTTAAACCCTCATACGATACTTAAATGTTCAGTAATTGATTAGATACCAACTTATTTAATAATTTAAACAATATTTTGTATAATAGCACAGCAATTTTTGTGCTGACTCTGAGTCGTCACTCGAGTGCTAAGGGTTAAAATTGTTAAGACGAGAAATAAATGCAGAAAATGTTTATTTTGCGTGAAAATCTGCAGTCAATATTGGTACACGTGAAAATTAAAGAAATTCGAGGATTATCTTCAATTTTTTTAAATTACTCACAGGAGAAACAGATTTCTATTTGTCCATTAATACAGACAAATTTTATTTTAAAACCTGCAGTCAACATTTACGTGAAAATTAAAACAGGGAAAAGATTTTAGGATTATCTTGAATTTTTTAAAATTGCTAAAGGTTGAAACAAGTTTCCATCTGGCTTTTTAGCCATCTTGTTTAAAGATCCTCAGTCTAGTTACGATCTTATAAGGCAGATACAATAACCCTAGAAATTTGAAGATATTTAAAATATTTCAATTGAACATAATTAAATTTTTCACAATTTCTATAATTATACAAAATCGATTCAAGAATGTTCACCAATTTTCAATGGGTGCATGTAACAATTGTAAAATGGAAGTACATTTATGGTACATGCATAAAAGTGGACTAAAAGATATTTTGTGCTTTCAAATTTACCGCCTTATATCAATTGATATAACCTAGATCGTTTCAAATACATTCAGTGTCTTGACAACAAGCATTGACGACACACGAGACACATGTGTATCACAATGTCCATATTAAATTAAATTATTGAATCACACCAAAAGCAAGTAAGTAGGTTTTATGAACAATATTTACAAACAATTTTTGTTCCTTACTGTTAATCAGTTTAACATTATACTTTGAAAATTGTATTACACAATTATTCTTAGAGACGCGATGCAAATTAATCTTGGAAAGGATTCAAACCAGAATCGAAACGTCGATGATTTTTTGTTAATCAGCAGAATTGCTTTTTAAAATTCTTATTATTAAATGATCGAATCGTAGCGCCGATAACATCTAACATTTATTAGTAAAATAGAAGATGCGAAACTAGTGGTTTGATTTAGCGGTTTAGCGTTCAGAAGATAATCGGCAACGCGGTAAGAAATGGGCTGTGTTCCAGTAGGTTGGATTCCCCGAGTAATTTATTTTTGCTTCATTAGCTTCGTCCGAATCTAGCCGGGCAGCCTCTAAACCCTCTCGCAAATCAAACACCGTACGAACGAAAACTAGATCCCTTCCATTTTCTAATCCGGCGATATGCTGATGCGCGGAGTAGCTCTATCGAGCAGTAGAAATTACGGAATGCAGTAGAGCGAGCCCGTGAAAGAGAGAAGACTGGGGGAAGACCTCGGCCACCTCTGCAGCGCGAAATTTCTCTAAGCTCGCAGAGTGGGGCTGCACACCGTGGGGCTGAGACGAGGGAGGAGTAGCCGTTAGGTCCACCCGGTCCACTATATTTTCGCCAAACATGCGCAGTTCGAGCGGTCTCTAATGCTCGGTTGACCTATACAATGAATAACCTCTATTTAAGAAGTGTTCCCGGTGGTTCTATCCCTTTTTTCCCCAGAATAACTTTCTCTAAAATCCGTATCTACATACGCTAAGCTTTTACTACTGAGAGTGTTCGTGGGCTTTGTAAATTCGTGAAATGCATTAGGTTGTACCAAAATTTTCGTTTGTGCACGTTTAATATTGTTGATTAATCTAGTTGCCAATATTATTATTCCAAAGTTATTAAAAACACTTTACGATCGACAAAAATTTCTCATTAATCTAGTTGCACTATTTTCTAGGTTACTCTTCTGTAACTGTGCCATTTGTTCGTCGACTCTACACAAGCCTCGCGTTAAAAAACTTTTTGTTACAGTTTATTTCTGAATTCTGGTTTATTTATAAAGTTCAAGCTACGTGGCACAGTTGAAAAATTCTATAAAAAAATATAGATTACTATAAATATGCAGCCCTCAATTTTTATTTTTAGTACAAGCGCTTCAACTTGAAAGGCTTACAAGACTGCTTGCACCTGAAAATTATTACATATTTTGCTAAAAATTGTTACGCGAATGTCGGAACGTTGAACTATGGGAAAACCATCGGTCGAACGAAGAAACTTTTCTCTCCGAATAGTGAGGAACTTGCAGTTCTGGTTAAGGGCAGAAGGGGGATTGCAACGTTGTGCGTCACAATGTGACAACGTTGCATGAAACACGCAACCAGCACGTTAGGTCTCTTCCATGGCGGGGAGCACGCTTCAGGTGTCTCTATTCGAAGTACAGACTATAGTAGTTACTTCCATTGAAGAATACAAAGAGTATTGACAATAATGAAGGCCAAACTACTGACACGTGGACGTTTGAAAGCGCAACAATGCCGATAAAGACGACCCTCGTCTGCCACGCGACATTCTGATTGCACGGAATTTTACGGTACAAATCATTTTCGACCCTCTAACTGCATTTCTGCTAGACATCCACTTTCGAAACGTTCGGAAATTGTACAAACAATCAATAATTCATACGACAAATTAGCTCATCGTTATACTTCAGAGTTTATCCATTCATTACAAAAATGGACTGGCAAATTTTGCATGATAAATATTTTTATTTATAGCACACTCAGACATCAAAGTTGATGCCACGTCGAACACAACTATGTACTTCCGAATAACCGTGAACCTCGAGGTGCGAGAACTCATGCCAGCTGACGAACACGAATTCCGGGACCGGCTTACAACTGCTGCTTTATAGGTAGGTGTACAGAGGTATGTCCTAGTCAATCAATCAGCCAATACAGCCCCAGTCAGCTAGTCAGTTAACTAGCTACTTGATACACAATTAGACAAGGCGCGGGATCGACACCTGCTGGTCATCGATATACATAAACCACCCCTCTGCGGCGACAAACGATTTTGCCTACCCACGCACCATCAGCATTCGTTGCTCCTATGTTACCAGAAAATGAAGCTGGAGTCTCTAAACACGTACCAAAAATTCAAGCTTCTATGATGTGTGTTCAGGCTGAAGTACCTCAAAACTTGCTTCACATTAACATTGTCAAGTGTCCTATAATGTACCAGATGTAATTATTGTGTAGCTGTTGCTAGCTGTAGGTACTTTTAGACAAACTGATTTGGAGAATATTAGTAAGTATATTTTCAAATAAATTTTAAACTATGTTTTTCAGCGCAACATTTGTTGTAATCACCCTGACCCGAGTACTCCGCGGTTTTTTTTGCGAAACAATCGGTGTATACTTTACTCGGCGAGTAAGGCATTGCCAAAAAGCTCGGCAATCGGTTCGCGATTATTCGCGTGATAGATTAGAATATAGGATTCGAATGTTTCGTGCTGAGTACGCAATTCATCGTCTTCCTCTCCCTCCCCCCCCCCTCTTTCTCTCTCTCTCTCTAGCTGTCTCTCTCCTCCCGGAAGCGCACAATGCACAAGGAGGTTCCATTATCTCACATCGGGGATGAAGAAAGAGAATCCGTGAGCACACTCACCAAGCATTTTTTCGCTGAAAAGAAATCCGCGTCTGGTGTCGATCGAGTCTAACCGTGAGACTTTTTCTTAGGAACCGTCTTTCACGGGCTGAGTCTTTCTCATGCCAAATTTTAGATTTATCCGTCGCTGAAAGGGGGTCAGATTTTGCTCTTCCACCAGGGAAGGCAGCCGGCCAACTGCACGCAAATCCATGTGGTTTTCCACGTGTAATCCACGAGACCCAGCCCCGCGTTGCCGAAAAGAAAAGGATGGAGACAGAGAAAGAGAGAGAGAGAGAGAGAGAGAGAGAGAGAGATAGAGAGACGAGAGACGAATTTCAGGAAGATCCTGTGCGTCGTCCACTTCCGCAATGATTCGTTCCTTCGATATACGGCGGCACCTACTGCACTGGCCACCAGAGATCTTCTTGGACCACACATTTTTCGCTGCTGATCTATCCAGCTACGATTTTTACACGTACTCTTACATATTTAACCCTTCTGCGGACAACCGAGACGGATAAATAGAGCTTTAACGTGCTGCTTCAGACCTCGGTGCATCTTTAAAGATTCAGGATGCAGTTGAGGAGACTGTATTTAAATAGTGGAGATGTTCTACGATTAATATAATTGATCAGCACAGCTTCATTTATCAATTTTTAGGACATACTCGTATAACTCTTCTGATATTGCCTTATGTAAAAATGTAAGATTTAATGAAGCAGGATTCGCTAGGTAGCCTTAGTGAACAGTCTCATAGGATTAATATAATTGAACAGCACAGCTTCAATTATCAATTTTTAGAACATACTCGTACATCTCTTCTGATGTTCCCTGATGTAGTTGTAAAAATGGTCCACCTTCTAAGATTTAATGAAGCGGGATTCGCTAGGTAGCCTTAGTGAACAGTCTCATAGGATTAATATAATTGAACAGCACAGCTTCAATTATCAATTTTTAGAACATACTCGTACGTCTCTTCTGATATTCCCTGATGTAGTTGTAAAAATGGTCCCCCATCTAAGATTGAATGAAACAGGATTCGCTAGGTAGCCTCAGTGAAGAGTCCTCTGACAGGTCCAGGACGAACCTAGTCTTTCCCTGTCACATCCACAAAATGGCAGCCAAGTATGTTCTCCAGACCTGCTCCAGAAGTAGCATTCTAATGCATCCTCAACCAAGAATAGTCGTTCAGCAGGTCCAGGACGATCGTCTATCCCACTCGGCCTCGCATAATCCTGCGGGCCCAGGATCCTCGCAGCCTGCCACATCGACGATACCCCAGCCTCGCCTCGAATATTTCTATTCGCGACAATATCGGCTCCCTCTCGAGCCGCTGACCCCCTAACGCAACCACCCCTCTCCCTCTCCCTCGATATTACCGTGAATGTCCTCCCGTTATGCACCATATGCCGCGTTCAAAGAACCGACGGGGGAGGAATATACGCGACTGCTTGATATTTCTGCGCTTGGTTTTTACCAGGAGAATGGCCTCTAAGCATCGACCGTGGGCTCGTTTTCAGCCAAAACAATATCATTTCATCCCCGCTATGAGGTTTTCCATTCTCTCTCGGGTCACTTCCTCGGTCGCGACAGGTAGTGGTGGGTACCCGCTTTCTCTCTCTCTCTCTCTCTCTCTCGCTCTCTCGCTCTCGTTCTCTCTCTCCTCGGAAAACCCCGTAGGTGGACTGCACACCGACGACGACCATTCGGTCCTCTGGGTCCCGGCTATACCGAAACCTATTCGACTGGGCGACAGCAACACTAGCGCTCTGGCTGCAACACTGCCGCTGCCAGCCATACCCCTTCGTCTCCATCAAGTTTAACTTGGCGCAGCGAATTTCCAAGTACCGTTTTACGAGTTTTCGTTGCCACTGGGAATAGACGGATCAGTCGTTACGCCGCTCGGTAAATGTTGTTCCCGAAGTGACTGCTGTTTCTGTACGGCCGTCTCTATGGAGCGAGCCCTCTCCCGCACCGGATAATCAATTTTGCAGCGAGATTACAATTCGTTTGCGACGCTGACCCCCGAACATACACACACCGGTGTATGTCGTTAATTAGCTGAAAAATCGAGTTTACTTTTTCAGCCGTGCAACCGGCAGATTTTCCGCGATTCGGTTATTTAACGAATACTTCTTTGCCGGCGACGCGACGGTGCCGCCATGCCAGCTCGTTTTGCTTCGAGCATCGCGATTCTTGTTTAAATGCTTCGACTGCCCCGGCCCTTTCAAAGGAACCGCCGCCGCGCAGATTATGGCTCAAAGGTGCACTTTTGATTTCCGGCACGACACACAGAGAGGCTTCCGTTTGGAAAATCTTTCGCAATTTCATTTGACGGATTTACCGCTGATATTCCCGCGGCGTCCTGACGATTTTCTGAATTTTAATTAACCGGCAGGATGCGATGCGAGCATTCAGTGTAGTGGGCTTCTGTAACCTAGCTTACTATGTCTACTATTTCGCAGTAATGTAATATTTACACTCGAGGAATAGAATTAAACAATCTATTACACCGACGAGTTTCTAATTTTTTGGTGATTGGTATTCTATACAGAGTGTTCCACGTAACACTTCTCCAAGTACTTGCTACGATCTGACAAAAATATATTTTATTAACTATGCATTGCAATAAAAAAAAGTTCCAAAATTTTTTTATTATTGTCAAGGCCACCTTCGTTTGTTGTATTTTGGACGTAACAGAATTATAGCATCAAAACGAATTCAACGACCTATTGTACCATGACCTTCGGATGACCTTGTAGACAAAGATATGAAGAAATAAAAAAATGAAGGTGGCCTAGACAATTACCAAAATAAATTTTCAATCTTTCTGTTATTGCAATGTATAGCCAATTGAAAAATAATCAACTTTTGTGTAAAATATTTTTTTATCAGATTATCGCGAGTACTTGAAAAATTGTGAAAAGTGTTACGTGGGACACCCTATATATACGAGAACGAAGAATAAAATTTTTCATCCTCAGTTCACTTAGAAGTTTGAAAAGCATTATTGAATAGGAATATGCTGGCATGTCTGATCATTGCTCACCGTTTCTACTTACTCGAGAGACTGCTGACTGCTTCTCATCAACGAACATTCAAAGTCAATTATATTGAGTGGCAAATTTTTCTTCCACGTTTCCGACACATTTGTTCATACAAAAACACTCGCTCCAAATTTATTCCATTAAACACAATTATAAAAATGATCCCTGCAGTAACTCGTTTCAGTGATAAAAATAACATAAACTTTTTCAAACTTAACGCACGAGATATTTTTATAAATCTGCAATGAAAAAATAGCGGTTACATCAATATTGTTCTACTTGCATCTGTATGACAGTGTGGAATTTTTTTATAAATCTGCAGAGGAAAAAATAGTTAGTGAAATAATATTTTTCTATTTGCGATTTCGCGACAGTACAGAGGAAACCTGCGAATTTATCAAAAACTTCGTTTATAAATCTTTCGAGAAGGAATAGTTAGAATAATATTTTCCTACATGTGCGTGTAATATGAGGAACTGAACGTTCAAAACTGCTGAAGAGTGTAATGTAAATGTCAAGATGAAGGGAAACAGTGGAACATATCGATTTTTCCCCTTTTTCCTCTTGTGGGCACCGTTTTGATGAGATTGTGGAAGGGCCACTGTCAACATACTCGACGACGAAACTCACCCTATCTGTTCAACCGTGAAACAAGTTATCCGTTACGCTTTCTCGAAAACTCGTGACTTTCCAGTTTGGAAGTTTTGTAAATCCGTCCTGCACTATTCTTTTGTCGTAATTGTTGTACATAGTGACACTATAAATACTGTAGCTTTAATTCATCCGACCATTCAATTTCCGAACAAAATAAAATATTAAATTAATATTTGACAGTATTGATTAAGCAAGTACGGAATAAAAAAATTAAGCCATCAGAAATATACAGTTTTTTCAATAAACAGGTTCTACTTAATTCATCCGACCATTCAATTTCCGAACAAAATAAAATATTAAATTAATATTTGACACTATTGATTAAACAAGTACGGAATAAAAAAATTAAGCCATCAGAAATATACAGTTTTTTCAATAAACAGGTTCTACTATTAATATTTCCCAGTACTTATCGAGGACGCGGTAAAGAATGACCCAGTCAAGCAACCAGAAATGCTGACTTTTTGTTAGAGAGGTTTATCCGCCCGGTACTAATATATTTTTCTTCGTGGATACCGATTATTGACAATCACTTGTGGCTATAGCTTGCTGGGGACGTAACTGTGGTATTTTTAGATATCGTCGTGATAACGTTGAAGGTCAGTGTTTTTCTCTCTCGGCCTGTCGGCCTGATCAATGGAATAGTTTTTACAGGTTTTGTCAAATACTAGTGTGATGCATTCCACAACGTGCAGATGTTGCGCAGCTGCTTTGAAATATCTGAATCAATAACTGTGCAGTAAAATGTGACTGGCAGTCATCCATTCCGGCCCGAAATGACTCGAACATTGTCTACGACCTTGTTCGAATTGCTTCAAATTACTTGGTAAATATTTTTTTGGTAAAAAATTGTTACCTACACGTCACATAGATTGCTACCGAATACAGTAAATTATTTCGTTGCTGTTCGATACAGTAAATTATTTCCTACTCCTTTACTGTCTGATCTAAGTAAATTATTTCGTACTCCTTTACTGTCCGATCTAAGTAAATTATTTCGTACTCCTTTACTGTCCGATCTAAGTAAATTAAAATTTATTTCGTAACTCGATATGCCCAGCTTGCTTTCAATTGTAAGCTGAAATATTTAAGAAGCGTTTCAACGAATTTAATAATTCACTGATTTAAAACTAGAACTTCGGCTTCAATTTTTTATTCTACAGAAATTAATCAGAAGCTCTCACAGGAGATTATTAACTGTCGCGCAGACTGTGATAAAAATTATTTAAAGTTTCGACGAATGTAGTGAAAAATCAGATGTATTATAAATCCAGCCTACAGGATTGGAAATTTGTTTTTAGTGCAGAATGCTAGACAGCTTTTCGGAATTCTACGTAGTCGTGGTTTCCTCAAATAGAAGATCGATATTCCTCAATAAAACATCAAAGACCAATATTTCCGTGGCGCTCATTCGTTTCAGGACACAACTATTTTCCCCGATACACTAGAATCGTTAAAACAAACTTAGCAACTTCCACCTAGCCACTGTTCTCAATTGCTCGCAAGTGGACTATAGATTTTCCGCATTCATGTGGTACACGTGGGTGAAAACGAAGCGCATCGAATCATGAACCACGGCCCGAAGAATATAGTCATTATAGCGCACGGAGTACGATAAACTCTCGTTTGAATTAAAAAAAAAAAAAGAGAGAGAAAAACCTATTCCCGTCGTTCTCTCGCGCAAGCTAGCCAATGAAAATTCGGCACTGCATCCGCATCGAGCTCATAAGAATGATTACAAACAACGCTGGGCGCAGCTCGAAATAAGCCATAAAATCTCCCTAAGGACTCGAGGCGCGGGTGTTCAATTTGCTTGATCCCAATACGACTCGGCCCGTAAAATAACAGCCGGATTCGTTGCCGGGATTCGATTCGGCGGGGGGAGAGCTCTCTCGCGCGCTTTCTGCCAATTAATAACATCAATTGTCCATAGAATTAACAACGGTCGCAGTTGTTACAATACAATATCGTCGTCGGGGGCCGTTGCCGGCCGCGATCACCGCTCAATATTGAGCGGAACTGTAAACCGGCCCCCGGCCGGCGGCGGCGGCTCGCGGCCCGTAATTAATTTATAATCAAATTCGAATGGATCTATGGTGGCGAAGCGGTAACGAACGAGCTCGTTTTCCGACGGAAGAGTCGCGGCCGACACACCCAAACCCGCGATAAATCAGACATACACAAGTGTCACCGATATCTGCTAGTGCAAACCGCAAGGAGGTGAATCTACACTAAAAAATCAGTGGAAAAGATCGAATAATGGTTTGTCGTTTGAGGCTACGTTTTCGAGAAAAATTAGTCCGAAGTAGAAACAGTCGACCATGAGCAGACGTAAAAGCGTCTAACGAGGGAACAGATGAGAATGGCCGATTTTGATGAAACTCATGTGAGCTATAGTTCTTCGAAAAATATTTGACACGTATTTTTTTTTATCCGGCAACCGTCCACTTTGAAGGGGTGAAAACAGCCCTCAAAGTTGGGAGTCAAAACGATATTTTTTTAGACATCTCGGAAACCAGTGGTCGAAAAAATTTGAATTTTTTTTTAAATTGTGCGTTTTTCAATGGGAAATGTAGTCGCGCAAGAATTTTTTAACAAACTTTTTTTTTCTCAAAAAATGTGGTTTTGAACCCTGACTTCGGGGGCTGTTTTCACCCCCTCAGAGTGGATGGTTGCCGATAAAAAAAAATACGTGTCAAATATTTTTCGAAGAACTATATCTCACATAAGTTTCATCAGAATCGGCCATTCTCATCTGAATATGTTCCCTTGTAAGTGGAAATATGGAATAATGTCGTTTGACGCTACGTTTTCGAGAAAAATTAATCCGAAGTAGAAACAGTCGACCATGGCCAGACGTAAAAGCGTCTAATACTACGCGTGTGTAATCTCCGACGTCTCGAACATGAAAAAACGAGAAAATTCTTTCATTTTCGACCTATTTCTTCATTCGTCCCTCGTTTTACCATCCAGATCGGTGTCACCCTGTATACTAGGCCCGAAGAAACTGTCTGCAGAAATGATCGAAACAAGCCGCAATCAGGTGGAAGGCGCGGAAAATGCGAAAACTTAATAGGGGCTGCATAAAGTGGCCTCGAGAAGCAGCCCGTTGGCAAGAGGCCGGCGACGAGTGGGTGGTGGGAAGGGTGAATATAGAAAGACGGGGCTGGTAACCACCCCTGCAAGGTACCTACGTGGCATTCAGCGGCGCGAATGGTGGTGGCGCGGGCTGGCGCGCCAACTAAAATTGAATCTGCGGACGAAACTTCGGTAACCTCGTCAGGAAACCGAAGCTAAAGCCATCCATCGCCTCCGCTTTCGTCGTCGGCCTCTTTCCCGTCGACGTACCCATTGTCGACTTCTGTTCTATTTTGAAAAATCGCTGCCACTTTCCCGCGCGACCATGCTTCTCCCCACCTTCTCACTTTCCCTGTCTGATTCTACTTAAACGCCATCCCTTATTAACCCTACAGGGACGTCTGCATCGTATCTCGAGGAATCTTTCGAAATTTATTACGTAAGATCAGATTGTTAGACACATTATTGGAATTTGGAGATTGCTATGGAAAACGATAGGTCTAAATTATTGAAAGATTATTATAACACGATTATAATATTTGTAACGTCGTGTGACGTTGATCATACCCTTTTCAATCCTTCAGAGACGATTTGCAACGTACTCACCCTGAGGAATGTTTAAAAATTAATTCCAGCAGAACCTCGACTATCCGAAATAATCAGTGGAACATCAGTGTTCGGATAATAGAGCAATTGTACTATTATAGATCAGATTATTAGACACATTATTGGAATTTGGAGATTGCTATGGAAAACGATAGGTCTAAATTGTTGAAAGATTATTATAACATCATTATAACACGATTATAACATTTGTAACGTCGTGTGACGTTGATCATACCTAATTCAATACTTCAGGGACGATTTGCATCGTACTCACCCCGAGGAATGGTTAAAAATTAATTCCAGCAGAACCTCGACTATCCGAACTAATCAGTGGAACATCGATATTCGGATAATAGAGCAATTGCTTAGTTTCACTGTTCAACTAAATCCTTTCTAAGTTATGTGCTCCGAAAAACCAGTTTGAAAGTTCGACCTCGAGCACTGGCATTCGCAAGAAGTAGAATTGGTTGGTCATGGTCAGACGCGCCAGCCAATTCCTATTTAACAGCACGTGTAACCATCGAACGTTCCAACTCGATTTTTTCGAAATCGAAGTATCAAAAAAATTCGTTAACATTATCGATGAAGCAACAGCAAACAGCAATCTGTTCACGAAATAAGTCGTATGGCGAAGATTTAATAATTTTTACGAATGTAAAAGTAACACGTTAATCCTTGGCTATGCGTTTGTTAATCGACGTAATTACGTTTCGTTCACGAGTATAAAACAGATTTTAACGAAGTAATCAACGAACAACGCAGCTTTTCGTTGGCCAATAAATGAAATCCTGTTGCTTATTGATTTCCCTATAGATTCCAGTATCCATACACAGACCGGTGCTTCGATAGACAGCTTTAATGTCGCTGAATTCTCCTAGCAATGTGTAAGTTAACTCGCACATGAATAAGATATAAGTTCAGTAGTTTCGAATACTTTTCTTCGAGGTCGGAACTTTTTGATAAATTGCGGCGGTATATTGAAACCGACTGCAGTTTCTAATTTAGTTTAAAATTAACGTTGCAGCCAGCCACTGCTTGTACTCTCATAATATTCATTTAAGTATTTCATAATTAAGTGCCTCGAGAATTTATTTCGTTTACCGAAACTGACACCGCGAAGCTTGCCACTTATTATTCCAACATACGCACAATCGAGTATAATAAACGCAAACAATTCTTATTTCACGCTTACCTAAAAACAGTTCACTTGTCACCGGGATGGAACCAACATGTGGTTTAACAACTCTTATGAGTGTATATTAAAATTTATTAGTTAAGCAAACGCAATTACAACAAAATTATTCTTGAAAATGATCTAAATTTAGATCGAAACGTCGAAAATTAGTTGACGTAACAATTTGCAAAAGTGCTTAACAGTAACAAATGATCGTACCAGTGCGGCAATAGCATTAATTAGATTTACCTACAAACATGCATACGTTAATTTGATGAAAATCTTTATATCTTTCTGACAGTCGATATTCGAAAAATCACTGCCTTTCGCCACAACAATCCATTCACCTAGCGCGATTCAAAAGAAAAATCGCCGAGCAGCCTAAAGCACGAAATTGTCCGTGTCGGCGTAATTCGCGGCGCGAGATTCGCTAACAAAACTTCGGAGCTTGTGTAAAGGGAATACTTGATATTTAGCCGGTTCCCCGTCGGAGGCTCGAGTAAGCAGAATTAATTTTCTTATTACAGCGCGCCGCTTTCGTAGTCTATTCTTCGTCGAACAATCTCGCCGGCCGCTAAATAATTGAGCGTTCCATCTCGGTGGTATCGTGCTCGCGCGTCTTGCTCGTCCCAAACCGGTGGTTTGCTCTACGGGAATTCGACAGGCCCGCGAGCCCGAAGAATTCCCGTGTTCCATTGGACGACTCTCTTCCCCCCCCCCCCACCCCCCTCTCTCTCTCTCGCAGGGTGGATACGTCGCGAACGTTCCGTGTGCCGTGTTCGAAGCGTCCGAGCGCGAAAGACCGCAGAGAACTGGCAAAAAATGGGGGTTGGAAAAAAAGGGGAGCGAGAGAGAGAGAAGACAACGGGTGTGGGGGGAAAGAGAGACAGAGCGAATGGGGAGGCGGAGAGAGGAAGAGGGGAAGCAGCAGCGGGCGGCTGCTCGCGTTTCGAGGGTTTTGCTCGTGGCTGCGGGCCACTATTTAATCCTTAAGTAATTAACGGGATCGATTCGCGTTGGAGTCCGATACGGGGCCAAATGCCGTGATGTCTGGTGGTCTTCGATAAATTCCATGCATCCACTTGCCTACGTAGCTAACGTGCATGCCACGCAGGTAGTATACGTGGCGAAGTGGCACGATGCCGGGACTTGCGCCCTTGTTACGCTCCCACGACACGTACACTTGCGATGTAACGGTAACTACAGTTAGTACGTGCTAAGTGTGCACGGCTACGGATTGCCCTATTGGCAGCTCCACGTATTCTGCTCTCTCTCTCTGGGTTACACATACGTGGATAAACACAGCTCCGTTCGTTGTCGCGCCACGCGTTATGGTGACTTTTTCCCATGCGTTCAACACCACCCCCCTCGGAACCACCCCCGCGACGCGATACGCGATTTACACCGCGAAACCCCGACGACTATGCTCGCGCGATGGCTATAGCACGACGCGACGCGACGCGATGGTCGGAAGAATTCTAATGCGGACTGAGATTCGCCGATGGTTCGGATCTACCGCCTTAACCCCTTCTATCAAATGAATTAGTTCTCGAACTGTATACGCCACGTAAACTTAACGCGTTACCCACCGGCGACTGTTTCATGAATTTTAAAAGTACGTTGTCTAAAGACTTTTTTCCAACAAGTCACCTACAGTTATGATATCTGAGAATTTCACAGTACATCTAGTGAAAATCCTATTTGTAGACTAGGTAAAGTGTTAATTTTCGAAATTGTTCAGCTTCGAAAATCTAGCCTCTTATAATTCAGAGTGGTTCTGACAATTTGGTTTTCGTGATTTTATTCGTGGTAGTTTACTTTATGCGTGGGTATGAGTGAATGACACGAATACGCGAGCGAACGACACGAGTACGTGAGTGTGAATGACACGAGTACGTGAGTGTAGTCTCGAATTTATAAATAGTATTGCACATCGAACGATAATGATGGATTATCGACTCACACATCGCAACCTTGGGCTGACCAGGAACTTTGGTGATCGTGTACGCGATCAAACACATACATTCGTGGAAACTAAATTTCAGTCTTGTTACGTGGGCTTTCATACGCGCTGACATAGCGCCATTGATAGCGCTCAGTCATTAACGTCAAGACACGTGATTTTGATCAAAGCGATTCGTTCATGTGGCGTTATCATTGAGCCGCGCGTATATGCGAATGCGGCGTCACATTCAACTTTATTCTCGAGAATCTGTAAATTAGCAAAACTGACTGGGCAATCGATTCGAATTATTCACTATTTATACTTCTCTGCGTTTGTGGCTGTCGATCTTAAACAGGGTAATAACAAATAACTCGATGCTGCGACAAAATAGTGAATTTTGACGAAATAAATTGATTTTATATTGCTGTTTTATTTTAGCATTCAATGATATTCATATAAACGAGTACGTACACTATAAGTTTACTATATTACGTAGTAATTTCAACTTGAATAACGAATGGATGCATTTTTTGCATTTATGGCACAAATGAGTCCGTGCGATTTAGAACAGTAAAAAAATTAGAACACTTTAATAGTACTAATATATTATTTTCACTATACTAAAATTATTAGTGAAAAATATTTTATTTAAATCCCGTGTCTTGCAGCTGATGCACAAACTTTTCATTTTGCATAAAGACTCCACCCATTTCCTTCATCAAAATTATTGCAATAATTCTTATCGTCGGTCCCTGATTAAAAACCCGTGTTTTCCAGGATTATATGCTTGAATGATACGTTTTGCACGTATGCTGTGCTTCGATTGGTCCACGGATGCGCGCGGGAACGAGTCAACGAAGAAGTGACGAGCAACGAGTGTTCGAACGGTGTTCGTTCATACGCTTTTTGAGTCTCGCCTTGCCCAATCTAGAACCTCGGAACGTTCTCTTGTCTATTCGATAAGAGTGGATTCGAAAACTGAACAACTTGGTGTACAGCTGCAGCATACCTGCAACAACGGTTTTCATTGTAATCCTGGCGCAGTTGGTACGTGCTAAGTACGCACAGTTAAGGGCCCCCCTATCGCGACACAGCCATTCCCGGTGGCTCGGTTTATTCGAGGACAGGTAGCTACGTGTTTTCCAGGGGAAAATCACTTTTTTCCCTTGTTTTTTTTTTTTTGCCACGAGGAACGATTCCATCGAATGTTTCATGGTCGCTGATGAGAGGCCGGAGGAAACAGAAAGAGATAGAGAGAGAGAGAGAGAGAGAGAGAGAGAGAGAGAGAGAGAGACTGGTATCGAACCGACGACGACTACGAGTACACACAGGATCGTAGCAGGCAGAGGCCACTTATACGACACAACGTGATGCCGCTCCGCGAAACGATACGCAACGTTAAAGTATGATGTAGGGGATTTCGCTCGAACGAACAAAGATCCTGGCAGGAACGTCGTTCGAGTAGCTCGGCGTACGAGATACTGGCCGGTTGCCAGAATTTTTTCCCAGGGCTTTGTTAGGCCGGGCCAGCGAGTTATAAATTTTTAATTGAGCTGTTACGTTTCGTCAGGGCTTTCGGTAAATATTTATTAGCTGGTAATTACCGGGAGATAATTATTCGGCCGTGGGCGAGCCGGTTGGCCGGGTTTCCACAGCGAAAATCACCGGTCGGCGACGCGACGCCGATCGAGAAAAGTCGATCGACCCTTAATGGGAGCAATTAAATCCTCGGCCATCGGACGTTATTGTACCGGCAGGCCGCAACACCTTGCGGGACTTGATGCCTCGCCTCGCCTCACCCTCGCCTCACCCTCGTATTCCAATTTTTATACGGGTCACACACAGATCAGCACACTAGCCCTCCGCTCACCCTCTCTCTCTCTCATTCTCTCTCTCTCTCTCCCTCTCTCTCTCTCTCTCGCTCTCTCTCTCTCTCTCGGCATCCTACAAAGAAGTTAGCACTCCTTTTATGACCGTCGAAATTGGAGCAGGGAATTGCGGTAGTTTCGCGGGCGAAAGTATCCTGGCCGGTATTACGTATGAAGTAAAACGGAAATAAAATTTCGCCGAAGTCGAAGTGAAGCGAAGCCGGAACGACGAATATCAAGATAAACAAATATGTCTGTGTGAGGGCTCGCGCGTGCGCTCCCGCAGAGACACGGGGTTTATTTAGCAACCTCCTCCCGCAGCCCGCGGGCAACATGTCGACAGGGATACCCGTGACATCGCAAACACGACGTCCATAGAAGTAGACTGCGAAGTTAATTCGACAAGTTTATGGGCAGAACCCGATCGCCCGCGCCGTCGAAATAGCGCACGGAAATCTGCACCCCGAGGATAAACCTCGCCGCATCCGCCTCTCTTCTTGATCTTCGATCACCAGACTGCGGATTTTTCGGCAATATAAAAGTTCGGCAAGGTGTCGATTTGTTGGAGTCTTTTTCTTACGGCCTCGTATTTTCGTATAAAAATATTGTTGAACGCGATCGTAAGTTTTGTATCCGCAGATTTCGCCCCGTTAAATAAATTACTCGGATTTTATGGAGTTTTTGCGACTGCCGGTTCGACGATCAACGCGCTGGACAGCTCTGGGTGTTTGCGCTATGCGATTTTCTGGTGCCAAGGCCGTGTTTTCCACTCGGCTGGAATTTTCTATTTTCGATTTGGAACCAGCTGTACTTTCGAATTGCACCAGCGGCCATTAAGATGAAACTTGACGATGGAAATGTAGAAGCTCTTGTGGAAGACAGTTAACCTGCATTTTATATCGGTGGACAATTAATCGGACATTTGGTAAAACTCACCAACTAGTCAACTATAAAATGAATTTATCGAACTTTTAGATTAATTAGAACATATGAAACCTAAGTAAAAACCACATCCCTGACTGTTTAAGTAAATTAAGCTTACAACTGTACTTACAGCTTACAATGGAAATGTAGAACCTCATGTGGAAGACAGTTAACCTGCATTTCATATCGGTGGACAATTAATCTGGTATTTGGTAAAACTCACCAACTAGTCAACTATAAAATGAATTTATCGAACTTTCAGATTAATTAGAACATATGAAAACCACATCTCTAACTGTTCAAGTAATATTAACCTTACAACTAGACTGCAGATTTCAATGGTAAATTAATTTAACGGTAAACGTGGGTGAGTGATACAGAAAACAGTGACGACGTTAGAAGGATTAAATAAGATTATTGTCTCGGGCTACTATAGTGGCCAATCCGGCACTCTAAAGGTTAACCCAGTCAAATCTAGGGTTAGCTGATTCGCACCAGTTAACTCGGGCTTAGGTCATATCCCGAGCATCGTCTCGCGAGACATAGTAGACCATAGTCAAGAATTTCCTGAAAACCCGGGGATTTTATATCGGGCTCGATATACCTATCAAGATTGATCTCTCGAGACGATCTCGAAGCTGGTGGAGCCTTCTCTCGCGTCCGATCTCCTCGGTCGACGGGATCGATAGCCTCGTCGAAATATTATCTAATGCACGGCTGGGTTCGCGCGAATACAATAATTTGATTGATGGGTATAAAGCGGTTTAAAACAGCGCGCGACCCGTAGCAGGCGGCTACGAGGATCGCGAGAGCTCGGTTGGGGGTTGGCGCGGGCGGTTTTAATCGCGAGAGTCGGCTTCCTCTCTCTCTCTCTCTCTCTCTCTCTCTCTCTCTCTCTCTCTCTCTCTCTCTCTCTCTCTCTCTCTCTCTCTCTCTCTCTCTCTCTCTCTCTCTCTCTCTCTCTCTCTCGGCGTCTATCGTTAACGGATTGACAGGGGCAACGGAGCATGGCCGGGCACCGGCACAATGTACCGGTTAAAATTTATCTTAGACCGGTAACGGGGGGCCCCGGGATGATAGTGTAAAGCCATAAATCTGCGAACAGCGGCGTGGGGGGCAAGGGGGGCAGAGCGGGGTTGATTCAGGGGTGGCAAAGTGGCGTTGGTGTACCTGATTTGTTGGCGGCTGTCGCTGCGTGGGTGAGGGTAGCTGCTGCGGTCAGCTTAGGCGGTTCTATCTTCGGCGGCACGGTGTACGCCGGTATTGGGCCCGGGTTCGTCATGGTGGTCATCGTCGTGGGCATCATCATGGTCGACATGGTCAGCATCTTCGACCCGTTCCCGTGTCGCCGTGGCGAGCTATCCTTCCTGCAGCGATCCCCGTCACGTGACGGCTGCGAGCGAATTTTCCGCGACGTGTTTCTACCGTTTTCAACCGCGTTGTCCGATCGGTTGCAGGGCTACACGGTGGGGTGGGGGTGGGGGGCGGCGGAGAACCGTCGGACGTGTCGAGGACGAAGAGACGCGGTCGGAACGCGTGCGGGCCTGCACGCCGCGTGGATCGATGCTGTGCGACAGCGATCGCGGGATCAATCGGCCACGATGCCGTCTCGCATGTCACTCGATCGCTGATCGGTTCGTGGAGCCGACTCTCTTCTAACACTGGTGTATTTCTTTCTTCCTCTGTCTGTTCCCGGATCCAGGGGCTACTCGCGAGACACTATCGCCGGCGATTCCTTAATCTCACTGTCACAGAGATCGCGGCGAACCCTCCTACCTCGCGACATCACCTTACATCGTCGGCGGACACTCTCGCCTGCCGATCTTCACGGACGTTTCCGCACACCGGGATGATCCCGAAAGTTTACTTCTTTTTCTTTTACTCTCTCTCTCTCTCTCTGTATTTCTTTTCGCGAAACTTTTCTGCTAGATCGCGCACAGTTGTATTCGTCGTTGGCTCTCAAAACAATTCTACCGTCACGAGTTTAATCTCCGATCGAGCATCGCAATGTGCGCTCTGCAAAAAGAAGCTTTTTCGTCCACCGTTCGTTCTTTGTGAAACGTGTCCCACTACCGATTCGATCGCACCGATTACACGTGATCTCCCCGTTGATCCGTCTCGAAACCACAAAACAAAACTATCTAACTATCTATCTATCTATATCTAACTATCTATCTATCTATCTATCTATCTAACTATTCATCCGCGTCACTCACTAAAACGGTTCGCAAACCTCCCGCCCAGAGAGAGAATTCTTCGTTCACACTAGCACTTTCCTCTCTGACGCTTCATCCCACGCGAACGTCAACACGATTACTACAACGGAGAGTGGCGTGCGGAACGCACGCGGTTACTGCGTGCTGCCGCCCGATGTCTTCGCGGTGTCACTTCAATTGGCAAACGTCATCGAGAGTGGCAGGCGTCACGGTGCGTGTCTGTCTCTCTATTGTGCGTGTCCCCGTGTGTCCGTGGCTATGCGTGTGTACCCTCTTGTAGCTAAAGCACAGCTGTTTCTCTCTCTGTGTGGTGAAACGACAGAGAAAGAAGCCCCGACGACGACAACGACGACGACGAAGAGTCGCGACGGCGATGTATCCACGACGGATGGAACGACCACGAAGACCACCGACCACAACGACTACGACGAGCACGACTACAACGGCAAACGTTCACGACGACGACGGCGACGACGACGACGACGACGACGTTCTCTACGCTCTCCACGCTGCGCGCGTTACGTCACGTCCGGCCGAGCGTAGAGTCGGAACTCGTCTGGCGGGGAGAGCGCGAAGGGATGCCTGCGTTTGCCTGCCTGCCAGCCTGCCAGCCCTGGACGCCCGCCGTCGCGACGCCCAGAGGCGCCGGCGTTCCCGAGCGTCCGCGAAATCGCACGAGTTAAGACGCGAGCCAGTAGTCGCTCGCTCGCCGCCAAGCCGAAAGGGTTGCCCGATGCGGCGGCGGCATCACTATGCGCCCATGAATCCACGCACGATACTACTATTTTCGATCACATTCTATCCACGCTTTCACTGTACTTTCGCACTGAATTTTTTCTACCGATTATTACTCGTTCACATACTTTTGTAGTGCTTGTCTGTGTGCCGTGAGGGTTGGAAGATTCGAAATAAATTGTAATTTTTAATTTTTGTGGGGAATTTTTAAACACTGTCTCGCTTGTGAAATTTAGCACACTTTTACTGTCTTTTTCATTTGCCTATTGGTAGATATTATATTTATTTGCGAGGGGTGGAAGATTCTGAATAAATTGTAATTTTTTATTTTTGTGGGGAATTTTTGCACACTGTGCCTCTTGTGAAATTTATCACACTTTCACTGTCTTCTCCATCTACCTATGGATAACTGCGAGATATTTAAGGGGTGGAAGATTCGAAATAAATTGTAATTTTTAATTTTTGTGGTACATTTTTCACACTGTCTCTCTTGTGAAATTTATCACACTTTCACTATCTTCTCCATCCACCTATGGATAACTGCGAGATATTTGAGGGTTGAAAAATTCGAAATAAATTGTAATTTTTAATTTTTGTGGTGAATTTTTTCACACTGTCTCTCTTGTGAAATTAATCACACTTTCACTGTCTTTTCCATCTGCCTATCGGTAAATATTATATTTATTTGCGAGGGTTTGAAGATTGATAATTAATTGTAATTTTATGTTACTGTGGGATTTTTCATAATGTCTTTTTCTGACTTCAAATACGATATTTATTTACCTTGTCGCTTCCATTTATATTTTGCTGGTCCATATGTGAGCGTTGAAAGACATACATTATAATTTTGAATTTAATGAAATTTTTCACGTTGTCAGTCGTTTTTCGTGAAATTTCCACAGTGCTTGTCTTGTAGAATTTTTTACACAGTCACTGACTTTGCTGCCCGTCTACAGACAACGCTATTATTTATTTACCATGCTACTTCCATCCCTGTGCTGGTAGACTGTGGCTGAATGCGATTTGTATGCGGGTTGAAAGATTGTAAATATGTAGATTATAGTTTTGGGTTCTCGTGGAATTTTTAGGGTTGTTCGTTTGGCAGTCGATGTGTTGAATGTTGATAATTTTGGTTGTATTTAGCTTGCGATGGTTCTGGTGTAGATTTTAAATGTTGTTGAACTATAATTGCATCCCTGAGTCATTTAGGGTGGTTTTTGTTTTTAATTTTTGGGTTTAGAAATTTGATTTAGCGAGGTGTAAAGTAGAAAGGTTCAATTTGTTGAAAATGAATACAGCAAATTCGTGCTGAATAGAATTTTGGAAATGCTTTTTGGAAATCGATTTAGACGGATTTTTATGAGTATTTTTAATAGAACTGTAATTATAGGAACTAACGTTGGAACTGATTGATAGATTAATTTGAAACTGCTTGAAATTTGTGATGAACCGGGAATTGGATCGTTCGAATAATTATAAGAGTGGTGAATGGGACTTTGATGACGTTGATTCATGGAATAAATGCTGTCAGTCTAATCTGTTCGAGATGTAACGCAAATTTAAATATTTATGAAGCAGGTATAAATTATTTATTCAAATAAAAGTTGATTGCATCTGACCATATTTTTTCCCAGCACAAAAATAACAATGAAAAGAACTGTCAGTTAACCCAGTGCTGTCATCTGCTAAACAATAAATTAATCAATTGTTACAATGCTGAGTGATGGTTTTAAAAAATTCTATGGAATTAACAAGCACAATGTCACAGTTGTAACAAGTTGCAAGTTGTTTAAATATCATCGAATGGCATGGAAATTTACTAACAAGTGTATATAAATGAAATAAAGAATGAACGAGCAATACTATAGTAATGCTACAATGTACAGAAGATTATCGTGGAAACGAGGTCAAGGTTACATGCTCAAACGACCCCTTTTTAAGTTTCATGTTCTGAATGCACCTATGTAATATATCTCTCACAGTATACAACACTTTCTACAATAAAATTATAATTCTAAGAGATAAAGTTAAGGAACAACAACACCGATATTCGATCATCAACTTGCGAGCTAGACAAACAACAACAGCTTGATTTTTCTCTTTTCCATCTCCATTTGCTGACGTTACGATGCGTTTTGTCGATAAGAATGTTTTATTCGTTGCGTTCCAAACGTGACAACGCTTCGCAAAACTTGCTCGGTTGCATCGCACTGCTGGAACGTGCGAAAAATGCGCATGCGACAAAACTCGCTCCTCTGCACCGTCTCCTATTAGCATACTAGTTGATAATTAGATGTAGACAAAAGTATCAGCCATGTTACCGAAAATGCACTTCGTCGATTTTTATTTTCCAGACATCTACCTCGCGAAACATTTCCAAATTGATAGAATGAAATTATTTGACAAATCGACAAGAAAATATTTAAGAAATAAATTAATGAAATTCAATTAAACTCGATCAAAATGTACAACCATCAGATTTACTGTATTTCTAACAAAATTGTCGAATGCACAATTAAAACAAATAAGGCATTAACTTTGAAATATATTCAGTGATACACGATAGTTCATTTATTTAATAACGTGATATAGATGTTTAGCATAATAATGGTAGTGTCGGTATCAAAAATGTCGATAATAACCAAATTAATAGAATGAAATTATTTGACATATCGACAAGAAAATATTTAAGAAATAAATTAGTGAAATTCAATTAAACTCAATCAATATGAACCATCAGATTTACTATATTTCTAACAAAATTGTCGAATGCACAATTAAAACAAATGAGGCATTAACTTTGAAGTATATTCAGTGATACACGATAGTTCATTTATTTAATAACGCGATACAGATGTTTAGCATAATAATGGTAGTGTCGGTATCAAAAATGTCGATAATAACGCTGACAATAGAAAAGTACTACGGACATTGAATCAAAATACGTTTAATGCGCCTCATTATCGATGCAAAGGATTATCGATTGCAAACAATTTAATAACTCTGCGATTCGAAACACTATCAACTTTCCGATCGTTTTTCCGTCTCTGATTGCGATATTGGAGTAATGGGATCTGATTACTCCATTTGGACAGCCTCTTCATCATTTAAGCTTGTCTCGGTAGTTGCAGTTTTGCCTAATCGATTTAAGAAGGATAACTGGCGTACATAGATGTATTACCTCACAGGAACTGCTATAGATTTATTGCTTGTCCCATAAATTCTTCCCTTGCTCGTGTATCTTCCGCCCAAAAAATACACTTTTTTGCCGTTCTCTAGAGAGTGGATACAGTCATATTAACCCCCATTACATATTCAGAATTGGACAGTGAACAGTACATCAATTCTCAAATTTCTATTATATTTGTTTGATATTCGATTTTCAATTCGAACAATGCATGTATTTTTCTGAAGAATACTCCACGAGATTACAGTGTTGCAAAATGGTATTGTATTAAATATTTTGTGATATTCATATATAAATATTTTATATTATGAAAGCCACGTTGTATTTTGTCGGTCATAAAAACAAGCCCTATTAAAATTTAAGAAACAGCTAAAGTCAAGTTTTGCATTTTTATTCTGTTTGACTTTATTAGATTCCAGTGTTTAATTTTCCAAACGAATGGAAACACATTCTACACACAAACATCGAATTTATAAAAATTTAAGATTGAATCATTCTTTATTCTATAATGTATTCATTGTCCTTCTTTAATTTATTCGTGGCGGGATTATAAAATAAAACAGCAATCTTCAGGCTCGTCGAGGATTTTCTCATTAATCGGTTTGCAGGTTAAAAGAATTTTTTTAATAAAGATTAGCGTCATTTCGTGGACAATTATTTTGTACGAGGTATTCGGCGAAGAAGTAATGTTTTTCGAGTGGAAATCGAGTATGTTTAAACAACGATCGATACACTTCGGTCGGAAACTTTTAGCCTACCAAGTGGGTTTCTACTTCGAAGGGATCTTGTTCGCTTACTGCTATCTGCTGTGCAAACGCTTCGCATTATGTCCTGGAAATATTCACTTCACTCGGAATATACTCTACAGATATTTGAACTTTCGGCGATTGGCAGCGCTATTTCACGTCTGATGGTTATCGGCTGCTGCTTCAGAGTGCTTATAAATGCGTCACACAGCCAAAAAAATATGTTCTCGCGACGGTTTACATACTTTTCGGAAGAAGTGTCCAAATTCCCGTGGAGACGCAGCATTGTTAAAAGCAATTTATTTATCTAATGTTGTTCGACTTTTATATCCATTCCCAATAAACGGTTTGTATAAGAACAACATAGTTTACCCTCGATAAAAAAAGAAGAAATTCTACAAAAATTTATAACAATATTCACGATTGATATGGATATGGAAAACGATATGATGTATTTATTTATTCTAATGAATGGTGAAGCCATAACGATATACAATTATACCATCATATAATGATATAAGCCTATAATGATACCATCAATTTGTTTCTGTTCATTAAATCGACTGAATAATTAAGCAATGCGCTTTGTTTAATTTTCCTGTGTATAATGTTTTCTTTCTCTTGTACTATATAGGTGAGCATTTATTAAAATGTAAAGTTATAGAGTGACAATATTTTTTAAAAACCTGTTACTATACTTGATTGTTCTTTTTCTTGATAAATGTAGTTTCGTTCACCGAACCTTGTTAATTATGTCAATCTGGAAAGTTTAACATATAAAATCCAAGGTCTTTATATATTCTTGAATCATAGACAAAGATAAGAAGAATCTTATCAGGATCTTATCAAATCTCCACTATCTTTTGCAAATTTCCAACCAGAAATCAGTATAGCTAAAATCTGCTTAAATTTATATATTAAATGCTACCATCGTGTGAACAAACCTAATTAGAAGCTCTAAAATTTCTAAAAAATTGAAAACAGTTTGAAAATTGTTCGTACAGATACAACTTTTCAGTTTTAATCTTGATTTTTTTCCCGCTTTTCCGTGTGCTTGTAAATATGGAGGTACAGCGTCATTTGTTATTTATAATTCTTTTTTAGCATAAAAGTCTGTGTATGTTTGATGTGCCGTCGGACGAGAATTTTCTGAAAACGAAGCACCGTTCGAAAAAGGAAAGTTAAATCTACCTTTCCGATATAACTTCCTATTTATTCCACACGGATCGATGGAATAAAGCTTTAGCATTCCCTTTCGTTAACTGCACATGAGGCGTACGTTACGAATGAACAAACACATTGCGTTTAGTATTTGTGTAAATACATTATCACATATGTGCACGCCTATTAGGTATTATACGGTAGGTAAGCTTCACGAATTTATATTGAAAACCATCAGCGTTAAGAGCAGTTGCATTAGTGCGTAATATTCATACACGCGAAAATGTTATCAAAATATTCGAACATTTACAGCGTATGCAACATTAAACAATGATTATAGTACATTCGGAAACAAAATGTCAGTAATTCCAATGAACCATCGATTTTTCAATTACGAAGGTAAACTTCTCAATTCGTAGCCCGATTAACCACTATAGAAAGGCTGTAGTTGCACAATATTAAACAAATATATTGCTTCGTGCACATCTTTTATCGTCATTTACAATTCAATCGTTATTTATATTTTACAAACTTGTATGTTCATTAAGAAAACAAATTTATCGAATAATTTTTTATAAAATCATTTTTCAACTATACAATTTGTTTCAATAATATTAAACGAAATGTTTAGAATGAATTCTATTGATCGGTCTAATAGTTCTAGAGTGAAATGAATTTACGAACATGGTGCTCATGTTGTCGTATTATACTGCATAATGCATACGTTCAATTACATTTAATATATTATACATTATTACTGGATATTGCCATTTTACGTATTATGGAATAATATTTAACATTAAGTACATCGTAATTGCAATATTACATCTTATGTGTGTTACAAGGTACCTAGTGATCCAGCTTTTAAACAATTATAATTAATTAAATTTTATTAGAATAATTTTTATGAGTTATTGCACTGGGAATTTCTGATATCTGAAAAATTGTCAAAATACTTGAAATTACAGAAAAAAATCTCGATAAATTTCGAATTAAAAGGTTAACATTCAGTTAAATTATAAGTTTAGATTAAATTTCGTTAGAATAACTTTTAGATGATTTGTTCCACTGAAAATTGGACTGATATTTGAAAAATAGTAAAAATACTTGAAATTACTGAAAAAAATCTCGATAAATTTCGAATTAAAAGGTTAACATTCAGTTAAATTATAAGTTTAGATTATTAGAATAATTTTTAGATGATTTATTCCACTGAAAATTGGACTGATATTTGAAAAATAGTAAAAATACTTGAAATTACTGAAAAATCTCGATAAATTGCGAATTAAAAGGTTAACATTCAGTTAAATTGAAAATTAAAAGTATTACTGTCGGTGGCAAGTGATCGTTACAGTGGTCTGGTCAACCCGAGCGCCACGTCTGACCAAACACAGTCCGTATCCACTTATCCATTACGTGGCGCCGCTCTCTGGTGGCGGATCGAACTACAGTGATTGCAATGCTACTCTCCGTTCGAAGACTGTAAGGACTCCAGCCCCGTTTTCGGTAACATTGATGCAGGGCAAGAAAAGGAGCCGTGGAAGATGTTTCCGCGGAAAACCGGTGTTCAAAGCAGCGCTCTGTCGCCGCATTCCAGTCACGCGTACCTTTGAACACGTTAATTCGATTCTTTCGCTGCTTTGTAACGTTGGAATTGCATTAAGCGCGGCAAATGCAGCTGAACAACCTTGCACTACACAGCATCTTAATTAACGGTTCTTACAGGATGTAAATCGAAATCCAAGGTTCCCGACAAAATTCGTCCGAAACGCGAAGAACACGAATGGCTTATCGAATGAAATAACTCTTTAAATATCCAAAATTTAATTAATCCCGCGTTACAGATTTCAGAAATTCTAAATGTTGAATCAGATTAAATAGCCTCCCGTTTAAACATACTGCTAAAATTTTGTACATTTGTATTCAAACATTTGATTGAAATGTTTTTATATGTAAATGAAAATAATGAATTTAGGTTGAAAGTACTTGGACGTTACTAAATTAATTTTATAATAAATTTTGAATATCAACAGAAATCTCTACTTTATAGGGTAACTGCACCAGTGAATGAACATTTAAGAAATTGTTCAGGAAGATATTTTATTTAAAAAAAATATGGCTCCCTATACTTCATTTGTCAAAAGTAAATGAACACAAACAAAATGAAATTATTATTATTTGTCTTTATTAAACGTTAAATAAAAAATATAAAAAATACCAGTCACTGAACACTACATTCTAGTAACTGAACAATGATAGAAAAGCAAAAAATACAAAAGCGTTCATTTACTGGTGCAGTTACCCTAGTTACTTAATAAAATATTTATGAATCTATGCTTGGACAATTAGTCTTATTTATTTTTATAGAATGATTTCGAATAATTTGATATGTGTTACACGTTAATCGATGGTTCAAGTCATTCAATCGGAAGCTCGTCGATCGCGTCTCAGGCGCGTGATTATTAAATAATTCATCAACCCGATTAATGAATCCCGCGTTTCTGATGTATTAAGAACGACCGGTTTCATTTTGCATCGAGTATCAAGCTGAATTTTAATTTTCTGCTCGCCGATGTTTAAACTCGGATATTGTTGGCGATATTAATGTGCGTGTATCCAGTCTTCCATATCGCTATTAATTTTAACGGCAAGCAGAAACAATATAGATTAAATGCGACGAGCTTTGTATGATAATTTCATAATAACGAAATCAAATGAAAACACGGGGCATGTTATTATACAATTAAATGAAAGGTAAATATTTCTCGTGCGATAATTTCAACATGAGTAGGAGTTAATTGTAAGAAGCGTAAAATGAGGCGCGCACCTGCGGCGTCAGAAACACATGTCCGTTTCATAATTCGTGCGCCGATTATTCCTTGTTAAATTTTAATTAACGCCAATTTTTCATCCGAATTTCTCGATACTCGCACGAACTGTAACGGTTCATTCGACGCGGCGAAATCAAATTACAAACATAAAACCATTGTCAGTTTCTTCGATCAAATGGTTTATTCGTATCACGTGCATTTACTCGGAGTAATAACAGTGAAGTGAATTTTTCTATGTATTTCGAAAATTCTAGTTAAAGTGCCTCATCAGTAATCAATGCATCAGAAAATTTTGTCTTAATCTTTATTGCTTCATAATAATAATAAAAGTATACAGTTCCATTTAATAAAGAATATCGATATTTTTGAAATTTGGTAATAAGTAAGAAATAATAATATATATATATATATAATAAACATAAACATATATACATAATAATAATAAAAGTATACAGTTCCATTTAATAAAGAATATCGATATTTTTGAAATTTGGTAATAAGTCTCTTGCCAGACATGATTGAAGATTTTTAGGTAACTAAAAATTTTGACGAACAAATAGAAAAGGGATCGAACAACAATTTTATCATGTTCATGTTGATTATGTTTTTTAAGTAAAACCTTAAAACATCAATAATACTATAATAATTGTTTCAGTTTTCTCTTTCCTCAATAACAATCGAGACATTTAAGCTTAGTTGACACCCTGCAATATACATATAAACAATTGTGTTGCATAGATTTGCGTCAGAAACGAGCAGGAAAGACATAAATCGAGTTACGTCACACGGTCGAACGAGTAAGAATTTTATTTTCTCCATCCGACTAATAATTTAGGTGCGCTAGCCGGTGCGGTCGGGCGTATCAATTATTAGCCCGTGATAACAATAACTTAAAGCACGGATACACGTAAATACGCTTCGGGCGATCATCGAGACCGGCGAGCCTGTTATCATACGAATGTTTATCCGAATCGGATTTTGCAACGCGAGCATAGTGCATCGTTATGCATCTTTAATTTCAGCCCGGGATCACGGTGAAATTTCAGAATGTGCTTGCCGACTGCCTCCGGTTTTGCATCTGCCGCCGATATTCGGAGAATGCGACCAACATCGGCGAGGAGTGGGGGTGGGGGGGGGGGGGGAGGGCGCGTCTTAGTGGCTTGCGGAAAAGCTCTGGCTCATGTTCAAGCTCATAAATAATTCCGTTTGTGATCGTGGGCGTAGCAGTTGTCGACTCGATAGAGAACCAGGAGACAAACTGAGACGCGGAGCATATACGCGGTGACGCGTACCCGACTGCTACAGAATCTATGAGCTATCGGTATCAGCCTGCCAAAATACAATCTACCACTCTTCACGTTCAACGCGACACGCTTCTTCTTCGACGCCGCTTTTTTCGCCGCGGCGCGACGGTCCACGGATTTTCTACTTTTCCCGAGCCGTCCCGTTCTTCACTGACAGCCGGCGACGCATCGCTGCGAACGCGATTTTTGTCGATCCACAAAGCGTTTGTATCACGAAGAACGTAGTGGAGCGAACAGTCACTTCGTCGTTGTTCTCGCTGTTGTGTCCACTTATTTGATGATGGCAATTTTTGGACGCGGTTCGCCAGTTCATTATTTTTTAATCACCATGTATCGTCAATTAAACAAGTAACTATAATCGAAATTGTATCCTGTTTGGTCCCATTTTAACACTAAACCTACCAAGCACAAAACATATAAAAGTGAAACACCCTATAGTAGTAAGAAGATCGAATTTACTTAAACTTTGGATTTAGAAGATTGAATTTAGAAGATTGAATTTACTTAAACTTTGTATTTATTATATTTTGTGCTGAAATGAAGATGTCAATTCAGTCATTTGCTGTGAAAGCGTTTTTAGAATTTCAATAAATATGAAATAGAATATCGGTCATTTATTATAACCGGTCCACTTATTTGATGTTGGCAATTTTTGGACGCGGTTCGCCAGTTCATTATTTTTTAATCACCCTGTATCGTCAATTAAACTATGATCGAAATTGTATCCTGTTTGGTCCCATTTTAACACTAAACCTACCAAGCACAAAACATATAAAAGTGAAACACCCTATAGCAGTAAGAAGATCGAATTTACTTGAACTTTGAATTTAGAAGATTGAATTTATATTTTGTGCTGAAATGAAGATGTCAATTCAGTCATTTCCTATGAAAGCGTTTTTATAATTTCAATAATTGTGAAATCGAAAACCGGTCATTTGACCGTGGTAGGTTTAGTGTTAATCAGAAAAATATCGCAAATAGTAAATGTATCATAAAAAGATGTTTTTGTTAAACCAAGTTTTATTCGTACACCGTACACACAGGCGAAGAAAATTTATATTGGGAATTTTGTCACTGCGAATTTTCAAGCGGATTACCATTTTTATACATGTAATCAACGAAAGCGAAGTTGCATAATTATACTTTTGATGGCAAAGGTTCTCCCGGTGTAAATCCAACCGAGGGCTCTTTGAATTCATATTAAAATTCATGTATTTTCGTGATTCCTTAATTTTCACGAACTATACGGGCACGTGTAATAACGTGAACTTTCATTGATCCGCGAACAGTCAATAAAAATTGTATTTTGAAACACGGATTCGCGGCTCGACTTAAAAAAAAAAACCTTGTACAATCGTTAGCATATGTTTGATGAACCTTTCATTATTCAAACACTGTACAAATGATGGCCCCACAGTTCGCACAGTAGCACAACCAACAAATTCGCGTGCATTGACGGCGAATGGGGTAAAAAGCCGCGCGCAAAAAGAAAAACCGGGTCACGGGAGTTAAAGTAAATTGACAATTCATATTTAATTTTCTTTTGTATACGGAAAAATACGGAGTAGGGGGAGCGGAGCTAATACCGCGGAGTCCGATGTCGCGTCGCGGGAAAAAACGCGGTCGTGCTGCACGGCTAATTGAATTATACCTTCATAGCCGGAAGCTACAGGCGAAACACGAAAGTAACGAACGCGATATAGTCTACTTTCTATCAAAGGGTAGGAATGGGTGGGGGAGGGGGGAGGGGGGGGGGGGTAGGAGAAAAAAGTATGGCGCACAAGTAAACCGAGAGCTAAGAAGAGAGTTGGCTCTCTCTACCGATGCAAACTAAGCATCAAAAGTTTCTCGGAAGGATACCGATACAACGGGGATGTACCATTATACCAGCGAAGATTCCTCATTATCTGGCTAACATCTCCCCTAAAAAAAAGAAACCCGGGCAAAAGAAAGCCGGAGCACAACGCAACCGGGGTATGCCAGCGACAGAGAACGGAACTGCTTCCGTATGTATTCTTTTGTGTTTTCTCGTAAGATAGAGAGAACGCAACAGAACCCGTTTGATTACGGGATCGAGAGGAATCCGACCATGACACGCTCGATTTACCATTGCGCATTAGTAGTTCGAGGATTTTTATGAATTTACACTGTGGCGAACAGCGAAAGATTTTCTAAAATTAATGACTTCAGTGTTTTTGATGTAAAAAATTTTGAAAAAGTGCAATTGGTCGGAATCGTGAGACAAATAGTTGATCCCTCATCTGGGCCTATATTGAAAATTTGATATATGTGTTTTCTAGACTGAAATAAATACATACTGAAAATTTCATCGATATTGGTTAATTGTTTTAATTGAAAACGATTCAAGGTGGAAAAAATTGCAGTTACAAGTCGAAAATCGTGAGAAACTCAACATTTTTCCACTTTGCACTCGGAGCAATTTTAACTCGAAAATTAAACAATTCTTCCGACCTAGAATAATTGCATTCTATATGATTTTATGGATATGAAATTGATATAACACCTCAAACAATATTTTTAATAATGGCACAGCAATTTCTAATGATGCCTCAGAGTCACCACTCAAGTTTTAATATAAATAATTCGTTCAACGTTCACATTTCCTCGCATCGTTCAGTTTGGTAGAATATCTTCAGCTTTCTTTTGTTTCTCTCGAGACAGAGAAATGATACGACGAACGAGATCACACACGTTCGATTACGGGGATCGAGAGGAATCCGACCACGGTCGATTTCCCTTTGCATATTAGTTTCAATTCGTACGTAAATTGGCTCTTTTACGGTGGGGAGGGGGACAGTGGTGGGGTCCCGTAAGGGGGCCGACGGAATCATGGGGTAGATCCACGTGACGACGAGCAAGAGCAACGAGAAGCGAAGCGCAGATGGAGCTGGATGGAAGGACGAAGGATGAGCCTCCGGCGATTCGCTCGACATTGCTATGTTGCAGTAATTGAAGCTAATTAAGGACTTGAACTCTCCTTTCCTCTTTCTTACCCCGCCCTGTCCCTCTGTTCTAGCCGACCTAAGAACCATACCCGCACCATCTCCAGAGGGTAGAACGTAACGTCCGTCCGCCGCGTCCTTTCATCCGAATTATCTCTTCCTTGTTCTTAAGCACCGTAAAAGGTTACGTTGAAATCCTTCGTAGCGACGTTGCCTGTAGTTAGCACATCCAGACAGTCTATTTCTTTCCTATTTCATCGAGTCGTCGCGTTAATTATGCTTTTTTCGCAATCTTGTAAATATTTATTCGTCTACTAAACAGTATGACGCGAATGCATTTTTTAAACGTTACCTAGGAACTGTGTTTTTCTTTTAGGAACCTGAATAAACACTAATCAGTGAATTTTAATTTATCTAGATTTTTTTAAAACTCGTGGTGTGCTATACCTTTATTAAGCTGGTACAGCGAAAGCTGGGAAAAATAAACGAATTATTTATTTGAGATATTTCCAATAATTTCAACATTTAACGCACCTTGTGAATAAATGTTAAATCAATGTCGATCGTAAGTTGCTGAAGCAAAATTTGAATGTTTTCGGCTCATTGGTTCGATCAATTAATACTAAAACACTATTTGCAAATTAACACAACATCGTTTCTCAACGTTTCGATCTTCATTTAGATCATTATCAAGAGAATAATAATAACATTGCGTCTGTAAAATAACAATGAATAAAGCAATATATATATATATATATATATATATATATATATATATATATATATTGTGAAAACACCATCGGAAGAATAACAAAAAATAACATTAACGAAAACCTTACTCACTTGCTTAGTGTCGCAGGGTAATTTTTACTTAAAATTCAGAAACATTTTTAAAGACTAACATGTTGCTGCCTTGTGAATATTTGATACATCGTTCGAACACTCCATCTCCTTGCAGCGGGTTATACTAAACGCCCCGAAGCTACAGCTACCTGTTTACACAGTGTAAAAATTTTCCAGACGCGTTCAGAAGGAAATTCGAGAATTGTACTCGATGTTTTGATAATAAAACGTAATGCACTTAGACGGCTGTCTGAAAGCAACAAATACGCTAGGATCAACTGCACGGTATGACATACACGCGGAGGATGTGTTGGTACCGTTCTCTGATTTATACATCTCCAAATGGAACGGTACGGGTCAGATCACCGGGATAGACGTAGGCAGTGAATCTTTGGCTGTGTATACAGTAGCCAGATGCTGCTCTGTACATTAACATGCTCCTTTAACAAGTTACCCAGCCCGAATCAGGATATTGTCTCCCGAGTTTCGCCGTCGTTACCACCGCTCGCTTAGGTTTGATCGATGACTTCTCCATCGAGCTGATAGAGACATCAGCTACAATCCACTTTGCGCTGGATACAGGAAATTCGTGTCCCAATCCTGTATATGCAGTGTCACTCAAAAATTGATCGCTCCAGAAACTGTTAATTTGATTTGGACATTATTTCTTTAAACATTATGCTGTTCATATTTCCATCTTCGCAACTATGGACAATCAATTCGAAAAATAATAGTCCTTCAATTAAAATAACATTCCGAACAGTTTCAAGTCTTCATCATTCTCGCAGCACCCCTAATTTTCTACGCATTTTTCTCGATTACTATGCAAGATATTTCAAAGAATCGAAAAGCATTTATAATTTCGTAAGCATTTTTCTCGATTGCTATGCAAGATATTTCAAAGAATCGAAAAGCAGATAATTGCTGTAGGATAGTTTTGTTTGACTTATTTTTTTCCAGAATTTTCGATAAAGCATCAAGGATAGGGAAATTATGGTAAACTTCGAATTGAGATGTAAACGTGTTTTTATCTTTCCATACGTTTTGTTATTTTGTTATTGATTAAGCAGAACCTGCTCAATTCAAGTAGACATTATGCTGTTCATATTTCATCTTCGCAACTATAGACAATCAATTCGAAAAATAATAGTCCTTCAATTAAAATAACAGTTTCAAGTCTTCATCATCATTCTCGCAGCACCCCTAATTTCGTAAGCATTTTTCTCGATTGCTATGCAAAATATTTCAAAGAATCGAAAAGCAGATAATTGCTGTAGGATAGTTTTGTTTGACTTATTTTTTTCCAGAATTTTTGATAAAGCATCAAGGATAGGGAAATTATGGTAAACTTCGAATTGAGATGTAAACGTGTTTTTATCTTTGCATACGTTTTGTTATTTTGTTATTGATTAGGCAGAACCTGGTCAATTCAAGTAGACAAAACTCTCCCTTTCTCCACTGGAAATGTTCATCTTGTTAGCCTAATACTGCCCAACACGCGTTCCATAGCTAAGAAGCTTTCCTCAATTCGCTTTCATTAGATCCTAATTTCTGCCTTCATTAGTTACTGTGCTCCGAACACCCTAAATGCAACACGGCACGTAAATGGCAATTACGGTGCATAAACAGTCCCAGACGTGGATAATCTTCCATTCTTTTCGAAAGTGATGAAACTATATTTAAAAATCTCTTCGCAATTAAGTAAATCCTTTGCTGAACGAACAGCTGCTAATTGAAAGAAACAAAATAACACGAAGAAGTGAATTCAATACAAATTCTAACATTTTTCAATATTGGACATTTTTCTATAATTATTATTTTACACGTTCCAGTAAAATTCGTGTGTGTGCTTATTACATATGTACAAAACGATTCAATATTTTAACGGTCGTAACTAAATTTTTTCGATTATTTTTACATTTTTCCAAGGGCCAATTAGAGCTTTCGAAAGCTCGAACGTGAATATTTCAGAAATAAAATATTACAACGGCGGCCAATTTGCTTGTTAACAATTTTTATATGAAATGTCAGCGTATGCAGCGTTGGGTTGCGATAAAATTATGTGTTTCGATTGTAAATTTTTTTTTTTAGTTTTTCCTTTCGCTTTTTTTTTTACAACGAAGTTTAACCGCGCAGCAAAAGTGATCCAGCCGCATGTATTTGTCTTTTTCATCATTCCGTATTTTGATATCGTTTATCGTTGCCATTTCAGGTCGCGTCGGATCATTCGACCAGGTAAACAATTGTCCAATCGTTCCTCGCGTCAGCAATTTGTAAATTCACGTATCGGAAAGAACGAGAAGTCGATACTATGCCGAAAGCATATACCTTTATTTTTCAATTCGTTTTTTCGAACGAGGAATTTCAACGTGCATTTTTTTTTTTGTTGCCCTGGCGTGCACCGGATACATTTATTTTCATGTTTTATGTTGCGAAACAAAACGGGCAAAAAAAGCTAATGCGTATCCTTCGTTACCGTGCTCGACGCACTTTGGAACGCAAGTTGAATTTCAACTAATTAACAGCTGTTTGCGTAAGCTGCACACGTATTTCTTCGTTACAACAATTACGCGAATTTAATGAGAAATTAATGATTTTTTTTTTATTACGCGGAGAATAATATTAGACATGTCGGAGATAACATACATTTTCATAAAAACGTTCTGCGTTGTATCATATTTAATTTTCGTATGCAAATGCCTTTATTAAATTCAGTATGCGCTGTTGTTACATATATTATAAAAATTATTTTTAAATTTATATGGACTTGATTAAAAATCCTATCACTATTGTATACGCTTAAAATAATTACCGTTCCCAGCTTTATGTAACATTTTCTGACACGCTGTTTAAAGCTGTTAACAGGTTTTTAAAAAATTGAAAATGCAAATGTATTTTTAATTGAAGATGCATTCGATTACCGATGATACTTTTCTGAAGAATTTTTAATTAATCAGTTTGGTGGTTTACAGTAAAAAAATAATTCTGTATAACGTACTATAATCACCGAATAAGTTGTTCATCTTTATCACCATAAAAATTTAAAACTCTACATCAGGAGGTAATGTACGGCTAAAACGTAAGATATATCAGCTCATCTTCTAAGTAGCTGCTACGTGTCCGTGAGCATCTAATCTTCCTGCAAAAGATCCGAAGTGACACATTGCCATACTCGCACTGCCAAGCCGCAGTTGCACGTTCAGACATCATGCTGCGTAACTTTTCACATACGTTATTTTCTTACCGTGTCACAATCGCAATTATTCGCTCTTCAATTTTTCACGGAACCGTTTCGAATCAACATGTGGTACGCAAAGAAGAAAATTTTAGAGTATTTTGACATCCAAAATCATACAATTGTCTCTTAACACTAGATTGTCCAAGGAAGTCATTTTGACTGCTTTTTAATTTCAATTAGAAAAACAATTATGTATATAATGACACAATTTCTTAGAATTTTGTGACTTTTTGTACAACATATAAATGCGTTTATTAATAATTGTAGTTACCTCCCCTCTCCTTCATTTCCGGTATATATATATGTGTGTTATACCTATATTGCCCAAAAGCAGTCAGTCTTTCTAGTGTTAAAAACGAACACATTTTGGTAAACTTGTAATTTTAATAAATTCTGTTGATTTTATTTTATTGTTTTTAAACAACCATAAGTAATGCCTAAGAACAAATACTTCAACAGTGGTATTTAAAATGTGCATTCTGTTTTAAAAAAATATCAATAAATATGTATCCGATGACAAGTAGTCTAACAATTACAAAGATTGTAACCCTTCGCTTTCGATTTTCTACAAAAATTGCTTTCAAAAATTATCTTCAGAAACTATGAATACCGGAAGACGAGCAATCTAAACATAATTGTAAAAATTTGCATCGGCCCTTTTCCAAAAGCACAAAGTTGGTGGAAAATGAAAGACAAACGACTGCATTATCTACTTTCGCCCGATGGCAAAGTGAACGTTCACGACCGCTGTCATCCGGAAACGTATATATCCATCCATCTACTGGGTTGGTAGCGATAATTTAGGCCATGCGCACGCAAGAGTTTCCGTGCGACGTACGCACACTCCCACGGCATTTTCACGTGTGACGCATAGCATCGGTGTTCCGTGCGAATACAGGCCAATGAATTAAGTAATGCGGTCGACTATCAAATATTATACAGGGTGTTCGACTACAGGTGGGAGAAAATTTGAAGGGTGGTTCTCCATGACAATATAAGTCAAAAATGAAGAATAAAAAAAATTGCGATTTCTACTTCGTTATTTAGTTATGGGTTGCCGCATTTTAGGTGGATTTTTAATTGTTAACCCTTTGCACTCGGAGCTATTTTAATTTTAAAGTTAAACATTTCTTCCGACCTAGATATTCCCTCTGATTTTTAAAATTTGATGGATATGAAATTGATATAATACCTCATAGAATACTTAGATGTTTAGTAATTGATTCGATACCAATATATTTAATAATGTAAACAATATTTTTTGAGTAATGGCACAGCAATTTTTAGTGGCGCCGCAGAGTCGTCATTCGTGTGCTATAGGTTACTAAGCCGGAATCACAATTTTTTTATTCTTCATTTTCGACTTATATTATCATGAAGAACCACCCCTAAAATATTCTCTCACCCGTAGTCGAACACCCTGTATACCGGTAACGAACCTTTCACTCATTATATGAAATTTCATTTCGTTCCCATAGTTTTCTACCGAGTTGCATTAGTTTTCGTTGCAAGTTGCAAATCTGTACCTTGGCAGAGGCAGGACGCGAATTGCCCCCTTTTTTAATTTAACAATCCCCGGCCCCCCTTAATGAAATTCACTTTTAGAACACTTTACACAGCCTCCCCCCTCCCCCTTCCTTTGTGCTCGCGTTTTTTAATTGATTAAAAGATTCTACGGTTACAAGTCACTCGAGGGGTCTAATTGCAAGTATTACGGTTATTTATGGACAGTGCTCCGTAAAATTGCTTCCGAACTTTCCGTGTACGAAAGTTCAAAGCATACTAAAAACTTGTTCCGTGCGAGAAGTCAATTTCGTGTTAGTATAGTAGCGCCTAACGATAATCTGTTCCCTTTATCACTGTGTCGCGAACTCATCTATATGATAAAGCCTGTAGTTTGAATGTTTCCGAGTGTAGTATAATTTTCTTGTGTGTTCCAGCGACTGCTACGGCGTCTTTCAGTTTCATTGCCGAGCGTTCTGGGACAATTTGATAAAATCTGCACGACAGATATGTAGGCCGAATCTGCACTAAACTTAAATCTGAAACGTATCTACTAATCGGAATATCACTCTTGACGATAAAAACAGAATGACCCACCGAACTCTTAAAAATGATCGAAAGTTTATCAGCCAAATTGGTTCGGCCTGGAACAAAAGTGTAAAAGAAAAATTCGATTGCAGAGGAATGTAAACATTTTAACCCAATTTTGTCGAAAATTACAACACATGAATTTCTTTGTATCACTTGCATACTATAAACACATGTCGAACGCACCTAGTGTTTGTTTCGCAAAAAGAAATTTGCAAACAATAGCACAGTGAAAGAGAAAATTGCGAGTAACGTTGATTTAATTTTGGAATTTTTTCGACAATAACGCCCCTCATTTTCCAGCTAGTAGCTGCCCATTTAGCTAGACGCAAATTGTATGAAATAAATCATTAACTGCATACGATTTACGTCTTGCCAATTATTTTACCGATTAATTACCGTGTTTCAAATAAATTAATAAAGTGACGTACTGAAATAACGTCGATGCAACTTCTGGAACAATTTTCGACATTTTTGTGAGGGGGACAATTGGTCGTATTAATGCTATGCATGGAACTGTTGAAACGGTTTCTGTAAACTGTCAACTATTTTCAGGAACGAACTGTTCCACGACGACGTCGCGACGGGATTAGTGATCGAAAAACGTTGATTGGTCGATATTATCTTGGAGGTGGAAAGCAACGATTCCTCCAGGTAGAACCGCTTGCGGGGTTCTTCGACCTAATTAAGGGGCCGATTCCGAGATTAGTCAAGGGTGTCTCGCAGGGGTCGCGGTTTATGGCGCCATTGTTCAGCGAATCGAGCAGTGCCTACCTATACATTGCGACCAACGAACGCGGTAATTAATTTTCGAAACGTTTCGCTTTTGAACCAATATTTCTGGCGTTTGCAATACTCGAGTTAACACGTAACTTTTTCACCAATCGCGCAATTGCTTGTTACAAATTCGCAGCTTTGTTAACAATTTTCAAAACACATTTTTCGAGGAGTTTGCACAAACGTTCAACGACGTATCGATTTATTTATCCAGCGGATTCGCTAAAATAAGAAATAGCACAGCAATGAAAGTTCATTAAATATTCGAGTTACCGCAAACATCCCCAATCGCGCAATTGCTTGTTACAAATTCGCAGCTTTGTTAACAATAGTCAAAACACATTTTTCGAGGAGTTTGCACAAATATTCAACGATGTATCTATTTATTTATCCAGTGGATTCACTAAAATAAGATATAGCACAGCGATGAAAGTTCATTAAATATTCGAGTTACCGCAAACATCCCCAATCGCGCAATTGCTTGTTACAAATTCGCAGCTTTGTTAACAATTTTCAAAACACATTTTTCGAGAAGTTTGCACAAACGTTCAACGATGTACCTATTTATTTATCCAGTGGATTCACTAAAATAAGAAATAGCACAGCGATGAAGGTTCATTAAGTATTCGAGTTACCGCAAACATCCCCAATCCGGCGATCGGTAATCGTGCATTCGGTGCGCAATTTCTGTATCCACTGAATTCGTAGACCATTGTGGCGAACCTTTACAGGATTTTACAATATCATGCACAATTTCGATTCTTCAAAGCCTCGAATCCGCGCAAACATCCGCCCCCGATCGCTAATTGCACGATCACTTGTATCGGAGTGTATCCCGCGTGGGGTGCGTGCTCCTGGGTGGTTTACGCGTGCACGTATCAGGGCGCAGGGGGTTGGTTGTGTGACGTACGGCCTCGCTGGAGGGGTAGACAGCGGCTAATCTACGTGTACGAAACCATTTAATACAGAAAGCGGACAAAGGCGGATCGTGCGGGGTGGGGAGGGAAGGTGGTTGTGCACGCGTGCACGCTTACACGAGGGCAGAACACCGGGGGGAGGTAGGAGGGGGGGGGGGGGGTTGTCGCGTGTACGTAGACGGGGCCAGCAGCATAGTCGGCGGTAGCAAGATAGGAAGCAGTCAATAATTCATGCATTACTCTCGGTTATTATGCTACTGTGGTCTACCGTACTTGTGCGGTCGGCAATTCAGCTTTACGTTTGCTTTACTAACCATGGCGCGTACTAGTTAGATGTCGGCTGGGCTCAATAGCGTATAGTACCTCAGATGCGCTAATTTGCGACCGCGCGCCTGTGTCCGATAAAACTCCATCAGCTTATTTACGAGAGCCCCGCTGACTTTCTATCTTTCGCCGTTTTGCCGCGGAATTCAACTGTGCGAGAGACCCTCTCTGTTCCGTACCAAGATTTTATGGTCAGATTTGCACAAACATGCTCAGCCCACTGATTGCTAATTGTATGCCCACGCGAAATTCTTTATCTAACGAAGTTACTAACATTGGAAATATAATTGTACACTTAATTCTACGGTACTTCTAAATTGGAGTTTGTACAAACGGTTTCAGTTCATAGACCGTCAATAGTATGCTCGGAGGACTTCTCCAAATATCTACCGAATTCGTTAAAAAAGGAAATTATAATTGTATACTGACATTAGGCCCCCTGTAGGCTCAAGTTTGCACAAACATATTCAGTCGGTCGACCACTGATTGTATATTCAAAATATTTCTCTCGAAATTCGTAAAACGGTGAATAAATCACTACATTTAATATTCTTTATTGATTGTTGTTTGCACAAACATCTTCATCGACCGCTAATTGTACACTCGGAGTACATCTTCATCTACATATCCACCAAATTCACTAAAAAAGAAAATATAATTGTATACTTGACATTAGGCCTCCTGTAGACTCAAGTTTGCACAAACATATTCAGTCGATCGACCACTAATTATACATGGTGTCCCATGTAACAGTTTTCACGATTTTTTAAGTACTTGCGATAATGTGACAAAAAATATTTTCAACAAAAGTTGATCAGTTTTCGATTGGCTATATATTGCAATAAAAGAAAAGCTCGAAAAACATTTTTTTATAGTATTGTCAAGGTCACCTTCATGTTTTAAAATGGCACTTTGTATTTTTGACTTAACAGTATTACAGCCCGTGTCAAGACGAATTCACTACACTACATACTTATAAAAATCATGAAAACTGTTACGTGGGACACCCTGTATATTCAAAATTCTTCTCTCGAAATTCACAAAACGGTGAATAAATCACTAAATTTAATCTAACATCTTGATCGATCGCTAATTGTACATTCGGCTGTACCTCCTTATTCAAAACAGGAATAAAACTCTATCAGGTTATTTACGAGAGCCCGGTGTCTTTCTTGTTCCATCGTTTTGCGGAGTCGCTCGGAATTCAAACGGCGAGAGAACCTCTCCTTGCCTTTTGTCGAGCCGACGCTTGTTCCTCCGCGGCTCTTTGAACTGAATCCGGGGAAATAGAGAGGGAGGAGGGGGGGGGGGGGGGGGTCGTGGCGTGCACATCTTCCGAAATTGTTACGCGTATATATCTGCATGATAATGGAGCGTACGGATAGCTCTTGGCTGCGATCACATCTTTGGCCACCGCGGTAATTTCCGAGCCTCTCTAGCCAGCTGAGATGAAACATTAGACCGGCGTAGCTCGGGTATAGTTGCCGGGGATTGGCCCCCAGAAATGCTTTTCGTATACCATCTTGATTTCCTCTATGGTTCCCTCGGACCGATCCCCGACCCCCCCCCCGAAAGAAATCACGTTTTATTCGAACGTAAATGTAGTATGATTTAATGTTATCGGTTTATTAGCGTCGCGTTCGCCGGTTAATCGGTTAATCAACGACGCGTGACGACAACCTATTCCGACGCGAATCAAGTTTCCAATAATGCCTGTCATTTGTACCGTGCACGCCGCTCGACGATACTGTGTTAAGGCTGCTCAGCGGAATCGTTTCCTGCCGACTGAATTATTTAATAAATCGCCACCGCCCGCGCCCCTCTGTCATTGTTAACGTTCCTGGCCCGATCGCTCGAGGATTTCAAATACTCATCTTCCGCGCTTTCTTTCATGTACTTCATGTACGATTTTATAGAAACTTTTTTATTATTAAGGGAAAAATTTAACCCTTAGCACTCGAGCGGCGACTCAGAGTCAAATATGGTTCTATGTAATCAATTACAAAACATTTCAGTATTGTATGTGGTATTATATCAATTTCATATCCATAACATGAAAAAAAATCATATACAGGGTGTCCCAAAATGTCTTCAACTCCCGGAAATGGGATGTTCCTGAGGTCATTTCAAGTGCCATTTTCCTTTTGCAAAATGTTGTCCGCGGCTTTGTTTAGGAGTTATTAACGAAAAACACGGACCAATCAGAGCGCGAGCTAGACGCTCGCTGGCATGTTCAGCCAACCGCCTGCCGGCTCGCCGCGCTGAACGTGCCAGCGAGCGTCTAGCTCGCGCTCTGATTGGTCCGTGTTTTTCGTTGATAACTCCTAAACAAAGCCGCGGACAACATTTTGCAAAAGGAAAGTGGCGCTTGAAATGACCTCAGGAACCTCCCATTTCCGGGAGTTGAAGACATTTTGGGACACCCTGTAGAATGGAATTATTCTAGGTCGGAATGAATGTTTAATTTTCGTGTTAAAATAGCTCCGAGTGCAAAGGGTTAATTTGTCCGATGAAAGATTTTAATTGGTTGAAATATAGACAACAGCGGAGAGACTATTGTGCTCTGTCACTGGGCGATAATTTTCTGGTGGCAATAAATGACCCGATGACAATAGATTTGTCCTGCAGTGCGAAACGTAGTTCACCGAAGACAGTTAAGCCAATTTTATTTCTTTTTCGGGAGGTTTAGGTCAAGGCTGGACGGGTCCTTCTCGTAAACTATGTGAACTTCTAACAGTGGGAATCGGTTACTGGGTCATTGGAACAGTCGGGTGCAACGCAGTCCTTTTGGTTGTTTTCCATCTGTGTGCGTGTGCTAAGCGAATTTTTGCAGATACGTTTATCAAATTTTGCCAACGATTAAAGATTTCTCACAGTTCATTTTTTTTTCAATCGCATTGAAAGTAACAAATTACACAATTTTGACCAGATATACATATTAGAAGATATAGCTGTTCATTTAAAAGTAGCAATCTTTTTTTCATCTCTGATTGATTGCAGAATGTAAATGCTCTCCAAATGAAGCCTATTTTTTATTTTGTTTATGGCGTTTTCAAATTTAGATCTATCGGGGTTCGTTGCTTGGACGTCGTTTAACGAAAGATTTAAAAAAACCCGTCTAGTCGTTGTTATTCTGTGTGCTGAAAGTGAAGAAGAGGAAAAGGGGGAGGAAGAGAGCCCCTCTTCTCCATTGAAGCCGTAACTTTCACCTGTTTGTCTTACGCTAATTAACAGAACATGAAATATTTTCCGAGGACGCCTGGGGACCTTCGGGTCGGTGAAAAGGAACAGTGGAGGAAGTCGAGCGTCGTACTATTGTTTTCGCGTTTTGCCGAGTAAAAGTTAAATATTCTGCAATAATCCAGGTAATACTATCTTGAAACATTGCGAATACCAAAAACATTAAATAAAATCGAACTTGAATATCTGCATTGATATATACAAATCTCGTTAGATTATTAGAAACATGCGAAATATTAACCCTTTGCAATCGCAGCTATTTTAACCCGTAACCACTGTTGATGGGTCAATTTGACCATATACATTATTAATATTTGAATTACGGTATAGGGTCACAGTGGTTACGGGTTAACTGGAAAATTAAACATTTCTTCCGACCTAGAATAATTCCATTCCATATGACTTTTTTTTTATTTTATGGATATGAAATTGATATAACACCTCATACAATACTTAAATGTTCAGTAATTGATTAGCTACCAACTTATTTAATAATGTAAACAATATTTTGAATAATAGCACAGCAATTCCCGTGGTGACTCTGAGTCGCCACTCGATTGCTAAGGGTTAAAATTTCCTTTAATCATAAATTTTTTAAATCTACACTCGCATCTAAAATTCTGATGGAATAATTGAAAACAATATCATTCTATCGACACAACTTTGCTAGGAGAAAGCCTCAGCTTGAATAATAACAATGTTAGCGAATTAACATTCCCACCGGAAACAGCGCATCATCGGAGCCCGACGGGCGAGCATTATCGTAATTATTTGCCTTACTTCTGATTCATTAAAGCAGCTTCGCCGGCTAATTCGATTCACCTTGAAAGCGGGCGCGAAGTTAATTCACACTGTCGTGAGTTACGTTCCGCGTGGCGGAATATTTAATCCGCCATTACAAAATGTTAATCCCGTATTACTCGGCTCCCGGGAGATACAACGAGGCCCCGGCTTGCGGAGGAGGCTCCATGAATTTCGCGCAAGAACAACGGCTGCGATCGCCCGGGGACACTCGCGGAAACAATTCTGTTTCCATTACATCTCGACGGGAATAATCGAATTTTTTCCAACGAGCAAAATCGTCGGAGACCGCTGGAAGACACTCGGAGGGGTCCGGGAGCAAAGAAACGTTTACATTTCCGCGGTTATGCTAGCATGTGATCTCGGGAACGAATCGTCTTGTGTGCGTTTCTGTTCGAGAACGTCCCGTAGAAACGCATAAACGATTCGTGTGTTTCCAGAAAGATTGCAATTACAAGAGCGACCGGATTCTCCGTGGCCTCCTTTCTCCGCGATCGTGTCGTTTCTTTTACAATTGTTTAATCCTTGCGCGCAGGAAATTGGAACGTTTGTATTTGAAAAATTAAATTCGAGTTGACGTTCCTTTCTGGGGAAAACGCTCGAGTCGTTCGCAATGTGTACTACCTGGTGACATCGAATTAATTTATTCATTTCTGCTGGGAACATATATTAACGGAGGGTTGCGAACGGTGCACGATAAATAATTTTTAACATCCTCGGAAAGTACATTAAATATCCCAGTCATGGTGACGATCAAATGTGTGAAATATGTGTGCTATTGATAGATGGATGTAGACAATTAGCGTAAAATGTCGGTGTTTTTTTTCAAAATATTGTTTAGAAACCAATTATCCAATCGGAAAATGTCGTTCGAGCAATTTTTCAATCGGGTCACTTAAAAGCGGCTGGAAATATTCAAAACACCGTGTTGTCTCACCGCGGACACGTAAGAATTGATTTTACAGAATAAATACAGAGCCGGTGTTCCCGCGGTACATTCCGAGTAGGTTTTTCCTGGGGAAAGCCTCGGGAAAACCGGCAGCAGTAGGAAGGTACGGTGGAGTCGCGTTTCGAAAGTACGTACGTAACGGGAATTCATTTTCTCTTAAAACGTCGGCGAGCCTCTTTCATCATAAATGTTATTAATCGCCGGAGGGCCTTTCGTCCCGGCGATGTTCAACATTTAAGCGTCGAAGTTTTTCCACTTTCTTTTGTGAGTTTTTCCGTGCCGACCCCCCCCCCCCCCTCTCCCTCCTGGCTGACCCCATCGGCCCCCTTGGAACGTCACCCCCATCGCGACCCCCATCGGTTTTCCTCGTCGGGACGGAAAAGGTAGGGTAGGTCTGTTTAAAACGTTTGTCTTAACGAAGTTAGACTCCCGGGTTCCGAGGGAAGTTTTCGAGTTCGTGCCGCACGATTTGCAACCGGAGTTTCGCCAAGTCCGCGAATATATCTCTATACCTGTCCGTTGTACAGGCCCCGGTGTGCTAGAGACGCGGCCAACCCCCGCAAACGGAGCCGGATCGCGCGGCAACCAATTCTTAAGATTTACCCTCTGCCTACCCTTTGACTTCGATGCTTCTAATTAAGTCGGCCTTTGCGATAATAACAATTATCCTGGCAACTTTCAGCGCGGAAGTTTCGCCGATGGTACTCGGCCGCCTAACGCGACACATGCTATAGGTCCCGGCGCAAAACATCAACTGGCCCGTCCAATGGAAAAATATATTTTGGTATGTACACAAATTATACATTTACAACTTTAGTACACCCCTAAACGGCATAGACACCGTCACATTCCAGAACCTATCGAATATTAACAACCTAATCACCTAGGACAAAATTTTCAATATCTTAACATTTAAATTCGATACATTTATACAGACTTCAACAACACGTCTCGAATACATAACTTGCGTCTACGCATTCGATTCATGACCCTAAGGTCAACACACTTGTTCCGCAGGTACACAAGCGAGAACCAATCCCGTCATAATGCACCATTGTATTCCAATTTCTATATCCGAATCGCGCATAAAGCATCGCGATTGAAATTCAATTTGAACGGGATGATCGGCCAGAAATACGGCAACGGTTCCCAACGAACCGGCACCGCGAGATGACGTTAATGTGACTGCAGGAGCTTTATAAGTCCCTGCTGGCGCCGTGCGCCAAATAGTCGTGACATCTCCAGTCGATAGTCAGGACAATGGTGGGTAATACGTGCCCGTTGAACAAAGCTGATGCATGTGCATTTAAAACACGACGGTCGCGTTGCCAAACACAGACGAGGGCATGCATTACACACCGTGACACCGGTCGTCGTTTTGTATCGTTGCTGATATTGATGTAAACATCGATTTTCATTTCAGGCCTATTAAACGTACTAAGAAAAAGAAAATTAATTTCTAGGACAGGTCGGGGCAGGACTCGCGCTGGCCGGCCGAGAGTCGATGACGTAGATCGGTTACCCCCACCCAGGCGGCCAGTGCGAGACAGGTACGGGCAGGACTCGTGCTGGTCGACTGAGAGTCGATGACGTAGAATCGGCTACCCCCACCCGGCCAGTCAGTGCGAGTCAGGTCCGGACAGGACTCGTGCTGGTCGGCCGAGAGTCGATGACGTAGATCGGGTACCCCCACTACCACGCTTCAGTTGCCCGTTCGGACGGGACTCGCGCTGGCTTGCCGAGAGTCGATGACGTAGTCGGCTACCCCCACTCATCCACCAATGCGAGACAGGTCCGGACGGGCCTACGGTGTCCGTTCTTTTAGATCAAGGCTTTACTGCATTCAGCTCGCGCAGTGTTTTTTAAAGAGATAAATATTAACACCAATTGGGCTCTACAAGATAATAGAATTTAACATCATTAGAAACAACCGCTGACAATTTTAAGTAAACCAATTATATATTCCGGGGCCACATAGCTAGTGGAAGAAGTCGCCGATTTTGCGAATTAAATTGCCGGGCTTTATCCGCGCGGTCGCGCGTTCGTTTTCGAAATTCTGATCCCCTAATTGTGCGGCTCGTTAATGCGCGCGGTATTATTGGTAAACAAATAGAGTGTGCAAATTCGATGGAACTTTAATATTGATACGAGCCCATTTAACGGTGCTCTTCCCGCCGCGGCCCGCCGCGCCGTTTCGAGTAATTTATACGGCGCGTACACCTTCGACGTTCTTGTATTATATCTCAGCATCGATTCGCAAAATTATTGATGCTGCGGCTGCGGTTCGGTACCAATTGCTATTACGATGCCAACAACGGAATCGATGTGTTGCAGTCACTCTGGGGATCCTGCTTTGTGCTTATGTTGACATCTTCGCTGTTCACACGACTGTTAATGTCGAGATTCACTTTTTGGTTCAACAATCGTTGGTGAGTGGGATGATATAAAAAATTAAGAAAATAGTATATTAATAATAACAATGCTTAAGATGGCTAACTATTGGAACAATTACTACCCTACTATGTATAATATCAAATGTGATGACTGGATTCCAGATTTGAAAAAATTAGTTGAAAATATTAATATATAATTTTCACTATATTAAAATTATTAGTAAAAAATGTAAATTTATAGTTAGCTCCCGTGTCTTGCAATCGATGCACAAACTTTTTATTGATGACTTTAATAATCTGCGTCTACTTCTCACTGTTCTTTTTATTTGTATTGAAAAAGTGTGCTGGCACGTATCATCGAACAGTTGACGTGCAGCAGCTAGTATAATATTTGTGATTGATCATTCCAATTGTAGCCAGGCCCGGTTTGATCCCAGGCCAGTATAATCGTCCATAACAATCGTATTTTGTCCCCGGTTCCTGGTTTTGTTCGGGGATGAAAGAAGGCACCGAGACAAAGCGGAGAAACCGGCAATTTCGAGGTAGCGTTACGCAATTTACTACCTTCTCTCCGTAGAAAAGTTCCGGGGCTAAATAAGAGAGCTAAGGTCTTATTAGGAGATGATGGGGGGGAAAGGCGATGTTATGCCGTTCCCAAGCATGGTTCTCGGGAACAACACGCTCTCTTAAGTTAACGGAACAGAGATGTGGAGGGACACCGGCAGATGAAGGTAGTTTGTCAACCGAGGGCTTGTTTCTAGTCCCGGGTGAACCTAATTAAAGTCGTACACTTTTCTTTCATTACCGTCCTCGTTTTGCCGTGCAGCCTTAAATCCAACATTCCCCGGCATGCCTGGGATTACTACAAATGATCCGTAAGGTATCTTACATCCCTCGTTCGTCTAGAATGAAAATGCTACCGCGGATTCTGTATGCTCTTTCGCACCTACGCCGCACGTCGATGTTCCTAATTAAAAGCTGCTTCTTCTTCGTGAACATGACGCCTCACGGAAGACGTCAACGTTCTTTCATTATTATGCCGACGCGACGCGTGTCTAAAATAATTATTCAATCGACGTGACCGGGACTTTGTTATTTTTTGTTTTATTGCACTTTACATACTGGTAATTCGGTTTTTTTAAGTTGGAAATCCTGGTTGAAAAAATTAAAAACCTGCAAAATGCAGATTTTGCATGGGAGGTTGAGAGCGACATCATTTGTATTTTTACAGTATTAGTGTAGAGGTATCAGCATTGTTTATAAATCTTGTTAGATTTTTTTGATAAGGGTGTGTCGAAATTAATTGGTTTAGGAGATATGAATGATTAAACCTTAGCACTCGGATGGCTACTCTGAGGCACCACTGAAAATTGCTATGCTATTGCTATTATTAATCTTTGTTCGTATTTAATAAACTACTAGACATTTATTACATTCGATATTATATCAGTTTCATATGCAAAAAATGAAAAAAAATTGTAAAGAATAAAAATTATTCTAGAATGGAAAAATCTTTCGTTGTTTAGTTAAAATAGCTCCGAATGCAAAGGATTGAAAACGGCTAAATTTATAGCTTTTTCCGATTATCAACCAATTTACTATATACAAAAAAAACTGGAGTTTCTAGATGCGTTTTTTCAAGGTTCAAATAGGTTTTGAAGTGGAATTTTATGAATTCTCCATAAGAAGACGTGTTAAAATGTGCAAACTTTAAGTTGCTATAATTCTTAAACGGTTCAGTGAATCGAACCCAAACTTTGATAATTGCATTAATTTAGTAAGAATTATATCTTGTCAAATTTTCAAAAATTTTGATGCGTTTTTGGGGTAATGGCACAGTGCGAAGCCAAACGAAAAACAGCCGATGAGAATATTCGATTCGGCGGCTTCCGTCGGGGTTCGTCTCGCATTACCGTCGAGCCGAGACGTCCCATCAACCGAGTAGCAGGCAGGCAGGCAGGCAGGCGCACCGTCATCGTTCCATGGTGGCCCCATGAGGAGCCCGCGAAACAGAGAGAGGCTGCGCGTACGTGGCGTGGCATAGGGAACGTATTCCCTGATAGGATGGCTCGTCGGGAAGTCGCTTCGATACGGTTCGCTCATCCGTACGGTTCCCGAGCAAAGTTTCTGTTTCTCTCTCTCTCTCTCTCTCTCTCTCTCTCTCTCTCTCTCTCTCTCTCTCTCTGTCCTGGTCTCTCCGGTGAATTAACAACACCGCGGTCCGCTCTACTTGAACGGTCGTGTAATCTCGCGTATAGGCTGTCCCTTCCATAAACGTGCAGAGCATTGTCGGTTGCACACGAATGCCTGGCTACCCAGTGGTTACGGTAATGAAATTGCTACGCTTCCCCCGCAGCTGATATTATTCCGCTTCCAACAGGAATACCGGCCATTGCGTCGGTTGGTTTAGGGACCGGCGGAGTGATATTTCGAGAAGTTTCCTCGAGCTATTCGCGAGCTTGCTTCCATTAAGCATGTATATTGTCCGCTCTATACCTGCCGGATACGTACCACCCCCGACCACACCACCAGAGCCACCGACTTTCCAGCTTTTCCTACCCCCCGTACCACCACCCCCTTCCCATCGCCAAGCTTTTTCCGCCGTCTAAGTGTCCTTAACCGCAAATTAATGGAAAGACAACGACCGTGTTTTTCGCAGCGTTCGTTTGTGCTCGCTCTACAATGCACGCGCGGATCATGCTCGTCCCGCACACCCCCCTTTCCGTCGCCTTTTGTTACCCCCGGTGCTTCTCAACCCCGTGCAATTAATATACTTTTTCGGTAGGACGCGATCCTACAGACCAGTGCGATAAGGTATGATAACGATGCATTTTTGGTGATTTATGAGCCGCATCAAGAATTTTAGAGCTTTTGTGGAATGCAGGTGTTTCGGGAATTTCGGAGACGCGATGTCTTGTTTGGGAGAGATGTGTCGGTGTCCGACTGTTGTCCGATGCTTAACCCCTTTGGGCATGATTTATTTTATGCATACAGTGATTAGGACTTCTTTGTTAGTCATTTTTAGACCTTGGATCAGTGTGCTTTTATGTGTAGATTTTTCAAATGCAAGAAAGCATACTAACAGACATTAATGACAGGTTTACTCTATGCTTCAGGAATTTTCTAGATGATAAATTAATCTTGTTTCTCATTTTGGTTTTTATAAAATAAGCAATGAAAATTAGATGTTGCATGAAGGTCCGATGCTTAACCCCTTTGGGCATGATTTATTTTATGCGTACAGTGATTAGAACTTCTTTGTTAGTCATTTTTAGACTATGGATCGTTGTGCTTTTATGTGCAGATTTTTCAAATGCAAGAAAGCTTACTAACAGACATTAATGACAGGTTTATTCTATGCTTTAGGTATTTTCTAGATGATAAATTAATTTCGGTTTTTATAAAATAAGCAATGAAAATTAGATTTTGCACGAAGGACGGCTGGTCAGTAATTTTTTATAGAACAAGAGAATTGATGTGTGTCTGTGTGGCTATATTTTTCTCTAAGGAAATGATCATATTTAAAATCTTCATTTCGATGTTATAAGGCGAGGGGTTAAGGCGGAGCTGTTCTAAGGGCTACTCGCAGCGTTGATGTCTCTTACGGCTGAACTTTCGCCCACATTGATCATACTCATTGTTGAATTAGAACATCCGTCTTTATTCCGGTGATTGAAACATCACATTCGTGATTTGTCGAAAATGTTCAAGAAGGGTAGAAAAATAGTTCTGCAATTCTAACATCCTTCTCGAAACAATTTCTGGAAATGATCGAAGCTATTGTTATTTTCGTTTAATTTTGCTGTATTTTCGAAACATTATGGAAAACAACACTTCCTAATGATAGTACAGTAAAAGCTTGATTCTTGTCCAACAGCCGTGTTTTTCATGGACAAGAATCGTGCCCAGAAGTGCGTCTAGATATCGCGCAGACCGCGCCGAGCGCGACTTCAATAGAGAGCCGAACATAGAGAAGGACAGAATGAAATACGGTTCGCGTGACTGTCCGCATCTCTTTCTTTCCGATGCGCTGTCCTTCCTCGCTACCGAAACTTTCACCGTCGATTAAACCACTAAATACAATTGAAACTGTATCGTGTTTGGTGTTATTTTAATCAGAAAAATGCCAGAAATAAGGTAGTGAAAGTCCCATAAACAAATAATGAACTCGGCGTTGACAGGCAGTGGAGTGGGTAGGCACTGGACAGGAATCGTGCCCACGCTCCGGACAAGAATCAAACGTTTACTGTATTACAGTATAACCTATCCCCACACGTCTAATTTTTGTCACAACTGGATGAAGTCTATTGATCGACATTAACATTAAAATTTCAATTTCAATAGCTAAATTACCGCGACGCGGTGAGAGACTCGTGAAAATCGTAACTCAAAGATACGTTAGCATAAAGTTCCAATTCCGTTTTTCATAGTGTGCGAAACAGCGAATTCGCAGAAACGCTTGGCAATCTAATTACAGCGGAGTGTCTACAGTATAATGAAGCATTAACGAAAAACGATAACGGCGTGGCATGAGTTCAAATTAATACATAAGTGAGCCCTGTATTTCCGCAGTCTTTCCTTTATTCAAATGATGGTTGTTATATTCGGCGGTTATAACGCGTGGCCCTCGTAAAGTTCGGGAAACGAGCCGAGAAGAGCGCGGCGCAAAACGCGAAACAGCGCGACGCAGGATTACACACACCGGTGTAACTTACGGGGAAATTTGTAAATGAATTATTTGGTATCGAAGTATGAGGGTAACCGGAGGCATAACCGCGCGGTGAGCATTCCTGTTTCTATACCCGGAGCAGTCAATATTTACACGGCAAACCGGCCGGCCAATGAATTCATGCAGTCTATGCGAAATGACATTTTATGTTCCGTTTACGTATTCATTATTTATTTTGCATGTTATCAACATTCCGCGCGCAATATTATCGCGTATAATGAGAAAAGGGGGATCGTGTTCCAGCGTGGCCGGGAGAAAACATTTTTTAATGGATGTGTACGGGATCAGGAAGAAAAATAAAACAGATCTTGGGGGTGTTTATGGTGACTCGGGAAAACTCTATCATATGGTTCGGTCAATGTTTACCGTATCGTATAAATACACATTAACGCTATTTACGCGGGGGAGAGGATTATTTATAATACCTCTCGCAGGGAATTTTATTTATTTGTGCTTTTTGTCAGCGGTACGATTTAATCATTCATTTTAATGTGCTTTTACACAGAGAAACGGCAATTTCGATCTGTGGATTATTATTGAAAATTCATGACCGGCTCCGAGGAAGAATACCGTGATGGATATATGATGGTATACGTTCGTCTCGCTGAAACCGTTAATTTTAGTATGTCTACGGTGCTTAACGTCAGTCGTCGGAATAACTAGCAGCAACTTCGAAACATCTTCGTTACAGTCATTAACCAACCTCCTCGAGCTCTCGGGCTAAGACTTCAAAGTATGTAGAGAATTATTAGAGTACATTTAACCGAAAATGGCCCGACGAAGGAGTTTCTCAGGAACGCGAACCGTTATAAGGATTTTATTCTTACCGTTGACAATAGTTTCGTAAAATTATTTTATGTCGCCTGCTTGTACAAAGACAGTATTCCAGTTAACAATATAAAAAGAATTGTAAGTTCAGTTTGCGCTCAAAATCACCAACACAGAAAAAATAAAAATCTCGATAAAATTATGCCGAGAAACATTTCAATTAAAGTCTAGAAAACAGCAAGAAATCTGTTAGCAAAAAGAATACAATCTTCTCGGTGGCAAACGGTGGTTAATTTTCTCGAAAACGTGGACAGAATTGAAAAAAAGGGGATTTCCAGTTCATGGAGTTTAATTAATGTTATCAGTAGACCGCGGAGCATTATGCAAATTAAAAATTGTCTGCGTCAATACCTAGAAATTAGAGCCACAGAAATTTCTTGAACACTAGATTGCCCAAGGAAGTCGTTTTCAAGGAAGTCAATTTCTTAGAAATTTGTGACTTTTTGTACAACACATAATTACCTCCCCCCCTCCTTCATTTCCGGTATATATATGTGTGTTATACCTATATTGCCCAAAAGCAGTCAGTCTTTCTAGTGTTAATGAACTAGAATGACAATGCCACGTGGACATTTCGGACAATTCTTTAGATCTTTCTACAACTTTAAATTGCACTAACACGTTTCTGTAATAATGCCTAGAAACTACCGTTCCGAGTGATTTTAAGAACATAGCAATTTACTCTAGGAAAAATCTCCAAAATCAATCTGTTCCTGTCGAACACAGCTAACGAAGTTATGAATTTCGCTGGGGTTCTCGGGCGAATTGGCGAGGGCGTCGTCGCCTGTAATTATTAATTTTTCCGTAATTACAAGGAAACGGTTCGCTCGTTCCTCGGCACATTCCCCGACGCAATAACGGCTTGGGCGTCGCGTAGTATCGTTTCGCGGCTATTGTCTGACTTTAATTACAGTGGACACTCGATATCAAGGAGCGAGAGCGGAAACCGCGGTAACACGCGGGCTAAGTAGATGGTAGATTATTCCCGAGGTGTTTAAGCGGAACTGGGTTCCAAGATTAGCGTCCGATTTCGCTTCGAAACTGATCCTTCGATTAGCCGTAACGGAACCACCGATCAGTTCGACCGGTAGAGAGAGAGAGTAAGAGAGCGAGAGAGAGAGTAAGAGAGCGAGAGAGAGAGAGAGAGAGAGAGAGAGCGAGAGAGACCACCCACGCGAAGAACAATTTCTCGGCGCACGTAAGACGTCGAGTATAAAGGGGATTAGGTTCGCGAACCGGGGACCAAGGGGGGCCGAAAGTAGTATCATCAGGAGAGCTAGTGAGAGCCACTGTCTGTCCGTGTGGCGGTTCAATTACTGTTACCCCGTTAACGACCGCGCCAGAGGGCCGATAATGTCGCGATACGGTCAGGGGTTAGCCGTGGTTCCTTTATGCTAACGAACGCGTACACACCGCCGGGCCCCGGCATACAGACAATCATATATCGACTACCGAAGATAGCGGAGAAATTAGCTGAAAATGGCGGGCCCCGGTGATTATTGCAACGGTCAATCTTAGTCGCACGGTTATTCGCGCGGTATCTGCCTCTTTGTCCGGAAACCCGCGTTCAATTCCCGATGGCCGGGCCGGAATCGCGGTAATTTGTAAGGGTCGTTTATCGGCTATAGCAAATTAATCGAAAGGATTACCGGTGTACTCTTTCCGCTGCCGTTTCCTCGGCCCCTGATACGATGCATTGTTGCTTGGAAAAATTCACCGGACCCTCGAGATTAACTCGCGATCGTCAAAAATTACCGTGACAGATCCTCCGGTGACGTATCGCTCATTTGTGTTAACCCTTAGCACTCGAGAGGCGACTCTGAGGCACCACTGAAAATTGTACCATTATTCAAAATATTGTGTACAGTATTAAATACATTATCTAATCAATTACTTATCTAATCAGGAACAAGTCATTTAACCCTTAGCATTCGAGTGGCGACTCAGAGTCACCACAAGAATTGCTGTGCTATTACTCAAAATATTGTTTACATTATTAAATAAGTTGGTAGCTAATCAATTACTGAACATTTAAGTATTGTATGAGGTGTTATATCAATCTCATATCCATAGAATGAAAAAAAAATCAAATAGAATGCAATTATTCTAGGTAGGAAGAAATGTTTAATTTTCGAGTTGAAATAGCTCCGAGTGCAAAGGGTTAAGAAGTTGCGAAAGAACGTGAACAAAATACATTCATAAAATTATAGTATTGTAGGGTGTGCATTAGAAAGTTTTTTAATCGAGAATGATTGCTATCTCTTAAGAATTAGGTCAGCCGAAAGTAAAGCAAAAAAGAAAAACAAGAAATTGTACTGGAAATAAGAGTAAGCGAGATAAAATGCCACATGGGACTCGTTACAACAGCTCCGGATATTTTATACACCATCTACTATTGTGTTAGTGTCTTCCGGAACTAACATAAATACTTTCGTTTGTTTCTCATTAGCTTATGCTGGAAAATAGTCCTAGCATTGCCCTGAACCTATATTTACTAGCAAGCAATTTTATTCGAAGGAAACTTGGGTAGAAAACTAATTGTCTACGCAGATCAGTAGTATAAGTCAGCCATTGATCAGACCAGGTCCGAAATCCGATATCAAACGTATTCGAAACTTCGGATGTATAAATTTCTGACACGGGAATATTTGTTTAATTAAGAATTCTTTTCCGTGGATCAACGATTTTGCCACGAACACGCCTGTTTGCGAATTACACACGTTTCAGAAATCCTTGAATATCCACGATCGTAAAGAATAAGTGAGGTGCACTCGTTCCTAGGTAAATCCGCTGGTTTCTTAACGGTAAACTTCATTTTATATGTGTATCGCAAGCTGGGTTATCTCCGGGGAACTTTGCAGTTTATATTAATGGAGTCAACGCATGAACAAACAGAGAACCGTGTGCTCGATATCACTTTCGTAAGAAACACACGGAGATAGATGTTCATCGTATACTGAGCCTTTAATACTTTAAGCTTGCCACTAATATCTCTGCTGGTGCAGTGAAACTTGATGCGTGTGCTAATACGTTCAGTTCGCCGATCGGTAGCCTAATATTTTCTTCCTGACTCTAAGTATTCCCCAAATATTTTTTAGAAATAAATTTTTTTTTTAATCAAAATCCATTGAATAGGAGTTGGCTGGTTTTTGAATGAAAAAGGAGTAAGAATGGTCTAAGGGTTGATTACGAGCAAGATAGAGAAACAGGAAATGTGAACGAAAGATTCGAATAGACAATCGGCCGTAAGAAGACTGTTGTACGTGCGTGGATGGAAAATTTGTTATATCAGCTTTCCTCACATCTATCACTCCTTGCTTGGTTAATTAAAACCGTGCAAGGTAATTCTTAAAGGAATGTGTTTTTAAAGAAATATTGCTTTGATTAGTTTAACTTTGTAAATAACAATGACTTGTATTTAAACTAAAAACGATTGTACAAAAACGCTGTAGCTTCTATGAGAGCTGACTGAAGACTGATGGAAACGTAGAGAAACTTATGTAAAGATCTGAAAATCGTGATGGAGATGGTAAAAACAAAGTGGGGGAAAATTGGGGGTGAACTATAGGAAAACGATCCAGATGTTATTTTACTATATACATTATGGCGCCGGAAAGTCGCACAGAAACTGCAAGAGTCCCGTCGCTTGGGATCTCAAGAGTCTTCGACCCTTCGACTAATTTATTACCTCTAGTCGGGTGGTCGAGGTCTTAGGATTTCTTGGGACTCATTGTAGAGACACTTTCGTGTGTCTATACTATTATGTTGCGTCCCAACAACTGTTAATGGGAAAATCGTTCGCGTACAGTTAGAAGATGACGTAGGACAGAGTAGGACAATACTTTAAGTTTGCCACTAATGTCTCTGCTGGTGCAGTGAAACTTGATGCGTGTGCTAATACGTTCAGTTCGCCGATCGGTAGCCTAATATTTTTTCCTGACTCCAGGTATTCCCCAAATATTTTTTACAGATAAATTTTTTTATCTGAGGTTTCCATTGAAATCCATTGAATAGGAGTTGGCTGGTTTTTGAATGAAAAAGGAGTAAGAGTGGTCTAAGGGTTGATTATGAGCAAGATAGAGAAACAGGAAATGTAAACGAAAGATTCGAATAGACAATCAAGAAGACTGTTAATGGGAAAATCGTTCGCGCACAGTTAGAAGATGACGTAGGACAGAGAGAAGCAGTCGGCGAAAGAGAGCAACAGTGGTAACCGGTAGCAAAAGGTGAGAGACAAGGAGAACGGGCAGTCAAAGCAGGCTAGCAAAGGGGGTTTTGCGCAATGCGCCCGCCAGCGCTGCAGTGGAGTTTATTCCTGATCTCTTGCGTACCGCTCTTCTCTCTCTCTGTTTGTGAATCATTGTGTGTCACGAGGTGTTGCAGTTTCAAACTTTTTGCCCCGCAGGTCCTACCGCTTTGATCTCATCTTTGTCCCGGTGCTCGAGCGATGCGAGCGATGCGAGCCAGCCAGCGAGTCCGCGCGTGCTTTCTTTTCGATTCGTCGGCAAACAAGACATGTTCAATTGTTCATCGAATTGCAAATGTTCAACCCATTCAGTTTACCCGCCGCATCGTGCCGGTGTTTGTCCTCAACTCGATTGCTATTGTTGGCAAAGGTAGCTAACTATCTCTTTCCCATCCGCCCGCGGGACCGATGTGTGCCCTCTTCTTGATCCGATTGAAAAAAAAAGAGAGAGATACTCCGCTGTTTTGTCGAATTGCAAATGTTCTATTTATTGGCTTGACCTATTACTTTGCGGGCATGTTTGTTTGCGAGCATGTTTGTTTGCGAGCCGATTGCTGTTGTTAGTGGCAACTTTGCATTCGCGTTTAACACTTTGACTGCCGCGCCGTTCGTGGAATTGGGGCACACGGTTTTTGGGCCAGAAAATTCAGTTTGTGGTGAGAATTTGGTGAAGTCAATTTTATTCGAATTTTCTGCGATGCAACATTGTGGAAAGAATAGTGTTGCAAAGCATTGTGTAATGCAATGTGTTACATCCAGAATCTAAAGTAATGCGTTTCTAAATCAACTACAAGAAGCAGAAGCTAATTAAAAATATATTTCTTCCTTTAATAGTTTCAATAGTTTGTTATGATTTTTCGAAGACTTGAGTGCTCTTGGCAAAGGCGAGGATTGGAACACAAAAGCAGTTTTGTTCTGTGCACAGAGAGAATTTAATAATGGAATGCATTAGTCAGGAAACTGCAACGACTTCGAGCAATCGCTAACAGGTTATGTAATGTGCTATTGCACTGTACGTAATACTATGTAGGGTAGTATTTACAGCATCCTCCTTACCAAGCATTGATCTCACTAAAGCCAGTCTACATTATAGAATTTCATACCTTGAGACACCATTTGTAAAATTCTACAATCACTTTTTCCAATATAGAATTACACGATAATTTAATTCGACTGGTTAATTGACAAACCAACCAATAAAAATTTCACGAGTGTACGTATTTATAGCATAATGATTTTAGCAAAAAGTCATAGGGGGTCGCAACTTAGATAATATTGACGCGTTAATAAACCGCGAAGAGATACTATGATAAATCGAATAAATCCCGATGAAGTAAACAAGTCAGGCATCGATTGAAATCTAGCACAGTTCCGCGAGAGAATAAAGCATAATCGCTAGGAGCAGACAAAAGCGGTAGATTGTGAATAATTCAACGGGGCTGCGTTTGAAATGCCGTCATCCCTTGTCTCTCTATGTTGTTTCCTTGCGAACAATTTAAATCCTCCGCACGTATTACTTTATTTTTACTGTTATCCGATACCACTCTAAAATATCAGCTGGAACATGACTTTTCAACTGCAAGTGCGCGCCGCGGCGCGTATGCTTTTGCTCTCGAAATTCAAAACCACTTTGAAGATGAGAAATTCCATTCGATCGATCGTCATCGATACGTTCCGAACGGCCGTGAGAACTGAACAAACACACCTACGAGAAGTCGCATCCTGACAGGAAAAGGCGCCAGTCAGAGGATAAGAAGCTTCTGCTGAAACACAATGTAACTACGTATCAAATACTTTATCGTAACTTTTAATAGATAAATTGATTCAGTTTATGAATAGAAATCTGATTCAGTGTAGATCCAAATTAAATGTTGGATCGTACTATAAGTAATCCAAATTTGCTTCTTTATTTTTGGAAGCTGAAATTTTCTAATCATTTGTCTGCAGTTTTTACAATTTATAGAATGGCATATACAGTTTTATATTTGATCAACATTATCATGTTTCGCAAATTCCTAAAATCAAGTAGTTCCAAGCTAGTTTCCTATACTAAACTTTATCTCCTCTAGCATAATCTATGAATCCTCTGCTGTTAATAAACAATTAAGTTTGGAAAGTTTCGAAAGAACATTTTAATCAGCCACGTTATCAATGAAAATCAATTTTCTTAGCCCATTTACAATCAAATAGTTTCAAACTCTAATACACCGACACAGGTGGGGATAGAATTTTAGCTTCGACGTGAAACTAGATTAAACTGAAACTAATTTGAGAAGACGGAGAATCTGTATTTTCTAGAGAAATGTATTGGTGATGCGTTAAGTGAAGATAGAGCAAAAGCACATATTATATATTAACAAAGTAAAATTAAATTCATTATATCATTTTTTTAATTCGAAAAGCACACAACTGTTATCTCAATGAAGAATTTGTTTAATCCGATAGTGTCAAAAAGTGATTTAGAGTGTAATTGATGCGTTAAGTGAAGATAGAGCAAAGCACATATTATAATATTAACAAAGTAAAATTAAATTCATTATATCATTTTTTTAATTCGAAAAGCACACAACTGTTATCTCAATGAAGAATTTGTTTAATCCGATAGTGTCAAAAAGTGATTTAGAGTGTAATTTTTTGGTGCGAAACGAAAGAAGTGGGATCCAACGCGCTCAGCAAGTTATCGAATGGATTTTCGCAAAGACTCGTAGCACCGAAGCGGTTAAGAGACAGCGCAGCGCGTCGCGAAAAACAGAAAACAGAGGCCAGAGAAGACCCGATATTCCCCGTAAAAGTCGTCGGCGAGCGTTTCCCTCGACCGGACGAAAGTCTATCAAACGCAATCCCGACGGGCGTTTTAAAAAAGTTATACGGGAACAAAGGAAACAACTCGCGGGTAAAGCGAAATGGAAAAGTCGCTTTCCGCATTATCTGTTGACAATTCATTATTGGACCCGATACACCCGTTTTCGAATTCCAATAGCGAAAAGTTTTCCAGCGGCGCGCACCCGATCTGTCCGTACCTATTCTATCACAAACAAACAAACATCGGGCTCTCGCTCGTTCGCGTGCCCGTATAGCACTACAGGGTGACCGGTTTTAATCCATAAATGCAAATTATTTCTACGCTATGTGTGCTGTGCGAAAGAATAGTTCTCGGATAAGAAGCGAACGGTTTTCGAGGGAGCCACAATCCGGTGCAACTATTTGTAAACATTCGAGACACGTGAAGGTCGTACATAAAAATTTTTTTAATGGACCATTTCTTAATGCACTAAATATTGCACGAACCCTTTGCATTCGGAGCTATTTTAACTCGAAAATTAAACATTTCTTCCGACCTAGAATAATTCCATTCTATATGATTTTTTTTAATCTTATGGATATGAAATTGATATAACACCTCGTACAATACTTAAATGTTCAGTAACTGATTAGCTACCAACTTATTTAATAATGTAAACATTATTTTGAGTAATAGCACAGCAATTCTTGGGGTGACTCTGAGTCGCCATTCTATATGATTTTTTTAAAACTTATGGATATGAAATTGATATAACACCTCGTACAATACTTAAATGTTCAGTAATTGATTAGCTACCAACTTATTTAATAATGTAAACAATGTTTTGAGTAATAGCACAGCAATTCTTGTGGTGACTCTGAGTCGCCATTCTATATGATTTTTTTAAATCTTATGGATATGAAATTGATATAACACCTCGTACAATACTTAAATGTTCAGTAATTGATTAGCTACCAACTTATTTAATAATGTAAACAATATTTTGAGTAATAGCACAGCAATTCTTGTGGTGACTCTGAGTCGCCACTCGAGTGCTAAGGGTTTAAATGACTTGTTCCTGATTTCCTTTTTGCAATTTCCGAAATTACCAGAACTATTTTAGAAAAATGTCTGAGCAAACTTTTGTATTCTATCACAAACGGTGAATTTGTTTGAGAAAAGGAAAAATATAGAACAGTGATCTCGAAGAGCATGAGCTTCAGAATGACAGACAATTGCACGATCGAATTATTCTGTCCAGGGGTAGCGGATTAAAACCGGTCACCCTGTATGCAACCGGTCCACGCGATACCGACCTTCGCTCGCACGGCAATTCGTACGCGCGCACTTCTACGAATCCTCGAAATAAACCCGTTGCCGAAGGGAGCCTCGCCCGCTGCCCCGGCGTGTTTGTTTAGAAAATAAGAACGCGTCGTCGAAACTTGTATACCCAACTCGCAGCGTACAGACCCTCACCCTCGGCCCCCGGAGTTTTCCAACCCCCCGCCCCCCGCCCGAGTTCTCTCCACCCCCGCTCACCCTTAAGCGGCCGCAGCCGCATACCGCGCGTATTCCGCCCGCCCCGATATGTCGCCGTGTATTTTTCTTTCCACATTCGGAAAGTTCTCCACCTGCGGTTGTTATTTTCTCGACAATATTTTAGCGATAGTCTCCAAGTAGTATTCTAGCGGAGCACCGTTGCAGCTGCACGCTGCACGTGCGCCATTGACGGTTTGAGTACCCCCTTCTTTATTTTCCTCCTTAATACTTCTATTCCGCGCTTCTTCCTTTCTCTCCTATCCCTCTTTACCGTCGCGTCCGCCGCTTTTCTGTCCTTCTTGCATCGTCGCCCTCGTTTTGATCGCCCATGCGACCGGAAGTCCTATTCTCTACAGGTCCCATATTCCTTCGATACTGATCCTCGTTGCGGGTGGATACTCTCCGCAATTTTTGGGGACTGTTCTTTTTTTCCGAAAGTGTTGTCGAGATGTGATCGGTCGATTTTTTTAACTCTTTTATGCGAAGCTTCAGTTCGCTTTTGAATTTTTTATGAATTGAGAATTTTTATTGGAGATATGTCACTGTAAAAATTATTTTTGTTTGAAATAGTAATTTGTGAGGCTCTTGTTGTCTTGTCTAACAAATTTTTATTACTTGCAAAAGTTGTGTTAACATTTTATCTATTAGAAGATTTTTCTAATACACACAACAAATGTTCCTTGAACCACATTCAATGAATTATCGATAAAAATTGAAATCTGTACAGAGATTCTGTGTGCAATTTATTCCAATCAGGATTAAATGAATGTTTTAAAGGATTCTTATTATTCCATCCTAAAATCTCTAAACTGACGTCACGCCCGTTTAAACGGCCGCAGACAAATATCGCCGCACGCGATGAACAATTCCATGGCACATTAAAAGGATCACGTTGAAACAATAAAACCGTTTCATCATCCCAGCAAACCGCCGCTCGGTCGGTGGCGAACATTATTATTATTATCATCTTGTTAAATTATTAATTGGTTTCCTTTCGGCCGCGGTTTCCACGAGCCACATTTCAATGTCCCTGTTTACCGTTTGATTCACATAGTCGCGTTATTAACCGTTCGGTATAATCGCAATTTATTAATATAATGACGATTTACATAAGTACATGTAATAATCAGCTGCGTTGGATACACGCGCGTAACACAGTGTACAATATTATCGATGTGGCGAGAATTCGTTATGGAACGGAAGTATTGAGGCGCTCGCATTTTATAATTACTGTTAAATCTTTATGCTGTTTGAAAAATAAATTTCAAATGTAGAATTAAATTTTATCATCCGAGGTGTTATTTTCGAGGCAAGGGATTTTGAAAAATCGTGTCTGATCATGGCCGTCCGTTTCTACTTCGTGATACTACTTTTCTCAGGCTGCTGATCCTTGTGCAAATATGTCGTTTGATCATTGTACGAAGAATTAGCACAAATTGCGCGCTTATTTTATTTAATTAAATAGTGTAATATTTTTCTGAATTGTTTCAGTGAATAAATTTTATTAAGCAGAAGATGTCTCTCGCTGAAAATAAAATAGCTATTTTATGAAAGTGTGTATATCAGACAAAAAGAAATAATAATTTAATATATGTTAATATTAATGTACACGATTCATAACAAATGTTCAAATTGTCTCCGCACGAATGAAAACACTTCTCATACTAATTGAAGTCGATGGATAGTACATATATTTATATACGGAGAATGTTGGCAGTCACAAGCAATATGAAAAATTAATTAAAGCCCGCATTGTGTAGCATCGGACACACCGGAATAACGCACACGTGCATAAAGTCCACAGTTTAGTTATGAGAGAGTAGTATACTTGACATCCATGGGCGCACTGTTTCGAAGCTTGATATTTCATCGCGTGCTAATTTCGAAGGGAATTGTTGCACTTAAATAGGTGCGATGCACCGTGAAATTCGGTATTGTAGTGTCGCGCGAAATTTCCCGGTGACTTCGCCCCCGGTGCGGTGCCATGGCGCAGGAATGAAAATAAATAGTGTACACAGAGAAAAGCGGCGGGAATACAGAAGGCGAGAGGCGGGGGAGGGGGGAGAGGGGGGGGAGGGGGAGGGGAGGGGAGGGGCGAGTGACGACAACGCGGCCCGCGAAAAACGCACGCGTGCATAACTCAGTGGTTTAATCGTGAATGCAGTCTCGGCACGCATAATGAAAGCGCCTCGAAAAACAAGCTGCCATGCCGGTGTGGCAGCGGGCAAGCAGTATAGCGCCAGCAGCATCAGCGCTCAGGTTTCCTAGTTGCTAGTTGCTGGTTGCTCGGACGCCGATACCACAACTGCGTAACGCAAGCTAACAATATTTAGTGGGGCCGGTGGATATTTAGAAAGGACGGTAGACAACATTCTTGCGGTCGGCGCTCGTGAACACCACTCTAAACGGAAAATCTACTCGCAAGCTCGTATGGTCGTTCCAAAAACTACCCCCACGCTTCTCTGATTTTTGCGAAATTCTTCATACTTGAACAATTATAGTTTCGTAGAAAAGGATCGTATACAAAATAAACCTGAATTCATTTGAAATATTGAGACAATTAGTTTTATTACGATTCTATAAATTGAGTCTCTAAACGTATGAAATAAAATTGTTAAAACTCACGCTGTCTCGTTCTCATACTTTGATCTTGTTCAATGAATTCGTTTTTATGGGGCACAGTAGCACAAGTGTCTGAACAGATTTTAAATCTTAAGACAATTACTTTCATTACGATTCTATATATTGAGTCTCTAAAGATATTAAAATAAAATTGTTAATACTCACGCTTTCTCATTCCCATACTTTGGTCTTGTTCAATAAATTCGTTTCTAGGAGGCACATTAGCACAAGTGTCTGAACAGATTTTAAATCTTAAGACAATTATTTTCATTACGATTCAATAAATTGAGTCTCTAAGGATGTGAAATAAAATTGTTAAAACTCATGCTGTCTCGTTCTCATACTTTGATCCTGTTCAAGAAATTCGTTTTTATGGGGCACGTTAGCACAAGTGTCTGAACAGATTTTAAATATGAAGACAATTATTTTTATTACAATTGTATAAATTGTAATCTATAAAAAGAGATGAAATAAAATTGTTTAAAACTCATGCTGTCTCGTTCTTATACTTTGATCTTGTTCTATAAATTCATTTTTAGGAGGCACGTTAGCACAAGTGTAAATCTTAAGACAATTATTTTCAGTACGATTCTATAAACTGAAATGTCTCTGAAGATATGAAATAAAATTGTTAAAACTCATGCTGTCTCGTTCTCATACTTTGATCTTGTTCAATAAATTCATTTTCAGAAGGCACGTTAGCAGAAGTATCTGAACAGGATGCCGCAACCCCGAAATTCCGATCAACATTTCGACGGGCTCCCGATAATTCATTCATGATAAAACAACTTCGACGGGGGTTACCGATATGCGAAAGTTCGGCCGGACGTATGAATAAAAAAGTGGGCCTCTTCGGAAGTTTTGAAGGAGTTCGGCGTGCACTTTAAGAACAAGCAACTGCGCATTGGTAAAAAGTGCGCATTCAGTAGTAACAGAACTCCTTCAGTGGTCCTCTCTCTTCTTCTTTTTTTTTCCTCCGTTTTTTTTTTCTCTACACCGGGCGAAAAAATTTTCGAAGTAGGACGAACGGGCTTGGGGAGAGAGGAGGCTCGGGCGATTCATGGCGGAGAGTACTGAAAAAGGTCCAGCATTTTCTCAAAGCGCCCGGTTGTTAAGGTTTTAAGTATGCAACGAGTAATCTGCCTGGTACCTCGGCCGGGTTTCGCAGGCGACTTCGTTACACTGCTGCCTAGGAACAAAAGCTGTTTCTCTTGTATTAAGTTTGTCGGTTCCGCAGTAAAACTGTTAGTTTACGCGGCTACTTTATTCATTAACGGAGGAGTCCGAGAGTATAGTGAATGGCGTCGGTGTTCTCGGCACCAACCCGTTTGCGCCAACCTTTGCTTCCCCGTTGTCTCGTTGTTAATCGACGCAGAAAACCCTCTCACCCCCCGCGCCCCGAAACTCTACGGATGAATCCTTTTATTCCGCTCTCACCCCTTTCTCGATGATTAAAAGTATATGGCACTTCCTGTTTCGCCTGGGAGACGCTTTAAACACTTTGTCGGATCGAACGAACAAAATACCGCTTTACCGACCATGCGGAAACCGTAATTGTTTGACAATGAGCACTCTGAGCAAGAATATATCCATTCAGATTTTAAATACAATTTTATTGCAGTCCGCTCTCGCCCCTTTCTCGATGATTAAAAACACTTTCTATTAATTTGTGAAAAGATTTTTTCTGAGGGCTTTTCAAGTTTGCTTCAAAAAGCAGTTTCATATACAATTGATCTACTTTAAGTCGTCAGACAGTCCAAGTAGTTTAGAACCCCACTGGAGTAATCAGTAGAGTGCTTGACTACCAAGCAGATGGCCAGGGTTCGAATCTTGGTGGATTCAAAACCATGTTTCAAAGAAAAATAGTTCAATCTAAAACAACCAATATTCAACACGATGCTATAACTCCATAAGCATTTAATTCAACAGTTAAACTAATTGCTCTATTATGCAAACATTAATATTCCACTGATTAAGTAGCAGACAATCAAAGTTTCTGCTGTACATACAAAAAACTTTTATATAATACAACCAGTCGATTAAACATTTTCTGACGGCTTTTCAAATCGCTTCAAAATGCACTTTTGATATACAAATGATCTACTTTAAGTCATCAGACAGTCCAAGTAGTTTAGAACCCCAACTGGAGTAATCAGTAGAGTGCTTGACTACCAAGCAGATGGCCAGGCTTCGAATGTTGGTGGATTCAAAACCACGTTTCAAAGAAAAATAGATCAATCTAAAACAACCAATATTCAACACGATGCTATAACTCAATAAGCATTTAATTCAACAGTTAAACTAATTGCTCTATTATGCAAACATTAATATTCCACTGATTAAGTAGCAGATAATCAAAGTTCCTGCTGTACATACAAAAAAAACTTTTACATAAGCAGTCGATCGAACAATCTGAAGTTACAATAGTTGTAAAGAGTGTGTTCGAGCAATTCCTCAACTTCGTTCTGGAAAAACCAGCAGAGCACTCTTCGATCGACTATAAATCCCGAAGTGCATGTCTCGCGATTCGAGAATATGTCTGCTCGTTTCCCTATTCCTTCAGAGATCCCGGCTACGCCTAATTAGCGAGAGCATGCAAATTTCCTCAAAGAAAACAATCCGTTGGCGCGGCGTAGCGTCATCGGTGCGAGTATCGTGACGCTTATTTCGCACGCGGCGATAATTCTAAAATCCAGTATATCCAGGCCAACCAGCTTGCAAGGTAAAAAGGTAAAACAGGTCTGGCGGATTACGAATTCATGCCGGCACTGTTCGACCCGGTGGCTCATATATATTTGAGGCCGGTTGGTGATCCGAAGAAACGAGCGGTGACGTAGGGTCTACATATTTCATAAATGGCCTGTGGGGGGTGGCAAAGGAAAAAAGTTCCTGAAGAACCGAGCATTTCAGTGATTAACATGTCAGAGGGACATTCTATCTGCCATGGTGCCGTGCCCGGTTCTTGATCTAGAATTCTGTTTAATTCGAGCGCATTAACTCGGCTTTCGAAAAAGTAACGTGACCGTCCCTCCGTAAAGGCGCGTTTCGCCGGGTTACGCAGAGACGACGATCTCGCCTAGCATCATGGGGTTTCGGTAAGGTGCCGGTGACCTAACCCATCGCGCTGAAAGTGGATACCATAAGCGCTCGAGATGAGGTGTGGGTGTATTATTGAAGAAGAGGAGAGAGAGAGAGAGAGAGAGAGAGAGGCGGCGCTACGGAGCCCGGGTCCCGCCAGGGAAATTAAAGGGCTTTTTAATCCCGCAAGACGAATCGCCAGCATCTCACGGAAAATTTCATTTTCTCGCGGCGTAAACGGAAGATAATAAAAGTAAGCAGCTAACGTTTAACATATTGCCTGCGATACGACACCGGAGATCTTACCCTGATCCACGGCAAGCTGCTTATCAGGCATTAGAGCGACGCCACGCTTCTCAGAACGAACGTCTACGGTCACGATCCGCCAGGTGAGTGATTGATCCTGGGCTACTCTGTTTCCACCATGACATAGCGATTTTCTAAAAGGAATAGGCAGGTGACCCTCTCATGTAACGCAGCCTTGGGATTTTTACTATTTTTCTATATTTTATTAAATAGAAAGTCACTTCAATTAGATGAAAATATTTCACAAATGCTTTGGGATTACCATGTGATAATATTCAGGCTACGATTCAACCACAAAGTATGATGAAAAAGATACGTGTATGATTTATTGTCTTCTATCCTAAATCAAGTGACCATTTATTTTTTATCATACAGTAAGTATTGATAAACTATAGAACCTATAAATATATGATTCAATGAAGATTAATAAAACATTGGCTCTGAAAGGGGACTTACGATTTAAATTTTTCTCTCAATTAACAATAGCTCCACTTGGAGATTTCGTAAGAACGGCCGAAACGTTTCCGCCATTGATTTCTAGTAAAAATTCATACAAAATGAATATTGAAAGCTAGCCTTCAGCGGGGAATAAAACCTGTCGCGAAATTTGTACAATGTCGTCGGAAATTATCATAAACCTATAGTAAAGATTTAATAGTTGAAGCGATACTCGAATACCGGATACGACTTTATGCCCGAAACAATGGAAAATATGCTGCATAGAGAGAAACCGGGAGAAGGAAGAAGTTGAGGAATTCGAAGCATCGAGATCACTCGAAGTATCAGAAATTTCAAGCGGCGGCGGCCGCTCTGCTTTCCCGCGAGCTTGCGAACGTAGAAGCTCATTTTCTGTACAGATGCAATACGTGAACGGCAAAAATTTGTGAAATAACCGACCACTTGCTCCTACCTGCACATCTTTTAATATTTTTCTGAATAGATTTTACGAAGTATAATACACTCCACACCTATATACAGGGTGTCCCACGTAACAATTTTCACGATGTTTTAGGTATTTGCGATAATCTAACCAACAATATTTTCAATAAAAGTTGATCAGTTTTCGATTGGCTATATTATGCAATAAAAGAAAAAGTTATAGTATTGTCAAGGTCACATTCATTTTGTTAAATGGCACTTTGTATTTTTGACTTAGCAATATTACAGCCTGTGTCAAGATGAATTCAACGATCTAGTATACCATCACCTTCGGATGACCTTGAAGTGCTATTTAAAAAAATCAAGGTGGCCTTGACAATACTATAGAAAATAAATTTTCGAACATTTTTTTTAATGGAATGTATAGCCAATCGAAAACTGATCAACTTTTGTTTAAAATATTTTTTGTCAGATTATCGCAAGTACATACATAGTGAGTATACAAAGTATTCGTACACCTTTTAAAAACGAATAACTTTTCCAAAATTCGACCCAACAGCTTGAGTTTGTTTGAGACGTTAGAAGGATTAGTTTACTAGCCAATGTTTAATTAACTTATTTTAAAAATTGTTATTGGTCGTAATTCGAAGGAAAAAGTAAAGGTCACGATTTTTAAATTATTTATCTGTGTCTGTAGTGAAAATTTATAAGGTGCATTTGGTAGGTATAAGTAAGTTATACATATACATGCACAAAGTTTCATCCAAATCGATCAAGGTTGTTATGAAACAAGAAAGCGAGCTAATAAAAACGTGGTAACGTTCAATTTCAATGAAACTTTGTACATGCATATAACTTACTTAGATTTACTAAATACATGTTTGAAGTTTTCATTACAAACACAGATAAAAAATTTAAAAATCTTGACCTTTACTTTTTTCTTAGCAACTGCGACTAATAACAATAAAAAAAAATTATTTGCACATTAGCTAGTAAACTAATCCTTCTGACGTCTCACAAAAACTGTAAGGTCGAATTTTGAAGAAGTTATTCGTTTTTAAAAGGTGTACGAATACTTTTCACACCCACTGTACTTAAAAAATCATGAAAACTGTTACGTGGGACACCCTGTATAATACACTCACTAAAAAATTCCGAAACGTCTCCATTCAACCGACATGCATATTTCTGTGTTCGCAAACTCGCCGTATTATAATATGCTACAAATCACAAGACAGTTCGTCATTGAGAGGCGAAAGACAGCGCACACGAGCTATCTTTTAGGCTGGCAGTGTATGTTAGGGGTGCATGTGCGCGCGGCCAACCCTACAGAACTCTGTCCATCCGTCAGTCTGCCGGTGTGTTTATTCAGAACGACGCGGAATATGGAGGAGTGGCTATAGTGAACGAAATCCAGCGGCGGTCGAGAGTGAGTGAGTGAGAAAGAGCAAGAGAGAGAGAGAGAGAGCGAGAGAGAAGAGAGAGAAGAGAGGGTGGTCGAGGGTGGGCTAGGGAGTGAGTTAGGGGGTTGCTTGGAACTGCGCTTGCCCTTGGGCATGTAATTACGCGCTTCGTTTCTCGAAAGCCTCCAGGGTCAACGCAAACGCGGACTGGTAGCCACGTTATAGAGAATACCCTTCCTTCTCTCCTGCTCTCTTCACCGCAGCCCCGCTGATTTTTTCATCTTATTCTATCTTGCAATGAATGCCATCCCCTCGTCCCTGATGATCCTTTCTTCGTGCCGACCAACCCGTCCATTACGCGGCCCGGTCGCGACCCCCACAGGCTAGCCACGCTGAAAGAAGCCAGTTCACTTTCTTCCTCGGCTTCCCTTAAGTGTTAATTTTTTGCTTTGACGTCCGGTGTGTCCACGCGACTGTGCCCCAAACGATTGTCATTCTTGTTCCTGTTGCTACTGTTTAGCTCTTTCCGCCTGTCCCCAGTCCGATCAGTTCTCGACTCCATTGTAACGAGCAACGTTGCGCAAGTTTGTCCAATTTTGAAGCTCTGTCCAAGAGGAAAGCACCTGGACGGTTCTAATTTTGTTGCTGGCGTGTGCGTTGGACATGCGTTGCCTTACAAGAGTCCTTCTGCAATTTTTATTGTGATACAGTAAAAGCTTGATTCTTGTCCAACAGCCGTGTTTTTCATGGACAAGAATCGTGGCCAGAAGTGCTTTTTGATTTATGACTCCGTTATCGCGCCGTGCGAGACTTCAATAGAAAGCCGAACATAGAGTAGGACACGATTGATTCTTGTCCAACAGCCGTGTATTTTTCATGGACAAGAAGACAAGAATCAAGCCACGAGAAGTGCTTTTGGCTTTATGACTGCGTCCAGATACCGCGCCGAGCGAGACTTCAATAGAAAGCCGAACGTAGGGAAGGACAGAATGAAATTTGAAGCGTGTCGCCGTCGCCGGCACAGTTTAAAGGCCCGCGTGTTCTCACAATGTAATATGCCAGTTAAAAATGCTTTATTTTTCATTATTTTTTTTATGGGACTTTCGCTGGCTTGTTTCTGGCATTTTTCTGATTAGAACAGGACCAAACACGATATAATTTGGCCAATATTTACTCTACATGTGAAGCATAATTTATAATTTATGAAACCACTAAATAACGTTGAAATTATATCGTGTTTGGTATCATTTTAATCAGAAAAATGCTAGAAATAAGTTAGTGAAAGTCCCATAAAAAAATAATGAAAAATGAACAATGCTATCATTGTCATATCATTGTGAGAACATGCGGGCCTTTGAACTGTGCCGGCGACGTTTGCGTCTCTTTCTTTCCAATGCGCTGTTGTTCGTTGCCTTCGAGACTTTAATGGTCGATAAAACCACTTAATACAGTTCAAATTATATCGTGTTTGGTGTCATTTTAATCAGAAAAATGACAGAAATACGGTAGTGAAAGTCCCATAAACAAATAATGAAAATTAAGAGATTTGTAAAATCGATTCCTCGAGTCAATGTTGTGGTGTTCACACCGATATACCCGAGCCGACATCAATCGTCGCCGCCCTGCGGAGCGACTCGGCGTTGACAGGCAGTGGAATGGGTAGGCTCTGGACAAGAATCGTGTACACGCTCCGGACAAGAATCAAGCTTTTACTGTACATGTTTGTATCTAAATGTAAATGTACAACAATGTTCGTTGACCCATCGATATTATTGCAGAGTCTACGAGAAATATTAAAATGCAATTCTCCATGAGAATCATGTTCGGAATAACGAAAGTAAGAAAATCGACGAACATTAGCGTCGGGATTCGCCGATATCATTGTCATGAATGCAAATCGACCGGATTTCTTATTATCGGTATGTAATTTATTCCGAGGCGAGCTCGCTGAATATTTAAATCTTCTCGATTTGCATAATTTGCATTATATACAGGATGATGAAGCTGTTGCGCGCATATAAAGTAATGCGCCTTATTGTACATTATTTCAATAAATACACGCCGCACGGCGTACGAAATGCTTATGTAAACGGGGCGAGGGTAGCTCCTACGTGTAATTCTACGAAACAGGAAAACGGTTACCACCGTAAATATGCGCCTTGCCCTTAGGCATTGTTCGCTCACTTGGAAAAGTTTCTCCGAAGGTCTAGGTTTGGTCAGTCGTGTGAAACTGTTTTGAGAAGGGGACGGTGCGTTGCTCGCAGGTTTCATAAACTGACGCGGAAAATCCAGAATTTCACGTGGTAATTATATATTTCCACGTGCAATATATTGCCAAACGAAAAATATTTAATGTAGCGATTTTTCGATAAATCTTCTTCATCTTGAATTACGTACGACAAAAAATATCTAAACACTGTATAATAAATCCTGGTGTTAGGGGTTGCGGACGGTGCGTTGCTCGCAGGTTCCATAAACTGACGCGGAAAATCCAGAATTTCACGTGGTAATTATATATTTCCACGTGGAATATATTGCCAAACAAAAAATATTTAATTAATTTTCTTCTTCTTGAATTACGAACGACAAAGAATATCTAATACACTGTAACTATAGAATAAATCCTGGTGTTAGAGGTTGCGGACGGTGCGTTGCTCGCAGGTTTCATAAACTGACGCGGAAAATCCAGAATATCACGTGGTAATTATATATTTCCACGTGGAATATATTGCCAAACGAAAAATATTTAATTAATTTTCTTCTTCTTGAATTACAAACGACAAAGAATATCTAATACACTGTAACCGTAGAATAAATCCTGGTGTTAGGGGTTGCGGACAGAAAAGATGTAATCGTTGCAGCACAGAGGAAAATCATACAGCAACCGGTTAACACTAGATTGCCCAAGGAAGTCGTTTTGACTGCTTTTTAATTTCAATTAGAAAAACAATTATGTATACAGGGTGTTCGACTACGGGTGGGAGAAAATTTAAGGGGTGGTTCTCCATGATAATATAAGTCGAAAATGAAGAATAAAAAAATTGCGATTCCGGCTTCGTTATTTAGTTATTAATCCATAGCACTCGAGCGGCGACTCTGCGGCGCCACTAAAAATTGCTGTGCCATTACTCAAAATATTGTTTACATTATTAAATATGTTATTGGTATCTAATCAATCACTAAACATCTAAGTATTCTATGAGGTATTATATCAATTTCATATCTAGGTCGGAAGAAATGTTCAACTTTCAAATTACAATAGCTCCGGGTGTACTAAAATGCTGCAACCCATAACTAACCCATAACGAAGTCGAAATCGTAATTTTGTTATTCTTCATTTTCGACTTATATTGTCATGGAAAACCACCCCTTAAATTTTCTCCCACCTGTAGTCGAACACCCTGTATAATGACACAATTTCTTAGAATTTCGTGACTTTTTGTACAACATATAAATGCGTTTATTAACAATTGTAGTTACCTCCCCGCCTCCTTAATTTCCGGTATATATATACGTGTGTTATACCTATATTGCCCAAAAGCAGTTAGTCTTTCTAGTGTTAACGGCGAGCAACAGTATGCAAACCGGCGTGCTAAACGCAGGTTCCATCGCGGAAACACTTTTGTTCTTCAATTATAGTTCGTAGAAGGGTGGTTCTACGCCCGAAAACCGAGCACATCAGAGGGCGAATCCTCAAGCATAATTGCCCGCAGACGGGGATATCAATCCGGCATCGGTTTTGTCGGAGCTTTAGACCGTTTACCACATAATTCCCTGAACTAGAAACAACGCGGGAGCGCGCGCGTAAAGTTGAGTCTGGGAGCAAACGCTGCCAGGTACGTTTTGCTTAGACAGAACATAATGTATATGCCGCCTGTGGGTTTAAGGATAGGGGTTGGCGAGGAGAGAGAGAGAAAGAGGTAGAGAGAGAGAGGGTTGGCCGAAGGGCCTGGCCGGTTACGTCGAAACAACAGCTACGACTTGAAGACCTAGAGAGAGGAGAGAGAGGAGAGAGAAAGAGAGGGAGCTCAGGTTACCGCAACATGCCGACGGCCTCTTGAGCCTGGACATCCTAGGAGTTTAGTGGGACGCTGCACACCTCTGGTGCTCTCTGCCGTTTCCTCCTTGCGTCTCTGTGTTTGCTCACACAAAGCCCGCGGAGAAAGGGCGAGGTTAATTAATTAACGAGTTTTTACTTAGGCCACGGTAGACTAAGCCATGCGCCAGCCCGACTCGGCCCGAGCCAGCCAGCCAGCCCCCGCTCTCTCTCTCTCTCTCTCTCTCGCCCTTCTCGCTCCACGCCCCCGCATGCCCGTTTGTTTGTCGTATTCTCGGCTTGTTGGTAACTGTTAGTCATTTATGTAAACGTAATTTGGAAGAGGTTGGGTGGCACTAGCCGCAGGCCACATTCCGCGCTAAATCAAACATGGCTATGTTCCGACGGCCAGGCCCGGCCGTACCTACGAACCGTGGGAGCTTAATGCTTCGAAAGCGCATGAAGGGTCGCGACGAACACGAATCCCCCGGCACCGCAAACTTTATGGCCCGCGAGAGCCGAGCTATGCATTCCTGGACAATACTATTTGCTGTTCCGCGAGTGCATCTCGCGAAATAAACCTACTCCCGCGCCGCGTCGAGCAGAGCCACCCCGTTCCCCGTCTCGTTTGCTTTTTCTCTCACACGTGATTTTTGCCCTTTTCCCCTTATGTTCCTTTTTTCCCCACGAGTTTCAGTCATCGCGTTTGTTAGCCACGTTGCTCCGGACCTGATTCGGTGATCCCGTAGAAGAAGGGATTGTTTGGGATGTGCTTTATTCGCCATGGCTGATCTTTGAATGATGCATGGATTAATTCTGGACGGCGTCGTCGGATCGCTGCTTATTACTCGACTACCTACGAATTGTGCGTGCATTTATAGTGGTCGCGAGTGGACGCAGTGCAATGGTGTAAACTATTTTAATGGAATTTCAAATAGTCTTTGCGTTTCCGACGTGATTACTATCACTGCCGGTCTTCGCGCGGGCGAACGTTTCTGGGAACAGGAAAACGAAATAATTCTCATTTTTCTAGACGTGCAATTTTCAGTTCAATCAATATATTAACTTAATTGTTTTTTCAATTTTAAATTATTCCCCCAATATAAATATCTTAACCCTTTGTGGTCCGCGCTGCATTCGCAGGTTCGTACCAGATTTCAGATGCACACATTCTTTAAAATTGTTATTCTATGTCCTCGAAACAATCAACATCACCACTTTCTCTGTTGTCTAGCCATATTCTTTACAAAAAAAAAAATTATCTTATGGAAATTTAGACTTTGAAAATGCTTTCTAGTTGTGCTACAAATTCGAACTGTCCGCCACGATGGGTTTAAAGAGACTAAAACTAAGCCCTTAGTTTCAAAAGGCATGGCCTATTCCGGATATTAGAGTAAGATCATATTAGAATAAGATTGAGACATTGTCGAGTGACACTCGACATAGGACCGCAAAGGGTTAATATTCAGATTACGAATAAAATTAGGTCTATTCCCACTAAATGGATGAAGGTTTCTCGATCATTTTTACAAATTATAAATCTGACCCAGTTATCAAAATTCTGATCGATGCATTCGGTAAAGATACATTTTTTTTTCTCTTATGTGAAATTATCAATAATACTCTAATCTTTGCGATTACAAATAAAATTGTACGGCAAGGGGTTAAAGGGCGTCTTCCAGCAGGCGAAATAACAAAAGAATGTCTGAAAATGAAAAGAGAGAGAGGTCAAAAGAGAATTATTGATAAATAAATGAGTCAGATTCAAGAGAACAGTGAACAGACTCTATTAAAAATGAATGTCTATAGTGGAATGGTTGAGGTGGAGTAACAAGTGACCCGTTGTAGACTGTTTCTCCTCTCTACCTCCATCTCTCTCGCTTCTCCCTTCGCGTTCCCTCAGCTCCTTTGCTTACCCTCTGCATCATTTAGACGTTCAGGCATCCGATTTTCGGAATGCACGTTTTTCTTCGTCGAATTATTCTCAATTTTGCAATGCTTCGTCAGATTTAGTGGTAACGGCACACTTTTATGCATTTACGACAGAAATGAGTAGATCGAGTGCAGAACAATGGAATCGTTTGGATAATTTATCCTTCCCCACTTTCTCTGCCCCCTCTTGTTCCGCCTGTTCCTTCGGCAGAGCCCTTTGCATCATTCACGCATCTGTTTTTCTGTGCGCTCAATTTTGCAATGCTTCGTCAGATTTAGTGGTAAGGGCACAATTTTATTCATTTACCACAGAAATGAGTAGATCGGACGCAGAACAATGGAATCGTTTAGATAACACTGTCCAACAAATTTCAACTTTTTTTACGTGCTCGAATTACTGTTGGGTCCTTCTTGCAGAGTTTTTTTCGCTGATTCCGAGAATCTGCCCTTAATTTTTTTCCTATACGCACAGTTTTTGAGAAACATGGCTTTGAAAAAAAAATTGAAGTTTAAACATGTTTAAACAATCATAATATATTAATATTGGATATCACTGTATTCGGGAAAGTCTACAGAATCTTTTGCTGTAATGAACAATTCCATATCTTTTATAATAACATCAAAATATTTGTTTAAAGTTGAAAAATATGTTTTTTATGTTTCTCAAAAAAACTGTGCGTATAGGGAAAAAATTAAGGGCAGCTTCGGAATCAGCGAAAAAAACTCTACAAGAACCACCCAACAGCAGAGTTCGGCAAACGCTAGTCACAATTATGATTATTCACTAATACCTTCATAAGCTTTACAAAAGTGACTAATGATTAATGACTAAGTAAATACTTGAGCATGACTATGAGTAATGACTACATAACTATTTGAGCGTTATGACTAATGACTAATGACTAAATTTTTCTTAAGGATAACTATTGACTACTGACTATATTGGCATAACTAATGATTAAATACGCAATCAGAATTTCACTATGACTAATGACTAAAAATGGTTATAAGTTGAAATAAGACATAATATTAATAAAAAAATATCCTATTAGTTTATAAACATATAAAGTACAGATTATGATAAGTTATGCTGACTAGAAAGGAAAAGGCACTTGAATAGGAAAAGTTTTCCAGATTTTCTTATTTTATTTTTGTGAAGACAATCATCGCACAATTAGTCATCGCACAATAGTGACTAATGACTAAAGATTGATGACTGATCATTTAAACTAATTAATGACTAATCATAACCAACAAACAATAACTAACGATTACTCAGAGTTGTGACTAACTAGTGCCATGTAGTTATGACTAACTAATCAAAAAAATTTAACTGATTTTTTTAAGTTTTCACTAACAATCGATCAGACTATTAGTCATTTTCAATTATTAGTTGATTTTTGCCCAACTCTGCCCAACAGTAATTAGAGCACAAATTTGGTGTTGGACAGTGTAATTTATCCTTCCCCACTTTCTCACCCCGTTCTTGTTCCGCCTATTCCTTCGGCGGGCCCTTTGAATCATTCGCGCATCCGTTTTTCCGTGCGCACGTTTCTCCAGAGGCGTTTACTTTATTTGCGCACGCAGGAACAAACGCGCACACGGGCGTACAGAGGCGCGGAGTATCATGGCCACCATAAAGGACTGCGCGCACGCATAAATCCCAATTACAACTACCAATGGTGCAGGCCAGCGGCCGTGACACGCTGCAAAGTGCAGCCGGCCCATAAATTCTGCCGGCCGGACGTACCGAATTTTCCATGCAATTTGAATAAGAGATACGCATTTGGGGGAAATATGCACGTGCCCGTTCGCTCGCGTGCACCACCGACGTTCGTCCATCTGTACTCTTCAATGTGCGCGCGGTATTTTCGGTTGCGCACAGCGTTCAAAGCGCCCGCCGGGCTTATTGTTTGTGCTGTATCTACCGGTTCGCTATTATTTTCGAATAAATTCAGAGGCTCCAGGAAAAGATCCGCGCGCACACACACGCTCGTTACGATTCTCGGATTTCAGCCTCCCCGTTCGACACCGTGGATTGGATTTCTTGCTGAGTGCTCGAAAATGATCGGATTTTTTTTTTTTTTATTCCTTCACTGACCCCCTGCCGATATATCATGAATCGCCTCGAGCGCCTCGATCGTGGAAACCAATTACCAGCTACACCGGACTTTTAACAGGTTTCGGCTAACCAGTAATTAAATAAAAAGAAACGAAGATCCCGGGGGTAGAAAAACGTTCGAGCACAAACATTGTCCGCAAAAAGATAGTAACCGGTTCGGAACAGGAAGTAAATTCTGAACGAGGCGAAAAATGGTCAAGTAGAAAGCAGAGAGTAAATATTACCTGTGTAATTTAATGAGCGAACGAATGCTTTCTATCAGCGCAGGAGCTCGCTTAATTCGTTGTGGTGGAGCTTCATTTATTTTATTTCTCGTTGGTTCGAGTAAATTCTATTGCTGAAATTCTTGAATGCAGCACTTAACACTTCGCACCGGGAATTGCGATGCAAAATTCCCGAAAATATTGCAACTGGTGCGGTTTTCTCGAATGGCTTCACTTGACGTAAAGAATTAGACTTGCTGGTAATGAATTCTGTTCGCGCGCGCGCGCGCGCGCTTTATTGAAACGGAATTACGAAAGACGTTGTGTCCTTCGCCCCGCGACCAAATATTGCTTTCTTTCTTTGGTATTTATTCGGGATTTGCATATTGTAAATAACAAAGATAAAATCATATCAAGAAAATTCTATTTAAACCCGTATATTATGTAAAATTATTCTTAAAATATTCTGCTTTGTATTCGAAAGACTCGTTATTTCAAAGATCTATTTATTCAGATGAAAAAACAATACAACAAAAATTAATGTTTAGTGATATTTATCGGTACGATTGCAACATTCGTATGCGATTGTATTAGCGCGCGCTTTATTGAAACGGAATTACGAAAGACGTTGTGTCCTTTGCCACACGACCAAATATTAATTTCTTTCTTTGGTATTTATTCGGGATTTGCATATTGTAAATAACAAAGATAAAATCATATCAAGAAAATTCTATTTAAACCCGTATATTATGTAAAATTATTCTTAAAATATTCTGCTTTGTATTCGAAAGACTCGTTATTTCAAAGATCTATTTATTCAGATGAAAAAACAATACAACAAAAATTAATTTGTATTATTCATCTAATAGTAAATGGAAAGGAAAAATAATGTGATCCAGACTTCTCCAACGTTTACACTAAACAACTACAATTCCGTCCGATTTCCTCTGACCAGTTAATGTTTAACGATATTTATCGGTACGATTGCAACATTCGTATGCGATTGTATTAGCGCGCGCTTTATTGAAACGGAATTACGAAAGACGTTGTGTCCTTCGCCCCCCGACGAAATATTGCTTTCTTACTTTGGTATTTATTGCATATTGTAAATACCGAAGATAAAATGTTATCAAGAAAATTCTATTTAAACTCGTATATTATGTAAAAATTATTCTTAAAATATTCTGCTTTGTATTCGAAAGGCACGATATTTCAAAGACCTTTGTATTCGGATGAAAAAACAATACAACAAAAATTAGTTTGTATTATTCATCTAATAGTAAATGGAAAGGAAAAATAATGTGATCCAGACTTCTCCAACGTTTACACTAAACAACTACAATTCCGTCCGATTTCCTCTGACCAGTTAATGTTTAACGATATTTATCGGTAGGATTGCAACATTCGTATGCGATTGTATTAGCGCGGGTAATCAATTCCTGTTAGACAAACAGGATTCTGCGGAGGTGACGATAGCGCAGGCGTGTTCATACGTGGAACGTATTACTTGTTAATTCAACAACCGTGAACGGAAGGATGCGGATAGCTTTAGGGTAAATACGGAGGCCAAGCAAGGACCGAGATAAACTGCGCGTTTTCGCTTGTCACATAAGGCTGACCTGCACGACAAAACATATCTACACACGTGCGTGTAGCCGCGTATGGGTTAGCCCGCCTCATTAATGGTTAAAGCTAATACCAGAGGCTCAGAACTAATGGAAATAGCACGACGACCCCTCTGATCCCGAACTATCGTGCACCCCTGAGGCACTACCCACCATAAAATAACGTACGTCCGGTGTATCGGGTGATTTAGCGACTTCGCGAAGTAATTCCCGTGAAAACATTATTAAAAAGTTTCGTTTTCGAATAGTCGACAAACTTCAATGCCTTATTCACTTCTACTTATTAAAGAATCCTGTGCTATACGTGAAAATAATATTCGTATTCTGTGCACTGTATTCATTCAAAGATTAACAAATCCATCTTCACGAATTATTTTAGTTCATCTACATTTTTTTTTATTATAAGATCTTCAGACCCTTAAATGGGTCCATTTCGCTTTACAATTGGTGTTACAATGTTACAAAAAATTTGTTCCGTTTTACAAATATAAAGTACAGGTTAAATATAAATTGAATGGATAGCTTACAGTCTTTGAAAAAGGTATAAGAACATTAGAGAAACGTAATATTTTAAAAATTTGAAAGGATTAAAGCAAAATCAACGTGGAGCAGACGGAATTTTTTATGCAATCTCCTAGAGCATTTTTGAATCCATTAGTGACCCTAAATTTTTTAAAACATTTTAGAGGGTGTATTTAGAGCTGTATGTACACATTCATTTTTTAAATTGACTCCATTACTGTATTTTTAATCAATGAACGAGTGATAATGCAATGATTTTACATGCACTGTTTTTCTAGTAAATAAATGCTAAGTATAATTAGAATCAAACGTTGTTTCATTATTACAACAGAATGTTGTCAATGAAAGATTTATGTATTTGGACAGTACATTGCGAAATCAATTGAGCTGAAAATCACCATTCTAATTAAAATAAAGATTTCGACGTCTGAACGTAATTTTAACATTTTCCATTGGCATCTATTTATTGGCTAAACTAAGTTCAATTAAATGAATGTAAATCTGAAATAATGACTGGTCTCAATTTCTTCCAAAAAAAAAAAAAAAAAATGAACGAGCATAAAAATGCACAAGTTTCTGGACCACGAGCATCAGTAAATCATCTCGCATGACGAAACAAGGAGAATCGGTGCGGTGTGTCGTCAACTTATCGGTATTTCAATATGTAAATCGCGGGCAGCATAGTCGGGCACTTAGTTTCGAAAAAAATTCCGGTTCTTTTTCCCTCGGCTGGCGGTAGAATGAGGTCGAAGGGGGCGGTACACGCGAAAAAGAACTCGAAAAGTAATAGCAGCCTCGTCGGGATTCACCGAGGAAAAATGATAATCTTGTTCCACATGCACAAGTATCCCTGCATCTTGGCGAGCGAGCGCGGGCATAAATAACAAAGTGGATTTCCAGATTTTTCATATGACCGAAACCTCTTCGTTTCTACGGATTTATCGATCCTCCGGCACTATTGTCGTGCCTCGTTCCGGACAAAACAAAAAGAAGCATACACCCGCGCTTCGATCGTATTAGAATGACCGGCAAACCAGAAATGGCCGACAAAAAAAAAACAAAAAAACTGATTTCGGTACATCCATTTCCCGAGACCCGGCGAACATTTATTGTGACTTAGATTTCCCAGCATTTAGAACGTGAAATATGTAAGCTGACCAGAAGCACGCTCAATTCTCTTTATATAGCACGGTCTTTTATGCGAATTCGAAATGACACCGTTTAGAGAACAACACGCAGTTCTAGCTTTATATTTACCCACGATACATTCTGATTCAGCGCTGTTCATTTACTGTCTTTCGTGTTTCAGTATCGATCCTAGCTACTCTTAATTTATTTTTAATGTTTGACGTATGTTCTTGTTGGCAAATGTAAAAATTGTTGTAGATATATACTTTCTTAGATGAGAGAATCGATATTAAAATGTATTTCCTATTTCTAGAAAATCAAGCATGTTATTGATTGAATGTTTCCATTTGGGATTATTGCCAATTTCCGTACAAAAAAGAGACCTCATTCTTGTTATACGTCTTTTGGATGTTCGGGTTCAATAAAATTTTACACATTTTTGATAAGCTGCATTTTGACTGTTTTCCCATTAAAAAATTGCACAAGCTGTATTTACAGAAAATCATGTAAATTATTGATTTTCTGATGGTCCTGTTTGGCTTGTTAAAAATAATCATTAGTGGAAGAAAGAAGATTGAACTACATACATTCAAAATTCACCGGTCATCTTTACTTATTAATAAAAATAATACTATACATTCACTGAAAACTTACAATAACGACATTAAAAGAAAAATTGGAAGTGAACAGTCTCAAAAAATCGATTTCAACCATTTTTAAAACCGTATCAAAACTGTTTAATAAAGCGAAGAAAAATAGCGAATGTAAGAATGGCGCTCACGGTGTCGTTGCAAAATTTGCTATTAACAGACCGGAATGTTTTCGCGTGCGACCGTACGCATATTTTCCATGGGCTGGCAATTTGAATAATGCTCATCGTCGTTACGTTTAGCCAATCACAATAAAACGGCGAACGCACGGCGACGCGGGATAAATATTTCTTGCCGGGAATAACATTAATTACCGATCGGCCATTGACGACCGGTTTGCTCGCGGGCCCCGGGTGAAAAATTGAAACATGGGAATGCATGATTCCGCTCCGTGCTGCTGCGATCGTGCCGGAACGTTTTTAGTCCCGAGTAACTCGAAACCCCGCGGGCGAAATTAGTGATTCCATATTAAAAGTCACGGGGCCGTTGTTTATTTAAGCAAATGTGCAAGAGCCGATAACCGGAGATGGAAACAAATGCGAATCTCGATAAATGTGCGCGTGCGCATTTGGCTGTGTGTGCGCGCGTATGTGTCACGATGGGGCGTAATTTACGGGGAACAATGAAATATAATTTTCGCGTATGATGAATTCCCGGTTTTTATATCGACCGCGGTATATCGACAAGTTCGACAATGAAACGACGGGGCGATCTCGTTTCGTTTGCGATTCACGGTGAAACGCCTCGGTTTTTGTTAACCGAACGCGGTATCTTGTAAAATGTATCCGCCGTGTGTATATTTACACGGAACGTCCGAACTTACGAGACTTGCAAATTGGGTAGGTATGCATACAAACTGCACGCGCGCGAGATCTGAACGAATACCGCGGCCAAAAAGGAGGAGCGGGGCGACTCTTTATGCAAAAATGCGCCGGGGCACGCAAAAACATTTAATCACTTAAAGCTTGCAGTTGTTCACCGTTTAAAGGAGACGCGGGAATAAAAAACGATGCTGTTTCTTCCGCTGTGACTGTTGTTCTACCGTTATGCCAAAGTTATACGCGTTATCTTTGCCGCTGATGAAAAAGATGATGCTGCCGTTTCTGTTTACCCACGCTGGAAGCAACAACGGACCATCAAGATTTCGAAATTGCAAGCTGCACGTTTCAGTTGCAACGGGAACATATTTAATATGTACGATACGTGGCATAACTTTTCTACGTAATTTATGAATGAATGCGTAGAGCTGGACACGGTTGGGGCCCCTCACGCGCTTGCTTCCCCCCACCAACCTCTCTTTGTCTTCGTTGCCCCACTCAGTGTCGCCAGATGAGGGGAGTCACGGTGAAATGATGTACCCCCTCCCTCACCAGAGCGGCAGAGGAGTTCAGGAGAGTGGACTATAGAGTAATATGTGACACACATGTTACAATTCATTTTATTTATAATAAAGAATGTTTATAATCTGTAGAACGATTTGTATGATTCATTTCATTAAGTAGGTACGTACATAATAAGTACGATGCGCTGCAATAACCTAAAACTTGCGAAATGTCATGTCATTGTTGCGTCCGCATCGCGCACGCGCAACGTGTCACATATTACGATTCTGGCCATCAGAGAGGGGGTACCTGTATTCCCCTCGATTTTCTCGACCTGGCGACACTGGTCAAGAAGGATCCGCGGAGCTTCCCCCACCAACTACTCTTTCGTGCAGCGCGCACCTTCGCTGCGCAACGGTGCCTCGTGCCTTCCAGTGCCTTCGTTTCCCCCACTCATACGTCCCTCAATTGCCGACGAGGTTGGTGGGGGAAGCAGGCAACGCAGGGGCCCCTTCCGTGCCCATCACTGCTCCATGGTAACGGCGCTCACTGGAGGGGGACAGTGGACGCTATGGTGGGGACGGTTTTGCCTCGATTCAAGCAAATGTTCCCTGCACTGGTGTAGAGCTTATATCAAACAGCTGTTTTCTTCGTGGGAAAGTCGTTGTTCTTTCAAGGAACAATAAAAATTTGTAAATTATAGGATTTAACGAAGATATACTTATGTTGTAATATTTAAATTAGACGTTGCGACGATAATGTATTTCGTGAGACGGTTAATTTACGTTTCAGAATAGCTTTCGCAGCATCATCTTCAACTCGAGGGAGTATTATCTGTAGTATAGGAGATTGTTCTTCATCTTTTCGTTTCCACTAAAACAATGCACTCGTAAAACTTCGCATAAACCCACTGACATAAAGCTAAACAATTTAAAGTACCCTAAAAGGTGAATAGATAATAACTGCGAAGATTTCCTTTTATTATGAGAAGAAGATGACGGGGGATTGTGTCGTTAAAACTCGAGCAGCAGACAGTTTTATATAGATTATTGTAAACGTTGTATAGAAATTGTTGAATGATCTTGATATACTTGATATAAAACGATGTATTTACTGTATTTTATCGTTATTCGCAGATCTTATTTGTACTGGTTAATCTATAAAATTTATAAACAAACATCACAATATTTTTACTTAATTTTTAACATACCATTAATTTTTTTTTAACATTTACATTCTCGTTGATAACGGCTTGTACTTTTTTAAGCTCCCTAAAAATACTCTATGGTAATTATAAAAATCTACCGAGCAATAAAAACAATAGATTAATTATATTTTTTAGCTAAAATAATTACACGTCACATCGCCGCTATGTTTAACACACCGACACGATCGTAAAATGGCTGCGTATCGGTTGCGTGTCACTTAACATTAACCCTTCCCGATCCGCATGTACTAAAATACCTACTAAAGTATTTACCTTCGGTTGAAAGTAAAACGTTGTTGCGAGGAGAACGCCTAGATTGAATTTAATTCGATGTAATCTGGAAACTATACAATTTCTCTCTAGATTTCCAAAAGTATTCAAAGACGTCGGAAAAATGAAAAAACAAAAAAAAATAATATGGAAGCGGCTCTAAAGAATTCGCACATAATTCAGAACCAACTCTTTTACGTCACAAGTACTGGCTCCCGACATGTATAAGGTTCTTCTTATGCGGCCCAGATATTAAAGGCCTGCTGATCATCTTTGATTTTATTAAGCGATGTGCAATAAAAATTTAATTTCATAAAATTAATGTAAACAAGCAGAAGCTACAATGTAGTCTAAGTTAAGTGTCGCATTAAGATATTATATACTACGTTAATATGTTCATGTATTGTATTGTATATGCTACATAAACCATACCTGGTTTAAAGCAATAAATAAATAAATATAAATAAATAATTCAGAACAGTAAGGATTAGAATGGCAGGAGGTAGGATGTATACCGTGCGAGTCGGGGAAGGCATTAAAGTCAATCAGGATCCGTAAAAACGTTCTAAATCTCGGTAATTTATGGTGTAGCCTATATGAAACGAATAGAGCACTTGGTTTAGCAAGAAAGCCGGCTACATCGTAAAAGATATCTGCGTTCGAACCCGGGGGATAAAGCGAAGAATCGAGTTATCATGCTGATCCTTTTGGTTGGTCTGCACTATTCAGGCGGATACCATGCGATGCCATGCTATGCCGCCGCCGCCGCCACCGCCGCCACCGCCGCCGCTATCCGCTATGGCTCAGGTATATAAAGTGCCGACGATGAGTCTGTAATAGCTTTGCGACGAGATATATAAAGTTATTCGTGCACGTGAACAACTGCCGGCTAACGGATCACGTTTATTACGAGCCATAGCGCAACAAAGCACCCCCGACACGATCCATCTAACCGTTGGTAAGGTTGAGGGGCATTACATTAATGGTTGCGCGGTGATCGCTGATCAGGAGGGTCGCCAGAGTCCCACCAGTATACACAACCTGATTTATTTGCGTACCGCAAGTATTCATTCAAAAATATTCTCATATTCCCTCGAACGACCTCTGTTCTCATCCAGCTGCGCACGCAAATTCGAATTATTATAGCAACTACGAAAACGTGCATCAAGCGTACGCACAGTGGTCCCTTGCCAAAATTATTTATAATGTTTAAGGGGCTGTGCCGCACCCAACTACCACCACCACCCTTACCACTCACACATCGATAGATCCGCATATACGTATACGAAATGCAAGGGTTTACGGCAAAAGAAACTGACGCCTCAATATTGCAATTTAAAAGTTCAGACCGGGTCGATTATGTTTCCTAAGAGTCCTGGCCAGGGTGGTTCAGAGCCCAAATTTTATATTTTTACGTTGTTGAAGAGTAATTTTCTATAATCGGCAGCGCTGACTTGTGACAAAAAGTATTCTGAAAACTATTCTATAGCAAGCACCAACAATTTCGTAAAATTTTTGAAATCGACTTTTGGCCAGCTAAATCGCTGAAAGGGACCACTGTGCGACGTTGGACAAATCACCGATATTTATGATAACAACTAGACTGCATATCTTTGTGCAAATATTCTCAATTCAGATTAGAACAAGAGATTCGAGTAGCAGCTTGAATGTATTATAGTTGGTTCGCTCGGACTCACGAACGACCCTGGTTTCCGTAGCAAGGGTTAATTGCGGAAGGTGAATTCGCCTGACAAAAAAACTTGGGTACGTTCAAAAATCCATATTCGACTAGGGAATGTGTCGCGTGAAATTGCAGTACATTTTTTTCTCCTGCTGTTCCGCCCTTTGGTTCCACCCCTAACCACCCCCTGGAGTGCAGCGGCGGAAATGTGTTGTGAAATATTTAACCCAGCCTCTCCCGTTACCACCCCCAGCAGCAAACCGCTTTCGCTTCACAGATCTCTCTCTCTCTCTCTCTCTCTCTCCCTCTTTCTCTCTGTCTCTCTCTCTCTCTTTGCTTCACTCTCCCCTTTTCACCTCGGACTCTCTCTCTCTGTTTACCCTGGCTCTCTCCGCAATTCGATGCCGAGCTAGGAACATCCGGTGCTCTGCATTATTAAATACACGACACCGACCTCTGGTTATCCTGATTTTATGGGAAATCCGTGAATGAAATAACTTGTCTTTCTTCCTGTCAATGCCTTCAATTTTTACGTGGGTACGCGCGAAATACATGTTCCGCAAATATCGCGCGAATTCGTCCATCCACTGTGATTTCTTTCCGAAATCTGACACTTGTAAGTGTATTTTATTGCTGGTATTTCTGCCTCCGAAAAGCTGGACCGAGATACGAATATCTTGAATACGAATGGATCAATCTCGGTGAAAATGATTTTAATGTTGTAATGTCATGGTGCAATATTATTTTTAATTTATGGAACGTACATGTTCAGACTGAATTTTTGCCATCGACTAAAAAATTAAATTAACGAAATTTGAGTTCATTGAATGTGTTGATTTAATGTTTGGGAATTCACATAGGGTAACTGCACCAGTGAATGAACATTTAAGAAATTGTTCAGGAAGATATTTTATTTAAAAAAAAAATGTGAATTAAAGGAATCTCATATATGCCAAATGGCTCCCTATACTTAATTTGTCAAAAATAAATGAACACAAATAAAATGAAATTATTATTATTTGTCTTTATTAAACATTAAATAAGAAATATAAAAAATACCAGTTAATGAACACTACATTCTAGTAATTGAACAATAATGGAAAAGCAAAAAATACAAAAATACAAAAGCGTTCATTTACTGGTGCCCGTTTATTCACTGGTGCAGTTACCCTACTTGAATTATGATAAGGGACCATAATTTCTATTTGAACGTGCAATATTTTTGCAACACCTTGTACGTGTCCCTGCAGCAAATCAATAGAAAAATGTGGAACATTCTCCCAACTAGTTACTGTTGCAATTCATGTTTACATTATATCCTGAAAGTGTAAATTTCAGTTTTGTTATAAATGCAAATATCAATTTTATTTTGTTTTATGCTCTCACCGTAACACATTTGACCAAACTGCAAGTTACAGTTCCATGCAGTTTATGGATGAATAAATATCACACTGAAAATTGTAAACTAGATTCCACTGAAATGAATATTGTATTCAATTTATCGTTCGTTCATTGTCGATTTCATGACACTATTTTATTATATATATATTTGCTACGTTGCGAATTTTCATTTTATAGTATACAAGAACGTTAAATAACGCTTTACCTTAAAAAGCCATTGTTGCAAAAGAGCCTTAATTCAAACAAGAGTTGGATCGTTTTATTGTATCCACTAAATTCAGCAGAATTATTTTTAGCTGGATTTTTAACGAAACAAATGTATCGCACAATATAGAAATAATAAATCATAGTGCATCAAAATAGTGAATTAAAATCCATAAATTAACCAGACAGACCACTTTTTCACAGAATTTGGAAAACAAACAAACCTTTTTAACAGCACTCAACCTATCGCATACAAATTCGTGCGATAAACGCTGAATACAATTCCGGAAGCAGTAGAAATTGATGTGTCCGCCATTATCCGATTGCATATTTAAAATCTAATCCATCAAACATTAAGTCAGAGCTCGGATACGTTGACAGCGAACGTGTAGATCATTGCCATATTTATTTAATACACGCATGTACAATGAATAGTCCCGCGTAGCAACAAGTAGTTAATAATAAATATACATTTGCATGGCCGATGTTAATCGCACGAAGCGGAACGCGATTTACATAGAGCGAAAATCGCATAGAGTCGAATGAATTCGCATCAGGATACAACGCGACGAGTATAACACGGTTTGAAAAATAACGAGATAGGATTATTATTAAATATCAAATAAATAAAAATTGTTTGCATAAAATCCGCAGTCTATAATTAAGGCTGTGAATTAAAACAATTCAAGGAAGCGCATTTCGTGCAATCGATATACATAGAAAATCTGAAAATAATTTATAATTTCCTCAAACAATGTTCTGTTAAAATTTAAAAACAATGTAAACCTATTTAATTTAAGCCAAATGTAATAATACTGCACTTGTTATATAAACCACTTGGTTTAAAGCAATAAATAAATAAATACATAGAAAATCTGAAAATAATTTATAATTTTCTCAAACAATGTTCTGTTAAAATTTAGAAACAATGTAAACCTATTTAATTTAAGCCAAATGTAATAATACTGTACTTGCTAGATAAACAACTTGGTTTAAAGCAATAAATAAATAAATAAATAAATACATAGAAAATGAAAATTCTCATTTCGCAGAAAAATTTTCAGTTTAGCTACCACAATTTCATTCTCTGCTCGTCCGGAGAAGCACAATTTTACGGAAACATCTACGGCGAAGTGATTAGCTTCTCCGGGAGCCAGAGTATGTTGAGATTCCTTTGCACCTGTCTTTTAATAACAAACGCGTGTGAGACGTAGGGGAGCAGGTGACGAAAAATAAAATAATAATCCGACGTCAAGCTCCGGCAGGGTCGTCGTCGTCGTCGTCGTCGTCGACGTCGACGGAGCTTTGACGGTGGCCGGCTGTTGTCGGTCTCCTTTTAATAATTAATATCATTACGCACGCTTGAACGAGCGGTGGTAAAGCACGCCGACCATGTATGTTATCTTGGACAGGTGGCTGTTTCTGACTATTTAGCTCGGCTCGCATGGCTGCCAGGTAGATAATGCTGTGCTGCTACGCCACGTGCCCCGCGTGCATGCATCCCGAATATCTACACATGCCGCGATAGTGAAATAAAACCGCGGCCGGAAACGTTCGTTTTTTAATCCACCGAACAGTCGACACCTCATATATTTTTCCACGAATAACTGTGTGGAACGGCGACATTTACAGTAAACGTTTTCCAAATAAAGTTTCCACCAGGCGTTTGTATTTTCAACGGAAATACGGTTATAATACGCCGATTAATATGCGGGCAGCATGAAGTTCATTTTAATATGCTTTCTATCGTGTGACCAATTTTTCCGCGCGGAATCGCTCTGCGAATTAATTTTACCACTTTGTTCTGCACACGTGCGCCGCGCGAAATGCGCTTCTTCTTTTTCATTTACTTAAATCGTGTACTTGAAGGATTATCGAGTTATCCATTAATTGGGTGATTTAAGTAGTCTGAAAAATGGACATTTACTATTTTAGAAATTGGATGGATTGCGAATTTGATGCATTTGTGGGAAAAATGAGTACGGTAAATAAATTTCTATTTGGTTTGTTGCAATCGATGGTTGTTCTAGCAAACAGCTCAACAAAAAGGACAAGCGATAATTAAGAAATCGGTCTGCTAATTAATTTTCCCACTTTGTTCTGCACACGTGCGCTTCTTTTTCATTTACTTAAATCGTGTACTTGAAGGATTATCGAGTTATCCATTAATTGGGTGATTTAAGTAATCTGAAAAAAGGACAATTTACAATTTTAGAAATTGGATGGATACTAGATTGCGAATTTGATGCATTTATTTAAAAAATGAGTATAATAAATAATTCACAAATATCAATGTGCTGGTTTTAGCTAATACGAATTATCGAAGGAAAAATTAAATTTCTATTTGGTTTCTTGCAATCGATGGTTGTTCTAGCAAACAGCTGAACAAAAAGGACAAGGGATAATTAAGAAATCGTGGGGTCGTGTTTATTTCGCGAATCGCGGGGAAAGTTTCTCGATCGGGCAATTCCCAGGCCGGTCGTTCCGAGCAATTCTGATTTCCAGTAATCACGCAGACTTTTTTTAAGATGCAACGATAAGTGCAGGGGGGTCAGAGCCGTATCAAGGGAAACTGTATCAGAAGGTCGCTGGGTGTTGATTTATACCCGGCTATGACTTACACGGGTATGTAAGGGCGCGTCGAGACTAACAATAGTTATGCGCGAATGCGAAACGGGCGAAACGCCCGTTTCAAACTCCGTATCACCGATCGGTAGGCCCGGCGAGTAATTAAAAATTTAAATAGAGCCTTCGATAAGGGAAATGATCAATCACGGCCTGTGTTGCAGTCGAGCCGAGCCCTCTTTCACCCCGTTTTCCAACCCCCTTTTTCCACCCTCGGCCACCCACGTTTTCCGTCTCTATTGACTATAATACGTGCAAACGGGAAAACCGGTGATTCTACCGGCATATTCCTGGGCTTTTATTAGACAAATAAGGAAAGTCCCCGGCATAAAAGCCCCGGTTCTACAACGGCAGACATGCCAGTGCCGCGTTCACTTGATGAGTTAGCGGGTACAGCTTCATTAAGGGTGAATGGATACCGGCGGACATACTGCTTGTTCCCTGTAATTATGCGGCGTCTCTTAGTAATTCAGAAAGTTCGTCAACTTCATGGCCCACGATGGTTACACGAAGACATTTTAACGTTCCTTTCATTTCGTTCTAAATGTCTTCCGCGAAGAACCATGCGGAATCTATATCTCATGGCGTTTGAACTAATCGGCGGGCCAAATTGAACGTCAAATTTAAACTTCGCGCCATTTATTTTTATATTTCGACGATTTATACTTTCACAATTACCGAATTTATAAACATATTTTTATCGGATAATTTTCACACGAACTTCTTTGTCGAAGCACAGATCGCAATAAAAATTGTGCGAATTGTGTCATTATTACAAAATTTACATGGTGTTCAGAGATTTACTAGCCACCGTTTTTCTTGTAAATAGTAAATATTAGAAAAAAGTAAAAGAGGAAAATGTAGTACTGTTTTTCATACGCAAAAGTGTTTATACTATTTTGTTAGATATGAAGGTGACCTTCAATTTCTCAAATGGAATGCTGTATATTTTTTATATCACATGAAAGCGTGTGTCTAGACGAATTCATACTACACGGTGACCTTGAAGGTCATGCAAGGTCAGACATGGAAGAAACATTTTGAATATTTCATACGAAAACATCATCTGATTCGTGTGAATAAGGAATACTTGTAAACACATTGGTATGAAAGCATACAAAATGTTTCTTCCATTTCTGACCTTGCATGACCTTCAAGATCACTGTGCAGTATACGGACGAATTTGTCTAGACACACGCTTTAATGTGACATCAAAAAATATATAGCATTCCATTTAAAAACTTGAAGGTCACCTTCATATCTAACGAAACAGTACGAACACAAAAAAATTACATACGCCATTGTGTTGCGTATGAAAAACAGTACTAAATTTTCATTGCAAATCTGCTCGGCTCAGAATTCCAGAATGGCTGACAACTCGCAGCTGCCATAAGGAGCATCGACGCTACCGAGCAACGGCGCAACTGCGCTCGCAATTTTCCGTTTCTTCTGCGTGGGTGTCGAGCCGGACTAAGAGCAGTCAGGAAATTACGAGGAGCGGCTAATGCAATTCCGCGGCGAGCGGACCAGGGAACACCTCCACGGTGGGGGGGGGGGGGGGCAGGTTGCCGAGGGTTTTCGGGGCGCACCATGGAATTTGGCATTCCTGCAGGTCAGCCTAATTGCTATGGGCCACGCGGACCAGGAATTAATAATTAAAATAAAATACAGCGAACGGGTCCGCGCGAGCTACATCCCTACCACCCCTGTTAGTCGACGACGCCGCCGCCGTTGGAGGGTGGGTCGGAGAGGCTGGACCGCGGGGGTGTTCTGGTTTTCAGCCCCGCAGGCAGTAATATGCATAATTAAACATACGTGACTTATCTGCTGAAAAATGTTGCGTTTAACACCCGCTCGGCCGGCGGAGTTGTTGCGCCGCCCCCTTTCGCGCGGTTTCCTCTTCGCGCCCTGCAACCCCGCCGCCCTGCAACCCCGCCGCCACAAACCATAGCGCGTGACATAGTGCGCGTGGTCCCCTGCAGATACCATGACTCGTATCGTGTGTCCGCGGTTTTTCGAATTATTTTTTTCCTTCCCCCGCGCTCGACGCTTCATCCCCTCTCCCCCACCCCACCCCCAACTACGCAACCCTCTTTCTCTCTTTCGCCTCGTTTTCTCTACCCCTTTTCAATTGTGTTTCGCGCCCTTGGCGCTCGATACGCTCGCGTGTTCACCCTTTCCTCTCCGCTGGCTTCGCTATGGCGGCGTTTATTAGGTGCAATGTAATAATGTCAATATTACCATTTTCTTTGGTGGTGGTCAACTGTAAACCTGACTGGAGTGGTCGAATGCAGCGCTGGGTGGAATTGTGGGTAAGTTGCTCAAGCACCAGAAATATTCTCTATGATTATTCTCCATACAGGGTGGCCCACTTGTAGTTTCGCACGCAATTATTTCTCAAATTATATCTAGCTGTGAAAAATATTTCTACCCCCCAACCCCCAAAAATAGTGGAAGTTTTATTGGAAATATTTTTTACAACGAGAGCTATATAGTTTGCGAAGTAACTTATCAGGAAAGTATACGCTATTAAAAATAATAGTAAATGTGTGTGAGGAAAATCAATACCATGTCTTCTAATTCTTTTATAAAAAAATATTTCTGCCCCCAACCCCTAAAAATAGTGGAAGTTTTATTCGAAATATTTTTTACAACGAGAGCTATATAGTTTGCCAAGTAACGTATCAGGAAAGTATACGCTATTAAAAATAATAATGAATGTGTGTGATAAAATTGAATACCATGTCTTCTAATTCTTTTATAAAACAATATATCTGCCCCCAACCCCCAAAAATAGTGGAAGTTTTATTCGAAATATTTTTTACAACGAGAGGTATACAGTTTGCGAAGTAACTTATCAGGAAAGTATACGCTATTAAAAATAATAGTAAATGTGTGTGAGAAAATCAATACCATGTCTTCTAATTCTTTTATAAAAAAATTGATACGATACTAATAAAGTATATATCGAATACGAGAAAGTAAAATTTTCACATCGGTATATTCGTTTCACAAATTCTCTTATCTGACTAACAACGTACATTCTTAATTTTCCTATCATAATTTCATACCCTTTAGAAACGACACTGTACCAAGCATGGTTTCCTATTTCCACGTCAACATGCGCACCAAGCGTTATGAATATGCATGCATCAATCACGCCTCTAATAGCCGAAGGAAAAAGTGTTCGAGACCGCGAGGCAAATGAATCTACGATCTAGAAAATCGACCATGAAAGCGCTACGTGTAATTATTTCGTAGGAAAATATGAGAGCGAAAGCAAATCCGAACGCGGTATCTCATCTTTGAAAATCGTGGCAACAGTTCGAAGGGGGTGGGGAAGGTTCATTATTCATTCTGTAATTGTTTAGTTCAGCGAGTCGATAGTGCAAATAGAAACTATGCAAATGGTCGCGAAATAAAAGTGCACTAACTGGATGGCGATCATATGGCACACACACACACACACATACAGAGAGAGGGAGAGAGAATATGTTCGCGTATGCACGGTTTCGAAGTCTATACTTTCCTTCTTCCGTGCATGTAAATATCTTTTCGGAATATCTAGACTCACGTGAGGTCTGTATATGTATGTAATTGATGAATGCATGAATACAAATCAGGCTTGTTAATCTCGTGAAAGTGTCAACATCAGTTATTCTTATACCCATGGCTGGCGAGGGGATGATGACGAAACCGGGTTCCAAGCCATCGAGTCGTCGCTCGAATTCAACTAATATTTATTTACCTATTTATCAAATAAACGGAACCTATCGCACACATGAGAAAGTAAGAAAAATCATAAGGGATGCATCACATCATGATTTTCTGCGTAGAGCGTCCATAAATGAATTTGACGATGAAATATATCAATAGCACACATGAGAAAGTAAGAAAATTCATAAGGGTTGCATTACGTCATAATTTTCTGCGTAGAGTGTCCATAAACGAATTTGACGATGAAATATATCAATAGCACACATGAGAAAGTAAGAAAAATCATAAGGGATGCATCACATCATGATTTTCTGCGTAGAGCGTCCATAAATGAATTTGACGATGAAATATATCAATAGCACAAATATGGAAAACATTGCACAGCGACGTTAAAATCCTGACCGAAGCCGAGACATAGTGTTTGATATTAATACTACCGATCCATTCGAGTTACGCTGGGTAACACACAACACTGCACATTCGCGAATATGCGAAAGTTTTTGCCGCATCCCCCCGTGCGCTACTTCCAATCGGGGGGGGGGGGGGAGGTGTAAATATACAGGGTGGAAGATAAATCTGAGCGTCAATTAGCCCAATCGATTACCACTTATTGTGGTGATTAATTGCCACGGGTAGTCGTTATACGGTGAACGAAATCTGCAACCGCGGATGGAATCATTCGGGTGTTTAATGCGTTCGCGTCTAGGAAATTAAAAGCGTGCCTGTAAAAAGCTGGACGGAATTCATATCTCTGTTAATTATACGTTATTAATTACAAGCGGAACTGTTTTAGGGGCTTTGGGGGTCGCGGAATCTGATGGTGGTGTTATTTATCTGCCGGGATGAGAAACTACCCTTGGAGAGGGTTGCTTTCTTAACGCGGGAAATCGAAACGTCGCTGGTTCATTTAGAACGCGATTGTAAGAAAATAATAAATCAGTTTCTACGAATGTTCAAATAAAAATGTTACGCATTAATTCTGAGCATCAGGAGTTCAATAAAAATGTTGCGCATTAATTCTGAGCATCAGGAGTTCAATAAAAATGTTTTTCCCCTTTCAATGGATTCGATACAAAAAATCGGATAAAAAAAATCGGTCCACAAAATAGTCTGAAGTTTCTGCCGGGATCAGAAACTACCCTTGGAGAGGGTGCTTTCTTAACGCGGGAAATCGAAACGTCGCTGGTTCATTTAGAACGTGATTGTAACAAAATAACAAATCTTATCAGTTTCTACGAATTTTCAAATAAAAATGTTGCGCATTAATTCTGAGCATCAGTGGTTCGATAAAAATGAGTTTCCTCTTTCAATGGATTCGATACGTTGAAAATAATGTAATACCAGATATTTCAAATTAAAAATAAATTGGTCCACAAAATAGTCTGGACTTTTAAGAGGCGGTAGCCAGAATTTCCGCGCAGAGTTTGAAGCAGACCCGAAAACATTCGATTTTTGTCTTTTTGTGCGATCGCGGCCTACGCTACGTTGCGTTCCATCGAGAAGTTTCGTGGCCGGTCAACATTTGTTTTTATTAGCCGCCGTCGGGCGGCGCGTAAATTTATTTTCTCACGGCTGATAGCGTCTATTAAAAGGAACAGCAATAAGAGACGCATGACCGATAAGCGTGGGATGCGGGCGTTCTTTTTTTTTCAACCCTCTCCTCCTCCCGCCCCTCCCCCCTCCCCCCGCTTAAGGAAAGCCTTTTTTCCTGTGGCGATTTTAACAATGCAACAGGGGACCCCGGCTATCTCGGCCAGTATTTCAGCGTGATACCAGTCTGTGACAAATAGCTACCGATGTAATGAATATGAAACGCAACCCCTGACTCCCTCGTCCCTCGCAACCCTTTCACCACCGGCGGCGCGGCGAACAGAGGACGCTTCTATATATACAACGCGGAAAGTTGGAACAAAACCTGCCGCGACACCGCCGGTTTGATCTTCGTTGTGTACGGAATATTTAATTGCGCCCCGTTGTCGCGTTACGACTTATTTAATTCGAAGTTCATAACTCTCCGATAAACGGCCGCGCACTCGCGATTCATGCCGTTTTCATTGTTTCACCTGCGCGGAATGCTAACTAACAGCGCCGCGGCGCGGCGTTCAGGTAATCGCGACATTAGCGCATTCACGAATTCGTTCACGTCGATACTGATAGTCGATTAGCGCGGTGATTGGCAATCTGACCGATCGGTCGCTTCGAGTGCCGATGCTAATCTTTAATCAGGTTTAGAAGCTCATTTTTATTTCAATGTATTCCGATGAACCGAATTTTCCGAATGCGAAGGGTTTAATTGTTCAGACACTGGGACACAACACAATGGTTTATAAACAAAATGTGTTAGTGTTATCGGCGCACGGGTTCGATCGATTGTTACTAATTACTGGCTTTGCAACTTATTAATTTCCAACGTTTCGGTCTTATATCAGACCATTCTAGGAAGAACAATTGCGTCTGTAAATTAATTATTCGATATATTAATACGTTGTAAGTTAACTATAGTAAAAATACCAAAACTTACTTGCTGTATGCATGATGAAACAAATTTATATTTTAACGAAAAGAGGAAAAAACTTTTCCTCTTTTTTAATAAGAAAAAGTAAAAACACGTGCGAGTTCCATGTCAGTAGATCTAACACTGAGACAAAACTGTGGAAAACATTTGAAGGAAACAACTTGAATTCAAAATGTGACAAGAATCTTGGTGTTATGGTAAATTTTTGTATTTTAACATCCAAATTGAATTTGACCTAATTAACATACAATTAAGATTGTATGTGAAAAAGTACGTACTAAGTTTGCTCCTTCAAATGTGTTCCACAGCTTTGTCACAGTGTTTGATCTACTTACATGGAACTCGCACATGTTTTTACTAAAAGAGGAAAAAGTTTTTTCCTCTGTTCGTTAAAATAAATTTGTTTCATCATGCATACAGCAAGTATGTTTTGGTATTTTTACTATAGTTAACTTACAACGTATTAATATATCGAATAATTAATTTACAGACGCAATTGTCTTCTTGAGAATGGTCTGAAATAAGACCGAAACGTTGGAAATTAATAAGTTGCAAAAGTAATTAGTAACAATTGATCGAACCCGTGCGCCGATAACATTAACACATTTCTTGTCAACAAGTTACGATCGATACAAAGAAAAATATTTACAATGGTTTATTATTAGACTCCGGATTTTATGCATTTATGCCAAAAATGAGTAGGTGCAATTTAAAACAGTGAAAACATTAGAAGAATTTACGAGTACTAATATATTATTTGCACTGTATTAAAATGATTAGTGAAAAATATATATTTAGCTCCTGTGTCTTGCGATTGATGCACAAACTTTTTATTTTACATAAAGATCCGAAGTCCAGTTATTATTAGCCTATTAAATTTATGAATGACAATTGTTTGCGTTTGTACCATTTTATGATGACTAATTTCTTTCTTTGATCTATCGTGAATTTTTGGTAGGAGGCCGTTTCGTCGTAAAATGTGAACTTTGGACTCCAATTGTTCTAATTGTGTCTTGCGACTAACAAACGCGATTTCTCGTGCTCGTCATAGCATAGCGCGCGTTTGACGAGCAGAGAACGCTTAACAGAGAGCCGCCTCGTCAGGTTTATCCAGTTTACACGCAATTTACGGTAAACGGAACGAGAGGGGTGGCATTTCAAAGAACTATGTATAATACAAAGTCGTACTTGGCGTTTATTGTAACGCGTGCGCGGGGGGAATAATGCCGTAATGGATGGCTACAAAGAGGACAGCAACGTTTAAAACGATAATAAGGATCTTATTGGAGATAATTCCCGGCTGGACGCTTGTTAACGTATGTATTGTGCTGCGTGACGTTTCGCGAGAAGACGTAAAGCTGTGTGTTTTTCGAATTAATATCTGTTCGTTCGAAAGGGGCGAGAGGGAGTGAGGGAGAACGAAAGGGAGGGAGAGCAGGATCGAGAAAGAGGGTGGGACGCCATTAATGCCGGCAACATCAAGGACAGACGCATCTACAACATCTTTATGCGATGTGTACGAAAGGATTATACCGTGACAAATGAACAAACAGCCTGCGTACCATTTCCTTCCCCTACTCCTTTTCTACTGTAACGACGAACCTGGAACTCTGCCCCCCTTCGTGATCTCTCCTTCTACGTAGCTTAACCCTATCACTGTTTCTCACTCATACCTGACCTCGCTACCTACGTATAACGTCGTATGCTAATTGCTCGGTTGGCTCATGTAAACCCCTATGAAACTGCAAGGGTTGCGTGGCGTCAACCCCGCCGGCTCTGTACCTGCATCTAACAATAGCTAAGGTAAGAGTTTCCACGCAATTAAATCTCACTGGCTCGCGTTATGCAGGCTTTCCCCCGCTTCGCTCACCTTATTTTTCACTTATTCCCCTTCTTTTCGCTACGAGAACGTCCAGTCACCTTCGAAAATTATCTCCTGACGGTCTGACCACTGAACCACCTCGAAACTTGTCCATGCCATATAAAAACATTTCACCGATTTCTGTGGAGATTTTGCTGGGTTGTAATGACTGCTTAGTGGACTCTGTCGAGTACTAAGAACACACTAGTTACACTACTTTATAAAATTATTCTAATTTCGAACGGTATTTAAGCGTACATTTCTTTATGGTGTTGCTTGAAACAAAAGGAGCCTAACCTAGGCTCCTTTATACAGTGTGTAGCCGAATAACATGTACAAGCGGGCACGAGGTGATTCCTTATGAAAAAATTAGAACAAAATATGCAATAAAATTTGTTCATTTAAGTCTTAGTTTTCGAGAAAATCGAGTTTAAAAATCCGCCGGGTTCGCGTGCTCTAGTATAGGCAGGAAGTAGAATAGGTCAGTCATGATCAGACGCATCAGCGGATTCTTATCTAATAAGCATACGTATTCGCTGCATTTTCAAGCTCAATTTTCTTGAACACTAAACCTTAAATGAAACAATTTTATTGCATATTTTGTTCTAATTTTTTTATAAGGAATCACCTCGTGCCCGCTTGTACATGTTATTCGGCCACACCCTGTATAAAGGAGCCTAGGTTACATCGTAACACCGTAAAGCTAGAATACAGTACGAAATTAGAATATTTTTATACAGTAGTGTAAAGTTAGTACCGTCCTTTTAATGAATTACCTAAGCGTTATCCACGTCTGCTACCTTCTTAGTACTCGACAGAGCTCACTAAGCAGTGATTACTACCCAGAAAAATCTCGACAGAAATCGGTAAAATGTTTTTATGTGGCATGGACAAGTTTCGAGGTGGTTCAGTGGTCAGACAGTCAGGAGATCATTTTCGACGGTGACTGGACGTTCTTTTACCCGCTTGTACATGTTATTCGGCCACACACTGTATACAGGAGCCTTGGTTAGGCTGATTCTGCCCTCAGTTTTTAATTTTTGCGATTTCTGTTTCAAGCAACACCGTAAAGCTAAAGTACAGTACGAAATTAGAATATTTTTATAAAGTAGTGTAAAGTTAGTACCGTCCGTTTAATGAATTACCTATAGCGTTATCCACGTCTGCTACCTACTTCGTACTCGACAGAGCCCACTAAGCAGTGATTACTACCCAGCAAAATCTCCACAGAAATCGGTGAAATGTTTTTATATGGCATGGACAAGTTTCGAGGTGGTTCAGTATTCAAACCGTCAGTAGATCATTTTCGAAGGTGACTGGACGTTCTTGTACCCGCTTGTACATATCATTCTGCCGCACCCTGTAATTTTCACGTCTATACATTTATAGAGAAACCGATCAATATAATTTTTCTGATAAAAAGAGAATCTGTCAGTTTCCCGACGTTCGAATGTTTTCCGGGACATGCTGCGAAACAAGTAGGTACACAAAGTCCGGACAGGTGGATGATCCGCATATTTTACGCGGGCAAAGAACCCTCGTTTCAAACGGAATGCTCGATGCAGCAGGACTAATTAGCGAGATCCGGACGCGAAACCTTCGCGCAGGTACGCGCAATGATCGATCGACTTCAGGAAATATACGCGCAGCAGATGTCAAACGCGCGTCAGATCGCGCCTGTCCTTTGACGAGGAAGAATTATCCGTCGCCTGGCGCATAAGAGGATTATCTTTTATCAGGCGTGTTCCTGAATAACGGCGCAGCGGACTAAGCATTTTCGATGGGGACGTATCGTATCGACATAGTTAACACGCGAACACCGAGCAGCAGCAGGACGGCACCGGTACGCGTTCCCCGCGATATTCGTTCGTGCTCCTGATTCACATTCGGGTACCACCTACGCAGGCGAGATAAATGCATCTCGGCGGCGGGGAATGAAATTTATGTCAAAGATAATTGTCACACTGCTAGGACGTCAATCAGGATTTTTCCATCCGTCAGCCGCCGCGGAAATCTCGTCTGACTTTTACGCGGATGTTTTCCTAGCAAGGTTCGTTATGGCCTGCGATCGAAATTAAACTTATCTCTCGACAGCCGATAGTGATCGCCTCTCGGCTTGGGGCGCGGACGGTTCTGTGTTTAACGCGTTCTCGCTGCCTCCTGGATGACGAAAATTAATTTTCCTTGAGCCGTGCCCGGTAAATCACGTTCCGTTTAAAATCTCTGATAAGCGAAAACGTGAGAAGTCTATCAATAAAACAGGGGATCAATTTTATCCATCCGGCTCTCGTTCTTATTAAATTAATTGCTTTGATTTTTTTTAATTCCTCTGACTGAACAGTTAAAAAATTCGAACATAGGAAATCTTGAGTAAAATAACGAGTAACCATTTTAATTTATAATTATATTGTAGGCTGCAAAATTTAAGGAGTACGTCTAGTATATAGTAAAATATACAACGATTAGGTTACAGATTTTTGTGTATTTGTAGCTTGAGATCATGAAAGTTTCATTTTATGTGGCCTCTGGAAGACATTTTTCGTCCCTTTCCGTGAAGAAAATAAGTCATTTTTCAGTGTTTTTTCTACTCGAGCGAGCATTTCATAAAGTCATTTCTGATTCTAGTACATACGTCAATTGCGTTAGAAACACAGATTTCCTCGCGAGGACTCGCCCACGCAGGCTTACATACATATTATTCAAGAGTAAACATTCAAACAGAGCGTAAATAGATCGGTGAGCCGAGTTCCTTCCAGGGTAGTTTACGTTTGATGTTATTTACTTTGCGGCAGTTGGTAGTCCCTGAAAGAAAGTAAGTAGAACAAACAGTAATAAACGAAAGGAGAAAATAAATAGAGGTAACAGTGACACGCCTAAAAAGCGAAAGTCATTTGCTTATATTACGACCAATGTACAATTCTTATAACTCAATCTACCCTAAAAATTATGAAAGAAATTAAATATCTTGTTATACCAAATTGTAAATTTTTCATTTCAGTCTGAATAAAATCTACTTAAAGAAATCAAATAGTAACAAATTTTTCAATATTTGTATTATCCGAAACGGAAAATTATGAACAACAATTCTAACATATTTTTAACTTTATCAATCATTGTTAAACCTCTTCTTGTCAATTATTACTACAGTAATAATGATAGTAAAAATTACTATAGTAATAATTGACAAGAAGAGGTTTAACAATGATTGGTAAAGTTAAAAATATGTTAGAATTGTTGATCATACTTTTCCGTTTCGAATAATACAAATTTATTATTTTATTCAGACTGATATGATTAATAATAGATTCTAAATTCTATAACTGATGTTCAATTTTTAAAATATATTTTTCAATTATTCTGTAACTAATTAAAAGTGTTTTTTTTATATAGTTGTGGTTTCCGGCTTCGTTGAGTCCAGTTTCGCGTCCATGTACAACATCTTCATTTAGAAAAGACACGAGACGAGTTCATTCGTTTGCACGGTGTTTTCCCGAACTGTGCCATCAAGTTCATTCCTTTTACGAGATAAGATATAAAATCCTACCCCTGGAGAAGAGCTCGCGTGTCTCTCATTAACCCGAGACAGCGCTGCTTTTTTCTATAAAGCTCGGCAACTAGCGAACGCGGTAACTTTCGAACGAATAAGACGACAGTTGGAACTTTGTATCAGATTTGTGTCGCTCACTTTATCTCCGGCTTACAATTAGTTTAAAATTGTACCGTAATCTGTACGGGGAATCACATTTAAAGCTAAGAATCGTCCACCGTGATTATACTCTCCTTTTATCTTCGGCCATTGCGATTCGATTCCTCGAACACGGCTTAAATAGTTATCGATATTTCATTCTTCGTATTATAACATATTTGAAGCGATTTTCACAGCAATTCACTTTGCATTCTTTGTGCTTAAATGGACTGTGATATTCGTGCAATTAGGTGTAACAGATTTTCAGCTACGACCTTTCATCAACTTATTTGTTGCATTTCTCTTATTAAAATTACACTAAACGCGATATAATTAGAACTATATTTAGACTCCCAGAGTCGATGACGTAGAATCGGCTACCCCCACCCGGCCGGCCAGCGCGAGACAGGTCCGGACAGGAGTCGCGCTGGCTGGCCGAGAGTCGATGACGTAGAATCGGCTACCCCCACCCGGCCAGTCAGCGCGAGTCAGGTCCGAACAGGATTCGTGCTGGCCGGCCGAGAGTCGATGACGTAGAATTGACTACCCCCACCTGGCCAGGCAGCGCGAAACAGGTAGGACAGGCTACAAAAATTCTACCTGTAAATGGTGTGATTTTCTATATAATTTTCCTTATCATGCGAGGTTGGAAAATATTCCAGCAAATAAAAGAAGCAATTGAAAAATACAGACGAGCACAAAGAAAGTTGTTTCCTTCATTTTATTCTATAAATATGAACATTTCTATTCTCCGCCACGGAACTATCTATATAGGTCCTCCGTCTGGCAAGATGATCCAGAAAAGTGGAAAAGTAAATTCATCTGTACGGTAATGATTGAACTATTAGTTGCTCGGCCATCCCATTCCCCGGCAATGAAACTTTTTACGAGAAGTTCCCGTCGCGGTTATAGCGAAGAAAACAATCCGAATTTTCCACGTGCGGCGACTTACCACGGCAAGCAACGTATCTATTTCGAGCCCTGTGGGATAGCGTTTAGAGAATTGCATTACCAGAGAGGTCCGTTCTTGTGTATACATTTCGCACTCTATATCGCAAATTTGTAAACAGAGTTACACACTGTGTATCGCACTACGATTAGAGATAAATTTGTCAGTTAATTAATGCTCGCTACTACAAAGGGAATAATTAAATTAGCGGTCAAGTTATAGTGCGTTTAATGCCGTGAAATGATCAAAGCGATACGTATGAACCAACATCATGAAAACGTGATGAGGAACGCGCCGTTACGTGCACGCGTGTCTTCGAATTTACATTAATTCGGCTGATTGCTCATTATAGAAAAATTTACTTTGTACTATGCCAGATTTCTAACATTTGTTTTTGGTAATTTTATCGTGATATGTTATTGGACGTAATATAAATTCCTTAATAAAAGGGTTCAGGAAATTTTTACGAATTTCTACAAAATAATTCGGTCCTGAAGAGGTCTGGGTTAGGTCTGGGTTAGGTCTGGGTTATCTTGCATCTCCGCATTTAATGTTACAATTTTCCTGTATGCGTGTATTCAATTTGAAAAATAAGGTATCGCGTGTAACGTACACGGGTTTAACTGTCAGAGAAGTTTTGTCAGAGCCGGCTCGCGGGATGCGCAATTGTGTTGAGCGGGAGTGACATTTGCAGTTCTATCAGCGAAAAGCTAGACTAATTACGGGCATCGCTTGTTCCATCGATATCAGCCGTTCCGAAAGGGCATAATCGCATTGGCTCTGATTAACGATTCCATTCATAAACCAGTTTTGCCTTTCATGACGCTTGATTTCAATTTCTAGATAAAATCCGTGATATCAGCTCGCCTAATAGGCAAAGCGTTCATACCGGTTTAGCCTCTAGCGCCCTAGGTGGCATCGATTTTCGAAGCGTACTTGAACCTCTTTAACCTCTCCGGCGGTCGATCGATCGAGCGGCTGCGGTGGCGACAAGCGAAAGGTGCGAGTTTAATGAGTGTTGGTATTCGATTTAATATGAGTATTGCCCTGATCCTCCTGTCACCTGGATCCTCGCCGAGTGGATCCAGACCTGCTGGTTGCCCATCCAAAATTAACGGCGCGCGACGCTACCCGAACTTCCAAAAATCGATCCCTTTATCGCTGACTTCGAGAGCTTCATTCTTCCTCAACAATTCGGAACAGTACAACATAATTTAAAAAAAAAATGTTATTCCAACTAATCCTATCTTCTTGAAGAGACCCATTTAATCCAATTTTTAAAAAGTTGCTGCATTTCAAAAGGCGAAGACTTTTTGGCTGACTTTGAGAGTTTCATGTGTTCTTTAATATCTTTAAAAAGCTTCATTTAAAAATTATACACGGGGCATAATTTCTAAAAAATTTTTTATCCGAACTAATCCTACGTTTTTGAAAAGACCCACGTCATTTCATGCAATTTTTAAAAAGTTACTCCATTTCAAAAGGTGTAGACTTTTTTGACTGACTTTGAGAGCTTCAGTGTTCTGGAATATTTTGAAAAAGCTTCATTTAAAAATTATGCACGGGGCATAATTTCTAAATAAATTTTATTCCAACTAATCCTATCTTCTTGAAAAGACCCACGTCATTTAATCCAATTTTTAAAAAGTTGCTCCATTTCTAAAGGTGGAGACTTTTTTGACTGACTTCGAGAGCATCATTCTTCTCGAATATCTTGAAAAAGCTTCATGTAAAAATTATACACGGGGCATAAATTAAAAAAAAATGTTATCCGAGCTAATCCTACGTTCTTAAAAAGACCTACGTCATCTAATCCAATTTTTAAAAAGTTACTCCATTTCAAAAGGTGGAGACTTTTTTAACTTCGAGAGCTTCATTCTTCTCGAACATTTTGAAAAAGCTTCATTTATACATTATACTTCAGAATAGACCCCATAACCAACAATATTATTTTCCATTTGATTAACCATTCGAACGAGAAGTATGCCATCAACTTCAGAATAACATTTACACTGATAAGATCTTCACAGGATGGAATCAATTCCTCGTTTCCGTTTCCTAAAACGGTAAAGAGGAAGATCGTGCTTAAGCGAAATTCCAATGGAGTTCGATCAACGGATGATCGCGCATTATTCGGCAATTTTGCGACGGTTTACGGGTGGTGTTTAAGGCCGAGACCGGCAACGACATCATCGCGTATTCACTTAGCAGCGAGTCTCTGTACACAATGCTATCGCTTATGGGGATGCTAATATATACCATAACCCACGTCAACGGTGGCACAGAAACCTCGGGCGCAAACGTCATCGAGCACGGTGAGAGATTATGCGTGGAAAGGGACCAGAGACGGAGCGAAGGGAGGCCCGGAGAGGAGCACGCATACATCAAATCACGGAACTTGAGAGATCGACTGCGCTGGCTCGAGGAACTCGTTCATGACATGTGGCAACGTTTGACGTGATCCATAGGCACCAAGGTAACGCTTGTCTCTGTGCATTGCGTGCTGTCAGCTGACCTACCTGTGAGTGATCACTGGATTCAGAATTTGATCTGTTCCCGATAAAAAATTTTTCCACGAATTTGAGAATTTTCGTACAGGATGGTCCAAATAATATGATCTCGGTCCGCTAATAACCGAAAATAATTGAAATGTCATAAATGCCTAACCCAGACCTACCTGTGAGTGATCACTGGATTCAGAATTTGATCTGTTCGCGATAAAAAATTTTTCCACGAATTTGAGAATTTTCGTACAGGATGGTCCAAATAATATGATCTCGGTCCACTAATAACCGAAAATAATTGAAATGTCATAAATGCCTAACCCAGACCTACCTGTGAGTGATCACTGGATTCAGAATTTGATCTGTTCGCGATAAAAAATTTTTCCACGAATTTGAGAATTTTCGTACAGGATGGTCCAAATAATATGATCTCGGTCCACTAATAACCGAAAATAATTGAAATGTCATAAATGCCTAACCCAGACCTACCTGTGAGTGATCACTGGATTCAGAATTTGATCTGTTCGCGATAAAAAATTTTTCCACGAATTTGAGAATATTCATACAGGATGGTCCAAATAATATGATCTCGGTCCACTAATAACCGAAAATAATTGAAATGTCATAAATGCCTAACCCAGACCTACCTGTGAGTGATCACTGGATTCAGAATTTGAGCTGTTCGCGATAAAAAATTTTTCCACCAATTTGAGAATGTTCGTACAGGATGGACCAGATAATATGATCTCGGTCCACTAATAACCGAAAATAATTGAAATGTCATAAATGCCTAACCCAGACCTACCTGTGATTGATCAGTGGATTCAGAATTTGATCTGTTCGCGATAAAAAAATTTTCCACGAATTTGAGAATGTTCGTACAGGATGGAACAGATAATATAATCTCGGTCCACTAATAACAGAAAATAATTGAAATGTCGGCTGGTCTGTGCATTATTTTAAATTGAACATCAAAGAAACTTCACACTTTCCATTCGTTTCACAAACCACTGCAAACGACAACAGTCAATTAATTTCCGACACGTTTTCCAGCAAGCAACAGCTCGCTTTTTCCAGATCGGATTGAAATTTCAACCCCGCGCCAAAAGAGCGATCCACGGTGGCCAAAGACGTTCGTTAGTTGTTGGTCGCTAATTAATATAGTTCTCGGCGAGGAAAGTTTTTCTGTTGGCCGGCAAGATCGCGTCGGATTAAACCGGTAAAAAGCAAAGTCGTGGGGGCGGTTTGCAAAGGGGGGTTGGAGTTTAGGAAACAACGAAGGCTGTGCCGGAGGGGTTTAGGGGAAGGGTAAAGAAGCAGGGATAAGGTTGCATGACCCGTTGTATGTTTAATTAAGAAAAAATCCCATAACCCGCTAATGGGCGGTACGGTGTCGTCGAAAAAGAACGTAGGCACCACAAAAGAATAGAAGAAAGTGGCGCGAGCGGCGGCGGCGGCGGCGGCGGCGGAGGCGGCGTCGCCGCTCCGTGGATTTCGCGTGGCTACGAACAAGCTTCTGTCCTTAATTCCGTAATACGAATATATGCACCTACGGGCTAGAAGAGAAAAAGGGGGAAAGCGAGTGAGTGAGAGAAAGAGAGAGAGAGAGAGAGGGGGGAAGAGAGCGAGCGTAATGCACGCTCGTCTAAGTACAGTCTGTAATTATGAAATAACCCCGGACCCTCTTTACGCTTCTATTATCATAGCTTTTTACGCCAGCGCGGGAGAAACCACGACAAATTTTTCCGTAGCTAGGGTCCGCGCTCGAAAAGTCGTTCTCCATTTTCCTCGTTTTCCCTTCCTACCTATCTCCGGAGGGAACGCGAGGTTCGCATAGGGATGAAAGAGCGGGGGGGGGGCGAAAAAAGGGATGAAAGGGAGGAAGGGAGAGCTAGAGACCCGTGCAAGCTCCGTGGCTGACAAGCTATCGTCATTGTTCACGTTCCGTGTTCTCTCGTTAAATGCCCTTTTCCTTGTACCGTCGAAACTTCTCGCCGACTGCGAAACTTTTCCGGATTTAACTAGATTCTGCACTTCCCAGTGTTTGTTGTATACTCCTTCGAGGACGGATTGAATGAATTTGAAAATGTTTCCACAGAATACTACGGACTAATGCGACCGTCTCAATTGTATTCTTTATTAGTGCGCACCGACCAATAGTGATTTTATGTATTCCTGAAATTGGATTCGATCGAAGGCAAAATTATCACAATTTGATAAACGACTTCTTTTCGAGATGTTAGATTAGTTTAAAAATAAAAGATGTATTAATGTTCTCGGCACAACGGTAAAGTAAATACATTAAAGCAATTTTGCTAGTTTGATTAAACTTTCAACGTTTCGATCCTAATATGGATCTATCTCAAGAAAGAAGAATAGATTAGGTTCCTAACTGACATAAAACAATTTTTCTGATTTTCCAATTGGTCGGAGTCGTGGAGAAAATTGTTTACCTTTTACACCATACTTGGCTGGATAAATTGTGTTATTGTTCGTGCATCGATCAGCAGTTTATACAGGGTGGTCCGTTTAAATAAGAACACCTAAATATCTCTTCAGGTTATTGTGATGGAAAAATTATTTGTTACGTAATGTGCATGGTGTCAATGGACCAAATATTTGGCACGAATATTTTTTCCACCTAGGTAATTTTTTTCGGAGTTATCAATGTCATCGGTGTTTTATTGACACATAACTGCATTTGTTTTTTATTGCACCGTGTAGCTGAGCAGAAAATACAATCAGATATGTATAATAACGTGACCTTCAAATGACCTTAATCTTTGAAAATGAAAGTGAACACTCCGGAAAAGATAATCTTGAGAAAAAAAAAATATTTGCAAAAAATTCACCTTGTGATACCATTTATATTGCATTAAAAACACTTGTTATGTCATTACAAATAAAGGAGATATTTAGGTGGCTACATTTAGGTGTACACATTTAGGTGGACCACCCTGTAGTCATAGGCGATGACTAGATTGCGGATTTAACGCACTGGCGACAAAAGGGACGAAAGGGAGGATAGATGCTATCGTGATTGTTCTGGATCCGTGTACTCTCGTTAACTGCCCTTTTCCTTGTACCGACGAAACTTCTCGCCGACCGGGAACTTTTTCGGATTTAACTAGATTCTGCACTTCCAGTGTTTATCATATACTCCTTCGAGGATAGAACGGCGCGTGCACGGCTCTCTCCCGGCTTCAGAACTTTCATAATTTCGCGGAGTTACAGCCGTCCGTATTCCGTTCGCGCCCTGTAAATCTCCCGTGTAATTTTCGTTGCACCGTTACGTCTGAATGCCGCGCGTTATCTCGACGGATTCTGCTTGCATTCGATTTGGCGGCCGTGGCGCTCGCGCGCGCGCGTCCCGAATTTTTGATGAAAATTTTGCTCGGACTCGAAAGTGATCTATAAATCATTTTCTCCTGTCCATGTCAGTTGATATAGACACAGATCCTCTATTTTTCTTATCATTTTCAAATATAATTACTCGGAGCGCTGGTATTTTTATGAATATTTTTTTATGCAGATTAGTTTCCTCGTTTCCACTGTTTCCAGTTTTGCTGATTAATATTTAATCGTCGCTTCTGATAAGAACATTTCAATCGGTGCACCAACAACGAGAATAACAACGTGAACGTGAATAGATAAAAATATACAAAGGTTTTTAATATTTAATTTAGAATATACATACCTATCATAGTAGTATCGTTATGCACTAGACGCTAACATAGCATATCATGCTGCAACACTGTGAATAATGGCATTGCTCGCGAATATATTTCTACGTTTATATTTAATATATGAAAGATGTATATTAAACTAAATTATTTAAATCAATATAGTAGCAAGGAGGAGGTATCAAAATCATGCTAGTTGAATTAGAAAATCATTCTAAGACGATCATAGCGTATCTATTATACATATATGTATAGTAAAAGCACACATCACTTATGAATTGCATTAATATTTAAACGCTTGAATTGTGGAGTGTTGAAGTGGATATTCAAATTTGGTTATATTCGAAGTTAATATATAATAGCACATGCGTTTGAATATTTTAATGAACTCTTGTATATTTCTGTGAGGAATTCTTTATCTACATTTCGAAATTAAAGCGAAGTTTTTGGATCATTGGGTTCATAGTAGGATTAAAAGCTAATGTTCCCGTAATGAAACTCAAGAACCTGATTACATGCGTTTCCACGCAGGTTGATGGCCACTGAAGGTCCAGACGTGATGTTTCCCATTGGAAGCCTCGACTTTATGGCAGATTAGCATTGTACTCAGCACGTTCCCTCGCTTTATGTTGTTCGAACATTACCCTAACAAATGTTGGAGCTATTACTGTTCGAAATTCTTCCAAATTACGAAATTCCCGAGTATGCTGTAAACTCCATTCGCTATTTTCCTTATTTAATTTATTCCATTTAATTAATATAACAACATTGAATGTATACAAACCTTCACTGTCGAATATTTTCTCCTCGATTTAATAACAATTCGAGATAAAAACAGTGTTTCGTTTTCAGCATGATGATAATACAATTATAAAAGTAGATATTTACAAATAGGTATACTGAAAGAAGGTAGAATGACGTTGAATAAAATGTGCAATATGAATATTTTATAAAAATATTTCGTAAAAATTTGAGAAAGGCTATAGCCAGGTTTGATAGTGAAATTCGTCCTCGACGACTTCTTAATCGAGCTTTGGCTATTCGATAGCCTACCCAAAAAGACCCCGATCTGCCAAGTTACAGCCCCATATCTCATCTGTAAGGGTAGTTATTGAGGAAAATCAAAAAGCCAGTTTTTGGCCCATTTCCCCTATTTATTGACAATTAAAAATTCTGAAAAAATTCTGACACATTTTGGATACAAAGCCACATATTACGTGTCATTTTCAGATTTTTCCGTTGCAAACTCTGGTTGTAGTTGTTTATTTATTAAATTGGTCCGTGCAGATTCGCCAACAATTCGCTTGAACCCCCGATTGCCCGATCTCACCGGTGCGAAGTGGTATCCATTATACATTGCTTTCGGTACTTTGGGTATTTAATAATTCACGATCGATCCTTTTATAACGTCTAAATGGACATTAACTGCACGCGCAATCATTGCGGCCCGTGCGGCTCTGCAATTATACCCGTTTGCTTGGCCGCGCGTCAGTGTAATCTTTCCTGCTGGATTTAGAGATTTCAAGCGAACCGGCCTGGGTATATAAGCTCATTGCCCGGCTCCGATTGTTGAATAATTTATGTTGACTTTGTTGAGAACCGCTGCACCACAGAGACCGGGCATCGTGCATACGCGATAAGACAAGAGCAATGTATTCTCTCCGGCCGCGCGCGCATATACACATGCATGCACGACGGCCCGAACCTTTTCCAGCACGTGCAAAAATCATACGTGCGCGAGGCATACCTGAAATATGCCTTGATAAATAATAACTGAAGGGAAACAAGGTTGCTCGCTCTATACTACACGGCGAGAGAGAGAAAAAAAAAAAAAAAAATATGTCTTCAATTCGCACCGAGACCAAAGATACCGTCGCGTCGAAACGAGCGAACGTGCGCAACCATGTCGAAAGCCTTCATTAAGAATGCAATCTGATACGCGATTTCATATAGGTGTTGTGCTTTATACGGGCCATGATAATAAGTCGAACTTCAAAATGCAAATTTCGCTGTCGAATTAAATAGAAACGTTTAGAAGCGAAAAAGTTTTTGTGTTCAGTTCAACGGGATTTTCGAGTGCAGTCTTTAATCAATTTTTCGGAATTTTTTTTTCGGAAAAAACCGTTGTGTGCTTGTTTCTTGGAAGATAAATGAGAGATCTAGCTATCGGTGAACGCGTTATTCGAAGTGTCTTTTGAGGTTAATAACATGTGAAGAATTACTAGTAAACTGTAGATATTTATGCGCGTATAATATATGCACCTATGGAGAAAATATGCAAAATATTGCGGATTTGCATGCAAAATAAGATTGGATTTATGGATATATTCACACTCCTTTCGTTTCTTATCATTATATCAATCATGAGAAGTGTTTCAGATAGCATTCAACTTTTATAATGTCAAAAGTCAGAATTACCTACCTGTAGGGACGTATACAAAATTAGTGAAAAACATACAGAAGTAAATAGAAAATTCTTGAAAATTCTAGAAAACTTAAAGAAGAACCAATGTAAAGAAACGCGTGCAGAGTAATGGAGTTTATGTGCAGAATGGTGAAAAATATTGTAAAGTATACTGAAGTAAGGAAAATTGTAGAGAGATCTTATTTTGTAACATTAGTATAAGATTTATTATTATAGACAATAATTGTATATTGGAGTTTATGTGCAGAAGGTGAAATATTGTAAAGTATACTGAAGTAAGGAAAATTGTAAAGAGATCTTATTTGTAATATTACTATAAGATTTATTATTATAGGCAATAATTGTATATTCAAAGATATGTATAACACATACACAGATTACAAAAATCGAATAATAAATTATCTATATTATTAATGTACTATGTTTTGTACTGTATTAATGTAAAATGTTTTCAGAGTTGTAAAAAACTTTTTAAAGGAAAAGCACATTGTAATACGAATAAAATGTTTCTGTACATACTAAAAAATTCGGTATACGTGCTGAAAAGTATAATGTTCTCTGGCGCACACTATTTCTCTGCGTCGAAACGAAGCGGCTCAAATGGAAAGAGTACACAGCCACACTAATTAATATTATTATTACCGTTGTACACTAATTGACCCATTTCGCCGTGGCTCGGCCCATTCACCGGCAGAAATAATACCAAAAACTTACCTTTCCGTTAAGTTTCAACTGGTGTTCGTAATTCCTTTCCCTGTCGGCCTGTGTGCGCATACACACACATTCGAATAAGTTTTGCGCATTGTACGCGGGGCCGTGTACGTGTAGAGGCGAAAAGCAGAGGAGAATTTATGGAGGCACACACACACGCAGGCAAAAACAAAAGGTTGAAAATTAAAAGCGCCGAAAGTAGAGTGTAAGGAAATTAGGTCAACTGATACACCGTGCGCTATAGGGCGGCCGTTCCGTGGATCATAAAACTGTTTATAACTGAAAAATGAAGCCTCGCCAAATATAGATGTTGCTGCGACCCGGGGCAGGTAATCTCGAAGCGTCATAAACTGGGATTCTTGGAGAGCTACACATCAAGTGCGGCCAAATCTGCTGTTTGAAACATTATTTATTGTCCCGAGGAACCTATACCCGGCAATCCCGAAAATAATGTGCGCGAAACTTCTGCTGCGGTACACGCTTTTCCTCTGCGCAATCGATTCCGCGCTTTCTGCAACACGAGCAATAAACAATTGGCTTTAACCCTCGGTTGGAGCGCCAGATGGATGCTTTTTCTTATATATCCATTTCTTTACGAATTTTTTAACCCCTTGTATCACAATTTATTTCCATGGTAAGACTACCATTTTCAATGTTTCCAATTTCAAGCTCTTAAAATTTTTATTCTTTCGAAAAAGTTATTTTGATTTTACGGAATTTTTCTAAATAAATGTCTAACAATTATAACGCGCAGGGATCAATTTTTGTTCTAACCATAAAAGTTTAACTGTGCTACTTATATGCATCAGGGATATTCATCATATGACACCTATATCCAACTAGCTCCAGGGTATTAATTTACCAACGACCATTGGCGTACCGTGAGAACGGTATCGATCAAGCATCCCGGTCGTGGTCTCTGCCATGTGTATAGAAATTTTTTCGCTATTATAATGAGCAGAATCAATCTTCCAATAATATTCCACATTTTCATACATAACGTATCGGCGTACCGGGCATTGGACATTACAATCGTGCTGATGTATTTGATCAGGCATCTATAGGAAAACGATAAACGGGAAATATGTTAAGCCAAGGCAATAACCATTATTTTTTTTAAAAAACGTAATAATAAATGTGGGAGAGTAGCCGAATTTGGACCATTATTTAAATTATATCTAATATGCAGTTTACAAGCAATTAGTATAATTGATGGCAATGCGAATATTTCTTTTTTCCAAGATGCATAGCTAAATCAGACTCAAAGTGAAATCCATAGTTAATTAAAAACCACTAGAGATCCAAATTAGATCTTGTTTAGATAACAGTGAAAAAGCTCAATTTAAAATAGTTATGCTTAATAAATACAATTACGTTCCGAGCAGTACCATTTTTATTTTCATCGCTTTTTATATTTTTTCGTAGTTTATGATTCCATAAATAGCATGTTTGCTAGGCGTACACATTTTTTATAATTACATGGAGAGAAATGTATACATTTTTATGACAGTACCATAATAAAAATGGTACTTTGAAATATTTTTAGGTCATAAAGTGTCGAGCCACATTTTGTTTAATAAAAATAATGTATAACAACGAGACAGAATGAAAGGTAGATATTAAAATTGATATGAATCGGTGTAGTATCTAATAAAACAGTATTATTAAATAGTAACATATATTTCAATATATACATATAGATAAAGAACAAATTTCAGCATTGAGATAATAAAAAATGACTCAAATCTTCAAAATAGATGTTAAGTTGGATACGAAGATGTATATCAAGAAAGAAAATATTATAAAATATAACAAAGTAGTACAATTATTAAACAAAGTAATACAATTATTAAACAAAGTAATACAATTATTAAACAAAGTAATACAATTATTAAACACAGTATTACAAATTTTTAGAGGATTACACATGTTCTAAATAATTTTTGTCTACTTACGCGAGTGTCTGCGACGTTGCTCCTTCGAAAATCTACTTATTCTATCAACAATGTTAATAACAGCATTCTCAAATTTATCTAATGCCTTCACAAAATCTGCAATCAAGATATAACTATACTGTGAGTCAATTCCAAAAAAACAATACACGACTTACGAGCAGCGTTTCCACAATTTCCTCCACTGATCGGAATTTTTTCGTCGAAAATCACACCATGAAGAAACGGATCGAGCAGAGTGCCTATCCCAAGCGAGTTTAGGCGAGACGTGTTGACGTCACCGTTACAATACAAACGTGGTTAAACGTGGTCGTCCTTTAGCCAGGATATCCATGCGTAATACAGCTGCGTGGCCGGTTGAACGTTAGCAGTTACATCGTGTTTCACTAACACCCTATTCATTACCCTGCTCACTCCATCGACCTCGGGTACACGAGTCCGGTCTGCATTTCAGTCTGCTCGCATTAAAGCTCTAAATACCGTGCGACGAGCGCAAACGGCTGCCGTGTCAGGATGGCCCCCTATCTACTTCCTACCGCCTCTTGATCTCACTCGGTCTTTCCACGTTTATATCTCCATGCCCATCTGCTTTTACCGCCCCGGCCAAGGCATTTCTCTGCATATGCGGCGGCTACCGGGGGCGGCTGTCCAGTATTAAAATCCGAAAGTACTCGACCGAATCCAGAATCCGCCAAGTCCGCGACCAATGTTACGAGCACACGGCTAAAAGCCACGTTTCGCCTTTTTCCCCACCCTCGATCCAAAACCCTGGCTCATTCTTCCTGCGGACCGATCGAGGGTTGTTACGTCCTCTATTGATTCAATTTACCGACGTGACCAAATGTATTAGCTTGTCCTGAAATTTTCTTTTGCAATGTCTACCGTTCGAAAGTCTCATATATTTGCAGTAAATGTTAGCGAACTTTATGATTTTTTTTATTATTAATGTTAGAAAATATGGATGTATGTATGTACAGGGTGTAAAGAAATGTTTGGTCTTGGTTGCCATAAGCGTATTTTACATCTTCGGATCGCGATGAAGATCTGCAAAAAAAAGGTTGACACAAAATTGTCCTTGATATTGAATTTCAAGGTCAAACTTTTTTATTGCACTGTATTCTACGCGTTATGAAATTATAAAAATATTTGACCTTGAAATTTAAAGTCAAGGACAATTTTGCGGCAACTTTTTTTAACGGATCTTCATCGATCTGAAGTAGTAGAATACGCCTATGGCAGCCAAGACCAAACATTTCTTTACACCCTGTACATGTATATTGTACGAACGTACGAACGAATATACGAGAGTATTACCTGTTCCCCCACTTCTGAGGTGCGAGAGACAGGCGAGCACGGGAGATCGCATAGGAACAAATATTTGTTATTGATTAAAACAATTCATTTAGTTACACGAAGGACACCGTGAGGCGATGCACATATTAAATACGTGTGCTATTATAAAGAGTTTCTAATAAAGTTAATAGTTCATTGTTCAGTCAATCTCAGTTTATATTAGCTTTTCTTAACAATTAATTGTTGGATTATTAGAAATAATAATGTAACTGCCAGAGAGCAAAAATGAATTAGGTTATCATGAGAAACACTGCAGTTCCTCTGACGTAGAATAACAGACAGGATGTTATTGGACCCATAGGCCTGGCCTTTGTCATACCCTAGGGCAATAAATAACTCGGCCTTGGGGTTTTCCTTATTTCAAGTGGGCGACTGATTTTCTCTTTCGCCCCTGCCACATGTGACGATCGTCCTTCTGAGCTGTTCAATAAAACAGTTTAAAAGATATTCTGTATTTTTAGTAATTTAGTTACCGAATCCCAATATTAATAAACAACTTCATCTCTTTTGCTGTGATTTTCCGTGTAGGGAATTTTCGAGTTAGCCAAAGTGTTAATGGCACATTGAGCTCTGTTTCCGCCGTGATCCTTGAAATTCTTGGTACCACCGAGCGCAGCAAACTTAGCATGGTTACAAATCGATGCCCCCTATCCGTGGCCGTTGCAATCTGCCCGGTATAATTGATTTTAATCAGTGGATCAGCCTTGGATTAATTCATCGATCGACGCCGGCTAATATTATTAGATGACCATCCGAGTACCGGCCGCGAATTTTGCATTATGCCGCAATGGCCGGAATGTATGCGTTAACGGATTTGCGTTCGAATCGTATTCGGGTCCGATTGTACAAATCCGGTCATCGTCCGCTTATGCGCCGCTGGAAAGATCAAAAGGATATTGGCCATACGGTCGAAAATCAAACCGGGTATTCGGAATTTGAATCGCACGGTGAGCACGATCATTACTCGCGTCTTTTAAACCTAACCCTGATGTTGCGAATCGCGTGTACATACAGGGTGTCCCAAAACTACTGCGTTAAATTGAAATGGGAGGTACCTTGGGTCATTTGAAGCAACATTTTCCTTATCAAAAATGGCGCCCGCGGCTTCGTTTAGGAGTTATTAACGTAAAACACGGACCAATCGGAGCGCGACCTAGACGCTCGTTGGCACGTTCAGCCAACCGCCTGCCGGCTCGCCTCGCTTCTAGCGTCTAGGTCGCGCTCTGATTGGTCCGTGTTTTTCGTTAATAACTCCTAAACAAAGCCGCGGGCGCCATTTTTGTTAAGGAAAATGTCGCTTCAAATGACCCAAGGAACCTACCATTTCAATTTAACGCAATAGTTTTGGGACACCCTGTATATAATATGTACTCGAGACAACGCGCGCGCGCGCTAGTTCTACGTCCTCGCGCAAATTAATTTTCGGCAACCGTTTCGAGCGCGCCACCACCGGCTAATGGCCGACCCGATACGCGCGAATCCATCAATGCGCCCGGGAACTTTGATTTACATGAATCGAATGTCTCTTCGCGCGATAGACGACGATAAGCGACGCTCGAGAATGTTTCGCGATTCAATGTTCGATCTGGGTTGGCCTGGATGTTTGCGACCGGTGAGGAATGCCTGTCGAAGATTATAATGAATGCTTCGGCCGTACAGTGGCGCTCAGAACTACTGAAGGAGGGCAGCCTAATTTGAAACAGCGTTAAGCTATGTCCACACTGAAGATCCAGCAACTTTATGTCGCCTCTTGATGTCTTCTTCTTCTCTTACCGATTAAAATCTTTTACCAAATATCTTTTATTCGATAAAATTAATTTTTAAATCTTTAACCACATATCTTTTATTCGATATAATTTATTTTTAAATCTTTAACCACATATCTTTTATTTGATAAAATTTATTTTTAAATGTTTAACCGAATATCTTTTATTCGATAAAATTTATTTTAAAATGATTAATTAAATATCGTTTATTCGATAAAATTTATTTGTAAATCTTTAACCAAATATCTTTTATTTGGAAAAAATAACGAAAATATTGTTATTGCTGATAAGAATTCTAGAACATACAGGTTGCCCCACCTGTCTTCCGCACCTTGAATATTTTACTTATTGTTGACAGTAGAAACAAACGTTACAGATAACATACCACTGAAAAAATATTGGCCACGTATTTATTTATCGGCCATTATTCATGTTCAGGCAATGAAAACACCACTCAAAATTTGGAAGTTCGAATCACATTCAATCGTTCGTGTCGGAAACTATTAAACAGAAGCATAGAAATATGTATAAACGCAGGACTTGTGTATTTTTGTAATATTGAATTCACTCATGCAAACATTCATTTATTTAGAAAATATATTATACATAGCCAAAAAAATTTTGAAAGCTATTTTCGTCCGTTGAATATGGACGATGGACGTTGCACAAATATAAGCTAAAAAAATATGCGATTCTAAATAGAAATATTGTAAAATAAAGCATTATTATATTTGAATATCCAATCGTGAAATACGATTTTTTGTTTTTCTAGTTGGAAATTGGTTAAATAAAAATTTCTTATCTTTCGTAGTATGCGATTAAATAACTACTTACATAGTAAGTTTATGTAAACGCTTCGATGCATTCAATAATTGCAAAACCAACCTAATGGATTATTCTTTTTAATCCAGAAGGTGTGTTTAATAATTATAAAAGCAAGTGGATAATTTCAACGTGGATGTCGACGAATACTTTTTCTTTAATTATTTATTTAACGTCACAATCCCCGTTAAGGTATTAGTGGTCGTAATTTATAATGTAAAAAAGTGTTCGCAAAAACTTGGCGCATACGCGTCAACGAATATTGTTGTTTATTATCAAACGGGCTATGAAGAAAATACCTGGGAAAAAGCTGTAGAAGGTGGGAAATTTGAGAGAGCATAGATGCGTTAGGCGAACGATAGCGCGAAATGGACATGGTCCATCGGTATTTCGGCGTTGTATGTCCCATAGTTATTGTTCGACGACGGAAGTACGATGCAACACCATCCGATCAATAAACAAGGAGAGCTTAAAAGGTTCACGTGTCGTAAGCAAATATCAACGACGTGTATAAAAACGGCAGGCAGAGCACCACTGCGTACAGCATACGTATGTAGACAATACACCGGAAATTATTGCGCTACACCCGGATATAAGGTGCAACATGTTTCTAGAAAAGCTAGAAATATTTCGCGTGCTGAACCGTTACAGCCTCTTTTTTTCGCCGTTTCAAATATCTGGAATTGCGACTGCCGTGCTTATTAGCAAATAGCATGAATTTTCTTCCTTCTGGCTTTATTGGAATGCATTGCAACTACCGTCGTTGAAATGGTATACACTGTGCATTATAGCTCAAAAGTATCGGGACACTTGCCTGCTTTCGGCACCACGGTAATACGAACGACAAACAACAAATTTTACTGACATTCTCAAGCTGACAAATCGCTGTAGATATTATCCTTCGGACAGATTGTTATCATCTGGACAGATTTTTATGTTCGTATTCTGAATTACGGAAGGGATTAAGAGTTACAATTGACAACAATCCAATATCATGTGCTTTAGATTGATATATTTTATTTTAGTAAATCATTTTATGGTCGTTTGATTCTGTTTTTAATCCACTTTAAGTTTGTAGCTTTGCTGCAGTGTGGATTATATTTAGGAATTAATTACTATATTCTATTACCATTTCTATAGCCACAGCCTACTCTAGTGCTAGCCATGCTGAAGGATGTGGCAACACGGTGAGAGTCCTATTGTATCTATATCTATATATATTATATTATTTATATATCATATATATAGATATAGATACAATAGGACTCTCACTGGTATAGAATATTGTGCTATAGCACAGCCTACTCTAGTGCTAGCCATGCTGAAGGATGTGGCAACACGGTGAGAGTCCTATTGTATCTATATTTACATATATTATATTATATATATATTATATATATAGATATACATACAATAGGACTCTCACTGTGTTGCCACATCCTTCAGCATGGCTAGCACTAGAGTAGGCTGTGCTATAGCACAATATTCTATAACACAATTCTGTGCTTTATGAATAAATAAAAAAAGGGTACTGACCATACGCGAACGTTTACGTTTACGACCCAGTATCTAGACTCTAGAACTCATGCAGCGAGAGCAGGTTAGCACGAAACGGTTGATCCTCGGCAACAGAACAAGATTGACAACGCAATCCTGGTAATTTTCGGGATCGATAGGTAGCCCCGGTCCTCGGGATTGGCAGCGTCGATAGGAGGGCATTAGCATCAGGGCTGCAATTCTCCGTAAACGAGTTTCATTAGCGTGAAGCAACGTTTCTAGCGGCGTCCTTAATACAACCACCCCCCGCCCACCCAACCCCCCTCCCTCCCCCCGCCCTCCGGCGGGGTTTTCTAGCTTTTCGTTGTTGGCCCCGGCGCGTGTTTACTTGGCAGTGTAAGGCGCTCCTCATCATGAGCTTCACCGGTGGTAGTAAAGTGCATCTCGTCGACGATAATTACCCGTACAGGTTCCCGTTGCACGAACGAAACGCGGGAAAAGGAGAGGGTTGCTCGTATTCAGACACACGTCGCTTCCATATGCCGCCTAACAGCGCACGTTTGCTCCTGACCGTGACTCGGCGGGGACCTCTCCGTTTATTAAATTCATTTATCTTCCACGAAAATCATGCTTGTAACATGCACCTCTCTAATTGGACGCATTAAAAATAATTTTCCGCGAACACACCTTAATATGCGAGCGCCGCGCGCCTAACCCTCGGCCACCCTTATTCAAGTCCTCCTCCTCGTTCTTGTTAGGCTAGACTTTCGTGCCGGAGTTGCTTGATGGAACGACTGCTTAGGCTTGCCTCCTGATCATTTATTAACCTCAATGAATGCAGGAGGAGCTTTCTAAAAAAATCCAAAAATCGTTTCAAACGGGATTATAGGGGTCCTGTAGAAGATCGAGCAATCGCCTCTAGCGGTAATCAAGTCTATAATATCCTAAATTATGTAAACCCAATGTATGTTTGTTAACCTCAACGAATGCATATAGGAGGAGCTTTCGAAGAAAAAATCCAAAAATCGTTTCAAACGGGATTATAAGGGTCCTGTAGAAGATCGAGCAATCACCTCTGGCGGTAATCAAGTCTATAATTTTCTACATTATGTAAACCCAATGTATGTTTGTTAAATAATGAATTTAATGATTTCGGCGCAAGGTTCGATCATTCAAAAACGATCAGCAAATGTGCAATTAATAAAGCATGCTTCTCAACGTTTCGATCATAATGTTGATCATTTTCAGAGAGACATATTTTTCGAAACGTTGAGAAGCATGCTTTATTAATTGCACATTTGCTGATTGTTTTTGAATGATCGAACCTTGCGCCGAAATCATTCAATTCATTATGTATTATAATTTCGATCGAGAAAAATTCACGTTATGTTTGTTAAAGCCGAGATAAACCTATAACAGGTTTCAGTGGCTCAATAAAAAAAAAAAAAAATCGCTGGGCAGAGGAGTTTTTTGAAAATATTCCACTGATTCTACAGAAGCGGCCCCTGTGCTTCGTCCTCTTCCTCCTCGTCGTCTTCGTTGTTCTCTTCGTCAACGTCTTCGTCGTCTCATCATCCTCTTCGTAGCAGCAGGCTAATGTATCCTCCCGGTTGTGTGCCTACGAAAACGGCGTAAAAGCTACGGCCGTGTGTATTTAGATACGCAGCTACATCCGGATGATACATATTTATGATGGAACGTGTGCTGGCTGGCTGAATGTGTGTAACTAAATACCCGCGTGCGGGGGTGTCGCCGGCCGGGTCGAATGGATTATTTGCATAGCAAATAGCGCGACGCGGTTCTAAGTGGAAACACCAGCCACGTACGCGACTAATCTCATTCCTTTGCCGCTCCTAGGCGCCTCGCCCTAAGAAAGCCATTGCTCTCGCGCAAACCGAGACACACCGGTGTCGTCGACGAGATGTCATCTGTTCAAGCGAGAACGTACCGCCGCGCCGGATCATTATCTCGAGACGCAACGCTCAGATTGTTCGCAGCCACTTTTCGCTAACGAATGCCAGCGGTATAACACAGTGTTCCATGGGTTCTTCGATATAAAGGGTTTTCCAACAAGGGCGATGTTGAAATGAAATAAAACAAGCTGTGTGTGAGGTATTAACGAAATTTTTTTTTTATTTGAATGGCCCATGTACGCCATTATGTGTGGAATATGACATCGTTCAAATGTCCGCCGTGGCTTCGCACGGTGGCACGGATCCGAGAGGTCCAATTTTCAATGACTCTGCCGCATAGATACGGCTGTATTTGAGCGATGGCCTGGGCTATGTTGAGTTTGAGGGCATCGGTCGATTGCGGCTTATTGACATAGACCTGCGACTTCAGAAAACCCCACAAGAAAAAGTATAGCGGGGTTAAATCGCACGATCTTGGTGGCCAATTAACGTCACCTCCGCGAGAGATAACCATACCCCCAAATCGTGCATGCAGAATGTCCAACGCGCGCAACGTTTGCACTAACGAACACTCATTTTGATAATAAAGTTTTATCATTTGGACGTGCTGCTCAATGGCGTAACTTGCCATGGTGATTTGGCATTACTGACTGAATTACAAACAACAGATTTGACTGACGCCGTCAAAACAATAAGGCCGCCACAGTCTGTCAACATCGACCCGTCCCAATTGGAAAACCCTGTACTTTGCGCTGGGATCCTGTAACGATGCTGTAAATCTTGGTTTCGGATCATTTTCAGCGAATTTTACTAATCTCTGATGTTTCGTTTCAAATTTTGGTTGAACTTCGGTTTATCTTGTTTGGAAATGATAAAGCACGGGGAAGCTGGACAGATCTTCATCGCTAGACAATATAAACGAAAAGATGATAATATACGAAACTTAACCGATGCTTAAGGACATTGTTATATTATTTTCATAATCAAGGCGAATCTGGTGCGGTAGACCAGATTGGGCCCCGATCATTTCATTAGCAGAAATCTACATCTGCTATGCACAAGCTGTGGCAGAATTCATGTGACAACCGAGAATAGGAAGCTCTCTCAGGACACACGTGCTTTCAGATAAGACTTACTAACGTGCTTATCTATTATTCACGATTTCGTACCGTAATATGTACAGATAGATGGATACGATACTATGTATATTCGCTTTCCATCGATCTCACGTGTATGAAGTATATATCTCCTAATCGTACCATCTAATCGGCTAATAGGATCTACGGGATCATCTCGGCGACTTGGAATTGAGAATGTTTCCTTTTCTGTTATTATTAAACACATAAAGAACCTACCTATTTCATAAAGAACATGATTAGATAGCGTGTTATTTATTCAACCTTGGTTCCATTGACCACGATTAGAACTTGTTCATAAAATCCATATAAATTCTAAATAAATTCACTTTTAAAGGCAACGCACACAAGTTAGTCGTAGCGCTCGGCAGGTTTAGTGGGAAAATTTTCCCCGGGCCAACGGATTCGACTAAAAACACGAAGAACATCGAAACTATCGAACGGCTCTAATTCTATGGGCAGCTGCTATCCCGAAATCCCGCGAAAGTCGCAATCGAGCCTCTCTTATCTCTCCTATTTTTCCCATCCATTCGCAACAGACGTGTTTCGACCGACGCCCTTGAATGCTACTTTCGCGAGTTATGGACGCTCCCGTTCGGAAAAGCGTCTATTCATTCTACCGGTCGAACAATCGTATGAGAAAAGTTGCTGTCATCTCGGACGTCCGCGTTATCGACGCCGCAAACACATGGCACACTCGGAATGCATTTGCATATCCACTGGTTTATACTTTTTCGATATCGACAGCGACGCGCCAGCAGCGCGCCGCGCCGCGGCGCAGTGTTTTAAAACGGCCATCCGACCAACGGACGCTTCCAAATTTTTACCAGGCTTCGTTACACGATTTAAGCTCCTGAAATCCCCGGGAATCCTTAATTATACTCTTATTTACTTGTAACAATTTTTTAAACAGGATACGTCCGCCAGCAATTGCTATCGTCTTAAGAAAGTGACCATTTAGTGACCGATGTTTGTGCTTTTAGTGAAGGGTGCTGTTTGCAATGTTTATTTTTATTATTATTTTGATCATTAACACTAGAACTACCGAGCCAGTCAAAATTACTGGTTTCCGGTTTTTTCTTTTAAGAAATTTTTTAGTATGCTTCTGTATTCAAGTACATGTTACCATAAAAATCCTACGAAATCTAAATAAACTCAATTCTAGTTCTAGAATTATAATTCTAGTGTTAAGAAATGAAAACTGTAAACCTAGTGTTAAGATACTTCCATCCCAAGAATCTACTTCGCACTGTACATATCTGTACCTATAATTGAATAAATCTGTATTATTAACTTTCTAGCTGAACAATCCAGTTTTCGTTTCAAATATCTCCGAAATTGTAGAGCAACATAGTTCGATTTATTTTGAGTGGTCCACGCAGTTTTAAAGTGGAATGCAGTTTTTCTCAGAGACATTGCCCGTTCGGAAAGACTATGCGGCGGCGGGGTCGGTACGTCGCGTCAGTATTGTGAAATCATATTACTCGAACTGTTCTTTTCCTACTTCTGCAGCCGCCGGGGCCATCGTCGTTGCTAATTTAAAAGCCTTGGCGATCTAACGGCTCCCCATGGCCCCGCTTACCAGCCTCTTTCCCGTTCGCTTGCGCTGTTACCTGTCCGATATTGCAATATGATGGCCTCACTGTTGGCGATGGTAGCTTTCGGTTACCCATCCGGCCTGCTACTTTTTGTGGGATGTTTCATCGACAACGACCCCAGCCCAATATATGGAACGCTCGAACGTGTGTAAGGAGGGTTCCCCGGGGATTTATAAATGTTAGGAACAATTTCCTACGGCTTCGCTATCCAAAGGAAATATCAAGGAAATTGCGATGCCCCCACCCTTGATACCCAGTCCTCGATTGCTCAACAGAAACCAGATAAATAGCGATATAACGCTGCCGGTAACGCGAATAGTGTTAATACAATCTACATTCCCCATTTTATGCACGGTTTTGGTCAGAACTCCGATCGAAATTGTAACACAACTTTTTCATTGCTTCCGGTTTATACCACTGAACTTAAAAACGTGGTTGTGGTTCAGCTTCCAACGAGAACAGATACATTTTAGTTTGAATGGAACATGTACAATATAATAAAATGAAGCGACAATCTTAATTTACTTCTAAACATTACTAGACTGCAAGAGGTTTCACTTCTTAAATGTAACTTCTAAATGTAATTTTGTAATTTATATATATATACCTCTTCTTTTACTTAGATATTTATTCTGTTCCACACACGGTAGGTTTTTAAAATCATAGATATATAAATTATGCTATGGACCAGTGTTCTTCTCTCTGCAATATAATTAATTATATTGAATTTAATTAATATAAACGTAGTTGCACGTGCTGTCATAACATAACCATGTATTTCTAACCTTTTCGTTCCAAATTTCCTTGCGATGAATGCGAAATTGTCATAAATAATAATTTTAAAAACCACGTTTTTAAAATGGACTAAAAAGTATAAAATAATTTGAAAATAAAATACTTGTAAGATTTAAAACGAACCGTTTAAATTTTCGCGCCACTCGACTTACGACATCCCCACCACTTCCGTTACACATTTTCGTGTCGCGATTCCCGTCACGCGAATAGGCTTACAGCCCGCCAAAAGAAGTTTCACTTCAAAAATATTAAAAAAAAAAAAAACCGAAGCGAATGACTGAAGAAGCAGTACCATATGCTAGTGTCTAGCCTAGTTCCTAGATGCATGTTTGATCGCCGCGTCATCGTGCAGCAAGGATAACGTGGCTCGGGCATCTCGTTTCGCAACAAGTACGCTACGAGGAGCGATAAATCGCGTTCCATTCTGCATGCAGAGGGTTCGCGATATTTATTGCGATGCGCGCGTCGGCCCTGGTGCACAATTCCAACGTGAACAGGACGATACGCAACGACGTAGGCTAATTTTCCTGAACGAAAAGTAGCTGCTCTCGCCCTTCGGGGGCCGAGTTAACGGTGCCGGAACTCTTTATCGCTTTCCGGCTCCTCACGGCCTCGTTAAACTTTATAAACGATAGAAATATCAGGCTTCGCGGCGATTACGAAGCCCCCCTCCTCCACCCCCACCCACCCCCTGGCCCCACCGTAATCTGTTACGATATTTTAAACCGCCTTATATACCGATACGCGTGCGTTAAAGTCGGAAATTATGGACTGCACACGCCTCTCCCACGCAGTCTACGGTGTTACCTACCCCCGAAGTCGGCAAGTTAGCTCGTTGCATACGTTAGGGGAAGTTTAAGTTACCGATCTAATACTTTCTCGTGAAATGTGGACCGTGCAGATACATTCCTGCGCTTGTTCCCCCGACCCCGGTGAATAAAGAAGACATCGTATTACAGGGCTCGGTAATTCCATAGTCCTCGGGTAAGCGCACAAGTCACCATGACGCAAGTCATCCTCGAGGATCGTCCAAACTCTTTATCGTCGCTGCACCCGATGTTACATTTTTCCCTCTCCTCTTAGCTCGATAAACTAATAAATAACTTGGATAATAATTGGAATAAATAGACCGCGGATTTTATGCAATTATAGTCGAAATAATTCGATGAACTTCGACTTGATAAAATTATTAAAAGGAGAAATGGTATACAGGGTGTTGGAATAGAGGTGGGAGAAAATTTAACGGGTGGTTCTCCATGACAATATAAATCGAAAATGAAGAATAAAAAAATTGCGATTTTGATTTCGATTTAATTGTTAACCCTTTGCACTCGGAGCTATTTTAATTTGACAGTTAAACATTTCTTCCGACCTAGATATTCCCTCTGATTTTTTAGATGGATATGAAATTGAAACAATAGTTCATAGAATACTTACATGTTTAGTAATTGATTAGATACCAACATATTTAACCCTTAGCACTCGAGTGGCGCCTCTGAGTCGCCATTAAACTTGCTCTACCATTATTCACAGTGTTGTTTACATTATTAACAATATGGTGCTATCTAATCAATTACTAAACATTTAAATATTGTATAAGGTATTATATCAATTTCATATCCATAAAATGAAAAAAAATCATACAGAATGGAATTATTCTAGGTCGGAAGAAATGTTTAATTTTCGAGTTAAAATAGCTCCGAGTGCAAAGGATTAATAATGTAAACAATGTTTTTGGTTATGGGTTAATAACTAAATAACGAAGCCGGAATCACAATTTTTTTATTCTTCATTTTCGACTTATATTGTCATGGAGAACCACCCCTTAAATTTTCTCCCACCCGCAGTCGAACACCCTGTATACTAACGAATAGTGGATTAGTTGCTAACGTCATATTGCTTGTAAAAACCACTGTAACATGAATGTACATGTACGTTTTGCCCATGAAAGTCACCTAGAGTTGTAATTTCCACGTACACTGTCCCGATCCACGTTGGATTGCGACTGCCGACGAACGAACTGTTCAACTCGTAGCGTTACCACCTCTATTTATGTTTTGTGTTTATCCTTTGTAGGTAAACGGAAAGTACAATTCGCTGGCGTATACATTCGTCGAATCGGTTATTTCTGGAATGAGCGACAACTTTTTCCCCCCAGCTTTTCAATGGTCTTTCATCAAAATAAAATATTCACTCACTTTGCCCATTCGAGCAGTGGCAAATATTGTTGTTTCGTTGTCGTTGCATTCGTTTAAAGATGATATTAAAATACTGTTTTCTAGAGTCCATTGAAAACAACGTCTACAATTTTTATTTTGCATAACCATCCGGAGTCTAATGACAATTTCTTTTATTCTGAATTATATCTATTTCGTTCAATTCCGTCGTGTATTTCAAAATTGTCTACTTTCGTTTATTTATTTTATCGTTCTCCAACACACAAAATAGGTACGATCAGAAATATTTTGTATACAGGGTGTTTCGTTTAAAACAGGACACCGAAATATCTCCTCTATCTCTGAAAATATAAAAAATGTTTCCGAATCTAAATAGTTTCAAAAGACGAATCAGATGGAAGAATCGTTGTTTATAAATTGTAATGTTTTAATCGTTTTTTCAAGGTCACTCGTGTTTTTTACGTATTATACACACATTTTTTGTTGCAGTATGCTATAGCAAACATTATTGTGCATTCATCCATGTTTAATAGCACGACCTTGAAATGACCTTGTACTCTACAATTTGCTAATTAATGCAGAATTTACATTCAGCGACATATCAGATTTCAACGGTAATGGAAATTCGACCATGAGCTTGAACTTGTAAATAAACACACTGCATCATTCCTCTGTATTTCGAACATTTATTGCAATAATAAATGTGATTATTTACAAGTTCAAATTCGTGGTCGAATTTCTGTTACCGTTGAAATCTGATATGTCGCTAAAAGTTTTGCATTAATTAGCAAATTGTAGAGTTCAAGGTCATTTCAAGGTCATGCTATTAAACATGGTTGAATGCACAATAATGTTGACTACAACGTACAACAACAAAAAATATGTGTGTGTGTATACACGTAAAAAACACGAGTGACCTTGAAAAAACGATTAAAAAATTACAATTTATAAAAAACCATTCTTCCATCTGATTCGTCTTTTGAAACCATTTAGATTACGTCAGAAACATTTGTTATATTTTCAGGGATAGAGGAGATATTGAGGTGTCCTGTTTTAAACGAAACACCCTGTATAACACAGCAATTTTAAGGGAAAGGTACACATCGCAAACAGCAGCATTGACGATTTAAACGGCGAACGTTTCAGCAGAATGTTGTTTCATTGTAACCGTTGCAACGGCGGGAAAGTAACATCAAGTTTACAATTCTGTCACGAGCTCCGTCTTTCTTCTTTCAATTTGCAACGTGATCAATGGTTATCTTCCATTCCTTCTGCATAATTGAAATTCCAATCCTTTCCGGAGACCGGTGCCGTGTTGCTTCATTTGCATTTCCATAAAGCGTCCGGTTCGATCTTGCCCGAAGCCGATCGATCAGGAATTGCTCGAAGAAATGGAATCAATTAAATGCAAACGCAATAAAATTCGATTTGATTGATCGTAAAGAACGAGTCCTTGCCTAATCCGACTTAACGGGCGTCGTTATGCTATGCGTGCTGGATAATTAAGTTCCATTGGTACGCGTGCATGTGCTGGGGAACCCGTCGATCGTATGTGAGTATCGATCTCTCTCACTCTCTCTTTCTCTCTCTCTCGCTCGGCACCGGGGGCTTTCACAGCGAAATCACTTAATTGAGGCATATTAAATTTTGCGCGACGGCTAAACACGCCTCGGAAAAACTCGGTTCAATTTGTATGTAGATTTCACCGTAAACGAGCTCGTTTATAGTACAAAATTCCAGGTTGTAGAATATAATCATCCCTATTGGAATATATATGGGACCGCATCCACGCTGGTTTTAGATGCGGCCGTATTTCAATTCTGTTTCGCGTTATTTCCGTGCGACAAGCTTTATAAAAATAGGTAACTAGACATTGGGAAGTTTCGTCGACAAGCGACCCTCGGATACTTATGTAGTACGTCACATTTTATTTCTATTGTATTGTTCATTGATATTTCAGTGCTGATATTTTTAACGAAGCTTCAAAAATATTAGAATTTTGTGAGAATATTTACAGTTACCTACTGTGCTTGTTAAGTCTTGTTTCAATTAATTTTCATTTCTTTTTTCTGTGTAAGTGAATTTTTTAAAATTGGAAAATAATTTTAAGACGTTCGAAAGAGTACGTTATTGGTTAAGTAAATATTATGTAAAATTAGTAGTAATTTTTTCTGGTGTGAACGAATTATTGCTCGATCTAATGGTGACCTCGAGAGGTGACAATGTCATACTACCCGAGCGTTCGTGTGTTATGGACGCTCGACCGACACCGCCCGACTTTTTCCGAGTACGACCGAGTCTGACATTTTGGGTACCCGCACATCACTAGAGAGGTCCCCTCTTCAGCTTCCGAACTGTTTCTCAAATTTTATCTTCTTCCGCATTGAAGTCCTCGTTGGAATACATTTTTTGAACAAATGTTTACGTTCGTTGCTGATTATGGGGGTTAATTATTCAGTTCAAAATGGAGATTCATTTTGGAGTGGCTTCTAAAAATGAATGGCAACGGTTCGTAATATATTTCCGTTTCATAAGATAACGGCCGGTTTTCAGTTTTCAGTCTACCGTCAAATGGCGAACAGAGAGCAATTAGGTACGCGCTCCAGTTTCGACGTGCCATTAAACACCCCCCGTCTCGAGAAGCAATATTATCGTAAACTACAACCCGTGTGAAACATCCTTGTGCTACGACTTGCATGCAATCTTTAACTTTAAGAATTCCATTCAAGAAAAACGAATACTAAATATTGAATTATGGGTCGACAGTATCGTTCCTAATAATAAAATAATGTTTCTATAGCAACACTTATCGGTACCAGAACGGTGTTCAGAATTATATTTTTTATGCACTGTACAATACAGTATTCTCGCGATAAATGTCCCAAATATCTGGACGATAATTGTCCCTGAACTATCCCCACTCCTGCGGGGTATACCCCGTGAAACTCGAGAGGCCTCGGCCGCCGAGAAATGTAACATGATACGGGTCGGGCATATCGGTGAGAGACCACTACTAATCCGATGACAAAACTTCTTTATTGTTGATTATTTTTTCATGGAACTTTCACCAACATATTCCTGGCATTTTTCTAATGAAAACGATACCAAATATGATATAATTCCGATGATATTTACGTGTGTAATGGACGATAAAATTTTCGGACTTAGAACTTTCCGGACAACCTAATATTAACAATTTCTCGAGATTGAGAGTTTCAGTGTTCAAACACTTTTTGGATCCACTCTCTATATAAAATTCTCGAAAGTTCACAGTTCAATCTACGACGAAGGTTGTAATCACGTTCGGCGAAGAATGCCACGAGAATCATTATGAATTGAGGCTATTACGCGGCGTGATCGCCACGCCATTGTATTGAAATGCGAGCCGAGAAGTCATATCTCGAATCTCAAGAACGTCTCGCGCCGGGCGAAGTTCGCAAGTATGAATTCCTCTCGTAGGCGTTCGCAACAGCAAGATCCATTTAACTACATTGTCTTAAGCCACTAGCGAGAGCACTTGCTCGTGTACTTAACGCCGTATCCCACTCACCAACACTGGCAACATAATTCTTGGCTTATCGTAACTGCTGATCTAGCAGTTACAACGTTACACGATACCGCATCGATGTGCCGTAATTGTCGCCAGAATAAAGTGGCGAGTTACCGGGTTGCAGCGTACGAAACCACGCCGTCTGGCCCCGGTTGTCGCTCAGTTAACAGTAATTAGACGCTAACGAGACCTTTCGGGGCTCGACCCGTTTCACTTCCGAAAAGTATCAGCGGCATGAAATAAAGAATCGTGAGATTCCATGCGGGTCGACGCTGTGATCGCCCGCAGTTTCCCTAAAATCCAAGCTTCGCACACATCATCGCGTTTTTACAAACTACAGTATTCTCTCGATAATTGTCCCAACCACGGGTCCGGCCAGGGACAATTATCGTCCAGGGATACTATTCTTTGACTTGTGCCGAACGTAGAAATGGACTGGGAAGCTCGAGAGTATAATACGGGTCGGGTATATCGGTGTGAGACCACTACTAATCCGATGACAAAACTTCTTTATTTTTCATTATTTTTTTATGGATCTTTCACCAACATTTTCCTGGCATTTTTCTAATGAAAATTATACCAAATATGATATAATTCCGATTATATTTACGTGTGTAGTGGACGACCCCGTGTAACTTGTCATTAAAATTATGTGAACGGCAATTAATGTAAATATGATGCGAATTATATCGTGTTTAGTATCATTTTAATCAGAAAAATGTCACAAATATATCGGTGAAAGTCTCGTAAAAAAATTAGTAATAATAAAAAAGTTTTTGATTGGGATTATATTGTGAGGACCCGGCGGGCCTTTGAACTGTGCCGGCGACTGCCACTCGCCGCGCTGAACGTGCCAGCGAGCGTCTAGCTCGCGCTCCGATTGGTCCGTGTTTTTCGTTAATAACTCCTAAACAAAGCCTCGGACAACATTTTGCAAAAGGAAAATGGCGCTTGAAATGACCTCAGGAACCTCCCATTTCCGGGAGTTGAAGACCTTTTGGGACACCCTGTATATGAACAAGGATAATTTTCAACGAAAGCTTATAGTAACGTCGACTATATTTTCATTTGAAATTTAAATTCAAAATCGTGCGGACTTATTAATATTACCGAGGTAAATATTGAAACCAAAGTGGACAACGTATAAAACGGATCTTATCAGATGGTACGCCATTACCGAAACAGCACCAATCCGTTGAAATTCCGGCGAATCGGGCGCGATATATCACCGTGCGAAAATTCCTCGGGATTTTGTATTTTCTGAAATTTTTTTTATTCCGTGACGTGATTCATAACGGACGTCAATTTTTGTCGGGGGAGACAGTACTTATTGTTTTTACCTCCGATTTTTCCGCCGAAAAAAACCGAGTCACGTCCGATGCTCGACCGAAATTTGCATATTTACTGGGCCAAGTCGGGCTCTCGATGGAAATTTCTGTTAAATTTTTTCCAATCACCTCCCTCCTAAAAGCGAACGTTTCCCGTTAATCCGGAAAGGCCGGGCGAGTTCGAAAATGGTCGCGGGGGCCACGTGGAGTAGCTTATGGCGTGCCCGGCAGCAGTTTATTTAAATCATCTACCCGCGGTTTTTTTTTTTTTTGTTTACCATGCATCCTGCACACGAATTCGTATCATAAACTGACGCCCGTCCCACGAATCAACGAGTGACATTTCAACCGATGTCGCTTGCAGCATCAAACCATGAGAATAAAGAATAACAAAACGTCCCCCGGTACCAGCCGGCATAGATTTATCACATCAGGTGTTCTAAAACGATGTTTCTTTCATGAGGACAAGAAAAATAGAGAATTTCATTTCCGGTTCGGTAACTCCGGTTGTCCTGCACACGACCACTGTAAAAACCATTTGCGTTTTCGGCTCCGGCCACAAAAAATCACATTTTACCATTCCCAAACAACGGATCACACGGAACTGGAGTTTTTCAGCGCTTTCCCCTCTCGGCAATCGCAAAAAGTAGACAATAATAAAACAATCTACCGAATAAAATAAATACGGGGAAATATTCTAGTATACATATATCAATAGTATTTTTATTTTACTTCTGCTTCATAGATTACGAAAACTGATTCACGAACGAATCATTAGAAGTTTCTTAAGGGGGTCGTCCCATGTAGCAGATCCAAAAAATCGAAAAATTATTTTTGCACAAATTCTGAAGGTCATGGTATACTAGATCGTTGAATTCGTCTTGACACGGGTTGTAATACTGTTAAGTCAAAAATACAAAGTGCCATTTAAAAAAATGAAGTCGACCTTGACAATACTATAAAAAGAAATGTTTTTCGAACTTTAAACGCGTTTTTCACAAAACTGTATTTTTCATATTGGCGAGCATGATATCTCAAAAACTACTGAACGGATTTCACTCAAATTTTTATGGTGTAGTCAGCACATCTATAGTTCTCGCCCGTACCAAAATATTTCTGATATCTGCTATCGTTTTCTTTTTAGAAGCTGAGAAAGACGAAAGAAATGACGAAACTTGGAACTTAACGTTTAAAACCGTGCCAAAAATTCATTTTTCGATATTTTTATATTATTTTGGTACCGGCGATAGCCGCAGGTCTACAAATTAAAATGCCGTTTGATTTTTTGATATCAGATGATCGAAACCTCCGGAATCATGGTCGCCACCAACCTACTTTTTTTACACATGAGTGTCTTCCGAACGGTGTAAAGTCGATCCAACTCGTTATTTTGTTTTGAGAAAATTCTGAGAGACTGTTAAAATGTCGATAAATGTGTGGTAAAAATTTCAAGATTGTACGTTTTAAGGGTCCTTAAAAAAAAATTCCCAACAAAGCAAGAAAAAGTGCCTCTCATATGGGACGACCCACTTAAGCAAAGTTCCTTTCTTATAATAATTTCAGAGAATTACGGTTCCTCGAAGTTATCAAGGATCCATCGAATGTTTATTTGTTTGCGTCCGCCTAAACCGCGGGATCGGTGCTGCAATCCCGGGCACAGTTTAAAGCATTCTAATTAAACGATATTAATTAGCGCTTCATTTGCCGAGTTTACGCTCGGAAATGATAAGCCGGTTTAGTTCAATCTGTTCGTGCGAAGCAGGTGTTATAAGCGCGATCCATCGCAGGCTGCGAAAGGACGTAAGGCTTTAGAGGAGTAGTTAAATGGAACGGGCGTGTGTGTCAGCCACTCTATGCGACATAATCTTTACAGCTGCCATAAACTCCGTTTTTCATATCGTTCACAAGCTCCTTGCTTATTCCTCTTTCCGTTTCCCTCGGTGCGGGAGCGGCGGCGGCGCGAGGCACGCGTCGAGGTGACTAAATAATTTTACCCCTTCGGTTGACGCAGCCGCAGGATAAGTCCACCCCAAGTGAATTCTGCATTTTAAAATGACTTGTTTAGCTATCCGAAAGGGTAGATATACAACGGTTTGATTTATTTCCACGTTAACGTTCTATTTCACCCCTCGTGATCGCCGGGACTTCGCACGAACACGCCTAACCTCTAAAATCTTAATGCTTCGCCAAGATTTTTCTGATTTTCCGTCGTTCACGTTTTACACGATCGCAACGCGGTAAACATTATAGAAAGAAATATGCTGAAGCAATTAAAAATAATTATTTTACGTTTTACATCGAATAATTTTTATTTAAACAGAAAATAAATATCCTTCAAGAGGATAACCCTCCCTCGTGTCAATTTCACACAGTTTTCCCGAAATAAGTTATACTGTCCTGTTATTTGTGGGTAAATTTGCCCGAAACTTCGTTACTTTTACTTTTTTAATGTGAAACTCATAACCGAAAACCTTGGTTGTAAATGTTAACTCATCAATTTGAATTTTAAAAAATCGAAAAATAACTTTTTACCTTGTTATTTAATTGATCATTTACCAATGTGTCAATTTGACACCGTGGGACAGATCCACAGTTCCTGAAATGAGGGACGGATGAGGGTTAAACATTTTTCACAATTTTAAATAGCTCTTCCTATCATCTAATGCAGTGATGGGCACGGTAGGGGCCCCTGACAGTGATGCCGAAATCGTGGTACTAAGCCGTGGAACTAGACCCCCCCACTACGACCTACTATTGCCCCTACAGTCCTTCTCCAACGCGCTCGCGCGCTACACACACTAGCGTACCTCTATTATATAGTAGCCTACACGCTAGTCCGTGTACCGCGCGAGCGCGTTGGAGAAGGACTGTAGGGGCAACAGTAGGTCGTAGTGGGGGGCAGTGTCGCCAGTTGAGTCCGAATCCGGACTCATTTACTCCCCTACTTTTCCCCTTCCACTATCCCATTCCAGCACCACGTCCCACTCAATCCCCGTCGCGCACGCGCAACGTGTCAAATATTACGACTCTGGCCATCAGAGAGGGGGTACCTGTATTCCCCTCGATTTTCTCGACCTGGCGACACTGGTGGGGGGGGGTCTAGTTCCACGGCTTAGTACCACAGTACCACGATTTCGGCATCACTGCCGTGAGTTGCTTACTTCTCCCACCAACCTCGTCAGCTATGGAGGGACGTATGAGGGGGGAAACGAAGGCACTGGAAGGCACGAGGCACCGATGCGCAGCGAAGGTGCGCGCTGCACAAAAGAGTAGTTGGTGGGGGAAGCTTCTTGACTGCGGCAGTCAAAGATGCCCATCACTGATCTAATGGGAAAAACATTTCTATTTTTGAAATTAAGGGGCCAGTCGAAAAAATGTTATCAAACTCGATGAGCAGATTCAAGAAGGTTGACACTGGCCCATAAGTAAAAGACAATACTTGGTAATAGCGATCGAAAAAAAGGAACGATAGAGCAGAGCAATGGCCGGTCCGCGAAAAGAGTCGTCGAAACGCAAATAATTTCCGCGAATCGCGCGTAGTGTCCTCTCGAAATCAGAACACTCGTGGCGTGGTCGGTGTCCGCTGCGCGTTTAACGAGTGCTGTAAAACGATAGGATGTTAAATCGCCGGCCATGTAGGGCACACACACCGGATTCTGCGAGTGTGGGCGGAGGAAGAGTTGGGATGCGAAGCAGCAACGGTGTTGTATTGTTGCATAAATGGCCGGTATATTCGAGCGACGAGGGGTCAGCTTATTCACGCTACCTGAGTTATCACACACCGGGGATTGCAGTGATTCTCACTGTTCAATATCGTAGTCTTATCCAACGATGATGGCTCTCGGCCTGTCGAGGGGACACCGTGTAACAACCCCTGCGCTTCTCTCCCGAGAACTCTTAACATAGTAATGCTCGGTCGCTGGCCAAGTCCAGATGCGTTCATTTCCTCCGTCGATCCCCTGTTTTTTTAATTCCCCCAGTAAAAAGCTTTGTTCCTTGCCTTTTGCATATAGAGCGTCTATTAAAAACCGTGATGCGAACGAAAGGAACGCGATCCCTCATGCGAAAACTCCTCGCGAAAAATACGGTATGAAAAATGCTCTGAAAAACTTCTGAAATTTTCGACAAACAAAAATAATTCGAAGGCACATATCAATTTTCATCAGTATGTCTAGAATTATTGATGTAATAGCACGTATACCTAAGATTTGTAAATTATAATTTTTTTTACGGCAATTTCTTGAATATAGGAATGTATATTTGTATATGTACGAACAAGTTGATAACTTGTTTCACGTACCAAATTTGATAACTGAACAACTTGTTTAGGATAGGATAGATTAGGATAGTTTTGACTAGAATTCCAGTAATTAAATGCATGCTCGTACCTCGAAAATGAAATCATACAGGGCACGCGTGTGCCCAGGGCTAAAAGCTTTGTTGTTACGCAGGCACGTTTCGTGCATTTCACAAAGGAAATATTATTTTAACATATCATGCAGGAGGCAGTCCAAATGTCACAATGTAACTTCGCAAATAATCTCTTCGGGAAAACCTGATTACCGTTTCTACTATATTATTCTGGACTATTTACAATGAACTAATTGAAATTGGCCCAAGATATTTAATCCCTCAATTATATCCACCTCGATCGCGGTAATATTTGCGGAAGTAACTATGACGTGAAAAGCCATACAATTTCGATCAGAGATGTCTGATACAGTGCTGAGGCACTATGGAAACTATTTATGTCATGTACCAACTTTACGCTATTAACCTCATTAACTTTGAAACCACTAATGCAGTTTATTATTAAGCTATTACACGAACAATTATCAAACGTTATTATGCATGTTACATGCTTTGATTTAATTCGCTTTTCCCACCGGTAAAGATCTATTGTCTCCCGCAGCGAAATTGTTTGTAGTTGATCCGTTGTCGTTCGTTACTCCAATTTAGAATTTCTACAGTGGGTGTAAAAAGTATTCGTACACCTTTTAAAAACGAATAACTTTTTCAAAATTCGACCCAACAGCTTGAGTTTTTTTGTGACGTTAGAAGGATTAGTTTACTAGCTTATTGTATAAATAATTTTTTTTATTATTGTTATTGGTCGCGATTGCGAAGGAAAAAGTAAAGGTCACGATTTTTCGATTTTTTATCTGTGCCTGTAATAAAAATTTCAAACATGTATTTTAGAAATCTAAGTAAGTTATATACATGTACAAAGTTTCATTGAAATTGGTTGACGCATAAAAAAGCTATGGGCATTGTAACATGTAAAAATCTTTGAATTTAGGGTTTGCGAATCATTTAAATCATTCAATCATTTATATTTCATAACAACCTTGATCAATTTCGATGAAACTTTGTACATGTTTCTAACTCACTTATACCTACCAAATGCACCTTATAAATGTTCACTACAGGCACAGATAAAAAATTTAAAAATCGTGACCTTTACTTTTTCCTTCGCAATTGCGACCAATAAGAATTAAAAAAAAATTATTTACACATTAGCTAGTAAACTAATCCTTCTAACGTTACAAAAAAAACTCGAGCTGTTGGGTCGAATTTTGAAAAAGTTATTCGTTCTTAAAAGGTGTACGAATACTTTTTACACCCACTGTATGCTTTATTCACTCCGTTTCTCAAAGACTCTGTGGATTTTTAAAAAATATAAAAATGTCAATAACGGATTTTTGAAAACATAAATATAAAAATGATAAAATACAGTTACTCACGGTATTCCCCAAAGCATAAAAATATAAATGAATTTTTCAAACATCGCTTTAAAATATTGTTTAAAATATGGAGATTTGATTCTATGATTTCAACAACGAATACGAGTTCGAAATGAACGAAGCGCACAGAACTAAAATGAATAAAACTAATTTCTCAACGACACCACGGTGAAATTGTTTTACAACAAACGTACTCTCTCCTCTATCGAAACCATCGGAAAGTTCTATCGAAAATTGACCCAGTATTTTTTCGGCATAGCAATCCGATAGAAACGTGCTCGTAAGAAGCGATTGGCAACACGAACTTCCGGTTGTCATGCGGCAGCTTCGCGCCGTTCTCAAAGTGTATACTGCCTATAAAAATCATTTCGCATACGTGTGCTTGTTGCGCACGCACGCACAAAACTATTCGACACGTCTACGGCTGCAGCACACCGTCGCGTCGCGTCGCGTCGCTGCACAGAGAGGAGGCCGCCGCGTGGTTGTGCATTAACTTGATTAAAACGCATATTCTTCCATCAACGGAACGCCGATGGACGCACGTGAAAATAATCCTTAAAGCCCGAGGTCCGCGGCGCGCGTATCACGGATTCCTTTCCTCTATTTTGTTTGTTTTTGCTTTTTTTTTCGTGTCTCGCGGCGCGAGAACTTCCTTTGTAATGGTCGCCGAATAAAAATTTCACGAGAGTCTGATTGTTCCGAGCGTCCGGTCCGGCACGCTGATGGCAAAAAATAATAATTACCGTGTCCTTTCGTCATCGTAATTAGCTGCGACCGCCGCGTCCAATCTGCGATTGCTTTCTTTGCGCTCGCGTAATCACACACGCCGCGCGCTCGTTTTAAGCAGCAATACGCTAATTGCGCGTGCCGCGTTATCACGTCGCGAAGAGATTCGTGACTTACCTCCTAGCTGCTCGATGCTCCACTATAGTTAACGTTTTCCACATATTGCAATTAGCACAGTGTCTTTATGCTTACAGAAAAATTTCTGCGACGCGTATTTCTTCTTTGGTAAATTGAAAATAATTTGGGGCTATTGTTCAACCATTCGCAAGTTATAATTTCGTGAAAACATCGATGTAAAACATTATTATAATATTAGAATTTTTATACAGAGACGAAAAAATGTCTGTTGTAATGTTTTTTGTTTTATGCTCATCCTCTACAAAATTTCATACCTATCAAATCCATAATATTTAGACAAATCAAGGGTTTTGACCACTTTGAATTATTTTTGAGTTTCAACTCTTTTATTAGTTAACCCTTTGCACTCGGACCTATTTTCACTAAAAAACGAAAGATTTTTCCATTCTAGAATATTTCCATTGTGTACAATTTGTTTTAATTTTTTGCATATGAAATTGATATAATATTTCATGTAAATGTCTGGTAGTTTATTAAATACGAACAAAAATAATAATGTGCAGCATATTTTTAAGAATGGCATAACAATTGTCAGTGGTGCCTCAGAGTCGCCATGCGAGTGTTAAGGGTTAAATTTAGTCATTCTTTTTATTATGAATTTAGTTTTTTATCAAGAAATTGATCAAGAATACAAGAACTGTATTACACAGTCGAGATGAGAATTTCTTTGTAATATGTGTGGTCTGTGGAAATCAGGTCTTGCTATTTTGTTGTACGCACGAGTGTGCATTTTATTATGCAAAAGGTCTCCAGAAAGTTCGCTCAGCTCCATATTCATACTCGGCATTTTTCTAGGTTATATTCACGTGTGTGGCTCGATTTAACTTTCTCCATGACATTTTCTGTTTCTAATGTTTTCTTTAAGATCCCGTGTGAGCTCGCTCACCACTGTGTGTGTATATATATATATATATATATATATATATATATATATATATATATATATATATATATATATATATATATATATACGTTTGCTTAGCAGACCTTCACGAACCCCTGACACTTTCACTCTTTATTGCTTTACCACTTTCTCCGGAGTTTCCCCACGTATTCTTGCTTTCGTCTTCTGTGTCAGCTATTTTGCTTTATTCCATTTTCTCTCGTTTTACCTTCCTTTCCTGCTTCACGAGGATTTGCGACCGAGTTACTAATAATTCAACTGTACAAATACCGTTACAGATACAAGTACAGTAGATTCTCGTATCACGTGGTCAAATAATTCTTTATGAAGACTGAAACAGACTATAAATATCTCAGTCTTTTTAAACTAATTTTAGAATGTTTCTTATGGGGAGCTACTGGACATTTACTGGCACATAGAATACACATTTTTTTCTATTCGTTACAATTTTTTCGTTTAGTTGAAAAGAACAGACATATTTTATAGGAACGTTAATTACTGAACAAATCTAACCTTTTTAATCTGTTTAATGACTGATGAAATAGATTCTGAAATGGATGAAATATACAGGGTGTCCCAAAACAACCCAAAAATTACTGAACAAATCTAACCTTTTTAATCTGTTTAATGACTGATGAAATAGATTCTGAAATGGATGAAATATACAGGGTGTCCCAAAACTACTGCGTTAAATTGAAATGGGAGGTTCCTTGGGCTATTTGAAGCCATATTTTCCTTAACAAAAATGGCGCCCGCGGCTTTGTTTAGGAGTTATTAACGAAAAACATGGACCAATCAGAGCGCGACCTAGACGCTCGTTGGCACGTTGAGCCAACCGCCTGCCGGCTCGCCGCACTGAACGAGCGTCTAGGTCGCGCTCTGATTGGTTCGTGTTTTTCGTTAATAACTCCTAAACAAAGCCGCGGGCGCCATTTTTGTTAAGGAAAATGTCGCTCCAAATGACCCAAGGAACCTCCCATTTCAATCTAACGCAGTAATTTTGGTACACCCTGTATATCAACAGGATCGCCCGTGCAACAATATGACTTTCTAGGATCATACTCGAGTTGAAACAAGCTCTGTGATTTCGGGTGCTCGCGCGGCTCAAATCATCGCTCGTCGGATCCAAAATTGAGTTGTTGGAAAGCGTCGTTGTCATCGGACATCCTTCGCCGCAGGTCCAATCTCGCATTACCGAGGGAGCGGTTCAGCCGACGGAAAAATCACGGACGTTTAATCGAACGGCCTGGGTCGAGCCAACATACGTGCGAGTTCCAAAAGTGGGCCAGCGCAGCGGCGCGACCGTAAACGAAATTTTCTGCAATACTTTCCGTGTAACAGCCGCGCGACGCAACCCGATTCCGACTAACAGATTCAACCGAACTGTCATGATCGCGGGCAATCGTATCACTATTAAACTTAACGTCTAAGTAAATGACACAAGAATCTCGTTCAAACTATTATAATGTACATGTTATGAAATTTTGAATCAAGTTTATGTGCCATTTGAACTTCAACGTCAATTATCACGAGAACGGTTCATTTCCGACCCGTGGTTCCTTCTACAAGTTTGTTCCTCTCGACGAGTAGAACACGGTGCAATCGTTAAAAAAATTTGACCTTGAAAAAGTTCGTCAAGGTCATCGCCAAAAATGTTTTCAACAGATCTTCGCGCCGATCCTAAGGGTACAGAATCACTCAGCAACGGTTTCTGAACATAATTTCTTGTCCACCCTGTACATCGTGTACTGCTGGAACGAGATTCGGCTATTCTTCGACAGGCAAGTAGATCCCGGATCAACGGCGAAACTAGCTGGATCTAAAATTGAATCGATTACGGCAGCGGCGTAATCTCAAGTGGCGGATCTCGAACGACAATATCGAGCGTCGATGTTGAGAGGTAAGTGACACAAGCCTCGGGGGCGGATCCGCATATCCTCGTGTCTATTAGCCGATGTATGACGGTAGCTCGGCTCGGCTCGGCTCGGCTCGGCGCGGTCTGATCTCGCAGATACCCTGCCGCTTCGGAGGTTTACCGATTCCCTCGTCAACCATGCACTACCCACAAATGCCATCCGCAGTGCTTTCGCCGCACAACGCTACCGCCGAGTCACCGTTACACCGATGTGGCGCGGTGTGTGCAGGGTTGCTGCTGGCGAGAACGGCGCGACGCGACGCGACGCGACGCGACGCCGGGACGTGTGCGCGATGCTTGGTTTCGGTACAACCGTCGAGGACAAAGAGAATGCACAATGCACTTGTCTACCGAGCCGATCCTATTCTCTCGGTCCATCGAGCCGATCGTGTCGTCAGTTAAACGCGGCTATTTCGCGAGACCCGAGTGACACTAGACACCTACGGAGGCCCCCCCACAGGCTTGCTCGTTCACTATCGCGGCTATTTAACCGGCGTGCTACTCTCGTCTTTTCGATTAATCCTCCTTCTTATGCTTGATTAACGCGTACGCTGACATCCTCGCAACCGTTCCATTTTATTCGGTTCACTGGACGGATCCATTTACTCGTGAATTGGTCGGTTTAGCTGTTAGGAGAACGACGTTTCGCACCGACTATGCTATGGTGAGGTAATGCCGGTTTGTGCCGTTGGTTAATTATTCGCTGGATCGTTTGTATCGTTTTCTGGTAACTAGACTGCGGAGAAGCTTCACTATTATGTTTTCTGAGAAAAGCGATCCTCCGAATAGTAAAGTACAATTCTCACCCCTTAAGGGGTTACCCATTAAGGGTAACTTTTTTCTTGATGCTGCAATTAAGTATATAATAGGATCTTTATTTTACACACATATATATATAGTAGTTTTATGAATAATTTTTAATATTAACGATTAAAAAAAAATAAAAATTGGCGAAGATATAAGCCGATAAGTAGGACCCTCTTTTGAAAATCCTTACTGATGGTGTACATGATTTCTCATATATATGTATAACATAAAGATCGTTTTATATACTTAATGGCAGCGTGAAAAAAAAAAATTTTTATACCTATTTTTCCGAGCGCCAGGGTGGTGTAACCCCTTAAGGGGGTAGGATCCCCTCTAAGGTGTCCCTAGAATACCCTAGAATACCCTAGAAATCTGGGCGAAACATGGCTTTGCGCGGAACAGGTTTTCATCCTTATACTAGCATATTTATCGCTGGACAAGGGCTCATTCGAAAAAGGAAGGTTCAACGAAGGGGGCTCAGCCAGGATTTCTAGGGTATTCTAGGGTATTCTAGGGACATCAAAAAGAGTGCTACCCTCTTAAAGTGATCACAGGAGGAACACCAATAAATCTTTCCACGCGAAATTGCACGATAATTAATGATCCTTTAAATCTCAAATTCCCATCCATTCCTTCCCCGTGCGAAAGGGGTTGAAATCATAACGCAACGTCGCGCCTCGCAGCGAATTCAAATTGGAATCGCGAAACGTCGCTCGCATGTCGTGGAGCGCGCGCGCGGTTTCCGTAATTAGACTAATTATCTTGTTATACGGGCGCGTCAAATGCCCCGTATAAATAGCTATTCCGCGAGGGACAATCCAGTGGCCGTCTAAAAAGAGCGACACGAAACCGTGGAACTAATGACAGGAAGCAGAGAAAAATATTTATACGGGGACTATGAGAAGCGGCCGTCGAGCAGGTCGGTCGCTTCGTGTCGCAAAACGTTTACATTATTCCCACGTAGCAGCGTTAATAAAGAAACACGACTCGCGAAATTTCCTGCTCTCTCGCGAGTCATTAAATTTAAGAGCGATGTCGAGGGAAAGAAGAAAAAGGAGAGAAACGGTGAGCGAGCGAGAGAGAGAGAGAGAGAGAGAGAGAGAGAGAGAGAGAAAAGGGGTCCATGAAACTGAAAACGTCGGGACAAGACGCGTACACGCTCGAACATGGAAACGGAACGAAACGGAACGGTTGGACGAGAAAAGAGTGGAACGGAAGCGAAAGTGGATGGATTAGGGGTGCAGATGGTGTGCGGAGCTTCGGAGGAGAAAATGAGAGACGCGGGAAAGACAGCTTCTGTTTTGTTAATAACGATAACAGCCTCCCGGCCTACCCCCACCAGTAATGCATATAAACAGCAAAGGCGTGTGGCTTATGGTTTAACGGTAAACACTTTGCCGGAGATAAACAGAATACGGTAGCGGGACTCGCGGTGTAACCCCTTTGTGCCGAAAAGCCCCGTAAATACTAGTACGATTATCCCCCGGCGCGATTCATAATGCAGGAAAAACGATGCACGATTACGCAGTCTACCAGCCACGCTCAATCCGACCCTACACCACCACCTTCCAATCCGCTTATGTTCCGCGTCTTTGTCTTTCCACGGCCCTTCGCAACGCTGTCCCTTTCTGTTCTGGAGCGGCACACCTCGACGATGATCGCGCGAAGAAAATGTTACACAGATTCTAAACTCGGCTTCCGAACTAGTACCACGGGGGAACGCGGTCTTCAGGGTGATTTCGGTGATTTCGGGGCTCGTGGAAAATTAAGGGAGGCTTGTGACCCTGAAGCTTTCCAAGAAATCTGGAACCCCAACAATGTGAACCACTCTTTGTGTGCAGAAAGGGATGTTCGATAACTGGAAGGATGTGCAATAACTGTAGGTTTAGGACCTCGTGCTTTAAAATTGCAATTGTTTAAATACGCATACACGCGTCGATAAAATTACAGATTGACGAATTATTAAAGTGTCAAAACACTATTTTCTATCATTTATAACAATTAAAATGTACTGTGCACATTCGTAGATGCATATCTAAATAATAATGTAATATTTTATTAGTTCTGGTATCTGCATTTCGAAATGATACATTATAACTGCTTTCTTTTATATTCTACAATTATAAATACAAAAAACTTCCTTCAACCTTTCCATAGTATTTCAATAATGATGCGAATACTTTCTATTGAAAGTTATTGTTATAAGACGTTCATTATTACGTTACAACATGATAAACCACGATTATTGAGGCTACAGGTATGCCTCAATGTGCACGCCATTGTTCGTAAGTTATCTATCTATTCTTCCCCGTTCCGCTTTATGAAGAAATGAGAAGAATTCTTCGGCAGAAGTGCCTTCTTTATAAGAAATATTTAAAAAGGTTAAGTAGAAATCCATGTTAATTTTCTGAAAGTTTACAAAGCACAATTTAAGATGTATGAATACAATACCGTTGAATGCGAGAGCAATATTTATAAACTGCTGTGCACTCAACAATATTTTTCGGTTCTAAAAACATTCATATAAGAAGCCTCTGGTTCGTGTCGTTTCTTAGAATAGCACAGTTCTGCTATTTCTTTGTGATCTCGCGGTCCTCGTCGAATGTAGAAAAGGACAGCGCGTGTAAACACGTACCGCGCTCCGAGAGCGATGACGTAGGAATCGGCTGAAGCAGGGCCGAACAGGCCGACTCGAGCTGTCCGGCCGGGTGGGGCTAACCAATTCTTACGTCATCGACTCTCGGCCGGCCAGAGCGAGTCCGGACGTGTTCCCGCACCGGATGACGCGGCATGTTTACTACACTGCTCGGCGACCGAGGCAGCTCTGGGCCTCTCGCGGAGTCATTTCACTCCCGGCGTGTTCAAAACGAAATCTGAAATACTCGTACGGCCGCAAAAAGAAATACCCTCGTTCCCCAAACAATCCCCGTGCATTATAATTTGCAAGGTAGTCATTGCTAGCATTCGCAGACGGTGCTTGCTCTACCGTTAAAAGTTTCGCGCACGCAGGCAGTTATACCACGTCATCCTTACAGCGGACAGCAACGTTGCGCGCGGGTTCCGCGAATCGTTGGATCCCGGATAAAAATAAAATTTCTGCTTTATGACGCGCACTGCGACAAGGCATAAGCCCATAAAAAGACGTCCGAAGGATTCGCTCTGCGCCTTCGAAATCTGCTCTCATTATGCCCGAGTTGTCCCGCGACGCGCTATCTCTTTCGGATAATATTCGCATCCGCTCTCCCTGGGCGTGCATTATAAGCGCTCATAAACGTCCGCGGATCTAAAGTTGCGGCCCGGCATCCGAAACTCGCTGGTCCGTATCTTTTTATACTTGAAACACGTTCCGGTCGATATGTCGTATGCCTTCATCGCAAACCTTCCTCGGGAACGTTTGATTTCCGAAAATCGATTTCTCTTTGCATTTCCTTTAAGCGTACGTGTGCAAAAGTATTTGCTTGAATTCGTAAAATTAACGTAGTAATTTTTAAAATTATCAAGATCTCCAATTTATTTTAGCCACATTCATACTGATTAATATAGTTTCTGATTTTTTAATTTTCGATCGGCAGGAGAACCGAAATCATAGCGAGAGTCGAAAAATGTTAAAAAATATATAACTCATCCAATTTTTATTACTTTTACTATAAAAAATTTTTGGACAAGTATGTATTTGCTTGTATTCGTAACATTAATGTAGTTATTTTTAAAATCATCAAGATCTCCAATTTATTTTAGCCACATTCATACTGATTAATCTAGTTTCTCATTTTTTAATTTTCGATCAGGAGAACCGAAATCATAGCAAGAGTCGAAAAATGTTAAAAAATATATCTCATCCAATTTTTATTACTTTTACTATAAAAAAATTTTGACAAGTATTTTGACTTAAAAAATAATATTGTACAATTCAACTAATGGCAAGTAGATATGCAAGACCTTGATATAAAACAGTCGTCCGATTTCTTAACAAAAATGTCCAAACGACGTCTAGAAAATGACGCTCACAAGACCAGAAGTCTGAAAGTCGCAGCTCCGAGCCAAACGATTAGCTTGTAAGAAGCCTCCCGTCACTTTTAAACGTCGCTGGTTTATGCCGGTGCATAAAAGCGCATGGGTTTTATGCGACTGTTACCAGCGCGCGGAAGTCCACCGTTTTTGAAATTTCGCGAAGACCGAATTTAATGCGGTAACGTCTGGGACACGCTATTCTTCGGCTACGCCGGATGCAAGGGTTTACGAGTCGGAGGACTAGGCGAGCACATGACTCCAGCATCGTGAGGGTCCAGTTTACTGTCGCGAAACAATCATTTTTTCGCTCCAGGTTCGTAACTTCGGCATCCTGTTCCGGCTCCCTTGTAATTTCCTAGGTAATAGATGCTTCAGCATTCGATGATGAAGGCTATTTCCTGAACGTTACGGGTGTGTACAGACGTCGTTCACAACGACCGACGGTTTTCTGGACAGTAAATTGCGCGATTCGGAGCACTGTATTTGCCAAATTGCTGATAGCTTGCCGAAGAAAAATCGTGCACATTATACAGGGTGTTCATTTGAAAACCTTCCAGCCGAATGTCTCGAAAAATATGAAAGATATTAAAAAAGTGTAAAACACGTGTCCAAGGATTTCTAGGGGGAAAGAAGGGGGGGCAGTATCAGTTTTTTATTTGGGTGGCGTTTTCAAGGTCATTTGAAGGTCAACTTTGGTTTTTCAAATGGAAACCTATATTTTTTATTATGGGATCTTATTGTACGTAAAAAGACCAATAATTTTCGTACAATGAGTGCAATACGATCCCATAATAAAAAATATAGGTTTCCATTTGAAAAAACAAAGTTGACCTTCAAATGATCTTGAAAACGCCATCCAAATAAAAAACTGATACTGGCCCCACCTTTCTCCCTTCGAAATCCTTGGACAAGTGTTTTACACTTTTTTAATATCTTTCATATTTTTCGAGATATTCGGCTGGAAAGTTTTCAAATGAACACCCTGTATATTATGAGCTACAATTGAATTTTACGTAGTCTCTTTAATTAACCCTTAGCCGTATGATTTTCTTTTAAAGAGAACCTCTTTATAATTTGACAGACGAAACAAGAAGATTTATATTTCTTGTCTACAATTACTTTCTTGCTTAAATAATGGTTACGAAATCTTCGTCGGGAGTCTGACTGATTATACGGCAAGGGGTTAATGGAGTTGGATGACTTCAGGGTGTAAATTATGTGTGCTACAAACTATACATTAGAATTAAAATTTTAGTTAAATTTCTGTCGAGAGGTAATGAAAGTGTTTTTTGCTAGAATCATTTTTATTGTAGTGTCAGTTTAGTTTGTGCGAAATAATTATTGTTAGACGGCGAACATGTATAGAATACGTACGCTCAGTTGAACTTTGTTAACAAGTCTGTCGGGATAGATACATTAGCGTCTCGTAGAGACTTCCTATTACGAAACTCGTGACTTCGTAAGTTCTGCTTTAATAATCTATTCCTTTGCACGTATTAACCCTCGCAAGGTAGATGCTTCTTCATCAAGCACAGAAGCCGTTGTCTGGGTCTTATTCCACCTTAAGCATCTTTATTCTTGGATGAGTCTTGAAACACATTGAGACACCTGTGTTTTCTTATCAGATGGAAATTTCGTGTCTCCTATGTATTAGTGACAATTAGACGACGGATTTTATACATTTGTTACAATATATTTGAAAAAAAATAGCCAACAAAATTAAATCAATTTAAAAGCACGAGTATATTATTTTCGACCTGTTGGAACGATTTTTCTTGTTTCGATTCAAGAAAATTCGTTCGTGGAGAAAATTTTTAGTTCGCATAAATATCCGCAGTCTACTTACCTATGAAATTACGAATCCGTTATCTCAAATATTACATCCATAAACCCGATCAGTATAGGTTTCATCCCCCAAGGAAAAATTTCTATGTCAAAAATAAAAGAGAAACGAACACATCTCGTATATCAAAATGGAGGCTTAAACCGAAAAATCGTCCAACTCAAAGCGTCTCGAACAATACCCTTGAAACCCAATGCAACCGGCCGCAACGATGAAAACTCGGCGTGCAATCCTCTCTCGGCAGTCCTCTCGAGTCAGAAACCCGACGGAACAAACTTGGAAATCTTCCGTCGGCGTAACTTACAAGACTACAGAGATTTGGTTTTCCAAAAGTGCGGCGGGTGAGGTACGGGCGAGCAGAAATAAACTTGTCTAATATACATATGTACTCCGTTCCCGGTGTAGACCATCAGAGAAGTCGCAGTTGCAGGATGCGCAGGTGTACCGATATACCAGAGATTCCTCGCATTCCCGTCCAGGAAAGTAAAATAACCGTGTGCCTTCGCCGCCTTGGTATTCCTCGTCTCAGTTGTAACCGCAACGCGTACAGAGGTATCCACTCTCCGTACACGGGGAATGCGATCGCGGGGGTGGAAAAGAAGAGAAGGGGGGAGGGTGTATAAACGTGTATATAGGTGTGTGCGGGCGACGGGGGGTTGGAAAAAGTGTGCTTACCCCGTTCAACGACCGTGCAGTAGTTCCCGGCCGTATTTACACAGAGAATAGGGGAGGTGCGCGTTTTAGTTTTGCATTTGTCCGCGGGGAGGTATAGCACACCGCTTCGAAAAAGGATCGGGAGTGAGCGAAGGGGACGAAGGGGGTGAAGGAGGATTCGAGGAGCATAGGGAGGACGAGACTCGGTCCACCAATGGGAATTTCCATCAACTGTCTTTGTACCAGGAAATTAAACGTGTTAAAAACGACATCTTAGATTATTTCGTTTCTGTCACTTTATATAGACGTCCATCGTTGGTCTATTTCTGCATGATGTTTCAGGTATTATCATAATCTGATTTTCCACAGCTACCCCCAATTCTTAATCAGTATGTTTACGATTATCGCTTCTGTCGAAATAAATAATTTATCTTGAAAATTGGCAAATGCTGGTGTAGAGCGAATTCGAAAACGAAGTCCAAATTGTGCCATTTTATATTTTCGACCCTATACGTTTGTACCACCAGGTACATGTGACACTCTATACATATATATACTATATACGCGCGTTTTAGTTTTGCATTTGTTCGCGGAGAGGTATAGCACACGTCTTCGAAAAAGGATCGGGACGAGGGGACGAAGGGGGCGAAGGAGGATTCGAGGAGCATAGAGAGGACGAGACTCGGTCCACCATTGGGAATTTCCATCAACTGTCTTTGTACAAGGAAATTAAACGTGTTAAAAACGACATCTTAGATTATTTCGTTTCTGTTGTCCCACTTTATATAGACGTCCATGGTTTATTTCTGCATGATATTGCGGGTATTATCATAATCTGATTTTCCACAGCTACCCCCAATTCTTAATCAGTATGTTTACGATTATCGCCCCTATCGAAATATATAATTTATCTTGAAAGGCAAATGCTGGTGTACAGCGAATTCGAAAACGAAGTCTAAACTGTGCCATTTTATATTTTCGATTTATTATGTCCCTATACGTTTGTACGACCAGGTACATGTGACACTCTATACATATATATACTATATACGCGCGTTTTAGTTTTGCATTTGTCCGCGGGGAGATATAGCACACGGCTTCGAAAAAGGATCGAGGGTGAGCGAAGGGGACGAAGGGGGTGAAGGAGGACTCGAGGAGTATGGGGAGGGTTCGAGGAGTATGAGGAGGGTTCGAGGAGCATGGGGAGGATGAGACCCGGTCCAGCAATGGGAAACCCAGCGAGAAGAACGACCAGAGATACAGGACCACCATCTCTAACCGCTTCGGAAGGGGCAAGTACCGGCTCCAGAGGGGGATGAAGAGGGACAAGGGATGAGGACACGGGAGAAGGGTGGGAGAGGCAGCTAGGATCGGGTCCCATGTGCCTTTCACGGTTTTACAAGTCTATAAAAAGAGGAATTTCAGACTGAGTTAAATATTGCTGCTGCCCCTCACTGAATTTCAAACACGCACACACGCGTGCATCGCTCACCGTGCATGTGGAATGGAGAGGCACACGTGCTCGACCTTCCGGCTTTCTCCGTGTGGCGAGATGGACACATGGATAAAGCCGATCTTTGTTTGTTGGACGCGCCGTTGATTGATGTGTGAGAAAGAATCGGTTGGAACATGTTTGAGTGAGTTGTAGTAAGTGAATTTGTGGTAAGTAGAACGTTAAGTGGGTAATTTGTTTAGAGTATGGCGTTTTGGAAAGTTGCTAGTTGATAGGTCCGATTATTATTGCACATAGACTGGGTTCGATTATTATTGCACATAGACTGTGCAGTTCTAACAGTTCTAGCTGAAGCTCCCGGATCAACGGCTGCGAATTTTGCATAAGAGTCTTGTAAAAAATGCGTGGGCTTTTGCTAGATCAAGAAGTACTTTCAAGAAGAACTAATGAATCTTAATCCCTGATGATTTACGAGGAACGCGGGAGAATGTCAACACATTATTCATCATCAGAGGCGAGATAGAAAATTTTCTGGTAAAGTGTGCTTAATCCCAATGATTGCGAAACATTGAACCGATGTAAGCATGTTTTCACTGTTTTACAGCGATATAATTCATAAACACATGAAATTTTTGTATATGTTACCCTTCAAATAGTTCTTCAATTTTACGTCACTTTTAATGTTCTGTATTTTTATGAAGAACAGTAATTTAAATACTACATTTATACAGAGTCGGAGGGTTAACCGCTGCATATATTAATATTTTCAAATTACACAGAAGAAAATTACAGAAATTACAAGGTACTCACTGCTAGTGTCTTGTTTTGGTTGGTTTCCCGGAGAAGTCGCCCAGTTAACTTTCATCTCCTGGAACGATAAAACACTCGTATAAATACAAGAGTCCATTAAAAATACAATAGCAAATTATTGGACGAAACGTTCATAAAATGGTAATTCAACGAGTTCAATAATCGAAATACCGGTGACGGTAAGTTCTCAACTTACTCTATATGCTATAGATGCTTCATCTAGATAAATTTCAATTTTCCGGGTAATAAGTTTCCCGCGGTAATGATATTTGTTATGCCAGGCGTTTTGGAACGACGGCGATGCTACGCTGTTTATGCTTCCTAGACAACTAAATTTTTTAGCGGCCGTGCAATTCGGTTTATTTAGGGTCGAGCGAGTCTTTACTCTTGAATACGGTTTGGTAGTCCGCAGCGACAGGAAGCGGTATCACCGTCAAAAAGACGTCGCCAGGCGGGAATGGGACGTGCAGGATATCGCAGGGTCCTAACAGACGCCATAAACTGGATTTTTTATGCATCCCCTGCATACCCATACCCCGTCGCCGTTTCCCTGATATTCGATAGATAGTAAAAGTCATTTCGGAGGAACCGGTTGCCAGGCTAGCATGGATAAAGATATAAAAGTGGATTAATCCAAACTGGTTACGAGTCACTATTTTGCGCGCGATCTTCGTCGAATCTTTCGCTGATCTGATTTAAAGGAACCATGACTCCTAAACATCTCACTTCATTAAATATTATGAAACACTTAATTTTTACCATTACCATATCTCGTTGCAAATTGTAACAAGAATGAGTAGGGTAACTGCACCAGTGAATAAACGGGCACCAGTAAATGAACGCTTTTGTATTTTTTGCTTTTCCATCATTGTTCCATCGATGTACTTTTTATATTTTTTATTTAACGTTTAATAAAGACAAATAATAATAACTTCATTTTATTTGTGTTCATTTATTTTTGACAAATGAAGTATAGGGAGCCATTTGGTATATATGAGATTCCTTTAATTCACATATTTTATTAAAAATAAAATATCTTCCTGAACAATTTCTTAAATGTTCATTCACTGGTGCAGTTACCCTATATCAATTTAAAACAGCAATAAATAAATGAATGATATGTAGCTCCTTTATCTTTGCAGTGAGACAATTTTTATTTTGCATGAAAATTCGTAATCTATGCATAGATTTTGTTTAGCATCGTGTCTCGTTCAAATGAGGTAAATTGAAAAAGAGTTTTCTATTTTCGATCCTTTATTTTCGTGTTTATATAAATTTTGTTTTAATCTTTTTTTTTAGAATTAGTGTGACGTATTCGAGATGTGTGTTACTGCTAATATATTTTTATTAGGAGCATTCTGGTACGGGGAAGTATATTTTGTAAAAGTAACGTTCAGGGCTCAATCCAGCAACCATGTGTACACGTCCTTTGCGCTCGCAGTTTATCACGATTTGGACGTATAATCAGGTCTATAGCACTTAAAGGATGAGCAATAACTTATTCGCTGAACAAGCTGCATTATTTCTAAAGTACGCTGGTGTCTGCGAGGTAATTGAGATTTATGGAACCGGCACTGAAAATTTTGAGAATATACATTTTATTTTCGCCGTAGAACGAAAATATTGTACTAAAAATTTCATTCGATATTGAATTCATCAATGGCCGAATATATTGATTCACAGGAAAATTTTATTTAAAATCGAACATAATCTGTTGCAAAGAAGAGTGCGATAAATATTACATTCGACATCGAAATTATTTCCATAAATGGCGGTCGTAATTAACGAGATGCAATTTCCAAAAAATAAATTAATAAATCGTACATAATTGAGATGTAAAATATTTATGTAATGATTTTGACGATCGAATCAGGTGAAAATATTGCTCCTTTTTTGCCTGACGTAAAAATTACGTTTCGGCAATTTTAGCTTCCTGAAAGGGCTGATAATAATTCCGGTGATGTTCGCTAAAACGTGAAGAGCGGCGAACAAATTTTTATGTTTCAAGTCTCGAGACATCAATGGCGGTTTTGTACGTTTTTGGTAATTTACCTGGGGAAATATTGGAAATATGGTCCGCGCATGGAAGAGGATAATAACAGTCGAACCGGGGAAATCGTAAAAGCTTATTACACTATACGAAGTGTATGTAGACTTAATGGAAAAATGGTGTCAGCCCAGTGGGTGATACGTCGCCTACCGTATCAGTAGTGTTAATACGGTACACGGAGCCAGTGTGCCTGATATTGAATCATTATTTCTCATTTTCTTAGCTGTCCTCGTGATCACGACGGTATTACAGGCATAATCGATTAGGGATCGATCATTTAACCCAACAAGTCCTTTCGGACGCACTTAAAACCTAACCTAACTAAAATCGTCCATTTTTCCGCGAACAACATTTTGGGATAGACGCTGATTAGTTTAATCTGTTTCACGGTAAATACGATTTTAAGTAATTGCCCCCGTCTGAAGCCTCGCCATACCATTCGCGTTATTTCGTACAGTTACATACCGAAATTATTTCACGAACGTATCCGGCAAATTTACGAGTAACGCAGAATGTTACCAAAAGGAGTATGCATCACTCTGATTTACAACATTAATAAGCTTAAATTAGCTTTCTATTATGAAATACGGGCTCCATGAAATTTCCAGTTGCGCCATCTTCCATCCAGCGAATGATAAAGACGGATAAACAATCGAATAAATTGTTGACGGTCTCGTTTCTAACTGAAACTATTTTTTTCAGAATCGATCGAATCTGTTCAATTATTGGGTTGAAGTGGCACGGGGCCCAGGAATGAAATACGGGCTCCATGAAATTTCCAGTTGCGCCATCTTCCGTCCTGCGAATGATAAAGACGGATAAACAATCGAATAAATTGTTGACGATCTCGTTTCTAACTGAAACTATTTTTTTCAGAATCGATCGAATCTGTTCAATCATTGCGCTGAAGTGGCACGGGGCCCAGGAATGAAATACGGGCTCCATGAAATTTTCAGTTGCGCCATCTTCCATCCAGCGAATGATAAAGACGGATAAACAATCGAATAAATTGTTGACAGTGTCGTTTCGAACATGACCGAATCTATATTTTTCAGAATCGATCTGTTCAATTATTTGGTTGAAGTGGCACGGGGCGCAGGAATGTCTCAGCATTCAATTTGAAAAAAATCTGTAAAACTGCTAATTCCAGGATCGATTGCTGCGGCCCTTCTCACACGACAAAGCCAATTACGCGGCCGCGAGTCCGATATAATTGAACGATAATTGAACCGAATTACAATGAAACGGGCAAAGGGATGCAAAATACTCTGTGGCGTTCGATAAAGCGTTTTTGGCGGATCCGACGCTTTGTTCGATTATTAACGCGCCGCATGTCGAGGAATACTTTACAGGATATATTTAGAAATACAAATGGAAAGCCGCAACCAGCTGCTCAAAATATCCGTCGTTAATACTCGTTAATATTATATCAGCGCGCGCGGATCTCGATGCGCAACGATGCTCTTTGCCAGCGGGGCTATTAGTCATTACAATATGACGTGATTGTTCGTTTGCGAAGAACCGAACGATTGTTAATTCAATTAATTTAATAACGGAAACGATTTGCCGGCTAATTTTGACCCGGAGATCACCGAACTGTGCTCCATTTATTTTCTTCTATTAATTAATTCCCAGCCTCAAGGAAAGGACTGGGATTGCAATTTTGTATGCAAAATAAGACAATTTAAAAAATTTTTCCCCAATACAAATACATTAACCCTTTGCACTCGGAGCTATTTTAACTAAAAAACGAAAGATTTTTCCATTTTATACAATTTCTTTTTATTTTTTGCATATGAAACTGATACAATATCTCGTGTAATATGTAAATGTCTAGTAGTTTATTAAATACGAACAAAAATAATAACGTGTACAATATTTTTAAAAATGGCACTTTTTAGTGGTGCCTCCGAGTCGCCATCCGAGTGCTAAGGGTTAATCTGTACTTTCATATTCTTAATTTTTGGAGTATTATGAATCATTATTCATTCGTAACTACATGTATGATCAATTTTTAATTTGCTTTTTGCAATTCTTAATTTAGGCTTAAAATAATAGACATTTTTCATTTATCATTTTTATTTCATAATTTTATTGAAATTATGGAAGCGCTTTCATGGAAATTCGTTGTATAAACTGACTTGTTTGGACCCGAGCTACAAAAATCATAAATAAAGTACAGTCCAGTTACTTTAATGAAACAATAAACAGTTCTTTGTAGTTCTAACATTAAATCTGAACGTACCAGTCGTTCTCTCTGAGAGAAACATCGAGCGACATCAATCGAAAATTACATTATCGAGAAGAATCGAGGGTACGAATTATACAAAATCATCAAAAACACATTAAAGTTGAAATCGCGGAACAAGGTTCAGGCGACCGGGCGGCACATAAACATCGAGGATATACACGGTTGCAACGCGGTCCCACGGTTCCATAAATATTATTACGTGAAAGATTAATACGGCGAAACAACGATATAATATTTATATCGGTTTTCGTTGATATCGTCGAATGAATATTTCATTTTCAGCTCTGCCGAAAATCATAAGTCGATAATCGGATCAGAACACATCAACTAACGCGGCTTATGGTCGCGGGCACGGTCGGCGCGGCCGGTTCACACGGAGGCCGCTAAAGTTGGGCCTTAATAAACGCGGAAAACGGAACGCGTGGCGTGGATTTCGTTGGCATGAGTTCGTTTCGTTATCCAAACTATTATAAAGAGTTATGAAAATAGGACTGTAGATCTTGGACAGCTTACTACACCCATATTTTTTTCTTCTTTCTTTCCAGATTTTTCGAACGAGCTATAGGTTGCCATTTTATCATGGAAAAGTATACAGGGTGGTCCGTTTAAATAAGAACACCTAAATATCTCTTCAGGTTATTGTGATGCAAAAATTATTTGTTACGTAATGTGCATGGTGTCAATGGACCAAATACTTGGCACGAATATTTTTTCCACCTAGGTAATTTTTTTCGGAGTTATCAAGGTCATCGGTATTTTTTTTCACACACAACTGCATTTGTTTTTTATTGCACCGTGTAGCTGAGCAAAAAATACAACCAGATATGTATAATAACGTGACCTTCAAATGACCTTAATCTTTGAAAATGAAAGTGAACACTCCGGAAAAGATAATCTTGAGAAAAAAAAATATTTGCAAAAAATTCACCTTGTGATACCATTTATATTGCATTAAAAACACTTGTTATGTCATCACAAATAAAGGAGATATTTAGGTGGCTACATTTAGGTGGACCACCCTGTATAGTCGCAGAAATTGTTAAAATTTATTCGACATATAATCAATCTGACCCGTTTCCGAGAGAAAAGTTTAGAGATTGTGCAATGTCCAGCTAGTTAAAATGATTAACAATTGAAAATTTTTCAAACGCATAAAAATCTATTTGAAAATGACGCTGGGCAAAAACAATAAAATATATCTTTTTATTTATTTAAGAAAGAAGGGGAACTCCCCCTGTATCTGGTTGGGTGCGCGCGTTTCGGTAGTTCCTGCGGGAAGAACATGAACAAGTAACGTTAAGCGGGGAAACTGTGGCGTAGAAAGAGGCAAGGGTAAAGAATACGGGGGCTAGGAATAAGTAAGTAAGCGAGTGACTATGTAAGTAAGAAAGTAAGTCTGGTAAGTAAGTAAGTTAGGACAGGATGGAGGAGTGCCCAAGACGGTCGGTACGCTAACGTCGGGCCCGCAGTGTGTCTGCAGCAATTTGCAACTTTTAATAGTTAGTTCGGGTTGCGAAGTCGACTGTCGGCCCACAGCCCGTTCTTTTATAGTTTATACCGGTGGAAAAGGAAGTTTATATGTAGTAGTTTTGAACAGTTAATGCGCACGCGGTTTATGCCCACCGCGCCCCTATATCACATTTATGCCGAGTGTCCCAAGAGATCTAACGCTTTCGATCAACGGGAGATTTTCTAGCGAGGACGACGTCATCCTCGACCGGGGCACCTGCTGGTGATGTTCATCGCTTCATAAACATCCACCTGACCAACGTAGCTGTTCGCGATTATTAACAATTGCTGCGGGGTATCCGCAAATTTCGAATTTTTATGGGTTTTGGATGAGTACAAAGTGTAATTTACTTCATTGCACTTTTTTTTTGTGTAAGTGCAGTCCATAATGTCCATAAAATGGCTGAAATTTCTTTAAACGTTCATTTCTCGATTTTCTTGTGTGAGAATGTGATTCGTCACAATGTTTGCATGTATAATATGAGGGTTGTTGTGTGTGCGAGTACGAACGACGATGCCCGAAGTGTGCCGACGACAGTCGAGTGTGGATGCTCGAGAGTGTGTGTGTGTGTGTGACTGCTAGTCCGTTACGATTGGTTACGAAAGAATGTCCTGCGAGTGCTGTGAGCATCAAATAAAGTATAAAACGCAAATCAGTAAGTGTAGCTATTATAGCCTGAATCCTCCCGGTTCCCAATAAAAGCCAACATCTTGACGATACATTGTAACAATTAATTCAATGTAATAAAATATTTTCAACAATGATGACCGGTACGTACAAAGATTTCGTTGGCAAATTTAAATTTTTGCCTATCAATGAACCACTTCAATCAATGAAAGCACACATGGAAGCTATTTTGCCCAGGAACGTACAATGAGGTTGTACGACGAAATGCACGGATTGGCACAGTAACATCTTGATGATACATTGTAACAATTAATTCAATGTAATAAAATATTTTCAACAATGATGACCGGTACGTACAAAGATTTCGTTGGCAAATTTAAATTTTTGTCTATCAATGAACCACTTCAATCAATGAAAGCACACATGCAAGCTATTTTGCCCAGGAACGTACAATGAGGTTGTACGACGAAATGCACGGATTGGCACAGTAACATCTTGATGATACATTGTAACAATTAATTCAATGTAATAAAATATTTTCAACAATGATAACCGGTACGTGAAAAGATTTCGTTGGCAAATTTAAATTTTTGTCTATCAATGAACCACTTCAATCAATGAAAGCACACATGCAAGCACACATGCAACACATGCAAGCTATTTTGCCCAGGAACGTACAATGAGGTTGTACGACGAAATGCACGGATTGGCACGGTAATGCGAGGCTTAAGCGGGCGGCCGGGAACCAATTACATATTGCAGATGCGAAGGTTGAGTTACCGAGCATGGGCATCGGCAAGTCGAGCAGAAATTGCAAGCTGCTGCACTTTTGGCCTTAACTGGCCGGCCGGCCGGCCGGGGCCTGTCGTTCGGATATTTATTGTCCTATTATCGTGATTGATGCTGGGTCCGCTGGCCACCGGCTACTATCTTATATAAGTACCTTTAATGGCGAGAGATCCTTTCGGACTTTTCGCATGACGAAGGGCGGCCCTGGTTCTTCCTATGTCGCACGCCATTACGGCCAACTGCAGCAACCGAGGGTTGCTATCCTAGGGTTGTCTCTCCACGGCTTTCTTACTTCTATCTTCTTATTTTCGAACCACATGGCGCCATTAGTCGCGGCGGCACGACCGACGTTTCTCGCCTGCTGCCGCCATAAGTCACGGAAATTCTATCGCAACGAATTTACGCGAAACACAGCTACTTCCCGCCGTCTGGCATTCAACGATTTAGCTTCCGGCCTGTCCGGTAAACTCACTGACGATCCTCCGTAACGGTACCACCGTAAATCGTGTCCCCCCCGCCCCCCATCGTGTTTCGAGTGCGTCCGAAAAGAACGAACGTGAAATCGCGTTGCTGAGTACCATCACCTTCGATGAGAATAAAAATAGTCCATGTGCTTTATCGATTATGTGTACAGGGTGTAGCAAATAGTGCTGCGAGCCGCTTGCTTAGAACCTAACGAATACATCTACTTCGATTTTTTCAACGAATTGTCCCAATTTTTTAGTATAGCACACAGTTTTCGGGAAACTGGTAGAATTCATTTCATTTTTAGCACCTAGATCTCATTAAAACCAATTGTGCTATTTTTTGTGCTAAATATTGTAGATCCTTTGTATTAATTTCAATGTTATACAGTAAATCTCCGTGTCTAGAAATTCAGACCACGCGGAAACGACATTCGGCATGCGTCACCGTTCCTAGATGCATTCAGACCTCGTATCACGTGATAACTGATAATCGAGCGAACAACCCGTTAGCATAAATCCGCGATTATTTAATTGGACCCCCCAGCTATACAAGCTCTCGAAATATCTCCGCGAAACTGTGTTTTATATTCTTGCAGTCCATGAATCTACGGTATTACGCCACCGAGTGACATTCGCTGTAGGATTTCTTTTAGAATGAGAAATTCGCATGTTTCCTGTTGCGACACGAATTTGGGACATCCTAAGTATTGCGTGAGTATACTGCTATCCGCGAATTTCTTTTTGCCACGAGCTCTAATAAAAGACATGCAAGGTGTAAGCCCGTAAAGTTTCCAACCTTCTCCTGAAATAGATTTCGAAAGTATTATCTCTGCATATTTATGTCGGGAGTCGCCGTGTGTGATCGATACTGTGCTATATTTTTATCCTTATTTTGCCTGGAATTATACCGATACCTGTGAAAAATTGTTTTATCATTCGTCTGTCATTAAATCAATTGCCTTCGAAAATTCTGAAAAATTGTGATTTCCACTTAAACGAAACTCAATGGGCAGAAAAGTTGCCTTTTATATTGTTTATCGCAACAGGAATATTATTGTAATAGAATATCATTGGAATAGTTTTGTCTTGAATAATTTTAATAAATTGAATCTATATAGCTTGTCGATATTTTTAAATTCCTATTACATTTGAACATGCACCAGCATTTAAGTTGAAAAATTGTTTTATCATTCATCTGTCATTAAATCGACTGCCTTCGAAAATTCTGAAAAATTGTGATTTGCACTTAAACGAAACTCAATGGGCAGAAAAGTTGCCTTTTATATTGTTTATCGCAACAGGAATATTATTGTAATAGAATATCATTGGAATAGTTTTGTCTTGAATAATTTTAATAAATTGAATCTATAGCTTGTCGATATTTTTAAATTCCTATTACATTTGAACATGCACCAGCATTTAAGTTGAAAAATGGTTTAGGTCGGGCAAACAGTTCTTCGGCGACTAACTTTTCCCACTGACCCTTTTTTCCGATCCTATTCCGCGCGAAAACTTTCGGCGACGGTTTGTACAACGTTACGGAATTATAATCAATTCCATATCCAATCTCGACGCAATTTCCAACATGACACAGAGCACACAAAAAAGTGTTTCTCCCTGTCAACTTTCGGCCGGCTCTAATATTTATTCATTGACCGAACCATTTACCCCTCCGTGGCATCCGTCGACCAACTTCCCACGTTCTTGTTCAAAAAGTTTGCGAAACTGTTCCGAATTCCCAGGCAAGTTGCACACACACATGCTCGGGAACGCGCGCTCGCCGGACGAGTCGGTCTACAGTTAGAACGATTCTTGTCGACAGAGACTAAGAAAAGTATAAAGAGCAGAGCATTAGTAGTACACGAGTCCCAGAGACTCTCGACACGATAGTTACCATGCCTAAACAAAGGAAATTTCCTCGAGGAGAAAGTATCTAACGACGAATTCTTATGTTTGCTTCTTTTCCGTGCTCTTTTAACAAGTTTGCGTAAATCTGTACCACTCTCCTCAATTTTTTCCCATTCTACGTATCCTATCATTTTTCAATCACTTTGTCTTTTTACTTACTATTCAAACAACGTTACTGGAAAAATGTATTGTAGGCCTCATATGTTATAAGTAAACTGCAGATCTTTATACTAAATAAAAATTATTTGAAGTTATTTCCTCTCTTATCCAAAGAATTTCAATAAATCAAGAATCAAATAATAATTTGCGTAAATCTGTACCACTCTCCTGAATTTTTTCCCATTCTACGTATCCTATCATTTTTCAATCATTTTGTCTTCTTACTTACTATTTAAACAACGTTACTGGAAAAATGTATTGCAGGCCTCATATGTTATAAGTAAACTGCAGATCTTTATACTAAATAAAAATTATTTGAAGTTATTTCCTCTCTTATCCAAAGAATTTCAATAATTCAAGAATCAAATAATAATTTCCTTAAATTCTTCTGAACTTACTATTTCAGATGCTATAGCCTCATTTTTATTATGAATGCATAAAATCTGCAGTCCAATACTGAACACTGTTACTTACACCTATTCAATTAATTTAATTAACACAGACACGTACTACAAAAATATGATAAAAATAAATACTAAATTGTTTCACTCGGGAATTAGGTATAATAATAATAAAGATAATCATGTCGAGAGTAACAGTGGATTTTATAAACATTTTAAGTTCTACTTTATGTAGAACATTTTCAGGAGAGCGTGATTATACAGAGGAAAGTATAGTTGTTTTCTTGCACGGAATTAGTTGAATATCCATTGGAAGTTAGTAGATAATATTACACGATAGAGAAACTTGGGGTAACAGTGAACTTTTCTTGCTATATCTCTGACCCTGTTCAGAGCCGTCTCGTAGAAAGTTTGGTTCAGTTTAAAATGTTAATTATTAGCTCTAACTTATAATAAGCGGAATTACCAACAGCAAGAGCGTTTCCTGGGTGGTTCCGTCGTTTAAACAAAAGCGATCATTTCCACATTACGAGCGATGTTTGTGTTCCCTTTCTAGTGCCACGGTACTTTGCTGCTTACCGTTCCCCGAGCTTGCAGAATCGCTGCCATTGTCGGACCAACATTAGTCAACGGCGAAAATAAACCTTTATAGCACGACAATGAATTAGTCTGATTTATTAGTCGTTAGAGTCCGCCAGATTAAATCTGCACTTTCAATTATCATTTAACCCTTTGCACTCGGAGCTATTTTAACTGAAAAACGAAAGATTTTTCCATTCTAGAATATTTCCATTCTATAGAATTTTTTTTTCATTTTTTTGCGTATGAAACTGATACAATATCTCATGTAATATGTAAATGTCTAGTAGTTTATTAAATACGAACAAAAATAATAATATGAACAATATTTTTAAGAATAGCACAGCAATTTTCAGTGGTGCCTCAGAGTCGCCATCCGAGTGCTAAGGATTAAAATATAATAATGTATAATAAAATTTTTGTTAGATTATTTGACAAGTTTAAGTCGCACACTGTATGAAAATTTTTAAAGTCCTTTAAAATTTATTGGATAAAATTAAACGTGTTCCAGTTATTTAATATACACTGATAAATAGAATAACGAAGCGAGACGATTACGTGATAAATATATCTCTGAATGAAATTGTATAATTTGTAAAACTGACGATGTACTATCGAATTAAAGGATTACCTGTTACACGATCTTCCCTTTAAAGAGTGTTATCACGTTTTCCCGCGTTCTTCTGCTGTGTATTTTTTTTTGTGCGAAGCATGACTGAAATTAAATCTACATCCGCGAGTAATTTTCTACCATTCCGGAGGTCCGTGTTATTATATTACGTTCAGATTACTCGTAAATTGTTCACACTGTGTACCGAAAGCTTCGGATACTAACCATTCCATACAGAAATGCAGTAAACTTCGTTGCGTTTTCACTAAAACCATAAATCGCCTATAAAGATAACATAAACAATTCTGCAAACCAGGAGCACGATATAAATTCATTGCAAGGCGCACACAAATTTTTTACTATCCCCGATTACTCGCGATCTATTTCAAATAATAAAGCATCGAGAAAAACGAAATTATCAGAGTTCAAGTATCGACAATTTCTTGAGAAATTCAGTGTTCCAATAATTTTCGGATCCACTGTATGTGACCAAAGCGATGAACAAATGCACGAATGCCTTTCGTTGCAATTCTGGATCGCAGTACACAAAACGTCTCCGATAAGTCAAGTACAGGGTGTAAAAAAGTTGCCGTAAAATTGTCCTTGACCTTGACTGTCAAGGTCAAATATTTTTTCAATTGCCCGATGCATAGAATACAATGCGATAAAAAATATTTGACCTTAGAATTCAAGATCAAGGACAATTTTGCGGCAACTTTGAAGATGTAGAATACGTCTATGGCAGCCAAGAACCAAACATTTCTTTACACCCTGTACAATAAAATCATAGAAATTATCAGAGTTCAAGTATCGCCAATTTCTTGAGAAATTCAGTGTTTCAATAGTTTTCGGATCCACTGTATGTGACCACTGCAATGAACAAATGCACTTTCGTTGCAATTAAGGATCGTAGTACACAAAACGTCTCCGATAAGTCAAGTACGATGAAATACAAATATAATACAGAACGGTCTAAAGGATCGGGATCGACAGTAAACGAATGGCAGCGATAAGTGCATCGCTGCAAATCGGTGATTTTGCAAAGCCTGTTCGCGTCGTACATTCAAGCTTACTGATAACGACGGATTAAACGGCCCTTAAACACCCGCAACACGTTCATTATTAAACTCGAATAGCGTGGTTTTCGGTGAAAACCGTATTACCGTGCGCAGATCGCTGTTTTTATATTCTATTCGACGAGCGATCGCCGATTCCGAGCGGTGCTTTCGAATGGTCCTTTCGCGGCATAATGATTCACACAGAACGCTCAGCGAAATTTAGCCCTCTCGAAGCTTCCGGTGCACATCGGAACGAGGAAAAACTGCATCGATAACGTCAGTAATGCAGAAAGCCGCGTTATACCACTCCGGAGGACACGGAGTGCTTTTAGTAACACTCAGCAACGTGCGAGTGCTCGATAATATTTCTAAATGTAAGACGGAAAGAGAGCAAACACATAATATGCTGGTAAGAACCTAAGAACTGAAAGAAAATCATTGTGGAACGCCACTTTCGACGTCATTCCTGTCGGATCCACTTTTAAACCAGTGGCAATATATTTATTTATTTACCAGTGTGCATATATGTGCAAATACATATATTGAAATAAAATATGTACAGTTAAAAGCATAGCAATTCTCCTTTGAATATTTTCATGGTCGTACCTATCTGTGCTACTTTTTCCCAGCAACAAAATTAGTATTGCACTAAGAAAAGAGAATTTTACTGTGCTATTAATATCAATGTCTGCGAAAATTTTATGAATCATGGAATCAAGGAATTTCGAGTATAAAATCGAAGTGAAAATATATTTATTTATTTACCAGAGTGCATATATGTGCAAATACATATATTCAAATAAAATATGTATAGTTAAAAGCGTAGAGTACACTTCTGCTTTGAATACTTTCATGATCGTACCTATCTGTGCTACTTTTTCCCATCAACAAAATTAGTATTGCACTAAGAAAAGAGAATTTTACTGTGCTATTAATATCAATGTCTACGGAAATTTTATGAATCATGGAATCAAGGAATTTCGAGTATAAAATCGAAGTGAAAATATATTTATTTATTTACCAGAGTGCATATATGTGCAAATACATATATTCAAATAAAATATGTATAGTTAAAAGCATAGAGTACACTTCTGCTTTGAATACTTTCATGATCGTACCTATCTGTGCTACTTTTTCCCATCAACAAAATTAGTATTGCACTAAGAAAAGAGAATTTTACTGTGCTATTAATATCAATGTCTACGGAAATTTTATGAATCATGGAATCAAGGAATTTCGAGTATAAAATCGAAGTGAAATTATATTTATTTATTTACCAGAGTGCATATATGTGCAAATACATATATTCAAATAAAATATGTATAGTTAAAAGCATAGAGTACACTTCTGCTTTGAATACTTTCATGATCGTACCTATCTGTGCTACTTTTTCCCATCAACAAAATTAGTATTGCACTAAGAAAAGAGAATTTTACTGTGCTATTAATATCAATGTCTACGGAAATTTTATGAATCGTGGAATCAAGGAATTTCGAGTATAAAATCGAAGGATAATATTGTCTAAATAATTTGTAAAAATTAGTGTCGCGTGCAGAACAGTACGAGAATAAAGTGACAGTTTCCAATGAATTCGTGAATAGTTGATGATAGATGGTTTTAGCTGATTGGGCCGAGATCATTCTCGGTTTTAATGAAAATCGAGCGACACTAACGGCCCAGTGACGCGCACACGCGCAATTTGTTAGCCGCTATAAAAAGTCCACTTTGTGGCCCGCTGCCGACCCTATGACCAATATAAAGGTAGATCACCATCAAATATGTATCCCATGTGCCTCGTATCGACCATTGCTTTAATAATAAAACATCGGTCCCCATAAATCGTTTCCGCTAGGCTGTCGTAAGCACGTTGGACATCCGTGTATGCCAGTAATTCTGGGAATTGCGCGCGGTTTCACTATAAAATATGCAGCAGGGGGGGTGCTCGGGGATGCGTTGTTGAACGAAGAATGCCGGTAAAATACAATATTAGGGACGTCAAATAAGCCGTCGCATAGAAGTCAAGAGATTAAACACGGCCACTTACACACAAACGCGCTTACTCTCTCACCCCCACACTCCATAACGGAATAGAATTAATTACCCTTTCTATCTCATACGCTTAACCTCATTTTAGTTTGTAACCCATAAGAAATTCATTTGGTTCCCTGGCAGCTTTAAAATTCCATATTGTTGCGGAGGGCTTTATGAAACAGAGTGTACACGCGCAGCCTTTCGCTGTACCAGAAATTAAAATCTTCTTCTTGAGGGAGAGAAAGAGAGAGAGAGAGAGGGGTAGAGAGAGAGAGAGAGAGAGAGAGAGAGAGAGAGAGAGAGAGAGAGAGAGAGAGAGAGAGAGAGGAGGATGGCAGGGAGGATGACGCAAATGAGAATTTCTGCCGAACGGGATGAACAGAAAAGAAAAAAGGGAAAATGCCGGAGAGGGTAGACAAGGGGTACAGAATCAATTGCGAAACTTGAATATTCTATTTGGCGCAATGTTCGACGGAAAATGATGCGGCCGAAATGCAGTTGACCTAAAAACTATATCACAAGTGAAGAAACTGGTTTATGTAAATCGTTCTTGAATCGCTTTGCCGATCAGAAAGCGCAGATACGCCGTGCTTCCGCTAGAAACGCGCGGAACATCGGAAAGAGGCGAATGGAACGGAAGAGCCGCTCGAACATTATAATTTATAACCGCCCGAGAAATTTTGCGATACACATAGAAACGCTAAAAGAAACAAATCTTTTTTATATTTTCTTTAGTTGAAAATTATTATAATCTGTAGACTATAACAACGGGTCGGTTAGATGTTGCGAATTATGTATACAGTAAGTAATATCCATATTGTAAAAATTTGAGAGTATAGGTAAAATACAAGATATAGGTCCACTGTGTTTCTTGTTTACCAAAATCTTCAAAATAAGAAACGGAAGTTTACGTAGCGAGAGTCTCTAAGCATGTATAACACTGAGTTTGTATGAATTATTAAAAGGTGAGGGTGTAAGCAACTATTTTTATTTATATCCCATTATGCAAAATAAAAATTGCTTGCATCGATTAGAATGAAGAAGCATCGCAATTACAGATGAAAGCAGCGATTAATCAGGTAACAGTGGAACAATCGATGGAAAGTGACCGACTGCACAGTGATCCGAAATGATTTAGTGATTTTTCCAAGTGAAGTTTGATCGTCAAACCTCCAGTGAGCCTCGCGAAACGCAGTTTTGCCATAGTTGAGACAACGGCACAACACCGAGCGATACGGCACGCATTCCTCACAGAAAGCAGGTATTCGTTACTTAAAGTTAAACGAGAAAGCTGGGGCATGCTTTTGGTACGAGCCTCTCTTCGTAAGCAGTCACCCCATGGAATGCGTTCCCCTTTGAGTGGCTCTTCGTCTCTCAAAACATTCCAAAAGCGTGGCTTAACTCTTCTTTCGCAAGTAGATACCCAACGGAGAAACGAAACTTGTACTTTCCTACCGCCAACGGAATTTATTAAGTGTGATTAACGTTAATGATCCGACGAAACGTATCTTAATCATTTTCGTTAATATTTTTACGGTCAATCTGCAAAAATTTCCTCGTTCCAGGAGTATAAACATTGGATTCGCATCAAGGAACTTGTCGTACAAATCAAATTAATTTATCGATTTAGATTATTATTTATTTATTGCTTTAAACCAGTTATGGTTATTTATCGATTTATTAATTTATGTCATTTCTCCGCTTTGATGGTAAGCTTTATTATATGCAAAAGATTCTCTTTTATTAATATTAAAGCAGGAACACCTACAATGATTTTTGTTTAATCGTTAGGATCTTAAATGTATAAATAGCAATATATATAGTCTTTAAAAAAATGGTGAATAGTCTGCGGATTTCTATGCAAAATAAAAATGCTAAGGATTAATTGCACAATACAGGAACTTCATAGACATTCTATTCCGAATAATTTTAACTCGATTATTTTTCATTCAATTCTTTACATGTTTTTAGTATTTTCCATTCGATCTACTCATCTGCACACGATCTACACACATGTCTAATGAAAATCGCACGTTTTCGAGAATCGCACAAACGAAATGAGTCAGCCGTGTGTACTCGCGACGCGTAATCAGTCCTGAAACGCAGAGTGCTGTACGGATCGGGATTTTTTCAGCAGTGTTGAATAATTAACCACGCGTAAAAGTAAAAGGAATAGGTTAACTAAGAACCCGGCACGGTTCACTGTCCCGTATTATTCGCGTCGTACGAGTAACGAAGAGCGCCGATCTCGAGGGCGTGCTGCAATATGTAACAAAGACTCGACTTCTTCTTTGAATTTTGTATGAAATCACTGAAGACCGCCGCGTCCCATCTCATGTAACGGGAATCTTCCTCTCTCAGTAGAATGTCTGTGTCTAATTTTACAGCATCCACAGACTGCGCTTTTGTATCATCCCGCCTCTCGCGCAACCACGTTAACGGGTCTCTGGCACTTTAATACTTAACGTTGGATGCGCTATATGTTTATGCAAGTATGGGATTTTCCGGGCGAAAGCTAAAATGAAACTGAAATTTATTTACTCCATTACGCGAGCACCGCCGCGAACGGGACGAAACGAAACCTTGCATTTAGAACGTTTTTGTTGCGCATTCAATTTTAAACAATCGCACGTGCTGCGAATAGATTAATATTCATTGCGTACTTAGCGCTGCGACGTCGTGAACCATTGAGGAATTATTGTGAAGCTACTGTAATGGAGGATCTTTATGGAAAACTATAAAAATTTTGCTTGTTAGAGACATTTAATAGTTTTAACAAGTTGGAAATATCAAGTTTACAACGCGCTAACCGGCAGCTTCATTATTTTTAGTACTTTATGCGTTTAAATGTAGAATGTTAATTGTTGCACACATATGGTCCGGCGTTTGCAAGTACACGCGCGCACAGACGCGGCTGAACGCTTAAACGGACGGAACGAAAAATAAAAGTGGATGACACTTTAGAGAAACTTTACGTCCAGGTAACTGGTGAAGTAATTTGTCCAGGAAAGTGCTGTTTCTAGTTCCTTCGATATTGTGTCCAATTGAATTCAATGGTGTCTTAATCCTTTTCCACGAGTTGCACCCCTTAAAGCTGCACACCGTGGCCGTCTGGTCGCAGTTATCCATCGATAGATACCGTCGAACCCGATAGAAATTTATCAGCGTCCGTGCAGTTTCGAGGAACGTGTCTCTGGATACACGTGCACAATTAGTGTATTTATAATTACAAAAAGCCGTATGATTAATAGCCGTGCATCGCGACGCAGTTAAAGAGTATCAAGCTTCGTTGAAGGTTACCCGAGTGACCCTTCCGCCGATCTCCGGGGCACGATCAAAACGTTATGTTAATTATTTTGCGCAATGAAACGCGGCGCACCGTTTAATTACGAAATCCATTATGCGCGTCGCGTAAGATCTTCGCGCGTCAACTTAATTACCGCTCTGATTTTTTGAGGAATCCTCCGAACGTGTCCTGAATCTCGGTGACCATGCTAGCTTTACATATTTTTAATTTAGCAAATGCACAGCTGCACTCGTATCTCGCGAACAGTCGTTTCCGCATTGGCGTTTTATTAAACGATATTCGTAGCAGTTCTACGCCGGTGATTTTATCCAAATTTTTCATTCGGTCGGACTGTGATTTGGAATTGGCACAGACATCGATTTGTTACTTGGAAGTAACTAATGAAGCAATTATTCATTTCGTTCGATAGCCAGCAATAGATTATTTAAATGATCTTCGCGGATCTTTATGATGGATTCTGAAAATTTTCACAAAATGCTAGTTTCTAGAATTCTACGATTTTAATTTATTATTATTTATTTATTGCTTCAAACCATGTACGGTCGATTACAATTTATCTCAGATCTAAAGGGGTACTATCACGGAAAATGAGATTTTATTCGATTCGACTTTCTCAAAAATTGCATAAACATCCGCTGTCTAATGATGCTATATCATCTAGACCATGTCCTATGGCAGTGCCAGTTATATTATTCCCAAAGAATTAAGTTAGTTAATAAGCTGCGCAAAATCAAGTTCTCTCTGTCATTAAAAGCGGACATGTTCTTCACAGAACCAAATATTAAAGCTTGTGTATATATTTTCCACTTTTTAAACCACTGCAAACTTCACCTATAGCGGTAATCAACACCTTAATTTTCTACACTATGTAAACCTTAGACCATATATACTAATAGACCCGGCATAGGTATAGTATGTGTATAGGAAAACCGAGAATTCAGTGTTCGAAAGATGATGGGACACTGTGACGTCACAAGATAAGTCTTAAGATAATTTCTTTCTATGTACTGTGTACATGCACTGATATTATCAGTTTGTACATGGCGCACCCGCTGACCCCCCTCTCCCCATGTAAGCCAAGCGTAGGCACTGTCGATGAGCATAGCTTGTACAAATGTGACGTCACAGTGTCTTTCAGCTGATTTCATCTTTCGTACACGGAAAATTATCTACGCCGTGTCTATAGGTATATATGGTCTAAGATGTAAACCTAATGTATAATTGTTAAAGCTGAAATAAACCTATAACAGGTTTCAGTGGTTCAATAAAACAGAAAAAAAAACTGGGTGAAAGTAGACTTGCCAACTTCATTTTCGTCGATCATTATATATATTTCCAACGCATCGAGCGATCCAATTTCCCCCTGTACTGTCGTCCAAATTACAGCACGGTAGTCTGTTCTACGTACCAGTGAGTTCTTCTAGATTGTGTACAGGAATACCGGCGGAAGAAAATACGCAAGAACTTTAAAATATTTGCGCGGACATGAACGGCCGTCTACAGCGTGGCGGCGTCTAGAAATGCGGGTTGGGGGTTCGAGGGGGGTGTTTAAGGTAGATAACTTCCTTTGTTTCCCTCGACCGTCTGTTTTCCCGTCTGCTCACGCCCGCGCGTCGGTCGACAACGACGGGAGAAAGCAACGGCAGGCAGCGGTGGTAGCTAGCAACGGGCGAGAGTCGTCTTCGACTGGCAGCGCTGGCACAAAAGGTGGCGAATGCTGCAGCTACCGAAGTGAAACGGTGAATACTTCCGTCGATATTTAAATTCCGTGTCGGAAGACGACGACGAAAGGAATGACTGCGACGTCAAGAAGGGTGAAGTCGGAGGCGCCCCGGTCACAGACGTTCGTCCTCTGACTTTGATCCTCCTTGTAATTACATTCTTTCAGTTCGAAAGCGAAACAAGAACCCCGCCGGAACTTTCCACCGTTACACCCCCGAAAATCGCTTTTTCCTTTCAGCAATGGCCTCCGCTTACACTGCGAATTATCAACCACGAATCCGCTATAAACGTCTGCTAAAGTATTAAATGTAGAAAGATGTTCTATCTGTAGCAATTATCTTGTTCATTCTAAATGTTGCTTTAAATTTTAACGATACAATAAAAGTTTCGTTGATAATTTATAGAATTGGTCGAAGATAATTTTATGATTATCAAGATGTGTGGAAATTATAGTACCGAAGACTTCTACATTATAGTCGACATTATTCAAGGTAAAGTTCGACGAAAGTGTGCTATTGCTGCTTCGAAATACAAGAATTTATTTTTGCATATCGCGTTTTGTTGGAACAATAGGTACACCCCCGAAAATCGCTTTTTCCTTTCAGCAATGGCGAATTTTCAACCGCGAATCCGCCATGGACGTCTGCTAAAGTATTAAATGTAGAAAGATGTTCTATCTGTACCAAGTATCTTGTTCATAAATGTTGCTTTAAATTTTAACGATACAATAAAAGTTTCGTTGAAAATTTATAGAATTGGTCGAAGATAATTTTATGATTATCAAGACGTGTGAAAATTATATTACCAAAGACTTTAACATTATAGTCGACATTAATCAAGGTAAAGTTCGACGAAAGTGTGCTATTGCTGCTTCGAAATACAAGAATTTATTTTTGCATATCGCGTTTTGTTGGAACAATAGGTACACCCCCGAAAATCGCTTTTTCCTTTCAGCAATGGCGAATTTTCAACCGCGAATCCGCCATGGACGTCTGCTAAAGTATTAAATGTAGAAAGATGTTCTATCTGTACCAAGTATCTTGTTCATAAATGTTGCTTTAAATTTTAACGATACAATAAAAGTTTCGTTGAAAATTTATAGAATTGGTCGAAGATAATTTTATGATTATCAAGACGTGTGAAAATTATATTACCAAAGACTTTAACATTATAGTCGACATTAATCAAGGTAAAGTTCGACGAAAGTGTGCTATTGCTGCTTCGAAATACAAGAATTTATTTTTGCATATCGCGTTTTGTTGGAACAATAGGTACACCCCCGAAAATCGCTTTTTCCTTTCAGCAATGGCGAATTTTCAACCGCGAATCCGCCATGGACGTCTGCTAAAGTATTAAATGTAGAAAGAAGTTCCATCTGTAGAAATTATCTTGTTCATCCTAAATGTTGCTTTAAATTTTAACGATAGGATAAAAGTTTCGTTGAAAATTTATAGAATTGGTCGAAGATAATTTTATGATTATCAAGACGTGTGAAAATTATATTACCAAAGACTTTAACATTATAGTCGACATTAATCAAGGTAAAGTTCGACGAAAGTGTGCTATTGCTGCTTCGAAATACAAGAATTTATTTTTGCATATCGCGTTTTGTTGGAACGATAGGTACTTCATTTAATTAGAGTAAAACGATAATTTATAACGTGGCCAAGTTTTCCAATTGGGAGCACCGTTCTCCGTTTAATAGTGATAGGCAATTTGCGCGGGCATTATTTCATATTAGCTGATTGGTCGCGAACATAATTGCTACACGTGAACATTTCCATATTAAAACTTGGAACAGACATTCTCTGTTTACTTGGCGTGAACTACCAACGGTCAGCCATGTGTTTTGTAATTAATTAACTTTCATGAATTTGCAAGGGGATCAGAACACGTTGAACACATGTTTAAATTAGTTTCCCCGTAACGCGCATTGCACAGGACAAATATAAATTCGGTAAGAGGCATCGCGAATTGATTATAGTTGTGCACAAGTTGAACGGTTGAGAACAGGGAGATATGCGTGAAACAAACATTCGGGACACATCGGGTTTGTATAGAAAAAGACAGTGGAACTTAATAGACGCGGTAGGATCGAAAAATAATGTAATATATTATGAGATGAAAGGTGTTTGGCGAAGAATTATGTAAACTGCCAGCTGCGTCAAAGGCAAAGAACTTTTCAGAAGATCGCTGGGTAAATAAGAAACCCTGCGTGTCCATGAAAAATCGCTTTGACGTTCTAACAGTAAATACCTACCCCGCAGTTTTCAATTTCTATCCATGTGCTGCTCTTTATGCGAAACATTTTTGGAACTCATACGACAGTTGTTCTCTATATAAATATACCAAGTTTCGTACCATTCCAGTAAAATATAATTTTACAAATTATTCACTGTGCAATACTCTCTGGAGAACTCGCACCGACACAAATCGTACTGTAACAACTAGACTACTGTATGCAAATTAAAAATTGTACGCATCAATTGCAACAAACAGGAGAAATTTCATTCTTTGCCTCGTTAAGATGAAAAACAAAAAAATCTGAAAAATTCTCTAAAATGCGCCTTGGGATCCAAAATATGCACCACATTTTTTCAGAATTTTACAAAGCATCAGAGAGCGGAAAATGAGTGGAAAAGCGCGAAATCTAATTTACCCTATAACTACCCTCACGGGCAAGCTAGGGGGCTGAAATTTTGCTCAGAGGGGTTTTTCAGTCGTTCGTTTCTTAAAATGCGCAATAAGTTCATAAAATCCTCAGTCTATTGACTAACTCTTAACGTAAAGATTAAACTGAACATCAAATGTGTTCGGCGAACACGCGTGCTGCTTCTTACGAATGCTAAGCACGCGGTGTCGACGGATTTTCAAACTCGATTTTCTCGGAAACAATACCTAATATGAAAATATTTTCTACTTACTATTTTTATGTACAATCACTCCGTTCACTGCCGTACATATCACCATGTACAAAATAAAAGTGAGTAAAAATTTCTATCAGTCTAATCACAACTGTAATAAAATCCCCACGACCTCCGCTCACAGCATAATCTCCGCGTCTTAGGCTTCCAACGACACGTTCCCGGCAATTCCACGAATATCGAGGGCCGAGCAGCCGCAGCAGCCGTTAAAATTTTCAGTCGCCGATGGATTCCGACCGGGGTAGAATGAAAAAATCTCGCTGGGGCGGCAGAGAGCCGAGCAGCATGCGGCGGGCGTAAATATCGAGAGTGGTTTTCGCGCAATCGAATCGAGCATCGAGCAGTTTGATGCATCGAGATCACTGCTGCGCGACACACGGCTTTATAGCTTCGCGTCTAATGCTTCCGCCGAATGTTTCCGGGGCCGCGCGAACTATAGGAACTATAGGAACCATGTATAGCACACGCATGCACACGGCTAGGCCCGGCCATTCTACCACGGAGGAAAAATTTCCATGGCAAAGTCTACGAAGCCGTTGGATGCACGGGGGCTGCTGCCGAGAGGATAGGAAATGCGCCACCGGTAGAGAGAAGAAAGCGAGGGAAGCATCTGGGCACGCTCGCATGAATGTTTAAACCGATGTTTTACGACGGCTTTTTGTTTCGCGTGTTTTATTGAGCAGAGAGCGGATATTCGCGTCAATATCGCTCTCTTACAATCCGCGAGAAGCACCGGAGACTGCACCAATCTCTTTCCATGTCCCAGCCCCTCTACCGCGATCGCGTCCTCTCATTCTTCCTCTTCCCGTCCTCTGAAAATCCTTCGTCCTTTGCCATTTTTCATGAAACTTTCAGCGTTACGGCGACGCAGATGTTTGCGAGCCACCACGCCGATCTGGCTCACCTTCCGATCAGGCAGATTTTATAAAGTTATTGATTAAGTGACCGAAAAATCAAGCTTTTATTGCTCCCCCTTCGAACCGACTCTGCTGAAATCGCAGAGATTTTCGTGGACGCAGAGCTTCTCTCAAGATTCTTTTACAAATGATTAGAAATGGTTCTATAGGGAAGTATAGAATATCCGTTGCTGTGCCTTTACTTTTATCAATTTTTCAATGGAACTCTTTCCGAGTTTATATAGAAAAGAATGTGTTTCAAGATGTATACCGGGTGGTTCACGAGAAACAGGCCATCTAAATAGCTCCGTTAGGATCAGAGATGGAAGAAAATGTTAGAGCTCTTTTGAAGGTCATCGATGATTTTTAAATAGCACCATATATTTTTATCTTCACAGTGTTGTAGCTGATGTCAAGGCGAGATCAATGAAGTGATACACTACGACCTTCAAATGACCTTGAACTAGAAAATTTATGATAAGACAATGATAACTAATATAATAATATATGGTGCCATTTAAAAATCATCGATGACCTTCAAAAGACCTTGAAAACGACTACAATCGGAACATTTTTTTATATCACCATATTTGCCCCCTTTAACAGTACAACTTTCTATCTCTAATACTAACGGATCTATTTAGGTGGCCTGTTGTAATAATTTTTCTGGATCAAAAATTATACTATTCTAGGCAAAAATGACGTCTAATTCTAACGATATGTTTCTTATACTCCAGTTCAATTCGCCCACTATTTTCGCACATAAATGCTGACAAACACGCCCACGCACTTCAAAACCGACAGGTCGATTAATTTCCCCTAAAAAAATTTCTTACATGCCACGTTCCATCACTCCTTAATCGATTCCCACGAAACGACAAGCAATTTCTATACAACTCTATTCAAGAAGGAACCGCGAGCACCGGCACAATAACTTCTTTAATAACATTACCGCGTTACATTTTCGCGAGGCAAGAAGTTACGATTTCAATTCAGCCCGACAAAAGGCGAAAAGCGTTTCTTGCGGGAACAATGGCGGCGGCAGCAAACGTGTTCGCCGGTGGTGGTTTCCGCTTTGTCGCAAATATCTTTGATATCCGTCGACCCTATCTGCGCATCGATTAAGAATAAAAGAATGAGGGGAGGGGTCCGGCCCCGCGAAATGCTTAAGGACACAAAGCGAAGGTAGCTTCGGGGTTGTTTCGAGCATATGTCCGCGATCCGACTCATGTTCGCGACAGCCTCTGTCGGCGAGGAGGACGATCGGGGACCAAAAAACGACACAGGAACGAAACGGAACAAAATGGTAGGAGAGAACGGGTTCGGAGACTTTGTGCTTTCTCTAGCGGAAGATGTACGCGCACGGTCAGGCATCCTGGGGTAATATCATCGATTGCCGCCTTTTTCGCTGGCGCGCTGGCGGCCCGACTCCGTTTCAATCGCATGCTTTCTCATCGGGAGCCGTGTGGTCCTTTTATTACGCGATGCTCCGGAGAGCCAGGTCCTGGCTGACATTCGACCGCGGACGATCTCAAAGGAGGATACTCTATGAACTACGGCCGAGGAGAATGGCATTGCTAATGTCACAATGTGCGCGGGGAATCGTAAAGTCAAAAAGAGAGTCGCGGGAGGGAACTACGCGACTGACGTACACGATCCTTTTTTCGCTGCGCCGCTTCAGGGGACGTGATCGATCCTTTGACGAAGTTTCGGAGTTTGTCTGAGCCTGAGATGCCCTTAACAATATGCAAATGCACGCACAGTGGTTGCGGATCTCTATGCGAAATATAAATTGTCTTTCTACTGTTTCGTATCGTAGCTATTTTTCTCGTAAATGCATAAAATCGACTGTCTAGTGATTCCTGTTTGTCTATCAAGATTCTGGTCCAGGAATAGTGAGAAATTAATAAGTTGAATGTAATTGTAATCATTACTTGGGGACTATCTATCTGCGAAATAAAAGTTTGATCGATTGGAAAAAAATTCGAGATAGAACATAGAAATACAAACAGCAGCTGCTCGTGCAATTTTAATGAACAATTCAATCGACGACAATAAAATGTGCACACGGTTTGATTTTTTTTTCATAACGTGTCAAAACGTATGTTGACATTAGTGACTAACTGCGTATCGATAACTCAACGCGCAATTTCCAGTGACGTTTAAAATTCATTGCTCGTATTAAAAAATAACAATATCGCATTGGTAGGCGATTTTTCGAAACAGCTTTAACTGGTTTTCACGAAAGGTACATAAAAATTTTATTAGCATAAACCATTGTTAAATGATAAACTTCTTGGAAACTGATATTACGTGACGCGCGAGGCCGCAGCAAGAAAACCTCGTATTTACCGGGAACTTTTTAAAAGTATGTATTTTTCAAAAATATACTCGGGATATAAACGCGAACATACGTCAAAACGTAGAATAAAAGCTTCAGCTCGAAAAAAGCTGAGACTAAATTTCGGCCAGGTTGAAACAATATGTCCGCTGAATGGAGGTTGGCTAACACGTCTGTTCATTATTTACCATTTCCACTTATCGTCCGGATACATTTACTGTCGGAAAGTTTTCAACATTCAGTTTCACGGAAATGAAGAGAGTTGATAAATGAAAAAATTGTACTCCACAATTTCGACTTATTTTTTTCCTGTTGCCGGATGCTTTTTTCAAGAATATTTTACACATATTATAACGGAAGTGTATAATAAAAACTGCGTGCGTACTGTGCAAACTTCATCCGGTGTTTGAGGATTAAACGAAAATACGTGGCTTTCTTTTTGGGATGAGTTTTGTTGGGTACGGAGAGAATTTTACTAAAAACCCAAAGATTGATATAAATTAACAGGTTCTTGAATATGGAACCTTTTTTTATCCTGCGTGTGTTACCATTGTTTCAATTTGCCTTGCATACTGATTATTGTACCGTAGAAGCATTTTGCAAAAATTATAAAATTAACAATGTGATAAAACTGAATACTGCTTTGTTGTATTTCTAATTTAAAATTTAATAAATTTTTACACGGATGAAATAAGATTTTATCTAATATACCTCAATCGAAAATTTGCATACAGTCTAGGTTTATTTATTAGGGTATTTCGAACTTACAGTTTTTCATAAAATGACATAGCTAATTTTATCTAATATACCTTAAATTTAATCGAGAATTTGCATACAGTTTAGGTTTATTTATTAGGGTATTTCGAACTTACAGTTTTTCATAAAATGACACGGCTAATTTTAAGAGGAAACAAAGATTCTGTTTCCATACTTTTGGCAAAGCGATTCGATCAGGATGCAAATTTACGAAGGACTTAAATTACATTTTTTTTCTCGGCGCGATACATGTGCTATACACTTTGTCTCCTTCAGCAAGCACTATGCATATGCATACAGACTGCATTCGGGTTCGAACGTTTTTCAATTTATCTTTCTCTGCGGCATTTTAGAGCGAGTAAACTGACAGGCACGTAAATGGAGTTTCCAATGGCTAAAATTATCGATTTCATAAATGTTGTATCTTTGATTAAAATAGCTCATAAGTATTCGAACTTTAGAATACGCTAACCATTTATTAAGTTGCTTAATATAAAAAAAATATAAGGTGGTGCAGATGCGAAATTAGTTATTTTACGTGCAAAGATATCATCTTGGAGAGCATTAGTAAGTAGCAAAATAATAGAGTAACTATAGCAAAATAACTTTGGCAGAACGTATGAGGACTAATATACTTGCAACGTGTAATTTTATGCCGTTTTTCTTGCCACGTGCAGCTATTAAATGCACGGTTGCTACAGCATAATCGTAAATTATCAACATCGCTAAACAAATATATTGTTTTCGTGTAGACTTTGCGATTTATGTGTTTTTAACATGCGAGCGTGTGAAACGATGGAACAGACAATTTTGCTGAAATATTAAATCACTGTGTCATATCATTATTGCGATATTACGAAATTAAATATATACACGAACATTGCAAATTATAAATTGTATTTGACTAATTCATGCATATTGTTAAATTCATTTAATCTGTCCACTCTTCAAATTGCACCGACTCATTTTTCTCACAAATGCATAAAATTTCAATGAGTTATCAGTATACTGTTTATGCAATTTTTAATTTTTATAGGTTTTTAAAACAGTGGAAATAAATAAAATTTTATTTTCAATGGTAGTAACCTTTACAGATATGAAATAAATAAAAATCGTAGGAAATTCTATGGAACTTTATATTCTAGCAATTTTTTAAAATTCAAGTTTAGTTATCAGTAGACTGCGGATTCTATGCATCTATAACAACAGTGAGTAGATAAATTATGAAACATAGTGATAACATATAAAGAACTTAAAAATACTGTCGTACCATTTTCTGTATCTTGAAATTAATGTATACAATTATTCTGTTCCATAAAAATGAAATATATTTTTTTTCTCCCGGAGCGTTGCGATTTTATCAAATACTTGTTATCAAACACCACTCATTTGCACGAGCGAATGTCTCGATAAACGAGGCAAACCGAAAGGATTAAAAATTTCCCTAGTAAATTAAAGAACGAGAGGACTTGTCTACAATTTTTCTGTTGCATTAAAATTTTAATTTTTTTCACCCGGAGCTTTGCGATTTTATCAAATACTTTCTATCAAACACCACTCGATTGCACGAGCGAATGTCTCAATAAACGAAGCAAACCGAATTAAAAATTTCCTGAGTAAATTAAAGAACGAGAGTACCCGTGACGTACAGTGACAGACAAATCTGCGACGTAATCGATTCATCGAGATTAACGTCGTCGCGTACTTAAGTTCCATATCAGCGTTATCGCCGGCTGTTATCATCCGGCCTTGTTCCCGGGTAAATATTCGTTCTCGTGCTTATGCAAAAAAGCCGTTCCAGTTCCACACGGTGCAAAAGGGTCGTCGCGATATCGCAATCCAGTGACATAGTGCGCGCGGAAAAGTATCTCGGGAAAAGGGCTCCTGGTACGGCGCTGAGCCTTTAGCCTCGGAGGGAAGTCTTTACGTTTCGTTGAAATCTCTTATTAAAACAGAACAACGGGATAAAGAGGCGAGACACGCAAAACGACGATGATACCAGAACAAGGTGAATAGGAGGCGGCGGCGGCCCGGGGAAAGAATAGGTATAGGCTAGGTGACGCGGAAAGTACGACATGTTTTTATCATTTAATTTTGTTAGACAAAGAACCCCGGGAGCATTCGTTCGCGGAGGTCAAGCCCAAAGGAAGCTGCCCCGTTCCTTCCTCAGACATTATCTTCTTCATTTGCCTCCTGTAGTTAAGAAACATCCCGTGGGATTAGAGATAGACTTCTTTTGTTTCGAGCACAAAGGCCACTACCCGACTCGGGTTATCGAGTTTTCTTCTAACCTTCTTTGTGCCGCCGGATATCCTGAATGATTTAGCCGGATTCGCCAAATAAATAGCCACCCTGAATGTTCCCTTAACGAACACGATAAAGACCTTTTAATTAAGGGTCTTTGGGCATCGTTTGGGCATTAACCTCTGATGATTGAATAAACGAAAGATTTCGTACGAAGCAAAAATAACTTAACATTAATAACATGCTCTGTGCCATTACGCGAATAATAAAATTTCGTTTGGACATTCTCCCCAGATAGCAATCGGATGTCCGATGGATGTCCAAAGTACGTCCGTAATCGGACCTTCGTATGTCCCAGGGACGTCCGAATCATGTCCGTATGTCCGAGATATATATATATATATGTATATATAAGTGTATGTATATAAATAAAAAAAAATATATTGTTATAAATATATACATTGTTGTATATAAATATGTCTCATACATGAGAAGTGAGCATACTTGTACTTACGTACGAAAGTCCTGAGCACAGATATAAGACTTCAAAAATAGACGTACTTTGGACATCCGAAATTCAAGCCTAACAGAAGTCCCTGGGACGAAAAAAATGGACGTCCCTGGGAAATCCGAAAGTTTGGTCCCACAGATGTCCTTAGGACGTAAAAAACGGATGTCCATAGGACGTCCGAAATTTAAGTCCATCGGACATCCCAGGGACGTCCGCAATGGACATAGGACGTTTGGACATAAATTGGACAAAAAACGGACGTCCAATGGACGTCCGGTGCTATCTGGGTCCTCTGATGATTGAATAAACGAAAGATTTCGTACGAAGCAAAAATAACTTGAAATTAGTTAGTTAGTTATATTATGTTTTTACGTCGCATCGACTACTTTGGTCATTAGAGACGACTTATATATAGCTTGTAACTATAGCTTATAACTATAACTTATAACTATAACCTATAACTAACTTATAGCTAAAGGACCTACAGTTTATTAAGATGGGTTCCGAACCACCTGGGCGGCTACAGTACGAATCACTTGAGAAAAATCTCTAACTTGAAATTAATAACATTGTGAGCGGCCAGCTGCAAACAGTAAAATTAACATCTGCTGTGCAAATGCTGGAGAGATTTTAGGACTCACGCGACAATAAAAGCTATTTTTGAGGAAACTGTCAGTTAGTTTCATTAAGGCATCTGCTAGGGTTGCCATTAGGTTTATTAGCGTCAGTCTCAATAGTTCTCGCGAACAGTCATAAAAACCGAATTTCTAAAGGCCCAAGTTGATGGTACGGGACTCCGCTAAAATAGAAAGGACCCGTTACCTGAAGACGCACAAAGCACGCTTGGGGTGTTGGGCACGTGGAAATTCCGCTACAGGGTCGAACACGCGACTCGTCACTCTCGTGAATTTCCCACTCCTTGGAGAAGTATTCATAAGAGTGGGGGTGCAAATTAACCCCATCTATCGGCAACAGAATTGTATTTTGCGCCTTGCGTTTTTGGGGAATGTTAGGAGATTTCAGTCTTGTCCTAACTATCTAAGCGATCAGATCATTTTAATAAACAGAGAGTTCGTCCTAAGAGGCTTTCCTTTATTGAACAATAATACAACATGCTCTGTGCCATTACGCGAATAATAAAATTTCGTATGGACATTCCCCTCAGATGATTGAATAAACGAAAGATTTCATACGAAGCAAAAATAACTTAATAACATGCTCTGTGCCATTAGGCGAATAATAAAATTTTTTCAGGTTTTCGAATGTTTATCGTTGTCTGAAGATTATTCCATGAATTTACAGACAACAGGAAACGTATTACGCCCGTGATTCGTTAAATAAAGTAGAAGCATCATTATGTCGACGGATTGCGAGAAATCGCGTCACCCTTGCAGAAAATTAGAAACTTTGCAACGAATAAAACGGATCATTTGGATGGCCGAACTTAAATGTTAACTTACGGCGAGCGTTTTACAAGCGGTCGCGAAACGTCTGCTTACCGTACTGTAACGAATGCGTCTCTGGTAATGAAATTACTCATAAAAGAAACGAACATAAATAACGTCCATGAAATTGGATGCTTCGCGCTGTAATCAGAGCTACACGGAAAATTTCCTCGCCAAAAAGAGGATGAGCAAAACCGGAACCCCGGTCATTTCCTTCAAGTATTTCTCTTGACTAGCCACGTTTTCTGTCTGGTATCGAGCGAATTCGATGACAAGAAGTAATTTATCAGTTTCCTCTTGCGTGAAAACGTAAGATTATTTTCTTCGTAGCGATTGAAATCGGGCAACCGAGCTACTCGATTCGCTCAAAGAGTGTATCGGTGCAGAACGTTGATTAAAAAGGTATTGTAGAATGCTCGAACCATTGGCCTCGGAATTTTGAAAAGTGAGAAAACACATCGGATTACAACTGAACACGAACTTTTTCTGTAATCGGTAAATCGCGTATTGTTTTATGCAGAGAGACACTTTTGTTTATATTTTGTTGAGGATTTTATTACACTTTATATGAAATAGAAATGGTTAAGAAAACTGACATTGAATTTGTTAACCAATTAAAAATTTATTAACATCCTCAAATCGATTGCAAGGTATAGTAAATTTATTGCAGCCTACTTGCGCGAAATAAATTCATTAAAATCTGATCGACGCAGCATTCAATATTTCTTACACGTCCGTTACCAATATTTTATACACACGCAACGGTAAACATTTGCTCAGATAATTTTATGCTGTTTTACGGGAGATTCTTGACTATAAATTTGCCATACTCGTTCGTAATACACGGGGACAGAATTATGAGCATACATTATTACATCGAACCACTCTAAGCAGAAAAGTCCGTGAATATACGGAAGTTCGGCAAACAAAAACAAAAAAATATTGCGAAAGTTGTAACATTCGATTATTCCCTGATCGGAAACTTCGACGTATTTCCATCGAGTGCGCGATCAATCAACGTGTAATCAGGTTTATGGGAGCATTATTTAAATCGAGGAGCGTGCCTAAGTGTTTTTTAATAGAAAGTATTGAAACTACACTCATTGACCTAAATCTAGTTATACATCTTGAATAAAAAGTTTGAGAAATTGCAAATTATTTGTATCCGACATTTAGGCTCGTGAATTATTTACTAATAGCAACATCTATTAATATCTTCATTTATATTTGTTAACACAAATGACATTATCGAGTGTTTATTATTCCACAATGAATTTACTTAAATTGATACCTAGGAGACAGCAACACCTGTCAAGAACAGATAGCTACACGCTACCTTGCGGATAGCACGGTAATTTAAGTAGAAACGGTCAGTGATGGACAGACACAGTAGTAATATCTTTTAATTTCACTGTCAAGAGAACGAAATTTAATTCGAAAATTCGGGCGAATTTTACTTCGCGTGTTCCTCGAAATTCTGTGTGAAATTTACCATCGCACATTTTTTAAAATTATATATTCAACATACAATTAAACATGATTTAAAACAAAATTTCAATGTTGCCAGAAGTAAACGAGAAATCTCGTTATTTTCTGCTTACGACGTATCGACAGATATCCATGAAAAATTTGTTCGTCCAAGGCCAAGTGCGTATAATTATTAATAAAATTACGGTGCACACAGTTCAGAGAATTCGCGACTCCTCCATGACAATTAATAAATAACGCGCCACGGATAACGGTCACGGAGTGGATAGTCGAACACCGTGGGAAAAGGTGGATTAAGCGTAAAAAAAAGAAGCAGGAAGGGGGTCTGGTCGCAACAGAAATAAAGCCTTTTCATCGTCCATCGGAAGCTCGTGGTTCTACGCGCTTACGTAGTAGCTGGCTGCTCGAGGCTTCGTCCGGACAGCAGCGTGGCAGCGCGGAAACGCGTTTTTCCGCAGGTTTACTGATTGGTCCACCTTGGAGGCTGCGCGGCCGGGCAAGTTTAATATTGGCCAACGGGCTGGAGGACAAGCGAGCCTTATGCTTCGCCATTGGCGGGGGGCGGAGCCACCCGAAGCTTTCAGGAAAGCTCTTTCTCCGTCCCGCCCGTGCCCCCCGGAGCTTCACCTGCTCTATCCCAAGGTCCCGCGATCGTCGACGGTTCGTAGCTCGTCTCTAACTTTCCACCCTACCCGCCACCCCCTGGCCTCGACCACCCCCCCCGAACGATACGCGAATTCCTCCACGGGGCGAGCCTGACTCTGGCTAGGCAGGAAGACTCTCGCGCAATTTGGGTCACAATACCACCGAGCTTATTCCTCCTCTCCACCATACAACCCCCCACCCCACCCACCCCCGCCCTACCGAAGACTACGCTGCCAACACCGCGAGGTCCGACCAACCTGCATTTGATATCGCGTGCGCCACCCACGTGCGAGCCCGCATCGAATAACTGCTGCGACCAATCACGCCTGCTCCACCTATGCGAACACGGGAACACGTCAGATCGGGGACACATCGTGCCGGCGAAAAGACGTCGGGACACGCCGATACCGTCAAACAAAACATCATAAACGAAAAAGCATACTGGTGGCATTAGTAAAAATCGACAGCTCTGAATGGGTATACCCCCTTCAGGTACATTCGAAAGAATAATGTGCTTTCACTTTTCAGTAAACCTAGAACCAGTAAGAACCTTATAGGAAAAATGTTCAATTTTCTACAACCTTTTAATAATTTTTTTAATTTTTATTAGGAAATCTCAGTGTAGGAAAAGGGGGAAGCGGATTGCGGCGTGCGTTTATGATAAGGATGTAAATAGAGGATTAAGCAATTAAGCGAAACAGGTTAAGATAATAATAAGGTTAGTGTAAGGAGTTGTAAGGATTGTAACCCTTAGGGGAACAAATAAAGTACATACAGTGTATATTTTGAAGCTGATAAATTCGACCTTATCGAGTGACGCCGGAGTCGTCATGAATCACGAAAACAATCACAGAAAATTCGAAGTGCAGTATTAAAAAATGATCCTACAGAAACATACTGTGGAAAAACGAAAATTTCCTTACAATTCCCGCGGGCATAAGATTGCCGGAGGTTTTTCCCCCGAGCAGAGCCACGAATTATAAACGGAATACACGCAACGGGCAGGAAGACACAGTAAAAAACGAGGCACCGTCCGTTGATAAAACAAGTGCAAGAAACTGGAGCTGCCGGGAAGCAGGAGTAGAAGAATGTCCAAAGCACGGGCAAGATTACACAGGGCATTCGCCTGCCTGCTTGTTTCCTCGCCCGTACCTTACATTATTGACAAGCTTGATTATCTTAAGCATACTTTGCGGCGTCGGGAGCTAAAATTTCACCCCCAGGAGGAAACACGAGGGTTTGTTCTGAGCTACCAGAGCTGCTAATATATTTATTAAGAACCTCCAGCAAGACCTACTAGTCCCGCACTCGCCCGAATCCTTGCCTCTCCTGTTTTCAGCCGAACTCGTTCTCCTTCTCCCGCATTTTCCTGCGCTTAAGCAGAGTCCACAACCCCTTTCTCCAGGAAATAAAATATCTGGACGGCGTCACTCGTATCGAGACACAGTAGAGATTCGATCTAAGAAAATCCCTCGGGTCATGCCCCTCGCGAGGTATGCCCCGCAGTGGAGGGGATATTCGTTTTTCTTAGATCGTACAGTTCCCGTTTTCTTACGATGTAGCTTCAGTATGGACATAGCTTCATAAATAATATATATATATATATTTTTATAATAGAATACATATTAAATTTTGTTGAACTAAAGTTTATAAATTCACCTTTCAATTATGTAAGGCTAAATCTTTGTCAGTGAGAATTTATTATGAGACTGGTCAGAGTATAATTTAATTCAGTTCTCCTTTATCAGCAATAAATTCATGCAACTATATATTATTAATGCCTTTAAACCAACGGGACGATTTAAATCGATTTAATTCATTTGTGACGATGAAATATTTCCTGTCTACATTTCATAATTATTCACTGCCATTTGAGTAACAGCTCAATCTCATTATTAATTCGAAAGACAAAATTCACTATGCTCTAAAATATCATAATCAAATGACTAAGAAAAATGTATAAATTAGCAAATTTGCAACAATCCTTGAACCGTTCCTTCTGTACCTCTCGCGGAGCCTTATACCTGCATTTCCAATTTTCCGCCACTGTAACTTGTTTAAAAAATGTAGCTACCCAGAAGAAGTTTTAAAAGAACTGCCAGCTGTACAACGCGCTCGAACCTCGCACAGTCTCCTTGTAATTCTAAAAATGGCGTGTTCTGTTCCGGAAGAAGACTGTACACTCTTTTTTTTTTATATATATATATAAAAAGCAGGGTGCACGACATGACCCCAATTCGAGGAGAAGAAGAATGGCGTTCCCAAGTCTAATCGACGATTCAACTATTTTGTTCGTCCCTTTGGTCTAATCTCTGTGAGGTCTTCCCCTCTGTTACCCTTAATTCCTCATTGTTGTCGTAGATGTTTCCTTTCTTGGTCGAGAGGGGGAGAGAGGGAGAGAGAGAGAGAGAGAGAGAGAGAGAGAGAGAGAGAGAGAGAGAGAGAGAGAGAGAGAGAGGAAAGGAGAGAAGGTGAGCCGCTTAATTTTGATTCAACAGCAATTCGTGTCCGGGGCTGGCTCGGCTGGCGCATGTTTTATTCACCGTTGCGGGGAACTTTTGTCGTGCCCTCTAAATTTTGTCCCGTTCTCCCAGAGAGAGAGAGAGAGGGAGAGAGAGGGAGAGAGAGAGAGAGAGAGAGAGAGAGAGAGAGAGAGAGAGAGAGAGAGAGAGAGAGAGAGAGAAACGAAGAAGATGTAGGTGCAGGTTGACGACGCCGACGACGGGTTGCTCATTAATTTCTAATGAAAGAGCTGCGACCGGTGTCGTCCCGCAAACGACGCTAATAAACCGTTGACGTTGTAGTTTCTAAATCAAGGTAATCAAATTCCGGGCACGCGGCGCGCTTATCGGCGGGAAAAACTTTGTCAGAAATAAGAATGCCTCGGTTTTCCCTGCCTCGTTAAATATGCTATAAAAGTCACGCGGGGAAGTCTATTCTTCCGTATGGCCGGCAGACATGAAGTAGTTCCAAGTAGCCGAGGAACTTCGCCGACGAAGAAACGAATCGAGACTTCGTTACCACTGGGGGATAATCGAGCTCCCTCATCGAATTAATTTAGACGAGTGAGAATTATTTAAATCAATCGCGGAAAAAATCCGTTCGTTTAACCCTCCCTCGATCCTTCGCAACCCTACCAACCCTGAAGTCTGCGATCCTCCATTTTTCTTCTATCATTTAGATACTTTGGACCAAAGAATTTTTTCGTTTACGTTAATTGTTACTTTCCAGAGAGTGAGTGTATATAAAATCTTGTGTTTCATTAAATAAATTGCTTCGATTGTTAGATTTGTATAAATACTGACTCGGGTGTCAAGGTACTGAGATACTTTCCATGAAATTATCAGTTTAACCCTTTGCACTCGGAACTATTTTAACTCGAGAATTAAACATTTCTTCAGACCTGGAATAATTCCATTCTATATGATTAGTTTTTCATTTTATGGATATCAAATTGATATAATACCTCGTACAATACTTAAATATTTAGTAATTGATTAGACAGCACTATATTTAATAAACTAAACAATATTGTGGATAATAGTAGAACAAGTTTTAGTGGCGACTCTGAGTCGCCACTCGAGTGCTAAGGGTTAATAATAATGTGCTATACCTGTGCATCTGAATGAAATTTATCTCGAAAGCAAGTAAAGCATTCATTTATTGTCGTACTTTTAAAAATCCGTTTTTTTTTCATCAGATGGCCCGATACATCCAAATTTATTATTGCGGCATTCGGAGCGTAAAAATAATGTCTCGCAAACTTTTATACATTATTATAGCAGGATCATTCCCATAATTTTCTACGAACTGGAATCGATGTTTAACGCGAATCCCATTGAACACGTACAAATGCATTTCACGTGAATTACAATTGATTTAGTTCTATCCGAAGGCAGAAATTTTTGTATTCCCCGATTCTGTAGGGTGAAAAAAATTCATAATTTATAGTTGATACGCGATTTCTAAAGGTAAATGAACGTGACTGGCGCGAATAACCCTCTGAATATTAATATTCGTATCGTACCACTTTAGAAAGTTATGAAAGCCTCATTAATATTCTATCTACTGTTAAATTGAATTATGGATGTGTAATTAAAATTTTTATCCCGAAAAGTGCGGTGTGTGCGCATATATATCAACCTCGTTAGTTTGTCACCATTGAATTCATTATTGACCGGCGATTTATTATTAGTCCACTTTACCATTTTGTGCAAATGTTTCGGGGAAAGAATAATTTCTCTGCGTTAAATTAATCGTTGTGAAATCTTTAACATTCTTCGAAGCGTGTTATTCAAATTGTTAATATTCTCCGAAGAAATTGCTGGAGTTTAATAATTAAAAAGATGGTTAAAAATCTCACTAAAATACCAATTTCAACATTTCATTTAAATTGCTATTGTTGCCCCAAATTTACATGAAGTAATCAACCAAATATACCAATAAACGATGAATAAATGTTCTGTAATTAATTGATCAAATTTGTTACTTCTGTTCTAAAATTATTTTCTGCAAACTAATCAACTACACTGTCATTGCAATTCATATAATAATAAATGTCGTAGTAATATTTGATATTAAAAGTATCTTTGAAAATTCCCAACGCAGCCAAGCTTCTTTTTACAAGACGCAATACTAATTCGTCGATATGCAGCTCGAAGATGGCAAACGAATTTGGCAAAACAGCTTTTCGCGAACGTTAAGAAAGAATTTGTGTGTCTACGATGACAGTAAGTGGAAAAAGTTGGTTGAGTGCAGACCCCCGAATATAATAATATCGAACACAAAAATACGATACAGGTTGTATTAACGTAATTCGCGTCAAAATAAAATCGTTTCTTAAAGATGAGTGCCAACTGCCATTAAAAGTTGTAGTCGAAACGGTGGGCGGAGTCTTCGAACTATCGTATTATACGTGCTATTACACGCTGTCCGGATCGTCGAAACGTCTCAAAACTTCTACGTTGTAATTTTCCGAAGAATTCTGTGTTGAAAATCTTCCAAGACACACGGTCAAATTCAATCTGTACTGTATTATTCAATTTTCGGATACTGTATGCTCGGAAATTTTTATGCGGGGCGAACACTGGCTGAAATATCATTCCGTTCGTTCAACGTACCAGCGTTTCCTTGTCTATTAAAGTGGTACGTGAAGCGGAATATGCGAATTGATCGTGCAAAAAGGGAAAATGATGAACGAAGCATTTTCTAGAAGAATATTCATCGATTTATCCGTGCGAGGATTCAATAAAGTTTAGTAATAGTCCAGGATCTAGGGTACATTTTTACAATTACTATCAAGCTAATTTTCCGTGAGTAGCTTCATTTTGATGAGACGCCCAACTTTTTCTCTTACAAAATTCTCGATTGTGGTAGCTAACAGGGGTAGCAGGGATAAAATATGTCGATTTGACGATTCTCAAAAACTTATTACTAACTGGGTTTTTTTTGGTTAAATCTCAAGATAATTATTTAAATTATTCGAAAAAATATTTGTTCTACAATATGTTTGTTCCAACATGTATCGATAACGAGGTCATAAAAAATGATTGCTAACCAGCTGATTTTTTTACTGTTGCTTAGTTAACATTTATATAATTTAACAGCCACATTGTCCTACAAATTGCGTGGTACGTTATCCCGGTCCTACGCTCAAAAGTTGTAGTACAGATCCCTGATGTAAAAATAATTACTATCAAGCTGAATCTTTTGTGAATAGCTTCATTTTGATGAGACGCCCAACTTTTTCTGTTACAAAATTCTCAATTGTGGTAGTTAACAGGGTACAAGGGATAAAATATGTCAATTTGACAATTCTCAAAAATTTATTTGTAGGACAAATATTTTTTCGAATAATTTACATAATTATCTTGAGATTTAACAAAAAAAAACACAGTTAGTAATCAATTTTTGAGAATCGTCAAATCGACATATTTTATCCCTGCTACCCCTGTTAGCTACCACAATCGAGAATTTTGTAAGAGAAAAAGTTGGGCGTTTCAACAAAATGAAGCGACTCACGGAAAATTAGCTTGATAGTAATCAATTGTAAAAATGTACCCTGGATCCTGGACTATAAGAAGTGAAACTTTGCAAAATTTTCCTAGTTATTGTTCGACAGGATCGCAACGTCCAAAAAATGTCAGCGCCCAGGCGCCATTAGGGTCCAAATGAAGAGGGTGGAAACACGGATTTTCTCCGGTCTAAGAAATCGGATTGCAACCGTCAAGGAAAGTCAATAATCCGTCTGAGACGGATTCCATCTCTAGGAACGTCGGCGTGGGAAGACCTAAACTTCCGATGCTTTCATCTCCAGTGCTGAGTCGTTATTACTAATGTCTCCTATCAGCCGGCTACGCGCGTGTTTCCGGTCGCACATGCATTTCCGTTGCTGGTCACCGGTAACGATAACATTAGAAATAACTTATATTTGAGGCTTTCAAGATTCTAAATTAAAAATGTCGTTTGTGATCGGCGAGCATCGAACCACGAGAAACTCTAGTAAATTAACCCTTTGCCCTCGGAGGTATTTTAACTAAAAAAGGAAAGATTCTTCCATTCTAGAATATTTCCATGCTACACAATTTTTGTTCATTTTTTGCATATGAAATTGATATAATATCTCATGTAATATGTAAATGTCTACTAGTTTATTAAATACGAAAAAAATAATAATGTGAACAATATTTTTAAGAATGGCACAGCAATTTTCAGTGGCGCCTCAGAGTTGCCATCCGAGTGCTAAGGGTTAAAGCGACACCATGAGGAACACACCAGTGTGTTTTCGACTCCATGACGAAGATGCAATGAAAACAATTCTTTTTTTTTTAATTAATTATTTATACCGGTCGCATCAACATCAAGGTCATTAGCGACCACTAGATTTTATACATTAAATGACATATTCGAAGAATATCTAGGTATAGTTACTGCTATTGTTACAGGGTGTTATATACAGGGTGTCCCACTGTAACAGTTTTCATGATTTTTTATATATATACTTGCGATTATCTGACGAAAAATATTTTAAACAAAAGCTGATCAGTTTTCGATTGGCTATACATTCACATAAAAAAATTTCTTTTTTATTATTGCCAAGGCCACCTTCATTTTTTTTAATGACACTTCAAGGTCATCCGAAGGTCATGGTGTACTAGATCGTTGAATTCGTCTTGACACGGGCTGTAATACTGATAAGTCAAAAATACAAAGTGCCATTTAAAGAAATGAAGGTGACCTTGACAATACTGTAAAAAAAATGTTTTTCGAACTTTAAACGCGTTTTTCTCAAAACTGTATTTTTCATATTGGCGACCATGATATCTCAAAAACTACAGAACGGATTTCGCTCAAATTTTTATGGAGTAGTCAGCACATCTATAGTTCTCGCCCGTACCAAAATATTTCTGATATCTGCTATAGTTTTTTTTTTCTAAGCTGAAAAAGACGAAAAAAATGACAAAACTTGGAACTTAACGTTTAAAACCCTGCCAAAAATTCAATTTTCGATATTTTTATATTATTTTGGTACCGACGATGACCGCAGGTCTACAAATTAAAATGCCGTTTGATTTTTTGATATCAGATGATCGAAACCTCCGCAATCATGGTCGCCATCAACCTACTTTTTTTACACATGAGTGTCTTCCGAACGGTGTAAAGTCGATCCAACTCGTTAATGTGGTTTGAAAAAATTCCGAGAGGCTGCTAAAATATCAGTGAATATTTGTGGTAAAAATTTCAAGATTGCATGTTTTAAGGGTCCTTCCAAAAAAATTCCTAAAAAAGGCAAGAAAAAGTTACTCCTACATGGGATGACCCCGTTAATCATGTCTCTGTGGGAGAAGGGGTCAGTCTGTCGAAATCTCTGAAAATAATTCTTCTGGGACACGGTTTAATGACTTGAGCAATAATTATAATAAAATATAAATTATTCGCCCACGTACACACCCGAAAGCCTCGAGAGCGGAGAAATAGTTTCCGATGATCGCCGCGCCGGTGTAAAGGAAACGGTCGTGAAAAGTTGCGGTCCCATTTTTCCCAGGCTAGGCGACAGTATATAGGCCAACCCGTTCCGTCAACGAGTATAATTTTCCCATTTGGACGGCAGTTTATCGGGAACGTTTTAATCGTTGCGCGTGATACGGCGGAACGTGTGCCGTTTTAACTGAGCCTTCGCGTACACGCCGTTACGTCCTGTGATAAACGCTTCTAAAATGAGAAAAAGCTATGTGCGAGCATGTATTATTTAACGGTACGCGGCGAAGTCGGTACGCATAGTCGGTTTTTAATGGACGCATTTCCATAGAGGTAGGTGTATACGCCAGGGCCGGGGGTCGTAGAACCTTGCGAGATATCAGGCTGGTTAATAAATTCGTGCATACTTGACAGAGTGGAAGCTGTATTAGCTATTCAGCTTATTACGGCTATTAAGGCGTTACGTACACCGGCCCAGGCCGTCGGAGATCTATTTTTCAAAAAATTGTTAGAAGCGAAAACCACTCCTGCACGGCTTCCTTGCAGAATTGAGAAGTTCTTGGTAAATGCTGTACTCGACTGCGAATAGTTGGACAGGAGCAACGTGGTTCCACGTCATGAAACAGCTTTGAAATAATCATTATGACTAAATTTGTGAATCTTTTTAGGAAAATAATAATTTTCTCCACCTGTTGTAAGAAACAAGAGCCACTTAAGAATTTCTTTAATCGTTTTAATATGTTGCAAGTAATGTTTCAATACCTTTAATTCTATATGAAAGGCCTGCTAATCATCTTTGATTTTATTAAGCGATATGCAATAAAATTTTAATTTCATAAAATTAATGTAAACAAGCAGAAGCTACAATCTAGTCTAAGTTAAGTGGCGCATTAAGATATTACATACTACGTTAATATGTTCATGTATTGTATTGTATATGCTACATAAACCATACCTGGTTTAAAGCAATAAATAAATAATTACCTTTAATTCTTGCAGAGTTTCAAATTACAACTACTCGTTCGAGACATAAATGCATAAAATTGGCAGTCTCATAATGAAACATTTTAGCTGTACGTTTTTTATTTCGTGGGATAGCTCCGATTCTGAAGAATTTTCGTGGTTATCGATTGATCGGTCTACGTGTCGAATCGTTTTTCCCAGTGGTTTCATTGAAAGTAAAAATAACCATTTCGTGTCAAGAAAAATTCATCTCACTTCGATGATCAAACATCAGGGATTAATTGCTTAGTATTTGACAGAATACATTTTCTCTGTATTAATTAAAACCGTATATCGTTGAATCGAGCATCAGATTTTTCAGCTCCAATATCTGCCGGTTTTGGAAAAATGGGGATTTTCAAAGTCGACTATGACACGTACAAGTTTTGTTCGTCTACTTTTGAAGAGATATCGTTTTTTATTGGTATAGAAATTGACGTAGATATTTCTGTAACCGCAAACGCCGTGTTCGAAAACCAATTGTACAGGAACGTGTGCATTTTCAATGTGTGTAGAATTTTTTCTATCAAAAAAGAGGATTATTGTTAAAACGAAATACTTGCAAATTATGGATAGAAATTAGGATATCTCATTTTAAATTATTGGTTAAACAGGCAAACTGACTTAGAAAACAATTTCTGAACCTAACAATAGACCAGCGCAGTGATTCTAAAAATAATGATGCTATTGCTGCAAAAACCCTTTCGTTTGTAATTTTAAATTAATTTTAGTTAGCAAGCACCCTGGAGATGTAACCTAGTTATTTTAAATTATTGCACCTCTTTCTACGTGTGGCCGAACTATGCAAACATTGTTCTGTGGAAATTTATGCGCCTGTATATACAGATGCATATGTATGTATGCATGCACTGCGGAATTTATGTGCGTACGGACTGTAGTAAACTATACCTTTTCTCTAGGTGTTTTTAATTAATTGAAACGTGGAGGCCTGTCGTTTCACGTCTGAAAAATTTCGATATTCTCACGGACTGTATAACAATAAAAAATGTACAACATACGTATTGATTCACGAATACTTCGAGCCACTTCGACCGGCTCCTGAAAATATGCAACAAGCTGAAGTTGCGTCGATAGAAGAGTTACTCTAAAATTAAAAAAAAATATTTCACAAATTTTAAACTTCGCGCCATGAAGTTATACGGAATTGTCAGTTGAGTCCGGCTCCTGAAAATATGCAACAAGCTGAAGTCGCGTCGATAGAAGAGTAACTAAAAAATTTTTGAAAAAATTTCACAAATTTTAAACTTCGCGCCATGAAGTTTTACGGAATTGTCAGTTGAGTCAGCTAAAACAATTTTGCCGGGGCAACAGCAATTTTTACAGAATTCATTACCGGGAGAATACGCGGCGAACGTTTACGGGGGTCGGCGCAACGAATTGTCGTTGAGTGTTCAAGAATGGGCAAAAACGCGAACAACTGAATTCGTAGTACGTTCAGCTTTTATTGTCTGCGGCGGGGAGCAAAAAGTGAGCGAGCTAGACAGTGGTGAAACCAAAAAGCTGGGACACGCGAGAGGACAGTTGTTCCATCCGGGCCATTTGGGCTTTATAATGTTCTTATTTGTTGCCCGCTTGGCTGTAGGGGCACTTAACCCAATTAGCACGTCATAGCCTTACTCTTACGCTAACTATCCGGCCACGTGTCTGCTGTGCGCGCGCGCGCGATAGTTCACACGTGTAAACGTTTTACCGTGTCACAAACACGCGCGTTTCTGGCCTAGAATTAGAAAATAACACCGTCCGGCGTTAATTTAATTAATATCGGCCCAGCCACCGAAATGAAATTATAATCGTTAGATTCGACGGCGAGCATTGTCGATGTTTGCTATTTTAAAAAATTTTTTTTTTCGAGTGTCGACCGACAACACCCACGCACCATGTTTTCCCGAAAACGTGGAGTCACGCGAACTTGGTTACGGCTACAAAACTGAATGATTAATGGGGAACGAACAGATTGTAGTAATTATGTGCGCTGGTTATTTTAGTAATTAATCACATTTAATAATGCGGCTAATGAATTACCGTTCGCTCTGCTAGCCGAACGATAAGCCCCGCGATATTTATCATAGCATTTTTGGAACCCAGATCCCTTATCGATGCGAGAACACTGACTTTTGCAAACTTTTTTCTCCAGCTACCAAACTAGACTAACTTGAATGTTTCTTATCTGAGAAGTACGAATACTTTTTATAAAAAAAACGCAAAAGTACCATTTATTTTCTACCAATATTTCTGACACCGTCGAAAGTGTTTGTCAACCTTAGACCCGAACGATGTTCCAAGAAAGATGAGAGTTTGTTAAACCACGTCGCATCTTTACGATAAAAATAAATAAAACTGACACGCGATAGGTAAGTCAAACTTGGTCACATCGAGGTACCATTCATTCTTCCCCTGAAGCAAATAAAACGACACGGTAATGGTCCCCATGGATGTGTGGTAGAGACGCATGCGACGACACGTCAGGGATTTGCATTTCAAATGAAAATTGTTATGCGATTCATATTTCAGAAACGTGGAAAAAAAAGAAGGAAGCGCAATAACACTCAGCGGGTTAGCGAAGAAAGGGAAAAGGCAGCAAATGAGTGAGTGAGTTTTATGTTTTATGCCGGGCGTAATGTTTCGGGATTAGCATAGTACACGATTGTAAAACCCCCCTGAAGAGATGCAGAAGCCGCAGAGGAGGCATCTCTCCGTTCTCTCTGCCCTGCTACGCGGCTTGCTTTTAACGTCCGAATTTACCATGTTTCTCGTGGCTGCGAAATTATTTTCAGAATTTCCCTGGTTCCTTACCGGTTTTCCGCTTTTTGTTGCCAAGGCTCGCACGAACGTGGCCGGTTATGCACCCCGGGAAACAAGTGAGTTTCACAGATACGCGCGATACCATGAAAATTTGCTGATATCGAAAATGGGCGAAGTTGAGGGTTACACTCTATGCTCGATCGCTGGACCGCGGATTTTTATGCTAAATTAAAATTGTCGGCTCTAATTACGAGACACGTTATAGTAGGCCAAACAATTATATAGAATTTTTAAGGTTAAACTTCACCCGAGGAAACCAGACATTTTTCATATAATCCTGTAGATTTTGGTGAGATAATGCCAAAAATCCAAGTTTTAATGTTAGGAATGATCTAGTTCAAAAGTTATGCGTGTTGCAAATTGAGTGACTCTGGGCAGGTAAGGGCGCCGCCATGTTGGTATGTACACAGCGTCGCGCGTCGTCTAACGGTTCCGCTAGATGGCAGCACAAGCGCGCGACGCTGTCGATAACGTAGATATCCAATTCCGTGCTTGTGTTGCATAGTGTCTTATAACATTATCGCTACAAATAAGTGTGGACCCTTGAAGTATTAGTTGAAAGTCGTGAAGAAGGTCCGAATAAATTGCATCAGTTTGTTTCGCGAGCGGAAGCCGACGGTAAAACTGTGTGTATCGTGTATCGAAGACGCGCGAGTGAGAAATTTGCTCAAATTCGCCACCGGGAAATGGACATCCGGCGGACAGGGTGAGTCAACGCCGCCGGTGTATCGTATCCAACTGTATCCTATCGCATCGGTATCGGTATCGGTATCGGTATCGGTATCGGTATCGGTATCGGTATCGCGTTGCATCGCGGCAAGTATAGTATCGCATGGAACGGTCGCACGCGCGCCCGCTTTATTGTTCGACGAAAAAAGAAAACGAGGGGGAGGATGGCGCGCGGGAGCCCGCGCAGGCAATCTGCGACCGGAAATTTAAAAAGTTGCGCAAATACACAGGCCACAAGGGAGTTAGATGGGAGCCAGGGGGATGAGCGGCGGTAAAAGGGGTCAGCGAGCGGGTTCCTGGCCCGTGGAACAGAGACGGCTACAGCTCTCCGCCAAGTATACATGGAAGGTTAAACTGGCGAAATTACGTAGTTCCGAGCAATTCGCATCCGAATGACTCGCGGATGATCAAAGCTCGCTCGCCGAGCCCGAGCGGGCTTGCTTGCATGCTACGAGGTTGATATCCTGTGCCCCCGTGTTTCCTGGCAAGACGGACTAACTTACTCTCGGTTTCTTTCATGTTTCGCGATTCATCGTCTGACAACGGAGATACTGATGCCTCCAATATTCCCGCAGATTATGGCGGACAGATCGCGAACCGATCCGAGAGGGATCGAGAGATTAACGGTTTATAACCTACTCGGATTTTATTAGTTGGGCGGGAATTTCAGTCTTCAACTGAAGCTTGCGAAAATATTTGACACTGTTACGAGTTTTGTTAGTCAAAATCGTCTTGACAGCTTGGGCTTTCGAATGTGCTCGAATTGGTTCGTTAGGGAGTAAATTTGCAGAATTTGTTGCAAAACGAACAAGCTTTAGGACCATTTTCTAACTTCTTGAAAATAAGCAAAATATACTGTTAAAAATATACTGTTAATATTACTGTTAATAATACTGTTAATATACTGTTAAATGCCATTTTATAAGAAATAGTATTTTTATCATGTGTCTGCTCGAAATCTCGTTTCCATATTTATATCTGAGCATTCGAGAGGACCGTCTGCATTACCGAAAACAACGAAAATATTTAACAGTTCAATAATTGAAAGGCAGCGCCTAATTGCCAACGATAAGTTAATTAAATTTTGATTGAATACATAAAATAAGCTTTTCTTAATTGGGTAAGCGCAGCGAAGCGTCTACTGGTCAGTATAAAATAATATTCAATGCAACATGCTGGGTAGAATAAATACATTGTATTAAACACGTGAAATTCTACGTTCATTACAATTTATTACGAGCTGTGTTGTTGCAGGTAATGGGTAATACTGCTGCACAGAGGTAAATAAGAAAATGGAATTTATAATGAAATTCATCGTTGACATGTGTCTTGTTACTGAATGCGCGTTGCTTGACAGTATTTCGTTTATTAATGTACACAAAGAAAACCGTAACATAACAATAACTTTACCCATAAATATTTGCCGAATACGTGGATCTGATCAAATATATTCATTCGTCAGAGTGAACATTAATTCCCAGCAGCATTCTCCGAAGAGTTATAATATTCCGAATGTCTTTTTTTATTTATAATTCTCTGTTAAATTCACATGCGAGACGTGCTTGTTTGAAGCATACACGTTTTCGTGTAATTTAGAATTTTGTGCACGTTTTAATATTGCAATCTATGCTAACGTATCGAAACAATTGTTTAATATTTTACGCAACGTATTTCTAAATGAACTATCGATACGCACGTGCTTCGGTAAAGTAATATCTACACCGAATAAAATTTTAGCGATATTTATCTGTACACATGGCTTTATGAGAACTAATAAAACGTACACGTTATAGAACTCCATTAAGTCTCACGAAAAGGTTTAATTGGTTTTCACGCTGTTTACTTTAAACAGAAATTATTCTCTGAATAATCTACGCGAAGAGGGCTTTTAATGTAAAGGGGTCGTTAATGTAAAGTTTTAATTCGTGTACAATCGCTGAACACGAGAGAATGGTGGTGTGTTTATTTATTTTCATTGAACAATGTTTGAAAGAATTCTTGGGAGATTGTTACATATTTAAACACGGAGAACATACGAATATATAAACAGAACAATATAAAAGATTTAGACGGTGGAATGCTTTGTGTTGCTTCTTTGTGGGTATAATAAAATTTTTTGATTTTTACGTGAAATGACTCATGGATTATTCATAGCTTCAAAAATGACAAAATGCAGTAAAATTTAACTAGGGACACAAAATTGCCTTTATATTTAATTTAATATAAGTGTGTTTAATATAAGTAGTGTTTCTTCTCGAGATAAGCCAAATATTTATTTTTCGAGAATTTACATATACTAGGTATATTTGAAACAGGTGGTGAAAAAACTAAAAATATGCTATAACTATTTGGCGCATTGTCTACAATTAAACCGACCTACACACAAAATGAGCGCAATTTTCCAATGTCAATGATTTTGTTACAAAGAAAAGATCTCGACTGGCAGACGCAACGCTAGATGCTTTGTGTTTTTTAAAAAAACTATTTCAAATCACAGCTAGAAATAAAACATTTAAATTTTTTTGTATATATCAATTATTTAATAATAATCTTTTGAATATCAATATATTTCTTAACTACTTGTGTGTGTATAAAATTAGGATAGTTAATAAATAATAAAAATTCAATTGAGCTTTATGTGATTTTCTTTAATTATACATGTCATTTTTCAAAAGAGATTTTTCTCGAGTTTCCTCGAGAATTATCGAGAATTCAAAATTGTATTTCTCTTTCTCGAGAAACGGAAAAAGATGAGAAATCAGAAACACTAAATATAAGTCTAATTTAAACTTTGGTAAACAAATTACAATTGTGAACGAATTACTTTCGGACATTCGTATCGAAGATCATTACTATGTTGAAATCAGCAATAATTTGGTAATGGTGATTAAATTCGTTGCGAAATTTTCGCCGACGATCTGGTATTGTAAGGGGCTAGATTCAATTTCTGTTTCGAGGCTTCGGTTCTTCAAATAAAATATCACCGGTGCTCGCGTTTAGACGCGGAAGAGAATGAAAGCACGATGATTGGTTGTCGATTTCGAGCAAACGAAATAGAAACAGAAAAGATAGTATCGTGTTTCTGTTGGAAAGGACGGGAGTAATACGATGAATGGTAGAACTTAAGCCTCCAGGGGAAAGAAGGAAATGCGAAAGAAAAATGGCGGACGAGAAGCACCCGCGGAATAAAATAAAATATCGGATTCTCTGTGTGTGACTGACGCGGCAGTATACAGAAAAATGTGCTTGATGTTTTCTACGCAAGCCCGGCAGCAATTATGTCATATACATATGTATGGCTCGGAAAATATGCGAAAGAAAAATACACGGGATAATATACTATATGGGGGAGTAATCACATTTATTCCCCTAATTTCTGGGTTCCGCGAACAAGCATTATTAGAACGCACGCGCAAAATTCACAAATTAAATAGTCGAATTTGCATTCTGAACATTAAACTAGTCTGACACGGAAACAATTGCCTTTACTATATTTGCGATTAGGGAATGGGGGGAACTGTGTGATAAGAAAATTAAATTTGCATCTGTTCTGGAGTGTTGAGAATTGAGTTTTATGAACTAGTTTCATTGTTATTGTGCTGTTTTGAGGAATGAATTTTTAACCAACACTGTTTTCCGGTGAAATATCTTTCGGTTAAACTTTCATCTCTATTAGTGGCATAATTGACATTATTTTTTCGGTAACGTGACAATTGAGTACACGACTTTTTAAAATTAATTATATTGATAGTTACGTAATTGCGTTCGAAGATTTTCAAGTTTAAAAATTTCAGTATAATAAATTGTTGTATGACATCGCAGACTAATATTAGTATAAAAAAATTCAATTTTGAATATCTCTCGTATCACTTTCATCTCTATTAGTGGCATAATTCACATTATTTTTTCGGTAACGTGACAATTGAGTACACGACTTTTTAAAATTAATAATATTGATAGTTACGTAATTGCGTTCGAAGATTTCCTTAAAAATTGCAGTATAATAAATTGTTGTATGACATCGGACACTAGTGTTAGTATAAAAAAATTCAATTTGGAATATCTCTCGTATCACTGAAAAATGAAGAAGATATTCAAACGTTTTCTTTCAGCTAGGACATCCTATTTATTCAAATTTCTGGACAGTAGATCCAGGTGGTCTTTTTGAACAATATTTGTACAAACGATATATATTTTTGATTGGATTGCTGATATCATGCATCAACCAGAAGAAAGGAAGGTTAATCAAAGTTTCCATCTTGAAATCATCTTGCATCAAAAAATAAAACCTGGAAGCAGAAGATTCATAAATAAGAATTTTCTATTCTCCATCTTCAAATGAATAATTTTATATTTTTCGTTCGCTCTTATTTTAATCAGTGGTTTTATAATTCGGAATTTTTACGGAACCGTTTTGACGTTAACAGAAAATTACGAAGCCTCTCACATTGATGGTGCTTATTACAGAAATCTATTGTAGACACAGTTAAGAAGATCACCGCGTTGTCAATATTTACTTCAGCCGTTCACGCATCCATAGTTGGAGCTGTGTACACACGCTCATGGTGAAACTTGTTACGTGACATGCATACTTCCTTTACATACAATGATTAGCTTAAGATCTGTCTGTCGACTAAAGCCGACGCTGGTAACGTAATCCGATAAAAAAATTTTCCACAAACTCTGCCGTTTTTCGCAAATTAATTCAGTCGTTTTACGCTGAAGTTGTATAACTCAATTTTTTAACAACACTACTTGAAACAATTAGTGGAAATAGATTGCCGTTTCCCCTTTTGTTTCACCGAATTGCCCATTTTATTTTAATCCCCCACCCCCGCACGCGTGCATAAGTAACATTAGAAAATTATTAATCCGGTAAAAAATTTTCCACAATCTCTCCCGTTTTTCGCAAATTAATTAAGTCGTTTTACGCTCAAGTTGTATAACTCAATTTTTTAACAACACTACTTGAAACATTTAGTGAAAATAGATTGCCGTTTCCCCTTTTGTTTCTCCGAATTGCCCATTTTTATTTTAATCCCCCTACCCCCGCACGCGTGAATAAGTAACATTAGAAAATTAGTAATCCGGTAAAAAATTTTCCACAAACTCTCCCGTTTTTCGCAAATTAATTCAGTGGTTTTACGCTGAAGTCGTACATCTCAATTTTTTAACAACATTACTTGAAACAATTAGTGAAAATAGATTGCCGTTTCCCCTTTTGTTTCTCCGAATTGCCCATTTTTATTTTAATCCCCCTACCCCCGCACGCGTGAATAAGTAACATTAGAAAATTAGTTCCACGTTCGCCCGAAACAGGCACAAAAAGCAAGATTAACCGTTCCTACGAAATTGTGAATTTTATTTACTTTGGTGGCGCGGTCTTTGTGCCTCCGGGTCTCCTGGAATAAAATGAAACCTGTTGGCCAATGTCGTGCGCCCGGTAACATTTAATATTTCTGCCAGCTTACTATTCGGCGGTGCACAATGCTCGCATTGTTGTTGCACGAGCATTCAAATATTATAAATGAACGGTATTACGGAATCCATGGTTGCCCCTAATTCGTAGAACCACGGTGACAATCGTTCACGCAATAAACAACATTAGTGGTCAATAATGTAACGTTTGGCTACAAGCATGTTATTAATTGTGTAACCAATTATTACCTTTATATACATAATTATGCCGTTACAATCACCGGTACACAAATATAAAATCCAATCTTTGCAGTATTCATGTAATTGATTCTATATTTAGAGAACTGAGAGTATAGTAACCATTAATTGTTTTTTAGAAGTTTGCAGCAAATGTTACTTTCCAATAGCTTAGAATCTAGGGTTGACAATAAAGTGGAAAATTACTGATTATAGTTTTAAAGACACATACGGTGGGCCTTAAGGAAATTATGAATATAAAATAAGGGACAGAGAGAGGGTCTGCACAGAAGGGCGTCTATTGTATAGGGATACAATATCCCTACAGGGTCCCTTATTTTATATTCATAATTGCCTTAAGGCCCACCGTTTGTATCTTTAGAACTATAATCAGAAATTTTCCACTTTATTGTCAACCCTAGATTCTAAGCTATTCTTATAATGTTAGCATGCACAGTCATGTGCTGCTAATAATCCCATGTGGGGTTTTATTTTGTAATAAGAACTGATTTCTATGAAACAGAAATGCATAAGGAAAATTATAACGACAAAATGTGCACTGTTTGCACGATAAAAGATACTTTTCTTGAATTCAGCGAATATTCCACGAATGCAATCATTTTCGAGTCGATCAGCTTCGCGATTCGGCGCTGGACCGAATTAACAGGAAAATACCTGTCGTTTAATGACATCATTCCCGCACTTGTTCGCGTGCTTAATTGAACTCGTTGCGGTTAGAGTAGCTCAGTGGACGCTCGCTATGCACGTGGGAAAATTGTGGTGCAGGCTTTCTGTTTATACGCGAACTTTTCAATGGATACTCGCGGTGTATGCGCAAACTTTTTGGCGAATAGTCGCTGTTTACGCGCGGACTTTTTGATGAATACTTTCTGTGTACATGCGGACAGTTGTCGCCGAACGGTCTCTGTGCATGTGCGAATAGTATAGCGGTTAGTGATATTAGTGAAAAGCCGATCCGAAGAGGTTCGATACGCGTCCGTGTGCATTTCACATTGTGCAAGTATGCAGAAAATTAATTTAAAAATCTTCCAATGATAAAGTAAAATGATATAGCACGCAATTTGGGTCGGAATAAATACGACAGCGTTAGATTTTTCCGAGATCTATTCCACCGCAATAATTTCGTCGTTAGTGGAGTTGGGTACAGTTGTGTCATAAATCCGAGTTCTGGCTGAGCGTGAGAATAGCCTGACAGTCGTAGACTTGGCGTGATCCACCCTTATTAAAGCGTTACTTGCTTACTTACTGTTGTATTCCGGTCGTTACTTGAATTCGTTCGCCGTGACACGTTCGGTCTGAAAACTTTCGGACGGTTTTTAATTTGCCGGCCGTCACCGGCGACTTATGGAGTCCCAAATATATATGCTCAACTTCCATCTGTTTTGCAAATTGTTGTAACGGCGAGCTCCATCCACCCGTTCATTCGGGGATAATTTTACGACTCGACACTGATTCATTTCGTTTAGTTAAAATCTGCCGAATTCACAAATTTTTTAAATACAGTAAAACTGTATCAGCACGTGTTAATATCCTGTTACTTAATTTTTACCATGGAATATTTTCTAGTGGAGAAAATTATTTTTCTTCTGACTTTTATTAAGTACTTCATGAAGATGGTCTTATAAAATACGTATGAAAATGAGAAACATAATATTCGCATAATAAAAACGCACAACTTTTTGGATCTTTTAGCTAAACATTTTTTCAAACTTTGATAAATTTGAATAAAGTCGGAAGACTGTAAAAGTAAAATGAATACACATCATGGTAAAATGCTTGTATATAAAAATCAGAGGGAAAAGAATAGTCGCAGAGGGAAAACGGCTACAAGATTAATTTCCATAGAAATTGCTGATAGGAATAGTCATCCTGGATGCTCTTTATTTTTTAAAATAATTTTTAAAAGCAGAATAGTCATGGCTCAACCATCGTCCACGTTCAGATGCACTGCAACACGTTCGAATTCGAACGAAATTCGAAATATCCAGCGCAAAAGCCATCGTGGCTGAGTGGAATGACACGCGACTAGCGTTGCAAAAAAAATTGTAGTCATTAGTTTTATTTGAGGATTGTTCCAAAGCTGACTACGCCGGAGCCCACTAGGCAATTCTATTTACAGAGAAAATTAAAAATGAGAAATATGCAGAATCACGTAGCAGTTTTTAAATCTCGGGCATTTACATATAATCTCGCAACACCTCAATTTTTTCGCTAGAGTTACATGCTTGCATATAAATTAGAAAGAAGGTCTTCGAATTTTGCACGTGAGTTTTTCCTTTTGCCAACACGTCAATATAAAGTTCAGCAATATTGTTTCTAAAAGTTCGATAATCCGACACGTTACATTTTATTTACAACTTGTACAGATTTTCTGAAATGAATGAATGCGAAAATTATTTCTAATCTGAATAAATTCTGTGAATGTAAAAAATATTTACGATTTAACTGGAAAGCGTATGATTTATAAAATAGTGTGTATACTGCGGATATTTATGCATTCGAGTAGATGAAATTTAAAATTGTAGGAAAATTTTGAAAATTGAAGATGTCAATATATGATTTCTTATGTATTAAAATGATTAAGGAAAGAAATAACATTCTATTTTGTTTCTATTCCATGCAATCGACGCAGACAATTTTTATTTTGCATAAAGATCCGAAGTCTAATAATGTGTAACGATTAGAGTGATTAATCTATATCTGTGTAGAAATTCTACTTTGTTGGAATTTTTCAGTAGTTCACTTTTCATTAAGAAATTCTACTTTGTTGGAATTTTTGCAGTAGTTCACTTTTCATCAAGAAATACTACTTTGTTGGAATTTTTCAGTAGTTCACTTTGCGTTAAGATGTAAAACATAGTTTTTATTTAAAATAGTTAACCGTATCTTTAGACAACAATGTGTACTTAAAGCACACGTGGATAATTTGTTAAAATGGAGTGTAATAATCGTAGCGGTCTGGGATTGGCTGGAAGACGAGAAACGCAAGTTTCGTCAATCATCTTACATTCGCAAATTTACATTAAGTCAAGTCATATTTCTTGCGGAGCCGAGTAGAGTGGTGGATTGGGTCATCGTTTATAATCAAGAATATAATGAGTCAGAGACTGATCTGTTGACTTTCAAGTTCCGTTCTATCGTGGCTGCGCGACCCTAGTACAAACTTGCCGTCGGATTTCTCCAGCCACCGTTTTCTTCGCGCTCGATTATGAATATTCAAGGATCCCCATCAGCGCGGCATTTGCAATCTTTCCAGTATTATAAATCTTTAAGTATTGCGTTACCGTTCATGTTAAATGAGGCTGCCGCGCCGTAAGAAATGGCTAGTACACAGCTTTTCCGGTCGTGTAAATTGAAAAAAACACAGAGACGCTAAACATTTCACGAGAAAATAAATTGTTAAAACCACTCTCAGGCGGTACGACCATATTTTTTTCATCGTCTGCACCGCGCGGCTTGTCAATTTTAAGGGAACCCGATTTTAATCCGAATTGTTGACGCGAAAACGCACACACAGAGGAAAAATGAATTCATGGAAGAATTAAAAGCTGCACGTTATAAAGTGGTAAACTAATAATATTGATTCCCATTCGGTATTAAAGCAGACTTTATGTTGCATCGTAAAAATAATAACAAGTATATTTAGCTAACGAAACAACGGAATGTAGAATCGCGCAAAATGAATTCCGCACAAAACGTAGATTGTGCCGGAGGTATTACGCTGTTGAATAAAATTTTCCATGAGCTGTAAAATTCTGTTGAAGTTAGTAACAAATATGTAGTAACTCTTGGATAATCGCCCCTTTCAATTGGAGTCCATTGAAAATACATAATCTAGTCGAACCATGGTACAGGTGACAAAAGATTTAATATTGCATAAAAAGTATGCAGACAATGACCATTGAAATCGAACAGTACTAAAGGTTCTACGAGTTTTTCAAGAAAAATCGAATTAATACAGGGTGTTCGACTACAGGTGGATGAAAATTTAAGGGGTGGTTCTCCATGACAATATAAGTCGAAAATGAAGAATAACAAAATTGCGATTTCGACTTCGTTATTTAGTTATGGGTTGCAGCATTTTAGATGGATTTTTAATTGTTAACCCTTTTCACTTGAAGCTATTGTAATTTTAAAGTTAAACATTTCTTCCGACCTAGATATGAAATTGATATAATACCTCATAGAATACTTAGTTGTTTAGTAATTGATTAGATACCAATAACATATTTAATAATGTAAACAATATTTTGAGTAATGGCACAGCAATTTTCAGTGGCGCCGCAGAGTCGCATGTGCTATGGATATTTAGTTATGGGTTGCAGCATTTTAGGTGGATTTTTAATTGTTAACCCTTTGCACTCGGAGCTATTTTAATTTTAAAATTAAACATTTCTTCCGACCTAGATATTCCCTCTGATTTTTTAAATTTGATGGATATGATATAATACCTCATAGAATACTTAGATATTTAGTAATTGATTAGATACCAATAACATATTTAATAATGTAAACAATATTTTGAGTAATGGCACAGCAATTTTTATTGGCGCCGCAGAGTCGCCACTCGAGTGCTATGGATTAATAACTTTTTATTCTTCATTTTCGACTTATATTATCATGGAGAACCACCCCTTAAATTTTATCCCATCCGTAGTCGAACACCCTTTATAGAATCTCTTGAAATTTTTTAGAGAATTTAATATTTATTAGAGATATCTAAATAATTCAGTGACGCGGTGAACCAGGCACACTTGACAACCAGGGACAATACGTTTTCGATTGTAAATGGCTTCGTTGTTGTTACACAATTGAATAACAGAGCGCATTAGAAGGCGACGGACGTTATACTGATTTGAATGGTGCTGTTACAGTTAACGTCTCCATACAATTACCAGGAAACCGGAAATACCTATGACACTTCCTTTAATAGAACGAGATAATCTTTCTGGCAGTTGGTAAATCGCGGCTTATACATTCTGTGCGTGGCTGCGACACACACGTTGCATTGTTATATCGCTGGAATCTATGTACTCATCTATACATATACGTATACACACACAAGGGGGGGGCTGAGGTTTCCCGAGTGCTTACGCGTATACGTTTCACGTGACAAGTATATAAACATTACATATGTATTATACGTATATTTACTCGGCTCTAAGACACGTATATGTACGGGGGGCACATATATTGATCGTTCATGCATTCACATGTAATGCATGCACATTAACCGTACATAAGAAAGTTCAACGACCTTCATCTTACATAAATATTCATTAATGAATATTACCGACCGGTTTACGCCGCGAAATACTTAGCGTACGAGGGCAGCGTCAACTGCTTGTTTTAATGTCGCATTACACATGATTGCAGCACTTTTTCCCTTCGCGAACCGTGCACTTCGTTTTTTTTTTTTTTGCGCGCAAAGCTGTAATTCATTTTGGAAAATGTGACTCTCAACTGCATAGAGTTCGTTTAATTTTCGAAACTTGACGATTGTTAAAATGTAATTTTTCTGACAGAATTTTTGTCAGGATACTAACGTAAACAATGTTCGTAGAAGATTGTGAAAGAATTATTATAAATAAAAATTAGGCTAGAAAGATCTTCATTTTTTACTACACTATGTTAAACTTTAATATTGACATTGAACCTGATAGCAATAATTAGCAAGCTCCTTCAACAATCGAAAAAAGTCTGGGTTAGGTGACTCTCAACTGCATAGAGTTCATTTAATTTTCTAAACTTGACGATTGTTAAAATGTAATTAAATGTATATAAAAAATGTTCGTGGAAGATTGTGAAACAATTTTATAAATAAAAATTTGGCTAGAAAGATCTTCATTTTTTACTACACTATGTTAAACATTAATATTGACATTGAACCTGATAGCAATAATTAGCAAGGTCTTTCAACAATGGGAAAAAGTCGCATTACCGAGAAGTTCCTTCAAAATGTGACGTCAAAATGCAGCTAATTGTTCGTCGATTGAGTGAAAGGAACTAGCATGTACAGGTGCAACTCTATCTCGTGTAGCATATTAACCTCTCCGATACGGCAGTCGACGGGTGGTTGAATGTTGTGTGTATGCATTTGATGGCTGTCGACTATAGTCAACCGACGGGCCCGAAGAGGTTAACTGCGAACCGATATTCCCCGAATATCGTTGCCAATTGTCGAATGAATATTTAGCAGGTGTCTATAAATTCTTTGGCCAGGTCGGGTTCGAACGAACAGAGATTTGTCAGGCGACAAAAATATTTAATGCATAGACCGCTGGAACTCTGCCGGTGTATCGCCAACGGTTATTGTTCCGCGATGGAACAACCTTCGACACGGAATTCATTCAACCTACGATACAAAAGTTATTATTTTATAAAATAATAATCATTCCTCACCGAACTAATCGGTTTGTCGTAAAGTTAAATAACAATCGCTTCTTCCATTAATCATTTCATTCAACCTACGATACAAAAGATATTATTTAAAAAAACAATAAGCATTCCTCGCCGAACTAATCGCAATTCTGAAGATGGCGATTTTATTATTTATTTGGATAATTATTGGTTGGTTAAAGTTTGTCGTAAAGCTAAATAACAATTGCTTCTTCCATTTAAATAATATTTTTGTTCAGCTGATTTCACAAAAGCATAAAGATCCGCAATCAACAATAGTTACACAACGTACGGTTTTAATTACGCGTAGCAACGTTACGAGAGACACCGCGCGCGATCACGAATAAAATTGATTTGTTGGTTTATCAATTAATTGTCGTAATTGCAAAAAAGAGGATGTGTCTCGTGGCATCGGGAACAGACAATGACAGCGGTGATTTCGCGTGGCCGGCCATTTTATCGAGCCTCCATTTGACAAATATTGGTAATTCGCGCATCGAAAAAGCAAATTTCCGTTCAATTTGGAATAGATTGCAATTTTCATGGGCAGAATAAACAACGGGGGCGGGCGATCGGAGCAAATAAAAGAGACAGATATTTGAAAATGAAGCGCGATTTGAACTGAAATTGAGTAATATACAACAAGACGACACACGGCGAATTCAATTACGCGCGTTGTCGACGTCATCGAACATCGGTGCTCCCTGAGAGCGTGCACAGGCGAATAGAAATTCGCCGGCGTTAAACGCGACCTGTAAAACAACTTCGTCCAATAAATCAGCTTTAAATCCTAAGACGAAGTAATGACCTGAAACGCTCAGTCTAACAAGATAATACGAGTTCGCAGAACGATTAAACCTCCGGCGAGGCAAACATGCAGAGAGAAGAGTTCCCGAGATGTTTCATTTTAATCTGAGTTCCCGTACTGAATTGTTCTTCGGCGCCAGCTACATCTCTGCCATTCTGAGAGATACGCGAACCCTGGCCCAGCGAATTAGCACCAACTTCTGACATATACAGCTTCTTCAGAGTCGTTTCATACCTTGAAACATGATCAACGCTTTGAAAAAGAAAATTTATATCGATTCTACATTTATGTACTCTATTACTCAAATGTTGATATCAAATAGTCAGAGCTTGATGTTAACTAAAAAGAAATGATCAACACTTGTATTTTACAGACTCTGTTCGAAATTTTCATCGCATGATTAACATAGGGCAAAGAGTGGTTAAAATTCACCCGAGGAAACCAGGAATTTTTAACCTTTTTTATGTAATCCTGTAGATTTTAGTGAGAAAATGCCGAAAATATAAGTTTTAATGTTAGGAATGATCTAGTTCAAAAGTTATGCGTGGTTAAAGTTGAGCGATTTTAGGCGCTCTGGACAGGTAAGGGCGCCGCCATGTTGTTACGTACTCTGCGAGGGAAACGGCTAGATGGCAGCACAAGCACGCGGTGCTTGCCAAGATAACCTAACTCAATTCGTTTCATTTTAATGTATACATAAGAATTAATTTTAAAGCCTGGATGGAAACATCTCGAATAGATTTTATCGAAATGGAGTTTCTTTTTGCTCTGAAAGTATGCTGGATTAATTTTTAATGAGATTTACGTAATTAAATCTTATTTTAGCACCGTGCAAATGTAAAATTAATACAATGGGGATATCGGAGAATGTGTAAGCGTTGAACGTTATCCCGTATTGTTCGGATTGTAATTATTAGTAAATATTACAACATTTTACGGGAAGAATTTTTGTAGACTCGAGATTAAATTGTTTGATTAAAGCAGACGAAGCGAATTAACACGTTTTGTAATCGTGGTAATACTGGTTGCTAATAATCCTTCATGTGAAGGTATGGAAACATTTTCTATTATTTATGATTTGTATTTTCATTTCAATCAGTCGTTCGTAAGATGCCTTACCTCCTTTATTCATAATAATTCTGAATATTGAGACACTGTTCAGAAAATGGTCGGAGGATAATCAATATAGTTATTTGTTCAAGTATTGCCAGTGGATCGTAATTGTTTAAACTGGAGTTCATTGGTCACGAATTTTGTTATAGTTTATGCACAGGGTGTATAAATGTAATTATAATAAATGCAATTATTTATATATTTTATCGTGGACGTGTTTAGCATTAATGGACAGCACACTGATTTTACATTAATAAAACGAATTTATACTTTTTTACATTAATTTTACATTAATAAAACGAATTTTACATTAATTTTACATTAATAAAACGAATTTTACATTAATTTTACATTAATAAAACGAGATTTACATTTCCGTCATTCCAATTCTTTCGATAATAAAAAAAAACCCCTGCTATCTCCTATTTCCTCCATTTCCCACATTGTAGGAGAAACTTTTATGAAGTTACGCCGGGGAAACGTTTTCACGGGAAGGTGGGAGAGCCACTGTGCACGGTTTCAGCGCGCAGACAATTATGAACTAAATAAGTAAACATTACGTCTTCGTCAAAAGTTTCATCATCTTCCGTATGAAGAGGAATGCGTACAAGGTAACTAAGAAGGAAAGCATATATTCTGATGAGAAATTCTAACGCGTAAACTTCGAGAACATTCGTTTTTATACTGCACAATTTATGCTCATGACGTTAGTATAACTTTTCTCCGGCGTTAAACTATGCCACGGTAATCAGCGTTCTCGAATCGTCTTGACTAAAGTTGCCCGACTACTTAGGAAGGATGAGCCCGTTCATTTGCCAAAGTAATTAAATCCTCAAAAAGGCACGGGATCAAATTATTCTCGCCATTTTTTTCAATCTTATTCAAGCAAATGATGCAAAATCTTTTACGACGAATTAATATAATAATTCCGAGGGTAAAAATTCTATTATTTTGCAAAAGCTTCCTTATTTTTTTCTACAACAGTGTTGCAGCTTGAAATTACAAGATTATATAATTTCTCTATTAATCAGAAAACATCAGAGGCAGTGGTTTGTTAATTAATTCTGGCATGCAAGTGAAGCTGCTGGTTTCTTGAAAAATCCCACGAAGAGTGAAATTAGAAGTTGATTAGGATCAAATTATTCTCGTCATTTTTTTCAATCTTATTCAAGCAAATGATGCAAAATCTGTTATGACGAATTAATATAATAATTCCGAGGTAAAAATTCAATCATTTTGCAAAAGCTTCCTTATTTATTTTCTACGACAGTGTTGCAGCTTGAAATTACAAGATTATATAATTTCTCTATTAATCAGAAAACATCAGAGACAGTGGTTTGTTAATTAGTTCTGGCATGCAAGTGAAGCTGCTGGTTTCTTGAAAAATCCCACGAAGAGTGAAATTAGAAGCTGATTAGGATCAAATTATTCTCGCCATTTTTTTCAATCTTATTCAAGCAAATGATGCAAAATCTGTTATGACGAATTAATATAATAATTCCGCGGTAAAAATTCAATCATTTTGCAAAAGCTTCCTTATTTATTTTCTACGACAGTGTTGCAGCTTGAAATTACAAGATTATATAATTTCTCTATTAATCAGAAAACATCAGAGGCAGTGGTTTGTTAATTAATTCTGGCATGCAAGTGAAGCTGCTGGTTTCTTGAAAAATCCCACGAAGAGTGAAATTAGAAGCTGATTAGGATCAAATTATTCTCGCCATTTTTTTCAATCTTATTCAAGCAAATGATGCAAAATCTTTTATATGACGAATTAATATAATAATTCCGAGGTAAAAATTCAATCATTTTGCAAAGATTTCTTTTTTATTTCTACGACAGTGTTGCAGCTTGAAATTACAAGATTATATAATTTCTCTATTAATCAGAAAACATCAGAGGTTTGTTAATTAATTCTGGCATGCAAGTGAAGCTGCTCGTTTCTCGAAAAATCCCACGAAGAGTGAAATTAGAAGCTGATTGTTTTGACACGGTTCCTTTGCCGTGGGATTGTGGGAGATCGGCTAATTGGTAAAACATGATGCTGCTCTGTCAAGGATCCTCAGGAGATGATTCCTCGGCTGAAAGTGGAAGATCGTTAGCCGGAATTGAAGGAACAAAAAGGCGAGAGGGTTCGGTTAGGTAATGTTAAGAGAAACAGGGGAGAGGTTGAAGGCCAATACGTATTTAACTCACGTGCCCTGCCTAAGCCCGGAAATCAATCGCTTCTCCCAAACGAATTCGGCCAGCCGCCGTTCGGACGATACCTATCTGACGAAAATCAAAACCTTCTATCGAATCGTTAGCCGCAAAATGGAAACAGACTTTTTCTTCTCTTCATGGGACGCGCGCCGGTGCATACCGTATTACTTCGCCGCGCGGACCTTTTCTTGTTCTATTTTCTCTTTCATTTCAACCACGTCCAACTTCTTCTCTTTTCTTTTTTTTTTTTTTACACACCGAACAACCGTTCCATTGTTCGTCCACCGTTCGCGCATTGTTACACTAAACTCCTTTAAACGTAACGAAATTGGAAATTCGCCACTCGGACATGTAATTAATTCCGGTACGAGCTTTTTTTCTATTTTCTTGTTTCAATTTGGTCAGAACCTCGAATTTAAATGGAATCGTTCTTTTTGCACAATCGAACACTCCGTTCGCGTGTTTATTTTCTATTTAATTGGAAGTCTCTGCAACCGAGGCCGTTTCCCTATGTTTTTAAACATGTTGTTTGTAACAGAATGTAACAGATAAATTATCATTGGACTACGGCTCTTTAATTGCAAGTCAACGATTGTCGACGATTAAATAAACTTTCTTAGAACATTTATGATTATACAGGGTTGTCAAGGGTTTAAAAGGGTGCACTATGTAGTGTGTTAATTTTCTTTATAGGTGGAGGCGTCAAGGAGATATGAAGGTCAACACAGTTTTTTTTTAATAGAATACTATATTTTTTATACCAATATATGATAGAGTATCGAATTGTAAGTAAAAAAGTATTGACCGTTATCAGTCCTAAACCTAATAGCTAACGAGTAATTTCACTTTATTACTTGACAATTTTCTTCACTTAATATCGAGTGAATAACACGCAGGGTACTTATGCGATGTTTACGTGACAGTGTTTACTAACATGAGTGACCCAGTGGCTGAACGCAACTAATGTAAGTGTTCAAAGTGACATCCATTTGCATTAATGTTATTCACTCGATATTAAGTGAAGAAAATTTTCAAGTAATAAAGTGAAATTACTCGTTAGCTATTGGGTTTAGGACTGATAACGGTCAATACTTTTTTACTTACAATTGCGATACTCTATCATATTTTGGTGTAAAAAATATAGTATTCTATTTAAAAAAAAACTGAGTTGACCTTCATATCTCCTTGACGCCTCCACCTATAAAGAAAATTAACACACTACATAGTGTACCCTTTTAAACCATGTAATTTGTATACAGGGTGGTCCGTTTAAATAAGAACACCTAAATATCTCTTCAGGTTATTGTGATGCAAAAATTATTTGTTACGTAATGTGCATGGTGTCAATGGACCAAATATTTGGCACGAATATTTTGTTCCACCTAGGTAATTTTTTTCGGAGTTATCAAGGTCATCGGTGTTTTTTTGACACATAACTGCATTTGTTTTTTATTGCACCGTGTAGCTGAGCAAAAAATACAATCAGATATGTATAATAACGTGACCTTCAAATGACCTTAATCTTTGAAAATGAAAGTGAACACTCCGGAATAGATAATCTTGAGAAAAAAAAAATATTTGCAAAAAATTCACCGTGTGATACCATTTATATTGCATTAAAAACACTTGTTATGTCATCACAAATAAAGGAGATATTTAGGTGGCTACATTTAGGTGTGCACATTTAGGTGCACCACCCTGTATAGTGTAACCGTTTAAACCATGTAATTTGTATATAAAATTCTTTCGTGCAATTCGCATATTTTGGTAGTTATAACGGTGCACACGTTGGGTGGACCACCCTGTATATGTTAGAAAAAACCTTGTACACCCAACACACGTATCGTCAAAAGCTAACTCGAACCTCGTAAGTCATAGCTCCCGGTGCGCTACGTTCCCTCAAAAAATTCTATTATTCCAGCACAACAGCAGGCACATTTGTCAATACTACAAGACGTATAACACCTTTGTATATTCTCGCTTTCCGGAGATATACAGAGCAATATTCGCCCGGGCGGATCTCATCGACGTCCACGGTGCGCGTCGGAAGCAATCGAAAGGGTGTTTTAAAAAGGAGCCTCGGCGCGGCGCGGCACGGCACAGCTCGATTATGATAGTCATTTTTCACGGAGGAACCGTATATCTCATCCACCGTAGTTCGGTAAACAGTATGCCGATAGAGAATTCTCTGTGCATCGTCGTTCGGCGACTTGGTAGTCGGACAGATAGCAGTCTGTCTGCTGCGTTCGGCTATGCATCCGGGCCTGGATTGCATCCACGTTTGTCCGTGTGTAACGCAAATATGGCGTGCACACGGCCACTGCACCCTCCCCCCCCTCCCCCGTGCACTGCCGAATCCGGGGCATTAAAGTTAAGTCTGTATTTTATTGGACGCGCCTATAAATCAAAAGCTTCGGCTAGTCAAATATTGGAAGCTTTGCATACGCCAATACGCGCGCGCGCGCGCGGGCAGGGTGATGTACAAAATGCAGATACCTGCCTATCCGTTCACGTACACACCTGATTGGCCGGCTTGTTCTCATAAGTACAAACATGCATCATGCATGCATGCCGGGGCTATCTATCGATGTTTATCACGGCCGAATAAAAGCGGCGGCTGTTTGTTTTACGGATAATAATTAGTCCGGCCGGCCGCTTATTTGTGAGGCAAATTGCGAATTTTTAGTGCGTCTGTGCACGCAGCGCATATACCCGTCGCCATTTCCATTGCCGTTCAAAGGCCGACGATGCGCATCGACGACCACGCTTCCGATCTATTCCATCGTTCCCTCCTATTCTAATTGCTCCTTGATCGTTGTTGCATGGCGCACGTAGATCCATTTTTCTCGATCGACGATCATCGGTCGTTAGCTGGTTTTTCTTTAGGATACTGTTATACAAATTACAGTGGATCTGAAAAGATTCGTTCCGTGATTGAATTTAATTGAATTTGTACTGTTTAAGTTACTATAAGTTATCTTGTAATTTTTAAAAAATTTTGTATGAATTCGTATACGTCTATTTATACATTTTTGTTTCAATTGTCTCCTGTAGTACACTTTTCTTAACAATTGCAATTGTAAAAATGATGATCGAAAAATTTTAATTCCATCGTTCCTCCTTTTCTAATTGCTCCTTGATCGTTGTTGCATGGCGCACGCAGATCCATTTTTCTCGATCGACGATCATCGGTCGTTAGCTGGTTTTTCTTTAGGATACTGTTATACAAATTACAGTGGATCTGAAAAGATTTGTTCCGTGACTGCATTGAAGTTGAATTGTGGAAATTCAATAGTGGGATTGCATTGAATTTGTACTGTTTAAGTTTCTATAAGTTATCTTGGAATTTTTAAAATTATGTGCAAATTCATATACGTCTATTTATACATTTTTGTTTCAATTGTCTCCTGTAGTACACTTTTCTTAACAATTGCAATTGTAAAAATGATGATCGAAAAATTTTAATTAGCACTTTATCTAGCGGAAGCTAATCGGATTTTCAACAATTGTGCTGTATGAAAATGGAGCTTAGAAATCTTCATGGACATTATAATCCGAAATGAAATGATTAAATTACATTACTGGTGGTGACTTGTTGCTTCGCAATTTAAATTGCTGTTGAGGACCTTGAGGACCTATGAAAATGTCTCTTGGTCATGGGCCATGCACATTTAAAAATTATGAAATAATTAGTAGATAATGTCTGAACACTAGAACTACCGAGCCAGTCAAAATGACTGGTTTCCGGATTTTTCTTTAACGATTCGTGAAGTTACAGATTGTATTTTCTTGAGAAATTTTGTAGTATACTTCTGTATTCAAGTACGTGTTACCATAAAAATCCTACGAAATCTAAATAAACATTTTAGGTTTTTTTATTATCGAAAGAATAGGAAAGACAGAAATGTAAATCTCGTTTTATTAATCTAAAATTAATATAAAATTCGTTTTATTAATGTAAAATTAATATAAAATTTGTTTTATTAATGTAAAATTAATATGAAATTCGTTTTATTAATGTAAAATTAATATAAAATTCGTTTTATTAATGTAAAATCAGTGTGCTGTCCATTAATGCTGAACACGTCCACGATTAAATATACAAGTAATTGCATTTATGCTGTTATTATTATAAAAGAATATACATCACTCTAGTTTATGGCTCGGTAGTTCTAGTGTTAATGCAAAGTCTATGGTCTGGGTTAGGTTAAAGCCCGGTGTAGTAAAAGCACCGAGAACGATTCACAACGGCCATGCAGTAGCACGCATGGTTTAATTCCGTTATTGCGTATAATACCGGCGCGACCAGTATCGCTGTTTAAAGACACCGATGCCAGAGAAAAAAGGGAGAAAAGTATTCCCATTGGCCGAAAGCAGTAAGACGTGCGGAACAATGAAAAAGAACGAGGTGTGACAGTGGCGCATTCTTTCTTGTTTCGTTAAGCACGTGGAACCTGCGGCATTAGAGATGCAATTATCGGGCGAGAAAGCTAACCATCGCACCGACGATTATTGCAAAGAGGGTAGCTCACTATTTTAAGTAGACCACGCGGTTATCAAGCCTCCGTAAGTGGTCTTATTTGTTTACACTTTTATTGCGCGTTCCGTGTACAAACGTTCCGCAATGGGAACGATGAAAACAGTTCTTGCATGTCCGAATATGCAACTATTTCTCTGTTGGTATTTTTTTTTAATGAGACTCAGTCCGCGCAACGAAATTTATTAAAGTGTTTTTGGTTCTGTCGTTTTTCGTTTCGGCGGAGGGAATAAAAAAAAATCGACATACTCTGTGCGCCGCAGAACTGCGTCAGAAGTTTTGCATTCAATCCGAACGTGACTATTCAGAGAACTCCGTTGCAAAGTTAACCGGCGGCACACGAGTAGAGAACAAACACGACTGTAACTCACGACAAAGACAAATATGACATACATTTACGTGAACTTTCTTAATTGGTTCTTGTGCCATAGTCTTTTCTAATGGGAATTTGTGTAAACATTGTCAGTGAAAACTATCCGTCTACATCCCCTGGATGCAATTGTACTCGTTTTCGTAAAAATTCACAGATTCATATCCGAATCGAAACGTTTGAGTTTACAACAAATTAGCTATATATAGGGTAGAATTTGATCGAACCAGCGCGCCAATATTATTATTCCAAGTTTATTTAAACACTGTACGATCGACAAAAATAAAAAAAATTTATTGTTAATTAATGTTTGAGAATGGATGCTCGAACAGCGATTCGTATAAGCGATTCGTCAAAAAAAAATGCAGGGCATTAAATAATTAATTAATTGAAACAACAGTACCATGGCAAATTGATTCACGCATCCACGAAATCGAAATTACGTTAATACGTCGAAATCATTCCGTTCCATGAATTAATCATATTTAGCCTGGCCGGTAGACTGTAATTTTTAAAGTTGTTATTAATATTCAACGTTGCGACAGGTTTAATGTGACTTATACCATTATAATATTTAAGTACGCATTCGATTAAAGTTCACCGGGGGAATTATAGACTCGTTATTTATTGAAATGTCGAATGATTATTGATGTATTGGCATTTAATTTGCCGAAAAGGATTAATTCGAATTTATAAACCGCGAAATACGTGTTACGGGAAAGTACACGATGCGTGCACGTATAAACCGCGAGGCGAAACTTTCAATAACCTGCCAAGGAACTAGTCGAGATATTCATTAGACACAAATTAATGAGCTAAAACCCAGCTGCAATTTTCACATTTATTCATGCTTGTACAATTAACGCAACACAGAAATTATAATCAGCCTTGGGAAATCTTCCATTCATCGTTTCCCACGTAACATCTGCGTAGACGTTAATTAGCATACATGCATATACGTTAGGTTCAAACTCTTTCGTACCGCATTAATTTACTGTGGGCCAAGCAGTTAATTCAGGTTTGTTTCGTATTAAATACTACAAATTAATAGTCCTATTCAATGCGAAAAGTGGATCGCGTCAAGTGGCTGAGTTACCCAATTTTGTTCATTACGTGTATGTAGAATAACGATTTGCAATACATAAAATTTGCGATATACGATTAAATAAAAATGTTATAATTTTGGACAATATAAAATTCCATTCCTCTGTATATACAGGGTGTTCTGCTACAGGTGGGAGAAAATTTAAGGGGTGGTTCTCCATGACAATATAAGTCGAAAATGAAGAATAAAAAAATTGTGATTTCGACTTCGCTATTTAGTTATGGGTTGCCACATTTTAGCTGGATTTTTAATTGTTAACCCTTTGTACTCGGAGCTATTTTAATTCGAAAGTTAAACATTTCTTCCGGACCTAGATATTCCCACTGATTTTTAAATTTGATAGATATGAAATTGATATAATACCTCATAGAATACTTAGATGTTTAGTAATTGATTAGATACCAATATATTTAATAATGTAAACAATATTTTTTTAGTAATGGCACAGCAATTTTTAGTGGCGCCGCAGAGTCATCACTCGTGTGCTATAGGTAAATAACTAAATAACGAAGCCTAAATATTCTTCATTTTCGACTTATATTGTCATGGAGAACCACCCCTTAAATTTTCTCCCACCAGCAATCGAACACCCTGTATATAATAGACAATATTATAATAGACATACAATAAACATAAATTTTCTTTCCTCTCGTGTGCAAGTATCGATAATGAACAAGTTCTGATCATCATAGTGGTAAAGAAAATCTTACGGCAACGGGTTATAAAAATGGTCGGACGTTAGGGAAAATTATACGAAGTCACCGTGTATATACGTTGATTGAAGTAGATGACGGTGCGCCATACAATTACGTACACCATGGCCGAAAGCAACGTAGAATTAGGCGAAGGGGCTCGACGCGGGCGGCTTTGTCACGTACGTGTTACGGTAGAACGTACGTTTTGTCTGTCCCTTTCATCCGGCCAATCTTTCTCCCTCGGTTCCGCGATATTCTCGTTGCAGAAGATACGTCAGACCTCGACGGAGCTAGATAGAAAGTCAATTTGGCGTGATTCGAAGTAAGTCACGCGCGCAACGTTCATCTGGCTGCTTCCGGTTAAAACATCCGGTCGGCGGCCAGCCAGTTTGGGCAGTTTGTTGGTGAACAGGGATGCAATTTAATGTATAGCTTTACGTCCCTGTGTTCGTGATACCAACGTGTGTGCACGTGTCCATGTATGTATGCGTCCGTGTAACGAACAGAGACTGTTTTAGGCGAGGAGAAGCTTTTCTAGCTGGGGAACGTTTAGCGCGTCCAATTTTTACCCGAGTCTACTACTTTCCTCTTTGTTTTCATCCGCGTTCGCTAGCGCCACCGCTATTTTGTTTAGCGCGTTTATTAAGCGGCAATGCATGCATTATTCTGGCGAGAGCAGCTATGTTCATGCGGTTAAGATATTCCCTTCAATAAGCCAGCGTTATGGCCGCGATCATTTCAAAATTCTTCTGATAGATATTTATATCTTTGAGACACTTTTATGTATACTTTTTTTTACCACTTGTTTATTGATTTTTAAACATGCCACTTACTTTATAGTCCCTGGTTATTGATTTATGACTGTGTTACATTTTTTGACTTTTCTATATTTTTTAAACTACTGTAACTCCGTGTAAAAAGATTTTGCAACGTTCTCCCTGGGCTGGTTTGAAAGAGGGAAGTTTATTGTTTAACGCTATTCAACTTGTTTTTCTCAAAGATCCTTTCTGTTTTACGTATAGGACGTTTTTTATTCGTAAGACACACAGTGATTGGACACGAGACGTTCAAGTCTGACCACAGCTAGGGTTATTCTACTGCCGCTGGCACAATTTCCATTCAAAGTGCAATAGGTCCGAGACAAAAAATCGTAGATCAACTTTGGAGACGTCGTTTTAAAGGGAGGACTTCCCTTTATGAGACTACTGTAAGAACAAACGGAGAAAAATATTTATTAGCTCTGTGGAGTCGTTTGTAAATTCATGGAATTTTATTAGTGTCCAGTTTGAGTTTAATCTGAATGAAGGTAGCAGAAAATAGTTTGTTTAAAATACCTCCATAGAAAATACAAACTATAGTAGTCTTGAGACTAATTGACAATAATTTATAGCCTCTGGAAAAATATTAAGTATTTATTTTGATTTATTTTGCTAAATATACTGTTTCCAGTGAACGTAAATATCACTATCGCATAGACGAAACTTTATTTTTAACCTCCTGGCCGTAGCAGTGTTACCAAACACCGCAAAAACCATGTTCAATCCTCTCTTCTGTATATTCATTGCAGCTTTTCCCACGAGTTCCATAAAACCAATTTCCCTTACGTTTCTTACTTCAATAAGAAACACAAAGTGAAATGAAAAATTTACATACTTTTTGAATACACAAATAACACTTCAGTTTCTTGCCCAGCTTCATTTTTACCGTTCTATTTATGTAGCAGGGGAACGCATACTTGTCCGAAGTTATCAGAAAAAATGTTCTCCCCCCGAAGAAAACACTGGTTCGCCGAACTAAATTAATTTCAACTATTTGTTTTATCCTAAGATAAACTGGGTCAGCTTTGAAGCAGCCTCTGGCTGCTTCTCGTCCTTGCCCGCAGCGGTACACTACGTATTTGTAATACTATAACAATAATAACAAAGAATACAAACTACTGACCATCCGCACTGACAAAACAAACATGCCTAACGGGCTGGATATAATGTGGAAACATAAAGCAAAATACACAATACACTTAATGGATGTATCCATTAATCAATGACCACGGTATACGTACAAACATAGCACGCTGACTTTTAAAGAAATACTCGAAACTAGAAGCAGCGACAGGTTTAATGGTAGCACACGAAAATTCTATTTGAGATTGTCTATGAAAGAAAAATTGCGCGTACGTTGTTCCAGTATGTGTCGAATAACTTTGCCTCTTTTCGATAGAAGAATTGAGTAACCAGTTTGGCTATAGAATAATCCGGTGTCGACAAATACCGAACGCTAAGTGGAAAATTTGTATGGTAGCTTTCTATAGCTTCATCTGAATTCAACTATGTATCACTGCGCGTGGATTAAAAGACGTGTGCTCTCAAGCTATACAAAAAATATTGCTATATTCATTTGTTTATCTGAACAGAGCCGTGACACTGTTTTTTTAGCCACGTATTAATTGCACTGATAATGAAATGTTGCACAGATATTAGCTCGAGAACGGTGTTCCGAAATGCAGATATAAAAGCTCATACCGATTTCAATAATCGAAACTGACAAGTTTATTTCAGAAAAATATTAAAAGCAACAGCTGGATAAATTTGACAGAGTGTAATCAACAATACATAGTTTATTTTTATATTTGGAGGTTGATAATAATTTTTTAAAAGATATATTGCGTTTCTTTGCAATGAAATTCAAACGAAAAAATCCTGAAATAAATCAGAAATTATTATAAATTTAACGACGAATATTACTTCTAATTTAGTGCAACATAAAGGAGATTATTCATGCACGTGTGTTAGATGGTTCACACCATATATCGAATATGCACCCTGCTCCTGTACACACAGGACACATATCTATATAGTAAACCGATTTAAATGACGACACTCTATGGTATTAAGACCTAATGAAAGGCAGCTAACAAAGCAGCTGTTATTGTTATCTGGTAATTAGGATTGCTACTTTATGCAGCCGATACTAAATGCAAATTCGAGCTGCTACCCTTATCATCGCTGCATGAACTGGCTCTGACTAGTTACGGTTTTGCATTGTACTCGTGGAATATCAAATATCGCTTAACAATTTGTAGAGATATTATAGCCGGTTCCATGCACAAACTAGTTAATGTTTTCATTGATAGAAATAAATAAATTTGTACAATGGATTCAGATTTCGATGGTACCAGTTGTTGCGAACAGTATGCTTTCACATTCGAATGAATCCAAAATGCACAGACATTGAAATTACAAAATTTAACAATTTCTAGGAAAATATATGATATCAAATAGGAAAAAGCTGCAATATTTTCACAAAAAACTAGTAAATCTTTCTTCGTGAAACAGGAATATAAATTATTTTATTTGCGTTTCTTTTTTAAACGACCGTTTTACTGTGATACACACATGTATTATTACGCTCACTATAAATTTTCAATCATGCTGTGTTCGTACGCAAACCACCAGGAGCACATGAATTATTCGAAAGTGCATGCTAACAAAGTTTACCTAAAGATTCTAACTCAACCTAACGCACAGAGTTAAAACCGCCGTCGAAACACATGTCTAAAATGTACAGTATAATATACAACAAAAAGGAGCAAAAACATTTACATACCAAACGGTTCGTCGTATTTAGACACTACAATAACATTCTGAACGATAAGTGAATACCGCCGAGAGAGATTGTCGAATGTAAATGCTAAAACGGAGTTTACACTTAATTTGGCTCGTTTATTTTGATAGACCTCGGCTGTGAGTGTACCACCGCAAAAAGTCTGGATCCATTTACTGATTAATTGGGAACCGGGTGCTTGATTAATACGGTGTAAATTGTTCTCAGCACAATAGCGACGGCGAGCTCCATTGAGTAAATTATTGTTTTCATACTACACACGCACACGTTGCTGCAGAAATTCTCCGTTGTAACTACATTTCCGGGAGTCATGTGCATAACATACATAAACGCTGAGCCGCTTCATTACAATATTTAAGAGCCGCAGCGAAATCAAATATAAAGTTTCATGGAACGCTCTGCTTGAAATTCGAAGTTCTAAAACCGAAAGCAGACGCTAACAGCAACCAACAGATACCGATGAATAGAAATTCCGAAATTTTTATGTACGATTCATTGCAATATTCGAAAGTGATTGCTTTATAAATTTATTTAGACTACTTAATTTTTATTTCCTAGGAAAGAGTCTTTAAGTCGTTTCTACAATTTTCAAACAAAACAGAAATTGATCATTCGATGGATAGCATTAGAACGATATGAAATAATTATTAACTGTTAGATAATATGTACCTTATTTAATCGCTGAGACTGCAACAAATGAAGTCGCAGCATGAGAGATGGGTTTCGCGGATCAATCGGGGTAACAGTAACGAATTCGGCTGCCATAAAGGGGATCCGTTTAATCGTCGTGTGTGACTTATTCAAATTCGATTCACGGAGCTATTAAAAGCTAGCGAGCGACGTCCTTGAGGGGAACTCGAACGCCGGAAGCGCGGACGGACTTCACTTTTTGGAAGTTGCGCCGCTGGTCCGGGGCCAAGCGCAGCCTCTTAATAATACATTTCTGTTGAACCGTTGCCAAGCCGATAATTTCGGACGCGACGATAGTTCACGAAAGATGCTGCTGCCATGTCAGGAAGAGACCCGGTCGGCGAGAAGTCCGCGAGAAAACGCCGGAACGTTCGACAACCATGACTGTTCAAATTAGCGGTGTACTCCGAATTTTGTAGAAATCCAATGATTCAATGAAATAATACTCAATATTAAATATAATGTATACTCAATATTTCATATAATAATATTAAATATAATATATACTCAATATTTCATTTACTCAATATTTCATATACTCAATATTTCTTATACTCAATATTTCATATACTCAATATTTCATATACTCAATATTTCATACACTCAATATTTCATATACTCAATATTTCATATACTCAATATTTCATATACTCAATATTTTATATACTCAATATTTCATATTCTTAATATTTCACATACTCAATATTTCATATACTCAATATTTCATATGCTTAATATTTCACATACTCAATATTTCATATACTCAATATTTCATATAATAATATTAAATATAATTTATACTCAATATTTCATATACTCAATCTTTCATATACTCAATATTTCATATACTCAATATTTCATATACTCAATATTTCATATACTCAATATTTCATATACTCAATATTTCATATACTCAATATTTCATATACTCAATATTTCATATACTCAATATTTCATATACTCAATATTTCATATACTCAATATTTCATATAATAATATTAAATATAATATATACTCAATATTTCATATAATAATGTTAAATATTCAGTTCTATCGAAATGATAAATTGAAACGTAGTGAGACGACTAAAATAATTATTAATCGATTGCTGACTTTAAGAGAAATAAAATTCTTTTGCCACGCATATTCTGCAACATTTATACTTGAAGAAGAAAAAAAATAGATTTACAAAAATAAAATGAAAAACCAGGATAGCCACTTAACAATGACAGAGCTTAGGATGCTTTTCGAGCCGGTTGTCCTACGGCCGACGAAATCGGTGGAACTCGCCTGGCAATTTGGAGACGTGAGGCGTAAACCGAGCACGGCACGCATCGACATTCCACCTGCCGTTTCACCTATGCCGTGCATTCCCGAATTTTATTCCCAAATTCCCGGCGAAAAGGGAACAGAGCCCCCGCGCGCGTCGTCGCGCACCGGCTCGTATATTATTGACTTATTCCACTCACCCCGTATCGGTATTACCGTGCTCGTTCGTTCCGGGGAAACGAAACGTCACACGATAAGTAGAAGGGATCGGGAACGACGCGCGGGGCGTGCTTTGTAATCGAACTTTCTGTCGGAAGGAATTCAAATTCGATGGGAAAACAGGACACGCCGAGTCTAGTTTCAGTGAACGCGGTCAGAATTCGACGCGGCGACGATCGCGATCGCCCCGGATCAAAAGAAAGTTTATGGAATTCACGGCAGATATGCGGGTGTGGGATTATAGAACACCGTGGGAGATACTGTCTGTCGATATAGTGCGTTGTATGTATGTCGAAACGTTTATCGTACCGTGGAAGACAGCCTGTAATGGATGGTTGTCGATTTTTTAAAGTGTTCGAGGTCATTTTTATTGTGCCAGACAAATTGTAAAATTTTAATACGAATTTTCTTCTAGTTACAAATTGGGGTCAGTATTTTATTTGCATTTTGTAGTTTCCAGTAAATTAGACAGTGTTAGAGATGTTATTTTCAGCTGTTCTTGCAATTGTTCCTTGTTTTAATGGTGTCCTTTGGGAATTTATTTTCGATATACGAAATGTGCTACAAGCAATGTATTATTTAATTAAATTACTGTTGATGACGTTTTCTAGTATCCGAGTCACCGCGAATACATAATACATAATACGAGTTTTCTTATTCTTACAAATTGTGTTCAATATTTTATTTGCATTTTGTAGTTTCCAGTAAATTAGACAGTGTCAGAGATTTTAATTTCATTTGTTTTTGCAATTGTTCTTTGTTTTAATGGTGTCCCTTGGAAATTTATTTTCGATATACGAAATGTGTTACAAGCAACGTATTATTTAAATAAATTACTGTTTCTGACGTTTTCAAGTATCCGAGTCATCGCGAATAATGTATGTTTAACACTAAACCTACCATCACCGGTCAAGATGACCGGTTCCAGATTGTTTATTTTACAATTATTGAAATAATAAAAATGATTTCATAAGAAACGATTGCCTTTAGTAGACCACGTATTACAAAAGGAGCCGCACAAAGTTTAAATAAAATCAATCTTGCCACTTTTATACCTGTACCAGTTACTTTTAAGGCTCGGTAGGTTTAGTGTTAACATGCAATTTTGAAACCCGTTTTCAATCGTATTTACCGAATGAACGAAAGTAGTAAGTAGTACGTATTGGATGATCCGATGCAATCGAATAAGGCCTGAGCATCAGACGCGGAGTTGCATATAGGGTCTGAGAATCGTCTCGCATCAACGGCGTCTCATTGCATCGTCCATCGGGTATTGCACACGTGTGCAAGCGCCATGCTGAACGTTGCCTATACACGTGCAGTAATTTTCATCTGGCGCGTTCACGCCGTGTACGTGGAAGGGCCGAAACGCGCGGTTTCTGCGGCACCACGCGCCCCTCCTATATCATCGTTTAAAATAATATTGCGTCCAAAGGGGCATTCGCTGCTCTCATATCCGCCGCGACAAATCACCGTTGCTCGCCGTCTAGCGCCTACCATGATACCGTAGCTCGGGAACCGAACACGGAATGCCAGAGAGGGATCGGTAGGAAGGGGATTGGGAATCGTGGAAAACCGGGTGCGGACAGAGAAAGGGAACGCGAGACAGGGAACACGAGAAAGCAAGCAAGCAACCCAGCCCAGCCTGGCCTGGCCCGACCCGGCCCGACCCGGCCCGATGCGGAGATCGCGAGCCAAGCCAGGCACGAGATTCTGCCGCTATCGTTATTTATACCCGCCCGCTTATTGCTCGATTTGATTAATAATTTGCGAGCCGCGGCGCAGCATCGCATCGCTCCCGAAGAAACAAATATGTGCCTCGTAGTTGAATCTCGGATAAATAATCGCGCAGCTCATCGTTCCCGTAATCGTGACTGCGGACGTACACGTCCCCGGGAACATGCTCCGCGGAAAAATACTGTGAACAGATTTGTTTCGTTTGTTATCACGTCCCGAGTTCCCTATTCCTTAAGCTGATGAAAGACGCGGCCGTGGAATTTGTTACGGACGGAGAATCGAATCCGTGCGATGCGATGCTATAACTCGTGGAGGCACGCGGTAAACATTTATTCTGTATTTTGTGTTTGTTCTTTTCATTGGAGAATTAATTGGTAATGTAGTCTAGGGTGTGCATCTAAAATTTAAGTCAAACTTTCGACAATTCCTATAGTAATAGATTCTTTTGATTCGAAGAAAAATCGAGTCAATTTTGCCAGAAACCATGGTGGGGATTTTTCGACTTTTCGACATGCTCTCGTATTTATTTTTTAAACCAATGTACCCCTCCAAAGTATCATTCTCCATCTTTAATTTCAGCCTACGAACATTTGAAAATTCCTACTGTAATACATTCTATTGATTCGAAGAAAAATCGAGTCAATTTTGCCAGAACCCATGGTGGGGATTTTTCGACTTTTCGACATGCTCTCATATTTATTTTTTAAACCAATGCACCCCTCCAAAGTATCATACTCCATCTTTAATTTCAGCCCACGAACATTTGAAAATTCCTACTGTAATACATTATTTCGATTCGAAGAAAAATCGAGTCAATTTTGCCAGAACCCATGGTGGGGATTTTTCGACATGCTCTTATATTTATTTTTTAAACCAACGTACCACTCCAAAGTATTATTCTCCATCTTTAATTTCAGCCCACGAACATTTGAAAATTCCTACTGTAATACATTATTTCGGTTCGAAGAAAAATCGAGTCAATTTTGCCAGAACCCATGGTGGGGATTTTTCGACATGCTCTTATATTTATTTTTTAAACCAACGTACCCCTCCAAAGTATTATTCTCCATCTTTAATTTCAGCCCACGAACATTTGTAAATTCCTACTGTAATAAATTCTAAATATTTAAGTAAGTTACATTGCTAATGCACATTCTAAGTCACTGTACACGTCGAGGTATATTTAAACCGTGGAGCAGCCATGCGACGATTAATCAGTTTCGTACAATAAAATTGCATGGGACAATCGGTGGTTCGGTATACCCATAGAATAATCTACAAACGATTACGTGTCAGTGTACTTGGAGGAGTTTCGGTTCCCCGCGGAGTTGGCCAAAAAATATGATAACAACGTTCATAAGCTTATTGGATTATGGGTTCTCGTCCTCGTCGCAAGATTTATGGGAACTGATATTAGTTTCGGGAATATACAATCTGTAAATAACGGCTTTCCATAGATACGATCGTGACTCGTGTTCCTTGAAGGGAAAAGGATATCGGGCACAACTTCGTTAATCGCTGTCAGCGAGAGAATTATCAGGTAGGAACCCTTTCGAAGAAGAGACACGGCGAATGGATGGGAAGGAGGGTACGAATGCGGTTATGATGTACGAGCTTACGATTTAGCTGTGAAATCAGATGGTTGTAGTTATACCGTATCTGAAAACGACGCGCATTGCCCGAGACTAAAATTTATTGGTATGGGGTGCCTTATTTGTGTCGTATAATTTAACCCGAAGACATAGAATTCCTATATCTCCGGATGGAATTGCTCTCTCAAGACACCGTCTCGAACAATACACGCTAACTACACAACGTGCGATGTCGTGAGATTTGGCAAGTTATGCGAGTCCCGATCCTACGTGAAACAATAATCAGCAAAATTGTTTTCGATCGGATCAACTGTACGATGCACCGACTCTCGAGAATTAAACGCAATTTCACAAATCTCGAATTACAGCATCAGCAACAGCATCAACTTGAACGAAATACACCAAATTCGAAGCAATTCATTTTGCACTTGCTCTCGATTTGGACATTGCAAAATTTTCGTGATCATTTTCACCAAAAAAATGGGGGACTTTATAAATATTTATTTGAACTAAATATTGATTTGAACTAAAAACTGGAACTCGTGGAATATAAATGAATCTATGCAATCTTTAAATAAAATTGTTTAAGGCACATATAAAATGAAAAGCTTTCAGTAATTTAATACACAAGTACCTGTGCAATAAATTTAAAACAGTCGAAAAACCAAAGGCATACATACCATTATTAAAGGGAGAAACAAATCTTGATGTGGCTTCAGCTTATCGCAATTGATGAAGATCATTTTCATTTTGCATAAAGATCCACAGTCTAATAATAATACATGCAATGTTCCTTTGCTTTACCGAGTGTGCGTTTAAAAATAGAAAATGCAAGAGCATCATCGTTCAGTTCTATTTCGAGTTCCAGATGTAAAATAAGCAACACTATTATTCAAGTGAAAAACCGGATGATTAACGAACCCCATGGCAATAATTCGAAGTGGTAAATATCAATACTAATGAGACGAACGCGTTGGTCGCGCGACGTTGATAAAGAACTGGCTCTGATGGACGTGGAGTGCATGAAATGTCGACGGGAAGAGGTCATGAAAAGTCGATCGATCTCGGCCAACGGTTCGGTAACACTCAAACCGTTGGCTAATTATACGAACAAATTATCGACAGGATTAAAGCAATTATTCGTCGCGCCTGATCGATGCGTGAAATTGGAATTACTTCGGCCTTCCGTGCAATTGTCCTGTCGCTCCCTAAAACCACATCCATCCCTCACGGACAGACTTTTCCGTGTGATGTCTTATTCATCCTGTTTATGCATCATCGTGCTCGACAAAGAATTATCGATTTCGCAACAGGAAACCTCGTTGTTAAGAAAAACGCATGTTTCTTTCGTTTTTTATTCGATACTTTCAGCTTCAAATGAGATTCAGTTAGATTGTTAAATTTTTTACAACTTTTTTTTATAATTGTGGAAACACATGATTTCTGCATGAAACGCTGCCATAATTTTATATCTCTATAGTTGATTGTTCTATTTTGCGCGAATTGATAATCTTGTCTCAGGTAAAATTATGATTTTTCATTATATTAATATTTTCTTCGAACATCGTCGATCATATTTCTTTGTACCTACGATACCATTTTTCTGTTTCAATTTTTGGTAAAAATAATTCTTTCAGTGCTTGTGTCGACAATTTAGATTTTGAGAAACGCATGTTTCTTTCGTTTTTTATTCGACACTTTGAGCTTCAAATGAGATTCAGTTAGATTGTTGAATTTGTTACGACTTTTTTATAATTGCGGAAACACATGATTTCTGCATCGAATGCTGCCATAATTTTATATCTCTATAGTTGATTGTTCTATTTTGTGCGAATTGAAAATCTTGTCTCAGCTAAAATGATGATTTTTCATTATATTAATATTTTCTTCGAACATCGTCGATCATATTTCTTTGTACCAACGATATCATTTTTCTGTTTCAATTTTGGTAAAAATAATTCTTTCAGTGCTCGTGTCGACAATTTTGATTGGAAAACTTCTGCCCGACATTGTACGACCGAACGTTCTTTGATTTTCGAGGACCATTTGAAACACGTGCATGGAGCCATTGTTCCCGTTAAAACAAAAATGACATCTCTTCGAAATGTCTTGTACTGAAAATTTTATACGATACCACACAGCATCGATATCCCACTGAAAAATGTTGGAATATACCGTTCGTTTCTGAAATTCTTTTTATTATCAATGAAATTGTTGCGTTTAATTTCTGCAACCACATACGTATAATTTTCTCGACAGTAACACAGCCAGGCACACAATAACACAGAATTCGTAGAATTTCGTTCTAACATGGTTAGAAAATTGGGAGAAGCTTGATAAAACCCTCTTACAAAATTGAAGGGAAAATTTCGGAAAAATACGTCAGTACATTGTAGAAAATTTCGAAGAAGCAGCAACCAAACAAGAGTAATAACTTCTTGGAAAAAACGAAGAGTAAATGTTGAGAACATTTTGCTTCCATTTCTTCCGAAAGAAAATTTCTTTCACCGTATATACATGGTGTCCCAAAACGACTGCGTAAGCGGGAAATGGGAGGTTCCTTGGGTCATTCGAAGCGACATTTTCCTTAACAAAAATGGCGCCCGAGGCTTTGTTTAGGAGTTATTAACGAAAAACACGGACCAATCAGAGCGCTACCTAGACGCTCGCTGGCACGTTCAGCGCGGCGAGCCGGCACGCGGTTGGCTGAGCGTGCCAGCGAGCGTCTAGGTAGCGCTCTGATTGGTCCGTGTTTTTCGTTAATAACTCCTAAACAAAGCCGCGGACGCCATTTTTGTTAAGGAAAATATTGTTTCAAATGACCCAAGGAACCTCCCATTTCCCGGTTACGCAGTCGTTTTGGGACACCCTGTATTACAGTAAAAATTGACCAAAGAATTTCAATTAACAAATTATTCTATGAAAATTAATTATGAAGAGGCAAAACAAAAAATTGTCACTGATGTGTGATCAAAGTCTGAGTGATGGTCACCAATCATACAAAAAAGTTAACTAGCATACACTTAAAAAATTCCACGTTTAATAAGACAGGAGATTAATGCATTGTGTTATCGGTGATGTGGCGTGTAGTGCGTATTCCACATTAGTCAGAATGTCGGACCTTTTAAGTAATTAAGCATCTCGGGTAATGAGAACTAGGCGAGCAGGACACCGTCACGGGTGCTTTTGTTTATCGGCTGGGTGGATCGTGTCTGCGAGTGCCGCCGTCGGCAACGTTAATGAGTATATTGTTAGAACTGCCGGGCCGTTTCGATTAACCCGTCAAATCGAATTTGTTGTCATTAGCGAATATAGATCTCGCGCGCGGACGTTCGTTATTTTATTTGCCGTTGTTTTTGCCCACGGCAAACGCGTCGCAGATTACTTTGGCCGACAGGTCGTCCGTAAAACTCGAATAATAACAAAAATTATACGCATTCTATTCTACACGGGACCGTAACGCGAACGTATAGCCGTCATGATAAATGCTGTCGTCCACTGTAACGAGAACGAACGTATCCGCGCTTATTAAGAGAAAAAACCGCGCGTGAAGTATGCCAATTATCTTTCACTGTGTTAAATCTCGCAGTTACCGCCGAGCGGCGCGGTGCGCTGCCATATAGGAAACATTTTTATCGAATTTAGGTGAAGCGACGATCACACCGACACACGAACGCGGATAGAATTCACGACGCGGTTGGTGCGTGCGTGTCGACAAAGTGAGATTATTAAACCAGAATTCTTTTGTGCATTACACACACACGCATCTACGCACGCACTCGCGTGCCGGTAATCGTAAAGTTTGACTATGCTGAAACTGGATATTTTGTACGGTATTTTAGAATATTTTATGTTTCGAGGACAAAGCGTGCTATCGTCATTTTCTACGTATCGCTTTTAAGGACATTATATATTATAATTTGCAAATTTCGTCAGGGCAAAATTAATTTTTGTCTAAACCGAATTTATTTACCATTTATATACGAATAAAACAGTTCGGTCAAAAAGTAGAAACTAGTTGTTAAATTGTACTGATTTGCAACAACTGCATCTACCATCTGAAAATCGCATTTCGTACTTTCCGTTAATGCTCTGTTGTAATGAATTCGAAAAAAGTTTCTATTGTGTCTACCCATAGTCCCCTTTTAGAGAGAGCGTATTCTCTTTTTTTAACACCGTTCTATTGTTCTGTATCTTTTTTTTTATGTTGTATACCCAGATTGTTCGGGCTTCAACTTCACCAATTTTGAATATTTTAAGTTGAGGTATCAATGCAAGGTTTTAAAATTTGAAATTTTTCTGTCTCGAATGGGCAGAATTATTAAAAATCTGTCAACATTTTTCGCAAAACCTGAATAAAATGCCGATGACACTGTAGTACTTTCTTCAGGAATAAAAAAAAATCTCAATCTATGTTAAATACAGATTATAATGGCAACATTATTTCTTGTATTTTCTTGAAAATTATTAAAATTTTGAATGATCAATTTATGTTGAGACACTTTTTAATTACACCATTATTTCTCGTTTCGAATCCTATAAGATGACAAAAGAAAATTAGAATCCTTTAAAATAAATTAGAACTATTTATACCACATTAAATAACGAAGAAGACGATGAAAATCGAGATAAAAATCACTCGATTGAGTTTAAATAATTAGTTTCGTCATTTGATCGATGCAATTTTTACGCCCCTAACCACTAATTGTATAATTTCTTTAGAAAATTGCTAATCAATAAAAATTGTATTTGCCAATGTTCCGGTGTTCACTTTTAACAATTTAAAAGTTCGCGCCGCGCCATAATTGTTGGGTCGCGCGTTCTGTCGAGCCCATATTCGAGCGATCTCTACAAATCAGCGATCGTGTACGTGTTTTCGCGAGTTTATTTCGGATCAGAGATAGGAACCATTAGCCGCCCGCGGGCTTTCATTTCACGTGAAGTTAATCGAAAAGTATCGACCGCGGGGAAAATGAAAAAAAAAAAGAAAAAAAACACAAAATTCTTTAATGGATTTATCGTGTCCGCATCGCTCGGAATTAATAACTCGCGCATTGATAATACAAATGAGTATTTGCGTCAAGTTTTTTATTGTCCCGATATTGAATCCGATGTCTCGTGTTTTTACTATCTGCCGGAGAGATATTGAATTTTGTTACGGGGGCGACGGCGATAATGCTCGGCGCTGGACGTTCATAAATATTTATGTCTAAATTTACGTTACACACTCGTACTCGTTTTGTCGTATTCATATTTTACAATTAAAGGAATATTAAACATCGCGTCGAACGCGTCGAATATTCGTTTCACGGGCTGTTGGGGAAAAAGACACATTGAAATGCTTAAAAGAGATTAATGCGTCGTTTAATTGTACCGTAATTAAACGATACGCACAGAAAATCAAACGGCTTCTTCTTTCCAGCAGTATTTTCGTTTCCGTGATTATTAACAATAATCAACGGCGCTGCTACCCAATGATGTAAACCTTGCATTATGCTTTATTAAGGTTTAATGCGCGTACGTGTATATCTATATATTTTGACTCGAGTACGAACCCCTGTAGACAGATACACGATATATCACTGAACACAGCACATATATATATCTCATATATATAAGTCATGGTTAATGTACCGTGTGAACATTATGCCTATACGTTGTCCTGTGCTATAGCCACAGTATTACTAGATAAAGCTGAGCTTGATGTTATTTATTTCATGATAAACGTTATCTAAACCAGAACTAGGAAAACTTGTTACTCATAGTTAAAGTCAACCACATTTAAAACAATGACATCGAAACGTTACTCAAATATAGATACCTATAAAACTCTTCCCTGAAGGTACGATCCTCAAGTGACGTCACCAGATCATAACGAAACTTCGGGAGGACGTACTTCTTGCAAAAATGTTACACATATTGTTTTTTTAGAATTTTCATTAGTTCATTTATCGTGTAAAAATTCATCTTTCATCACATATCAGTATAAAGAATTGTTCGAGATCGAGAAACACACGTTTTTCTAAAATTGTTGATGAATCATCGACACGAAGTCAACCACATTTAAAACAATGACATCGAAACGTTACTCAAATACAGATACCTATAAAACTCTTCCCTGACGATACGATCCCGAAGTGACGTCACCAGATCATAATGAAACTTTGGGTGGACGTACTTCTTGCAAAAATGTTAAACATATTTTTTTTTAGAATTTTCATTAGTTCATTTATCGTGTAAAAATACATCTTTCATCACATATCAGTATAAAGAATTGCTCGAGATCGAGAAGCACACGTTTTTCTAAAATTGTTGACGAATCATCGACACGAAGATCGATTGCTTTTGGTAATGATTCTCGAGGGATCAATCGGTGCGGAGTAGCCGACGTAATCGGAAACATTGACTCCGCCAAGAAATGACAATGCTGCCATTGGCCGGAGTTCGTCACCGATGGATCGCGGGTCATCGTGATTGGATATCGACATCTTGGGAAACATACCACCTGTCAGACGCATAAGTCACCCGGCACCTCGACAACGGTAATAGATGCAACCTCCTTGCAGTCACGTCATTCGAAAATTAATTACAGTTGGTCGCGAGGTCGTAAAGAACAAGGCCTGAATAATTAACGTAACCGTTCTATCGCACCCGGAGCTAATTATAGGCCCCTCCTTTTCTATTCGCTTGATTAGCATATTCGTTAATTATCGGGCCTCCGCCGGTACCGGTGTACATACATACTTCCATAGGACCCGGCCGTCCGTGAGCTTGCGTGCGCTAATATTCGCGCGAACGTGCGTGTCCGTAGATCGCACGAGTATGTTAGTATACTATACACCGGGTTACAACCCCCTCCCGGCAAGATATGTAACGCGTAAAGTGACGTTCAAGTTTCCACCTTTATGAATACGACTGTCATACGAACTTTTTATAGTACTCTCGTACTGATTAGGGAGCTTGCAATCGGTACCACGGGTGACACATCATCTGAATCACTGTGGCACATTTTTTAATTACTGTGCTATATCGTAAAAAAGCTTAGCAAACCTGTTAAACCGAGTATACAGTCAAATGATCGGCTTGAAACTTTTTTATTTCATAGTTATCAAGACGATTCAAAATTGGAGCTTGCAATCGGTACCACGGGTGACACATTTCTGAATCACTGTGGCACATTTTTTAATTACTGTGCTATATCGTAAAAAAGCTCAGCAAACCTGTTAAACCGAGTACACAGTCAAATGATCGGCTTGAAACATTTTTATTTCATAGTTATCAAGACGATTCAAAATCGGAGCTTGCAATCGGTACCACGGGTGACACAATTCTGAATCACTGTGGCACATTTTTTAATTACTGTGCTATATCGTACAAAAGCTTAGCAAACCTGTTAAACCGAGTATACAGTCAAATTATCGGCTTTAAACTTTTTTTATTTCATAATTATCAAGACGACTGAAAATCGGGCATAATTTATGAAGTATCAAAAAATTTTTTTAAACTTCTGTACATATGTATATTTTCTGTGACGATACTAACAGGACATTTAAAAGACTGACAAACAAGTTAGAAAGCTACTGACTGAAGACCAAGAAATTTATGCGACTATAGAAATCTAAGGAAGCTGTCAAACGATGTATAGCGCACAACAATAATCGTTTAGGGTTGGGCGCAACGTGCAATAAGAAACCGCATGGACCAACCTCAATGGATGTTCGTGAAAATTCATTTGTGTAGGGGAACGGGTGGAAGGGGGGTGAGGGGTTGAACGGAAAGACCAGGTTTACGCGTATTCGAACGTTTATCGTGCCATGTCGAGCGGAGCACGCAATCCCAGCGTTACACCCTCTGTCGTGCTCGCGGAGGTAGGAGTACTACTGAATTCCTGTAATCCCCCATGATCGTACTTGCAAGTGCGAGCTTCCGAAAGTTCTGATCGTGAAATCGGTTTCGATGCTACAGGTTGCGTTTCAATGGCTCCGAAAGGTACTGGGTACGAGGAGGTCGCGTCACTTTCCCGAGAACGCTCGAAACTCCTCGAGCCGAGACTCGAAACCCTATTAACGTAAACAAACAGTTGCTATTTCACCGGGCAACGGCGAGCCCCTTTTTTCTCGGACCTCGTTTCCCTCTTGGCGATCCCTCTCTCTCTTTCATTCTCTCGGAGGTTCTGGACGCGACAATGAGTTTTAATTCTGCTAATGAATTTCAGTTTACGCGAAACGTTGCGGTACTTACAACAAGCGATCTTGATTTGTTTTGGGTGAATGGTGTGCGAGGATGTTTGCACATTCTTTATGATGTCCGGGGCATGGGGTAAATGATACTTTTGTTTGACCTGGGCAGAACTTCACACGAGGAAACCAGAAAGTTCTAACTTTTCTTTGTATAATCCTGTAGATTTGAACGAAAAAATACCAAAAATCCAAGCTTTAACGTTAGGAATCCACTGATTCAAAAGTTACTCGTGTTTAAAGTGCAGCGATTTTCACCGTGTTTGACAAGTAATGGCGCCGCCATGTTGGTATGTAGTGACTGTAGCAGAGCCGCTAGATGGCAGCACAAGCACGCGATGACGTAGATTTAAATTTTCTTATCTCAATACTTGAAACACAGTGGAGTATTTAAACATGTTTTAAAAACAGAACTAACCAACATATCAATCTCAAACGTTCTGAATAAATTCGTCAGACCTTGTAGTATACAAATCAATTTTTCTCGTTAAAAAATAGCGATTGTACCACTCACTATACACCTTCGCTAAAAAAATTGAACCGAGCAATTGCACAAAATAATATTCCAAGATGAGAATTTCTCAGAATCTCCTTAGTCGCATTTTCCATATGATTGCGGATATTTGCGAATCGGTCGCGGAACGGCAATTCTGATTTCGTGGAAATGTAGACGAAGGGTACGTATAAGGGAAGTGGAGCCCTGGAAAGACGTCCTAACGACGACGACGGTACCTGTTAACGAATAAAGGAGAGAGAGGATATCGTGTCGCAGCGAGCCTACAGCCAATAGTTTCGCCGGGCTTTCACCGATAAATGAGCAATAATGGTGGCGTGTTGGGGTAATGGTTCCGTTTAACGCCCTTCGCTCGTTCGTCCGAGTATCGCTGCCTCGGGACTAACGGCAGCCAGCCAGGAAAGTATGCTAGCTGTATCGGTGTATCAGCGCCACGGTTCTATCGCACGAAAGCGGCAACCTGTTATGTGTAGAATCCCGTGGCTAATGAAAACCTTGCCACCTTCAGCCGATTCTTCTATTTCGGAAAATTTTACTTTCGAGATGATTTTCAGAAAAGAATCACCCGACGACATCCCCTTCAACCCTTATACGCTGCTCAGAAATAATTGTATAAAAGATCCTCGGATAACATTTTACCCCATTTTTCAAAAGTTTTATAAAATTCGAAAATTGCCCCAAATTTGTGAAACAATGTATCTCGAACTGTTAAAAAAAAAAAGTCGGCTGTCTTTGTAGCCTGTCATCATCCCACTCGGTCCACAAAATGTTTACGCGTGCTTTTTATACTATTTCCCTTTGCTGTAACGGCAACACGTGTGACATGTTTTTTAATTACCCTTTTTACAATGTTTTTGCCCGCGACGGCGCGGCGGTAATATTCGGCCCATTATTTTCCACCTGCGAAAACTTATCACATAATTTGTTGGATGCTTATTAGCCAACTTTGCAATTCACTTTCCCGTGTTACACGACCTCTGGAAATGTTCACCGTGAAAACATAATTCATTACGCGGCCCATACAGCACACCGTGTTACACCTAACACTTGTCCGACAGACTGGATTTTCTTTTGCTTCGTCGTCAGCGCGTACGCGACATTACTGAAATACGAATAAATTTCAATATCCTGTTCGAAACTCTGAAAGCATATACATACAACAACAAATGCAGAAAATATTAAATTTTTCTCTTACTGCCACTGACAACAGGCTCGCGGAATGTATGTTCGTGGGTGTGTTGAAAATCACGCTGAACGAAAAATATTTTTCCCTGGCTAACATTTGACAAAGCGCGTCAATTATTTCCGTCGGAAACAGCAAATTTCTGATGCTGGAATGAAAACGGTCCATGTTCCTTGAACTGGGAAATGTGTTTCTATTTTTTCAGTGCTTACTGTTTTTTTTTTCTGTAACTTCACAGCTCCATGTTAGAGTGTTAGTGATCACGATATTCGTGTATACAAACTTACCTTAGATAGTGTTCATTTCCACTCTTATAACTGGACTTCGGATTTGATGCATTTATAAATGTTAAAACAATGTCAATCGTAAGTTGCTATAAGCAGAATTTTAATGTTTTCGGCGCATTGGTTCGATCAAATATTACTAAATTATATAGTTGTTTAGTAATATTTGATCGAACCAATGCGCCGAAAACATTAAAATTCTGCTTTATGCATTTATGGCAAAAATGAGTAAGTGCAATTTAGAACAGTGAAAAAATTAGAAGAGTATTAATATATTATTTTCACTATATTAAAATTATTAGTAAAGTGATAAAATTAGAAGAGTATTAATATATTATTTTCACTATATCAAAATTATTAGTACAAAATATAAATTGTGTCTTACAATTGATGCACAAACTTTTTATTTTGCATAAAGATCCATAGTCTACTTATAACACTGTTTCCTTCATCTATTTTGCAGCATTGCGTTCTGTATGAATATTTTAATTTTTCTTTCTTGTCAGTCGCGTACCTAATTTCTGGCTAGGTATTATTCATTTGCGAGACGATTTCGTGCATCCGCTGTTTCTCAGCCACCGAGGAGGAGGCCAGGGGACAATTTTTCGTATTTCACTTGCGACTCGCACGGGATTCCATCCGCTAATATCCAAGCGTCTAAGTAAATATGAAAATGTCTCCCGCATTGGAGTTCCACCGCGAATGTAATTTCCTCCATTCGCGCGGACCCCCGCCACCGCAACTACGTGCTCCGGTTTAACGCTGCGCTATAAAGTTTTTGTCACTGTCTACAAAATGGCAGTGAGAAACGAGCATACCTGTCGCGCCCGGCTAAAAGGCGGATTAAACGTTCCTCTGTTGGATCGATCCGAAGATCAATCTGTTTCTGCCATCTTTCTTCCTCTGCATCTCTTCTATGCGTCTCGTAAATTTCTTGAAAAATGCAAAACGATTGCGAGACCAAACAATAGCACGAATGCTTAATCCTCGATGCTAATTAAATAAATAGCATCGTGAACGTATTCACACGTTGAATTGTTAAAGACATGTTGAAATCGCACCAACTCAATGTTCTCATGCATGCATAAAAATCCGAGGACTGTTTATCAATTTAGTGCAGAATAGGTTCATTAATAGCTAAACCTAATATTATGGTTTGCGTATACAGGGTGTCCAAGTTTTCATGATTTTTTAAGTATGTACTTGCTATAATCTGACAAAAAATATTTTAAACAAAAGCTGATCAGTTTTCGATTGGCTATACATTCCAATAATAAAAATGTTCGAAACTTTCTTTTTTACTATTGTCAAGGCCACCTTCATTTTGTTAAATGGCACTTCAAGGTCATCCGAAGGTCATGGTATACTAGTCTTGACACGGGCTGTAATACTGTTAAGTCAAAAATACAAAGTGCCATCTAAAAAAATGAAGGTGACCTTGACAATACTATAAGAAAATCGTTTTTCGAACTTTCTTTTCTTGCGATATATAGCCAATCGAAAACTGATGAACTTTTGGTGAAAATATTTTTAGTCAGATTGTCTGTATACGATAGCCTTTTTAAATTCTTGCAACCTACGTGCTTGATTTTTTTTCCTTCTCCTGACAATGTTACTAACGTTCTCGATATTTGCTATATTCTGTAATGTACATTACGTTGTAATAAATCTCATAAGATTTCCTAATAAAAAAAAACCGACTCTATATTTTGATCCAGAATGACCAGTAAACAAATATATTGACCTGCTAGTACAGAGTGAAAAGCTTCGCTACACATGTACACACAAGGGATGTGCAACTAAAGGGGCATCCAGCGATGGTACTTGGTTTCGCGCTTCTTCAAAAAGGAAAAAGCGAAAATCGCCCGATACACGTGCGCCGAAAGCGTCCTTTCGCGACGCTTTGTAAACCAATCAAAGCTGTCGAACGATTCCATTGCAGAATGGGTCGCGTGATCGCGAATCCGCTCGACACTTGTGTACGTCTATCTGTACGCGTGTATGTCCGAGCTCTTTTTCTATTTCGCGAGCCCTCCTCAGATATCACGAATCCTTGAATTTAAACTACGTGATTGGATTACCGCACGAAATCGAAGGGTCACGCCCCCCGCGCTATAACTACGGCCAACTCAAAAACGATTTACACGCGAAATCTGTCGTTGAAATCCAACTCGCGGTGTCGCTTTTCGCTTTTCACCCGGCGCCGATACTATTTCCGAGGCTCGCTTTTGCCGGCGTTCGAGTGTCCCCGAAAAAAATTCGATCGCTGCCTCCAATTTGCCGGACTCGATGTCCTTGTCGTATTTCATTATAATTCCTACGAGCGGCGTTTTTGTCGAATCCCTTCGCTCGACGGAAAACGCGTCTCCTTTCGTCGCTTCGATACCCTTGTGTGTTTAAATATCCCGCCATAATGCTCGCCATTTTTATTTCACGGAAATATTATTTTCAGATCGCGTTGCAGCTCGGTGAAAATCGCGATGCGCTTTGTAGCGTCCGACTTCGGTGTAACGAGATGAAGATAATGTTTATTTGAATTAATGAGCGTACGGCGATCTGTCCACTGGATACTTTTTGTTTCGAAGCTCGAGCGTTAATTTTAATATTCATACGATATTCGTACGATCGACGAAAATTAAAATTTCTGATTTATCATCAATGGCGAAAAAAATTTACAGAGTTCGAGAACGCTTAGTTTCAACCCCGTCCACAAGATGGACAAATCGTCGAATAAATAACTTTCTCGCTAGTTAATAAACTGTCACCAATTAGTATATTAACAACGTTCCTTCCAGCACTTGTGTCTAAGGCAGGGCCGCTAGATAGCCTTACTGATGAGTCCTCTAGCGGGTCCAGGACGAAACACCACCTTTCTTTTCCTCAAATAGAAAACAATTCTACAAGGTGTCCCAAAAGTACTTCAACTCCGGGAAATGGGAGGTTCCTGAGGTCATTTCAAGCGCCATTTTCCTTTTGCAAAATGTTGTCCGCGGCTTTGTTTAGGAGTTATTAACGAAAAACACGGACCAATCAGAGCGCGAGCTCAACGCTCGCTGGCACGTTCAGCGCGGCGAGCCGGCAGGCGGTTGGCTGAACATGCCAACGAGCGTCTAGCTCGCGCTCTGATTGGTCCGTGTTTTTCGTTAATAACTCCTAAACAAAGCCGCGGACAACATTTTGCAAAAGGAAAATGGCGCTTGAAATGACCTCAGGAATCTCCCATTTCCCGGAGTTGAAGTACTTTTGGGACACCCTGTATAGCAAACGTGGTCTTATGACGCACAGATTCGAATCCGAATCGAAAACGTTTGAGTTTACTACAAATTAGCTATATGTATAGGGTAGAATTTGATCGAACCAGAGCGCCAATATTATTATTCCATGTTTATTTAAACACTGTACGATCGACAAAAATTAAAATTTCTGATTCAATATTCATTGTTGCCGCGTTCGGCTGAAAATGCGAGAGCTCGTCGATTAGATACAGAGATTTCTGTTCGGCCGAATAAAATTGTTCCCCAACGCTAAACGAATCGAACAACTATTTATGGAATAACTGAACAATTTAATTCCGAGAGCAGACCACGACTGCGAGCACGCGGTGTAGTCACTCAACAATAGATTTGCGGTGGGATTTGTGTTTGAAATTCCCAGTGTCCCGAAGTGCTCCCCCTTCGTTCTACCGTGAAATAAGTCTGGGACTTGGAAGCCCGTGGCTGACTATTTGCACTTACCAACTGGTAGCCTGACACCTAGGTGCTCTCCAGTGAAATACTACTTTCTGTCGACTGTCTTTTGCCTGACAAAATTGCAAGCGCGATGTTAAATATTTTCCTCGCAGCGTCAAGTTGGATCTTTGAATTCGAGTTTTAAATAAAAAATCTGTGACAACACATTGTAGAAAACATCATTTTTAAAAATAATATCTCAGAGAACAACACTTTGTTCTTAATTTTTTATTGTCATGATTAAAAATAAAAATTGTGTGCATTATTTGCAGGATACAGGAGCTACACATATATTTATTTCTTTTTTTAATAACTTGTGACAGCAGATTGTAGAAAACATCATTCTTAAAAATAATATCTCGGAGAACTTTGTTCATGATTTTCATTGTCATGATTAAAAGTAAAAATTGTGTATTATTTGCAGGATACAGGAGCTACACATACATTTATTTCTTTTTTTAATAACTTGTGACAGTAGATTGTAGAAAACATCATTCTTAAAAATAATATCTCAGAGAACAACACCTTGTTCTTAATTTTTATTGTCATGATTAAAAATAAAAATTGTGTGCATTATTTGCAGGATACAGGAGCTACACATACATTTATTATTTTTTTTAATAACTTTAACCAGTTCAAAATAATACATCAGTATTTTTAAATTCTTTAAAGGTTTTTTCTTATTAATAAATGATTGTACTAGGTCTACTCGTCGGTACACGTTTTATATAGTTTATATTATTTTGCTTCATCTAATTCGAATGGTCCACCCTGTATACAAGTCAGCGGTGCCCCAGTTTATGAATTTTTAATTCTATGGAGGATATAGCACGATTGTGTCTTTACCGGGACTCGGATAGTAGCGGGTGTATCAACGATAACTTCATATTAAATTTATGGCCAAGTAAACTGGCCAATGGAAGTTATCTATTTAACAAACATTATCGGCGTGTTCGTTATCTCTAATTGTACGATATTCCCCTGCCGACTTACCATTAATTGGATCCGAAATTGTGTTAATGAAATTCTTCGGCAAACAACCGTAGTTTCCCGCAATGCGTGAAGGCCGAAGTCGTTTGTAACTAAGAGTAATTATTTGGTAACGATAAAAAAAGAATTACGAAACTATGAAAAATCACCGTGTCACGGAAACTCGAATATTCAAGCTAAAAAACCTAAAATACTTCCGAACGATCAATCACATTTTTCTGAAATAATTTTTTCGATAGATTTACTTTATAATCGAACAAAGAACGTTTCTCCTGTCTCCGATATTTAATTGAAAGCTCTTTCTGTAGTATTTAAAAGCTGTCGCACAGAGAAGTCGTTGGCTTCCTGAATACCTCGTCGTGCGTTATAATTTCATATCATAACATGCATGAAATTGATTTAACTTTTTGAACTCAAAAGCTTTTTTGCCGTGGCAAATTGCCAGCTGAAAGCGTATTTGCCGAATATTCAATGAAAAATTTTTTATAAAAAACAAAACCATGTAGTTACCGTTCTTTAAACGAATGTAGCTGTTTCGTTTCACAACGTTTTATGTACTTTTACTCGATTCATGTAACAAACGTGATATTAAATTTAATCTATTTAGTACAATATCGCTTGGGAAGCGCTGCATAATATGCTTCTTAAAATCCACGTTTTGCGAGAGGAGATTTGTTAATGTTACAGAATAAAGATTATCTTTTATTTTTCGCTTTTTTTGTACTTTTTGAAATACAAAATACAGGCGATCGTCAGTGGACAGCAGAATTTTATGCAAACCTACAGTTTTCTGGGTAGCACAATTTTATGCAAACCCCTCAGTTTTATAAACAGATCCAGAGGAAACTTGGGGAGAAGTTATAAATAATGATGAAAGGAGTTTTATTTTCTTTCATCGACAAAACTACTACTAATCCAATTACAACACTTCTTTATTTTTCATTATTTTTTAATGGAATTTTCACCAACTTATTTATGGCATTTTTCTTATTAAAATGACACTAATCACGATATAATTTGAACTGTATGTAGTGTTTTAATTCTGGCCTGGACAACTAATGCTCCGAGAGTCGATGACCTGTTCAAGGAGGTCACAAAAAAAATGGTAGATCTACACGATCTAAGAAACAGCGCGGACCCGAGGGTTTTTCTTAGATCAATACGATACTGTACTATTTTAATTAACCACAACTAACTAACATTTGTTATAACATTATCTCTTATATTGAAGAAATAAATAAAAAGTATACATTAATGCTTGAATTGATCATTTGTAATAAATTTTGACATTCCTTCCAGAATCAGTACGATGTACAGACATGGTCTACAAAGGCTTAAGTAAATAAATAAATGAAAAAAGAAGGCTAATCATTTGGGAGTAGATCGGACGATCGGTGGATGGGAAATTCTTCGCGGTCCCATCTCGCGGCGAGATGAATTTTCGGGGAACGGCATCCGAAGAAAAAAGGGTGGTACACATGTCGGCGGGAAGAGAGATTCGCGGACAGCGCAGCCGTTTCTGTTTACAAGATGAGCATCGCGGTTGTAAATCATAGAGAACGATGGGTAGAGCGACCGCATGCTATAGAGCATGCGGATAGGACAAGCAAGAAGAGGAATGTTCACTCGAGGTGGGCGAGAGAGCAGAGGAGGGTAGAGCGAGCAAGTCTGTTGGGAAATAAGGAGGCAAAGTTAAGCCCTCATACCCTTCTCCATCTTACCGTTCCTTGCCTTCGGCAAATAGCTATGTAACCCTACCATATTCCGTCCCTATCGCGCCGACATTACATTCGTTCCAGCTAACGTGACGAAGCCGCCCCCTCTGGGTGACGTAATCGCCATCGTTTATCCATTTCCTGTTACACCGGCGGATAGTTTCGACTCCCCCATCAGTCCTTTAAAACGAGACCCTTCATTGATTAATCCGCTGCAGGACACTGCCTGTACAGCTTCGTCCGAAAACAATCGACGATGTATTAAAATTGTGGGTGCAGAACTTTTCGTTCATCTGTCTGCAAAAATTTTCTTAGCTCATCGTGAGACACCGATAATAGGCAAAAATGAATTTTGTCTTTCAATCATTCTAACGAGCTGAAAACAATAACACTTTTAGATTATTCTGTGTTCACAGATTTGTATTCATTTTTGTTACAAATGCATAAAATCGGCAGTCTATATTACACTGTCCAACACCAAATTTCTGCTCTAATTACTGTTGGGTGATTCTTGTAGACATTGTCGTCCTAAAACCGAATCCGAAAGCAGAATTGCTCTATCACGCAACGTTTTCGAAAATCATTGATTTTTGTAAAAATGCATGATTTCGATAAAAAAAAAGAGATGTTACGCAAAAACTAAACATGCGAGGATGTTCAGGTTTGAGTGAAAAGAAAGAGGGGACTCTCCTCTACATATAGCCATTTATATTTTTACAAAAATCAATGTTTTTCGAAAACGTTGCAATTCTGCTTTCGGATTCGGTTTTAGGACGACAATGTCTACAAGAATCACCCAACAGTAATTAGAGCACACGTAAAAAGTTCTCATTTGTTGGACAGTGTTATTTATGCATTCATAGTTTTTTTTACAATTTTTCGGAAAACTGGATTTTGCACCGATGTTCTCAATTTTTCGAAACGATACTGATGGGAAAGTGATCGACGGAACAGTCAAACAAATGTTATTGCTTATCATCGGCGAAACGAAAATATTTGCATTGTCGAAATTTCGTTGCTTACTTGGAATGTTATATTGTTCACACCGTGGCGTACGACGATTGCGTAAAATAGTGTTTGAAAGATTTTTCCTATAAATTGCGGCCAGCAGTGGCACACATGTTGCGCAAACCTTAACCTCGCGATCCGTCTTCGGGGTGTGTGTGTATGTGTTAAGCACAAGCGTGTTCCAGATTTATCTGACTCATATCTGCTGTCCCGTGGTAACGTTTCGCAAAAAGAGCGTTTCCCCTCTGTTGCGGCCATTAAAGCCGTGTGTACGTGCTTCTTTCTCGCCGACAATTTCCGAAAAAGCCCGCCACCACCTACGTGGATCAGGTGCTTGATTCGCATGCGGCAAGATGGGGAAAAAATCAAATTACTCAGAGGAACGAGACTTTTGCGCCCGGCACGAGCCGGCTCTAAATTTTCAAGGAAGTATTACTGCGGCACAAATGAAATGTAAATACCACTGCATTATGGAATAGCGGGTGTGGCGTTTTATAACCGTACACCTAAACAATCCGTCCAACACCGGCTGACAGAACACTTCCGGTTACTGTTGCGTGCACTACTTGCAAGTCGAACCCTATTATAATAAGCTTCCCGCATAATTTAATTAGTACAACTTTTCCTACTCCTCCTCCTCCCGTCATAAATCATTTCGAAACTGGTGCAACAATTCATAACAATTCTTACTTAAATCTCAATTATAGAACTCGTTTAGCTCGACCCTTGTAAATGAAAAAAGAAGTAATTTCATATGACAAATTTTCGCATTTTTTAATAAGAAACAAATAATTGAGCTTATTATAAAATTAATAGGCAAAGCACAGAAGAACAAATTGCTGTTCTAATATACATTCTTGAAATAATGCATCTTTGCAAACTGGTGCAACAATCCATAACAATTCTTACTTAAATCTCAATTAAAGAACTCGTTTAGCTCGAACCTCGTAAATCGAAAAAAGAAGTAATTTCATATGACAAATTTTCGCATTTTTTAATTAGAAAGAAATAATTGAGCTTATTATAAAATTAATAGGCAAAGCACAGAAGAACAAATTACTGTTCTAATATACATTCTTGAAATAATGCATCTTTGCAAACTCGTGCAACAATCCATAACAATTCTTACTTAAATCTCAATTAAAGAACTCGTTTAGCTCGAACCTCGTAAATCGAAAAAAGAAGTAATTTCATATGACAAATTTTCGCATTTTTTAATTAGAAAGAAATAATTGAGCTTATCATAAAATTAATAGTCAAAGCACAGAAGAACAAATTGCTGTTCTAATATACATTCTTGAAATAATGCATCTGTTGTTTCTCATTACTTGTCGCAATGAAATAAACAATTTATGAACATCTGACTAACAAAACATGATAAAACAGATAAAATGTAATTAAATAAAGAAACGTTGTAGAATGATAAAAACGTGGTTAAAAAGGTGTATCGAATGTTTACAGAATTGTAGAATTATGTAGTTGACATCGACAATGTTTTTCGTGTGAAAACTGAATGTTTATCACTCGCGTAGTATGCAACGTGGCTCTCTGGTCCATCCGTGTCTCATTTGCATTCACTGTTGTCGAAAGAGACCAGTCGGTATCGTTGAAGAGGGAACACGGACGACGAACAAGTGGAGCAGGAACAACTGGAACATTTTGAAACTTCGAATTTTGATTTGGAGAGCATTAATGGACAGGAGCTTGTACACTTGTGGCTCGCAATACGTATCGCAGGATGTAAACAAACAATCAATCACATTAGACACTTCATCCGTATCCACAACGAAGTCACTACGAATTTCGTCAAACCGAACGAGTCGAGTGTTATCGAACGATTTCAGCGATGGGCCACGTAGAATACCTGTCGTGGAATATCAATATTTTGAAATTCTCAAGTTTTCGGACTATCTTTCGCAAATAAAACTGGGAGGTACTATTACGAAAATCGCTTCAAACTTTTCTGGAATGTTATAATAAAAATATAGCAAGTGAAATAGAATACCATCATTATTGTTTGGAAATATTTGGAAACATTTTAATAATAATAGAGGAATATTCAAGCAGATTTTACTTAAAATCACGATTCGTTTCATTATTGCAGAAAAATCTTTGTACATTGTGCTATTTATGCTAGAAGGACCAATCATTAAAAGAGTTGTTTCCCGACTATCATTCGCAAATAAAACTGCGAGGAACTATTACGAAAATCGTTTAAAACTTTTCTGGAATGTTATAACAAAAATATATGTAGCAAGTGAAATAGAGTAGGAATACGCGTACCATCATTACTGTTTGAAAATATTTGGAAACATTTTAATAATAATAGAAGAATATGCAAGCTGATTTTACTTAAAATCACGATTCGTTTCATTATTGCAGAAAAATCTTTGGACATTGTGCTATTTATGCTAGAAGGACGATTAAAAGAGTTGTTTCCCAATTTACAAGACATTTATTTTTATACCAAATAGACTAGTGAACAATTTCTCACGAAAGTAGTGATGTAATTTTAACTAGCACTCGGATAGCGACTTTGAGGCATCACTGAAAATTGCTGTGCTATTCCTAAAAATATTGTTCACATTACTATTTTTGTTCATATTTAATAAACTACTAGACATTTAGCAATATTCATATGCAAAAAATGAAAAAAACAATGTATAGAATGCGAATATTCTGGAATGAAAAAATTCTATAGAATGAAAAAATCTTTCGTTTTACAGTTAATTTGGGTTAATAATCGTGGAATAACAACTGTTTAAACTGTGATTTTATTCCATCAACTATTTAAGGAACGACTTAAGGTAACTTGGAGGGTTCTAGAGCTACTATAGTTCAGTTCTCGTGTTGAGAAGATGCGACGAGTGTTTTTAGAGGAAAATTGAAGTTTCCGAGGTCCGCTGGTATTGTCAGTTGATGGAGTGATGGAAATATGACGAGGTTCGCGATTATCAGAACGATGTCGAGCGTTGCGTGAGCGCTGAATCGGATCCCCGGTGGAAAGTCATGCTATATAACGTATCCTTTTTATGGTTCCTTTTGTGTGTCAACAGTGACGCTAAAAGCGAGCGGCATCAACGTGCGCCTTTTTTTGTGCAACGTATACCGAACGGTTCATTCTTCAAAATCTTATTTAGAAACGGGACGCGACGCGGCGGCACGGTCCGATTCTCCTTGCAATATCTCGTTCGCAACAATTTGGCGTGCTGGGGGCGTCTTGCTCTTGCGATTTAATACGCGGAAGCACAGCCAACCCTCGAAATTGCATTGCCGCGCGTCGTATAAAGCGCACGAAGACGTTCAATGGTGTTCTCCCCGTCCTGACGAAGCGAATATTTGTATGTTAATCCGATTAACGTGCTGGCTTTAATGGCAGGGAACGATGTCCCGCGAGTGCCCCGATGCGTGCACAATGAAACGCCGAGGAGATTTGTTTGCTAAACAATTGTTCTTTGTAATTACAGCTCTTTCTAACAGACCACTGACATTTCATGAAAGTGCAGTCATCGACAATACTGTAATCGATGGACATTTTTAAATAAAAAAATTACAGAGTACTCTCTAAACTCAGCTGTATCAAATGTGGAAATATGTTTTTCAATCAATTGCAGATTTCTAGAAAAAAATTCTTCGCATCTCCTGATTAAGATAGTGCAAAATGCGAGGTGTGATATTGCTCAACAGAGACTCCGGATTTTATGCATTTATGGCAAAAATGAGTACGTGCGATTTAGAACAGAGAAAAAAATTAGAAGAGTATTAATATATTATTTTCACTATATTAGAATCATTAGTAAAAGCACAGCCTACTCTAGTGCTAGCCATGCTGAAGGATGTGGCAACACAGTGAGAGTCCTATTGTATCTATATCTATATATAATATATATAATATATAGTACTAGAGTATAGCGCTAGAGTAGGCTGTGGTAAACGATATAAATTGTGTCTCGCAATTGATGCACAAACTTTTGATCTTGCACAAAGATCCGGACCGGGCCAAAAGGGTTTAAGTTGGATTAGAATTTATTGAACAGGATGCCTAATCGTAGGGGGTTCGAGTAAACGGGGTCACATCATTCGAATAACGAGAGGATCTCGCTCGAGCGATCTTTCTGTCTGGTTGCAAGCAGAAATAACTTTCGCGGTGTTTTGCGCATGGTGGGGACAATGTCGCGTGAAGCACGCACCAGAGGTTTTCTCTCGCGGCTCCTCGTAGGCTTGCAGACCGAACGTTTCGTCGGTTTTCTCATTTTACCTGTACACGAAGCCGGCACAGGTGCTGGTGTAGGTGCGCGCGGGTGTTGCACGTCACCTGGCAACTTTCTATGGCATGCATACTGTATGTGTAACGGCTCAGGAAAGAGAAAGAGCAAGCCAGAGAGAGAGAGAGAGAGAGAGAGAGAGAGAGAGGCAAAAAAAAAACGTGTAAAATATTTCGCAGACCTGAATTTCGCCGTCAGGTCGGCCCCTGCCCGCGGACTTTGATTGCCATAGAGACTGCACGTCGAGTGTATCGTGAGACCAATGGCCCAGCGTAAATACCCGCCGGCCAGTTGCTGTCAACGAGACGGAAATGTTTGAGGGGCCCTTTGTGAAAACCAACGCAGCATTTCGCCGATACTTTTTCGTTAGGCTACGGAAACACCGCGCGACCATCGGCTATCGATGTTTAGCGTGCCACCGGGTCTCTCCATTTAAATAATAATGGACCGCGACCGCCCGCGCTTTCCCGAAAATCAACCGGCCATGATTAATTACGTTGTGGCGTTTTACAGTCTTTTACGAACCGCGCTCTCACAATGGAACGGTTTCACACCGTTAGAATCGACGCGACCGGTTTGTCAGTTGTTCGCTAAATTAAAGACGATATTTATTTTTTACGAAAGTCTCGCACATACTGGAATTTTTAGACCAGAAATGTTCAATCTTTGACATGTAAATGACGACTGGCAAATCATTTTAACGAAAAACATTCTTCTTTTATCAATAGCACACTCATTTCGTAATTCACTTTATACATTTTGTCTCTCACTCGTTACGTTTCTTTCTCGTTCTCGCACAACAGGCATTGAAAGAATTTAATAATTTGTTGAAGGAGTACAAAAACTATACAACAGAACGGAGGAACAAAAAATTTTTTTAATTCGCGCAGCGATTCCAGGATTAAATCAAGTTACTGGACGATTTTCGGCTGGCAAAAATTGAAATTCGGAAGCATTAATTCGAAGCACGGTGGAAACGGATGGTGAGAGTGCACCGTGCAAGGTTTCTTGTACGTATAATTCGTTTTACCAGTAACGGATTGATTTTAGCCGGGTGAACGCGGAGCGGACGTAGTGGCACGCTACGATCTCGGAGGAGAGCAGCTGGAGGGGTGCAATAGTTTCCTGGTATCCGGTTATCAAAGGGCTGTAAACGGATCCAGGGGACCCATGATGAAGGCAGATCGTGTTACTCTGATATTAAATTCTGCTTTAAAACCTTACGCCTGTCCTGCGTTGTATCTAACCACCACCGTTAATTTCGAAATCATTTCCATTAAAGCATTATCATTGTTTAAGAGCCTCTTCGGTAACGATTTCACCGCGCTCTCGGACCTCTGACGTCACGAAAAATAATTTATCGAAGCGAAATATTTATTACATAATGAATTTAATGATTTCGGCGCAAGGTTCGATCATTCAAAACCAAACAACAAATGTGCAATTAATAATTCATGCTTCTCGACGTTTCGATCATAATGTTGATCATTTTCAAAGAGACATATTTTGCGTTTGCCGTGAAAACAATAACCACATTCAAGAAAAAATTTTTTTAGTTACACAAATTGGACTTTATTCCATGGTGGCAGATATGTCATGGAATAAAGTCAAATTTGTGTAACTCAAAAATTTTTTCTTCAATGCGGTTATTGTTTTCACAGCAAACGCAAAATATGTCTCTTTGAAAATGATCAACATTATGATCGAAACGTCGAGAAGCATGAATTATTAATTGCACATTTGCTGTTTGGTTTTGAATGATCGAACCTTGCGCCGAAATCAATTAAATTCACTATGTATTATAATTTCGATCGAGAAAAATTCACGAAATATTTTATTGCTTCGAACATACGCGAAGCTGCCTTTATAGACAGTATGGACATTAAATAATTAGTAGAATTGTTTAGAAATAAGATTCCTATGGGAACATGTATTTAAATACAGAACTGGCAAATTTCCACGAATTGTAAAATATAAAAATCTGAAATCCGTCAGTTCGACGGGCTCGGTAGTTGCAGCGTTAAAAACAACCATTAATTCTCACGGCGTCCAATATTTCTGCGCAAACAACAGCAATAACCTGCACCTCGAAAGCCCACTAAACTCGGCATTAAAGTAAGAAAGTCTAGAGCGCGGGAATCGATAAATTCGTATAGCGCCTCGGCTCTATCTGAGCGCCTCGTTAACATTTTTCGCGACTATCACGGGCGTAGGCAGCTACCCACCATCGTTCAACCTCTAGGAACCAAATGCGGAAACGTAGAAACTCGGCGGGGATCGTTCGTAGTTAATCGGCCGCGCATTTTCCCGCCGGGCGGGCGGCGCGGGGGGCGCGTGCCAATTAAACGTGATTTATTCGCAAAACACGGGACGGGGTGATTACAACGTAATTTCGCGAAGTTCCGCGGACGGTGTGTGCAAGAACCCGGTCGCGTCTGTCAAACAAGAAGCGGTTGTTCACGTTCTTCTGTTTTCGTGCCGAGTCGTACTAGAATCCCGCGCATTAATTCCAGCCTTAAAAATAATGATAGCGTGTGCCCGGCGGGGCAGCCAGGAATTCCGAAAGCGAATGCAAAGCGGGCCTTGATTCGCAACGTTGGCGGACAAACCGACGAACAAACCCGACGCGAACGGGGGTGGTGGTGTGGAGACAGAGAGGAAGGGATCCGAGAGGTGGGCAGACAAAAAATAAAAAAAAAAAAAAAAAGGGACAGGCACGCTCGCCGCATTACTTTGTACAAATAACGCCAGGCCGCTGTAATTTGCAAAATTCCCGTTATTTTACATTTTAAACTAGAAAATAAAACGGCCTGGCTGGCGGCTGCTTATCCGCCGAACGGGATCTCGATGCTATCACCTCCAGTCACGCTTACCCTGCTGCAAGCAAGCCGAGCACGACTGCTCTGAAAATTACTGTAGTGCCGTACATGGCGTGAGTACTATTTTTTTTCCACCCCCGCAGGGTCCCGGACACCCCCGCACGCACACGAAGCACCCCCGTCGGTTCGGTTCACTCTTTGCAAACTCTCTATCTTCTTTCTCTCTGTCTATGATCTGAGGTGTTCCACACGGAGATCACGGATAACCGTCGAGAGCAGCGGGAACTTCGAAATTTATCGAGCATCCCAGAAGTTCCCGACCTTATCAACTCAGGGGCGTCGCGACGCCGCGATACGCGACGGAAAAGTGAACGCTGGCGTCATCTCGCCGCGGTTCTTCGAACTTCGAATATTGCACGCCGGCAGAGGGGCTCTAGGGGCGATTTCGCCCCGGACACGGTAGGGGTAGTTTCCCGCCGAGTGGGGGTGCTCTGTACAAGCCCATGTTACCCTCTTCGGAACGCTATTTTTATTGGGCAGACCTCCTGCGCGGAATTTCGGCGCCACCAATCCCCGTCGTCTCAACTACCCCTTTATTTCAATCGAAAATCTACCCCATTAACGAGAATCTACAGTTACAACAATTTTCTAGCATTTTCCTTCCCACATCCTACAATATTTTTTATTTTTTCAAAATTTATCCCATCTCAGCAAACCCTTCAAATTTTGCAGAATTAACATCCCCATCTTTTTAGTTTTTAGACTACGATAGTAGGTCGAGATATCCAATTTTGTAGTTTAGTTTTCAAATTTTTAGTTTAAGGGGTAGATTGGACCACGAGGGGATAGGAGAATAAAATTCGTGGCCAGAAAGATTCGCATCGTGCAGAATGGGTTAACTGCCGGCACTCCCACCATGGGGTTCGAGAGACCGGTGGGGGTGAATCGATACAGCCACGATACAACGGCTGAAGGCTCGAAACTCGAAATAGAAATGCGCATGCACCTGCTTCTATCGGCGCTCTATCGAGCCTTGAAACAATGTAACAGCAAGCGAATCACTTCGTCGCGAAGAGAGGTGACTTTCAACCCCTATTCGCAACACCGTAGATTTAAAGCGTTACGGTTCAGGCATGATCGTTTCGCGACCAAACCACAGTAAGTGTTTCGTTGTCTTTCTTTTTATTTTTTTTTCTCGTTGGCTCTACGGGATGGGGATGTAGGACAGTGTTGTAGCAGTTGAAACTTGGTGACATGTAGCTATAGCACACGAATCTCGTTTGCTGACACACGCGTGGTTACCTGAGAATATTAGATCGAGGTATTTCGACAATGTTGAAGCTTTTCCAGTTGATGGATTTTGTTCGTACGATCTCGTGAATAATAGTTTTTTGACGAATTGATTTGTTACTCTCGTCGTTGATAAGATGGTGATAGATGGAAGATTGTTACCCGTTTCCATTTGTTAGATAATGTTCTTGCAGCTTGAATAATTTTTGAAGGTGTGCTGTAGAAATGGAAACTGTGTGTTGTCAATTATTTTTGAAATTATAAATGTCAAATGTGGACGTACGTTTTGTTATATTTCTTTTTGTATAGTTGTAGGATTATTTTTTATTCCGATACATATCGATATTCAAGAAATAACCTAAAATTTGTTAATCTTACGTATATTTTCATAGTTCCAAAGTTAGTTCAGCAATGGTGTTTAGCAAAGTTTATTATCTAGTTTTCGTCGGTGTTGGTTTAAACAAAGATAGGGACACGTTCATATATGTGAAGAATTCATTTATCCATCTAAGCAAATCATTTTTATATTTTGGGGGTTGTAATATGCTGTCCTTGAACGTGTGCGGAAAATTATTCGTAATATTGATTATAGTAGGAAGAATAGTTGAAAGTTTCACGGGATGCGTATACTTTGTTTGCGCGACCATGATTCCTAAGCATGCATTGAAATCTCGTACTTTACCCAGTCACTGCGAAAATTCGCAAGCTAATCATATCGCAATCAGTCGTCGATCAATTACGAGTCTTTTCACATAGACAAGAACGTAATAAATGTTAATCTGCGTACTATTACATACAATGACAATTAAAATGCATACATAAATTATATACTGGATCGTGGAGAATTAAAAAAATCTTATTTAGAGATCAAGATACAAAGAGTATCGTATTAGTTTAAATGTGAGTTTTAGATATGAATATTAAACATAGTTTTTGGTTAATATACATCATTTTGTAGACGAACACGTATATTTTTAGGTTCCTGTAAAATCATTCTACAATAAACCGTTGTTGTTCGACATTACTTTGAATGTCTTCGATGATAGAAGAAAATTGTTCTTTTCCTCGCGCGAGATCGATTCCTCGAATGAAAGAACTGGAGAAAATTGCACTGTGTATGAATTCCTGTGAATAGATCGATACCTTCGGAACTGTGGAATTACCACTCGTTAACATATCATTGACTCTAACTACTAGATACCGTCTCGAGTTCCTCGGATCATAAAAAAAAATATTTTTACACAGATTATATTAATTTCAGAGATCGGAGAATACACAGAAAATATTATAATGACAGTGAAGTATGCTTTATTTCTCTATTAAATTTAAATTTACAATATGCACAAGTTTATTTACTAATACTTATGAGAATTATGCTGAAATTTTAAATGAAATCCTAAACTCCTAATGTCCAGCTGAAATCATTCTATGTGATCGAACAAGAGAATTAACATTAATCTAAAAAAGAAGTAGGTTCGAAAATATTTAACGAAAAATGATTCTGCAAAGATTTAATACGTATGTACTCAAGACTGCTATATTTGCAATATTCTCAGCCTCCTGGTACCAATTCAAATGCCCAATAAAACATCGTCAAACAATTACCGCTCTAAAAGTATGCTTTATTTTTCTATTAAATTTAAATTTACAATATTCACAAGTTTATTTACTAATACTTATGAGAATTATGCTGAAATTTTAAATGAAATCCCAATCTCCTAATGTCCAGCTGAAATCGTTCTATCTGATCGAACAAAGAGAATTAACATTAATCTAAAAAAGAAGTAGGTTCGAAAAATGATTCTGCAAAGATTTGAACGTACGTAGTCAAGACTGCTATATATTCGCAATATTCTCAGCCTCCTGGTGCCAATTCAAATGCCCAATAAAACATCGTCAAACAATTACCGCTGTGAAAGTTTCCGGCAAACAGCACTCCATAGCTCGTTAATTCCGGTGTGTACAATTATCGACTGCCTAGTCACCGGGTCTCATTACACCGGCGAAGAGACCGGTCACAGGTCGCAGCAGCACAATGGTGTGCTTACATCGTGGACAGAGATCGGAAGCAAAATCGCGAATCCTCTGAACAACGTAACGGGAGAATGGACAGCGGTGTCCCCCGGGGAACTATAACCGGGAAGCTGACCCTCCCGTGTTCACGGTAGTTGCTTAAAGTGTCAGCTCGAGGCAACGATACAAGTTCGAAATGTATGGTCCTCGAGAGCGATCGAGATTTAAGGTTCGAGGGCTGCCCATCGACCAAGAGAAAGGGAGAGAGAGAGAGACACAGAGAGCAAGAGAGAGAGAGAGGGATAAAACCGGGTGTACGCGTCCTGCGCTGTCCCGTCGCTCTCGATCGATCGTTTTGCTCGTCGGATCGTTAGATCGATCGACTTTTCACGTGGTGGACCAACGGGACAGGGACATGGGGCAGCAGATGGGGGGGGTACAGGGGTGGAGGGGGGACACGATACGATGGGGGTGGAGGGGTGAAGCGAGATGGGGGGGATCAGGAGGGGGGGGGGGACACGATGCCACCCCCGCACCTATGGGGAGTATGCCGGTGCACATCGTATAACGTACGCGGTATGCTGAAGGGGTGAGAGACAGATTAATGTGACCCCGTCACCGTTCGAACAAAGCTTCGCACAATGGCCGCACACCGGGGACACTGGACGGCCGGATTGCGTGGGAGGAGGGCTCGATGTTGCAGGGGTGAGGGCCCGAGGCACAGAAGGAAAGGGCTTGACTGCGCTCTGGATATATTACCCGCCACTCGCGGCTATCGCCAATGAAATTCAATGCGCGATCACGTACATCCGTCGCGATTCCTGTAAAAGTGTTCGCGTTTTGCCCCAACTACCCAAGCACCCTCTCCCACCCCCTGAGAACGGGTGGGACGGGGTCTTCCGTCTACCTTCTTTGATGCCACCGACCCCCTTTTCTTCGCTTGGTCTTGTTCCCCGAGTGATTGGGATTCTCCCGATCCTCCTAGCTTCGTAGCTTCTTTCGTGTTCTGGATTGTTTTGATCAGCTACCGGGCTTGTTTTGCTCGCGACACGAAAGTCGTTCGGGTTTGATTGACGCCTCTATGGCGTGTCTGCTTGGAGATTTTTCGTCGAGCTGTCTTACTAGACTGTGCGATAGCGTCTTCGCTTTTGTTGTTCTCGTTTTCAGCCTGTTGGGGTGGTTGAGGGTGATGCGCTCGTTGCCGAGGATTGGTTGTATAGTTTGTCGAGGATCGAGTTCGTTGGGAATTGGGTAATTGGGCAATTCTTGTGATCTTGTGATCTTGTATTCCCTGTAGTCAGCTTTTCTGAAAATAAATCGCTTAAAAATATAGGGTTAACAAACTCATGTATATCCGAATGAGCACAATTATCGGCATAATGTGTAGCTGCCTCGTGTGGAACATTTAGAAAATATTAGAACCACCGAGGCCTAAATGAGACGGAGTCATTTATAATAATAACAGAATTGAATTTATTTCATTCGCGAATTTTTGCTGTAAGGGCATAAATTACGCAGTCTATTGATAATAATAACGCTTTTAAGATGACTAATCAAGGACTTTTGATAGGCCACACTTATATGTGAATGAGAACATTTATGGATGACCGGGTCGATTGCTTAAAAATAATGCATTAACAAATTCATATATATTTGAATGAGCACAATTGTCAGCGTAATCCTTACTTCCAATGTGTAGACCTACATATATCCTCGTGTAGAACATGTAGAAAATATTAACACTAGAACCACCGTGTCCTAAACGAGACTGAGTCATTTATAATAATAGCAAAAATTTGAATTTATTTAATTCACGAATTTTTGCTGTAAGTGCACAAAATTTGCGGTCTATTAATAATAATAACATTTTTAAGATGACTAATCAAGGACTTTTGGTAGGCCACACTTACATGTGAATGACAACATTTATGAATGACCTGGTCGATTGCTTAAAAATAACGGAATAACAAACTCATATATATTTGAATGAGCACAATTGTCAGCGTAATCCTCACTTCCAATGTGTAGCTAGATATCCTCGTGTAGAACACGTAGAAAATATTAACACTATAATAATAACAGGATTGAATGTATTGCATTCACGAATTTTTGCTATAAGTGCATAAATTATGCAGTCTATTAATAATAATAACGCTTTTAAGATGACTGATCAAGGATTTTTGGTAGGCCACACTTATATGCGAATGAGAACATTTATGGATGACCGGGTCGATTGTATCGTTCTCGAAACGAGCAGCCAAATTAAAAAGCGGAATTCCTTTCGCTCGGAAAGCGTCGAAACCGTTAAATCCATTTACACTCGCAGCGTGGGTGACCAGAAAGTGTTCCGCGATTTTCACACTATAGTAGCCTTTCAGTTAGCAGATTTTTTGATTGCATAGAAATTCTATAGATGTTTGATAGAGGGTGGTTGGGTGACCACACCTCCGGAGGGTGGTCTCCACTGCGCGCGCATAGTATCCTTCGTTCCCATCGGAGGAGTTACCCATATTTGCCAGCGTTCGATTTAGTCATCGGTAGAAAGATCGCAGTCGGCGTTCGCGATGCGTGTTGCACCTGCGAACACCTTGCAGCGCGATGCGTTTTCGATCTGTACACCCCTTTTCGACTTTCATGCAAAGACACTTCTATATGCTTACTGTATCTTGCAATTGATGCAAACAACTTTTATTTTGCATAAAGATCCGCCGTTTATTTACAACATTTTATTATTTCAATGTTATTGGCAGATTGCTGATTTTATGCATTTCTAGCAAAAACGAGTAAATGAAACACAAAATAGAAGAAACATCAGATGAATTGAACATTACTGGTACAGTATTGACAATCTATTACAATTATTAGATCGTCCCATAAGTTCGTGCCGCGGATATACAGGGTGTCCCACGTAACAGTTTTCACGATTTTTTAAGTACTTGCGATAATGTGACAATATATATTTTAAACAAAAGTTGATCAGTTTTCGATTGGCTATATATTGCAATGAAAAGAAAAGTTCGAAAAACATTTTTTTATAGTATTGTCAAGGTCACCTTCATTTTTTTAAATGGCACTTTGTATTTTTGACTTAATAGTATTGTAATATGCCCGTGTCAATACGAATTCAAGGATCTAGTATACCATGACCTTCGGATGACCTTGAAGTGCCATTTAAAAAATTGAAGGTGGCCTTGACAATAATAAAAACGAAATTTTCGAACATTTTTTTTATTGGAATGTATAGCCAATCGAAAACTGACCAGCTTTTGTTTAAAATATTTTTTGTCAGATTATCGCAAGTACATACTTAAAAAATCATGAAAACCGTTACAGTGGGACGTATTTATATTTATATACGTTATTGTATAAACATAGAGCGATAAGCGACCCAATGGATCCGAATTTAATGATCAAGTTCAAGTCTAAAGAACGCATTCGAAAGAAACAATTAGTGAACAGCAAGCATTTCGTCTTTAACACAGTGAAAGTGAACACTAAACTTTACGAACTTATGAGACGACCTAATATTAAGACATGAAACGAATCTTTTTGTTTATTGCAAAAATTGATTTTCGAAGATAAACAAAGAATTCTGTCACTTGCCTAACCAAAAAATGAAACGGCAACTATAGTCCGTGCACCACCTGCCCTCACACAATTCGAGGACTCGGAAGAATCGTGCTCCGATCCATTGGAGCAGTCGAACAAGCTGTTTGTTGTTTCTCGCGGGAAGATCAACGAGCGAGAACCGGGTAACGTAGCACCGTCTGAGAGCATCGAAACAGGAACCGTTTGAGATCCGACGAAAAGGGATCGATATACAATATATATATCTCCGGTAATCGTTGTTCTTTTTTTTTCCATCCCCCTCTGTCTCCGGTTCTAGGGCACGTAGATAAAAGGGGACAAGGGAGTCCGGTGTACATGGTCTGTATTTTCACGGGAGGCACCATTAAATCACTGGAAAATCTGTTCCGCAGTGAGTGCCACGGCTGCCACGGCATTGCAGAATAAAGAGGGGCTTATTATAAGCGACGGTAATTCTCGAATAAATAACCGCAGGCTTGTGTGAAGATCCAAGAGGGGCTGCTGGGGTGGAGCGACGACGACGAAGAAAAGCGGAAGTGTGTGGGTGTGGTGGTAGGGCTTGGCTAGAGAGGGAGGAAGTCACGGAGGAGAGAAGAAGGAAAAGGAACCCAGGGTCGTAGGTGGTTGATTTATTTCGGCGCCACAAAGATCTGGATTCGCGTACGTGCGCTGTGCCTCAAATTACTAACTTATAAACTCTCGCTCACCCTTCCGCTCCACCCTCTGCTCTCTCTCTCTTTCCTTCCTCCCTCTTTCTCTTTCTCTCTCTCTTTCCTTCCTCCCTCTTTCTCTTTCTCTCTTTCTTTCCTTCCTCCCTCTTTCTCTTTCTCTCTTTCTTTCTTTCTTGCTTTCTTTCTCTGTTCCCCTTCACCTTCGTTTCGCTGGCAGCCGCCTATCCACAGTTCTCAGACATCCTCCTTTATCCCCCATCCGCCTCGCTCTTCTTACCCAGAATCCACTATACATCACCCTATTCGCCGGCCAATAAAGTACGAAAGTAATGCACGCCTTCGTCGGCCTGGTTGACGAATCGGGGGTGAGATATTCGCCCCCCTGCCCCCAACGATTAATCGCAGATATTTATAGATTAACGCCGGCCTACTTACTTCCCCAAGTCGCGTTGACAGTCGACCGGATATCAGCGATTTATGCAGGCCGAGGCACGTCTTACCTGAAATCAAATTATTTCTTCATTAGAACGGGCGGTGCTTGCGCGAGGGGCGAACACCCCTTTTGGACGTGTGGGAGGGTAATTGTTTTGTGGGAAGCGATGTTTGCAGCACTGGTCGTGTGGTCTGAAATTGTTCGATAATAAACCTTGAATAACTTCCATGTAATTTATTTTAATTTCCCGGGGTTGTTGAAATATTTTTTTTAGTAATAGGAACTGCACCAGTGAATAAACGGGCACCAGTAAATGAACGCTTTTGTATTTTTTGATTTTCCATCATTGTTCAATTACTAGAATGTAGTGTTCATTGACTGGTACTTTTTATATTTTTTATTTAACGTTTAATAAAGACAAATAATAATAATTTCATTTTATTTGTGTTCATTTATTTTTGACAAATGAAGTATAGGGAGCCATTTGGCATATATGATGATTCCTTTAATTCACATATTTTTTTTTAAATAAAATATCTTCCTGAACAATTTCTTAAATGTTCATTCACTGGTGCGGTTACCCTACTAGAGATGAAAGGCACAAGATGCTTAAGGAATTGTTGCTGAATTTTCAATTCTTCTTCGGCATTTTTTCAGTGTGTAACTAATTCCCAGTAAAAACTGTACCCATTGTCTTCTCTACGGACATACTCGCGGTGACTGAAATTTTTAAGCTAAATGAAGGGAAAACACTGCCTCGTTTCTATTCAACTGACAGTTGAATCTTTCTTGTTAATTTTTCAATTAAATTAATATTATGTTTTTAATTAAATTCTTTCATAAAGATGCAAATTTCAGCCGAAGTTCCGCGGTCAAGCAATTACATATTTCTGTTTTCTTTAATACCATTTGTACAAGCGTCGGAAATTGTCTCCGCGCCTTCTCGTGTTGTTTCTTGCGAAATTTATTTCTGGAACTATAAATATTCTTCAGAAATTTTATATGGATAAAATGCTCATTGGACACTTTTTTAATAATCATGAAACAGCCTTGTCCATATAAACGATGTTACCTTTTGCAAAATTTAAATGTTTTCGGCGCATTGGTTCGATCAATTATTACTAAACACTATTTGCAAATTAACACAATATCGTTTACAATTACAATAACATTGCCTTTTGTTACCTTTTGTCAACTCAAAGTATCTTCTAGTGGACAGAGTTACGAAATAATACAAAAATTTTTAAAAATTTGAAATAGCACAAAAAAGTATTCCAAATAAAACGTTTCTATACCACTTTACAGTTTATACTTATCTATCACACCCAAAAATTACTTAACAATCTCTTTCAAATGAATCACAATAGTATTTCCGAGAGTCAAACAACGGGAAACATCAATAAACAATTTACAAAATTCACGCTGCCGTCTCAAGGTAACAAGATGATAAATTTTCCAAGGCGGGACGAGTAATTTGCATTATTTTCACTTGCACGCACAATATTTAACGGAAGATCAATATTCCTCTTGTACAACTGTTAGCGTCTCATTTCGCTGTGCAGCTTAATGAATCTTAATTAAATCAGGAGTGGAAAAGAAGAAAAGGGAAAGGGTCTAAGGCAGAAAGTGGAAAGGGTGCGGGGCGAAACAGCACGGAGATGTAACGAAGCTGTGCGCAAAAGGGCGCTAAAGAAGAAGTTGAGGCGAAACCGAAGATTTTTCGGCAGCGTTAGCGCATTTAATTTATCAGACGATAATGGGATGACTGCGATATGGTGAACAAGGGAAAAAGGTACCCTTATTAAAATTCATTAATTTCTCCCATCTATGAAAGTTTCATTTTCATGCAAATCCAACGAACAATCCGATGGGAAAAGAACCAAGTCGGATAACTTTGGAAGAGTTGCGCGGAAAAATTTGTTCTGACGAAAATAAACTAAATCTAATTAATGCTATTGGCGCACTGGTACGATCGTTTGTTACTATTAAGTACTTTTGCAAATTGTTACATCAATTAAGATAAATTTAGATGATTTTCGAGAAATAATTTTGTTGTAAACTCGTCACCGGCATGGAACCAACATGTGGTTTAACAACTCGTATATATTAAAAATTTTTTAGTTAAGCAAACGCAATTACAACAAAATTATTTCTTGAAAATGATCTAAATTTAGATCGAAACGTCGAGAATCGGTTGATGTAACAATTTGCAAAAGTGCTTAATAGTAACAAATGATCGTACCAGTGCGCCAATAGCATTAATTAGATTTTAATAAAATAAACTAACTTTTCAACAACTCTAGCATAGTTGAATCATCATTTAACACATCGGTAGAAAATAGCTGCTGTCTATATTTATTTGTAACTATTTCAATTGATCTGGAAATTATTCGATAAATTTACAACGAATCGTTACATCCGCAAATAGGGTTTACGTGATTTCGCGCAGCATAAAAAACCGCGCAGTACGGTATTCTGTTTGTAAATCAAGAAATACGTGTCCGGCGAACTAACAAACACGATGGGTTTATTTTTAATTCATCCGTGGTAACGGTATACTACGGATTTACATAAAGAATCACGGTTAATCGAGTAAATTTTGGAGAAACAAAATGATGTATTTTTAGCGTTCTGTTTCGAATGCCGAATCATTCTATTGGTTAATTCCATTCGCTATATATTGCAATCTGTAGCCAGATTAATTTCTCTTGGTGGAAATGTCGTTTCATAAACGCAGGTGCATTATTCACAATGTGGTGAGTGATCCACAGTATTGCTTAACATATTAATTAGTCCAGTGGCGCACCCAGGGGGGGGGAGCCAGGGGGCCAAGTCCCCCCACCCCCCCCCCAAGAAAAAGGAAACGAAACACTGGAAAATTAGCTAAACCGTAGAATAGTTACTTTTAAAACTAAACATTTTCAACAACTTTTCTCTATACAAGTAAGGCATACACTCACGTTAGGTTCCGACGTATTTGCAAAAACTGCCGATACTAGAACACTGAATTCTGCCTATTGTTGCGCGTCTGTGGCTGTGTACGTGTCAGTATTGGTGTCCATGGTCTCCATGCAAAAATGCCATTGATGCGATTTTGAAATGTGATAAAACGATCTATCCTAATATTTATAATTTATTAAAAATATTTGCAACGCTTCCGGTAACGACGTGCGTCAGTGAAAGATCATTTTCTACATTAAGAATTTTGAAAAGATATTTAAGATCCACAATGACACAACCACGACTGAATGGGTTTGCTTTGTTATACATACACAGAGACGTTCGTGTAACTATAACCGAAGTAATTGAAGAGCTATATGTAAAAAGAAAAGAAAACTAGATTTTATTCTATAAATAAATTTATGTTTAAAAAAATCTAAAAGTGGTCATTTTGTTCAACTCGTCCCCCTCTAAGATGAAATACTGGGTGCGCCACTGAATTAGTCTACACATAGAAGATGTATACTAGTTAATGCCAGAGATTGAAAACTGTTATGATATCGGTACTGGTTCTCGAAATAGTTATGAAGAACCGAAATGATGTTATAACTGTTACAAGAATATCGGTTCTGGCTTATATCGGTTACGGTTCCGGAGAACCGATATTATTTCGGTTCTATAACTGTTATTTTTCGATTCTGTATTTCGGTTCCGATTTCGTTTCTGTCATTCTGTATTCAGAAAAATCAATTTTTCTTCTTCATTGAATAATCCGGCATTTAATATTACACGACCTAATATAATGAACGCAAGGCTTGCATACGTTATATGTTCTTCGGCCGAACAGAATACAGAATGGCAGAACCGAAATCCAGAACAGAAAAATAACAGTTATAGAACATAATATTAACAGTTATAGAACAGAATATTAGCAGTTATAGAACAGAAATAACAGTTATAGAACAGAAATAACAGTTACAGAACAGAAATAACAGTTACAGAACAGAAATAACAGTTTTAGATCAGAAAACAACAGTTGTAGAACAGAAAATAGCAGTTATATAATCGAAAAATAACAGTTACAGAACCGAAAAATAACAGTTATAAAACCGAAAAATAACAGTTACAGAACCGAAGTAATATCGGTTCTCGGGAACCGTAACCGTAACCGATATAGGCCAGAACCGATATTCTCGTAACAGTTACAACATCATTTCGGTTCTTCGTAACTGTTTCAATCAGAACCGATATATAACAGTTTGAAACAGTTATTTTCAGAACCGTTTCAGTCCCTGGTTAATGCTGTTTCGACGAAAATACTGAATCATTTGTGTGTAAAAAGTAAGGTGAAAGCACGCGAAGGGCCAACTTACCAGTTGAGAGTTAAACGCGAGGTTTCTCGGCGGCAATAAACACATTCGGATTAATTTGCCAGGCTCGCGGCAAAGACAGCAACAAATGCGTTTAATTAAAGAGAAGCCGGGGGGGGGGGGGGTCTCCTTAAACAGTTTCTTCGGCGTCTAAACCCGTAATTCCGCAGCAAGTTCAATCAATTCCTATTCCCGGCGGGCCGCCGCTAAATCAATCGTGTCGGCCGCGAATTAATAACCGGCGCTCTGTGCCTCGGTATTAATTCATTTAAGAGTAAATACGCGCATCGGTACGCGGGACACGCGCCCGCGCAGTTTCGATCGGCATTAGAACGGGGCCAAGAGCCGAACAAACGCACGTGACAGAAATCTGGCAGGACACGGAATGAGTGATCGTGTGTTCCCGCCCGGTAACCTCGGAAGGAGCGAAATTTTCCGACCGACAGCCACGTCAAAGCGATTTGTCGTCGGGCTTCCGGGAGAGAAATGCAACCCGCTTCCCCCTGTTCGCCGACGAAACGACCATTTCCTATGTCTAGAGGCTCGCCCTTGTCCGTTTCTACCCTCGTACAAGGTGGCCCGAAAATCAGAAACATCAACGTGCCTCGCAGAAAACACGTATCAAACATCGCCCACTTTTTCCAAATTAACTTTTCGACATTTTTACCCTCTGCCTTCACTACGGCTTTCTTTTTCGGCAGATACAGCGACGCCCATTAATATTCGGACGCTCTTAACAAAACGATAATTTTTTTTGATATTGCAACATACGATTTGAACTTTTTTTGATATTGCACCATACGATTTGAACTTTTTTTGATATTGCACCATACGATTTGAACTTTTTTTGATATTGCACCCTACGATTTGAACTTTTTTCGAGAAGTTAGAGCAATTTATTTACTACATGATGTGAAAAGAAATTTTTGAAAAAATTGCAATTGGTCGAAATTGTAGAGGAAATACTAAAAGTTGCATTTTAGAACATTTTTATGTGGGTCTATATTGAAAATTTTAAAAATAAGTTTTGTAGATCTGTGTCAATTATATGCATTGTAAAAGTTTCATCGAAATCCAAAAATTGATGAAAATTGATGAAAAATGCCAAAAATTGTGACAAATTGCAATTTTTACCATCTTTAAACGTTTGTAGCTCATTGCAACGTTGACCGATTTTAATGAAATTTTCAGAATATGTTTAATTGATACAGATCTACGAAACGTGTTTTCTATATTTTCAATATGAGTCGACATGACCAATTGCAATTATTTCAAAAATTCTTTTCACGTTACCTAACAAAACCGACTATTCTTCTAAAAAAAAAGTCCAAGTTGTATGATCGAATGTTAGAAAAGTTATCGTCTTTTTAAGAGTGTCCGAATATTAGTCACTGTACCTGCGAAAGCCCTAGTTGGAGACATTCATTTCTATTTTTTTAACCTGAAGCTTTTTCGTTAGTACTTCAATGACACGGTTCGTTGAACACAATTCGTTGCTTTAAAAAACAAATGGCTGTCGTCATTGAATAATTCGTGAAAAAATTCTCCAGAAGCTGTTGGATTATGGGTATACAATGAACCACACTCTTTATAAAATGTGAAATAGAATTTAATCTATTTAATATATCCGAAGACACGTTGTGCTTTGGAAAAAACGGACGACGATTTAACCCTCATCCGTTCCTGGTGCCAATTTGACACAGTTTTACCAAAATAAGTTACACTGTCCTGTTATTTGTAGGTAAATTTGCCCGAAACTTCGTGACTTTTAGAGAAACCTTAGATGTAAATTGTAACTTATCAATTTTAATTTTAAAAAATCGAAAAATAACTGTTTACCTTGTTATTTAATCGATCTTTTACCACTGTGTCAATTTGACACCGAGGGACAGATCCAGTTCGTGAAATGAGGGACGGATAAGGGTTAAGAAATAATTGAGAGTTGAGGGTCCTATGACGAGGACAGGGTAGATACAATGTATCATCATTTGTATAGGCGCTCTAAAGTAAACAGATAGAATATCCTACTACGTAATAGTAGATTCAAATATAGATTCAAATTAAAAAATTAGCGATGAAACATCGATATTTCTGAAATTGTTAATTTTCGAGATAGTAGAGTTTGATTGTCATTTACATAGAAGGAACAGTTTCGGGTGGTTCCGAGTTTCCAGGACACAGTGTATAGGGGTTCTGTGGATCTTCCGGCCGAAGGTGCACCGTTCGTCCAGTTTCCTCCATTTTCCCCGGCGGCCCCGGGCGCCTATCGGTTGTTATTTATTTAGAATCGAGCCGATGAATGCCGGTCTCCTCGATACACGGGCCAGACCCAGACGATATATACACGCGGCAGGTGACGGCTTATCGCGTTCATGCAACATTAGGCTTTCCCCCGTTATTTACCTCATTTTCAGGCTTTCCGTTAGCCCGCTTTTCCTTCTCCGCGTCGCCCACCACGCCGCTCTTTCATCGACGGCAACACATTTCGCGAAGGCAACCCCGCGGCAGAAGGGAAATCTGTGCCGAACACAAACGTGTCTCGCGTGCGCGCGCGCGCGCTTCATCCCCCCGCTTATTTATATTCATGCGCGTCGAACGATTCCGCTCCGAGGCTACTAAACCGGGGAACTTTCCGCGAGAGGACAAAGCGTTAACAAGGATTAAGAAGTTCCTTTCCGCGTTTCCCTCCGCCAGGAAGGTTTTCGCCATTTTCCCTTCGAACATCCTGCGAGACTGTTTCACCCTTTTCGTCCTGATGGTACGTTTCGCGCCCTTGCAAATAACGCAAATCGAAAGAGTATGTTTCACTGATGAGAATAATGTTGATGAAACAGCTTCAAGTTTTTCTGGGAGAAGCGAGGATCTGTTTGTGAACACAATTAAGCTGTATTTGATTCATCGAATCTGTGAACAAGAAGCATAAACCTCAAAAAATAGCTTCGAGTATATGTTCCCTTCAATTATATTATTTATTTATTTATTAATGTCCTAAACCGTGTATGGTTTATATAGTATACATTAGTATAACACTTTACAATTGACAATTGACAGTGAGGTGTATATCGTTATACTAAGTTAAATTAACATAAACGATAAACGCTAAATGAGAATAATGTTGATTAAACAGCTTCAAGTTTTTCTGGGAGAAGCGAGAATCTGTTTGTGAATGCAATTAAGCTGTATTTGATTCATCGAGTCTGTGAACAAGAAGCATAAACCTCAAAAAATAGCTTCGAGTATATGTTCTCTTCAATTATATTATTTATTTATTTATTTATTTATTAATGTCCTAAACCGTGTATGGTTTATATAGTATACATTAGTATAACACTTTACAATTGACAATTGACAGTGAGGTGTATATCGTTATACTAAGTTAAATTAACATAAACGATAAACGCTAAATGCGAATCTTACATTTTTTGAGAAAATTGAAAATAAAAATTAACGCTGTAATATCTCGCACGCTTAGAAAGAAATTAATAATATAGGGAGGGTAGTATTTTCGTTTGAGGAGCAGTTCGATTAAATGCCCTCGTTCCTCTTCAATTATATTGTTTAATCATCCGAGTCATGACACAATTAATAATAACATGTATTTGTAGGATACATGACAGTCAGAGTTGGGCAAAATTTTCATCTAAATAAAAATTTCGAATAACGATTAAACAATAAAAATATTTTTATTCATTATTCGATGGTTCGCGTTTATTAGAGTTGGCAGTTGTGGAAAGATTTATTCGAAGCCTCCGAATAAAAGATAGAAAAATTATTAGAAGTTCGAATAAAGCCACTTCGTATAAAAAAAATTATCTTTATTCGTCGAATAAATTCTCTTCGAATATGATTATTTATTCCATGCTCGTCGAATAAAGATACTTTTTATAATCGAACCATCGAATAATCAATAAAAATTCTTTTATTTTGTATTCGTTATTCGAAATTTTTATTTTGCCCCACTCTGATGACAGTGTTAGATTTTTTAAGAAGAGCAACATCATTGCTCTCTTCCGATCGAAACTATACAGACAAATGAATGTGATTATAGTGACGGAACATGATCATAGTGATAATTCGAAAATTCCTTATAGTAAGTAATGACTGACAACACGACTCACATATGTTTGTAAACATTTAAGACAACATCGCGTATGCTAGTGAATCAGGTGATCGCTGCTGATTTCTAAAAGAGGAAAAAGATTTAAATGGGAAGAACTCGAAAGAGTCGATGCAGAATTTCGTGCCGGTAAATCGTGTCCTGGTAAATGACAGTGCACACCCTGTGCACGAACTAATGTAGTTTTAGGATATGCCCTTAGGATGTGTGCTCTGCTGCCTGGTACAACCATTTACAGTGGGAAATGGAAGCTGCGCAACACGCCTCTTAGGTAATTTTAGACGTGGTTCGAGAAAATAACTGAAATTAGTTGAATAGAATGTGCGTTGAAATGTTTGCGTAGGAGGTTGTTTTAAGCGATGCTCGAATGATTTATGTATGGTCGAAAAGACAGTACTGGCCATAATTATTCTCGCGAATTGAAACGCAAGATGCTGTAGCTTTCCGGAGGCGCGGCATTCGAATCATCGTTAAGGATGTTCTGTGCGGTATATAAAAACGCAACAAAATTTTTGAAAATTTGACAAGATATTAATTCGTACTAAATTAATGCAATTACCAAAGTTTGAATTCGATTCACTGCACCGTTTAAGAAATATAGCAACTTAAAGTTTGCACATTTTAACACGTCTTCTTATGGAGAATTCATAAAATTCCACTTCAAACCCTATTTAAACCTTGAAAAAACGCAACTAGAAACTCCAGTTTTTTGTTATATATATATATTAAAAATTATGTAATTAATTATGTTCGAAATTTATTAGGATTCGCTAAACAGTTACAGAGCAAAAAATTATAAACTGTTACAAAACGTCAAATATCGTGTTGTCATCTCAATAATAACCATGAATATTGCTTTCTGAAGTATTTTTAATTTATTTAAATATTTATTTTTAACTTTTTATTGCGTAATCATATGCATATATTGAATATCACAAAATAATCTTGAAGTTCAAATCTCAGAGGGTACAATTATTCGCAAAAGTCACTGACAATTTTTTATAATATGAAGACAATTTGATTAAAAAATAAATATAACATGAAATTCACTAATTAAACGAAAGCTTTTTAAATTAATCTATTTTATTAATGCAAAATATACTCATGAATGGCTTTCATTGCCAATATATTGATGGATTTCGAATTTCTTGTACTTTTGCCTCCCATTGTACCTCCAGAACATCGTTAAACCGATTACAATTCCGAGGCGAGGTCTCGAGTAACGATTGTCATGAATCCGCTTGATAGCGTTTGTTTTCTGGTCGGATTCTTCGGTAGCTGTGGCACAAAGAACTCGTGCTTATTGTGAGTCACAGATGCATCCGTAAAATTGATGGGACGCGCGAACTGAGTGTTTCCTGAGTGCATCTATCGTGTGTGCATTAGGTTTGCGGGTTGCGTGATTAAGTGATCGAGATCAAAGCAAACCGGCGGCGATGAAATATAATTTGGCTTGCATATTTCCCGTGTGGAAATCAATGCGTGCCGAACGAACGCTCCGCGACTGCGGCGATTATGTTAATGCGGGTAACGAAGGTAGCATAACTGCGAGCCACCGCGCGCATCCGATAGACTTTTCGAGCTGGTTTTTCCATTTTCGTCCCCGTCCCCCCTCCCCCCCCCGGTTTTTTCGTCTCGTCAAGGAGCCCCGCGATCGTCGGCGCGCATAAAAATATGCGGACCTCCGAGACCGACATGAGTTCGGCTGCATAATCATGCAGTCAATGAGTGCGAAGGAGCTAACCATGCGAAAAAGGAGACCGTGGAAAGAAAAATTTATGGGAATACGTATCGGGCTCGATACCGTTTCAGAATTCCTCGCCGGTCGTCTCATTCCCAACCCCCTGCTCTCTCTCTCTCTCTCTCTCTCTCTCTCTTTCCCTCTCTCTGCCCTCTCTTTGGACGTTTCTTGTTTTATCCGTGATATAGGGAACACGACGGAATGATTTTATTTAAATATCATTATCGCGGTTCCCATCGATCCTTCCATTAACGTCGTTATGAAATATGTGTGTAAATAGTCGAGGCGAGCACCCGGGGGGGTTGCGGCTACTTGGATAAACGCACACCTATTTATTCGGCCGATGACGACGGGGAATATTCATGAATGGAGCTTGTTTGAATATTCAGATCACAAACGTTTTTAAGTATTGATCGACTTTTGGCTTTAAGTTACTCCGTTCGCGTAACGGCCCTCTTCCAACGCGCCTTTATTCCCTCTTTTCCTGCAATGCGCTGCTAGATGAATGAATGAGCACGTGGCACGATCATTTATGCAACAGTCGATTTTATTTATAGCCTGTCAACGGTTAGCATCGCACAGGAGAAATTTTAGATTGTGTTTTTAGCACATCTTTATGTATTCAATCCTGTCGTTCGTGTCTATTATTATCTTTTAGTATATTAATTACATGTATAATCTTGTCATTCGTTGTTATTATTATCTTTTAGTATATCAATTACATGTATAATCTTGTCATTCGTTGTTATTATTATCTTGCAGTATATCAATTACATGTACAATCTTGTCATTTGTTGTAATTATTATCTTTTAGTATAGTAATTACACGTATAATCTTGTAATTCGTTGTTATTATTATCTTTTAGTATATCAATTACATGTATAATCTTGTCATTCGTTATTGTTATTTTTTAATATACTGTTATGTGTTCAATCCTCTCGTTCATTTTCATTATTATTTGTTAGTATGTGTTCAATTCTGTAGTTGGATCATACATTTATACATTTGTGTAATTGTTTACCAGCAAGAAAACTGAGGACCGACTGGTTTCTACATTCAACAAATAACGGTTCTAACGGCGTATCTAATACATCGGCATTTACTTGCACGTACGTGTTTTACAATTATACGTGGAGTATCCGGCCGTTACTTGCCAAACATTTACCTTGCCTCGCGGAATGCATTCGGTATTGTCCATGTCCACAACGTTGTCAGCGACAGTGCTTTTCTCTGTGACCAAAATTTCGTCCAACTATGCGAATCTTGTTTATATGAGACGGACGACAAACAGAAGACAATCTGTACTGTAAACATCTTCTACGTAAATAAACTTGCGGCGAATTGCGTATGACTCTGGAGGAACGAGTTGCAATCCATGGCGTGTTCGCAATATCATATTCGGTTCGCGCAACTAGTTTTCGCTTCTGGTTACATATATCATATATCTCGTGGAATCTTCGAAAATGTTGTAAAATAACTGCGTTTAAATTAATTGTGGCTGGAAATAAAGTTTAAAAATATTTCTCGCTTTGCTATGCATTTCCCTTAGAAAATACAGAGAAACAATTTTTCATTTTTTTCATTTAAACATAAATTGAACATACAGGGTGTTCGACTACAATGGGAGAAAATTAAAGGGATGGTTCTCCATGATAATATAAGTCGAAAACGAAAAATAACAAAATTGCGATTTCGACTTCGTTATTTATTTATGGGTTACAGCATTTTAGGTGGATTTTTAATTGTTAACTCTTTTCACTCGAAGCTATTGTAATTTTATTTAGTTATTTAGTTATTAATCCATAGCACTCGAGTGGCGACTCTGCGGCGCCACTGAAAATTGCTGTGCCATTACTCAAAATATTGTTTACATTATTAAATATGTTATTGGTATCTAATCAATTACTAAACATCTAAGTATTCTATGAGGTATTATATCATATCCATCAAATTTAAAAAATCAGTGGGAATATCTAGGTCGGAAGAAATGTTTAACTTTAAAATTAAAGTAGCTACGAGTGCAAAGGGTTAACAATTAAAAATCCACCTAAAATGCTGCAACCCATAACTAAATATCCATAGCACTCGAGTGGCGACTGTACGGCGCCACTGAAAATTGCTGTGCCATTACTCAAAATATTGTTTACATTATTAAATATGTTATTGGTATCTAATCAATTACTAAACATCTAAGTATTCCATGAGGTATTATATCAATTTCATATCTAGGTCGGAAGAAATGTTCAACTTCAAAATTACAATAGCTTCGAGTGTACTATAATGCTGCAACCCGTAACTAAATAACGAAGTCGAAATCGCAATTTTTTTATTCTTCATTTTCGACTTGTATTGTCATGGAGAACCACCCCTTAAATTTTCTCCCACCTGTAGTTGGACACCCTGTACAGTATTTGATGAATTTATGACAAAAATGAGTAAATCAGAAACGTAACCGTAAAAACATTTGAAGAATCATAAAACACCGAATTAACCCTTAGCACTCGGATGGCGACTCTGAGGCACCACTGAAAATTGCTGTGCTATTCATAAAAATATTGTCCACATTATTATTTTTGTTCGTATTTAATAAACTACTAGACATTTACATATCACATGAGATATTGTATCAGTTTCATACGCAAAAAAGTGAAAAAAAATTCTATAGAATGGAAATATTCTAGAATGGAAAAATCTTTCAGTTTTTCAGTTAAAATAGCTCCGAGTGCAAAAATTTATTTCTAGTAACATAAAATTATGGACACTCGTAAACACGTTTAAATATTCATAATGTTATAAAAGGAAAAAATACCATTGTATTTGAGAGAGTCTGTAGAGTCGTTCTACGTAAGAAGCAGAAGAAATTCTTAATGTTGAAAATTCGTCTTCTTTCCAAAAATAAATGATGGAGGAGAAAATGACTTTCTGGAAAATCAATTGTGTGAAATAAACATACTTGCACAATGGTTCAGTGTTGTAATGTACATACGGCACAGTGAAAGTGAAAAGGATTCTGTGATACTGCGAATAGTCGAATACTTTACGCAGCTAATTCGCCGGATTCCGCGCGCCGGAAATTTAACGGGAGCCTAAAGATAGCGTGTTTTAGAAAAAAAATTCTATAGAATGGAAAAATCTTTCGTTTTTGAGTTAAAATAGCTCCGAGTGCAAAGGGTTAACGGACCAAAATTGCCACGAGAAGGGGCAGACAAAGAAGAAGAAAATTTTGCGTAAAAATCGGATAATGATGATTTCGCAGGACAAAGTCAAGGGACGGTGTTTGATGCGTTATTTTGATAGGGGTTTCTTTTCGTTTTCATAGAGGAGGGTAGCGGCGGCTAGCAGCAGAGGACAGGACAGGTCGATATAGTAGAGACTGTAACTCTTATCGCAAGGAAGCCGGCGGCGGAAGAAGAAACATCTCTCGTAAATATAGAAGGTATAAAAGCTACCCTTTTGATGGAGTGGGCTTTTAAGGGTCGACCTGGTATATCGGACCGTTCGTTCACCGCAGGATGACCAGAAGGATCGAATGGAAGAGAGGACGGACCAGAAGGGAGGGGGCGCAAGAGGGAGGGCAGCGGTCTGTGGACGTAGGATACCAACCGTGTTTAACAACCATCGCTTTACGGGTTTCGTATTTTGTTTAAAATCTAACCATAAAGTGGCCATCGGTTCTGACCTGACCGTGGCATTTGCCATTACGAGTTTTAAGGTCTCCGGGTTTATGTACACCGACCTGCGTTCCTCCGTCTGGCTTGCCTATCACGAACGACCACATAAAATATAAGATTCGCAGAGACATTCCACCAGGTTATATCTTATCTTTCAAAGTGCTTTGCAATTTCATTTTCATTAAACGTTGACGCGCCCCTCGAAATATTGGGAAACATTGTCCCTCGTAAATGTGATTAAATTCTTATCGTCGGCTAGATGAGAATTACTACATTATTGTCGAGTGTCGAATGAATCTAGCTCTTCCATCTGAATCTACTTATCGACTGTATATCTCGAAAATTAAGCTCGAGTGTTGTCTTGTTGGTAAATCTGGATTTTATCAATTGACTGATTAAAAATAAAAATGGTCGAGAAGGATGTATTTTACTAAGCATGTATTACTAATCTATTAACAATTTGCACTCGGAGCTATTTTAACTCGAGAACGAAAGATTCTTCCATTCTAGAATATTTCCATACAATTTTTTTTTCATTTTTTGCATATGAAACTGATATATCTCATGTAATATGTAAATGTCTAGTACTTTATCAAATACGAACAAAAATAATAATATGAACAATTTTTTAAAGAATAGCACAGCAATTTTCAATGGTGCCTCAGAGTCGCCATCCGAGTGCTACGGGTCAACCCTTTGCACTCGGAGCTATTTTAACTCGAAAATTAAACATTTCTTCCAACCTAGAATAATTCCATTGTATATAATTTTTTTCATTTTATGGATATGAAATTAATTTAAATACCTCATGCAATACTTAAATGTCTAGTAGTTTATTAAATACGAACAAAAATAATAATATGAACAATTTTTTAATGAATAGCATAGCAATTTTCAATGGTGCCTCAGAGTCGCCATCCGAGTGCTACGGGTTAATATAGTCTACAACAAACGCAAAAACCATAAGCATCCAACACAACATCGACTCGGCAGTGCAACGAACAAATGTTGAAATACAAATAAAAATACGAATAATGGAAATCCAATTGTTCCGAAGCCAACAGCAGCAGCATCGACAAATAAAAAGCTGGAATAATTATTACACAATTTCCTGTATACATCACGGAAGCTTGAGCCTGAAATTGATTCGTCAGTGGCACATGTTTCTCGGAATCGAGTTTTCCGTTCCATCGGACTTTCGGAAACGGAACAGCAAGCCGGCGATTAAATTTTCCACAAAACTGAAACAAAACTAGCGGAACGCTTCCGAATATTAAAAAGCGCGTGCGGAGTGGATCATTTGCAGAGAACGAGAGATTTTGAGAGTCGCTTTAAAGAAGGTCAGACGATGAACGGTCTTCCGACTTCAAGAACAGAGAGAACTTCTCGAAAAAGTTCTCGCCCGTGGAACAGACCATAAACGTTCAAGTGATGAATCAGAATTAACGAAAGTTAAAATTGCGATAAAAGAAACGCGATCCCGAGACGCGCGGTTAGAGTACATCTAGGCCAGCTGTCGCGACACTGGAATTATGAACAGCTCCGGAGATAGCGTTTTCACGGATCATTCTATCATTCGATGAACGCTGTCGACGTAGTATGCAGATTTATACGGATTCTCTTGAACAGTTTTCATAGCGAAACGGTCTCACCGTGTTCTCGTTTCAGTAGAACTCCAATATCGATGTTAATGTCAATGCAATGCGTGGAAGTATCTAATTAATTATGAAATTATTTTTCAAGTATTTTTATCTTTACATTATTGAAAACGTAGAAGTGTTCCATGGAAAATTATCAAATATATTTAAAAGATAGGTAGAAATTATTTAGCTGTTTTGTATGGGAATCAATATTACAAAATTGTTTTTAAAATATATTATATGTATGAATTAATTTATGAAACGAATTTATAATGTACGTTAATTGATATGTCAATAAATTACACTCTGGTAATTTGTACAATTTTAGTTGCCGAGTGCTTCTAGTTTAAACTACCTGGTGTCTGACCAATGTTGATTATTTCTACTTAAACTGATACACTGTCCTCAAACATATAGTATTATCAGTTTGCCAGAATTTATATTGTTAACCCTTAGCACTGGGGCACTAAAAATTGCTGTACCATGATTCATTACATTATGAAATAAGTTGGTATCTAATTAATAATTAAACATTTAAGTATGAGATATTATATCAATATCATATCCATAAAATGAAAAAAATCATATACAGAATGGAATTATTCTAGGTCGGAAGAAATGTTTAATTTTCGAGTTAATGTTTCTCCGAGTGCAAAGGGTTAACTAAAATGTGCTGTAACATTGTTCATTACATTATGAAATAAGTTGGTATCTATTTAATAATTAAACATTTAAGTATTGTGTGAGATATTATATCAATTTCATACCCATAAAATGAAAAAAAATCATATACAGAATGGAATTGTTCTAGGTCGGAAGAAATGTTTAATTTTCAAGTTAATATTTCTCCGAGTGCAAACGGTTAACAAAAGTTTTCGAAAGTCGAGGAAGAATTATAGTGCGACTATCTCAAAAACGAGGTTCCGGGTAAGAAAAGCATGACATCACGTTCGCGACATATTTTTTCAGGTATCGTTCCCCCTCGAGTTGTAACATCGATTCGACGACACTTCATTGAAGAATCAAAAGGAGCGAACATCTGTTTTTGAAATAGAATATATTTCCGTAGACGTTCGGCATATACATATCTTCCGGACACATTTATTGCGGCGGATATTTGTATAGAGACGAAGGAATAGTGGCTGCTCCCATTTTCGTCCCACATATATTTTCGTCTATTTGTCTCGCGGAACGATTTCAGCAGATAGTATATGATGATAGGAAGCATCATCGAAATTCAGAAGGAAGCGTCACAAGGTATTCCCATTTCCCTCGCGCCTTCCCAGTCATATACGATATCGGGTGTCTTCGTGTTTGCGTAGGGATATCTGCGAGGCGATAAACCTGCACCCGCCTAGGGTGTATAACTTATGTTCATTCGCCTGAATTCCCATACAACCGAATTTTCGCGTGTCGTGCGGTGTTCAATCGTTCGATACTAATTATCGATATTTCGGCTTCGGTAGACTCCCGCATTATGCGAACAATAAAAAATTAAAAAAGACGATATTCTGCAAACCTCCTTCTGTTAAAAATAAAATTTATTCTAAAGTGAAGCATTGGGGCCGATAGAGATGTGTATTAAATATAAATGTAATATTAAATATAATTCAATTCAGTCATTGCATTTTGAAAGTACACTTTTCCACTTAAGGGTTGAAGAGATCAATGGAATTTATAGATACCAAATGTTTTGGTTAATATATAATGAATTTAATGATTTCGGCGCAAGGTTCGATCATTTTAAAACCAAACAGCAAATGTGCAATTAATACATCATACTTCTCGACGTTTCGATCATAATGTTGATCATTTTCTAAGAGACATATTTTGCGTCTGAAAAATAAATTTTTGTGTAATATATGTAAACATAATTAGAAGGAAACATTGCGACACAGCCGTGTAAATCCAAAAACGGAAAAAAGAAAATAAAATATAACACATACTTGCTGTGAAAACAAATAACCACATTGAAGAAAAAATTTTGAGTTACACAAATTGGACTTTATTCCATGGTTGTTTTGGTTAAATTTGGGTGAATTTTAAATGATCGTTCGTGTCTACAGTCACACAAAGATTTTTCAGTGATCTTTTTTTTACTGTGTCCAGGGTATATCATGCTGCTATTAATTCTTATCAAACTTACTAAGTTACTTGGTTACCAGAAATCAAAAGTTTTACAAGTTCTCTGGTTGTGTGGGTCAAAGACGAGTTTGATAAGACTTTATAACAGTGTAGTATACGGTCGAGCTAGTAAAAAGTATTTTTCAAAAATCCAAGGGAATATTTTGGACCTGTGAGGTTGAACATTAGCGCCGCATAATTTTCAATAAAAATTCAACTACAGTCAATCTATAAAATTATTTTATTCAAACAAGTGAAAATTGTGGCAATTTAATAAGATACGTCGATTAAAATTGGGAAGTACCTTAAAAAGTGATGTATTTTCATATTTGTTTCCGAGAATAAATGAAATCAAAAGCAATTCCGTGGATGATCGCTCGTGGTGAAAATTTCGCAAACTGCAGTTTCCGTCGAACAATGAGAAGGAACATTCTTCTCGCGACTAACAAGTTAATCAACGTCCATAAAACGTGGAGAACATTCTTCTCCGTTTAATATTCGAGCGGTTGAAATTCAAGAGGGGTGTGCCGAGACTTTTGTGGCGGTGTGTGCATAAAGATTCACGGTGTAGTAACATTGCATCGGATCCGCGCGACAAACGTGATAGGCAGTCAGAGCGTATATTGAAGCGGTGGTGCATCCAGGACATTATATTTTTGGAAAGAAACCAGACGCGACAGAGTTTACGGTGACCATAAAGTTGTTTTATTTCCGCGGGGGCGGTTTTAAAATTCCACTCCAGAAATGACGTGTGCAAGGCGGGGGTTGGTAAAGGAGAGGTGAAACGGGGAGGGGAAACCGTGAGAGGGGTGAAACCGGGGGGGGGGTGGGAAAACTCGTGCGGGATCGAACAAAGAGCGAGAAGAAACGAGAATGCGAATTGAGAGCGGCGCGGGAAAAGGGGAACATACGAGCGAGTAAAAAATATAAACGTTAGTCCCCCTCTCGTAGTTGTGAATTCGAGAGGGTCGCTCGGCCATACATATGGGACCAATTTACAAAAATTATTCAGAGACCAGACGATCCTGCCTATATTCATCTCGCGCCTACGCGAAACCATCCTGAACGCATATCATTGTCAAAGGATTTCCAGACAACTACCGGTACAAGGGACCGAGGGAGAAGAGGAATCGAGTTTCAAGCTCTGCGGAAAATATAAAATAGATTCTCCTCTCCTGTTTCCAGTAATTTTCCCGTAGAGAAACTTTTATTGGAATAATCAATGTTGAATAAAAAAAACCACGTACAACGATTCCGCTGTAAATTGACTCTGGGTGTAATAATATTTCTTGATAATATTTGCACTGTATAATCGAACATTATTGCAAGATACAGCTGTCAGATACACGTCTACTTTTTCCGTAATAATTTCAATGGGATGAAAATAGTTCAACACTATTTGTAAATTCTCAAAGTAGGGTAACTGCACCAGTGAATAAACGGGCACCAGTAAATGAACGCTTTTGTATTTTTGTATTTTTTGCTTTTCCATCATTGTTCAATTACTAGAATGTAGTGTTCATTGACTGGTATTTTTTATTTAACGTTTAATAAAGACAAATAATAATAATTTCATTTTATTTGTGTTCATTTATTTTTGACAAATGAAGTATAGGGAGCCATTTGGCATATATGAGATTCCTTTAATTCACATATTTTTTTCAAATAAAATATCTTCCTGAACAATTTCTTAAATGTTCATTCACTGGTGCAGTTACCCTATTTTTAATTACCACCGTGCTGAAAACAAAAAAATTTGAAACTATGTGGACAAGCCAATAGCAACGATACACGAAAGAATCGATATAATAAATTTTCAATGACCTCGCTTTATAAGATCATGTAGACCAGAGGTTCCCAACCTTTTTCTTACACCGACCACTTTTAAAAGAATGATTTTCTTCATCGACCCCCTCACGTTTTTCTCTATAATATACAGCACACAACATAATCATGATTAGATAAACATGATCATAAAGATAGCAATTATGAAAAAAATTTTTTTAAAAGTGGTTTATTAGATTTATGTTTTATTATATTATTTATTGTTTATGTTTTATTATATTTATACATATTAAAACGGATATTATTATCTAATAATCACATTCCTTGAAAATTAAATACAATTGTAAAACAGAAAAAATTATCATTGACCCCCAATAGGCCCCTGGAATACTATAGACACTTTTTAAACTTCCATCGACCCCCATGGGGTCCACCTGGACCCCATTGGGAACCCCTGATGTAGACAATTTAAATTAATGGGGACGGTTCAGTTCACTTCAACCTACAGGGTATATAGAATGTACAGAATTTACGGGTTGCACGGGATTATACAGCGCACAATTTCTATCAATTTATTTGGCAAAGGAGTGTCTTCCGGTGTCTCGCGAGCGAAAAGTGAAACAACGGAGAGTGTGCAGCCGTCAAAGAGGCCGTTGCATAGATGAATTTATGGTCTGAGCGAGCCTCCGCCGACGCGACGCTGTGACTTGGAAAGTTGTTATGAATTTCGAGCAGAATATATTCGGGAAGTTGCCGCGATAGAATTCGCCCGGCGACAAATTTATTCGCCGACGATTATTGAAAGTTACAACAACAACGAGGGAGGGAGAGAGAGAGAGAGGGGCTGTGTTTGCCACGGCCGAGTTTACGCAGCCGCGATCGACGAAAGTTGAGACAACGGCGATGTTGCCGCTTCAGCAACCCGGAGACAGTTATTAACACGCGCGCGACGCTGATTAGCAGGCTAAGAATGTTTTAGGAAATTTCTGTTTCACCGTGGAAATTTTCCGAAAACGTTTCCAAGTAGAATTTAATAATCTTGGATCGGGTAACAGCTTTGCTACAGAAACAACGATCGAAACTTTGGTTTTCAGTTAATTGCATGAAGTGTTCGTTAATTTCTCTGATGTTTCTATCTTTTTGTATCTCACTTATTCATTTTCTCATTTTTTCATACTTTTTGGAATTTTTCAGAGAACAGCATCGAGTATCCCGGTTCCAATTATTGCTACGTAAATTAGAATTCGTGGAATGTCCTCGCATTTATTGTGCACCATGTGGTGTTTTGATACAATGGTCAGCATTTATTGAACATTATTGCACATTCGAATATTTATCTGATGTAAATTAATTTGCACAACGAACACAAGTCGATCTTTATTGAAATTTAATTGAAATTTCAGTAAATTGCAATCATTTGCAACCCGTGTGTTTGACCAGTATCGACCGTTTAAAAATAAATGTTATTTTCCGTCTGTTCTGAAAATATGTATATTTTTTCACGACTTATATTCGACAAAAACAAAGTTTGAAAGTTCGGCGAACACGCGGACTGTTGAAACGGTATCGTCCGACGTGTCTGGTCATGACCTACTGATTCTACTTCTCACAAATTCTAGACACGCAAACTTGTCGGATCTTCGAAATCGATTATCTCGAAAACAAAAGTCTCGAACGAAAAACTTTTATTTCGTATTCTCGAATCACCCCCACCGCGGTTGCACCCTTAGACCATATATACTAATAGACCCGGCATAGGTATAGTATGTGTATAGGAAAACCAAGAATTCAGTGTCCGAAAGATGACGGCGTGTTTATAGGTATAAATGGTCTAAGGTTGCACCATCGATACCAGGTTTCAGATGAAGTTGAATGGTTTTGAGAGGGGCACATTCTGATGGTACATTTTTTTTTGTAGGTGGACGTGTAAAGGACATATGAAGGTCATTAATGTTTTTTTAAATGGAATCATATATTTTTTAATGCATCAGCCGATGCTCCTTCACATTCTTTACAAAAAAAGTATTAATCTATTTGTGTAAAAAAATCATTAGTTTAGGAGATATTTTAATTATAATTTGTTAGGAAATCTCGACTCTCTGGTCAATAATATGAATTCAATGTGATAATGTAGTAGGAGAGAAAGAATTCTCAATGTAAATATTTACATTTTTTGTGTTGGTAATTGAAAATGTAAATATTTACACTGATAATTCTTGCTCTCCTACTACATTATAACATTGAATTCGTAATATTGACCCGAAAGTCGAGATTTCCTAACAAATTAGAATTAAAATATCTCCTAAACTAATGATTGTTTTACACAAATAGATTAATACTTTTTTGTAAAGAATATGAACGAGCATCGGCTGATGCAATAAAAAGTATACGATTCCATTTAAAAAAAACATTAATGACCTTCATATGTCCTTTACACGTCCACCTACAAAAAAAATGTACACATCAGAATGTGCTCCTCTCAAAACCATTCAACTTCATCTGAAACATTGTTTGCTATGCGTAATAATAATGACGTAAATCTAGATGGCAAAATGTGGCGCCCCACCCTGTATACTCGGTAGATGCGATTAAGACGTTAAATTAGGAAAATGCAAAGTGGAGTAAAGCGATTTTCGCAAACTGACAAACTGGGGGTGGCCCTAAACCTCTGAAACTGAACTAAAGAATCGGCGGAACGCAGCCGTCGCGTCGGTGGTGGAAGAGCGAAGAGAAGTAAAAGAGTTGAGCCAGGAGGGAACCCGAAGAAAGAAACGGTCGAAGAGGGAGGGAGAGGGAGAGAGAAGAAACGAAACCGCCCGGGTCACTCGTTCGACTTTGCGAAATAAAAACTCTCTTTACGGGGAGCTTTTATTGCGGGCTCAACGTTTTTTTGTATCCCTTTCGTTGCACGCCACAGTGCCTTTCAATCGGTTCAACGAATACATAGTTTACCAATGGTCTCTTCGGGAATACCGCGTTTCCCTCTTCCCTAACAACTTCTATCTTCTGCCTTTCGCCCGTTTCTTCCCTCCTGTTTTCTCTCTGCCTCGACTCCTTTTTTTTTTCGCTTTGTCGCGGCAGAGAGAGTGGGAGAGGGAGGGGGGGGGGGAGCTTAATTCCTCTCATGGCTCGTTTTTTGCGCTTTCGCGGAACAGCGACCGTTAAACGGCTGTTCTTAAACAGATCTCTCGCGATTCGTTGATTCGTCTCCTTGTATTCTTTCTTAATTTCTTTTTCTGGAAAAGTAACTTAAATTGGGGAATTGTCTGAGGCGATTAAACTACCTTCACGATTAAATAACGCGGGGGAAAAAAACGTTTCCGAAGTAATTGGATCATTGTCTCCGGGACGACCCGGGGAGGCATAAGCTTTTTAGGCGACGCTGCTGCCGCTGCCGCTGCTGCTAACCGTGTACGTTTCCGAACTGTTTTCTACGAGATGGCTTTCTGATTACGGGAAACCGGGGGATCCCGGATAATTCGTCCGAGGGTTTTGTGTTTGACGACGTTGGATTCGTTTAGCCGGGGCAATTTGCAGTCGATTTATTTATCAAACGAGACGGATTTATCCTGTGCGGATCCTGGAGAATTTATGCAAGTAATATTCGTACGTAGACAGCAAAGCGAACGTATCTACGAATGTATTTGACGAAATTAATGTTAAAATTAGCCTAAAGCACAGCCGGCCACCGCACAAGAAAATCCAAAATATTCTCGAAACTAAGGAGTACGTTCGACTCTTCCACAAAAATGATGGTAAACCATGATTCTGTGAGCACGGACTTCCTAGGAACTTTGTAACTTTTGTTAATAGATGCCGCTCTAATCATTATAATTGAAATGCTTCGTTAGCCGGAGTGAAATTTATTATAGAAAGTACTTGTGAGTGTGGTGCTGAATTCCAGGACCTAGATCACACGTCATTTGGCAATGTCCAAAATATGAAGATGAACGCGATAAACTCATAGCAACTCTTTTACGTCACAAGTACTGGCTCCCGACATGTTATAAGGTTCTTCTTATGCGGCCCAGATATTAAAGGCCTGCTAATCATCTTTGATTTTATTAAGCGATGTGCAATAAAAATTTAATTTCATAAAATTAATGTAAACAAGCAGAAGCTACAATCTAGTCTAAGTTAAGTGGCGCGTTAAGATATTATATACTACGTTAATATGTTCATGTATTGTATTGTATATGCTACATAAACCATACCTGGTTTAAAGCAATAAATAAATAATTAATTAATATTCTCGAAACCATTTTGCTCGCGCTGCCACGACTCGAAAAATTCCGGAGCGTGCTATAGTCAATGTTCGTGAAACAACTGAACTGTTCATACGTCGTATCGTTTAGGCAATGGCCAATACTCCGAGTAAAAACACAAATACATGCTCCGCTCTCGTGGTTTACCGGTATTGTCGATTTCTGTCAGGTTTCATACAGCCAAACACGCAACATTATTTTGCGTGTTCAATCTAAAGTTCTGCTACCGTGTCGTAGTTACCATTGTACGATGCTTTAAAGTCCTCGAGCATTCTCTACGCATTCATGCATATGCATTGCAGGTGAACGCACAATGTACTGTCAATGAAACAGTACTTTACGTGAGACGTGTTCCAATTGCCTGTGAAATGACTGGGACGCAGATCTTTATGCAATTTTTATGCATCTTTTGATGCACACGTGAACGCTCCCGTTGACACGTATTAATGACCTTTCTATTTCATCATCATTTTTCATATTCAACGAATGTCATTTTTCTACTGTACTTAAATAACTAGAATTTTAGTTACTGATTTTCTATTTTACAATTATTTTAACTTGTATGCTGCTTCAGGGATGAATTAAACTAATTAATTTGTTCGTGGGTATATTAGTATCGATCCCCAGTAAATGTACTCTTGTTTTAAGTAATATCGAGATAATTATTTTTATTTTAATATTTATATAGTCAACGAGAGCCAAAGGAAAATTTCTCGTCGTGTTTGCCATCAACCGAGTAACGATGAACTTTTCTCTGGTAATTTGGTAATTAATTTTTAAAAGAAAAAACAGTTGTATAGTTGCTGGCAAGCTGAGGGGCGGAGGTGGGGCTGTCAAGAGCACTGATTGAAATGTGGGGTAAAGAAGCCTCGGGCGGAAGATTCGAGGGTAGAATATTGGAAGAGGTGGATGGGGGGAAAAGCGTGAGACGCGCAATTTAAACCGGCTAACAACGTACCACCAAAGAAATGATACTTTACCTTACGCGATAATATTTTAGATTTTGCTATTTTGAAGCCGGCAGCTTGGACACGAAATTTTGCACATCAATCTTTGCATGTTAACTATACTAACCCACTATCAACTATTACCAACTCTAGGAGCAGCTTTGCAACTTGAACATTAGGAAAAATCTGAAACGAATTTAATTTATACGACGTTAATAGCAGAACAAATTATTTCCTGTTTAGACACAGTCCTGAGGGTGAAGACACCCTTCCGAACAAGTCTTGATCTATCATATTATTTAAATGTTCAAAATTGACCTCCCACCCATAATTCCTAGAAGATTTATTTTTGGTAATATAGACATTTCAGATTACTACAATTCCTGATTTAAATTTTTTTTTCTATCTTATATAGCTTTCTAAATATTTAGTGTGATAAGTCAGAGGGTGTTTTCACCCCTAACACCATTTTTGAACAGATAAAAAAATTGTTCTGTATTTAATATCATATTATTTAAGTCATATTATTTAAATGTTCAAAATTTAGCTCCCACCCATAATTCCTAGAAGATTTATTTTTGGTAATATAGACATTTAAGATTACTACAATTCCTGATTTAATTTTTTTTTCTATCTTGTATGATTTTCTAAATATTTAGTGTGATAAGTCAGAGGGTGTTTTCACCCCTAAGACCATTTTTGAACAGGTAAAAAAATTGTTCAGTTTTTAATATTGTATAAAGTACTAAAAATTTTCAGAATTTTGTCTTGCCAAAGTTGCCATACCTGAACGAACGAATAAATATTTTGTTAAAAATACAAATCGGCGGCCGTCTTAAATTTCCGGTCAAACATGGAAGATGTTACGGTCGGTTTGCTGAAACAACGGTTAGTGCGCACTTGATTCGAGTGTGATTTCATTGGCGTTTTTCTGGATGTAATAAACGAGTGGTGTTTGCGGCGGTGTTCGCAATTAAACCGTATATAGGTATCGTACATACCGCATGTACCGAGTACACTCTAAGCGCAGAGTGCAGGTAAAGCCTGTTTGTTTTGGAAATTGCGTTAATTTGCCAAGCGCAGACCGGTTGATTTTGTGAGTGACGTTGCAATCACTGCGCAATCACCGGAAACGAACGAATCGCGGGGGCGAACCGCCGTGGCCATGTATACGGTTGTACTTTACCAATCGAATTCTTCGAATAGCGACACTGTGTTGTTGCAACTGCAAACGATGTTATGCGCTAGATTGGACCCAACGATGAAAAATCCGCATATTTCCAACTATCATCTAACCGCGTCACGGACAAGCATTCCTACGAGATTTTTACTAAAAAATTATCTCATTAGCGAACCCGTGGATTTTTATGCGAAATAAAAATATCCACCGATTGCAACAGACAGGAACCCCGTAGACTAACCCTCCATGGGAAAGCACGATTTTTCCAGCACCCTGGATCGTTTATGTCCTAATATTTTTATCTGTTCTAGGTTATTAAAAATTCATCAAAAATTTCTGGAATAATTATTGAAATCTCTATTTTAACACTTAGACTCTGGGTCGCCACTAAAACTTGCTCTACCATTATTCACAATATTGTTTACATTATTAAATACGGTGCTATCTAATCAATTACTAAACATTTGTATGAGGTATTATATCAATTTTTCATATCCACAAAATGAAAAAAAAATCATATAGAATGGAATTATTCTAGGTCGGAAGAAATGTTTAATTTTCGAGTTAAAATAGCTCCGAGTGCAAAGGGTTAATATATAATCGATGGACGTCAAATATTTAAAGTATTAATGGGAAAAAATAAATATTGGTAAGAAAGACTCAGGTTGACCACGGTAATTATTTCTCTCAATAATTTTAAGAAGCTACGAATAATATATTCGAATTCTATTTTGCGTTTCACTTACTCATTTTCAGCTAATCACGACAAATATCTCATTATTCTCGTCAGCTACGCTGTATAATGCTTGTGTTACGTGATAGTACAATGTTTTGTCGAACAGTCTGCTACCCTGTTTTGTCATACCGTCCACTTCATGGTAGAAAAACACACGGAGTCACTTAAACGAGCAGGTTACGAGTGAAGTTAACATACGTCTAAAAAGATTAATAAAAACTGATTCGCGTAAGCTACTTATCTTATCAACTGTCTGTCTGAAACGCAGCTTTTTACAAACATTCAAGTACACCGTTGTTGCCCGTGTAATTATTACGAAAGTGCTGATAAAATTATGAAAATTATAAATTTGATCGAAACTTCATCGAAGTTTAATTCGTTATTATAATACGATGATTTTGTGTCGACCAATAATAAAATAAAATATATGCCCGTCCCGCTTATGATGTAGTCGATTGATTTGATAATTAGCATTTTGCAGAAGTTAAGTTATGAATACATTATCCTGTAAAACATCGTTGTAATTACAATGCTGTAGGTAGACAACACCATGTATCACAGAGTGGAAGGGTATCATAAAATTTAGGGCGTCATCCTGGCTATTAATCACCTATTAATTGGCAAGAAAAGATGTTCGTCATCCTACGAAATTAGTTGATCTTGAAGAGTCTCTAGAGGAGTTAAATACCGCCCCTCACTATTTATAATTAATGAATATCCGTCCGCAACATGATCTACAACGTTGCACGCTTTTTTTTTATCAAATATTAGCACCAACATTTTGCATGGACACTATTAAACGTACAAATTTCTACTTCGACACCAAAAATTAATAATCTCAAAATACGCAAAGATAATCAAAGTACAATCTTTATTCTTTCAACGCAAGATAAAAATTTTCATTGTTATTGGAAACTGATGCTAATTGCATTATTGTTACGTGACAGTGAAATATCTCTACGATAACTGTGACACAGTCACAGTTCGAGTAACGTATCGGAATCCTAGATTCGCAACACACAGAGGCTGAAGTGGACACGTGTAACTTATTTTTCAATTTGTACCAACCACCGACGACCTTATCCAAGGGTATGGTTTTTGCGGAATCAATCACACGTTATTTGCTGCCACATGTCACCTCCGTTAGCAGAACAGACAGAAAGACTGACGACAGACATGAAGAACACGGGAAACGGCGCGGAGGAAATAGGGGGAAAGGATCAGGATTAAGAAAAAGAGAGATTTACTCGTATCAAACTCGAACACACACACCAAATCCCGAGGAAAAATGCGGTTTCCCCAAATGGTTTGCGAGCGGAGCACTCGTGTATTCTTCAAGAATACTACTTGTATTTCCAGAACGATACAATTGTAAATCTGTGTGTCCAATGTCTCGCCTCTAAAATATACTATTCTGAAGAACATCAACCTAATTTCAATCAAAACATTAAAACACTGTTTAAGCTGCAGTGACTCTGCTTCGCCAAAAATCGTGATTAGCATTGAAATCAATATTAACCCTTAGCGCTCGGATGGCGCCTTTGAGGCACCACTGAAAATTGCTGTGCCATTCTTAAAAATATTGTTCAGATTATTATTTTTGTTCGTATTTAATAAACTACTAGACATTTACATATTACGTGAGATATTATATCAGTTTCGTATGCAAAAAATGAGAAAAAAATGGTATAGAATGGAAATATTCTAGAATGGAAAAATCTTTCGTTTTTGTGTAATTTCGCACTACGTATAAGGGATGGCATTAAATTTCTTGGTAGAATGTATGTTTTTAATATTTCGAATGAATAGTCACAGAAAAATTACAAAATAATTGAGACACACATGAAAGTTTGATTTAACCCTTAGCACTCGGATGGTGACTCTGAGGCACCACTGAAAATTGCTGTGCCATTCATAAAAATATTGTTCAGATTATTATTTTTGTTCGTATTTAATAAACTACTAGACATTTACACATTACATGAGATATTATATCAGTTTCGTATGCAAAAAATGGTATAGAATGGAAATATTCTAAAATGGAAAAATCTTTCGTTTTTTAGTTAAAATAGCTCCGAGTGCAAAGGGTTAACACATTATCAAATAGCGATTATATGGGAGTAATTGAAAGTCTACAATTCATAAGGATTTATAAATTAAATTGTTTAATAGCAGTAATAAGTGTTCACACCCATATGCGACCGTTGTCTAACAATTTCTTCCAGAATGCTGATTAAATAAAAACAGTTCAAGTACCTCTGATATAAAAGCACCATGAAAAATGCAATTAATGGGCGTTCACACCGAATCGAAGCAAAAACTACCAGCCTGTAAGCGAAGGGTATGAAAATAAAGAATTTTCCACGGACTCACGCGATCATAGTTCCATCAGCGTCGCATCGAGGCGGCGCGGCGGCGTAGTCGTTCGAGGCTCGTGTTCGATAAGATCTCGATCGAGCTATTTTATTTTTTTCGAAAATTCCCTCGGAAGGCACGACGACGCGACGTGGTTCGTTGGTTCGATGTTTAGGTGGGCCATGCGTTGAACCTTAACTGCGCGGACGTGTTTTACGTTGAAAGAATCAAAGGGTAGATTACAGCAGCAGGGGGTGGGGGGATGGAGTTCAGACTAACCTTCTCCACAGCAATTTACTTTGAAATCATTTACCCTCCTACCGGTGAGTGATAGAACGGGCCCGGGGTAACAAAGGAGTAAGAGTGGGAGAGTGGGAAAGAGAGAGAGAGAGAGAGAGCGAGAGAGGGAAAGGGGTGGTCGATCCACAAGTAGAAAGACGAAAAGAAAAGAGGGTGCGCGGCAGTCCGGAGCTTTCGAAAAATTACGCCAGTAAATTTCCGTGGCAACTACCATCATTTACTTAAACTTCGTGGCATCGGAGCTATTGCGGGCTGGAGATAGAAGCCTTCTTGCGGAATCGCTAGGACAATTGTTTTACCACCTCCGGGGGGTAAGTAGACCTACCGAAGCGGTACGAAGCCATCCCGAGATGTACGGTAATTGTTTGCAATTATTGGCTCGCCTGGGGCCAACTTTGGGATCATCTCAACATGCCCAGCAAATTGTTGCCACCGCTATCCTCGCTTCTATTCTGCGTTTCTTGCGCCCCCTCTGCTTCCCTCTCTCCCTCGTCACCCTCTCTCTCTCTCTCTCTCTCTCTCTCTCTCTCTCTCTCTCTCTCTCTCTCTCTCTCGCTCTCCTTTTAGTATACCGCGAATTTCCTTCCTCCGCCCTTTCTTTACTTACGCCTCGCCCCTCCCGGCACTAGTTAAACGACTGCTTCGTACCTTGTCAGTTGACAAAATTGAACTCTATCACCTCGTTCGTTCCAATCCCCGTCGAATCGATCGTTTCACTTACCCCTTGGCGCTGATTGCGCCGCATTCAAAGAAACATTGTCGTCCTCGAAATTGGATTTGAATATTGCAAAATTAATTTTCTTCCGAGCGCTATTCGGCCGGACTAATGGAGTGTCGGCTCCTCTGATCGCTACGGCTCTTTGCCAATTTTATTGGCAAACATCGGTGGCTTACGAGATACTTTCACTTCGACGATCAATCGATTCCGATGGTTACCTTAGAAGTCGCGTTTCAGAATCTTTATTCGCGATCCTGCAGAAAAACGTCGGATCTTCGTGCAAAATAAAAAATTGTCCAAGTCAATGGTATGAAGCCGCGGTTAAACTTATTCGATAACTTTATAAATTTCAATATGAATTATTTCGTATCTATTATCACCTTAATTTTAATTTTGACATTCGTTCGCAGATAATGTACAGGATCTAAGGAAATGTTTGGTCTTGGCTGCCATAGGCGTATTCTACATCTTCGGGGATCGATGAAGATCTGTAAAAAAGAGTTGCCGCAAAATTGTCCTTGATCTTGAATCTCAAGGTTAAATATTTTTTTAATTGCATGATGCGTATAATATAATGAAAAAAATATTTGGCCTTGAAATTCAAGGTCAAGGACAATTTTGCGGCAACCTTTTTCTTCTATTTGTAAGGAATAAGCCTTCTTTTTACAATTCGTCGGCAATTGTAATTTTACAATTCTTCTGTTCTTTGCGATTCTCTATTTTATAAATTTACCTACACATAGGGTTGTCTGTTAATACACACACGTACATACACACAATACACACATACATCATTCGTACTTTAACCCTATAAAATTGAACACCAAACATTTGTTTACACCTTGTACAAATAAAACCCCCGACTTCTAAAATTCGAAGCATTTTACTAAAACTGTTTATCTCCTTTAATAAAACAGATAAAAGTAATTTAATCGAAACAACAACAGCCAATTGAAACATCGTGCAATCGCGTTACGCCTCTTCACCATGTAGATAATTGTCAATCAATCTTAAAGAACATAGAACACAGAGGCGTGAAAGTGGCTCAACGTCATAGAAAATTTTGTTTCCCGCAGGCTGAAGCGTCTCGAGACGTTAAAGGGTTGAAGCACCAGCCTGGGGGGTGGCAGGAGGAAGAAATCAATCAAGCAGAATTTATTTGATCGAGGATGTGGGTTAGACGGTCTATCTATAGCTAGGCAACAACGCCTCTCTACGCTCCGCTCCGCGCCGCCGTGGCGAGGCAGCAAATCTTCGCTGGGAGAAGATTCAAGACGCAAAACGGATGAAGGTGGTAGCTTTCGCCTTGAGATACGACGATACATTCTCCGAGCGTGGTCGTAGCATTAGGATTAACATTCGACCGAGCTAACTACCAGCCAGACCAGGATTCTCCAGTGAAATTTACGGTAACTTCGTGTTAAACGATAAAACCAACAGCGGGCGGCTTCTATGGGAGGAGAGAAAGGGAGACAGTGCGCGCGAGGAGAGAATGAGGGAGTGAGAGAGAGAGAGAGAGAGAGAGAGAGAGAGAGAGAGAGAGAGAGAGAGAGAGAGGAAATATGTATGCGTGTATATATTTGCATGACTGAGAGAGTCGGCGAGGCTCAGGAGAGAAAAGGACGGGACGAGAGAAAGGACATGGTTGCGGGCTCTTGCCTCTAGTATGTGCACACTGCGAGTATACTATACGCGAGAATGGTAGGTATAATAACGAGGCCCTCAATATTCATGGTGTACGACATACCCGCGCAAATTTAACCCATCTGTACACCCTTACCCTCGTTCGCCCCGTGTTTCTCTTCTCTTTCACCCTCCTTTTCCCTCTCTCTCTCTCTCTCTCTCTCTCTTTCTCCTCTCCCTTCTCCTCCCTCTGTCACCCTCTTCTTTTTTTTAAACCCCTCTCCTCTCCTCTTGCTCTCGTGTAATTTTCTACGTCGACTTTCTTTCTCGCTTCGTGCCCGCATTACGCGCGTTCACGTCCTCCCTTCGACATCGACACATTTCAATTATGCACCGCGAATATTTACCGTGACCTATGCGTTCAGTTTGATCAACCGCTTGCGCGTTTAAGATCGTCGACACTGCAAATTCTACCGGTTTCGGTTTACCTTTGCCCTGGAATTTTGTAAACGATGAGCCCTATCTCTCTCTCTCTCTCTCTCTCTCTCTCTCTAGCTTTCAACGCTCTGCGCGGTTTACTGGATGAGGCTTTTTAATAGTTTGTGCAAACTGGGGCTCCGAAGTCATAGAGACACGTTCTAAATATTTTAGAACTGCATCTCTGAAGTTCCAAAATATTTACAACAGTTTCTATAAGCTTCTTTGACTCTTAATATTTGATGATGTTGAAAATTAATTTACATTAGAATTTGCAATGGAGAATTGAATATGATGTTATTAAAATTTGCTTTTTCGTATACATATGTATATTGTACAGTTGGAATTTCATTTGCATATAAAATGGTTTATTATGGTACAAAATGTGCAAATTAATTTATTGCACATTGTAACCTTCGGTAAAAAGAAAAAACTAAGCAAGGAAAATGAATAATTTGGTTCGAGCATTTGGTGGATAAAATTTTGTTTGAACATCACGACCGAAAAATCCACTATTCCCTTTCATTTGTAAATGAAATTTGCCGGAGTCCAGCGAAGATTTTGTTACCTCCAACTAGAAGGAATTTCACAATATATTTTTCTTCATGCTAAAAGAAAGTGCAAAGAAAAAGAACCGTCAAGTTCTCAACTCTTCCTTCAGCCTTCAAGTTCAAAGAAAAACAGTGCCAAAGGTTTCAGTTTTCCTTTTAACCAGCAAGTTCAAAGAAAAAGAGTATTCAATTTTTTACCCTTTCTTTTAACCTTCGAGTTGAAAGAAAAAGCTTTTTTTTGTCATTTCTTTGGAGGTGTCAACAGAGTGGATGACTCTATGCAGCTAAACATTCTGTCAGGGGGACATCGTGCTACGCAATAATAATTTCCAATAATGACGTGGACAGTATTAATTTAATTTTTTTACCATAAAATACAATACCGTGTCACACATGTGCGAAGCTGATAACGAATACGGTGAAGGTATCAGAAAAACATACTGTGGCGTAGAATAATGAGAAGAGATCAAGGTTAGAAAAATGTTCGTGTTTATAGAAATGTATAGCGACTATTAAGTTAGTGGAAAATAATATTTGAAGATGGCAGCGAGATGAATTCTATTCTACCAAGCTCCTCGGCGCCAGTGTGTAAGAATAACACTTGGTGGATGGGCAAGGGCGTCGGGGATTTGTCTGGGACTATCTAGAATCAATTCAGTTATAGTAGTCGACCCCTCGAAAGTAACAGCGTAGGGAACCTCAACCCTTATCCGCGCCGGTCTGTCGGCTGTGTCAATAGCTGATAATATTAGCGGCACCTATTTCACGCCGCTGTCATATATTAAAGTGCTGAATGCCTCGGCCACATCTACTATTTTTCGGCTAGATGTTCCCTCGGTTCGAACAGTGATCGAAATGTAACCAACCGGCCATAATAAATGGCGCGACAGCGAGACCAAATATCTTGTGAAAGAAAGCCAAGGATGCGAACTGATGTGACCCAGTGTTATTTTTACAGACAGTTTCTGACAAAAAATTTCGTTCGAAAATAAGTACAATAACAATAATAATGCGGTTCCTTTAATATTTTAATAAACTGACGAGGGGTTGAGCTGGACGGTGTTTTGGAAATGCTGGGTGAAAATGGACCCACGCTCCGTTTAACTATTATTTGGGTAACAGAGCCTGGGTCCATTTTGACCCAGAATTTCCAAAGCACCGACCAGCTCAACCCCTCATCAGTTTATTAAAATATTAAAGGAACTATATGACGCTGCTTTGGAAATGCTGGGTAAAAATGGACCCAGGCTCTGTTACCCAAATAATAATTAAGCGGAGCGTGGGTCCATTTTGACCCAGCATTTCCAAAGCACCGACCAGCTCAACCCCTCATCAGTTTATTAAAATATTAAAGGAACTATATGACGCTGCTTTGGAAATGCTGGGTAAAAATGGACCCAGGCTCTGTTACCCAAATAATAATTAAGCGGAGCGTGGGTCCATTTTGACCCAGCATTTCCAAAGCACCGACCAGCTCAACCCCTCATCAGTTTATTAAAATATTAAAGGAACTATATGACGGTGCTTTGGAAATGCTGGGTCAAAATGGACCCAGGCTCCGTTACCCAAATAATAATTAAACGGAGCGTGGGTCCATTTTGACCCAGCATTTCCAAAGCACCGACCAGCTCAACCCCTCATCAGTTTATTCAAATATTAAAGGAACCATATGACGGTGCTTTGGAAATGCTGGGTCAAAATGGACCCAGGCTCCGTTACCCAAATAATAATTAAACGGAGCGTGGGTCCATTTTGACCCAGCATTTTCAAAGCACCGTCCCGCTCAACCCCTGATCAGTTTATTAAAATATTAAAGGAACCATATGACGGTGCTTTGGAAATGCTGGGTCAAAATGGACCCAGGCTCCGTAACCCAAATAATAATTAAACGGAGCGTGGGTCCATTTTGACCCAGCATTTCCAAAGCACCGTGCAGCTCAACCCCTGATCAGTTTATTAAAATATTAAAGGAACCATATGACGGTGCTTTATTTATTTGGGTAACGGAGCCTGGGTCCATTTTGACCCAGCATTACCAAAGCCCTGTCCAGCTCAGCCCTTCATCGGTTTATTAAAATATTAAAGGAACCGCATTTTTATTTGGTTCCACGTAACAGATGCAGAACATTTTCGTTTTGCATAAAGACGCTTAAACTTCGCAAAACGATTTTCGCGACGCGCTCGGGGGCCAAATAGATACACGCATGTTTCGAAGTTCGTGTATTCGCAGTAACTCGATGGAATTGTGGAAAATTGACGCTTTCTCTCCGGCCGGAAGCGACAATACTTTCGCGAGTAGGCGGCGACCCCTCCGCCGGATTTACCGTGTGGAAAAAATCCAATTTGACGTGCCGATTCCGCGACTTAACCTCTTAAACTTGCCCCGGCAGATATTCATAACTTTTACACTTACACAGACGCCATGACCTGAAAAATAACTCGAAAACACGCGTCGCGATCATACTTCCGCTAGAATAATTCCCACTGGATTCGAAGGAAATCGAGAACGATAAGAAGAGAGCAGCCTCTGTACAAGAATACTAAATTGAAAATTATCGACACGGCGATAGCAACAAACGATAAACCGCGCGATTTCTGCTTGTTCCCAGAAACTCGTTTTCTCGAATTCGTACAATTAGCTGGCGGCCGTACAATAGAAAGCCAAGGCCGCGCGTAATTTACCGCGAGTGAACGTTAATTAAAGTAATATTCCAGAAACCGGAAATTAAGTCGGAAAATTCTTAAACGGTGTCGTGAAATTCGTTGCGCGAAACCGCTGGTTTAGAACAACCCTTCTTAAGGGTCGCGAAACACTTAAGGAGATATGCCGTCTTTATTATTCCATAAAAATAAGACACTCCGCGCAGCGAATGATCATCCTCGATCTTTTAGTATTGTCTGTTTCTCTCTTTTATTGCTCATCGACCTTACGAGGCGCTTTGAATCTCATTGTTGAAGTATTCAAGTGGAAGTTGCATGGACGGCCATTATACTTACAAGCGAGCTTGTTTCGATCGACTGCAGCTTCCAGAAATTTGACTATTAAAAATGTTCTGTTCGATGGAAAATTACGTCAACGAATGATAATCAACTAAGAAAAACAGGAAAAAGATATCAGCTATTTTTCTTACGTAATAATCTCTCAACACAAATTTTCTAGCCTTACAAACGAAATGATTGTGCTCCACAGAGAATGATGGGAACGTACAATAATTAAAATTTATACGTTCTTTGAACACTCTCTGATACATCACGAGTAATCACCAAAAGTTCCAAATCCACGAATCGGTAACAATAAATATTTTCGAACGACGTATTGTCCGCCGATATAAAACGTGTAACAGTTCGACGATGTCGTTTTCAATTAATTTAAATAAGAATAATGCACACTCTGGAGAGCAACGAGCGTCGCACATAATTTCTTCTGGGAAGTTCGGGGGAGGCTGCTTTTACATAATTTATTCGGCATCACATTAATGCAGGGAAGCATGCGTTATGCATGTACACAGTACATCCTCTGTGTACCGAATTTCCATTTCTAGGCTATAAAACGCGAAGAAATCTAAGGTCTCCTTGTGTTCTCGTGTATCAAAAGCGGACGCGGAGAGACAGAGAAATAGAGAGAATCGGGCGTTCTCTTTCGAACGATACTTTTGAAAGCTGCTCTTTACCGGTTTCGATTCGCCGGTCTGGCCACGATAATAGAATTCAGCCCTATAATCCTGTGTTTGACGAGACCCGTTCGAGATAAAAAGATGGCGAAACGAGGCTCCAAGTGGAGAGACTGATAAAAATGAAAAAAAAAAGAACTGAGAAAGATAGAAGAGAGGAGGAACATCGTCGCGGGAAAGACAAAACGTCGGCGAAGAGGGTGCGAGGATGGAAAAAGTAGGTGGAGGATAGACGAGACGGGGAGAAAGGAGCTTGTTTTCTCGAGAGATAAAAATGTTAATTTAAAAATAAGGCGCTAGTTGGGATTAATAGGGTAATAAAAAGACTCGTTCCCCGAAAGCATTTTTCTTTCTCTCCTCTTCTACTGTGTTTCCGTCTTCCGGCTGTCCCCGGCTATGAAATGGGATAATTTAGAATTATTGCAAATTAGGAAGCCGGAACAGTACGTTGTTTGCGAATCATAAAGCTAGCCCCGCGGGACACGTCGAAGATCGGATAAAGGGGTTGAACCGCTCCTCCTGGGACGACATCTACGACACCCAGTTCATTACAATGAGTTACAGGATATTCAACTTATTGCGCGAACGGTGCTTGTTGGTTACGCCGATAAACTTGCGCGGCGCGTGGTAGGTTATTCGCGATGCAACTGCATTCATTCGGTAGATCGTGAATACGTGAGTTTATCGCGAGTGTGCTTTCAATTATGGATTTGGAATTATGTCTGCAGGAAGGAGTGGGTGTAACATGTCTAATAACTAGACTCCGAATTTTATGCATTTATGGCAAAAACTCGCGCTTACCGGCCTAGAGTCGATGACGTACATCGGCTGCTCCCACCCGGCTGGGCAGCGCGAGTCCTGTCCGGACCTGTCCCGTAGCCGACTCTACGTCATCGACTCTCGGAGCACTAGTTGCCCAGGCCTGATTTCATTGCCGGCAAAAAAATAGTAGAATTTATCGTGTCTGATTGGGTGGTTAATTTACTCTGAAGCCTTATATTCAGACTCTGGATTTTATGCATTTATGACAGAATTGAGTTTATGCAAAAAATTAGGAGGCTTTGAGTGTATTAATATATTATTTTCAGTATATTAAAGTTGTTAGTGAAAAATATAAATTTATATTTCGCTCCTGTGTCTTGCAATTGACGCACAAACTTTTTATTTTGCAAATTTAAAAAATAGAAAAACGTCATGCTGAGCGTTTGTGCATAAACTAACGATTTCATTTGGATCAATAAATTATACCTGAAATTTTAAATCATTCTACGCATTATATTTAAAAAAAAAATTCTTGAGAAACAGGCCATTTAATTAGAGCTCCCCCTTGAGATGAAATCTCAGTTGATTATAAAATATAGGAAAGAGGAAACGGACGAACACAGAACAAACGTCGATGGTACACGCGTGAGCAGCTCGATGTTCGTGTCATCGAGTAAATTGGTTTAAACGCACCGAATTTTTGCCGAGTCGACGACGACGTGTCAAACGGTACCGTGTGTCGTCGATAATAGGAAAGCACGGGTGCCGTATCAATTTTTAGTAACACGAGGCGAAGTTACGATCGTGCTCGCGTTAAGCTCGCCAGGATGCGGGGCGTGCTCGCGTACATAAATAGTACCGGGAAATATTTCCTTTATAACCGGAACGAGAAATTTGACGGCGGTATCGGCGAATGGTCGTGCGCGATAGAAAATAAACGGGCGTTTGATAAAAACGCGGCCGCTTTATACCGTTCAACGTAAATTGCTCCATTATGACGAGGCAGAACATCCGGAGGCGGCGCGTAAATCAAAATCTATAAAACTTGTTCCCGGGGAAACTTTGTTAACGATGTTGTTACGATCTGACGGGGGAGAACGCGCGAGCCTCGCTTCGCCTCGATTCGCCTCGCCTCGCCTCGCCTCGCCTTGCCTCGCCTGGCCGCAGTCTTATTTTTCCTATCACCGCCACGCGTTATCGAAGTCTCAGGTGCATTTTTATATTTCCTTCCAGACTGAGAGAAAAGTTGTAACAACCCTAGCCCTCGGGGGAGCGCACCGCGCGAGTCCACGAAAAGTGACTTCTCGTATCTTCGTATACCGATGCCTCCGTTGTTGCGAACGCTGCGCCACGTCGCGTCGGCTGGCTATATGGCAGAACGCTTCCTAAGAAAATGACGAAAAAGGAGAAAGCAGAGCCGAAGAAGAACAGCAACGAGCCTGGATAACGGGGATCGGGATGAAACTGCAGAACCGAGGCTCCGGTTCTCCTCGGACGCTCACGGTTAGGTCAAGCATTAATTGCAACTGCTCCAACCCTTTGCCAACTGTTTTTTCTCTTTTATTTTAGTACTTGCTTCGAAGGCTGAACTTTACTTTCCGAACCCAGAAATTTTCGATTATTATACGTCTTATCTTGTTGATTTCGGCGAGAAAACTCCTATATGGAAGTCCCAGACCGCGGAAACCACACGTTTTTAAGTTATGAGCATGTAAAGTTGACTAATTTTCATTGTTTCACATCAGACAGTGACAGGTATGGGCGCCGCCATATTGGTAAGTAGGGAGCTCCTTGCGTGTAGTGACTCAGTGGCGACGCTAGATGGCAGCACTAGCGCGCAACCTGATGAATTCTAATTTCTTGTTTTACAGTGTACCAAAATGGCTACCGCAGAGTTTAATTTTTGTTCTGTGTTAGTACTGGGTTAGTTCTGGGTTAATTGTGGGCTAGTTTTAGGTTAGTTCCGGTTAGGTTGTATTTTGATTTTGTAATTGTAATTCTAAAAAATTTTGATATCATGGTGGTGTGAGTTGTGAATGTAAGAGCTTTGAAATTTTTGTGAATAAAAAGTAGTTGTAATTAATTTTATAGAATTGGGAAAGAGAGTAGTTGTAGTTGTTTGAGATTGTGTCTGGGTAAGGTCTGGGTTCGTTCTGGTTAGATTGTGTATCGGGTTTGTAATTGTTAGCATGAAAAATTTGGATATTTTGATTGTGTGTAAATGTATGTTATCGGCATTGCAGAGTTGTGGCGCGAAGTGCGGTGCTACGTGCTACGCGATAATGTGCCCGTAACGTGTGCGATATGGGGGCGCCACTGAGTCACTACACGGGAGAGCTCCCTACTAACCAATATGGCGGCGCCCATACTTGTAACTTTCTGAGGTGAAACGATGAAAATTAGTCAACTTTACATGCTCATAACTTAAAAACGAGTGGTTTCCGCGGTCTTAGACATCGAATTTGATGTTTTGTCGACGAAATGTACAGGATTAGATATATAATAATCGAAAATCTGTGGGTTCGGAAAGTAAAGTTTACCCGCTTCAAATAATTCGGCCCCAATTAGGGCAGTCCACTTTGAAATTTTAGCATCCCCCATCTCCAGCAATGCAAGACAGTAGGACCATCACAGCTTGGTATGTCTTCGAAAGGGCCGATTAGGGCAGTCTACTTGAACTTTTAGCATCTCCAGGAACGAGGCACAGCAGTTTCGATTAGAACGAGGTGGAGATCCAATTTAAATCCTGGGTCCTTCGATGCCCTCGAATGTCCTCGTACGTTGAAACGCTTTCTCTGGCACGCATGCTACGAAAGGACTGACTGGTCCCGGTGAAGGCAGTCTAGTTTAACTTTTAGCGTTCCCAGCCCCCAGCAATGAAAGAAAGTAGCGGATGGATATCTGTACACTAGGTTTGTTTCTCTTCGGAGCCATCGGCCTCGGTGTTACGAGGACGTATACACGCCGCGGCTGGAATACGGCCCCGAATACGGCCATAAGAAAGGAATAACATTTTCGTGTTCCAGGGAAACGAACCACGAGCTGTTTGGTATTCAGACCGCAATCGGCGCTATCTGTTTATTTCGAAACAACCGCGTCTCCGGGAGTCCCCCGGCTACATTTCTGCCACTCTCACTGTTCCCTCCTATCTGGCTTTCTTTTTTGCGCCTACTCTACCCTATTCTATCCGTATCTAGATCTTTCTTTCTTTCTTTCCTAGGAGCGGTTTTCCGCCTACGTATCTTTGTTAAAAATTGATCAGTTCGACGAAACCGAAGAAACACGTAGACCGATGCTTGGGGACATAAGCGAATATCGAATAGCCGTCGCCTGACCCTCGATTGGGAAGAAAAAGGAATGTTAGGCTGGAAATTTACTTTAGAGAAATTTCGTTTTAATCTCTTAATGATTCTTTTTCATTTGGAGGATTCTAGTGGCAGTATCAAGGAACCGTGTATTTAAAAAATCTTCAACAACACTAAGGTAAAAAATAAACAGTTTATTTACCTTACTGCGAAGCATGACACCGAGTTACTGTTGTCTGAGAAATTCCCTTTCTTTCCGCAAAGAGTTTTACGGTCTCTTGAGAGCGCTGTGTGAAAGGCAAATTTAAAATAACAAAGGGATGTTACAAAGAGAACTACATTGTTGCGTCTGGCTCGAGACAGTGCAATTTTTCCATCCACCCAATCTTCGTTTTTTTTTATTCATCGCAATGTGTATTTAAATTTGTAAATTGCATCTGCGTAGAGGAATATGTTTAAAATGTTGCAAAAATTATTGTTACGACAGTTTTGTGTTTTCCTGTATTATTTTGTTTCGATCTATGATTTTTACGGGTGTTGCATTGAATTTGTTATATTTTTCCTGATTTCGAATCGGATTGCATATTGTGCATCGATAAGTAGTCGAGAAGCTAAATTTCAATTCCAGATGGCGCAGTTGATGTTTATCCAGCTGTCTGCCTGTACTTGAGCCAGTTTTCGAAACATTGATCTCCTTTCCTCGGCCGGTGTGTTCCTAGTTGCTCGCACGTACGTATTGACGTTTATATTCTGTCGTCGTTGCTCAAACACGTCCTATTGCTGTTATAAAATTTATCAGCCTGACAAAATCGAACGGACACGTAAAGAAAGTGTGCAGCGAGAAACCCTCAGAAATACTGCAAATAGATGCTATCCTGTAGAAACCGATACTTGTTCGCCACTTTAACACTCGATCGGGACAGCTCTCGAGACCATTCGGATCACGCAATATCCTCCACCTCTATCTGCTACAGAGTTCGCGAATATTGTAGCGGAAGCTGCGCAAATCAGATTTCAAACTTTATCCACCATGCGTTTCATACTATCCCTTTATTTATATTTACGTCGTGAAAATATTTTCTCAAAAATATTCGTTCGTTTTGTTTTCAGGAATATTACAGGACAAGATTAAAAGTGATTCTGAAAATCGAACCGAACGACTTGAATTTCTCTGAGCTAAGTTTACAAAATGCAACATTTCACAATATAATATTTTTCTCTAACTCATTTGCTATGTTTTAAAATTTCCAGTTTAAATATGCATTATATTCCACAATGTCCTATTTTTCTTTAACTCTACTATTTCTTAAAAATTTCTAGTTTAAATATGCATTATATTTCATAATATTAATTTTTTTCATTAATATCCAGCAAAACTGAAAGAACATTTGATGAAATAAAAAATGCTGTGTCATTTTCAGCTCACTAAAGTTATTTAAAGAGACATTAATTTTTCTGAGGTAAGTTTACAAAATGTAACATTCCACAATATCCCATTTTTCTTCAACTCTACTATTCCTTAAAATTTCCAGTTTAAATATGTATTATATTTCACAATGTCCTATTTTTCTTTAACTGTACTATTTCTTAAAATTTCCAGTTTAAATATGCATTATATTTCATAATATCAATTTTTTCCATTAATATCCAGCAAAACTGAAAGAACATTTGAAGAAATAAAACATGCTGTATCATTTTCAGCTCACTAAAGTTATTTAAAGAGAAATGAATTTTTATTTTGCTTACAAATCCATAGTCTAATAATTGATAAAATAAATTGTTTATAATTAGCACTAGTCAAGGGACCGAGTTAATAGGCACCTGGAAGCTGAATCATTGAAACGTATCTGAACTGAACGAAGTGTCAGCAATTAGCTGAACGAAACATGAAAAGTTAATAAAATATATATATCAATAGTAACATTAGAATGTTCGAATAGGCGTAGAACCGTATCGATGAATTCGTTCCTGGCGTCGCGTCGCGTCGGCCGCCGCGTAATTCCAATTCGGGTCGTAAAACGAAACCGTAAAGAGTCTTGTACGTACGAATGGCCAATAGTTTTCGCAGGCCAGGAACTGAAACCTAAATATCGAAAGACGGAAAGAGCCAAACTTGTCCGTTGAACTTGTAAGAAGCCACTGGAAGTCCATGCACGTGACCAGAGAACCAACATGTGCGGTGAAATTATTGTCCACAAACCGTCGAGCGTTTCCCCGAACGAAGAAAGAAAGACAGAAGTACGAAGAAAAAGAGGCAGAAAGAGATATAGTATACAGGGAGAGGACCGGTAGCAAGAGCTCACGTTCTGATTAAATTCTCGAGGAATTTAGGTGATTGCACGTTGATTCGATTGAAGGCATTTCATAGACGAACAGTCACGAATAAGGGTTCAATGAAGGCGCGTTTGTCAAAGGAAACTATCTGGATCTAACGTTCCCGTCAGAACGGATCGCCACGACCTCACCCGAAACGGGTCAATCATTTATTTATCGTCTGTGAAACGCCTTTATCGCACCGACACGTGTTATATTAGTACTCAAATCATCGAGTGTATAATTATTTATTCATTTGTACTTTATCGCTGTGAACCATTTATTATTCATATCGTACGATTGGCAATCGAATTTTCTACTAGAAAACAATCGGGAAGCTGTGCAGATTAAATAAAGTTTATTCACCCTTTGCACTCGGAGTTATTTTAACTCAAAAACGAAAGATTTTTCCATTCGATACAATTTTTTTTTTATTTTTTGCATATGAAACTGATTATCTCATGCATGTAAATGTCCAGTAGTTTATTAAATACGAACAAAAATAATAATGTGAACAATATTTTTAAGAATGGCATAGCAATTTTCAGTGGTGCCTCAGAGTCGCCATCCGAGTGCTAAGGGTTAAATCAAACTTTCATGCGTATCTCAATTATTTTGTAATTTTCCTCAAATAGGTGTCTTCCTACAACACAAACTTTAATTACAAATACTTTCTTGATACACGGTAACATATTCTTCTGCGACTATTCATTCGAAATATTAAAAACATACATTCTACCAAGAAATTTACTGCCATCCCTTATACACGCAGAGCGAAATTTAATTTCGTCCGTTACAGAGTGACATTTCATTTCACCCATTATATAAGAATTCATATTTCGCTAAAGTTAAAAGACAAATGATGAAAGATGAATTACCAGTATAAAAATGAATGAACAAAAAGCGAAGTTACAGTGTACCAAGATAACAAAGACAAACGAAAGAAATTGGGAATTGAAAAACAGGAGATATTTTCTCCTATGGTATGTTTAGCTTGGAGTTAATGCAATTCTATGCAAAACTCGAAGAGAAATGATGCGTGTACGAATTGAGACGGCAGAATTCCCTTACGCAGAATGATCGCAGCAGGTCTGACACTCGCTGTTGTCACTCTTAATCTGTATTTTCCCCTCTTTCGTGCGGGGCTTTCGCACCCGGCGTCGATTTTGCCGGCCGTGTCCCACAAATTGCTTCATCGCTCTCCGGCCTGTCTCCCAAACGGCAGGCACGCTCTCTCTCTCTCTCTCTCTCTCTCTCTCGTTTCTTTTTTTTCCCAGCCCCTCGTTCCACGATTCTCGGTCAGCTTTTGCCCGAGACGGAGGCTCGCGAAGAGGTGAAATATGCTGACTTTTACAGGCGCGGCCCGAACGCCGACAACGAGAGAGGACCAGAGAGCCGAGAGAACGAAGAACGAGAAGGGACTAGACCACAAAGGCTGCGGTCGGCCCGATTTTACCGGCAGACGTGTCCTCGGCAATTATCGAACTTTTAAAGTCCGAAAGGGCTCCGTTATCCATTACCGAACGCTAGACACGCCCATTGTGAAATTGTCGACGCTTCGTGTCGTCGCCCTTGGCTCATATTCGCGCCAGCCCGCTTCAAATCAACCGCCAAAGAATATTCCCGGCTGACTTCCAATTATCCTCATCCCCACATGCTAGCAGACACGTTCCCCTCCCTTCGTGTTCTTTCAACATATTTATAGTTTTATTCAATGTCTTCCTTCTTCTTCTTTCCCTCCATATCAGTCGCGAAGTAACATAATTACATACGATAATGTAACCCTTAATTTACTCGACATTTTATGTCCAAGGTTATTTGAAGGTCGTGCTATACAGGGTGTCCCGTAACTGGTGGTACAAGCGAGCAAGGGGTGATTCTACCGTGGAAAAATTGAATCGAAAATGTAGAATAAAATTTTTTCATACGACGCTTTATTTTCGAGAAAAGTAAGTTTGAAAACTTACGTAAACGTTCGATGCAATTTAATAAGGAGAGCACAGTTATGTTTGCAACACCGTGGACATCGCTTCCAACAGTTCATAAATTAGACGAATTATGGAAATCTGTCCATATCAATCCATTGACAACTTGAGGTGATCTACAATGAAATTTTCAAACTTATTTTTTTCGAAAATAAAGCGTCATATTATTCTACATTTTCGATTCAATTTTTCACGTAGAATCACCCCCTACTCGCTTGTACCACCAGTTACGGGACATCCTGTTTATGGTACGAATTATTATCGAAGCAGAACATTTTTTTGCATTTTCTCCACATTGAAATTTTTCTGTTTAAATGTACTTATACTCAAATGAAATTGCAGCACGTTTTTTTACTTTGGGCTTTATAATGAGCTTATGAATACTATAAAACATGAATACTATTTGTATACGTTCGATACTACGTTTTTAGTTATGCATGTCTTCGATTCGTTCCGATATCGCCTCGACACTATGATAACAAATTCACTTCAATCTTTGTGCGAATGTAAACAATATTTTTTGAATTTTCTCCATATTGAAATTTTTCTGTTTAAATGTACTTATAATTCAAATGAAATTGTAGCACATTTTTACTTTGGGCTTTATAATGAGATTATGAATACTATAAAACATGAATACTATTTGTACACGTTCGATACAACGTTTTTAGTTATGCATGTCTTCGATTCGTTCCGATATCGCCTCGACACTATGATAACAAATTCACTTCAATCTTTGTGCGAATGTAAAGTGGTTATCTTTCTGTTTGCCTTGTCGGAATTCCATCGATATTCCAAAGCAAACCCTTTCGAAATCTCAAGAAATCGAAAGTTATCTATGTATAGGAAACCGATATCCACCTTCGCAACACTGTTCCTTTGTAGAGTTACATTTCTTCGCAGAAACACCTCCATGCATACACAATACTATTTTCTACATGCCTTCCCTCTCCGATTCTTGTCTATTTTAAAAAGATACTTCGAAAGCAATTATGCGAAACAGCATTCTACCTTCTGGAACATAATCTAATGCTTGAGAACAACGCGATGCCTACCGCTTTCGTAATTTAGTTTCCGAAGTAAGTGTCGGACAGACGTTTGGAATTAGTCTGTGTGAACGAACGGAAGTATGGATTTTCTCGACAAAACTGTAAAAATTGCAACGAAGTGTACTTTTTAGGAAGAATTACGAGACGAGAGTTCCACGAAACATTCCTGGAAGAATGAACTTCAACTGGTGAGAACATTTATCCTACGTCGGGGCCCTGTCGACGAGTGATTTCGAACTTTTCATCAATTCTACAGATCTCTTCATTAGTCGAGACTTTCGAGAAACGAGATATACAATTACCATGGCATTTTAATACTTTCTATCGTCCTTGAAATATTTATGTACTGTTCAAAAAATTTCTACAATAGACTGTGAATTTTGTAACAATTCTGAAGAAATAGGTTCTCCATCCATTTATGAAGAAATCGAATATTATTTCCAATGTATCCATTAAATAAATTTTTATTCGACTCCTGCTTTCCACAATCGATCCAGGACATTTTGAAACTTGTAGACTATTTGAAAGTATTTCTCGACGAAAACGCTTCATAAAATTTGCATCCTAAAATCGGATATTTATACTTTCTATCATTCTTGAAATATTTATTTAGAAGATATTTCACACTGTTCAAAAAATTTCTACAATAGACTATGAATTTTGTTACAATTCTGAAGAAATAGGTTCTATCCGTTTATGAAGAAATCGAATATTATTTGCAATATATAAAGACCATTAAATAAATTTTTATTCAACTCCTGCTTCCCACAATCGTACCAGGACATTTTGAAACTTGTAGACTATTCGAAAGTATTTCTCGACGAAAACGCTTCATAATATTCGCATCCTAAAATCGGATATTTCACGTATAATACTTTCTATCATTCTTGAAATATTTATGTACAAGATATTTCACTGTTCAACAAATTTCTACAATAGACTGTGAATTTTGTTACAATTCTGAAGAAATAGGTTCTATCCATTTATGCAGAAATCGAATATTATTTATTAAATACATTTTTATTCAACTCCTGCTTCCCACAATCGATCCAGGACATTTTGAAACTTGTAGACTATTCGAAAGTATTTCTCGACGAAAACGCTTCATAAAATCGGATATTTCACGTATAACAACCTAGTGAATGCAACGGTGACACTTTTTGGTGCATCCCCTCGCTTATGCAATAGCCGACTACCGTCCGATGACTTAGCATAGACCAAAGGGGAAAAACGTAGAGAAACGACGGTATCGTTTCGCGAAAGAAACCGGCTAGGACGAGGGAATACCGAAGAGGAGGAATCCCATAGCCAGAAAAGTGTACGGTCAACGATAAGAGGGTAGGTTTTCGAATGGTACGATCACGTCGTTACCACTGAGGTTTTTGGCGAATGGCGGCGGTTGTCGGAAGTTAAAGGGGATATGACCGAGAACGTAATGAATATATTTGCATATCGGGGCCGTTACCGAACCGTTACTGGTACAAGGTATACCGAAGTACAAGTCTGTCCGACTGCCAAATATGCATGCATCTCGCTCGGGGCCAACCGTCCGCAACGCTTCAAACCGAGCGCCATGCATATAACACTCGGAGGAGAGAATTGTCGATTAGTTTGCAAACTAGGGACGTGCATTCCGTCGCGCGTGCATATACGTCTGTGTATCTATTCAAGCATGAAATTCACGCGCTTAGCTGCGCCGACCAAGTTATAACTATATAGGTCACACGCGTATGCGTCTTGATGGAAAAAGTTACGGTGCTGCCCTTGTTTAAAGAATTTTGTACAATTTCATCTTCGTTTTCACTTAAATTCGTTCCACGCAATTTTATCGAATTTTAGTTGAATTTCTGCGCCAGTGAGAAGTGACTGCAACGAGTCTTTTGCGGTACTCTTCTTTTTAAAATGATTTCTGAGGGAATTGATGCCGATGGACGATTCTGTGTGCTCGATTGAGAATATTATTGTGATAATAATTTCTGAGGAAGTTGTAATATTTGTTGTGTTTTAGGAACTTTTCTAACGCGTGATTAATGGATTTATAAACAAGTAAATTAACTATTTTTATTGTGATGGTTTGATCTCAATTTCTTCTAACTATCGTTAAATATCGAGTCCTTGTTGGGAAGAAAATTGAGGAAGCTACTGTGCAACTTGGTCTGGTTATGAACTGTGTAAGTAGAATTGTCAAGCAATGATCAGACAGTAAAAATAAACTTAAAACAGAAGAATGTCACTATATATTCTATTATAGAAGAAATGATGTTTTATGCATATTCACTCCTTTTCACAATGTACTATAAGATAACATTATTTGAACAGTCTTTCGTATGATAATATCAGTTTTAAGTATAGTAGATATATTGATGGAATTTCTTCTATTATACTCGTTGTTATGTAAGTCAATATATGTTCAATTCTGCACCGACGAAAGTCTACCACGTTGTTTCGCAAACCTTCAATCAGGCCATGCAGAACTTTCGAGTAGCCCAAATATTATTCAAATCTCCGAAGTATTGGAGACCTTAGAAGTTTTGAAAACTTTCAAACTCTTAAGAGTTTTGAAAGTCACGAGGGTCTTGAAAATTGAACGGAAATTGAAAATGTTATATTCATTTCGTATAAACCTCGTAACAGCGCACTATTTTGCAAAATCATCTGACACACTTTCCAATCTCCTCGCTCGCGCTTCTACGTGTAACAATATCATCGGAAAATACGAGCGAGCATAAATTATGCGATTATAATAATGTCATCATAATGTACAAGATTTATTGCGGAGAATTGGAATATTATCTTGTGAATTTCTGTTAAACTGAAACACTACTGACTTCGTTTCCAGACCCTTAAGTCCGGAAGGATAAATATCCGAGTTCGCAACTACATCATGCGGAAGAGAGATTGTTCGCAATTAATTGGTGTTACGGTGGATGCTGCAGGGTGGTACAAATTTAATCAAACACGTCCCCGATTAATCAATATTTTCTAATAATCGATAATATCGACGTTTCGCGTCGTCTTTTCTCATTCAAAGGCACGTATTATTATTCAAGTAGGTTCCTCGACGATTCAAAGAAGTTTATTTGCAACGTTATAGGAATTTTGTACAAATCCATTGATTTCGCTAATGCTTGACATTTCTACTTACATTGACGTTCATAATCAAGCTAGGGTGCTTCATCAATTTTGTTTTCAATATTTAATACAAATTAAAAGAAATTTATACTACTTGAAGGGTATTATTCACTTTGCTTGTCTGACCATTGCTTGGCATTTCTATTTACGCTGTTAATGATAGCTTCCTCAATTTATCCTTCAAAAGAAAATTGAATGAGCAGAATGAATAAAAATTACAACAAAAAAAACAGGTAAAAATAATTGATTAAAAATGTTATTTTCCTGCTCCGAATATCTCCTCCTACACGATCTACTAATAATTATTCAAGTAGGTTCCTCGACGATTCAAAGAAGCTTATTTGCAACATTATAGGAATTTTGTACAAATCCATTGATTTCGCAAATGCTTGACATTTCTACTTACATTGACGTTCATAATCAAGCTAGGGTGTTTCATCAAGTTTGTTTTCAATATTTAATACAAGTTAAACGAAATTGATACTACCTAAAGAGTATCATTCACTTTGCTTGTCTGACCATTGCTTGGCATTTCTACTTACATTGACGTTCATAATCAAGCTAGGGTGCTTCATCAATTTTGTTTTCAATATTTAATACAAGTTAAAAGAAACTGATACTACTTAAAGGGTATCATTCACTTTGCTTGTCTGACCATTGCTTGGCATTTCTACTTACATTGACGTTCATAATCAAGCTAGGGTGCTTCATCAATTTTGTTTTCAATATTTAATACAAGTTAAAAGAAACTGATACTACTTAAAGAGTATCATTCACTTTGCTTGTCTGACCAATGCTTGGCATTTCTACTTACGCTGTTACTGATAGCTTCCTCAATTTATCCTTCAAATTAAAGAAAATCGAATGAGCAGAATGAATAAAAATTATTAAAAAAAACAGGTAAAAACAATCGATTAAAAATGCTATTTTCCAGCTCCGAATATCTCCTCCTACACGATCTACTAATAAGGAACTATAAAATGCTGTTCAAATGAACAACTAATTTCATCAGTTCCGTGACATTTTCGAAGCTTCATTTACCGTCTCGGGGACGGAATGAAACCTTATCTACATCGCGGGGTTCGTTCCGTTCGGATCTCAGGCCGGTCGGAGGAAATCAGTGCGTGTAGGAAGGAATCCCGAAGCTGACGGGTGTCCTAAGGGAGTTTCGACTAATTTCTCGTAGATCCGAGTCGAAATAGACCGTTAACACCCCGGTGGAAACGTGGGACAGGCACCAGGCAGCCGAGGGAATGTAAGTTCGGCTCCGAGAACAAGGACGGTGCCTAGAAGAGGACCGTCGCGTCGGGCTCTCCGCTGAACTGCTCGCGAGCCAGACGAAGACGGAGCAGAGTATCCCGTTGGCGTGGTGCAAAAAGGAGGAGGATCCTGCCGAGCCATTGGGAACCAAGGACGGAAAAGTGAGAAAGGACCCGGCAGTCTGGCAGTCAAACAGAAACTTGCTCCTTTTGATCTTGACTCGGCCGGGGTCCCTCTCTTTCCTGTGCTGGCTGGCGCGCCTCTGCGCCCCGTATATATATCTTGTAACTGCCGGAAATTTGGAAACTTGACACGACGGAGCGGATCGGCACGGTACTTGCACCGAACACTTTGGAATTTCTCTGCCGGACACCACTTTGCCGGCGAACGAAATCGATCTACCGTGTAACCTCGTTGTTGCTTCCTGATTTACATCCTCGGTTCGTCTGCAGGACATTTTTCCCTCGATCCCTCCTCTGCAGAGGACGTTAACCATTGCACGACGATTTATTTCCAGGTAATCAGAGCATTCTGTATCCTGACTTTATATACACCCTCTTCCGAAGAGAGGGCTCCATAAATGAGGATAACGCGATGGTAGTCGATACTAGAAAAATTCCAAAAATGGAAGTGACAATTTCCGGATTTGATACGACGATTTATTTACAGGTAATCAGAGCATTCTGTATCCTGACTTTATATACACCCTCTTCCGAAGAGAGTGCTCCATAAATGAGGATAACGCGATGGCAGTCGATGCTAGAAAAATCCCAAAAATGGATATGACAATTTCCGGATTTGATGCAATTTATGGGAAGATTACGATTTCCGTGGGCCCTTGTTTAGAGGTTAAATTTGGGTTCTTGGGGTTATTTTAAGAAAAAAAATGTACACGTCACAGGTATCGAATGGGCTTGGTTTAGCCGCTAAAGTAGATTTCCTGTTTTTTATAAATCTGCAAATATGTCGGTAACTATGCGAAATATGGCAAAATATCAAGAGACCTTTTTTGTAGACAATTATATTTTCAACAATTTATGTCGTATGACATTTTTTTATCAGCTGCGCAGTTTCCGAGTATATTTATATTCCGGTGAAGTTGCGAGAACAACTGCCTTTCCCCCGAAATAATGGTCGGGGGAACGTAAAGGCTCCGTTCACAACTACTTATACGAGACTCAACAAATGTCTATTTATTACAACTCAATTAGCAGTTAATATTATTGATGTATTAGGCTAGGTAGGTCTGGGTTATTTTAACATCATTTTAATGTTTTCTATAGGAAATTGAATTTCCTACAAAAAAGGTCTGTATATATTTTGCCATATCTCGCACAGTTTCCGAGATATTTGCAGGTTTATAAAAAACAGGAAATCTACTTTACCGGCTAAACCAGGCCGATTTGGTACCTACCACATATACAGTTTTTTTTTCTTAAAATTACCCCAAGAACACAAATTTAACATTCAAAGTAGGGGCCACGGAAATCGTAATCGTGCCGAATTTATGACAAAAATGAGCAGGTACCATTTAAAACGGTAGCAAAATTAAAATAATTAATAAGTATCGACGTACGATTTTCAGCTTGTTAGGATTGTTCGTAGATCTTTTTCACGCATCTCTATTCTCCAGGGATCGTCGATTCCTCTCTATCTTATCTGTCTCTCGCTCCTCCTTTATTTCAATGTGCCGTGCTATTGTACGTAGGCATAATCGTCACTGTAATAACACAGCTAGGCGAAGGGAAAGAAAGAGAGAACGGGATCACCGCGCGCGGTGCTCCGTGTACCCTGAGGGAGAGACTGAGCTTTATAATAGCACGATGGAAACACAATGGCTCCCATTCTACCTTTCTACCTATCCCCCCTCTTTCGGTCCTGTCCTTACACCCTCGCCCGTCCACCTGTGCACCTGGAAACTTTGCATAAATATACTATAACTATTGTTTCGCAAGAGCCATTCGTGGCAGTTTGCCCGGTTATTTATCGTTGTGGGTTAATGAATTTCCCTTTTCAGCCCCGATTTATTGGCTGATTCGCCGCCCTTGTCGCGCGAATAAGTTGTTTAACTGGCTCGGGGACACAACGGCGGAAGAAATCTTGATCGTGGATGGATGCTGAGATAATGGAACAACGGATCCGTTACCCTGCGGCTTTATCTTTCGATTTTCCGTAGCGGGAATGTTGCATAGGGCGCGGCGAAATTCAGCTCGAAACTTGACTGTGAAAAGCTTATTGTTAGTTTTTTCTGTTATTTAGTCATATTATTTTTAGTTCTAGCATATACAGGGTGGTCCACCCAACGTGTGCACCGTTTATAACTACCAAAATATGCGAATTGCACGAAAGAATTTTATATACAAATTACAAGGTTTTAAAGGGTACACTATGTAGTGTGTTAATTTTCTTTATAGGTGGAGGCGTCAAGGAGATATGAAGGTCAACTCAGTTTTTTTAAATAGAATACTATATTTTTTATACCAAAATATGATAGAGTATCGAATTGTAAGTAAAAAAGTATTGACCGTTATCAGTCATAAACTTAATAGCTAACGAGTAATTTCACTTTATTACTTGACAATTTTCTTCACTTAATATCGAGTGAATAACATTAATGCAAATGGATATCACTTTGAACACTTACATTAGTTGCGTTAAGCCACTGGGTCACTCATGTTAGTAAACACTGTCACGTAAACATCGCATAAGTACCCTGCGATGTTATTCCCTCGATAATAAGTGAAGAAAATTGTCAAGTAATAAAGTGAAATTACTCGTTAGCTATTAGGTTTAGGACTGATAACGGTCAATACTTTTTTACTTACAATTCGATACTCTATCATATTTTGGTATAAAAAATATAGTATTCTATTTAAAAAAAACTGAGTTGACCTTCATATGTCCTTGACGCCTCCACCTAAAAAGAAAATTAACACACTACATAGTGTACCCTTTTAAACCATGTAATTTGTATATAAAATTCTTTCCTGCAATTCGCATATTTTCGTAGTTATAAACGGTGCACACGTTGGGTGCACCACCCTGTATTGTAACCGAGTTTTGGAAAATTCATTCTGAAAAATGTTGCGAGAAAATGTTCAAGAATAACAAAACTAACGGTTTTCCTTATTTCGATCGACAATGTTGAATAAATCTAATTAATGCTATTGGCGCACTGGTACGATCATTTGTTACTATTAAGCACTTTTGCAAATTTGTTACATCAACCAATTTTCGACGTTTCGATCTAAATTTCGATCATTTTCAAGAAATAATTTTGGCTGATGTAACAATTTGCAAAAGTGCTTAATAGTAACAAATGATCGTACCAGTGCGCCAATAGCATTGATTAGATTTATATAACAAAACTAAGAATCGTAATTTCTCGAATTCGTGGAAAATTACTACAACAAACGTTAACATTACCTGTTGAGCGCAACGAGGTCCACGTACAACACAATTAAACTTACATCGCGCAAGTAATTACAATTTCTTTGTGCCGTATCACTCGCGCGACGTCTCCCTTTGCGAAGTGCACCGCGCGGTAGCTTGGAAAAATTTTAATGAAAACATTATCGAATCAGCATACCGTTAACTATCTTCCTATGCAGATACGCGTATCCCCGGCTCGCCAGAAGTAGAGAATAAAATCGTCCATTTCCCGAAAAGAATACCGCTACTCATGAAATCACATCGGCCGGGTGTATCGTGCTCGACCGCGAACGAGAGAAAATCGTCGTTGTCGAGAGAGGTCTATTCGAAGGAGATTAATTTTCGTCGACTGGCTCGACATGTAATATCGTTCTCCGTTCGCGTTGTTTGCTTTGAAACGCTGAAAAATGGTAATAAGACGCCGGCCGCGTAAAACAAGACGGGGGGAGGGGCGGGAGGTGGGGCGAGACAAGGGATCTCCCTCTTTTTTTTCAATTTTAATCTTTCAAGCGAGTCCCACTGTATCGCGATTGTCTCATTTGCGTCCCTCCCTCCCCCCGTTTCATTTAGATACACAAGAACGGCGGAGAGAGGATTTCATCCGGGGTCGGATTCCTTGTGTCGTGATTTGTAGGTAACGGTTAATTCATTTTCCTCGCTCATTCTCCTTCGCCCATAGCAGATTGGCGCCAACAAAATCCGTGCTTGGGAAACTATTTACGGTCTGTCTGCCTATCTAGCCTCGTCTTTGGCCTTTTCACGAGCGCAAAAGAGGATCCCACGGTTCGTTCCGCCACCGCTCTCGCCAATATTCCTTCCCCCGCTTTCCCCGGGAGGGGAGAAAAGGAGAATCACGTTTGGTGGGAAAGTATGGGGCTGCCGTTTTATTAAGGCCTCGGTTTCTATGCTACTTTATGGCCAATTCGTAGGAGTACGTAACCGAGCCCCCGCCCTGTCCAATATCCTTAAAAAAATATTCTTGTGGTCAGTGATCCGTCCGGCGACCTCTGTTCCCCGTTCGCGAATTTTTGCGAAAACAACGCAGACTATCCCCCTTGTTGTAACAACACCGCGATGCCTCTTCTTTCCCTTGACACATATAATTTTTTCGAAGTCCACGGCTGAAGACTTTTTATTTAAGACCTGTTTACAAAATGGATTTTTACCGTAACATATCTGAGTAAACTGATCTGTGCGAGGATCGAAGGTTGCATTTCGAGTGTATCGCGGATAGGACGCTGTCGCTAGTCCGGTTTCTCTATTTTCAGCGTGTTAATTGTCAGTGCTCGGCAACGGCACACGTGCGGGGAACGCTTGGCTATTCATGCGAACAGTTTTCGAAAGTTTAATCGGCGCATCCGTCGGCCGCGCCGTGTGGTCGTTCGTTTCGGAGTTCATGCGAGCAACCGAGAGACAAGGACACTCCGGAAGAAAATAGAGAGGTCAAGGGAGAGGCCGAGCGACAAAAGACAGAACCGTTCAGGAGGACAGAACCACGAAGGAAATAGGTCGAAGCCGAACAGCGAACGAGGCAAAAGTGAAAAGAAAATTAAAAGCGTGCAAGAGCGAAATGAAAATCGGTGGAAAGGGCTGTGGCGAACTTGGAGAACGATGTCGTGACAGTGAAACGTAAGTGAGATGGGACGAGGGTGTGGAATGAAAGGCGAGAGAAAAAAAAATGAGAGAGAGTGAGACCAGATACCGGAACGAACATCACGGGATAGAAGAGGAACGAGCGCAGGCCGAAGAGGGTGGAAAGTTGTTATCTACTTCACAGGTGGTGATAAGGTCGCGATTTGTTTTCACGTGAGGTTCCTAGGCATAGATTAAAACTGTTTAAGCCCCGGCCATCCCGAGAGGCGCTGTTCCTACACGAGTTTAATCTAACCTCACTGTTCCCTTGTGGTATCCATCCTCCGCCGTTCCACTTTCACCTCTCCGTGCGAATGTATTAAATCCTTTTATAAATGCTCTCCGGTTCTGAAAAGGGGAGAAAAACGCTTTCCATCCCCTTGCCCCTTAAACAAAAGACGCAAGAGGCGATACAAGCGAACGTACACTGCCTCTCAAAAGTATCTTCAAACTTGCCATTTTTAGCGGGTGTGCGACAGAAAAAAATATTTTGTGCGCTAACATTCAACGAACCCCTTGTTGATTATCTTCAAAAGTCTTAATGGGTCTTTGTTGTTTTAGTATGAGCCCCCATGTCAAATATGTCGAAACCGATTAAAACGATGAGAAAAAATTGAATTCTATTATTTTCATGTTATGTAATGAAAATTTTCGAAGATGTAACGATTAGATAAAAAATTGTTGAGGTATGTTTTGTAAGTGTTCTAATGCCCATGCACGATAACGAACGTATCGAGCGAAGCAGATGAACCCCTTGTTGATTGTCTTCAAAATTCTCAATGGGTCTTTGTTGTGTTAGTATGAGCCCCCGTGTCAAATATGTCCAAATCGATTAAAACGATGAGAAAAAAATTGAATTCTATTATGCTCATGTTGTGTAATAATAATTATCGAAGATGTAATGATTAGATAAAAATTGTTGAGGTTTGCGGTATGCTTTGTAACTGTTCTAATGCCCATGCACGATAGCGAACGTATCGAGGGAAGCAGATTAATGGAATATGCGGCTCGCCGTTCCCCGTGGAAAAGTTACAAGTTGAATCGATGATAAAACGAACTTCGTTCCCTATTTTCCGACGAAATTAGTGCGAATTAGCAGTTTCAATGCGATTTCGCCGGAGTTTTACTAGCTGTTTAGAAGCGGCGCTTGCATGCGACGAACAACTTCCTTGCTTTGAGGAAATTAAGTTGATACGCACGCACGTAGACTGTAAACTATCGCCTTATCGGTCGGGTTTCGCTTTAATTGTCGGCGCGGTAGTACCGCTTTTGCGTACCCCGAATAAGTTTTCGAACGATAATGAGCGAGTGGTAAAAAGAAGTTTCGAAAATAGTTTCAGGTAGCATTGTTTAGAGGATTGCGCAACACGAGTCAATGTCCGGAACAGAAGCCGTTTACATACGTGTCAGTAGGTATGTAAAGAAACTCGTTCGTATGTTAATTATGAATGGCATGTTCAATAAGATCTCTCTGTGACAATTCATACATCATTATCCTGAAAATTAATCTATTTCACGATTTATTCAAAAGATATATATATAATTTAATTCAAACTGAGAAGAGTAAAATGATTTTTGAAAATTCCAAAGTTGTACCTGTGAGTTGCAGTGTGCATATCCGTTTTATGGACAGAATTTTAGATACACCTTAACTCGCGTCACAATTGATCGATACTTTAATCAGGTTTGAGTTCTTGTGACGCGCAATGGATGCCTCCAATTATCGTTAACTACCAGCGTGGATGAGGTATAGCGTAATCATGGACACGCGTACACCTTAATGCAACTAACGAGACCAGGTCCCTCTACTCCTGTGGCCAGACTCACCTTCCTTTTTCATTTACGGATAAAATTGAAACAGTTTTCACATTATACATTTATAACAAGTTCCTTCTCAGTGATTTCTGAACCATTGTCCTTGGACTGCATATTTGAGACAGGAGAAAATCTACATCCTCCCCTCCCTAGCCTAGGCCCCTCCTACCAATCACTTCCATACATCCCCTCCTCCCTTCCTTGCTTTCCTCAGATCCCACCACCTTTCTCTAGATCCATTCCCTATACAATTTTTATTGAAATTTATTTCATAAGAAAATTTAATATTACTGAGGTATCACTAAGCTTACTATTGTACTTGGACAGAGGGCATGAGGAAACCACTGATTTTTAGTGATATTTTAGTGATTGGTCCACTTTTAACTCATCTGTAATCTACAATATAACCATAACAATATTACTGAGGTATCACTAAGCTTACTATTGTACTTGGACAGAGGGCATGAGGAAACCACTGATTTTTAGTGATATTTTAGCGATTGGTCCACTATTAACTCATCTGTAATCTACAATATAACCATAACAATATTACAGAGGTGTCACTAAGCTTACTATTGTACTTGGTCAGAGGGCATGAGGAAACCACTGATTTTTAGTGATATTTTAGTGATTGGTCCACTATTAACTCATCTGTAATCTACAATAAAGCCATAACAATATTACAGAGGTGTCACTAAGCTTACTATTGTACTTGGTCAGAGGGCATGAGGAAACCACTGATTTTTAGTGATATTTTAGTGATTGGTCCCCTTTTAACTCATCTGTAATCTACAATATAACTATAACAAATCTGTGTGCAGGACATATACACAATCGCCTCCAGCGCATTCTTCCAAAATTGGTTTCCTCCAGTATCGAAAGAATTTCAACCCTCTCTAATTCCTTCCACGAAAAGCTTCCACCATTCCGCGCCGAATGGACAATGGGCGCTCTTCGCAAGAAGGTAGATCATTTATCACAATGGCACACGCTCGCTTCGATCGCATTGTCTGTCCATTCGAAACGAAGCTCTCGATTAACAGTCGAGACTCGAAAGTTTTTCGAGCGAACGTTTCTTATTCATTTACCTGTCCGTGTACTGTCGAGGCTTCGTCCAGGATTAGGCTAACTTTCGTGCGCACCTGGCGACCGGAGGACGGTCGAGTCTCAGCTGGTTATGTCTTCGGATGCTTTCCCTGTATCTTCCCAGGTTTTTCCGGGTAAATAACCATTCGTAACCTCTTCCGTACTGTTCCCGTTTCCAAACTTCTCCAGCAAACTTTTCGACCGGGCCTGGTTAACCTTCGCACACATTCGGCGATCGGGCGTCCGCTAACTTTTCCGCGCGTTCCTCTAGATTTATTATTTACTTAGTCACTTTCTCCGAGTTCTCTTGCCTCGTCCACGCTACTTCTTCGTTTGCCATCCCTCTTCCTCATTTCTCTATTTCTTCTTTCGTTCGCCCCGATCGAGTCAGGTTCGACTTTGTCTTTCATCAACCACCAGTTTTCTATTCGAAAAACTGCTGCTTCCTATACGAGCTTCCTATATTCTTTTAGTTTGTCTCCAAAAATTTTTATTTATTCATCGCTATTGATTTTGTCCCCTTCAAAGTACTCCCCTTCAGATATAATACACTTATACCATCGCTTTTTCGCGTTTAAGAGAGTCGAGAGAAACGTTTAAGTAGAAACAGTCAATCATGGTCAGACAAACATGCAGATATTTATCCAACAACACAGATAGATTTTTAATATTTTAATCATTCAAATCTGTTGTATGAAATGTTTTTTTAAGAGAGAGGAAACTTGTAATTCATCAACCACCGGTTCTCTATTCGAAAAACTGCTGCTACCTACACGTGGTTTGATAAAAAAAATACGCGGAATTTTCTTTTAGTTTGTCTCCAAAAATTTTTATTTATTCAACGATATTAATATTGTCCCCTTCAAAGTACTCCCCTTCAGATATAATACACTTATACCATCGCTTTTTCGCGTTTAAGAGAGTCGAGAGAAACGTTTAAGTAGAAACAGTCAATCATGGGCAGACAAAAACCAGATATTTATCCTACAACACAGATGGATCTTTAATATTCTAATCATTAAAATCTGTTGTCTGATATGTTTTTTTAAAAGAGAGGAAACGTGTAATTATGATGCGCAGATATATTGAGCGCAAACGCTGTACATAAACATTATTATCTGAATTGATTGTTTCTCGTTTGGGAGCACCGTCTAAAAATACGAAAACACGTTTTACATAGGTTCCGGCAGCAATAAATCAATCGTAGACAATTCACTTCGCTCCCACTTGCTCGTTCCACAGTTTTCGCGATCAGACATGCGATGTAACAATTACTGCGCGCTATCAGCGTCATTCACAATATCTATCATCCGCAAAACCCTGGAGGGGAACGTGCTTCGATGTGCTCGGGTGTCCTTCTCTTCGAGTAGCAATTTTGGGGAAGTGTGTATCATCACTCATCATGCTCCTACCTGCTAAACAATGCTTTCGTTCGAGCATCTACACTCGGCATTGTACTCGGGAATCATGAATATGTTTTGAAATACCGTTATTTTATGCGGGGAAACGGTGCAATCAGCGCTGTAATTTACAGTAATTGTAGATCCCGTAATCGTTTTCGATGACAGTAAATCGTTTATGGATAGTTCCACGCTCAATCGATCACTATTAAATTCAAATCTCAACACCTTCCTCCGAAATTTCATGTTAATTGCGTGTGTGTCGATTTCGATGAAATTCAAATCCGTTCCGCAATACGAACTTTCATGAACTTTAACATATTAGTTGAGAATTTTAGATCTTCTACTATTTTTCAGCTCCTTTCTTAGCGAAATTAGAATATATTAGACAAATTTACGTAACGAGTAACGTGTACAAAAATAATTAAATTTATATGAAATATCCAACATTTTATATCGTGATATTGACTTTTTTAATGGTTCGTTACTATCATTTAAGAAAAAGTTGCGTGCGATTATATGATTATATGTGATATAATGTATTCCTGTAATTGTCAGCATGTCCATTGCTATGTAACTTTATGCTAAGACTTTCTTTTTCTTTTTTTTTTATGAATAACTTCTATTGTAAACATTTGTATAAAAGGACTTCGGTCCGTAAATAATAATAAATAATAATAATAATAATAAAATGAATCTGTATTTAAAATACATACACACATTAATACGTAAACCTTTGCTTAAAGATACTCTCGCATAAATAGTTTGACCTAAATATTTTTTAATAAAGAATATCGAAAGAGTTCATTCAATTGTTAATAAAACTGCACTGTTTGTAATAATTATGTATAGACATGAAAACGTAATTTCAGAAGAAACATTAGCATATCAGAGCAGCCGCGCCGCTTCCGATGCAAAGTGAAATTATTCGAGATTATTCAGCCAGCGCATTCCATAAGTATGGCGATGTAATTACAGAAAAATAGTGTTCGTCGGCGGCGCGTGTGACTGTAATTAAGATCCGTAGATGGCGTAAAGTGTCGAGATTTTGAGGTTGCTAATTACATGGTGCTGCGCGGTTCTTATGTGCCTACCAGCCAGGTAGGTAGTTGGCAATAAATTTGATGGTGCGCAGGAAGCGGCCGCAGTAAGCAAATCCGGCTGAGTTACGAAAGAGAATAATGGTAGCAGATGTAAGTATACTAAGCGCAGCGGGTGCAGCTTGTGCATCGGGACTAGCGTATTTATTCATTAGTTGCTAGGCTATTAGGAGACTGTGGATTTTGTGTCTCGGTGACGAAAATGCAAGTGAAAGACAAAACAATTGCAACAATTAAGCTACGCAATTTAAGAAAATAAAAATAAAATGTTTTTTGCATCAATTTCAAGGTACAGGATAGGATTTAAGAAAATAAAAATAAAATTTTTTAGCATCAATTTCAAGGTACAGGATAGGATTTAAGAAAGGATTTAAGAAAATGAAAATAAAATTGTTTAGCATCAATTTCAAGGTACAGGATAGGATTTAAGAAAATAGAAATAAAATATTTAGCATCAATTTCAAGGTACAGGATAGGATTTAAGAAAGTATTTAAGAGAATAAAAATAAAATGTTTTTAGCATCAATTTCAAGGTACAGGATAGGATTTAAGAAAATAGAAATAAAATGTTTTAGCATCGATTTCAAGGTACAGGAACCAATTAGAAGATTCTCTTTAATAACAAGCCGAAACATCGACATTCTTGATGCCTGTATCATCGATAAATTCATTAACCAGCCTGACGAACGACTTATCCGAGGGTACGTCTGCGAGTCCGGCATTCCGGTAATAGCCTCATTAATCTAATCACGGAAGGGATACACACAGGGATGCTTTATGAGGGCCGGGTCTCTTTTCAGGAAGCGTTTAGAAAAACTGCAGTTCTCGTCCCGGTGTGTATGAAGTCGGCGTTCGTTAATAAATCTCCGTGGTATTGCGGGGGCCAGAGGCTCTCTCGTGCTCAGGGAGCCCAGTAAATAAGCTGGCCGAGCTTTAATCATTCCTATTTTTGCGTCTACCAACCGGTCATGAGTTTAGCGCCTCGTTCCCTCTCGCCCCTTTCTTTTTTTCTCTTTTCTCGCTTTTCTCCAGCTCTACCTCCCCCCTGCCGCCCCCCTCGCCTCAACGTTTCGCCTTTCTCCTACTTCTCTTTCTCCCTCAAGATTTAATTATGCAAATCGCAGGGCCACTAGACAAAACCAATATTTGCTTGAGTTCTTAGATGGTGGTACAGGGGAGCAGAGACGAAGGGAGAGAGAGAGAGAGAAAGAGAGAGAAATAGCAGCACCCAAGAGAGGCAGACCAGGTAGGATTCGCAACTCATAATCAGGGAGATTCATTTGCCTCGGTACATAAAAATATAATCTCTCCCCTCTTCTCTGTGTCCCTTTTCTCTCTCTCTCTCTCTCTCTCTCTCTCTCTTGGTAGCTCCTTGTCGCGATAAATACATTTCCAACGTTAATCGTAATAGCTTCTCTGCTGATTAAAGCCGCGCATTAACGCCCTTTGTTGGATAGAATTACGTGAATTGTATTGTCAGCGGGAGCATATCTACGAAGCGGCACGCGAGGAATACCGGAACCTGAATGATGCGGCGATCTTTATTTAAGCGGAATTATGCCCTTTGCGTCTGGGGCCATCTTTTGAAATTATTCGATCAGGAGGAAACAGGTGGGGGAAAATTTTTATCGTTAAGAATGCATTTTTTATTGTGCATGGAGATGCGATTATTGTACTTTCATCGCTCATCGTCTTCTTTGTAATATTTTTGTAAATAGATACCACAGACCATTTTACTGTTTTATTGTCGAGCCAGATTACACTTGTGCAATGTAATCAACGACCTATATACTTATAATTATTAGGTCCATTTTGTCTTGATAAAATTGAAACAAACCATATCTTAGCTTGCGAAACTACACAAGGAATGAATTGCATAAAATTAATTTTAATTAACGTTCGGATCTTTATTTAAGCGGAATTATGCCCTTTGCGTCTGGGGCCATCTATTGAAATTAATCGATCAGGAGGAAACAGGTGGGGGAAAAATTTTTTCGTTAAGAATGCATTTTTTATTGTGCATGGAGATGCGATTATTGTACTTTCATCGCTCATCGTCTTCTTTGTAATATTTTTGTAAATACATACCACATACCATTTTACTGTTTTATTGTCGAGCCAGATTACACTTGTGAAATGTAATCAACGACCTATATACTTATAATTATTAGGTCCATTTTGTCTTGATAAAAGTGAAACAAACCATATCTTAGCTTGTGAAACTACACAAGGAATGAATTGCATAAAATTAATTTTAATTAACGTTCGGAAGACGTTCCGCAGTCGTTTCAATATATACATACTGTAAGAGGTCGGATTAGTATTTTCTGAGGAAAATTCGTGACAATGTAAATGTTGGGCGTTCCCCGCGACGTTCATACGGTGAAATTTCATAAATTTACACAGCGGTACATGGGGAAAATTATGGTCCTCAAACGGTGAACCCGGATTAAATGCAAATAGAAGGCCACGGTTCCCACTTATCTATTGTAAATTCCCTTTTAGACGGAACTTTTGCAAAGTAATTTAACTTCCATAGAGGAATAATTTTATTCATTTATAGAAAACTTCGTATATAAGTATCCTGGGAAAACGGATTCACTGGAAAAGAAAGTTGCCAAGTACTGATGAGAAATAACGCTTTTACAGAAACAGTTGAAAACCGGCTTCACCGACTACGGAAAGAATGAGATTATTCATCTTGTTTAACTTACTAATTGCAATGTCCATCTTAAAGCAACGAGACTTCCATCATTCGAAACTGGCATGCGTACAAAAGGTAATTCAATGTTTCGCGAAACTTCGTCGCCGTATTTGTTCTTGTTAACTAAAGTTATTTTCCACTAATCTACATAATTCCCTTCTTTGTCGGATATCCCTTTACTGCTCGGCAATCCACCGTTACGGATAAAAGTAATACGAGCGTATTAGTGACCGGAATTGCATTCGACTGATTGTTACTTAAAACGCAACTTCCACGTCTCGAACATTACAAATCTACCATAACCTTCATGGAGTTATTGCACAATGGACCGTACAATTTTTCTTATTCGTACAAAATATTTTACGGCGTAGTATGTGTTTTTTTACTCCCTTGTATTTTCTGGTAAAAATATTTTTAAAATTATCGTTAAAAAAAGATTTGAATTTATTCTATTAAAAATCGCACACAAATTCGCGTTTACCCGAAGTCTAATAACTAGACTGCGGATCTTTATGCAAAATAAAAGTTGTCTGCGTCGATTGCAGGGAATAGAAACTAAATAGAATGTTATTTCTTCCCTTAATAATTTTAATAGATGAGAAATCATATATTGACATCTTCAATTTTCAAAATTTTCCTACAATATTTAAGTCCATCTGCTCAATTTTGCTATAATTGCATTCGACTGATTGTTACTTAAAACGCAACTTCCACGTCTCGAACATTACAAATCTACCATAACCTTCATGGAGTTATTGCACGATGGACCGTACAATTTTTCGTATGGACCGTATTTGTATTCGTACAAAATATTTTACGGCGTAGTATGTGTTTCTTTACTCCCTTGTATTTTCTGGTAGACGTAAAAATATTTTTAAAATTATCGTTAAAAAAAGATTTGAATTTATTCTTTTATAAATCGCGTTTATCCGAAGTCTAATAACTAGTCTGCGGATCTTTATGCAAAATAAAAATTGTCTGCGTCGATTGCAAGGAATATATTGACATCTTCAACTTTGAAAAATTTTCCTACAATTTTTAATTCCATCTGCTCAATTTTGCTATAAATGCATAAAGATCCGCAAGTCTACTAATAACAATAAGAGATTATTTAGATAATGAAAGAACAAGTGCTCTATTACCGCAGTTCGTCGCATAATTCGATCGCGAAAGGGTTGGCAGAGAGCGAATTCGCACGGAAAATAAAAATGTTATGGCTTGTAATATTCATGGGGAAAGTTCGGAGGCGATCGCCGGAACCGTAATAATTGAATGAAAACGTTTTACAAATCGAGAGCATCAGGGATAGGGGGGAAGGGAAGAATCGAAGAATTACAGCTGGTTGGAACAAAAGCCCTAACGACGACCGTCACGACAATTATTCATTATTTTCCCCTGGTTTCACCATGAAATCTCTAATAACGGCGGCTGCACCGAGCCACCGTAGGAGTTTAAAAGCCTCCCCCATGATAAAAAAGGAAAGCCGGCGGTAGTCAAGCAGGTAATGTATCCAGTTAAAAGTTTTCCAGGTTCGCCCCGGAGAGGGTGGAAAACTTCTCAGGTCGTCGCCAAGTAAGGGGCCAAGGTGCCAGTAGAGACTAGAGATTGTGCATTTGTTATTCATGGGGTCCAACGCTTCAGTTGGCTTTAACATTTCATCGTGTAGAAAGTAGCCGCTTTCACTACGGGGGCCTACGTCTATGTAAACTGTACGTAATGCATGCGTAAGAAAGACAGAAAGCCCGCGGAATTTTTCAACGAGTTTCCCCCCCCCCCCCCCCCCCCCGTAAAAATTATAACTTCGACGGGGCCGTGTAACGTCGGCGAGGAACGACCCCATAACCTGGAATAGATTTGTTCTTCTTCTCAACGAGTCATTATAATTATCTCGAAATTATCAGGGAGCACCGAATTATAAAATTCGGTGTACTAACATTCTACTAGACTGTTGGAATAAAGTCCATAATTTGTAACTCAAACAAAAATTTTTCTACAACGTGGTTAATTGTTGTCACAGCAAGTATGTGTTATTTTTAATTTTCTTTTTTCCAGTTTGGATTTACACGGCTGTGTCACAAATGTTTCTTTCTAACTATGTTTACTTATATATATTATTTATTTTCCAGACGCAAAATATATCTCTTAGATAATGATCAGCATAATGATCGAAACGTCGAGAAATTTGATATATTAATTGCACATTTGCTGTTGGTTTAAAATGATCGAACCTTGCGCCGATATCATTATTAGTATTATATATTATAATTTCGATCGAGAAAAACTCACATTATTCTACTAGACTGCTGATGTTTAACAATTCGGAATCTCAATATTATTTTTTGTACTAAATCCTGTATTTCTTTATACATCAATATTTCATAGCAAAAAATAAATACTATGAAGATCATATCAAATCAGAAATATTAAATGTAAGTGAATTAACACATAACTGTATCTTTTCGATGTCTCTAGTAAAAATGTTAACATTCATAAAAGACTTTTCAGTCGCATATAAAATTGTTTTAACAGTTTGGTGTTTTGCGCTACGGTCCCATGAAAGCTTGTATCGCCGTTCCAAAATTTCGTGTAACGTGCAGATGGTCGAAGAAAGTTATGAACGTTGAAGTGTTGGGAAAGCTTGCGAAACGGGTTCTTATGGGCAAACCATGACCTAAGCTATGAGCAACTTCGTTTGCTGTGCGTTGAACGGTACGTGTCAACTTGAGAGTTTTACTCTCGAGCCCTGTTCTACCTAGTTGCTTAATTACTTACAATTAGTAGCACTCTCCGTTGAACACAGATCCGAGGGCAACTCCGCGACAGCTTATTATTCTCCCATGTCTGTCGCTTCTACTTTCGAGAGGAAAATTCGCTCAAGTCTACTCAACTACACGTGCAACGTGGCTGGTTCGTGTGCGGCCATTTGTGGCTAAATGAATATCACATTCTGACACTTTGTGTTTTCGTAGTAGCCACATAACAAATCTAGTGTGCTCCGATTTATACTGAAAATTTCATTCCTTTACACTGCGATGATTGTACACATATTTTCACTTAATCTATACAAGGTGTTCGTGCTATTACTAGCCAGCGTTTTTCTTGTACATCATAAATATTAGAAAAAAATGAAGAAGGAAAATGTAGTACTGTTTTTCATACGCAACACAATGGCGAATGTAATGTTTTGGTGTTTATACTATTTTGTTAGATACGAAGGTGACCTTCAATTTTTTAAATGGAATGCTGAGAGGTCATGCAAGGTCACAAATCGAAGAAACATTTTAAATATTTCATACCAAAACATCATCTGATTCGTGCGAATACGGAATACTTGTAAACACATTGGTATGTAAGCATACAAAATGTTTCTTCCAGTTCTGACCTTGCATGACCTTCAAGGTCACCTTCATATCTAACGAAACAGTATAAACACAAACAAATTACATACGCCATTGTGTTGCGTATAAAAAACAGTACTACATTTTCCTCTTTCATTTTTTTCTAATATTTACTATTTAGAAGAAAAACGCTGGCTAGTAATAGTGCGAACACCCTGTATATTATTTATACTATTGTAATATAGGAATTTAGAGTGCACAGGCCGAATCAATTAACATTGATGTTGTGCATTTAAAATCAATTTCGTTAATAATCAGTCTTAATACCATTAAATAAATATGGAAAACATTGAAAGAATTTCTAAAAATTAATGTACACTACTTCATCAATGTTCTCTATATTTGATGTTGCACGACCTAAGTCGAGATTCAAATTGAGATAACATATTCGATACTTAAATGTAACTAATTTGAGCGCGTGAAGTATCTAGCAAACAAATTCTTCTTATTATTAGTATGTCAACTGTATCTAACAAAAATTTCACTAACAGACGAATACCAACCTGAAAATTTTCTGAATGTTTTAGAACTCCAAGATTAAGAGAAAAAAAACATGATTGAGCACACACTGAAGTATGAGGGTGCGCGGCGAAATCCCCTCCGAAATTAGGAAACTTATTCATCGATTCCCGGAGCAAAAGTACAACACCGCGGCTTGTTTACAACGTGTTCCACAGCGATATTCACTTCGGCGCGGGCCCGAATTCAAGTTTATATTCATTCCCCCTTTCTATTGAGCTCATGCTGATAACTTTCGGAACCGATATTTGACAAACTTTCTTTAAGTCCCGAGGACGTGATAATATAATCAAAACTTCGCGCGGCGCCCAGACAAAATAGGAGAATAACCCCTTTGTCGCTACCGTAAAGTTTCCGGGGAATTATACAATGATTTGCATGTTAAGTGTTAATTGCAAATGAAGCGAAACTTCGGGAGGAACGAAGCGAGAACCCGGCCGGAAAACTCGTTTTCCCATTTGTCCGTTTTTTTTTTTTTTATTTTGGGTATCGATAAGATGGTTGTACAATGTGGAAAAGAAGAATAGACAGAGGTGAGGAATGAGAGGGAGGTGGTGGGAAAAGAAAAGGAAACGAAAGCAACGACGATTCGCGGGAAGATAAAGGCGGAAAAGAGCGGGGAAAATTTCATATCGTCGCCCCGACGCTTTCGAGTAACATCGTCGTCGAGAAGACGACGCAGGACGCACCTGAGGCGCCCCTTTCTCACTCTCGTTCACTTCTCTCTGAGTGGCTTAGAAAAAAAACTGTCGCCCGACAAAATTTAAAACGCTTTAAAAAAGGCGACATTCTCGCATAATGAAATACCCATTTATTTATGTCTTCCCTTGAAACGCCGCTTCCTACGGCAAGCCGATATATCAACAAAGAGATACTGCTCGGCCAACCTTTTCAAAACATTGATTCCCGTCACGGCCACGGTATTTCACCCATGGCACCGCTGCTTTTCTTATTTAACCCGGTTTTTCAGGTACACCTGGTGAAAAGCACAGAAATAGCCTTATTTTATGTTAACAGGGTAAGCGCGTCGCAAAGATGCCTCCTCGAGAAGTGCTCGTTTCTTTATCCAAACACATCGAAATAAATCCTGTCTTTTCTTTCCACATTATCTTTTTTCTTTTTCCATAGTTTATTTTAACGTGGTCACATTAACAGCGAGGTTATTAGTGGTTTACAATCTAGTATATCGTATCTTAAGTGTTACTTATGAGAAAGGTTACGGTTGCTATCGACATTGTGTGATAGGAACAACAAAACAATTTATAACAGTTTATACAGGGTGTTCGTGCTATTACTAGCCAGCGTTTTTCTTCTAAATAGTAAATATTAGAAAAAAAGAAAGAGTAGTACTGTTTTTTATACGCAACACATTTTTTTGGTGTTTATACTATTTTGTTAGATATGAAGGTGACCTTCAATTTTTTAAATGTAATGCTGTATACTTTTTTATCACACGTGAAAGCGTGTGTCTAAACGACTTCATCCGTATACTGCACAGTGTCCTTCAAGGTCATGCAAGGTCAGAACTGGAAGAAACATTTTGTATATTTCATACCGAAACATCATCTGATCCGTATCAATAAGGAATACTTGTAAACACACTGGTATGAAAGCATACAAAATGTTTCTTCCATTTCTGACCTTGCATGACCTTCAAGGTCACTGTGCAATATACGGATGAATTCGTCTAGACACACATATAAAAAAATATACATTTCATTTAAAAAATTGAAGGTTACCTTCATATCTAACAAAATAGTATAAACACAAAAAAAATTACATACGGCATTGTGTTGCGTATAAAAAAACAGTACTACTTTTTTTCTCTTTTTTTTCGCACCCTGTATATCGATAGCTTTAAAGAAGAGGAGGACGTTTCCGATGTTGTCCTCGCCTAGGTTTGTCTTGAGGTCATTTTTAACGGAGTTACATTATCTTGCTATTTCTCAGAAGCTTAATGTGGAAAAATGTCATTTTATTGAATTAACAGCATGTACTTGCTCCCTTAAATCCTATTTCCGTCTCAATTCATGTCCGATATTTATTGAATTTAGAAAATCCACCAGCAAAAAGGGTTCAGTTTTCTATTCCGTTTCGTGCCTTAAAATAACCTGCGTACCCGATCGAATGCTAAACGACACAAGGATCTACGCTAACAACGGGATTGATGTAAAGTGATCTACGAAAGTAGGAATTTGCAAAAAGCTCTGCAGCATGTGTCCTGGCCGGCGGAAAAAACTGGGGTAATCGAACGAGCCAAAAATCTTTTTGGTTCTCGTGTTTTGCGGGACCGTATGCAGACGCAACTTTCCCGAAACGCAGTGGCACGGTCTAATAGAGCGGAGCAATTGCTAATACAACATGGGGGGGGGGGGGGGTACAGTGCACTACCGGACTGATCACATTGCCGGCCGTGAACGGGAAGACGATCAGATAGATCGCATGAATACTGCGGATGTCGTGCCGTGTCCGGACCTCCTATATATCCATGGACGAGTCCGACAGACAACGAACGTTCCAGCGGGACACCATCAACCCTGATTGACAACTTCATGCGTGGAATGGCGCAACCGAGATTATCGGGTCTCCAGACCGGAAACTCGTTCTGCTGACCACCTCGGACCTGAACCGAATTTCACCTCCCGCGCGCCGCCGTGTACGATTTCCGCATACAAAAGGGACCCCCGTCGAATGGACCGAGGCCACGTCGACCAGACACTCGATAAGGACATTTCGTGGCATACGCAACTGATTACCATATCATCACCGGCGAGCCACCCTTGATGCGCGGCGAATTAGAAAATCATGGGAAATGCACCTTGATGCCGGCCGAACACAGTCTCGCTTCGATCCTCGTCAAACTTCATCGAGTGAGCCCACGTTGTTATTATCGAAACATTTTTTCCTTGTTACATTTTAACCCTGTCTCGTTAATTTTCGTTATGGATGTAAAAATATTTATGCAATTCGGAAATAGTGGATGTACCCTCTGGATACAAATTTACATTGAATTCGTGCAGAGTTTGGCAAAATTTTTATCTGAATAAATAATTCGAATAACGAATAGAAGATACGAAAATTTTTATTCATTTATGGTTCGCGGTTATTTGAGTTGGCAATAGTTGTGGAAAGATTTGTTCGAAGTCGTTGAATAAAGGATACTGTAAAAGATGAAAAAATTATTCGAAGTTCGAATAAATCAGCTTCGAATAAAAAGAATTATCTTTATTCGTCGGATAAAATTATTTATTCGATGCTCTTCGAAAATTTTTTAATCTTTTATTCATTATTCGAAATATTTATTTAGATGAATGTTTTGCCCAACTCTGAATTCGTGATATTCCGCATAATAGTTGAAAACAACGATGCGTAACTTCTTTGATCACTATACTGTGGATTGTACGCAATTATGATAGAAATGAGTGGCTAGAATATTGAATATATTGTTAAACTATTTTCAACTCATAGTTATGAAAAGAAACACATGTATACGTAGCTCATATGTACAGACAATATTTATCTTGAATAAAAATCCTCAGTTTATTGATTACAATGGAGACACAATAGAATAAAATACTTTTCAAAATAAATTTACACTGAGAAATGTTGATATCGTAGGATTTTATAAAATAAGGCATACAATCAATATTGTACGTTTCACAATCTCAGAGAATGTATTTTAAGAAGAGCCGGTATTTTAAGTCTTTAAACGAATTCTGTGCTATTCGTTCGCGACTAGCAAACAGAAGCATTACGACATCGTATATCAGCAACCATCAAGCTCAACATTTACCTACAAAACAGTCCTTTCCAGCAGCCAAACCGGTTAATAACGCACGTGGTCGGCAAACAGCGTGGTCACGAGGCTCGGAGTAGCAAAATAGCATGACCCGGATCGATGATACAGTGAAACGTATCGCGTAGAGTCGGTTCGACGGGATGACCGTTCGAATGGACAAAAATTCTCTAGCTATATGGAGCAAGCAGGTAACGCTATAGGGACATAGAGGAGCAAGATAAAGCGGAGGAGAGAAAGCGGGAGACTGTGTGTGATAAGGGGGTACCGTTGGGTGCCAGGGGGTGGTTAAAAAGGGGGGTAGATAGGCGAAAAGGGGGCACCAATGTCTTGGCTTGCAAGCCTTGAGGTCCTCCCGTCACCCAATCACGTCCTGGCGAAGCTCGCCATATTTTGCGGGGCGGAGCCCTCTCCTTACTCTCCTCACGCGACCGACTCAGCCTCTGTGTTCTACTATTATTTTAAACCTTTCGCTCTCTTCTTCCACCCCCCCCCCCCTCCGCCGATCGCAGCCCACCCACACCCCCTCTACACCCCCTGCCCTTCTGGTTCGCCAGTTTCATCCCCTTGTCTTCTTTACCACCTCTGCGCCGACACCCTCCTACGATCTGATTCCCCTGCTCCTTTCTCTCTCGTTTCGGCTCGCTTTGACTCACCACCTTCGAAACTCTCTCTCTCTCTCACTCTGTCTCGTCGGCTACGACCGACGTAGATCTGCTTCTCCTACCAACGTCTCCTGCCCCGAGGCAGAGATGAAAATTTCCAGACTCCTTGCGATCGAAACCGAATTGTTATTTCACGAGGTAGTCGACCCCTTCGTTCCCGGTCGACTAACTCTCTCTTTCTCTCTTGCCCTTGGACGCCAGTTACACTTACAGGTCCAAAATCGTTGCTGCTCCGTCGCTCCTCGCTTCACTTTCGGTTTTTCTTTTCTCTCCTCTGCAGCTCGAACGTCGCGCGTTGAACATTGTTGTTGCCAGTATTTACGGATTTATCGGAGTTTTGGGTGCTGATTAGCTTCAGATGATTTTGTTATACGGTAATTGATGGAGCCACTTGCGTAGGTTAACGATGTTCCATTGAAACGGTCGATCGGTGAATGGGGGAGATTGATAGACTGAAATCTTATGATTACTAGACTGCGGATCTTTATGCAATTATGGCTTCTGAAAATTTTCATGGTGGATTATCAAATCTGACAGAATTTAGTACGATTTTAATTTATTTCGGATCTAAAAAGGGTATTACCACCGGAAAATAAGATTTCATTCGATTCGACTTTCTCAAAATTCGTCTAGGAAAATTGCAAATTGCATAAACATCCGCTGTCTAATGATTACACTGCGGATTTTTATGCAAAGAAAAAATTTAGGAGCCGTAGAATAAAATGTTAGAAATGAGATTTTTTAAGAATTCCGATACCTCGTGGTGTCCAGCCATTGTTATACAGGGTGTCCCAAAATTCCTTCAACTCCCTGAAATTGTTCCTGAGGTCATTCGAAGCGACATTTTCCTTTTCCAAAATTTCCGCTGCGGCTTTCTTTGGGAGTTATTAACGATAAACGCGGACCAATCAGAGCGCGACCTAGACGCGTGTTGGCAAAGATGGTCCGGCGCGCCAACAGTCGTCTGGGTCTGTAAGTCCTCGATACGAGGACTTTCGTCATCGCAGATACCGCGGAAACCGTCCGTCTTGATCAATACATCGTGACGTACCAGTTATAAAAACACTGGTGTAAATAGTACAGTAATTTTCGATATACCTCGATGGGTAGGGACGACATTCGTCGTATTTGGGATGCGCGATCAGATACGCGAACTCCGTCTGTGTTGTTATAGTGGTCGTGACGTTTCAGTCGACCTGACACAGGTATACATACATACAGAGTACAGTCTTTTTTCGATATAACACGATGGGTCGGGACCTTAGATCATATATACTAATAGACCCGGCATAGGTATAGTATGTGTATAGGAAAACCGAGAATTCAGTGTCCGAAAGATGATGGGACACTGTGACGTCACAAGATAAGTCTTAAGATAATTTCTTTCCATGTACTGTGTACATGGCGCACCCGCTGACCCCCCTCTCCCCATGTAAGCCAAGCGTAGGCACTGTCGATGAGCATAGCTTGTACAAATGTGACGTCACAGTGTCTTTCAGCTGATTTCATCTTTCGGACACGGAAAATTATCTACGCCGTGTCTGTAGGTATATATGGTCTAAGGTCGGGACGGCTTTGCCAACACGTGTTTAGGTCGCGCTCTGATTGGTCCGTGTGTTTCCTTAATAACTCCTAAACAAAGCTACGGCGGACATTTTGGAAAAAGAAAATGTCGCTTCGAATGACCTCAGGAATTGCCCGTTTAAGGGAGTTGAAGGAATTTTGGGACACCCTGTATACTTAATGGCTATGAAAAAATTGTCGCTTCAATTTTAAGATGTCTACTGAAATATTAAGGTGTCCGCTAAAATAGAATAGGGTATCCAAGTAAATATTGTTTATTTAAACGCACTGTGTATAAACGCTTAGAATTTGCAATGGCCGAATGGATTGCAATGCTAACACGGTATAAGATGTTACGCGGCACGAAACGGTTTAATTTTATGGGCCACGAACAAAGACTCCGTGTCCATGCTTTGTAGTGGATTATACATCAAGATTAATTTACAAGATAAGGCAAGTGACACTTCCTAGGTATTTACTGCTGTCTGGTACAGAATGGGGTCGGAAATGTTCATATGATCGCCGACACTGCTTTAATTACATGAGTAACTTCATACGAAGTCAAGCTACGTACACAATTTATTGCAAGCAACTATAATATATTGCTAAATTATCTCGGGTTTCATTGTTTCTATATTTCTGGAACGTTTTATTAAAAATTGCACATGATAGTCTCCCTTGATCCAAAAATATCTGCGAGACAAAATTGGACCAATTTGGATAAAATTTTACAATAACTCTATTCAAATATCGTACAATAAAATGTACATATTAATTTTTAAAAAATCCATAATTTTATCAACCATAATTTCTCTCACTCTGCAACCCTTTAAAGGTACCCTAACAAACGCATGCACAAAGGTAGTTAAATAACACGAGACTCATAAATAAAGCTCAATGGAGAGCCATAATCCCATATTCACAATGAATGGTTGTATACTACGTTGTTCCAAGAATAGCACTCAGCCGAATGTCGCAAGCGGGAAATTTAAAATCGCGAAGAAGAGGATCGTGCGAAGACGCGGAGGCCAGAAGAAAGATGGCGGTTAACTTTTTGCAGAATCACCGGGTGCGGACTGTGCCACGCGGAAAAGAGGTTTTACGTAACCCGAACGGAGGCAGCAAGTTGTAAAAATTTTAAGTATACAATCTCAATACGCTCGTTCGTTCAGTTTCAACTCGCTCAGTTCGTTATTCACCGGGGTGGCAAAGAAGATTTTACACGGTGGCGATCTGCGACACGATCGGTTCACACTAAAATGCAGACGCGCGTGTGCCGTGGTTATCGGAACCGTCGACTGAAAGGCAGAAAAGCGCGGGCGATTTAAAAAGCGTTTCTTCCCCGCACCACAACCGGGTTGAAATTCGCTCGTCAAGTCAAGGTTCTTAAATTCAGAGAAGATTCCTATGAATGGACCGAGAGGTCTTACATATACAAAGCGCTTTCTACAAATCCGACCGACTGAATCTCCTAAAGAAAAACGGCGGGAACTCGCGAACAGAAAAACTTGCAGAGAGTGCTGTGCACAATAGAACGAAGAAAACTGCACCAGCTGGAAATGAGTAAGTCGCTGGTATATCAAAAATAAGCCTGAATTTTCTTTTAACCCTTTAGTGCCTAAAGGTACTTAAAAGTCTTGCTGTTATTTTCTTCCATTATACAGGGTGGGGCAATAACTATGTCCAGTTTGAATATTGCCGTTATTTGTAATAATATGAAAAAATGTTATATACAAAACTTACACGGTATAGAGGGGGACATATTGTGACACATATCGTTTTTAAGATTGTAACTTTGCATTGACGCAAACGGTCACCATTTCGAGCATCTCCTGTAAGGTAATAAAGTTTACTTTACTACCACATTTGACCTTGTATGACCTTCAATGATAACTCGCTGAATTCGTCTCAACACTGGCTATCACATCGTGATAAAAAAAACATAGCATTCCATTAAAAAAAATACAGATGACCTTGACATCTCCTCTATGCCTCCACCCACGCAGAAAATGTTTGTGTCACAATATGTCCCCCTCTGTACCGTGTAAGTTTTCTATATAACATTTTTTCATATTATTACAAATAACGGCAATATTCAAACTGGACATAGTTATTGCCCCACCCTGTATAGTTAGTTGAGCGTAATTCAATCGGTTCTGCCTGTAGGCACTTGCAGGAAACTCATATCGTTGGTATTAGTGCGCAGCCGTGAACTGATATACACATCTGTCGTGACTATTGGGACAAAAAAATGTAAAATGGGGTTTCATGTTTCTTTTGACAATAATATATAATAAATGAATTAAAATTTGATTTTTTTAGTTAAATACAAATTTGGACACTAAGGGGTTAATGCTGGAATTGACTAACCGAGGGGAAAGCCTCGATTTCGTTAAAAAGTTTCGAACTGCAAATTTTTGTGCAGATACGAATTAGAATCTGTTTTATTCTCGACAAGATCAAAATCTTATTGAATTTACTTGAACGTGAATTTTGAAATCTGGAATCAATTTTAGCCGTACGTGTCACTTTAAATTTGGCTTTCAATGAAATTTTTGAATTATGAAAGAGACAATTTGCATTTTCCATGGAGCGTATTAACGAACATGTCTTTCCTGTCTTTATTAAAAATCTGATCTCTATTAAATATTTTGTATGCAGAGCTAACTAATAAAATCGATAATAAAGGTCTGGCGTAAGGAAAGTGATAAATACATAAAATGACAATATTTGAACGATTTGTAATAAAATAATACAATACTGTTTTGTGGAGCAGTATTTTTGTCGATTAATTGGAGAGCAACTGCCTCGGTTTATCGGAACAGGTACACGAATATGTCACGGAAACGTGTAATTTGATTTTTGCCGGTAAATTCTGATGGACCCGACGCGACGCACGAAAGAATTATTTCTATTCGACTGGCATAACTGCGAAGCTTACGGTAATTAGTATGACAGGCGTGCCTAGTGATTCTGATGGTAACCCAATTAACGGCGATCTCAGTACAGTAACGCAAATTCAATATGCAGCCGTTGTCGCGACACGTTCTTCGAATTCCTGTCATGCTTTCTAACAAAGAGAATTATTGTATCCTCTGAGCTTGTCCGGACATGTACCAATTGCTTAATTCGCGTGCACGCCGCCGCGCTGGAAATTGCGGTTCACCAAATGGGGGATGACTCGTCTGTCAGGATAAAGTGAAAAGAAATTTCCTCTTCGTCGGTTTCAATTAATATTCCTGTCGGAAAATTTATTTCACTTCGAAATGCCGATTTAACCGGCGCGTCACTGACTCCGCAAATCTTTCGAGTCGTGTCATGGATATTTATCAAAGATTCGTTAAAATTAACTCGAGTTAAAAGCAGCAATGTTACATTTATGAATTTATTACACGCGCAAAATTCTATTCAATTAAACAATCGACAACAATTACTGTCATTCGTGAGCGTGCAGATTTTGACTGTAATTTTTGCAAAAATTTCCATTGGAGAATTTTGGTAAACCTATTAAACCGAGCAAACGCGTTCGGTAGTGTATACTATTCGTGATTAATATATGTATATTTCATGTGGTTACCTGGTGTGTATGCGATGCATGTGCCAGCATTTAAAAGCGTTTTTAATAAATAACAGTTCCCGCGTTTGTTTATGACCAGGAATGTATGACCCGCTATATGTTAGCCTAGCCTGTGTGCAGTAAGCATAATAGACGGCCATTTGTTTCTTTTTGCGCCATCGCGACATGCTATGTGACTTGGCTACCTAGAATTTACCATGTTCCACCGAAAAAGGGTACCAATGTATCTTACTGTTTCATACGTTCCCCGCTTTGTTACGTTTTTATTCCGAGCTTGTCATAAGTGAAGACATCATGTCTCGAATACGTATGCACTACATGCTACATTATAACACATATAGTTATTACCTGTTTCATTTGAGCCACTTAGTTAACAAGTGAATTAATTCGTGTAATATCGTACAAAATTTAAATACACAATGTAACTTTATTGTAACCGCATAAAGCGAAAGAATAGTAATTATGTCATTATAACTTAAAATAATATCCAAATTTTTGTCAATAGTAAACAAACAGTAACGTAACGAATAATGAAGTGGCATTATTGTACTGAATTGTGATACCACTTTTTTGTGAGAAAGTGACTTACGCTATATGGTTTTTAGTGTATTAATAATCATAAGTCACACAAATAATATTAATGCACTACAAGTTTGTCGTATACTATGTATTAAAGAAATTTAGTCGTTGCTGGATTCTATACCAGTCTCTTCAATTGTACTGGTCTTTAATGCTTGAAAAAATGCATGATTAATTGGGGGGATAAATTTCAGCAAATCTATCATGTCCTTCTTTTTGGCAGCAGAAACAGGACGCACAGATGGATATAAATTTGCCTGCATTATATTTTTCAACTGCAATGGCCTGCCACACCGAACACGCTGAATATTTAATATTTCATACTCAACATCCACAGAAATCTTAGTTTTATAAAAAATATCAAACTGTTTTTCGCGTTCGTAGTGTGACCACTAAATGGTGAGCCAATTTTGTAGTTTGTAGTAATGTATTTTTCTTACGCTTTTAGTTGACAAAAATTCATTTCTTTTATTTAACATAATGTTGTTAACATAGTATGTAACATAGTGTTATTAACACGTCCAAAATCTGAATCATTCGGTAAAAACGAATGTCCTGATATTAAAAATTTCTGTTTTATAACCTTCGCTACAATATCATTTTGCACTAATTTCAACAGAGACAAAGCTATTTTTATATTACGATTTTGTCCGGTACAAGAATCACTATAAATAATTATCTCATTTATCTTAGTCACTTTATTTAGGATGTAAAAACAAGTTTGTGTATTGTGTTAAATAAAACAAGTATTCTTAATAATTACTATTTCTCTAAAAACCCCATTTTTCGTAATTTTGTACTTATTCCACTTATCAACTAAGGGTCTGATTTGATAATATGCTACATATCGAATTATCTTATTTGGACAAGCTATTAAAAGTTCCATTAGGTTTTCCAGTTAGGTGAGCTTATTTAAAAAATTATTTCCTAAAAGGGTTGCTTCGTGCAATTTCGCTTTATGAGTTCTGACGTTTCCTTTGCTCTTTGTAAAGTGCAAACAACGAGCAGTTTCAGTTCCAACTGTTGACTTCGGCTTTTTCAGGAAAATTCTACTGGAAAAACTTGATTTAATTATTTATTCGTAGACGGTACGCTGGAAAAATATTATAACACTTTTATAATCGAAATTAATAGACTGTTAAAATAATTTGTTGAACACGTCTCTTCGGAAGAAACTGGTAAATTTTTATAAATTACGTGAAACAGGTATCAAAAAACACTTTCTAGCCAAACGTTGTAAAAATATTCTGTATCTAACCGAACTAACAATATTAATAACAGGAAAGAATATTTTTGACGAAAACGCTTTAAATTCGCGTAAAAATCCGAAGTCCATTTGCAAGGATCGGCCACCGAATAAATATTCACCCCGCGCATCCACCGCCAATTAAAGCAAACTGAACAATCCAAAAAGCATAACTACTTTTCATTGTTCACAGGCTACGGAATACTTTCGCCGGTTCCGCGGTTAATCCCATTATCTACCGATCGCTTGCAAAGTGTCGTCCATAACTCGTATAATCTAGCGAGCCCCTATAGCGAGAGCAGAGCAGAGCATTTCGTTCTAAAGTTCACTGCGGGATTTCTGTCAGCGTGACCAATGGCGGTTTATACTGCACCCCGGGCAACTAATTTGTCGTTTACGAAATTACAGAAGGATACATGGCGGTTGGTCGTTGGCCGAATTAGCATAGGATTGGCGGACGGTTGTTGGGAGAGAAAAAAAAGAGAGAAAATATGAAAAAAATAATGAAAAAAAAAAGAGGAGAAAAACCAAGGGCCTGCTATCGTTTATCATGGAACAGTTAATATTTAACTGGCGGAACGTTACGAAGGCGAGGTTTACGTGCCGGCCGTGAACAAAATGCCATGGTACGAGGGGGCCCCACCCACCCCCCACGGGCTTGTTTCGTTTACGATAATCCTTTACGAAATTAAAAACATTAGGGCCTCGTAAAGATAAAGATATTGTACGTTCCATAACCGGGCCGCGCGTTATAAACGAGCGCGCTGTGATATAACCCTCGGAATGATGGTGAGAGACCGAGAGCAAGTTAATATCTACATCACGTATTTCTCTTCTCCCGTATCTATTCCTTGGTAACCCGTGCGGCTCTCTCTCTCTCTCTGCCTCTCTCTCCTTTCTGACCGCTTATCGTCCTCGTTACAACCGTTTCTTCATGCCCGTAATTGACCGTCTTATGTTTATCACTCGTCCCATGCATCCGAGCTGCTGCTGCTGCTGCCGCACCACCGCCATCACTATTACCACAATAAAAACCAGTCCTTCCGACGACTTTTAGATGCCGCGGCGGGGTCGCGATGCCATTTCAATTCTATGCCTCAATTCCATTTATGGACGCGTTTCACTGCATATTTCTCCGACTCGCCGCTTGGACGAGGCCGTTAAACTTTTCGTTTCCTTGTTTTCGATGGACCATTTCGAGGTGTGAAAATTATGCTTCTGTAACACGGACGTGTTGATATTGAAATAGTCCAGAATATTCAATTACAAGATAGCTAGTCGAAAGAGTGGTTGGTTGTTTAATTAATCCTTCGGTACAGGTTCCACAAACAAATGTGTACTTGCAACGTCCATTATATGATTGCTTTTTATATTTTAAGGTGATCATAGTAATTTTGTGGACTTACGCCATTTGGGAAACATAGCGTCATATGAGAACGGCTGCACATAGAGAGCTGAATCTTGAAGAATTCGGCGCGGAGATTCTGCGAGAAGGTTCTCCAATAAATTTCATTCCAAAAAGTCCATTCGTTCAAAAGTTGTGACGAAATTAGTGATCATAGTAATTTTGTGGACTTACGCCACTTGGAAAAAATGGCGTCAAATGAGAACGGCTGCACGTAGAGAGCTGAGTCTTGAACCATTGGATGTGGAGATTCTGCGAGAAGGTTCTCCTATAAATTTCATTCCAAAAAGTCCATTCGTTCAAAAGTTGTGACGAAATTAGTGATCATAGTAATTTTGTGGACTTACGCCACTTGGGAAAAATGGCGTCAAATGAGAACGGCTGCACGTAGAGAGCTGATTCTTGAAGCATTGGATGTGGAGATTCTGCGGGAAGGTTCTCCCATAAATTTCGTTCCAAAAAGTCCATTCGTTCAACAGTTGTGACGAAATTAGTGATCATAGTAATTTTGTGGACTTACGCCACTTGGGAAAAATGGCGTCAAATGAGAACGGCTGCACGTAGAGAGCTGATTCTTGAAGCATTGGATGTGGAGATTCTGCGGGAAGGTTCTCCCATAAATTTCATTCCAAAAAGTCCATTCGTTCAACAGTTGTGACGAAATTAGTGATCATAGTAATTTTGTGGACTTACGCCACTTGGGAAAAATGGCGTCAAATGAGAACGGCTGCACGTAGAGAGCTGATTCTTGAAGCATTGGATGTGGAGATTCTGCGGGAAGGTTCTCCCATAAATTTCATTCCAAAAAGTCCATTCGTTCAACAGTTGTGACGAAATTAGTGATCATAGTAATTTTGTGGACTTACGCCACTTGGGAAAAATGGCGTCAAATGAGAACGGCTGCACGTAGAGAGCTGATTCTTGAAGCATTGGATGTGGAGATTCTGCGGGAAGGTTCTCCCATAAATTTCATTCTAAAAAGTCCATTCGTTCAAAAGTTGTGACGAAATTAGTGATCACTGGGAAGGTTCTCCCACTTTAGACGACAATCTGCTAATTACCAGTGCCCCAATGAAAATGTTGAAAGCACGCACTCACTTGTATATAGGAAAAATTATGTGAACACGATGGTGTTCAATTCCATAATTCCATTGAAAAGCCAACGTATGATCCCGTGAAAAGGAGAAGAAAAAAAATCACAGTTCATAATTCGTTCGCAGGAGGCTCATTAATGGAAACATTTTTAATAATGCTGGACGATTTGAACCAACAGGTAGGATCACGAGTAACCGAGTTGCATGCGAGTCGATTCATAGCTAATCGGACATGGGCACGGACAGGTGCGCAGGGATCGGTTTTCACGGTTGCTGTACTGCCACGTAATTGTAGAACGTTACATTCATTATTATTGTAATGCTGTTGTATGGAATCTGACAGTGATCAACAATGTACGCGTTTGCTTTATTATGTAGGTATGATGATGGGTATGATGCAGAATTGAAGATTATGAGGCGAATTTCGCGCTGAAAACGCAGTCGTACCGTACACACAAGCACAGTATAAATCCAACAATAATGCTCTTTGCAATGTGTGATGAATTTTACTTTTACAATTTCAGTTTTGTTTTCGAACAATTATCTTCTGTACATTTTGATCTGTTAGTTGCTGATTTTAAGCACTGTTGACGTATAGAGGATATTGTAGTAAAGATTTTAATGGAAAACAGCTGGATAAGCATTATATTGTACCACGTATAACTATTATAAAAGTTCACATTAAATTGGAGGAAAGAAATGATCATGCATAGAACACAAAAATGACGTAGCAAGGGATTTTTAGGGTTTGAATAAGTATATATCATACATACAATTTTCTGAAATTGGAGTGGAAGCGCTTTGCTACTGTGGCAGAGGGCATCACTCCTTACATCTTACCTGAAACAAGATCAAATCATCCATTTTTTATATTAATCGCACAGCAGCACTGATTTGTGCAAAATATTTTACACTAGCATAAATCTAATCTTAACCTAATAGGCCAAGTATAACAGGCGAATTTCATAAAAAAAAAATTGCCACTGTCCTCCCTCAAACAATTGAACAAAGAATGGATTGATCGAGGCCATCGTGTTCCACACTGTCGTCGCCAGGAATTCCACGTTGAAACGTCCGATACGTTGTACGCGCGGCGATTAGGTTGGTCAGTGACTGGCTGTTTCTTGCCGTGGGTAGGGTACCATGAAGACATATTGTCGAGCAGAGCCGAGTGACTGAACGTGTCCCGGTGTTAGGGGTAGATGAGCAACGAAAGACGCAAGGGGAGAAAGAGAATAAACAGACGCGCGATGTACAATATTGTTAAAAGCATAGAAATAGAAGGAGACACGGGCTCGTAGAGAGGAAGAGAGACGGGGAACGGTCCGCAGCCATTCGAGGTCAGACTGACAATGACAAATGGCAGAGTGTGCGCCGTCCTCAAATTTTCTTATTACCTTGGTACGCAAGTTCTTGCGAGGCGACGGTGTGTGCTTCGCAATTTACGCTTCTACGGCACCACCGCTCTGCAACTGCCCCGGGAATTTCAAGCCGAATCGTGCTCTCGCCTCGAAACCTACGTATATAATAGTATGTACGCTCCTCCGCGTTTCCAAGACATTAGGCATACGTTGTTAAGGTTGCTGTGTTTAGTGTCACATAACCCCGCGAATGTACGCGCCACCCCGCCGGATTAAATTGAACCGGTCTGGAATACGGTAGACGATCCACACCCGCTACTTTTCCCGGCTCCTGGTCAACCTTTCTTTCTCGTTCCCGCCTGATCTACTGGATGCAATTTTATGCACACGCTGCTGCAATCTACACCGGCATCTCAACATTTTCTCCCCATTTTTCGCAGCAATACGCAAAGAGATTTTCTTGAGGTAGTTTCTCTGCGAAACTGTTAGGTCGTGGTAGTTTTTAAAAATATTCTTGATACTGTGCCGCGACAGTTGAGGTCAAGACGAATCCAATGAGCTGTCACGTGTAGGTACTATGACCTTCGGATGACCTTCGGATGACCTCGAGTGCGAAAAGTTCATAGCAGTCGATTAATGAATACAAATAGTGTGACGACAACTGTGATTCGCAGATTAACAACGTTTCTCTTCGAAACTGTTAGGTCGTGGTAGTTTTTAAAAATATTGTTGATACTGTGACGCGACAGTTGAGGTCAAGACGAGTCCAATGAGCTGTCACGTGTAGGTACTATGACCTTCAGATGACCTTCGGATGACCTTGAGTGCGAAAAGTTCACAGCAGTCGATTAATGAATACAAATAGTGAAACGACAACTGTGATTCGCAGATTAACTACTTTAAAATTCATCGAATGAAGGATTCCTGTGCTAAAGATGAATTGTTAATAATTCTTACTCGCGCACACGATTCTTTTGTGCATTTTAAAAATTATATTTATGCTATGGATCCACACAGATACACAGTCCAGTAATCACTGTAGTGTAACCTCGATAATTATTGGAAGATAAAGCCACCCTTCGACTGCATTGTTTGTCTTCCCTTCTGGGAGATTATTGACTTTTATTCGAGTACGTTCTTGAATTAATTGGGAATTTCAAGAGAACCGAGCGAAAGGGACGGAGCGATTTCTAATGTCCATGTAAACACGATGCCCGAAGTGTCGCGAGGGGGAAGATTATGATAGATCGAAGGCGTCAAGCTGAGGAAATGGGTATTTAAAGGAAGATCCTCTCCCTACTACTTTCGTCGAGTTAATCAGCACTCGAGGAACCTTTAACTTGTCGTCCCTTTTCCTTGGATTATGAGGAATCTATTCGTTCGACTTCCACCAGTTTATTTGCATTGAAGTGATTGGGCGCTCTTCGATATTCAATATTTCTTCCCTTCTTAACCGATGCTTGCATCTTTTATTTTCTTTGCCCGTTGCTTTCTACACAATGATGGGAAACCAGACGATTGTTGTAATACCTATTCAATTTACGTAAGAGCGTTCATGCATTTATCCAAGTCACGATATTGTACCTTCGTACGCGTGAATAAATATTAAAAAGCCATAAAGAGAAAAATTAACTTGAGCTATTAATGAAGACAATCTATTCTTGCATAAAAATCCGCAGTCTATTCTATCTATTATATGTCAGTGACAAAACTAGTAAATACAAAACAGCGAAAAAATTAAAAAGAATTCATGTATTATCCCCCCTCCCCGCCAGCTAAAAATTATTCAGAAAAACAAAAAAAAAGGTTCACGTGGCTCCTGTATTTTCCAACCAATCCGCTAATCCTCTCCATCCAGCAACAAGATCCCCCGAAACAAACGCATTTATTTATTCCGCCCGGAGCGCAGCACGCATTAAGGGAGCATCGAGTAAAAACTGGAACCAATGAATCCATAATTCTCGAAAACTGTAAAAGTCTCCCAGAGGAGTTTTCGCCGGTTGCAAGTTTTATGAACGACGGAGGAATAGCGGCCGGCGCAGCATCATCTCTGGGAGCAGTGTGCCGGTTCTATAGTAGCGTGGGTGTGTGCGCGCGTGCACACACTGGCCTTATGGTCGTCAGGTCGGTGTGTCGTCGGGCATGCATATGTATGCGTGTAAAGAGAGCGAAAGGAGACGAAGGCTATGGGGTGCTGCGGGGTGTATCCGGGTGTTGGTGGAGGGGTGAACAGATACAGGGCCCTGCGAGGGTGGTGGCCTGGAGAGCAGGGGATAATAGGGATGAGTGGGCCAAGGGGTATGAATCAAGCTGAGCAAACATTGAACTTCGAGATACGGTATCGCCACGCGGAACCTACACACCACGAGCAAAGAGGAGGGCCCACCTCGAAGTACACCTTGGCGATTACAATTCTCGACCCTGGCCGTAGCTCCTCCTACACGGAACACCGTCCCGGAATATGTATGTGCCAAATATTGGCAGTCCCGGCCACCCCTGTGTCTCCTAGCCCACGTGCGTGTGCATGTTTGCCCACCGAGAGACAGTTCCGCGGAAAAATTTCGACCAACTTTCGAAACTGCTCTGGTCCCCCCCACCCCGAACAACTCGCGAACACCGGGGACCACTGGCCACTGTAAGAAGATGGAATTTTAAATACGCCCAACTTACGGTAATTCGTTTGAGCTCCGTGTGTTTGTCTTTCCGCTTCGGCCACACGCTTGTTTGGGGATTGTCCGAGTACGTGTTTCTACGGCAAACGAAAGTTCGGCCATTCAAATTGCGAGAGGGGGGAAGTGCGGCTTCGTCGAATCGAACCTCTCCGATGCAATTTTCGGACACTGTGTCCCGCGAAATACGCGTATTGTTTTTTAACGACCGGCTCTGTAGACGCGTTTCTGGGTTGGTTTTTGGTTAGTGTTCTGTGTTCCGGTGAATTGGTGTTTTGAGTTGCGAGTTTGATCGGTGATGAAGGACCACTGAATTGCACGAAACGTACGTGTGTATAGTATTGGGAATTCTCAAACTCATGTAAAATTTAGTTATGAAAATATCACCGATAAAATGACAGTCCACTGTGTCTTACAGCTAGACATATAAAATGCAAATGCCCTGTTTGTGGCATGTGTACTCGACACCCCTTGCATTTAGACCACAATTATACAGATTTTCGAATAAAGAACATTACTAATGTTCTTGGAACTTGTCCATGAATTTATCTCAATTAACTTGTAATTGAATAAAATTTTTCATAATGATAAACGAATGATAAGAGGTTAACTTACGGCGTCTCTTCAGACGCTTTATTTTCTTTCTCTGTTTCCTTATTTATTTCTCCATTCGCTTAAGCCTGTTAGATATCGTATTCTCTGTGTCTTCCATCACTAATAATATTAAGAGCACCGCAAATAATATTCCTATTTTGAATATTAATATAAATAATAATTTAATATTCCGCAAAGAAAAGAAAATACGTGCGTGACTTTTGGCACAAAATAAAAGAATGGATTGGAAGACAGGGCCATGAACCATGGTTTCCTTTCTTTTTTTTCCATCTGTAAACATTGTGGTGATACCGGCGTGAAGTAGAGGTACTACGAGTTGATCGAAGGAGAAGGCGCGTAATACAATGACAGTCCATGTGTCTTACAGTTAGACAATGTGACCAGTGTTTGCGGTAAAAATATTTTTCTTCAGTTTTAGTACATTGATCGTGAAAATCATTGCCGAAAACGTTTATTCTATATTTTTTTCGTGAAAGCCCATCCTTGTTGCACGATGCTGTTCGAATTTTGCGTTTTCGAAGGTTCCACCGAACAAGAAATGTGACTAATAGGGTGGCCTTCTAAAATAGGCAATGACTGCAGGGAGATAAGGGTGCGTTTGGCTTGGAGAAATGTAACGTCTCATCCCGTGGGATATCAGGAGAGTGGCCTCCCCGTCTCTTATTCCCGAATGTTTTAGCCAACCCCAGCTACACGAGACTGGAATATCTTAAAGGGGCAAGGACTTTTTAAGAAAAACCATTATCGTATATATGCCGGCGTGATTAGCGAAGATGACCGGGTCGGTCGTTCTGCAAAATCTCATATCTTAAATACCCTCGTTCGCAAAAATGTGTGGACTCCTGGAAAAAGAACCTGATTTTCAAGCATGCATGTTGATATTTAATTTTTTTTAATTATAAATTGCCTCTGCTCTGTTTAAATCCTTATTTGACGATTTCGATGTCAAAGAAAACGACCGCTCGTTCCGCAGAATTATTACAAACGCCGGCGGATCAAAATTCTTGGAAGACCTGGACAGAAGCTGTGCAGTTAAAAAAAAAAGAGAGAAGAGCAGAGAGATGGAGAGGAAACCAAACGACAAAGGTCGGTACGGCCGGCGAGAACAAGAGAAACAAGAAGAACAGAGGGAAGAGGGTGAATCTTTGTGCGAGTTGGCGTACAATAGTAATGCAAAAGTCAACTCCCTGCTGCGCCGGAAGTCGACGGTCGGCCATCTTTCCAACCGGATGTGCATCCTAAATGTCTCACGAGGTTCGTATATACGAATTTTATATAGCGTCCTTCTTGCCCTTTCCATTCGCTCGTTCTCCCATTGGTTCCTCCTCGTTCCAAGCCGCGTCCCGCGTTTTCTCCTCTCTGCGTTTAGCGGGCTTGTTTCTTCCACAGTTACTTTCTGTCGTTTTATCCTTCAACGTGGTAGCCGGGTTCGGCATTATTGTCGAGTTTTAACTCGGCTGTACATGGCCGGGACTGCATTCTTTTTCGTACAAGTGTCGCGAGAAACCGAGATGAAAAAATTTGATTTTTTAGTCAAAATCCCCTTAATATTTTGCAAGGTGCTTTTGGTCAGATCATTAGATGCGACGTGTTTTTCATGCATTTGCTCGATTTCGAGAATTTGAGGATAGCCAAGCGGGAAGTTTAAATCGTCAAGAGATTATTGTAATTTTTTATTTGCAAATAAGTTTGGGAACCTAACCTTAAGAAACAGTAGGTCCAAGCCGAAATAAACCAACAGGTTTCAAAAAGACTTCTAAATAAAAAAAAAGAAAAAAAAAAGTTTGGGAACCTGTGACCTGATACAAACGAATGATGGATAATCGAGACGAATGGATAAAACTGTGTGAGTGGACGAAGCGGTGGGAGCCTCGAAACGAAAACGGGAGCAAGGACGAAACGGAAGACGACGGCTTTATTCGCGACGGCGCTGCACTTCATAGGACGATGCACGCGCAGTAGGTGTTATACATTTACGACATTGCCTCGCGGCGCATGCACGCCAACAATATAAAGGTGCAAACGGAGAAGCAGCGAACGAGAAACGCATAAAGCGTCGCGGCGCAGCAGCCAGCCGCGACGCGGAGCGTAAAGCGTAAACCGTCGGACCGCTTTCTGCCTTACATCTTCCTTCATCGCCGTCGTTGTCGTTGCGAAACCTAGCCGCAACCGCCCACTCCCCCCCCCCCCCACCTTCTCGCATCCTTGCTCTCTTGTCCTCGGTGCTTTTTCTCGAACCGAGCTCGTTTACCGCGGCCATCACCCACGGCGCTACCCCCTGCCGTATATTTCTTTACCGGAACGACACGGCCCAGCCTAACCTGATCAAATTTCGTTACCATCCTTTTATCGGCTCGGGAGTTTTGCGCTATGCTACCCGGGGAAACTTTATCGCTTTTATCATTCCTTCGTGCGACCCCCCACGAAGATTGAATTGGTCCGCCCGATGAGATTGGCGAAATACGCTCAACCGCGCTCTCTGGACATATGAAACATCGCTGCATAATTCAAAAACTTGTAAGACGTCGCGTGGTCTCCATGGGCGGAAGGTAGCCTGCAAGATCGCAACCCGAAGAGCGGACCCTTAGCACCCAGACGACAGCGGCTACTCACCTTGAACCCCCTCTCTTCAAAAGTGTGATGCTAACAAGTGAAAGAGAGAGAGAGAGAGATTTGGGACCACACCGACCGTGCCGAACGTAGGAAAGGACTGCGCGTGTAAACACGGACCGACCGAGTCGATGACGTAGATCGGGAACCCCCACTACCGCGCTCCAGTTGCCCGTCCGGACAGGACTCGCGCTGGCCGGCCGAGAGTCTATGACAGTGATGGGCAGCTATGACTGCGGCAGTCAAGAAGCTGCCCCCACCAACTACTCTTTCGTACGAGGGGGGAAACGAAGAGCGCGGGGCATCGCTCCGCGGCGAAGGTGCGCGCTGCTCGAAAGAGTAGTTGGTGGGGGAAGCCAGCACCTCAGGGGCCCCTACCGTGCCCATCGCTGGTCTATGACGTAGGACCGGGAACCCCCACTACCGCGCGTCGGTTGCCCGTCCGGACAGGACTCGCGCTGGGCAGCCGAGAGTGGATGACGTAGAATCGAGTACCCCCACTACCGCGCTCCAGTTGCCCGTCCGGACAGAACTCGCGCTTGCTGGGAGTCATTGATCAGCATTTAACGTTGAAACCTAAACATTGGGACTATGGAAGCGCCTCAGGTGGGGATAGGTTTGTGTACAACGATGCGACGACCTTTGAATGAAAACCCATAAACACGTCGGTGATGAAACCATAGCAGAAGAAAGCAACAAAACGAAAGAAGGACAGAATGAGGTGAGACGTGGTTGCAATTTCTGTATTTATAAATGATGCGACGACAAATACCTTTGGAGAGAAACCCATATATGTACGCCAGGGATGAAATCACAGCATTGGAACCCGCAGAGCAGCAAAAGTAAGAGAAAGATGCAGAAAATAAGGTATGTTTGAAATTCCCGTTTCTATGGGTTGACGTGAGGGCAAATATCTTTGAATGAAAATCCATAAACACGTCGGGTATGAAATCACGACTTAGAACGCGGCCAGCGGAGAACGGCGGGAAAAAAGAAAGGGCGCAATGAAATAAGATGTGTCGTGAGTGCTCCTTTATCCACAATGATCCCGCTCCGTAAAGCTTATCTTTGTATTTGCCAGTCGTGGGGCGAGCACACGTGGCTCCACCGTCTCTCCTTCGTCTTCGCCCGGACTCTCTCTCTCTCTCTCTTTCTCTCTCTCGAGGTTTTCTCACATGTGTATACGTCGGCCAGGGAAGGCGGTAAACTAAATCAAAGAATTTCACGGATTTACCGACATGCAATCCCGGGTTAGCCGCGAATGCACGGCCCCCTGTAACCTCTTGTAGAATATTTCTCGGAACACAGGCGGAACACCGCCGAAGAGAGAAAACTTTCCCTTCCTGTCGGAAGACCACTTCCAAAGAAAAATCTCTCCCCCGGGTATTACCGATCTTTCGACCTCGTTTCTTCGTTGCCTCGTAACTCTCTCGTTGCTTGTTATCGTTCCTTATCTCGGTCAACTTTAAACGACCGTACGTATCAGTTATCACACATCCCCTAAACTGTTTCAACCCCTTCGAACGACGCCGACGAAAGACCGAGCGCCGCCGTTTCCCGTCCGGTGTGAATTTAACGCGTCGCCGTCTTGCTATTGTCATTATTGTTGTCATTACGTCAGCTTTGTTGCACCGGCTTCAGCTTTTCTCCCATTTGTCCCCCGTTTTTACTACTTTCGCGGAATCGGTGAATCCATGTGCATCGGTTTTTATTAATCTTATCTTAATCTTGTCTTATTTTATACATGGTTTTTCATGCTCAAAATAGGTAATTCACTCTGATATCGATCTTTCATCAGTTCGTCAATTTAACACCAAGGGATAAATGAATTTGGGTAAATTAGAGAACGATCAGGGTTAATCGCGGAGTGGGCTTTTACCTACGCTTTTTACTAAAATTATGTGAAAATTATATAGAATGTCCACGGATTGTACAAGAGTCGGGTTGATGTACGAAAATATTCCATTGTTCATTGTTAAACTGCAGATTTTCATGGAAAATTTCAAGAATTTATTTCGTAAAAAGGGTGTTGAATGTAAATGTACATTCCTTCTGTTAACAATTTTAATAGGTTTAGAATAATATTATATATTGCCGGCTGATTGTCATTACAAATGAGCATAATCTGCAGTCTATTGGTCGCGCAGCTGACAATCGACAGCACCGGCCATCAGACTCTCGCGAAAGGCAACATCGTAACGAATTACAGGTTCGAATAACAAACGCGCGTGTTCCACATGCCTGATAAACTGACATTAACGCAGCCGATAATAATCTTCGCAGAATAAATCCATATATCAAATAACCTAAACATTTGCACGGTAATTTCCGAACAGAGCAGAGGGGCGAACGCAAGAAATTCTGAAACGTCCTAATTGATCGAATTAGCGACGTGTTCGAGCCGCGGCAGAAGCCAAAATTAGCGACTCACAATCAACTATTCCATTAAATCTCATTCAATCAAAATCCGCATTCACCGCCAGTTTTCTGCCAAGTGCATTTAGAACCCGGAATTCCTGCCCGGGTATATGCGCACTTAAATTTAGCCGCGGTTAATTGAGATGTTATTCGAAGCGCGCCCCCTTACGGTAGGAGCGGAGCTTTCGTTTTAGCTAAAAATGTTTTTGTCCGGTTCTGCAATTAATGTGTTTCCAATTATTGAAGAACCGGCCGAAGTAGATTCTTCGGGAAAACGCGAAGAAAATTGAGAAAAGAAAACGGGAAACGACGCAGCCGCTTTTTAAAGGGCGATATATCCTACTATGCTATCATGCTACGTTGAACTCTCGCGATGTAACTTTTTCCAGTATCCCATTTCGCCGGCATCGAGCGCGCAGAGCTCCGCATCGTGTTGGATTTTTAAACTGATGCTGCGAGGGTCAACAAAAGTGAAATGCTGCCTTGAAAACATAAAGCAATTTCGAATTTGCCCGAAGACGTGTTCCCTGCAAGATAAGCAAGTGTCGAGAGAAGAATTTTATTTAAAAATTACTCGATATGTTTTCGTAAGATCATCTCTCGTCCACGCAATGATATTTGTTTTATAAATTGACACACACATTTCACAAACGTTCTGTCGTGGTAATAATAAAAATCCATTATTTATCCGATTCGCGGTGAATTTTTAAAATCACAGATAGGATAAACCCCGGGTCCAATTTAAATCTCTCCACGACGATTCTCTGGAAAGTGGAATCATGCCTGGAAGAATTTCATTCTACGTTTTCCGATTTACTTTTTCCGCGAGGGACCAACCAGGTTTTGCGTTCGCGATTTACGATACACGGTGCGCGTGTGCATGTAGATATAGTAGATATAATAAGCGATAGCTGAAAAGTTTCTGGCCGGCTCCTCTGCGTATACCATATTTCAAAGTCCGGCTCACAAAATAAGAAATAATTTCGAACGGCGCAGTAAAATGTCCAATATTTCATTGGTTATCCTTCAATTTTCATTCGTTTGCTTTTCGCTCGTTCGGCATCATTTTTCATTTCTCAATCTCTTTATAACATATTCTTCCCTTTAGCCATCTATTACTCTTCGTTCACCTTTCAGCTTCCGCTCAACTCTCCCGTCGGTTAGTTCCTTTGAAAACAAGACCGTCTGAGGGAGAAGGTGTATTGCAGGAAGCATCGTCGAGTAAGTGAAAGATTAATGGAATCAACCTCCCCCGCGTATTTACGTAAACATTTAATCTTCATCCCTTTAGGAAAAAATCCCTTGTTAGAATTTCTGTCGAGTTTCCTGCTGCTTGCTGCACTCGGCGCTAGGCGTCAGAAACGTGCATTCGCGCCGATGAAACTTTAAATTATTTAATCCTTCTTAAACTGTGAACTGTGCTTAACAAACCTTTTCGTCTTGATAACGAGCCTTGGCAATTATAAAACAATAAGATCTCCATCGCGAGTAACAAAAGTGAACGAAACATGAGAGACAGCTCTTTAAAATGGTAAATTAATGAATTTCAAACGGAGTTATGCTATTTTAAAAGGAGCAGTTCGGGAGCTGGAGGAGCTTCTAAAATGATTTAACTCTAAAACTCCTACGGAGTAGGTTCGTCGAACTTTCAAGTTAAACAACTTCGCGTATGTATACTCAATCAAGTATATTTAAAGTAGCATACTCTCTTGCGCCAAAAAATTCTAAAAAAATCATATTTTATGCAGTTCTATGAAAGTTGTTTCGTAAAGTGAATTAACAATTGCTTAACCCTTTGCACTCGGAGCTATTTTAACTAAAAAACGAAAGATTTTTCCATTCTAGAATATTTCCATGCTATACAATTTTTTTGTCATTTTTTGCATATGAAACTGATATAATATCTCATGTGATATGTAAATGTCTAGTAGTTTATTAAATACGAACAAAAATAATAATGTGAACAATATTTTTAGGAATGGCACAGCAATTTTCAGTGGCGCCTCAGAGTCACCATCCGAGTGTTAAGGGTTAAAAACCGTGCAATTTCGAATTTCTATATAAGAGCGTTTTTTAAACGATAATATCTCATGTAATATGTAAATGTCTAGTAGTTTATTAAATACGAACAAAAATAATAATGTGAACAATATTTTTAGGAATGGCACAGCAATTTTCAGTGGCGCCTCAGAGTCGCCATCCGAGTGCTAATGGTTAAAAACCGTGGAATTTCGAATTTCTATATAAGGGCGTTTTTTAAACGATTTTATCTTATGTAATATGTAAATGTCTAGTAGTTTATTAAATACGAACAAAAATAATAATGTGAACAATATTTTTAGGAATGGCACAGCAATTTTCAGTGGCGCCTCAGAGTCGCCATCCGAGTGCTAAGGGTTAAAAACCGTGCAATTTCGAATTTCTATATAAGGGCGTTTTTTAAAACGATTTTAATTTTCCATTGCACAATTGTTCGGCAATTGTCGTCGATTGGGAAACATCGAAAGCGGAAACAGCTGTTGGGGACAGCAAACTCCGGGGCTAAATGGTGTTCCTCAACAATTCGCAAATATCTGGCGAACCGGAGCGTGAATGCAAAATAGGGAACAGTAAACATTACGAAACTACTGACTTAAGATTTCGTTAGACAACAGAGCACGTACGCTGGTTATCGTCGATGTTTCGCTACGGGCCGTACATTTCCCCTCTTTTTCCCCATTTCTTACTGCATTACCCTTTCGGGCGTGGAACAATGTAGGTGAAACCGGCTATTAGTTCGGATATTTCGTTTGTATATCCGCCCTAGTTACGACCGGTTTCATTTAACGAATTTTAATGAAATTGAGAATCACGCGTGACAAAAACTCACGCGTTGTCGTATTGAATTCTATTTCGTCGCGAGGCTCCGATGAATGTTGGCTCCGCGAGGAATTCCACGGTGCACTTTCTACAAATGAGTTCGTTAACAAACTACACTCGCCGTACGGAGCATTATTCCTGCAAACAATTTTCTCAGCAATGCTGATAATAATTTATTGGGTATATTTAATATTACTGCTGATAAACCATCTATTGATTTATTCGAATGATATGAACAGCTGTTCCATACTTACATTCACAATGTAAAAGACTGCATGCATCTGATCAATTTCAAATACGAAGGAAAATACATTTTATGGATCTTAATTAATTTACTGATTTATTAGTGGGTACATTCCGAATGGCAACATTTAATGCGGTAGTTTGCCTGACTATCCTTTCAATAATTATAATCTCCACCAATTCGCATTGTGGTAAGTAAATGATTTTTGCGGTTTAACAATAAGTCTCGCGAGAAAATGGTAAATAACGGCTTGCGTGCCGAAACAATATTTGCATCAAACGAAAATAATTAATTAATCGCGCCCGCGAAGCTGACAACGAAGTATTTGCCGACTCAGTTTTTGAAATGCAAAATTAGTATGATATATGCTATTGGAAATCTATATTTGTGCAAATTCGTGGTACAAGTTCACATAGAATCGAACATCAGCGGTAATCAAGTCTATAATTTTCTACATTATGTAAACCTAATGTATGTTTGTTAAAGCCGAAATGAATCTATAACGTGTTTTGAGTGGGTCAATAAAAAAAAAAAATCATTGTCTCGATCATTGATCTGGACCATTATCTTACATAGAGAAGCGCTACCCTGCGACGCAAAAATTTTACTTCCGGATCGAAAAGTTTGCAAATTAAAGGGAGCACTATACTGTACGTCCCGTCTCGCCGGAGGAGGCCTGAATATCCGTCGATTAAAACGGCGCACGACGGAAGCCGAATAAAAACATTTGTCGTCGGGGGTGGAATTTAGCGGACGCCCCTAACTGGATTGCACGACGGTATAGTACCGTTCCCAATCAATCCCCGCGCAAGTAAGCGATCGCGTTGCGGGGTTTTCCTCTTTCAGTGCGTTCCACCGTGTCTTCCGTTCCTCAGACACAAACGGAAGAAAATTGTAAAACGCGATGGGTGGCTTTTTCCCTCATTGATATTCATCCGGTGTAGAAGTGCAGCGCGATTGGCTAACTATCCTGCCGTACTGTGTACACCGCCATTTCTCTTCGTCCCTGAGCGCCGTCGCTGCCTTCCACCATCCCCTATCCACCCACCCCTCCGTCCCCACCCCCGCAGGTTCCTTTTTAACTTTTTCTTCCGCCCGTGCACGCATAAACGCGCCCATACACGTGCAAACAAGCATCTCGCGAGTCATACATAAGCCACCGTTCCTCTCGCTTTTTCTTTTTATCGATCATCCTCCTACCACCGTTCCTTCAATCTGACTCTCTCGTCATCCGTCTTCGTCCGAGTGTCAATTCACGACTTCCTGTCCCCTTCCTTCCTCTTCTATTTCTCCCTTTCCCTATTGCTTTCTCTTTACATTCCTCGCCCTCTCTGTCTACCTCTCCTCAGTCCTATATGCATTCTTCGCTGTTTCATTCACCCCCTTTTAAAAATTAATTTTGTTAACTCTGCAATTTTCACTACAATTATTAAATTGCTCTGATTTTGTCGGATGATTGTTCGGCAGTCAACGGTGCTCTCTCTCTTTCTACCTCACCTCACTCCTATATGCATTCTTCGCTGTTTCATTCACCCTCTTTTAAAAATTAATTTTCTTAACTCTGCAATTTTTAATACAATTATTAAATTGCTCTGATTTTAATCGGACGATTGTTCGGCAGGCAATGGTGGTCTCTATTTACCTCACTTCACTCCTATATGAATTATTCGCTGTTTCATTTCCCCCTTTAGAAATTAATTTACTTAAATCTGCAATTTTTACTGCAATTATTAAATTGCTCTGACTTTGTGGCACGATTGTTCGGCAGTCAATGGTGGTTTCTCTCTACCTCACCTCACTCCTATATGCATTTTTCGCTGTTTCATTCAACCCCTTTAAAAAATAATTTTGTTAACTCTGCAATTTTTACTACAATTATTAAATTGCCGTGATTTTGTGGGACGATTGTCCGGCAGTCAACGGTGCAAAAGCGTTTCTCTATGTAAAAGGATGCAGTATGCAACCGAACTCCTACCATCCGTTTCCAATTCTATTTTGTCTTTTCAGACCAGCCTTCTTTCATCTCTCTCCACACACCTACCACCACCATCTGATCGACTCTCTCGCTCTCGGTGGCTCACGTACACCAGTCTTTCCTTCATTTTCAGTCAAGGACTGAACGACTGTTCCTGGTAATGCATCGATTCGTTTCTAGCTCACCCCTATAACACGCACTTCAACCACGTGCCTGTCTTCCCGGTTCCCTCGCCCTCGTCCCTGGCGCTCTTCATTCCGCGTTTACTTTTCTTGATTAGGCTTCGCGGATAATAAAAAAAAAAAAAGAGGAATGAGAGCGAGCGGGAGAGGAAGAGACGGAGGTAGGAAAAGTCGGCGTTCGATCCGTGGCTCGGGGCACGTTCTAAAGGCAGAAACGCGGCGACGCGACGCGACGCGACGCGTCGAGCAAGCGAACCGTCAATGGAACATTACGGGGGGCGGAGGACACACGAGGGCGCCCGAGGGACACGCGGCCAGATACGCAAATCGCAATCTGATTAATTGCGCGTCCAATCGAATCATTCGTACCGCTCGGTAATATATGTCCGCCTCTACCTACTACCGTGCAATCCGTCCCTGCAGACAAACATCCGCGGAGTTTCTCCTTTGTGCGGTTTTGTCGCCGGTCTAATTAGCGATTCAGCACGATCCAGAAAGAAAGAAACCGGGTTCGAGGCGCGCTGGGAATTTTCCGTAAACGACCCCGCGATCAAGAATCGCATTCTAATTGCTTCGATCGCGTTCCCGCCGCTCCCCCCGTCCTCGGCTTTTGTTGGAACATGCTATTGTGCGTTGGCAGTTGATCGCGAAATTTCGAGAGCGCCGCAACGATGACGAGATTAATTCGAACGGCGCGGCGGCGAGCAGACTGCGGATCTTCGCGCAAAGTAATAATGTTCCGCGTCGATAGCAAGAAACTGGAACTGTGGAATTCATTTCTTCCCCTAATCGTTTTAACCCTTTCCACTTTCACTGTGCCGTATGTATATAACAACACTGAACCATTGTGCAAGAATTTTTACTTCACACAATTGATTTTCCAGAATGTCATTTTCTCTCCGTCATTTATTTTTGGAAAGAAGACGAATTTTCAACCGTAAGAATTTCTTCTGCTTCTTACGTAGAACGATTCTACAGACTCTCTCAAATACAATGGTATTTTACCACGTTTTGTATTAGCTCGCTTTTTTTTTCCTTTCATAACATTATGAATATTTAAACGTGTTTACGAGTGTCCATAATTTTATGTTTCTAGAAATAAATTTTTAACCCTTTGCACTCGGAGCTATTTTGACTCAAAAAACGAAAGATTTTTCCATTCTAGAATATTTCCATTCTATGACAATTTTTTTGTCATTTTTTGCATATGAAACTGATGTAATATCTCGTGTGTTATGTGAATGTCTAGTAGTTCATTAAATACAAACAAAAATAATAATACGAACAATATTTTTAGGAATGGCACAGCAATTTTCAGTGGTGCCTCAGAGTCGCCGTCCGAGTGCTAAGGGTTAATATTGATTTCAATGCTAATCACGATTTTTGGCGAAGTAGAGTCATTGTAGCTTAAACAGTGTTTTAATGTTTTGATTGAAATTAGATTGATGTTCTTCAGAATAGTATATTTTAGAGACGAGACATTGGACACACAGATTTACAATTGTATCGTTCTGGAAATACAGTAGTAATATGTGAATGTCTAGTAGTTCATTAAATACAAACAAAAATAATAATATGAACAATATTTTTAAGAATGGCACAGCAATTTTCAGTGGTGCCACAGAGTCGCCATCCGAGTGCTAAGGGGTTAACGAGTTACAAATTATTCGTGAAGCTTGAACTCCGTTCGAAAAATTAATCAACCAGGCGTCCCTTCGTGCAAATGTGTGTCCCATTAACGATGAATTTTCGACTTGGCGACACTAAGAGGATTTAATAGAAAACACGCGCAAGCTCGCGACATAGTGTAAGACGAAGCCGTACGATCGCTGCGTTTTAAAGTTTTAAACGTGTTATCCTCTGTGTCGTCATTGATGGAACAAATACCTGCAGATAGTAGGCAACATGTAATTTATTTTTACGTCAATAATATGACGGGTTCTAATATTTTTAATTTACGATTATAATTGTAAGATATATTCAAATATATTATAAAAAGACTGCCAAAAATTTGGATAGATACATTCCTGTTATTTTGATTATGTATCGTTGAATTCTTAGTGGCCCATAAACCTAGTGCGAACTAATGATACTGTGGCGGCCTAACTTCCTACACGCGCCACAAGAGGGACACGTAGTTGAAAAGAAAGACCTTTCTCGCTAGTATTCAACTCCTCAATGATTTCTATATACAGGGTGGTCCACCTAAATGTGTACACCTAAATGTAGCCACTTAAATATCTCCTTTATTTGTGATGACATAACAAGTGTTTTTCATGCAATAGAAATGGTATCACAAGGTGAATTTTTTGCAAATATTTTTTTTTTCTCAAGATTATCTTTTCCGGAGTGTTCACTTTCATTTTCAAAGATTAAGGTCATTTGAAGGTCACGTTATTATACATATCTGATTGTATTTTTTGCTCAGCTACACGGTGCAATAAAAAACAAATGCAGTTATGTGTCAAAAAAAAAACACCGATGACCTTGATAACTCCGAAAAAAATTACCTAGGTGGAAAAAATATTCGTGCCAAATATTTGGTCCATTGCCACCATGCACATTACGTAACAAATAATTTTTGCATCACAATAACCTGAAGAGATATTTAGGTGTTCTTATTTAAACGGACCACCCTGTATATCGTCCTCAAACGCCTTCCAACATCCCAACCGTCTAAGGCAGGGCCCGCTAGACAGCCTTACTGATGAGTCCTCTAGCGGGTTTAGGACGAAACGCTCCTTCCTTTTTCCTCCTCTCTTTCACTTATTTCATGCTCCCACAATACTTTTTGATTTTATTGAGACGTAAACTGTTAATTAAAAGTGTGTTAATTTTGGAACGTCTGTGGTCGGACACATGGTCGAAAGAGTTCACCAGACTGGTCAAAGCGGAGCTAGGTGCATTTCCCGGTAGCCTATAGCATGGTCTCAATAATGGTTGGCGAGGGGCACAAAGCGTACTACATTCTAACAACTGCTTCGAAAAGTCTTGAAAAACCGGGCTCTCCCCGTATCGCCTTGATCCTTAGGCGTACCTACGAGGTATGCGTTCAGCCTGTGGAAAGTATCCCGTCCCTACGGCCTGTGCAGGCATCGCTGAAATATCTCGAGAAGTCCTCCCCTTCTGGCGTGCAGGCTACATAATATCAGTCTGGGTCGAATCTAAGCATATTTAAGCCACTGCCTCTCGCTGGCAGCCGGGGGGAAAAATATAGGAAATATAGCAGGATGGAAGTTCCAGGGGTGGCGGCTGCCCGGTTTTTTATACAGTGGCCGCCACCCCCCCCCCCCTCCGACCCCCCTTAGAAAAGGTTACGAGCTCGAAGTTAGAGGTGTATGAATAAAGTGGGCAAGTTTTTGCCACGCTATATCACACAGGGGAGTAATTCGCACTCGGTTTTAAAGCATTATATATATATACGTTATATGTTGATGTAACCGGCTAATGCACAAAGTTCTTTCTCCGCGGGGGGGGGGGGGGGCGGGTGGTACATTTAATCGTGTTTGAGTAATTACGTACTGGCAGGCGATGAGTGACGCCGTCCTACGTAGCTTCTTTCATTTGGGCCATGCAGCCTAGGGAGACGAGTGTCCCGAGTCAATGGGGCATTTTTCTTTTTTCACGGGCTAATGATGCTGAAACTTGAGCGTTTTATGCCGGCTTGAATGACACGCGAAACTTCTCTCCCCCGCGACCCTCTTATATTTTCATTGAATAACACATTCAATGGAATTATTTATGGCCCCGGCGTACGAAACCTATTGCGCGGAACTTATTAGATTTAATACCGGCACTCCACGCCGCGCGTATTTAATTCGTTCGCGGAGCCGTTTGTTCTCGTGTATTTATTCCGGTCTGTGGATTTATGTTTTGCAAAAGAATATTAAATGTCTCGAAGCTGAGCCGCGCGTTCGTGAAAAATCCTTTGTGCGTGAAAAATTACCTTCAAAGCTTTTCAAAATGTCTGTGCGATTATTGTAATATATAACGTTTCGTTTTCGAGTTAATCGCGTGCTATTGAACAGAAATTGACCTAACGCGGCTGACCATGACCTACCGTTTCTACATCTTGCTGATAGTAATGTTTGGATGCCAAACCTACGGAATCGATTTCTCCGAGAATCGAAGTATGAAATTACACTATCTTTGTATATCCGCAGGGTTGTACAATGATTTGAAAAATCCATCGTGTATACTAGCAAAAAATTTTGTGTTTCTTTATTGAACTTTTCAGAGATTATTATAGATTTTTATTTTGCAAAATTTGCGGTGACTTACTGCGGCACAGTGGTCCCACAGCGCGAAAACGTGGCCAAAACCCTAAAAATGAACTTTTAGCTAGGTAAGTTTTAATTATTGGGTTGGTTACTCTAAGATTGTTTCTAAATGGGTGTAAACAGCAAGAAGGTCGCATTTTTATACCTGACCACCAGTCGCAGTCCGAGCTTCGAGTTCATTAGACCGTACCTTCTTACGCTTGTGAAGCCCATTGCGAATTTTAAGTGCACTGTGTACAAATTTTCTTGAAAGCTATCGATTTTAATTGTGCATTATGGATGCTGTTTGTGGAGGTAAGTTGCATAGTTTTTAGTGCCAAATGTTTATTGTTAACTGATAACCATGTATGCAAAAGAGAGAGTAAAAGTGAAGGCTTAAATTTTGACGTTTTAGATTAGAAGTTTTTCAACTCACACCGACCTATGCTAAAACTTGTTGGAGCTTCTACTTTATACTATTATCTTGCAATTCCAAAAAAAATTAGCTGCAGTAAAATGCACTTTTGGTCGTACCACTGTTTTTTGTAATGCAGAGTAGGTATTTTATGAGTTTTCGTTGCATTTCTTATGAAACTGTGAGGGATGTGCGTTAAGTCTTTCTGTAAAATTTAAACAGATTTTGAATAGAATGTCAATTTTGTATAAAAAATCATATTTTTCGAAATTTTTTTATTGGATCCGTCATTTTGATTTTTCTAATTTCAAGTTCAGATTCGTCATCAGCGACCCCAAAAACGGTTTAATACCAATTTTCAAGCAGAACCGATAATTTTTTAATACGTTATGAGGTTTTGACCATGTTTTAGCGATTTAGGACCACTGTGTGCGGTGTCCACAAATCCCGTCATCCTAGCAGTGTCTCCCTATTAAATCGGAAAGTGGAGTCTCTGCTTCACGCACGAGGAAAAAAAGCTGAAAAAATGTAAGAGGCACTCGAGGATCGAGGCTCGCCGACGAAAAATGGGGGGTCGAAAACAAGGAATTCCCAGATAAATCACGTCGAATGTTGAAAGGCGGCAGTGGTCAAGTCAATGCCCCTCGCTCATAGTTGCCCGGGTTTTTGGTTTTTGCTGTGTCCTGCATTTCCATCCGGTTTCCCGACCTCTGCAGTGTCCTGGGTAATGGGCTGGAAGGATAATAATGCTGTGTTTTACAGCAACCGAGTTGCTGGTGTCCCCTCCCCCCTTTCCCCTCTCATCCCATCCGCAATTCTGTTCTGTTCGCGTCACTGTGTATGAAAACATCGAACAAAATGTACACGCGATTGGCAGCTTCGTCCGTCCAGGAGATTACCACTGTACTTTACGTGGGATTCCTTTTCTCTTCGCGGTTCGTTAGTCGGTGATTTTTGTCGTCTTCCGTCATCTCCCTTTATTTAAATATTCTTGGTGCTGTCGAAAGATTACGAATAATAGAATGATGCATTAACATGCCACAATAATGAAATGTTGATAACAGAATTTATGTATTACCCTGCAGACTGCAAGCTTTGAAGCAACTTTTTGTCGCCTGTTGTTGCTTTCTTCTTTTTACATGTTAGGTCGCTCGCAATAATATTCGGACACTCTCAAAAAGACGTTAACTTTTTTAACCCTTAGCACTCGGATGGCGACTCCGAGGCGCCACTGAAAATTGCTATGCTATTCCTAAAAATATTGTTCACATTATTATTTTTGTTCGAATTTAACACTAAACCTATCACTGCCGATCAAATTTTACTTTTACAACTATTAAAATTATACAGCTACTTCCATGGGAAGTGTTTCAATCTTTATTCTAGCACATAATATAATAAAAATGGTACACAATCCAAGTAAATACAGTCTTGTCATTTTTGTAAGGTAAAACATTTTAATCGATTTTAGTGCTTAGTATGGCGACTCTGAGGCACTCACTGAAAATTGCTATGCTATTCCTAAAAATATTGTTCACATTATTATTTTTGTTCAAATTTAACATTAAACTTACCACTGCCGATCAAATTTTACTTTTACAACTATCAAAATTATACAGCTACTTCCATGGGAAGTGTTTCAATCTTTATTCTAGCACATAATATAATAAAAATGGTACACAATCTAAATACAGTCTTGTCATTTTTGTAGGGTAAAACATTTTAGTGCTTGGTTTAGTGTTAATAAACTACTCATACTATGTCAGTTTCATATGCAAAAAATGAAACAAAATTGTATAGAATGGCAAAATCTTTCGTTCTGGGGTTTAAACAGCTTCGAGTGCAAAGGGTTAATATTGGATCATACGACCGGGATTTGTTTGATCGAGCAATCGCCAAAAATTCGCGAGCTAGGCTCCAGAAAAAATCAAAACTCGGGAAGAAGGAATAACGGGATTAGAGACGGGTTCGTGAACAGAATGACACGATCTCGGTGATCCGATTTGAAGCCGGCACTGATCGCATAATCCCATACAATTATCAGCAGGCTGAGCGCAGCCGGTAAAAATGCCTAGCCTCCAGTGACTCGGTTTCCACCGATCTGACGTACACCGACGGCACGCTATCGTGCATTACCTTGCGGTGCTTTTTCACCCGCGAGCACCCCCGCGACTCTCCTATACAACCCGTGTCCTCTCTCTCTCTCTCTCTCTTCAACCCTTTCTTCATTTCCCAGCACGAAGGACGGGTCTGCCTCCGAACGCAATCATCCCCTGCGCCTCCTCCTGCCCTGGGAACACCGTTAACAGCGGTTCAACGGTTGCGCGTTTTATCGTCCAACGACCGCAGATCGAGATATCGGATAAAGATTAGCCGGGCGCTAGCAGCGTGGATAACCTGACTGCGAACAAAAAAAAAAAATATCCCGCAGAGAAAAAGAGAGAGAGAGAGGGAACGGATAAAAAAGCGAGCGAAACGAAGAGGTGCTTCTAGCCTTCACCCGGTTTTTGTGTCAGTCCAGCGGATTGGAGCTCTCTCCGATCGGATCTCAGGTTTCTTCTCGCGATATCGGTGAAATAAAGTACACCGTTCGATGGACCACGATTGAAAAGGCAGAGAGGCTCGGTGACAACAAACAGCACCCGAAACCGTGCAGACGAAAAAAAATTGCCAGAGGCACCAGCTTGTTCCGGAGGGGGGAGAAATGATGACGAAGACTGAACAGCACCCAGCCCCGCAGCACCTTCATAAATACTTCAGAGCCAGACTTCGAGAATTTCGCACCCCAATTCCGACTGACTAATACCTGCTGCAACGGCCGACGGGAAAGTAGTCCACCGACTACGGAAAACTGAACGGAAATGGAGAGCCTGCTGAGATATATATATATATTTTCTTCTTATACATATATACAAACAACTGTATATGAAATTTGGTATGGCTGCATAATTTGTTTTTCACCTCCCCAGTCGTAAAGATCGATTATTTGTACGAGCAACATTTTCAAATTTTTATTGTCAGAATGAAACTATTGGAAACTATTGGAATATTGAAGTTGCGATGGCATTGAAAAATGCTCCGGAATGCTAACGATTAAAATATGTACAGTGTGTCACAAAATTATATGTCGCGGACACCATAGCACGATTCTATACCCACGATTTAGTCGAAAATGACATAAGGAACCCCCCGCAAAATTGACCTTGAACCTGAAACACAAGGTCAAAAAAACCAACATTTTTTTTCAGTAGAAGACGATTAAAAATTTTGGTTTTCTTTGACCTTGTTTGTCACGTTCAAGGTCAATTTTGCGGTGAGTTAATTATGTCATTTTCCACTAACTCGTAGGTATAGAATCGCGCTATGGTGCCCGCGACTAATAATTTTGTGACACCCTGTAGATTAAAAGATCAGCACGTAGACTTTTCTGATCGACTGTGCATAATCGAAATTCGTATTACGCATCGCTTCGCGTGAAAACAAAAAATGCCACAAATCAGGATCCCAAATCCGAAAAATCTGGCGTTTTGATCAGCTTCGCGACGCGACGCGAATCCGCCGGTAAACAAAAAAACAACGTGCGGGGCAAACACATTTTTCAAATCCGCTAACGACGCGAACGCGTTAATAATAAAGGCACGGTGAGCGATCGCGATTTTTCGAAAGTTTATCAGCACCCGGCCCCCGGGTATAACCCATTCTTCGTATCAACGGCTGCGATCGCTAAACTTCGCGAAACAATAGCGGCCGCCACGTAGGTATTATTTCAGTTTTACCGCAAACGTTATCAGAACCGCCATTCATAAAGCGCGGCCACGTACTGCGTATATCCACGGGGTAATCAACCAACGCAACGGCGGACAAATTAAAACGTTCGATTTTTCATGCCGCGTTACCTAGGGCAGTTCATAACAAATGTAAACTGCGTGAACAAACGACGTTATTTCTGGCCATCGTGCTCTCTCACCCCCCCTCCCCTAGCCAACACTATGATAAAGTGCCCGTTCGCGTAACAAGAAGTCCTGCTGGGAGACATTCCCGTATTTCGAGTACGGTAAAACCCCCGTTACATGCACATCCATTACGCTCCATTACGCGAACACCTGCTATCCGAACGCTCTATACCGAAATTTCGTTTTGTTTTCGGTTCCGCGCACACAATGCATATTCAGAACAATATTTTTAGTACTCTAACAAAAAAATCGGTTTTGTTTGCATACATCGAGATTACGTTTTGCGAGTATACTCTTGCAACTTTATGAAAGAGATTTTTGTATAGTCGTAGTGCTAAACGCTCGTTGTTCCGTTAAAGAAAAAATTCCGTTCTACGAGCACATTTGCACCCCCAATTAGTTCGCATAACGGAGGTTCCGGTGTACGGAAATTTTATACGCGAACGCGCGTGGGCGTGCCGTCGAAAGGGTGCGCGCGATTGTATGCGTGTGCAGTAGACGTAGTTTATTCAAACGAGGCAAGAGAAAGCTATTGAAATAAGTAGGGTCGAGTGGTTGAGACGATGGAGAGGGTCTCTTTCTCTTTCTCCCTTTCTCCCTTCCGGCCCATTGGTCGCCCTCATGATTTAATCTCGCGTTCCGTTTTCCAAACGGCAAAGGGAAGCGACTGCCGAGGCCTCTTCCACAAGTGCCATTTCATTTTTTTCAAATATTAAGAATACTGTCTGGACTTAATTTTAAACGCGACAGACAGAGACCGGACTCGCGCTGTCCGACCACTTCTACGACAAACGTAAACCACCGGGGACCATAACTGCTGCGACCGAAATGAAAACAGTCGCGGTCTACCGAGGATAGTTGTAAGCATCGTTTGAACCGGTAAAAAATTTAGAAGAACTTCAGAGAAGTAGGGAGGAAACACATTTCTGCTTGGCTACTCTTATAATCAGACTGCGGATTTTTGTTCGACACAAATATTGTATTTATTAATTTCAAAATATTATTACTTCAAAGACAATAATAACTCTTCGTAATAACTTTAATAAGTGAAAGATAATAAAACAGTAGTTTTAAATTGTACAAATATTTTTAACGTTTTATTGCATTTGACTCGCAAGGGAACATATTCAGTTGATACACGCCGAGTTTGATGAAATTTATGTGAGATATAGTTCTTCGAAAAATATTTATCGGCAACCATCCGCTCCGAGGGGGTGAAAACAGCCCTCGAAGTCAGGGTTCAAAACCACATTTTTTGAGAAGAAAAAAAGTTTGTTAAACAATTCTTGCGCGACTACATTTCCAATTAAAAGATACACATTTAAAATAAAATCAATCTTTTTCGACTGCTAGTTTCCCAGATATCTGAAAAAATGTGGTTTCGACCCCTGACTTCGAGGGCTGTTTTCACCCCCTCGGAGTGGATGGTTGCCGATAAAAAAAAAATACGTGTCAAATATTTTTCGAAGAACTATATCTCACATAAGTATCATCAAAATCGGCGTGTATCAACTGAATATGAATACTGAATAAAATCCGTAGTCTACTCATAATTTACATATACAATTTTTATTTTGCATAAAAATTTCCCCCAAACATTCCGATGAAACGTATAATAAGCCAGTCCCCATCTCCCTCGCTGACGACTTCGTAATCGACGTGGAACATATCCATACAAGCAAGAAGAACAACAAACAATGTCGATTAAAAAGGACCTTTTTCATAAAACCCATAAACGTCTGGATGCTTATGGTGTGGTGTATCGGGGAGCACTATTGCGAAGTAGCCGGGGCGGTTACGTCGTGTCGACGTCACCCTTTTATTTTCGCCGTATCGTTGACTTTTATAGGGAAAGTTCGATGGCCATGCTTGGGAACTGGCCCGGGCCCCTAACTGCGACAGTTAGTGATAGACACGGCCAAAGGTGGACCAAGATTGAGAAATATCGAGGGGAAAAAGGGGGTGGGGTGGGGGTCCGGCTGGTGCTACCGGAGGAAATCTGCCGTTACTGCTGCGAACGTTTACGGAAAATTGGACTCCGCGAAGAAATCTTAGCTCTGGCCAACCTTCTTTGCGGCGGCCGGGTTTTTCGTCCCCTTGTACCCGACTGTTTCATTCACCTTTCGTGGTATTGCACGCATGCACCCGGGACTCTGTCTTGTTCGTTACCGCGTATCGGAATTCTATCGGTGAAATTCACCGCATGCCCGTGTAAGCGCACATGCGACCACCGGAAACGCGATTCCGTAAAAATAGGTTACCGGTGCTCTGTCTACCGTACGGCGAAATGTCTTCAATGAGTGACCAGCTTCCAGGAAAATACGTGGCATGCTCGGTAAAAACGATTAGGGTAGCTGCGGGTACTCGTTCGTATTGGTTTTAAAATGACCCACTGGATTGCGGGGAAATTTACCGAATGGTTCTCGAGTGTTGTGAAAATGGTACTTTATAACATCGATATTTTTTATAATTTATTTAAGGCATTCGAAACTGGATATTGGACACTTTTGTTAACGATATTTAGGATTTCCAAGATTTTTGAAGTCGAAAATGGATGGGACCATTTTAGGAATTTTTAAAAACGATTAGGGTAGCTGCGGGTACTCCTTCGTATTGGTTTTAAAATGACCCACTGAAATGCGGGGAAATTTAGCGAATTGTTCTCGAGTGTTGTGAAAATGGTACTTTATAACATCGATATTTATTATATTTATTTAAGGCGCTGGACATTCGAAATTGGATATTGGACACTTTTGTTAACGATATTTAAGATTTCTGAGATTTTTTAAATTGACAATGGTTGGGACCATTTTAGGAATTTTTAAAAACGATTAGGGTAGCTGCGGGTACTCGTTCGTATTGGTTTTAAAATGACCCACTGAAATGCGGGGAAATTTAGCGAATGGTTCTCGAGTGTTGTGAAAATGGTACTTTGTAACATCGATATTTTTTATATTTATTTAAGGCGCTGGGCATTCTGGATATTGGACACTTTTGTTAACGATATTTAGGATTTCCAAGATTTTTGAAGTTGACAATGGTTGGGACCATTTTTTGAACTTTTTAAGTTCACCATGCCTCGTGTAATTTATAGGATTTCGAAGTTGACAATTTATTTAAGGCGCCGGACATTCGAAATTGGATAGTGGACACTTTTGTTAACGATATTTAGGATTTCCAAGATTCTTGAAGTTGACAATGGTTGGGACCATTTTTTGAATTTTTAAGTTCACCATACCTCGTGTAATTTATAGGATTCGAAGTTGACGATGCTTAGAGTAACGTAGAATAGAATTTTTTAATTAACGATACCATTCATAACATTTGTAATATTGAATTTTTATTCAAATTAATTTTATAATATTTGCCCAATTTTTCCTGTACATACATAAAATCCACAAGCAAAGCGTACCTGCAAACAATAATTTCCGAAGACCGGTAATTTTCTCGATATCGAAGTATTGTTCACGCTTCGCATGCGTCCTGATACTTACAGACGGGAGTGTACATGGTACTTCTGGTCACCGGCAGTGTATTTTCATGGTCCACGTATCGAATATCGTTTCAACTAGAACTTTTAATATCGCGCTGCGAACGAAGCTCCGTTTTTGAGTGTGGCTATCGAGTTACGCGAAAAATATATCACGGTACAGCGAAAGATAGAGAGAGCGAGAGAGCGAGAAATAGAAGGAAAAAGAGGAGGAGAGAGAGTAGCGGGAGAGAGGGCAGAGAACGAGTTCCCGTTACTTTCCCCATGATTTTTCATTACCAGGAGCTATTCAGGAAAAATTTGTGCGGGCCCCCGCTCGATTCGTGTTTCGCTGTTACAACGAATTCCGGAGTTGATGGAAGCGCCCGGCGAAATTGAAAAATCAAAATCTGACGGGGTCGTGGCTCCGCGTAATTATAATTTCAATGACGATCATTCGGATGCAGACAGCGGTCCGCGGCTGATGTAATATAAATGTTCTATCGATTTCAGCTTTTGTTGTCGAGTGTCCTATTCCAATGTGCGGCGAATCCAATTTCCGCGTTCATGAATGTTTTCGGAATGGAGTATTTTCTAAAATTGTTTCGCGTCGTTTGGCGACGCGCAGTGGGTGTTTCCGTCGGACCATTGTTACACCTTATTCCAAGTGACACTCACAAAATCGTGACTAAAAAGATTTTTAATGAATTTGGCAGCTACAATGCAGTTCGTTCTCAACGTTCAATGCAAGGCTGAAATGCATTTCCGCATATAAGAACTATAATGCAAATATACATTTGATGTTTCACTTAACCCTTTATATTTCCTGATGATTTGTAACCCTTTCTTAATTTTTAAACATTTCTTCCGACCTAGAATAATTCCGTTCCATATGATTTTTTTTATTTTGTGGATATAAAATTGATAGAACACCTCATACAATACTTAAATGTTCAGTAATTGACTAGATACCAACTAATTTAATAATGTAAACAATTATTTTGAATAACAGCACAGCAATTTTTATGGTGACTCTGAGTCGCCACTCGAGTGCTAAGGGTTAAAATAAAAATTGTCTGCATCAATTGCATTGGACTGGAAACAAATCAAATTTATGTAATTATTTAATGCTATTGATAATATAACTAGTTGTGGATTTAGATGAAATTTTACTTTCTACAAATTTCGACAGTTAAGGGTTGATAAGATACAAGCTTTCAGAAAAAGGGCAGCTGTGCGGCGAAACGAGGATCGCAAACAAAGATTAACGCCAGTGGAAATAGCTAGCATTGGTCAGACAAATTTTATTTTATTATTTCGAGTATTATTTCGAGTCGCCACTCGAGTGCTAAGGGTTAATTTAATTTAATTTTTCCCCAATACGAGAAATTGGAATTTATCCTATTGTAAGAGTGTATAATTAATTCTAAAATTTTTTAAATTTTGTTAAAAATATGTACTTTTCAGCAAGTGTTCTTTGAACACTGATTTTAAAATGTCTAAAGGTGGATGGTGAAGCATTTAGTGTTATAACTTGTCAAATGAGTAGTAGAAATGTTGTTTTGCATCTCTGGCTTTTCTTTCATAATTTGTGTTATTTCCACAATCTTGCAGCAGGCAGCGAGCAGGGGTCATGTTCGAATGTTCCGAGTTAGTAAATAGTTTCGGCGTATCGTTTTGCTCGTGCCTCCTCTCTCACACTAAACCGCAGAAGCGTTGATATGCATTCTATTGGAAAGAATTTTCGTCCCTGTATGCGGATTATGGTCGCGGGACTATAACAGCATGTATACGAATAGTGTTCCATTAATTATTTCCAATCAATTTAATTGTTTCAGTTGACGCTTTGCGCACTCGGGAAACAGTGATTCTAAACAAGATTAAATACCGTTTTCGTTCCTGTCTTTAACCTATTCTTGTGCCTTAACATTCAATTGAATGATAGCAGCCTGATCATTTTAATTCTTCAATGAACAATACGACACTAAACATGATCCGTAATAACTAGAATGCGGATTTTATGCATTTATGATGAAATTGGACATGTGCAATTTAAAACTGAGGAACAATTTAAAAAATTTAGGTATACACTATTTTCAACTCCTTTGAATAATTAAGAAAAGGAAGAACCTTCTATTTGGCTACTGACTCTTGCTATTTATACAGAAAATTTTTATTTTGCATAAAGATCCGCAGTCTAGTAATAACATTCCGATATGAATCTACGAAACAATTCATTTTAATAAAATTGATGCTTCCTGTGCAGATGGAAACGTTATTTAATATCACAGAGCATAGAAATTAACTAAAAGTCAGCAGACGAAGGTGCTGTCCAAAACTTTTCTAACCATTATCTGTTTTAATAACTACCAAAAGTTAGTTCGACGAGTTCATTTCACGCTGCCAACCCGCTGAATAAAGTATCCAAAAAACATTTTCCACAAAACATCTCCCCACAAAAAACAGCTTCGACCTTTATGCACCCTTCATGCACATAACTCGACATAAACACCTAAACTATTCAATAGCGCCATACACCTAAAAAAAAAAAAAAACTAGCGTTCAATGGCGCACGAAAGTGGGTCCCCGCGCAAGCATTAATCACGATTTGTTAATCATATTACAAAGGTAGCCCGGGGGTGGTCTGGTCGCTAATGGCGTTGCAGCCGATGTAACATGAATCCTTAAACAGGGACGGCCCGAAATCTGCCTAATCAATCATTCCGCGGCGGGAAACACGAAAACCGTTCACGGTGCGCCGCGCCGCGAGCTTCAAATTTTTTTTTCCTCCCTTGTGGCCGAGGAGAAAAAGTAGAAAACGTCGAAGATAGCCAGACAACGACGAGGGAGAGAGAGAGAGAGAGAGAGGGAGATCCTGACTCCGGAGCAAACGGACGCGACAGCAATGAATGAAATCTACAGATGGCTGATTTCGGAGCAGCGTGGCGATGGATGTTTGCTCGAGTGTGGGTGGGTCCAGCGCAAAACAAACAAGGCTTACCGCATTGATCGCCGTAATCCCGAACACGTACGTTGTCTCTCCTCCTGTATGCCTTTCTCCTAACTCTCACCAACGCTTTCAACCCCTCGCCAACCCCTCGCCAACCCTCCCACATTGCGGTGCCCCACGTCCCCGGCGTGGTGCGTGCCCGTTCTACCTATCTTCGTGGCTAGGGACGATGCCTTACCTGTACACGTCGAACAATCTACACTCGCGTTCGTAAGTATAGCAACATACCTAGCAAATTCACATATGGCTGGACCTCTGATATACCAACAACCCTCATGTGAACGTTCTATTGTGAAACGCCTGCTTCTCGATCGTAATATCATAAGAACACGTTTTAAACGTTTTATTATATGAACACCTTTCATTCAAGGTCATCAACAATTTCTTGCTTATCAGCATTGATCTTTTATTGTATGATATTGTAGCCCTATCTGTAACAATTGTGGAACACTTTAAGGAGAGTTCAATGATCCGCGACACCGTGACTTTCAAATGACCTTGACCGAAAAATATCCCAATTGTGGAACACTTTAAGGAGAGTGCAATGACTCGCGACACCGTGACTTTCAAATGACCTTGACCGAAAAATATCCCAGTTTGAAGGACGCAGCAAGAAGTATTATTTGCACAACTTTTTGGAAAAATAAAAGATACGAAACACCACCTTTCTTTTCCTCTAATAGAATACAATTCTATAGCAAACGTGGTCTTAGGACGCACAGATTCATATCCGAATCGAAACGTTTGAGTTTACTACATATTAGCTATATATAGGGTAGAATGTGATCGAACCGTAGCGCCGATAATATTATTCCAAAAAGTTGTTCAAAACACTTTACGATCGACAAAATTTCTCATTTAGTATTATTTGCGTTCTGTACGGAATTTTACCATGGAGGTTCGTTCGCTACAATGGTTATGGTGTGCCCTAAGGGTAGTTCTGGGCAAGGGTGTACATGCACACGCGCGTTTGTGTCCGAGTCCATACGTTGATGGATTGTCACAATATAGGGGAACACTAGACTAAACACTCTAACGATCGCGATCTCCGGGAGACGCAACGTATTTTCACTGTTCGGATAACATATCTCGAGCGCACCGTCGTTAATGGGTTTCTCATATCCATTTAGCTAATAATGCGCCCTGGAGAAAACATCTTTGCCGCGAAAAAAGAGAGGAAGCTTTTACTTCGTTATGTGTGCTCAGGGGTAGAACGCGAGGTTTTTAAATTTCAGATTTTTCACCGGGGGACTATGGAGTCGCCTCTTATTAGAATTTTTGTGGACTTTTAGTCGGGTTGCAACAATGTTTGAAAACTTTTGAACGAGTGGAAACTCGGAGGTAAATCGAAAATTGTACTCGAGGAAATTGGAGAAATTGGAGTAATTTATTAACATGGAACTGTAAATTAACATCCACGAATTTCCAGATGAAAAGTCCATCACTTTGACGCGACTGTACAACAATGTAGGACGAATTTCGAAAGTCTGACATTTCGGTAAAATCCGTCGATCAGTGGATAATATTAATGATAAATGAGGTGTAAATTGGCTCCCGGATAGAAACAAGACGTTCCAGCTCGAGAACGGAATAGGTAATTAAGAAATCAGTTAATTTTAGGGTCATATTTTATGATACGCTTATTACTTTCCCTCGCTCGTTGTAGAATGTAAAGAGAACGTTAAAAGCTGTAGGGTTTCGTAATGATTTATAAGCCAGGGCGGAGGTTGAACATGTGCTGCGCATTAAGCTTTGGGGACCGTAATTTAGTTACGTTTAATAATTGGAAAAATTTATGCGTTGCTTGGTGGAACCATTGATAGAACTATAAAGTTCGTATCATTCATGAAATATGAAAAAATAACATTTGGTAATAAAGTTAAACTATAGTTAACAAAAATTTCATTTTAAGAATACCATTGACAAACAAAATTTGTTATACTTGGCAACTAACAATTGCTGTGACGTGGGAATTAATGGATATTAATAGTCATGGTGGTATGTAATGCATTTAAGGTACTAAGTCGCCGCAAATTGATAGTCAGAAGCCAATTAAATTAATGGAATGTAGATAGTATTATATCATTGTTAAGGCTTTGTGATAAACATGAAATAAATTTTTTTATAATTTGCAAGGATCGATATTGATTAATGGATTTAGCAAATGGATAATAGCGATACGAAAATCCTACAAATCTTTTGTGTAAATTAGAGAGCTCAAGACGTTTACATTTAACATTGAAGAAACTCCGTCGAAATATCACAATCGAAACGTCGAAAACTTGCTGCGCGAATAATTGGTTTAATGGCTGTGAGTAAAACGCAGGTTTACTGAAGTAAAGTTTATTGATTGCAGTAATTAGGTTTCAATTTCATTACATGTATATCGATTATCGATACTGCAATTTGGCAAACACTTTCAACAACGCAAACTCGCGAGCTCGTAATTTACAGCGACTTTAATTTGGCACGGTTTTTTCTCTTTAATAAAATTGCTAATGTCTCTTGCTGGTGCGTCGTTCGTTCCTCTTTGCCACGCAATTACTTGCTTCAATAATTAACAATCGACATATACATGTTTGAACAATTGTATTAATATCGCCAAGCTCTTCACGAGAACGATAAACATGTACAGGGTGAATCGCGAATCCTGATCAGTAGAGATTACTCTGTTATTAGCAGTACGATCGAAAATGCTTTTATCAGTTTTTGCATGGTTTCAAGAGAGCTTTAACGTGATTATTAAAAATCATTTGTCGGCTCTTTTTTTTGTTTTTTCAAGGTCACATAATTTTTTTACGCTTATCTGTTAGAGGATTTCAGGTGAGCTTGTAAAATTAAAATTAAAGGTGACCTTGAAAAATTATGAAAAATAGTAGTTCACCGAAAATTTGCTATAATCACGTGAAAGCTCTCTCGAAACCATGCTATATGTGATAAAAATATTCAAGGTCACATAATTTTTTTACGCTTATCTGTTAGAGGATTGCAGGTGACTTTGAAAAATTATGAAAAATTAAAATTGAAGGTGACCTTGAAAAATAGTAGTTCACCGAAAATTTGCTATAATCGCGTGAAAGCTCTCTCGAAACCATGCTATATCCGATAAAAACATTTTCGATCGGACTGCTAATAACAAAGTACTACTGATCACGACTCGTGATTCACCCTGTATGTTCGTTACTGTATTTTCATTAGATGATTCGACGCACACAGTTAGTTTCATGTAACAAGCAAATTGGGTTTATCAATGAAAATCTAGAGAATCATGCTGTATTCGCGGATCGCTAGCACGAATCTGCTCGACGGAGCGTTAAAAATGCTTTTTAGCAGACTGAGTCTGTAAACCATGGTCTGCGCCATGACTTACATTGTTTCCCCACGGCCCGGCACTATGTCACCATCGCTTGAATTCGGTGTTCCTTTCTTTCTCTGCAGCGTCGTTTAACATCGCGCCAAGATCGAACCGTGGTAGGATTATCCGCGAAGCTCGGATTCCAGCATGCCTAGAGACGCTCCAGTTGTTTCAACGCGATATTCGTGACTCGATTTCCGAGAGTGGCTCGTTCCTACGGACATATACGTACCCGTAAGCGCGCGTATATATCCCTCCAATTCCTCCTGTGCCACTCTCCCCACCCCCCTTGCCCTGTTCACCCCCCCTGTTCATCCCTGTACACCCTTTATACCGCCCCTTACCCCTCTGTTCCATCCCGGTAGCCGTATCCGAGACCGCGGCGCCGATTTACAGTCGTTCTCGATTTACGGTGAACTCGATTCGTATAATAGCAATTACAGACCAGGAAGGAAACTCGACGTCCACGCTGTTGCATGTACAATCGGATGACACACTCGCGATCCCCTCGTGCGCCCCCGGAGATATTGCGAGTGCGCGCACGTATCGTCGTGCCGGAAAGTGCTGGCATAAACGAAACTAACGACGGGATGTGTCGTCGTTATTCCAGCGCCGAAATAAATTAAAAGACTTGCCGACCCCCTTCCACCCCACGTTGTTCCGTTGATTAGAAGTTTTATAACTTCCGGGGGCCGCGTCGGTAATCCGCATCGAAGAATCCGCCATCTTCCAGGAACTTTTCAACTACCGGTCCTCGACTGGAGCATCTCGTTTAATTTCTACGAAACCGTTCTGGATAGCGCACACATATTTGGTTCGATGGAACAGATTAATGGCAATGTTTATTTTCTCAAGGTCGTCTGTTTCGATATTTCAAGGTCATCGAAGTTGGGACTTCTCGTTTAATTTTTACGAAACCGTTGCGGATAGTGCACACATATTTGGTTCGATGGAACAGCTTAATGGGCAATGAATATTTTCTCAAGGTCGTCTGTTTCGATATTTCAAGGTCATCGAAGTTGGGACTTCTTGTTTAGGACTCTTCTCTATCTCAGGTATAAAACATAACACAAAAATTGCAACCATAAAAATTATTTATATAAAGTCGTACACAGAGTTGGGCAACATATTCATCTAAATAAAAATTTCGAATAACGAATAAAAAAATTTGTATTCATTATTCGAAGGTTCGCGTTTATTAGAGTTGGCAGTAGTTGTGGAAAGATTTATTCGAAGACCCCGAATGAAAGCTACAGATAAAAGATGAAAAAATTATTCAAAGTTCGAATAAAGCCACTTCGTATAAAAAAAAATTATCTTTATTCGTGGGATAAATTCTTGTCGAATAAAGATACTTTTTATATTCGAACCATCGAATAATGAATAAAAATTTTTCAATTTTTTATTTAAATGAAAATTTTGACCAACTCTGGTCGTGCAGTGCGAACAGAGATCCAAGCCGTCTCTTGAACAATCATAAAATACAAGGCCGGTCGTTCGGTAGATTGATTGTTAAATGTTTATTGGCAGTTTCTTGCAACTGGTGCAACTAGTAGTTGACGCGAACGTGATCGCGAATGGGGACATTCGGCGTTATATAGAAAAGAATCGTGGGTGGTGGAAGAACGAAACTATCCTCGTGGCACGTTTACAGTCGGAAAGTGATTGCGAAATTCCTCGAAAGGTCTCTGTGTGTGTGTGTGTTCGTGTGCCGACTGACGAGGTCAAAGGGTTGCTCTGCAACACGAAAGGAAGCTGGGTGGTGTCGGGAGGGTGTAACCAGGCCTTAATAGTCGGAGCTCCACGTTTCATTAGCCCCGGCGGCTAACCGTTAACCGACAATTTAAACAATTTTTAACTTCGAAACTTCATTCTATCGTCCCGTCCTCTCTCTCTCCCAATACCCCTTGCAAACCCCTCTACCAATCCCCGTGTTTCAAACCCCCTTGCACAGCCTGCGGCGTAGATGGCAGCAGGTTGGACAAGGCTCGTCACAAACGAGCTCTGGCTCGAGGAAAGAGGAAATAAAGGAAAAGTAGAGAGAGGTCAGAGAGTGTGGACGCATGGAGGAGAGGGCGAACGGTGGAAAAGGGAACACGGATCAACTTCGCAATATGTGATTATGGGGATAGTTAGAGTTTCGAATCGATAGAAAACACGGTAACTTGCCCGAGACAGCCAGAACGAGGCAAGCTGCACCGGAGGATCGTGCGTTGCATGTGCATCGACGTGGTTATCTCGGACGGGGTATTAAAGAAATATGCTGTGCCCCTCGACGAAAAGTATTCCGCGGAAATGCTGGGACCCGGTTTTTTTAACTCTTCTGAACCGAGGAATATATTCGAAGCGAATGCGAACAACACATACTCCGAGCTAGTCGAAGTACTTCCGTGGGGAAAACCAATTTCAATTATCTTATTATTATTATTATTATTTATTATTGCTTTAACCCTTAGCACTCGGATGGCGACTCTGAGGCACCACTGAAATTTGCTGTGCTATTCTTAAAAATATTGTTCACATTATTATTTTTGTTCGTATTTAATAAAGTACTAGACATTTACATATTACATGAGATATTGTATCAGGTTCATACGCAAAAAATTGAAAAAAAATTCTATAGAATGGAAATATTCTAGAATGGTGAAATCTTTCGTTTTTGGGTTAAAATAGCTCCGAGTGCAAAGGGTTAAACCACATAAGGTTTATATAGCATATACATTTCAATTATCTTTGTATATTTCAGGGTTTTTCGACAACGCGAAGATGAATTATACAGGGTGGCATAATTGGAGTGATTCTACAAGAGAAAATAATTCGAAAACGAACCAAATGTTTTATACGACACTCCATTTTCAAGAAAATCAATTCTAAATTTTTACCTACAATGAATCCCAAAATATTCGAACATAAAGTGTATGTTCAGCCTGTTGTAATTTCGTAAAAAGCAATCGCACAGCAATAAACTTGGACTCGTTTTAAAGCTTGAACATTCTACCTTCTCAAAGATATTTTTACACGATCTAGGAGATAAGAAGCTAGAATTTAATAATTTCATAACATATGTTACGAACAGGTAAACCTGGGTAAAAATATGAATCCTTTGTTCCCCAATTAGTCGACACAACATAGGACTATCCACAGAATCTAACTGAAACGTATGCTTCCACCCTCCGGAGGAAACTATTACACCATACCCCTGCGTTTCCCGCATTTTCAAGGAAATCAATCCTACATTTTTACCTACTAAAGGATCCAAAAGTATTCGAACATAAAGTTTATGTTCAGTCTGTTGTAATTTCGTAAAAAGCAATCGCACAGCAATAAACTTGGGCTCGTTTTAAAGCTTGAACATTCTACCTTCTCAAAGATATTTTTACACGATCTAGGAGATAAGAAGCTAGAATTTAATTTTTCGTAAAATATGTTACGAACAGGTAAACCTCGGTAAAAATATGAATCCTTTGTTCTCCAATTAGTCGACACAACATAGGACTATCCACAGAATCTAACTGAAACGTATGCTTCCACCCTCCGGAGGAAGCTATTACACCATCCCCCCTCGTTTCCCGCATTGTTCCTTAAAACCTGTGCTAAACAAAGACTAGGGGGCGTGGTGTTCCCTGTCGGCGGAAAAATACCAAAATTATCGGGGACTTACTGGAATCCCTCGAACAGACGACCGCACAAAACTGAGCGTGGCACAATAGATTTCATAGATTATCGTGTCGGATTAATAACGGGGGGGGGGGGGGGAGAGCGAGGACAGTCGTGTGGCGGGACGCGGTGTATTCAAATTTTTGTCAGAGCTCCCCGGCAACGGTGGGGACGAGTTTTGTGCCTTTGGTCGAGGATAGGGAACCGGAAGAGGCAACGGTGGCGGAGAGGCAACGCGGAGGGAACGAGAGAAGAGGACGGTATTTCGATGGCCTGTTGCCGGCACGCCGCACGCCGGTAATATGCAAATAGCGCGGCTGAAGCGCGCTCGTACGAGTGTGTAATAGAGTGTGCGTCCGTGATGACAGAACCATGGTCGGGGGGATGAAGCTCAATGGCAACGGGGCGAGAGGAGAAGGATCGAATGTACGTAACTGTACACGTTGGCTTTGATCAAGCATAACAGCCCGCCGCGCGCGCTGGAGTGAACTCGATGAACGTTACGCGTGTAACCGTAAGTGGGGAAGAATTTCGGTTGTAATTTTCCCGAAAATTTCAAACGGTTACCCTCTCGCTCCTCTGCTCCCTCTACTTCTCTCTCTCTCTCTCGCTCTCCGCATCGGTTCCGCCATCGTCGAAACCACCCCCGCCTCAAAATACATTCACGTGTGCTCGGCGAGAGGTGCCCGCCGGGTACTTTCAAATTCGTATTAATAGCCTTCCCTCCAATTTTTTTTTTTTTTTTTTTTTGCTTTTTTCATACCGGCGGCACCGGCTGAACGAATTCTCAATCATTCCAAAGGATCGCCGGTGTTCCATGGATCCCGAAAAATTCCGCGCGTCCACCGTGGTCTTCAAAAGGCACGCCCGGAATGTTTTCGGGTAGATCTGCTCTGATTAGATCGCCTGCTGTTCTAATTCCTCGGTGAACTTTTTTTTTTTTTGTCGGCCTTTGTCACTGTGATCCGGAGAGGCTCGAACGTGTATCGTTTCGTTGATTGAATTCGATGCGACAGCAGGCTTTGGTGTTCCATTTTTTTTTTTTGGGCGAAGTTGTTTGGCCAGGAGGTAGCGAAGTTATTCGATCGAACAGTTATCATTTTAGCGGTCGGTACGCTCGTAGCTCTTCTTTGCGAATTTACTGGTTACTAATGAACGAGCAAAGTGCATTTCTCTTCTTGGAAATAATCTTCATTAATTTATATGCATTTACTGCATTTTGCTGTTGTAATTCGCCGAAATAGATTCTTTCTATCACGGAAAGTTATCGTATTTTTATCAAATGTAATTTGAGTGAATTAGATGCTAATGATTCAGCTATTAAAGATTCAATTGCAGTTTATTTTCTCCGCCCGTTAATGCATCGCGGTGGATTCTCTCTCGCGTGACAGCAAACGTCCGGATTCTCACACGTTGTTTCACTTCCCTATCAGTCGCGGACTGTGAAAAATCCCGAAATAGTTCGGTTAACCAGGAAACTTCCGTCGAAATGGGATGATAATGAAGCCTTAATTAAAATAGTTTACAAGCATTCCGCGCAGGAAAGTCGAAAAGACTCGGCCGAAGACGAAGTCGAACGGTTGTTCCACGTTGGAGGCTCTAATCGGTTGTGTCCAACCATTTTACTTCGAGACTTGCGATTTAAACAATATCGTTCGTTATAAATAGATTGTGCATTTTTATGTATTTATGGCTTCCGAAAATGTTCACAAAACGCTAGATTATAACATTCGACAATTTTTATTTATTTCAGATCCACAAAGGTTACTACCACTGCAAATAAAATTATATTCGACACCACTTTCTTAAAATACGTCTAAAAAAATTGCAAATTGCATAAACATCCGCAGTCTAGTTGTAAACATTACAAGCATGTGGAATTGTGATAAAAATATGCTAAACGAATTTCTACTTCTTAAAAATAAAACGGATGATTCATTTAGATACGATTTAAACAATATCGTTCGTTATAAATAGACTGTGGATTTTTATGTATTTATGGCTTCCGAAAATGTTCACAAAACGCTAGATTATAACATTCGACAATTTTTATTTATTTCAGATCCACCAAGGTTACTACCACTGAGAATAAAATTATATTTGACTCGACTTTCTTAGAATACATCTGAAAAAATTGCAAATTGCATAAACATTCGCAGTCTAGTTATAAACATTACAAGCATGTGGAATTGTGATAAAAATATGCTAAAGGAATTTCTACTTCTTAAAAATAAAAAGGTTGATGCATTTAGATACAGTTTGATATACTGAAGAACGAAAGCGCACAAAAACTGTTCAATGCAACTTTAGTCAAAGAATCTCGTGTATTTATACTCTTTATCTGAAAAGTATCATGCGCAGCATTTCCAGAATCACAATTTATTTTTATAATTTTAGCAGCACTTTCCACGTTCTCTGTTTTAATAATCCCCAAGCTGCAACACACATGAAAGGATAATACAGAAATAGTTTAAAACCGAGCGAAGCGTCATAAAAATATGACTGCATGTATTTTAGACTGCAATTTTTAATAAATAAAAATGTCCATAGTTAACTACTGCTAGTAGCAATATTAATCGTCTATTTTAAGAGGATATTCCACTAAAATTGAAAATCTAATAAAGCATTGCTGTTTCTTCGCAACTATACAGACTCTTTCGCCAATATTTATTTCTGTCGCGTAGTTAAATGTTGCCGAACGATGAACGAGCTTCCAAGAATGTCGCCCGCGTTACTTCCGGTACGCGGTCAGAGATCACAAACGAGGCCACTCGCGGCTCCCGATTAACAATGCGAAAGTTGATATAACTTACTCCAAGTGCCCAACAACCTCGGGAGCAGACATTTCGGGATGCGCATGCTTGTTCCCCTCCTGCGCGCAGCGGTTCATTGTGTTGCCGTCTTTGTTTCCACTTTCCAGCCCAACGCTTGATACGGGAAGACGTAAATAATGCAGGTAATAATGGTATGAAAGTGCCCCATCTTCCTCCCATCATAACAGTTCCCTGTTCCCTCGGATAGAGGAGCAGCGAGCGAGCAGGGAAAATTTTTTATGAAGCGCCGTGTGTCTGCTCGCCGAGAACCTGAAGAAACTCGTCGATAGAGACTTTGTTCGAAAATCAGATATTCAGAGTTCAAATACTTTTTTTAATTCTGCAATGATATTGCATACTTACGAATATTAATATCCTGTCTGAATGTATAAATTCTGTCTTTGGAAATGGACCGAACGATAAATAAAATTAAATAAAAATGTCCATGTTATTCCTCAATGATATAGCACACTGCTCTCTCAGAAGCAGTGGAAAATGTATGAAGTGTATATAATGTCGCCTTGAATTTGACGCTAAAAAGAATCTACAAATGTATTCTCGGTGTAAAATAAATACAATATAAAATACTTCAAATACTTTTTTAATTCTACAATGATATTGCATTTACGAATATTAATATCCTGTCTGAATGTATAAATTCTATCTTTGGAAATGGACCGAACGATAAATAAAATTAAATAAAAATGTTCATGTTATTCCTAAATAATATAGCACACTGCTCTCTCAGAAGCAGTGGAAAATGTATCAAATGTATAGAGTGTCGCCTTGAATTTGACGCTAAAAAGAATCTACAAATGTATTCTTGGTGTAAAATAAATACAATATCAAATACTTTTTTAATTCTGCAATGATATTGCATTTACGAATATTAATATCCTGTTTGAATATATAAATTCTATCTTTGGAAATGGACCGAACGATAAATAAAATTAAATAAAAATGTTCATGTTATTCCTAAATAATATAGCACACTGCTCTCTCAGAAGCAGTGGAAAATGTATCAAATGTATAGAGTGTCGCCTTGAATTTGACGCTAAAAAGAATCTACAAATGTATTCTTGGTGTAAAATAAATACAATATCAAATACTTTTTTAATTCTGCAATGATATTGCATTTACGAATATTAATATCCTGTCTGAATATATAAATTCTATCTTTGGAAATGGACCGAACGAAATAAAATTAAATAAAAATGTTCATGTTATTCCTAAATAATATAGCACACTGCTCTCTCAGAAGCGGTGGAAAATGTATCAAGTGTATAAAGTGTCGCGTTGAATTTGACGCTAAAAAGAATCTGCAAATGTATTCTCGGTGTAAAATAAATACAATATAAATTTTCTTATACATCGGAGTGCAATTGGAGGTTGTACCTTCTGACAATGCTTGCACTTTCAATACAGTTCGCGACGCTAATTAAACGAGCACGATCGAAGGGTTAAGTCGGAACAGAGAGGATTTCTTTTGGTGCACAAAATCGGCACTTGAATCGCAATTCTACGGGTATATATAAGCTTCAAGTGGGAGTTTTGAGAAGGTCAAAGAAAACAGCTTATCAGCTCATTGGAGGGGAGCGTTTGGCGAAATCAAACGAAAGGGATGCAACTATGTATATACATAGGAGTCGACTTGAGGGTTTCTTAGCCGGAGCAGCGACTAAGAGATAGGGAAGCAAACGGAAGAGGGTGAAAGCAGGATCAGGACGAGCGCGGAGGACGATCCGGGCCTCCGTTAACAGCATATTGTAATGCGCCGGGAAGTTGGCGAATAAATCGAAGAAGCGTTGAGAGTAAAATTAGATAACAACTCCCGCTCTGGCTGCCGCCAGTAAAGAGCCGCTCTTCTGGAACTTTTAAGGACCATTCTCTTATTCCCCGGTACCGTGCCCCTCGTGGATCGTACCGTCCCTTTCTACCTTTGCCGAACACGCTTCTCTCTCGGTTCGACTTTCTCTTCTACTCGGCCGAAGAAGTCTCCTCTCGATCCCTTCGCCCTCGACTGCGACAAGGGTCTTACATTCATCCATTCATTTATCCGAAGTTTATATTATTAGGCGTTACTCTGTTTCAACATTTGTCCGATTCGCGACGACGAATTACTTCGAAATAAGCTCGAGGAACTTTCGCAGCGCTTCTCACGGAATTGGAGAGTGCTGAACTTTAGCCCGGTTACACGATTTTTTTCGCAAAAGTGAATCTATCAGTGGCCGAATAAATGTTTCTGAGTTGTTTTTAATTATATATGGATGCACTCGGGAATTTTACATATCTGTATTCGCGACAACGAGTTGGCGGTTGGACTTTGCTGGCTGTTTAGGTGGCTTGTTAGCACGTTTTCGATCACAAAACTTTTTTGCTCGTTCCGCCGGTGTTTTCGCTATAGCACTCGCTGGCCTCGCTTCCCAACCTAAGCAGTGAGTAGTGGGGGTATATAGGACAGCTGCCAGCGACACGAAAGCGAGTAACGGGAACACCACCTAGATGGCGTTGGTAACGCGCTGGTCTTACTCACCATCCCCACCACTTCCGTTACACATTTTCGTGTCGCGAATTCCGTGACGCGAATAGGCTTAGACCCCGGCAAAAGAAGTTTCACTTCAAACACTTTCTGTAATTAAATACTTCATCTTATTTAGCTTCTCATTGTGGCGGGATTTTGTACAAACTAAAAATTTATATGTTAATTGTAACATGTATCTCCTTCTTTTAAACCGAAATAATGCAACAACCTACTGTTGTTATTGTAGAAAATTCGGGGTTGGTGAAGCAGCTTCAACGTCGGAGTCGCTTCTCGCTAAAACTGGAAGGCGTAAATACGGGTGTCCAATCTACTCTCGGCGTCGAATGAAATTAAACCAGGCGGTGGGATCGTGTCGACAATGGTGATGTTTGTGCCATCGACAGAAGGGTACGCCGTTTAACGTCTTTTCTTATGACTGGGGTAGGGCCGGTTAGCGAACAAGGACGACGAAAGGAGCGAAAAGGTAGTCGGGGGTGGTTCTTCGGTGGCTGACAGAGAGAAGCGGGACGAGCTGGCAGCGTGGAACAGGAGCGGATCAAACGAGCTATTAGACCCGTGTTACGGCAATCTTCGAAGCTGCCGGGCTAACCCTCGTCTGCCGGACCGTGTGTCGCCTCACAGTTTTCCCCGGGGGAAACCAACGGTCTATTACATTCCAGCACTCAGAGCCTGCAGCGGAACAATCATAAATCTTCGCGCGCGCAGCGGAGCCATCCCCGTTGCTTCGACTACGTCCCCCAAACCTGTCACCTTCTCGAGGTAAATACCCTGCTCCTTAATCTTGTCGGTGCAGCGAGCTCTCCCTGTCACGCGTCTCTCTTCGTTGCGGTATGTGCTCGTCCGCGGATGTATAACGTCGCCTTAACAGCCCCCACCCTACCCCCCTCCGCCCCTCCCCTCTCGTAACAATATGTGTTACGGGCCAATACAGCCTGACAGGACATGTAACTCTGTGACACCTCGTCAACCGCACCGCAGTCTCATCGCGGATCCGACGCAGGATACCGGTATATGCATAATTACTGCTCGAGGGATCGGTGTCTGTTCGTTGTTCTTGCGGAGCGAGCTAACTCGCGATCTAGATTCGGCTGCTTCCCCTTCGTATGTGTTCTTTTTCATGTGTTAGATGCGTGCGTACTGTTGGTTATTCTTTTATTTTATGAAGGTCTAATATATATTGTATATTTATGTGTATACAAAAATTATCTTTTCTCTTTCTCTCTTTCTTTCACGTCACGATTTCAATACAAGCGAGATGGGTCCCCGCGTACCTGTAGTACTTAGTTTTTGCTTCCATGAGAATGACCGATAAGGTCAGTAAATACGCGGCAAATTCTTCGTCTACGACAGTCGGTCTCAATGTGCCATTCGTGAAGTAAAAACGTGCCTTTGGTGTTCAAATAAAATCAAGCGAAAATAAGTGAAATATATATTGTGAACGATTGTTACAAATGCCCTAAACCAACACATACACATGTTTTGTTGTAAGACTAATTCTCATTAAGGGCTTGAGACAAGGGCTCGTTCGAAAGAGGAACGTTCAATGAAGGGTTTCTCAACCCTTTTGTTATATGAAATTATGCATATATTTTGTAATATAAGTGTTAGAAGTAAGCCAAAATTGATGATGTTCAACCATGTAATCCAAGCCATTTTTATGCCATTCGATGAATTTTCTGGATGCTACCCCCTTCATTGAACCTTCCTCTTTCGAATGAGCCCTTATCCAGCGAAAAATATGCTCGTATAAGGACGAAAATCCGTACCGCACAAACCTATGTTTCGGCCCGATTTCTAGGGTATACTAGGGTATTCTAGGGCATTCTAGGGTATTCTAGGGTATTCTAGGGTATTATAGGGACCCCACAGACGGGTCCTACCCCCTTCAGGAGAATACATGAATTTCTAGCCACAAGTTACATTCCAATTCTTTTATCTCATAAACTATTAACGACCGCGTATGTCTGTAAATAAATAGCGAAATTTGCAAGCTTTTCTCTCTATCGAAGGAAACCACATATCCATACCTCGCCCCGCATATTCAATAAAACCATCCATCGTAAAAGCTTACAGTATGCAAAAAAACATAACCGATGGTTGATGAAAAATAGCCATTGTAACTGAAAGTGTAAAATCAACGCCCCCGGGCGATCACAAATCCAATAACGGGATTGTTTGTCAAAGACGAGAGTATCTTTTGCTGTCGCGTTGCTGCACGCTGCACCCTGTGCGATCGCCGTCGACCGTTGCTCCTGGGCGTTGGTTCCTCGGCCAGCAGACGCATTCGGGGGGTGGGTGGGGGATGTTGCTCTTTAACGACTGCTAATTTTCCCCGGGTAAAAAGTGTACGCAGGAATATCGAATTCCCAGGCGGCTTGTCACGGAGTTAATTACGTTTCGAGTGACGAGATCAAATAGGAGGCTGGAGAGACAGTTCTGTATGCTGAAATGGACACGCGAGACTGCGTGGTGGAGAACGCTGGCTGATGGTTTAGCGGGTGGAGCGAAGGGTGTAACCGGGGAACGGTAAGCGCGGCGGTTTGCGGAAAACCGCAGGCAGGCTGAACCCGACGGATCCGCAATAATCATTTGCAGCCTAAAATACATTACCTGTGCAATTTATTTCGGTTTGTTTCGGCTTTGTTTCCATAATTCACCGGGGCCTGCTAATTCCGGGGGGATGAGGAGAAACGTGCAAGATCAAACTGTGAGCAGAGATTTGGCCAGGTCCGGTGCACAGTATGAACCTTTCAATTCTGCCATATAAATTCTACAGTCTGTTCTACAGGTCCAATTGTTCCGTAAAAAATGTTTCGAACGAAATCTCCTTAGTTTCAAGCAGAGGGATGACGTAATGAATTTTAAGTACAGTTTTCCACCCTTTGAGGACGAATGTTAAACCAGGATTGTACTTAATTATTATTAAAATTTGTACTTAAATAATATTTATTCGGCTCTAAGAACCACAATCGTACTGAAGATTGTACTTATTATTCAAATTTGTTCTAAAATGATATTTATTCTGCATCAAGATCCACAATCGTATTGAAGATTGTACTTATATTATTAAAATTTGTACTGAAATAATATTTATTGTGCACCAAGATCCACAATCGTATTGAAGATTGTACATATTATTAAAATTTGTACTTAAATAATATTTGTTGTGCACAAAGATCCACAATCATATTGAAGATTGTACTTATTATTCAAATTTGTTCTAAAATGATATTTATTCTGCATCAAGATCCACAATCGTATTGAAGATTGTACTTATATTATTAAAATTTGTACTGAAATAATATTTATTGTGCACCAAGATCCACAATCGTATTGAAGATTGTACATATTATTAAAATTTGTACTTAAATAATATTTATTGTTCTTCAAGAACCACAATCGTATTGAAGATTGTACATATTATTAAAATTTGTACTGAAATAATATTTATTGTGCATCAAGATCCACAATCGTATTGTAGATTGTACTTATTATTAAAATTTGTACTAAAATAATATTTATTCTGCACCAAGATCCACAATCGTATTGAAGATTGTACATAAATAATTTTTATTGCGCATCGAGATCCACAATCGCATTGCAAACTAACTCCACTAGTTGCGTCACTTTCACTGCAAGTGTAAAGTATGATCTCCGATGAATTCGTGTTTGAAGTTAACGGCAAAGGGATGAAAAGAAAAGGTCTGACAAAAGGCGGAAGACGAGACGGTTAGCGAAAGCAGAGACGATTATGTATAAGAGAGTTTCCACTGATCTACGTCGTTTCCCCTCTCCTCTCCGGTTTCACTCGATATAATGTTTTCATTCTTCCCGGCTCGATCCCCGTTCTCTCTTTCGTGTTCAATCAGTGTGCTCTTCCGTCCCTCTTCGACTAACGCCATCGTCGCATACTATACCTCTGTCGAACCAGCAGCACCGGGCTGTTCCCCGTGCAACCGTGTTTCAGCCGGCCGTCTATTGATTCCTGACGCGAGAGTAATGTTCTTCTATTAATGATCATGTCCTGAATAAATCACGCGATTAAATGGGTTCGTTGTTCGTGCGCACTCGTTCGACCCGCGTCATCCCCACCGGACACTAAGCGCAAACAAATTGACACTGGCCAACAGCGGTTACACGCACCTCTGTAATGCGTGCGCCGTTTAAAATGCTTTCTAATTCTAGCCCTGCTGCCGTTGTTTCGCTGTGCCGTTCGATTAGCACTGTGTAATCGAATAGCGCCGGGGAAAATTCGAAAATGCGGATAATTATTGAGTTGTTTCGCATAGAACGTTCAAAATGATGTCCACGAATATGTTACACGCCATTTTGCCACGCTGCATTCGTCCTTTAACGTTTGATCCTCATTTTGTTAATTTCGTGGGTTCGCCTAGCCTTTAGATAAAACTTATTTTATTTTTACGCAAAAATAAAATAACATGGAAGTAAAAAGACTTTGATTCATCGGCCGAAATGATTGTCAAAAAATTAAATAAAAATATATGTTTGTTATTCAATAATGAATATTTCCATTAAACTTTCTGTTCTACCAAAAATGATTTTGTAATAATTCTGACCAATTATTCGTTATTTAAATATTGTTACTAAATTGTTTGTTTACAGCTACGAATAGTTTAAAAGATTTTTTCGCAGGTCTGATTTACCGCCGGGTCTAGAAACTGTTTCGGTTCGTTCAACCCGGTCGGAGCTCGCTCGCGTGAAAGGACTCTAATTCCCTTCATCCTGTGTTTAGATCACTTTACCACGGCGCACTATAGTTTATTCTACAGTCGAAGATTTTGCTTTGTCTCTAGTAAACTTCGTGCCCACCACCAGCACACACAGCTTTGTGTACGGGAAGCAAATCTCCATGGTCCCACATAAATTCTCCCCTCGTTGTTGCAATATTAACAGCGTTTAGTTCACCCGTCTTAGAGCCCAATATTCGGGGATCCTTTCGAATTGATAATTTATCTGGTGTAATGGCTGTCTCGTAATTCAGTGCATTACACAGGGTACTTCTCTAATTACCATGGCTGCCTATGCTTGAACCATGCTCTTCGAATTTTAGATGCAGTCGACGACTGTCTAATGGAATCTGGTGTTTCGTTGCACCTTGTTCGACATTCATGTATACATAAACTAAAAATAACGTTGAGACTCAACATTGAAATCGACATTCCCATTCCTGTCATTTTGTCTTGTTTTTATCATAAACCCATATTTTTTATTTCGGAATCATATTCTACGTAAAAAAATGCACAACTTCTGTTTGAAACATTCTTTTTAAATTTGGGTTTATGATAAAAAAGATAAAATGACCTTGAAATAACCTTGAATACGCCCACGCATTAAAAAACTAGTGCCATCAGACTCCCTATTCGAAACACTAAAGGACATGTGTCAGTTTGTTTTTTTTTTAAATCACATGTCTTCGAGATTTTTTAGAATCTCAACTTAAATGGAACACCCTGTATATTTCCATTAACACTAGAAAGACTGACTGCTTTTGGGCAATATAGGTATAACACACGTATATATACCGGAAATGAAGCAAAGGGGGAGGTAACTACAATTATTAATAAACGCATTTATATGTTGTACAAAAGTCACAAAATTCTAAGAAATTGTGTCATTATACACATAATTGTTTTTCTAATTGAAATTAAAAAGCAGTCAAAATGACTTCCTTGGGCAATCTAGTGTTAAAAATCGTACAGTAAATAACAGATTGCGTCGAAAATAGGTGTAAGAAATTTTTGCCAATATATTATTATATATCATCAGTAGACTACGGATTTGTGTGCAAAATAAAATTCATCTACATCAATTAAAAACTTGAGAAAGAACTATAGGAATTAAAAGAAAAAAATTTACGGACATTGTCGAATTTCGCAGGAAAATGCTCCCCTAAAGGTTTGATATGAGGATACTTCTCGCGGGGTTGCACACGGGTAACCAATAAATTCGCTAGAAACGACTTTTCGCGCAACAGTACACCGAAAGATGCTCAACTCGAGCCCGCGGCGTGTTAATTAATAACTTCGCGGAACAAATACCCGGGCGAACAAGTCTGGTAGAAGGAGATCCCGCGCGCGTTCAGGTTCTCGCGGGGAACGAAAAATCGACTCGCGGGGAACAGGAAACGAGCGCGACATGAGCAAACGCGTGGGCGGTTGTGTGCGAACAGAGAGAGCCCGCGTTTCTCGTTCGTGCGCCACTTCCAGTTAACTAGTTACCACACTCAAGATACGAGAGAGGGCGAGCGAGAGGAGGCGGCCAGAAGTGCGAGAGGCCCCAAGCATTTTCCAATTAGCGTTAAATAAATATTCGCGCGATGTAAGCGCTTTTCGTGGCAGCAATATCCGCGTAGCTACGCGCATCCCCTATCGCTTGGGCTGAACCGACGCACAACGTTCGAGACAATGCTGAAATGTCCAATTTTTATGAGATCTGAAAGAATTTTTGTTTTTTTTTTTTAAAACATTAACCTTTAGCACTCGGATGGCGACTCTGAGGCACCACTGAAAATTGCTGTGCTTTTCTTAAAAATATTATTCACATTATTACTTTTGTTCGTATTTAATAAACTACTAGACCTTTACATATTACATGAATTATCATATCAGTTTCATATGTAAAAAATGAAAAAAAAATTGTATAGAATGGAAATATTCTAGATAGGAAAAATCTTTCATTTTTGCGGTAAAATATAGGGTGTCCCGGTATTGATGGAACACCCGAGGAGGGGATGATTTTACATGAGAAACAAAGTCGAAAGTATACAATAAAATTTGTTCATCCGAAGCTTCGTTTGCGAGAAAATCGAGTTTGATAATGCAGCGAGTACGCGTATTATTCGAATAGGAATCGTTTGACGCGTCTGATCATGGCCAACCAATTCTACTTCCTTGCATATACTATAGCACGGGAACCCGACAGATGTTTAAACTCGATTTTCTCGACAACAAAGCGTCAAACGAAAAAAATTTATTCCGTATTTTCAACTTATTTTCTCATGTAGAATCACCCCCTCCACGGTTGTACCATCAATGCTGGGACACCCTGTATAATTAATACAATGCAGTATGTAATATTATCTACAACATTTACTGAACATATCTATTTATATTTATTGACACATTTACTCTATTTACTCAAACCTAACGCACAATCCAAACTCCTTTCACGCGAAGTGCTTTCCTCTTGACTCGTGCAATCTTTTATTTATCTTGGACCAGCAATCCACATTAACGCTGAGGTCTGCGTTCAATTCAGGCAAGAACCAAGTTAAATTTGCATCGAATCTGGGCAATGTGAGTCCATAGGATCGAATTTCATCGATCCGTCGAAGTCCAAACAGAAAACGGAACAATACTGTTCCTAATCCGACGAAGGAAACAACTGTTAGGAATAAGAAGATCCGTGAAGAGGGATATACCGGATCGAAGGGGGCGAGAGGGATAGTTCAGAGATGAGGAGGGAAAACATGGGGAGGGGGGTTGAAGATTGAACTGATGAACGCGAAAGAACTGAGTGGAATTTCGCATTTAATCAAGAAAGCAACGAGACTGGTTCTCTCGCGGATGGTTAAGGATGAGAGGGTGGAGTCCGGGCAAGGATAAGGGGTAGTGGGCGGAGGAGGGGGGGGGGAGAAGGGATAAGGAAAAGAGGAAGAGCGGCGAGGATAAAGCGTGGAAAGCGCTAAATGGTATCTGAACTGGTTCCTTTCTGACGGGTACACGGCGAACAGCCATTTGGTCTGCGAGTCGGGAAGATGGTGAGGCTGACGGGGCGGAGGGGAGGGGAGGGGAGGGGAGGGGAGGGGTGGCTGGTTGGGTGCTTTTAATCTTTCGCTCGTGCGAGGATGCGCCCATTACTGCAAATTAAACTCCCTCGGGAGCCTCCGGCGTGCGACTGCCTGCTCTACGGTAATCTGTCCACGAAGAGCGCGTGTATACGTACGAAACCGGGCATAGTACCCTCTCTCGGTTTCCCTCTCTCTCTCTCTCTCTCTCTCTCTCTCTCTCTTCGCGTGTCTGTTGAAAAACCGTCGGTGGAACCGGATACCCCCGTCGTCCTGGATACAGGATTTATGGTCGCCGTGTTGCGACACGCTGCGATCTTTAACGGCCGTGATCAACTTGCTCGGAAAAATGGAACTGCTTCACCGAGCGTTTATTAATTGCTCCGTCCATCGCCCGTCCTGTTCCTCCGCCGCCTCTCTGACACCCTGTGACCTCTTCCGCGCTCTCGGGTCACCGGATTTCGGCCGATTATGGCATACACGATTTTCCGAAATCCCGGATAACGTGGCTCCCGGTACTCTCGGCGAAGGTAATTTTGCTTGCGGTGCCTAGCAGGAAATGTAATTTGCTTTAACAGTGGCAATATGGTTTTCTGTTTAATAGACTGCGGATTTTTATGCAAAATGAACATTGTCCGAGTAGGGTTGTAACGGACCGAGGTAAAATAAAGTTGCGTTTTCTTTTTCGAGTGACGTCGGTACTTTGGGATCGAAGCCATAGAAAATTGTGAACAAATGGGGAATTTTGTCCAGTGTGATTTATTATTTAGAGAAGTACAGAAGATATAATGGAAGAAGCATTACTGTCGTATTGGCGAATAGATATTATAACAGTGACGTAGGTACTTCGGGTGGAAGCCATAGAAAATTGTGAACAAATGAGGAATTTTTTCCACTGTGATTTATTATTTACAGATTAGAAGTACCGAAGATATATAATGGATGAAGCATTACTGTCGCAGTGGCGAATAGATATTATAACAGTGAATTCATTTGAAGAATTTTGTTGAATACGTCGAGTGAATATTATTTATGGTTCTCAGAGCTGTTAGAAACTTGGAATGAATAGAATACCAGCGAAATGGGGAATTTTTTCCACTGTGATTTATTATTTACAGATTAGAAGTACAGAAGATATAATGGAAGAAGTATTACTGTCGTAATGGCGAATAGATATTATAACAGTGAATTATTTTGAAGAATTTTGTCGAATACGTCGAGTGAATATTATTTACGGTTCACAGAGCTGTTAGAAACTTAGAATGAATAGAATACGAGCGAAATGCTGCCCTCTTCAAATTGAGTAATTGCTCGGTGTAGTAGTGGTACGATATATAGCCCGAGTCGTATGGAACCATTTTTGTATTTTTCTTTCTCCCCTCTTTAACGTATTACGAGCAGGTTGTTTTCGTACAGTATGACCGTCACATTCGTTTCATTGTGTTTCATTTTTATCGTAGTTACGGTTAGTATTTTTGAAGAGGACCCTCAAGCACGACGACATGTTTGAAGTACACTCGACTCGTTCTTCACAATACGGTGTACATATACAGCTGCAGAATCCCCGGTGCCTCTATTTCTATATCTTTACTGTTGAAACATAGAATTCTGTTCCTTAACTGGAACGAGTAGGAGCTCGAAATATACATACACACATACATACATACATACATTCACGGTTTTGTTTGATTCATTACCTTAACCCCTTGCACTATAATACCGAGTCGGACTCGTGACGAAGATTTCGAAGATAGTCTACTAAATATCCATGCTACTAATTTCCTTTAAACTTTAAATTGAAACAAAATTATATTTTCTTGTTGTTGAAACCATTGAAGACTGCATAGGTACAAATTACATACACACTTCTTTTTTTTCTAAGAAATTAGAAACGACAAATAAGTTCTAATCACTGCAACCGTAAAATGAATCGTAGTGCAAGGGGTTAAGTTACCTTCGGTATAATAATTGCGATCCCAGTATCCGACTGTCGAAATAATATCGTGTAGAAAAGTGCTCGAGAAATGGAAATAAAACATCCCCTGTGTTTCCCGACGCGGGCTATAATGCACGCAAGATCCTCGAATTCGAGCACGCTGTGCATCATGTTTTCTCACGGAAGGTTACGTGAGTTAGGGAAATAAAAAAAAAAAAACAAACCGGCAAGGGGCTGCTTTACACAGGGGCGATTCCATCGTGTTCCTACATCCCCCCCCCCCCCGGTTGTCTCCTCGAAATTACGTATCGCGTATCGTCGAAACGTTCTTATTTATTGCGGCCTCGGCTTTGGTGCATCGTGCACAGGTTTAGATCCTCGCGCGTGGATCGTTCGACGACGGTGGTCGTCGTTGGCGCGTGGGCGTATGGTTTCCTTTGCAGGCTGCTTTCAATCGGTCATTCTTTTTTTCCTCCGTTCTTGATAGCCGCGCCCGGTAGTTTTAATTGAATATCAGGCGAAATGTAATTACGGTTGGAATTCATGCTTCGTCGGAGCAAATAATTTGCCATGGCATGGAACACAGTGGAATGGTAACGAAGGGGATAGGATGAAGGGCGTGTCGAGTGAGAGAGAGCGAGAGAGAGCGAGAGAGAGCGAGAGAGAGAGAGAGAGAGAGAGGCGCGGGCGCCGAGCGGGATAGGCGGGCGGCCGGAAGAGCTCGATGCGTTATCAAAACTTTGATAATCCAATCGATTACCAATGCAATAATTGGTGGCCGAGCCGATGGGAAAGAGAGAGGCACGACCAAACGGGGCAGCGGAAGAGGGGAGGGGAGGGGAGGGGTGCCCGGGTGGGGTTTCCGCTCATACTCGGATACGATTCGGGATAGGAGCCCGGGGTTTAAGTGGAATGAGTGGGATACTCTCCCGTGTGTCGAGGTCGGCACCGGTGTCCTGGGAAAGAGGAAGCGTTGCCAGCCGAGCCGAAGGTACCATTGTAAATTAACGATAAACGAACTGGCGCTCATCAAAGAGCCCCCGCCGCTCGTAATATCTGCCCACCTAATCCATTTACCGGCAATTGTAATTCTGTCCTCTCACCGACGCGGAGAGCGGCGCGTCGCGACCCTTCAGTCTTTCGCGAAACACGTTCCTCGATGCCAGGAAATCGAACAACTGGCCCTCTCCTACTACCCCCCCCCCCCCTCCCCCCCTCTTCCTGTGCAACGAAACCGCGGATATTCGATGCACGCTGTCTTTTGAATCGATACTTATCATTTCCGCTATGCTCACTTTCCAAAGGAGATCAAGAGCGATCTATATCCGATGAGATAGATTGATCCTCGTTATGTTCCGTTTTGGAGATAACTCATCCTCGTAGCCTAATTTTGTGACCTGCAGGACGAACATCTCTTCCCGATCCGCATTTTAAAATTTAGTTAACATTATACGGGTTTTAAGGGTGGGCCTTAGGTATAGTTGGCGAAAATTATTTTTCAGATTTTTTGTGGACATAGAATAGTGCCACTGGGTGAAAAAGTAATCTGTGCGAAATTTGAAATCGATCGAATAACAGAAAATTGTGCCGCATCGACTTTGAAAATTTTTTAATTTTGTAACTCGCTTTTCTCGACTGCAGTATATTATCAGTATATATGTTTATATATCGTTGAATTTATCTTTTTACGCACTATAACAATATAGAAACAAAATGTAATATTGATTTAAAAAATTTCTTTTTCTTTTGCATTATATTTCATTTATTAAACAGTACAACTTTTGTCTAAAAATTTTTTTAATATTTTTATAAGTAGCAAAAATATATATAAATATACATATACTTATACATAATACATATAATACAGTATATCATACAAAAAACTATTAAAAGTATTTTTATAGCATTAAAAATGATCCCTTTAGAAAGTTTCCCACAAAAAATTCGTTAGTCGAAAAATAAGGTCCACCCTACCCCACATATGAGGAATTACTCAACAAATTTATTTAATTGGATATATTGTAAAAATGTTTTTTCATATTGAAATTTTGAATATTGAATAATTGAAAATAAATATTACAAACAGCAATATGTATATGCTAATAATAATTTACATACAGTGGAGTTACAACGAGCACTCTCGCCAATAAAATCAGAATGCTACAACGAACGCTTAATTCAATTATTTTTCTCTCTTAACGGCAACGAACGAACGAACGCTCGAGCGAAGAACAATAATTTCGATTTTACGAGAGCCATCAGGAAATCACGCGCATGCCTTTTCTACTCGAATGTGATTATTGGGTCGGAAGAAGAGGTGAGGAACTGGTAAGCAGCTAATTTTGCTATATTTCCGCTTCCTTGATTTCTGAACCCTGATTTTCGATAACCGGATTCTCCGGCAGAATCCGTTGTAGAACACTATGGGAGGCGAGAATGCCAGCATTCATGAAATTACCGTTGCCAGGGAAGATATTACATTCCATATATCCATTGTAACAGTTTTAGTTCACCGGCGATAGTTTCGATAAATCGATGCGTGCGTAATATCGATTTCTTCGGCTGCGTTTGATGTTACGTTGAATTTCGATCTGGTCTGACTGATGCACGCTCATTAACAGAATTCGCGTAAAGGTGGCAGAATAAATTACAAAGAAGTAAGTCACACGTAAAAATTTTTCTTTTTCTAATCTATGCATTGAACTTGCATTTTCCAATGTTCACAATTTTGTAACTGAACAGGAAACGTAATTTAGTTGGAAATTTTTTTCAAATAGCACTCTTCGTTCCATTAATTCTTACATCGATATTCGTACACTTTTTCTTCTATTTGTTTTTAACAACTTTTATTTTATAGGTATCCTTGGATAATTCCTTGGATAATTGTTACTTAATTTTCAAGGTATGAAAGTATTGAAATTCTGTCGATTACAATTTAATGTTGCTGCTCGACGTAAGGGTTGAAAATCGATGGATTTAAATGGCGAGAAAAATTCTAAGCAAGGGGTTCAACGATTCTCAAATTCTTGCACGTGTCGTTGGAAACTTCGCGATAATCACGCGGAAGTATTTGTTTTTAACAACTTTTATTTTATAGGCATCCTTGGAAAATTCCTTGGATAATTTGTTACTTAATTTTCAAGGTATGAAAGTATTGAAATTCTGCCGATTACAATTTAATGTTGCTGCTCGACGTAAGGGTTGAAGATCGATGGATTAAAATAGCGAGAAAAATCCTAAGCAACGGGTTCAACGATTCTCAAATATTTGCACGTTTCGTTAGAAACTTGGCGATAATCACGCGGAAGTGATTCCCGCGGCTGTGTAAAACGTACCGGCTTCTAATTTGCTGCTGTTAATCGAGGCCTGATCGTCGAAATTCACACGGAACTCGAAGGGATGGTTCCGCTCTATAGCATTCATGCCTAACAGGCGATTGAACATCAAAGGTCTTTAAACGTTTGATGTTCCTCATCTTCATTCCAAATGGGTGTTGCTACGATTCCCGTTGTAGTTGTCGAGCGGAAGCTATCGTGACGTCGGAATTGTTAACCGGAACAGCAGAGATTTTCAAATGAAACAAAGGAAACGAAACGAGATCCTATTTTGGCGAAACAAAGTGTTAACATTACAAATGCTTTGTAATTACAATAGCTTTTTGAAAAGTGCAAATACTTCTTTACTGTTTTTCTTGTGCCATTACGTTGTCGAGGTCTTGCAATTACCGATTGTGTGTAAAATAGGGTGTAATTTTATTGAAAGGAAACGAAACGAGATCCTATTTTGGCGAAACAAAGTGTTAAAATTACAAATGCTTTGTAATTACAATAGCTTTTTGAAAAGTGCAAATACTTCTTTACTATTTTTCTTGTGCCATTACGTTGTCGAGGTCTTGCAATTACCGATTGTGTGTAAAATAGGGTGTAATTTTATTGAAAGGAAACGAAACGAGATCCTATTTTGGCGAAACAAAGTGTTAACATTACGAATGCTTTGTAATTAGAATAGCTTTTTGAAAAGTTACAGTGCCAATACTTCTTTACTATTTTTCTTGTGCCATTAAGTTGTCGAGGTCTTGCAATTACTGATTGTGTGCAAAATAGGGTGTAATTTTATTGACGAATAGCAGTGTTGTTGCATTTAGCAACACTGTTTTCTTAGGAACGTAAATTAGGTCACGAAGTAGGTAGTCCACAAGCATCTGGCCCAGGGGTCTGCATACCAAGCGGTCCCATTAACTGGTGCATCGTGTCGACAGTTTATGATAGGTTAATCGCTATTAAGTTGGATAACTATCCAACCTAGGGCACCTGGGGATTTACTCGAAAATTAATTTGTCGATAGTTTCACGCTGTATACCGGGAAAATTCTCGAAACTTTCCACGTGGCATGTACATTTCCGGAATCTGAGCTTTACAAATGTTTCGCTATAAATTGTCACAAAACTTTATTATTTAATAGATTCATTATCTTCTGTAATCAATTTTGAAATATTTCTCAGTGTCGGTACAACGCATCACTGTCTGGTCCGAGGGTTTAACCCTTAGCACCCGAGTGGCGACTCAGAGTCACCACAAAAATGGCTGTGCTATTATTCAAAATATTGTTTCCATAATTAAATAAGTTGTATGAGGTTTTATATGAATTTCATATCCATAAAATAAAGAAAAAATCTTATGGAATGGAATTATTCTAGGTCGGAAGAAATGTTTAATTTTCGAGTTAACGTAGCTCCGAGTGCAAAGGGTTAAACAACAATCGCCGAGTGAAATCTTTGCAACCCTGTTTTCGGAACGGTGATCTCGACAACGAATCGGAGCGCGGTACCTTTTTGTAAATAATTTCCGAAGTTCGTGCCGGTTCGAGGCGAAACGTAGGACCAGTGGCGGGCATCGAAAAAACGTTTCATTCTCTGGGAGTTAGGGGACCTTGAAACCGCAAATTTCTGGAAAAGCACTTTGCGGAATATGAGATTCGCTTGAAACGCTAATGAAATCCGAAGGGCAAGGAGCAGTTTCTGAAGGTGGCTTACTGGCCATGGCGTAATCTAACTCGGAGCCAGACTTTGCGCCGCGGGAGTTTCGTGCCGCTGGCTCTCGAGAAAGCCATCTACGAAACTTGTCCAGCTAAACGGGGAAGCATACGTCACCGACAATGGAACTTAGTTCGATGAGAAACCCCGAGGTGTCGATTCTAAAACACGCTGTCTTTAGGCTCCCGTGAAATTTCCGGCGCACGGAATCCGGCGAATTAGCTGCGTAAAGGATTCGACTATTCGCAGTAGCACAGAATCCTTTTCACTTTCACTGTGCCGTATGTACATTACAACACTGTGCCGTATATGTACATTACAACACTGTGCCGTATATGTACATTACAACACTGTGCCGTATGTACATTACAACACTGTGCCGTATGTACATTACAACACTGTGCCGTATGTACATTACAACACTGTGCCGTATGTACATTACAACACTGTGCCGTATGTACATTACAACACTGTGCCGTATATGTACATTACAACACTGTGCCGTATGTATATTATAACACTGTGCCGTATGTACATTACAACACTGTGCCGTATATGTACATTACAACACTGTGCCGTATGTATATTACAACACTGTGCCGTATGTACATAACAACACTGTGCCGTATATGTACATTACAACACTGTGCCATATGTACAAAACAGCACTGAACCATTGTGCAAGAATTTTTATTTCACACAATTGATTTTCCAGAATGTCATTTTCTCTCCATCATTTATTTTTGGGAAAGAAGGCGAATTTTCAACCTTAAGAATTTCTTCTGCTTCTTACGTAGAACGATTCTACAGACTCTCTCAAGTACAATGGTATTTTTTCCTTTTATAACATTATGAATATTTAAACGCGTTTACGAGTGTCCATAATTTTATGTTTTTAGAAATAAATTTTTGCACTCGGAGCTATTTTAACTGAAAAACGAAAGATTTTTCCCATTCTAGAATATTTCTATTCTATACAATTTTTTTTCATTTTTTGCCAATGAAACTAAAATATCTCGTGTAATATGTAAATGTCTAGTACTTTATTAAATACGAACAAAAGTAATAATGTGAACAATATTTTTAAAAATGGCATAGCAATTTTCAGTGATGCCTCAGAGTCGCCATCCGAGTGCTAAGGGATAATAAATTTCTATTTCACTCCTAGGTTGTTGCAATTCAGGTAGAAAATTTTTATTGTGTATAAAGATCTGCTGTCCGTTAGCAACCATAATTTCTAACAAACGTGACCAATTCGCCCATCTTAAAAATCGATAGAACTACAAGAGACGAGTTAGGTTAAGTTAATATTTGAAATCTGTAATCTAATTGCAGTATTGATTCTCGTGTTCGGTCCACCACTCGATGCAATTCTGTTTATATTACGATCATTACAAATGTAATGATCAAGATGAAAATGTCGATGAGGACCCCAGTGTCGAAATATTCGCGCACTGTAACGTGCACGTGCTATAAACAATGGTCTCAGCACAAAGAGTACATTGATCACTGAAATTGCAAAAGTTTAGAATGTTTCCCGATAGTCTGCATACAGAGAGGAGACGAGATATCGCGTAGCATCGCAATGACAGCGCTCCGATCGTGTGATACCTCCATTGATTGATACACTGCATGGAATGTCAAAGGTGGACCGCGTTATATTTCAATCTGGGACGAAAAAAAATTTTGACAGGCTCGCAATTTTCAGTTAGCTGGCACTTCACAACGAGCCACTGCATTTGTTTTACTGCTTGTTATCACTATAGGCGTTCTCTCAACGCAAATACACCGATCTGAAAGATATAATAAATTAATAGTACCATGAAAATAATTCATTAAGAATAACAAAATAATTCTAGTTAATCAAAAACACAAAAAACTGCAACGATCAACACAAAGAAACGACCATTGTAGAATTCATAAGTGGACTGCGGATTTTATGCATTTATGACAAAAATGAGTATATCAAATGTAAAATTGGAACAATTCTTCAGACAATTAAAAAAGAAAATACACATTTATGTAACTTCAGTTTGTTGCAATTGACCTGAACAATTTTTATTTCCGCATAAAAATCCGCAGTCTAATAAGTAGTTCAGACATTTATTGTACACAGTGAACAATGAAGATTCAAGTATTTAATTCCCCATCGTGCTGCCGAATTATTGAAAATGTGGAGTTCCCCTTTCGTTTAAAATGCAAAGCTGCAGTTGACTTTTATTTTCCCGGTACAGCGTACTACAATTTCGTACTCGCTTTCCTCGAACAACAATCGACGCGATTATAGTTCCGGTGGTGAGGTTTGCTTTGCAGGATACATAGCTCGATAATTATGAATAAAATCCAGACAAGAACCTTTGTAGTTCGCGAAGAATAATTGTCGTTCAATTTAAAGAACTGTGTACAGAGTTCTCTGCACTGGGGAAACTACGGGAGACGAGGTTGTTTACCAGGAAAATACGCGGTGCAATATAAATGTTTAACCCGGAGACGACTTTTTTTTTATCAACAAATTTTGCCTGGCCGTGTATTAATCCATGTTATTTTCCATTGAAAACCCGTGTATCCGGTTTTTGTACGTTCAATGTTTATATAATGGACAAAGCACGCAAAACGGCTGCAGTGTTTTGCCAGGGCACAGAAATCGGTGCATTTATACAGGGTGGTCCGTTTAAATAAGAACACCTAAATATCTCTTCAGGTTATTGTGATGCAAAAATTATTTGTTACGTAATGTGCATGGTGTCAATGGACCAAATATTTGGCACGAATATTTTTTCCACCTAGGTAATTTTTTTCGGAGTTATCAAGGTCATCGGTGTTTCTTTGACACATAACTGCATTTGCTTTTTATTGCACCGTGTAGCTGAGCAAAAAATACAATCAGATATGTATAATAACGTGACCTTCAAATGACCTTAATCTTTGTAAATGAAAGTGAACACTCCGGAAAAGATAATCTTGAGAAAAAAAAAATATTTGCAAAAAATTCACCTTGTGATACCATTTATATTGCATTAAAAACACTTGTTATGTCATCACAAATAAAGGAGATATTTAGGTGGCTACATTTAGGTGTACACATTTAGGTGGACCACCCTGTATTACCACGATAGTTTCCAGAATCATTTGAATTTTCCATCTTCAAAGAATTCAATCACAAATCTTGTTTCCCCACAAGGTGTTGATACAATATAAAAATATTGATAAATGTTAACAATCTAAAAAAAAAAAAAATCCACGATCCATTGAAAAATGGGGAAAGATTTTTAAATACAGGGGATACAAAGAATGATTGACGCAGCAAGGTACAGTGTGTGCAGGAGTCAGTGTTGGCGTGCGAAACTAAACAAAGGCGAAGGTAGGAAGGCGAATGTGAATCCGAAACGGAAAGTATCAGCGATAAAGGGATATTGTTCACAGTAAGCCGTGTGTGTACCAGAAGCTAAATGGACGGATAAGCTCGCTCGAAGAAGTCTGAGAAGTAGGCGGTTGGCCCTCCCAACTGGTGGTGCTCCAGCTTTTCGTTTGGATAAAACTACTTTTCCACGGCACGCTGATTTCGCGGAATTCCCATGGCGTATCGGTAGTCGAGCTGGACCGACTGGAGCGTCGCGCGATTCTTACCGAGGTTCCCATTGGCTTTTAAGACAAGCGTAATTAAAATGTGAAGGGTTGTCAGCCCTCTGTTCTTTCGAGCTTGCTCGCTTCGTACACGCTAGCCAACTCCTGGGGCCAATAATCACGAGAATCTTTTCGAGTCCAAGACGCGACACTCTCAAAGAACGATCGCCTTTGTCGAATTATTTTCATACCCCTCTCAATGACTACTTGAGAATGACAAGGGAACATATTCAGTTGATACACGCCGATTTTGATAAAACTTATGTGCGATATAGTTCTTCGATAAATATTTGACACGTATTTTCTTTATCGGCAACCATCCACTCTGAGGGGGTGAAAACAACCCTCTAATCAGGGGTCAAAACCACATTATTTCAGAAAAAAAAAGTTTGTTAAAAAATTCTTGCGCGTCTACATTTCCCATTGAAAAACACACAATTTAAAAGAAAATTCAAATTTTTTCAACCTCTAGTTTCCGAGATATCTCAAAAAATATGGTTCTGACTCCCAACTTTGAGGGCTGTTTTCACCCCTTCAAAGTGGATGGTTGCCGATAAAAAAAAATACGTGCCAAATATTTTTCGAAGAACTATAGCTCACATTAGTTTCATAAAAATCGGCCATTCTCATGTGAATATGTTCCCTTGTTAGCGAAATTTTCTTAACCCTTATCCATCCCTCGTTTTACGAACTGAATCTGTCCCTCGGTGTCAAATTGACAGTGGTGAAAGATCGATAAAATAACAAGGTAAACAGTTATTTTTCGATGTTTTTGAAGTGAAACTTCTTTGCTGAGGGTAACAATTTTCAGATGTTACGTAAGTGACGTTACGGAAGTCGAAAGTGGCGCGAAAATTTAAACGGTTCGTTTTACATCTTACAAGTATTTTATTTTCAAATTATTTTATACCATTTTTTAGTCCATTTTAAAAACGTGGTCTTTTCCAAATTTCCAATCTTAATTTACTTCTAAACATTACTAGACTGCAAGAAGTTTCTTAACATTTACATCTTAGGCATATCGGTTATGTGTTTCGCATTAAAAAAATAACAGTCACAAAGTTCCGAACAAATCTAGCTACAAACAACAGAACAGTATAACTTATTTCAGGAAAAAACTGTGTAAAATTGACACGAGGGACGGATGAGGTTTAAGAATCTTTCTAAATGTTAAATAACGGAGCCGTTGCAAATCAATACGTTGAAAGTAAAAATGAATCATTGTGTTTTTTTAACAGAAAGAACACGTCTCCGCTTAAGAAAACGATTCACCCATTTCCTAGACAAACTGACCCAACATCACCACCGAGATCCAATCCCAAAGACCACAAACCATCCTCTTCGATACCTGTTGATACAATCATCAACAGTACCGGCGAAACTCGCACGTTTCCTTGCTTATTTCTCAAACATTTACGTATTTTCTCGATGCTGTACCTCGTGAACGCGTGCGTCGCGGCACGGAGAGAATCGCGAAAACGAGGACGAAGTAGACGAAGTAGAAGCAGAAGAAGCAACGTCGGCAGAAGAAAAAGAGGATGGAAGAGAGAGAGAGAGAGCGAGAGAGAGAGAGAGAGGAGAACAAATAGGCAGAGAGGTAGAATGAGAACGGGCACGAGGCCGAGAGAGTTCGCATAAAAGAAAGATCTAGAGACAGGATGGTTTCAAACGAGACGCGAGCGACGCTCATTAAGCTGCCTCGTACAGGGATGGCGATGGTGGAAGAAATAGGGGGTGGTGGATAGGGGTGGCTCGAGGGGTTAGGGAGAGAGAGGAGAGGAGTCAATAGTTTTCACGCGCGGCAACGTGCCGCCGGCATTTAAATGTATTTTATTTAACAGGTGAACGCGCGAGGCGTTTGGAGCTTTGAGTTTTTTCCCTCGGCGCACTCTTCAGCTTTACCCTCTCCCGACCTGTCGACCGTCTTATTGAGAATACTCGTTAATTACATGCCTACCCTTCTGCACTCTCTCCCCCCTCCCATTCCAACTCCTCTCTCTCTCTCTTTCTCTCCCTTTTTCGCCCTTCGAGGCCGCCATCCCAGCCGTTCTTCCACAAGAACTGTCCTCTCTCTCTCTCTCTCTCCCCCATCTACTACCTCTCTCTCGCTCTTCTGGAGAGCGTCTCGCTCTCCTCGAGGCGCGATTCAAAGTACGCGCGGGGACGAGAATACCGTTTTTCAGGTTAGGCGAGCCGGAAAAGAGGCGCCGGGGACGACTTTCCTCCGGTGAAACGGTGTTCGGTCGAATTCTTCGTGCCTTCCGGTCCTTTGACTTTGCATTCTTTCCTTTTTCGGTCGAACGTGGAAACGATAAAACGGCCGGCGTGATGAACGGCCCTCCACGCACAGAATCCACCCCTCCCCAAAGACCACCATCGCCACCCCCTCCCTCCCACCCCCTCTCGTCGTGTTCGAGCACGGCCAAGGCATTCTGTTTAGCTGCCGACCGGGGCCTGGGAAATTTGTCGGAAATTAAAGGGATGAAATCTTCTCGCCGGTTTATGGTTTGTCGCGATTAACCGGCTGCACTCCGCGAAAGGATATTTTTCAGGCTTCTGCTCCATTTACTCGGCCGTGCCTGACGAGCACTTTTTATTTCCGATTCACTCGGTATTAACACGCTCGGTGCTGATCTTCAACGAAACGAAAAACTTCGTTTCATTTTCGATTCATACACCGCGTTATTGCTCAAATTCGTGTAACAATCGTTTTTCAATTTATATTAACCCTTTGCACTCGGAGCTATTTTAACACGAAAATTAAACATTTCTTCCGACTTAGAATAATTTCATTCTATATGATTTTTGTTCATTTTATGGATATGAAATTGATATAATACCTCACACAATACTTAAATGTTTAGTAATTGATTAGGTAGCACCACATAGAGCAATTTTTAGTGGCGAATCTGAGTCGCCACTCAAGTGCTGAGGGTTAGGGGGGAACGGCCGCCTGGAGACTCCCTAGAATTTCCCTAGAATACCCTAGAAATCTGGTCGAAATTTGGGTCTGCCAGATTTTTCGTCCTTATACGAGCAGATTTTGGGCTGGGTGAGGGCTCAATCTAAAGAAGAAGGTTCAGCGCATGATGTTCTGGTTATGACGTAACGAGATTATGTTGACATCTAATAATATGAGTCTGCAAAGTCGGAAAAAAATTTCGAGAAAACAACCGCAGAATCCAATGTATTTTTCTGTCACAAAAAGAGTTTTATGACTGCTGTCATAACCAGAGCACCATGCGCTGAACCTTCCTCTATCAAACGAGCCTTTATGCAGCTCAAAATTTGCTCATATAAGGACAAAAAATCTAATTTCGCAAACCCAAGTTTCGGCCAAATTTCTAGGGTATTCTAGGGAAATTCTAGGGAAAGTCACGTGACTACCGTTCCCACTTAAGTTATAACTCGATTGCAGATAAGAATTGATACGAATGCTAAATATTCAAACAAAATTTTAAATCTGCGATCAATTCCTAAAAAATGTATTATAATGTTAATTTATACAAATACTCCTAAAATTTGCAATTCTTTCCAGTCCTTGATTCTCACGCTCAAATTCCCGGAAGCATCGTTCAACAATAAAAAACGAAGTACCGAGAATTAGCAAAAAAAAAACGAATTTGTTGTATTATAAAATATACAAAGGGTATCCGGGTAACAAGAAATGAGCTAATCGATTTGACAAGGTACTCCCGAACAGCCATTATATTCGGTACGTCTGCGTAAGGACAACATGATATCAGCTTTCTGAAACACTGAGCTCAAGAGGAAGGCCAGCATCCATTTATTCATAGCGGTTCATAAATAAATGTATGAAAGTACCAAGGGTACAGCGGCGAGGAGCTACCGCCCCGCTCATCTTCTTCCATCACGACTATACATAAAGGTAAGTCGCCTTTTTCGAGTTGTATACATTTATTGCACGATAAGCAAGAAATCCAACAGGCGTATGTTTGAGGGACTCTTTACAGGAACGGATGATTTAACTGAGATCGCGGTGAATCCCACTAAAGCATGAAAGCACGAAAAAGGGACTTCGCCTCATAATTTATATATTGTGCGGGAATTGAAAAGATCCACGTGTGCTCGCATCGCTCCGGCGAATATCCGGCTAGTTATATGGAGAAGTGCATATAACGCGGCGCGTGGTCGGAATACAAAGATTTCGCATGTTTTAGTATAAACGCTCGGATTTCAAGATCTACGGGAACAATTTTCTCCCTCGCCGACACGCAACTGGCAAAAATAAAACGATACACGCTATCGTTCCTCCATATGTTCCAGACTTCATATTATTATAATTAAATGGAAAGGAGGCAAGCACGAATTTATTAATACTCGTAATTATACTGCGGATTTTATGCATTTGAAATAAACACGAGTATCCGCGATTCGAAACAGTAAAAAGATTAAAAGAATTTAGTAGAAGCTCATTACTTGCAATTTATTAACCCTTACTATTCGAATGGCAACTCTGAGACGCCCATTGAAAATTGCTATGCCATTCTTAAAAATATTGTTCACATTATTATTTTTATTTAATGAATTACTACACATTTACATATTACATGAGATATTATATCAGTTTCATATGCAAAAAATGAAAAATAATTGTATAGAATGGAAGAATCTTTCGTTTTTGAGTTAGAATAGTTTCTAGTGCAAAGGGTTAAATTTCATCCACAACAATAAAATCCGCAGTATACTTAAGTGTATAATTGTGATAAGGGATCTTTATGCAAAATAAAAATTGTCTGCGTCGATTGCAAGGAATGGAAACTAAATAGAATGTTATATCTTCCCTTAATAATTTTAATAGATGAGAAATCATATATTGGATAATTGACGAAACTTGCGTTTCTCGTCTTCCAGCCAATCCCAGCCTGCTACGATTATTATACTCAATTTTAACAAATTATCAACGTGTGCTTTAAGTACACATAGTTCTCTAAAGATACGGTTAAGTATTTTAAATAAAAACTATTTTTACTTCACTATGTTTTACATCTTAATGCAAAGTGAACTACTGAAAAATTCCACCAAAGTAGAATTTCTTAATGAAAAGTGAACTACTGAAAAATTCCAACAAAGTAGAATTTCTACATAGATATAGATTAATCACTCTAATCATTACACATTAGTAATAAGTATATAATTTATGAGATTCATAGAACAAGCTTTATTTATTCATTTCCTGTCGAAGCAGTAACCTCTCTATCGTATAGATGGCGCGCTGACTCGCGGGGACCGAACGCCTTGTCATCTATGTACAATGCGCAGTCGCAGACCGGTTTTGTCTTCCACCCTGCCCGGAAGCAAAGTGAAGCAAGTGGTGACTGTTATTATGTTCTTCCTTTGACATTAAATATTAGAAGCAGTCTATTCTGTGATTGGTTACTGCCATGGCTACACCACCGCATCCACGATCCACTACAACAAAGTAAGTTCCTAACCTAAAAATCTAAAGAAACAGCAAACAAATAATATTTCCAAAACTTTCCCTACACTATACTATACTTAACTACTAGTTGCTAGTTCATGTTTCACCACTAATGCTAGTTGCCATTACGCACATTCAGAATATTGTATAAAATGGAAATATTCTAGAATGGAAAAATCTTTCGTTTTTTAGTCAAAATAGCTCCGCGTACAAAGGGTTAAAATTTCTGAGAAAAGGAAATTTTACAATCGATTCTGAACATTTTTATTTCATATAAAGATCGACAGTCCAATAATAATAGTCCGTCAATATAGGGAATACAAGGAACAACTTCAAGTTGCATTTGCAGTCCACTATCAACGCAACACTGCAACTTAAACGTTTTGCTTAATTTTGAAACAATCTGCAGAAACGTACCGAACCTAAATCATCTATGACCTAAGGAAAATGTACATTCGAGAAGCGGATTGAACGAAAACAAGCAACTTTTCGTCACCGTTAAGAACAAGAGGCTGGGATTAAGCAAGTTTTCCACTTTGCACGCAAACAACGGCGAATAGTTTGCTTCAATATTATTTTTCGTCCGCTCGCAGTTTGTCCTTTTGTTTCGGCGAAATGTCCGGCAAACTTTGGCTCATCGAATAATGAATGCAACAGTTCTCTGAAAGGATCACAACTCCTTCTCTGTAGGTAGAATCTATTTGACAGCTTTCGAGGGGGAGAAGACTGTTTACAACGTCGCGAGAGAGAGAGAGAGAGAGAGAGAGAGAGGGCTGTTCTTTATTTCGGAATTCGGATGGAAGTTAAGCAAATTCGCTATAAAATTCGCGCGCCCCGAACAAAGGGAGCCACCGGAAGAGGATGCATCGTTGATTGCGCAAAGGGTTAAGATTATGTGCAAAGAAGGAGAAGAGAGGCTGAAAGAACGGAAGCTTTTGTTCCGTGTTTCGAGATATTCCCAGAGGAAAGATTAACCCGCGCCGCTGTCTTTCATCCTTCCGGTAGCAAGGGGGTGGTTGGAAGACGGGGGCTGGAAGACGGGGGGTGGAAGACGGGGGTGGAAGAAAGGGAATAACAAGTACAGAAGGTGAGTGGCACAAGGTAGAAAACTTGTCGTTGTATGCCGCCTAGTTTACAATACAGGATTAAGCCAGGTACCGCACTCCCCCGCTCCACTGGTTCTCCGAGCAAAACTTAAAGCTCTTGATAAGCTCTCCTACTATCTCTCTTACGCTCAACTACCCAAATTTCCCACTTTCTCGGGTATTCTTGCTTCGGTTTTCTTTGCCCGTGTACACCATTAAATCCGCCCGGAAACAATAACTCTCGCCGGGAAAATAAAATAACGCGATGCCGCGCATATTGCATCGACGGAACCGTGTCCGCCATTAAGGGGGAGTTCAACCATTCGTTTAATATATAAGATTCTGTTTCTTCGAAAAATTGTTATTATACATCTTACCGTATCATGTTCGAGTAGTATTTGATGAAAAATTTTGGTAAATGTGTAGATTAGAAAGTCGTGGCTTTTTGCAAGATTCACGAGATGTCACAATTTCAAAAAAAATTGAGTTTATGTATTAATTGAGCTTTACAGTAGAGGATTTACGTATTTATCAGAAAAAAGTCACGAAAACTAATACGATAGGCTCAATAAAATAATGCAATTTAATCGATGTCCTATACAAAGAATTAGCGATCAAAACTTTAAACTTCTTCCTTACAACCACAGATACATTCGTAGTGTTTTATTTAAATTCACACTCGTTTGCAACTGGGGTTGCAAAGCAATTTTTCACATTCAATGATACGAATTAATAAATCGTATCGGAGAACCATAAATTGTCAGAGCACGATCCGGATAGTGCATTATACGAAACATTTTAATCGAAGAAACGAGACACGTCGCGACCCCCTGGGGACATCGGAAATATGATTTCATATATGAAATTACCGTTGTGTCTCGGGGAGGAAAAATAAGTTCAGGCCAAGTCGAACACATTGTCCTGCGCTGGTGATGATACCGAAGGGGTGGCTTCGAATGACATGTCCAAAAGAAACAGTGGGTATAGGCTACATGGGTTAGATATAATGTTATGGTACGTTGACCACCACGGCCCATGTAGCTCCTGGGATGTCGGTGGTGCTACGCTACGCTGGATTTACTTCTCATCCCTTTTCTCTCTCTCTCTGTCTCTCTCTCTCTCTCTGTTTCTCTCGTTTCTACCCTCCAGCCTCCAGTTTTTATTTCCACCGATGTCGCTGCGTACATCATTCCCTTTTGCATTCTTCATTTCGTCCGATGCTGTAAAAACGATGCCCCGGCACAAGGGTGTAATGCAATTAGCCGGTTTCTTCTTCGACTAGAAATTAAGCGTAGTGCTTCGCTAAATAAATGTCTTCGCGGCTCCCGCTGGATATTATACCTCTAAATGCAATTACATCGGCTAATTACGAAATTTATCACCATCATTCCCTCGAAAGTTTTTTCAACGTTTTAAGTTAATGGAAAAGTAGATTCCGCGAAGTGTCATGGCCGATGCTGACTGTATTATCCTCCGCGTTTCTATCCGAAGATTACGGCTCGACTAGAATTACTTTCGACATTGTAGAACGTTTCAGAATTACACGGGAAAAATATTTGTGAATTACAACGAAAACATTGGAAATATTTCGATGAGCGTTCTCCAATTTGTAATGCTCGTGCTTTTTGTTCGAAAATGTTACTCTGTCCCCACCAGTTTCTTCCACCGCCATAAATAAACCAGCTAGTCCGGTGTCGCCATTAAAATATTCAGCGAAAGCACGTGCTCGATAATTTTGTATTATGGTATTAATTCAAGCTGTATTCGCTTCCATCGTGAATAAATAAATCCTAATAAATCCGACAACAGCAGACCGAAAACCCGAACGAGCTGATACTGACGGAAAATATGTCGCACAAATTAATTTGGAAATTTGTCCGCTAACGGATTAACGTGTTCCGCGTTACTGTTTAACCTTATAAACAAGCCCAAACAACTCCAGACGACTTTATACAACTCTAGAGGACTTTATACAACTCCAGACGACTTTATGCAACTCCAGACGACTTTGTACAACTCCAGAGGACTTTATGCAACTCCAGACGACTTTGTGCAACTCCAGACGACTTTGTGCAACTCCAGACGACTTTATGCAACTCCAGACGGCTTATTTATGCAACTCCAGACGACTTTATACAACTTCATACAACTCCAGACGACAGTATACAACTTTAAACAACTCCATACAAGTCCAGACGACTATAAACAGGCCCATACAACTCCAGTTGACTTTATACAACTCTAAACAACTACATACAACTTCAGACGACTTTATACAACTCCAGACGACTTTATACAACTCTAAACAACTACATACAACTTCAGACGACTTTAAACAACTAGAAACAACTCCAGACGACTTCATACAAACCCAAACAACTCCAAACAGCTCCAAACAACGTGAAACAACTGAGAAACCTCTCGTCTGAAGCATTTTCTTAAACAACAAGTACCTTGCACCTAAATTGAAGTGGTACAGTTAAGTGACTCGGCTTGCACGTTACATCAGGGCCGAAAGGGGTAAATCCACGCGTTTGGCGACGTGGGCGTGAAATAAAGGTTATCCGAGGAGCGGATCACGTTCCGAAGCTATATCCACGTTTGCCCATTCCACGTCGCGGCCGACGACGACACGTCGTGCTTTCATTCTTTGGAAAAGCAAACTGTTATTGCAAATAGGCGAAATCGTCGTAGCGATCCGCTGCTATGGAGATATCATGCGGTTTGCGATATCGAGCCGTCGCGGCGCGACGCGGGGGATAATTTTGCCATAAGAACCCCGGCGCAGACAGTATCGTGACATTCGAATCTTGGGGAACGTTGACTCCTTCTCACGGCGAGGCCGTTTAACTCTTGTGTCACGTACGCGAATTCTTAACTCGGATTACTATCTTCCGTTGCTCGACCGTGCTGTCTGCGAGTACGGGTCCGGGTGTGTACGATTTCGCTTTCCGGTAATTAGTGTGCACGATTTTTCCTGGTTCGTGACCGATTTAGCTGACTCAGACATTTTATTTGTTTGTTTATTTGGACACTTCTGTGCACGCAAGTAGAGTAAATAACGGACAGTTTAACAGTATATGAATTCCAGTTTAGAAATTCAGGCGAATATTTTATATCGAAAAGTAAAAAATTATTGATTGATCGAGGATCATATTTAAATATGAATAATATTATAAGACACTTTAACACTTCGATTGATTCGTGACTAGAAATTTAGTGAATTGGTTGTGTAATATATTCATTTCAAAAATATGGAAACAGATGTGTAAATAGAACCGTCGCTAAACCAAAATCGTGACTAGAAATACATTTAGTAGATTCTGTAGTAAATTCGTATGCGTTTGTTCACCCAACAGTGAAGTACACCTAAATCGATAAAGTGTCATTTTATTGTATGATTTTTTGTACATTCTTAAACAATTTTTTTACTTTTAATTTTTTTTTTTTTAATTTGAGTAGATCTAACAAATATTTTGGATTACGTTCAATTAAATGCATTGACGCGAATGTGTCCAGATATTCTCTAAAGAAGATTTGTATGTCGGATTCACGTTTGTTCTCATTCCTGCAAAATTCCCTAACGTTCCTCCCTATAATTCACATTTTGGCAGACAGTTCTCTCAGTCGGACAATTTATTTTGGGGGAATGCCTCAACGCGTGTGACACGTGTCATCCCATACATAACAAACGGTCATATACGAATATTTACATGTAAATAAAACGGAACAATCGTCACATCCTCGATATTGATGGAAAACAATTACAATTTACAAAAGCAATCTTCTACATCGGTGTGGGTAGTGGGTTTCGATTGTTTCGCATGTTACGAAAAACACAATGAAACCATTCATGGAATCACTCGTTAAATAATTTAAAATGTTTGGATGCGATCGATTATCAGGAAATGAAATTTAAACAAGCATCGCGCTTCGCGTACAGAAATTCATATATTTATGGCGAATAATTTGAAACCTGTGATCCCGTCTGTAATATATGCGGGAAATAATGAGAAAAGACGAAATCGATCATACTAGGTAATTGCACTTTCCCGAATATTGTGATTTTCGCGTTAGAATGTTATTTCTCTTTTTCGTTTACGGTTCATGCTTGAAAAGTACACTATTCGTGTACATTCTTTCAAGATGTTTTATCCAAGTTAACTTTTATTTTACAAGATCTAATATTTATCTAATATTGAATATTCTAATATTGATTTATCTATCTAATATTGAAAAGTGGTTGTAAACATGCTACACAAGATCTCGTCCATCTTATTCTTTAACGTAGTATTCTGTATGATAAACATTTGGTCTCAAAACTCGTCCAGCACACGTGCGCTACAACAAGTAGAAACAGCGAGCGATGGTCAGACACACTAACCCGTAACTGTTGACTACCGCGGCAGGTTAACGAACTTTGGAACCTTAAGAATGAAATAAATTATTATTTATAAAAATAATAAAATCTACATGGACTGCGCCTATCATGCTTCCGCTTACTAAGCGTGTTCCGTTACTTCGTCGAGCTATGCTCGATTCGATTCCACGAAGACAAACAGCGACGCAAGAATTTTGCTTGCGCATCCGAAACTTTGGAAATTCGAGCGAGAATTGCTGTATACTGAATCTGGCGCGGCGTAGTGTTAATAATATTGCCCTGTTGATGAATGAACGACGTCAAGCAGCGACAGGAATCGGACACGAATCAGCATGTCCGCGGAAATGGCCGCGGAAGCGTCTCGGTGCCTCGCACTGCCTACTACGGGGAGACGAGCGAAGAACCGAGATTGAAAGTGATTAAGACGGGCGGTGGGCGGCCCGGAACTGTGCGTGCGTGCAAACCCAGCATACTAGGTCACAGTGACGTTAAAGGGCTATCAGATAGCCGAAGCATAAGGTGGTTCGGCGGAAAAGGGCGGATAAGGGCCGACCACCCGGTCTCTGGCCCTTGCGTCCTATTCGCATACCGATGCTCGCAGAAGGGCCCCGTGGTACACGTGTACAGAGCCAGAACCGAGCTGCACGCCCAACTGTACTCGCTCGACTGTCTGACAGTTTGGCATGTTGCCTTCCACTACCACCACCACCACCACCACCACTGATGCTACTGCGTATCGTCGTGTTGTCGTCGTGTCGACACTGTCGACACGCGGCACGTTATCCAAGCTGCTTTCTCTCTCTCTCTCTCTCTGTATGTAGGTGTATGTGCACGCACGCGTTTAATGCCACGGTAAATCGGTCAAGCTGTGACACAGAACTGGCCAGACCCGGTGATCGGCGCTCGCGCGATGCGTTTAGGTGTCTCCGTGTGTGCCACGTTTGTTCTTTCCACACAATTTCACGTAAACAATATAGGGTGACCTGGCCAGGGAACACAACACGCTGTGGAACCGCCAAGACCTAAATGTAATTTACACGTGTCCCTGTTATAACAACAACAACAGGATTAAATTCATTCGGGTTTCGCATCATTTTTCTACAAGACGATCCGGCTCCTCTAATCCTTGCTCGAGAGCTCCGGAAATCCGATCCACCCTTGGGCTGTAGCAACGGAGGCCGGCGCGGTGCGCACGCGGACGCGCGCATAATATCGCGAAATCCGCTGCATAATTATGAAGCCATAATACCGAAGGAACGAGTTTACACGGTAGACGAGATTTCTGTAGTTCTCGAAAGGACGGGCGAAAACCCATTATAGATAACGAGAGGCAGAAAGAGACAAAGTCGGGTGTCGGTGTTGGGTGGGTGGTTGAATGGGGGTGGTTGGCAAAATGGGTGGAGGAAAAGGGGTGGGGAGGGGGGGGGGGGTCGCACGAAGTAAGATCGAGGTGACGGTATACGAAAAGGCCCGATACGCCTCCTCCAAGGATTTGCAAAACGATTCCAGACTACGACTTTGAAGTCGTTCGCTGCTGGGATAGAAGGGCAGATGGGGGTCGGCAAGAGGCGGGGGTAGGGGGTGGCTCTGTAGTATTCGCTTGCATCTCCCCGGCCATCGCCGGCAGTAAAATGACGTCTCCGAAGGAGGAAAGTAGAGTGGATATCCCGGCGTGCTCCATGCAATTGGAAACTTTTAGTAAATGTAAACCGTTTCGTGCTCGAGTAGATACAATCCGGTGCTAACACAGTATCCGCTTCGCTCCCTTTAACCCCGCTTCTGAATTTCTCTTTTCCTACCCTTTTGCTTACTTATCCGCGCTAGCTGGGGCTAGCTAGCTAGCTACCTCGCTCGCTCCCCCGATACCGAATAACACCGACAGGTGCAACGGTAACACATTCTCGAGCCCTTCCGGCAAAGGTGTGCGCTAGCTGGCGCGCGCGTGTGTTCATCGATGGATCCGAGACTCATCCATATGTGAGGTAGACCGGCGGAAACGAAACGAAACTGAAACCGGCGAAATGCAAAGTAAAGTACGATGTTTAGAAATTCGCGAACGAGCAGAAAGAACGGCGAAGAGAGACGAAGAACAGAGCCACCGTTTCTCGTGCAATTCGCCGGTTGCGCCACGCTACGCTTCTGGTACAATGTGCTACCCACGCTACGCCACGCTACGCCACGCTATGCCACGCTATGCGCCGCGATTCCCGGTCCCTGCTCGATAGTCCGATTAAAACCGGCTCTAAAATCCCGTCTCACCTACCGAACCTATTGCGCCCGCCCGCCATTCCGTTTTATTGTTCGGGGTACCATATGCATAGCAATAACTATGTCCGCCCCTATGATACCGGGGCGCTGTAGGTTTCACCACGTTTCAACCCTCTAGCCGGCTGAAACCTGCGCAGCCCTGATGCTGACTCCATGCTACCTTTGAATTTCCATATTTCTTTGAAAGTGTCGTCGGGCCTCGAACGGTTTTGCGATCTTTTTCGCTGCGATTTCCTCGTTCCGATACTCCGAGGAATATCTGCGCGCCGGGCTTTCCGACGAATAAGTAGAATATTGGGGATGACGTTGCAGACGGTGTGTGTATACCACTTAAGGATTAATGGAAGTTGTCTGTTGTTGATTTCAGACGTCTGCGTACAGTTATAGAAACTGTACAACTTTGGCAATTAATATACACTATGTGTTGATAATCTCAGTGATTGTTTGAACACTCTGTTTCTCGTATACTCATCTTTTTAAACAAACATAGATTTATACCAGTGTTACATGATCCGACGGAATCGTCCGAAAATTACATTCGGGTCGGGCATAAACTTCGAGATCAAGGTTCCTCGGGAGGGAATAAATGCAAAACGATCTACACCCAGGATAGCAGGAGATTCCCTCGGGAGATTCCCTCGGAGGAATAATCGTTGACGAAGGTCGGCGAAAACACCTTGTATTGGACCGTGGGGTCGGCCAGTGGAAACGGGCCTGTAGGGTTGTAGGGGAAAAAACGGTGGACCGGGGCGAGATTTTCGGTGAAAGGGAGTGGGGAGGCGAGCTGGTTACAAAGTTGCGAATTAAAAAACACAAAGAAGGACCAGATAGGTGGGGTCTGCGGCGGGCGGTGGAGGCGGCGGAGGTGGTGGAGGTCGGTCGAGAAAGGGTAGATTTGAGACAAAGGGTGGCGCAGGAACAATAGCTTGTAATCTCGAGCCCTGAGAATAGCCCTGTCCCGCGTTGCTCCGTTCAGCTCAGGCATGCCCTTGCCACCCTTCGAGCGCCTCGTATCGAGACCACGATTTTCAAACCCTTCGGCCCACCCACGCTGAACCAACCCCTGTCCTGGGTTCGAGGGCAACCGATGAGCGGATTGTCAGATCTGGCTGAGCACAATCACCAGGTTAAACGAATCAATTTTTCATTCACCTGTTACAAGACTTTTGCGAACAGTATACACGGTGTCCCATTTGGGGTCTCGTACGCAATTATTCCCCAAACTGTAGCTCGTTGTAAAAGATATTTACAAAATAAAAAACTTATGGTCACAAATCTTTTCTTCGGGTGGACGTGCTTGCGAGAGTTCAAGGTGACCCCTGTTGTTTATACGGAGTTGTATGTTCTTATTTAGATAAGAACTCACCGACCAATAACAATTTAGTATTCCAAGGTCGTTCAAGGTCATTTAACGCAAAGTTTCACCTGAATAAAATTCAGTTCATATATATATATATAACTTGTGGAGGCGTGCGTCACAAGTAGAAACGACCAGACACGATCAGACCACGATTTTCAAACCCTTCGGCGCACGCTCAACCGAACCCCAGTATTCGAGGGCAACCGATGAGCGGCTTGTCAGATCTGGCTGAGCACAATCAGCAGGTTAAACGAATCAATTTTTCCGCGATTCTACTCGGAAATTCCATTTCCGTGAGCGACGACCGGCCTCGGTGTAGAGCTGCAAGAAGATAACGGATAGGTAGGGTTGACGACGACCGAGCGCGGGAAAAGTCCGGGAAAAAACTAAAGAGATCTCGTGTAGTTGATATCGTTCAGCGAGAAGGAAACCGGCTGAAAAGCACCGGCGAAATAAGAAGCTCATGTGGAATTAATATCGCGTTTTATACTGACGCGGCACGCCGACAAAAAGGGAGGCTTCGAGTGCGTTGAATACGAGCGGAATGATATTCGCGGATCGTTAGAAGCGTTTTGCTACGCGGAAAAAACGCGGCATTATGAAATCACAGAGCTTCGGCCGACCGTATTCTTAGGGTACACGGAGATACGGAGAAATACATTGTTTATAATGGAAGTGTTTACATTGTTGCTGCGAGCCGAGGTGCGCTTGCTGCACCATCAGCGATACCACGGAAATATTGCTTTTTCTTCGCTTTCAGTTTTTATTGTTGATAATTCGCCTTGATAGGATCAGAACAAATTAATTCTTATCAATGCTCGTTGTAAACATTCTGTAGCGGCTCTAACACGAACTCTTACGCAATCAACGACGGTAATACACTTTTTTTTCTCTCCGCGATGATGAATTTATCGATCGCTGTCCGGCGGCACTGGGTTAGGTAAATTATGTCGGAAATTACGTGTGCCGTAAATTATTAATCGTGATTTATATAGTTCCAGTTAAACGTAGCAAAGTAATTACGGCGAATGTAATTATTGATGTCTGCGACCGTAAACATATCTAATATGAATTTGGAAGGATGTGTTTGTGGTGATTGCACGATAAATACAAATGTTGCATTTCCGTCGGCGATTAAATCATTGTTTGGAAATGTTAATTTCCTAGGCATTGTCCAATCAATCGTTCGATATGCCACCTTGCCAAAAAGACTGTGACAAATGACAAATGACCATTTTAAGAATAAAAATCAATTTTCATTTCGTCCCAGCTTGTTGAAATCTCGGTAGAGAATTTTGATTTTGCGGACGAAGATCCTCAGTGCATTTATAACTAAACAATGAATTTCCATGAAAAGATAAAGTCGAGTGAATCGTATAACGAATACAATTTTCCCCACGGAATTTCGTATGTGTTCGAATTATTTTTATAAATGTAGTAAATGGAATCCGTGAAATGCGTGTAAAAATTGTAACACGTGCGTTTCCATAAGCTCGCAGACAGTAATAACAAGCGGAACGAAACGAAACGAACAATGGGTATTCGGTTGTTCGAAGAAGGGTGTTAATTAAAAGAATACGCCGGTTCCCATGTAAAGAAGGTATTACAACGACTGTCAACAGTTTCCTTTTCACTCAGACGGCCTGGGAATAGTGTTCGCAAAGTTTCCGCCGGCAAGTTCGCCGCGAAGACGGAAGCGAGATAGCGCGCTCGAGGAGAAGAATAACAGGATAATTTACATTGTCAAATTTTCATTGTTTCCCCCCTGCTGAATTATCTCGGTGTGTCCTCCTTTCGCCTTTTCCCCGAGTGCTCCAACGGCGCTTGTCACACCCTTTCCCCAACACCGTTTCTCCGTTTTACATCTCCTTGGCAGTCGACGCACAAAGAAAAACTTCTGCGGATTACCATCTCGTCGCGGTTCTTGTTAATATTTATTAGACGCCTTTCCACCGGCGGCCCGGGGATCGGCAGGATTGCCTCGTGTTAGAGGCAACATAAAACTTTCGCACTCCAACTCACCGCATTTTCGATGGAAGTGATTACCAAGGAAAATAAACGATAGGGAAACTACACCGCGCTTCGCATTCGCAACGATCTATGAGTATCCCCCGGCTATTTAAGTGGCCGCTGCTGCTTCAACCTTTTCAAGAATTCATTTCCACGTTTTATAATTCCCGCTCGTTTTAACGCCGAGCCGCGCCGCGACGCGCCGCTGCTCGTTCTGTAGTTTTCTAGCGGACGAACAAAACATTTTCGACATCGGCGACGATTTTTTATATCCTGTTCTAACGAAAATCAAATTTATTTTTTTAATTATTACAGATGGTCCTTGCAGAATTGGCCACCTTTCTATAATAATGTTCTGTTTCATAATTAGCGAAAGTGTATGTTGAATTTAGTAGAATTGTATACAGGGTGGGGCAATAACTATGTCCAGTTTGAATATTGCCGTTATTTGTAATAATATGAAAAAATGTTATATAGAAAACTTATAAGGTATAGAGGGGGACATATTGTGACACAAACATTTTCTGCGTGGGTGGAGGCATAGAGGAGATTTCAAGGTCATCTCTATTTTTTTTAATGGAATGCTATGTTTTTTTTATCACGATGGTATTTATCACAATGCTATGTTTTCTTAATCACAATATCATTGGAGGTCATACAAGGTCAAATATGGTAGTAAAGTAAACTTTATTACCTTACAGGAGGGTTTCTGAACTTAAAAACGATAAGACATGCACGTGATGCAGGGATACGAATATTGCAACTTTGCATTGACGCAAACAGTCATCAATTCGAGCATCTCCGGTAATATAATAAATTTTATTTTACTACCATATTTGACCTTGTATGACCTTCAATGATAACTCGCCGAATTGGTCTCAACACTGGCTATCACATCATGATAAAAAAAACATAGCATTCCATTTAAAAAAATAAAGATGACCTTGAAATCTCCTCTATGCCTGCACCCACGCAGAAAATGTTTGTCTCACAATATGTCCCCCTCTATACCGTGTAAGTTTTCTATATAACATTTTTTCATATTATTACAAATAACGGCAATATTCAAACTGGACATAGTTATTGCCCCACCCTGTATAACTTGCGATGACTGAAGTAGATGCAGGTTCTTAATAGAAAATTTTGAAATAATTTTAAAACTATTTGTATGGTATAATCCTCCCTTTCTGATTGTAAAAAAATCAATTTATATATTATTACTTACACGTTCCTTGTCAACGGGCTGTCGTTTAAATATTAAAACAGTAAATGTTTGTTACGACGTTATTGTTAAAACACGAGAATGTTAATAATTGATCTGTTGTGTCCGGTAGATTGAACGAAATTAAATTACACGAGAAGTTATGCACCGCGAACAGCTAACATTGGATGTCGATTTGACTTGCAATGGCGCATCGGTATGTAAATTTGTTAGTAGTCATTAAATAAGCGTAAATATAGATGTTACCGTTAATCCGGATAGTTCGTTTTGATGCGGATATTGCGTACGGTGAATTTACATTTGATATTGCAGTTACGGTCAGTAATTTCTGGTGTATTCAATGTACACACATACGTATTAGTTCTCTGCGATGTAAGGACAGATAAAAATCCCTAGCTGCTCGTACGTTCCTAGAAACGTGATATATGTTCGACAGTCCGAGGGTTGACTGAATAAAAATTCCGCGAGAGGCCAGGGCATCGTGATAGCAATCGGCGTTTTGCATCGCTGCTGCAACGTTCGAACTTCTTAGCGTTCTAATCACGTCTCGGGTAATTGCCGTGTCCCGTGGTGCACGCGCGGCTGGCGTCATTCAATGCCGGTAGAACGTGTCCGTCGAGTATCAGTGTAGGGTAGCACACTTAGAGGAGCAGCCGGGTACCGATCTACCGCAATCCCATTTTGGGATAGCGCACCGGGGGGTGTCCACGGTGGTCGTCGGCTCGGTTTGCATTTCACAGCAGATATACGGTTATCTTGTACACGTCCATGACAAAGCCCGTACGTTCCGGTTTAAACGCTATCTCACCCCGCGTCCTGGCGAACGTCCCACCAATCTGCGTCCGTATTAATTACGGCACTCATTAAGATATCCGGTAATTCGCGGCGAGGCTGGAACACGTTTGCAGCCGCCGCCGCCGCCGCCGCCTCCGCTGCCTCCGCCGCACGACCATGGCAACGGTGCGGAAATCGGCGCAGGCCCGATTTCGACAAACCCGACACACCGAGCGGAAACCGGTGTCTGCTATTCATTTGCCGAAACTGTGATTTTCCTTAATTAATTGATAGATTGTCGAGGCGAGATAGACGGGAACAATCGCGTTCTCGCCGCGAAACGCTTCGCCCCACGCCTCTAGCCTCGGCACGGCTCGGTTTTCGCGGCCGTAACCCCGTTCCAAGATCGGCGAGGCTTGCACAGTCGATTTCGGGCAAATGGAAAATTGGGGGGTGGCCCGTGACGATGCCAGCGGAGCGAACGCGCGCGCGCGCCGTCGCAAATTACCCTGTGCGATCGCCTCTGGAATAATTAAATTTGATACGAACGCTCGCGACGCCGCCGCTGGCGTGTCACAACGCGAAACCGCGATATCTGCGATGGACCGTTTTCCAGGACTCGCGATGCTGAGTCCTAGTGCCAATCATTCTTCTAGGTAGGTAAAGCTACGATAAATAAAAGGAAGATTCAAATTCAAATTCATGATCTCGATATTCTACTACGAAACACACTTTCTATAGATTTACAAACGAAATTTAAGTTTAACTTTCATCTTCGGAGTTCAAGGTCATTTGAAGGTCATTATATTTTAATGTATTTTTTTTATGCGATGCAATATGAAAATATGTTATTTGAGGAAAAACATCGATGAACTTGAAAACTACGAGCAGAAACAACATTTTAAAGAAACAACCCCAACTTGATGTTGAAATGTGTTTGGGTATATTAGAAACAACCCCAACTTGATGTTGAAATGTGTTTTGGTATATTAGAAACAACCCCAACTTGATGTTGAAATGTGTTTCTGTATATTAAAAACAATATAGAGATCTATTATCAAATAGAAGAAACTGTCGGTTAAATTCAGATTGTTTATAAAACCGTTGTTAATTTGTTCATGGGATCATTCGTGAGCTATCTAGCCAGAATGATCCTCATTTGACTAGTTTCCTTTGAATCGTGAAGACATTTTCGTTTGTGGCCTTTGTCGCTTCATAATAAACTCCGTTAAAACAATAAAATGCAGTTTATTAAATAATAAATAATCTAATACTTGATACCATTCGAATTGCACATCAAAATATTTTCTAGGGGTCACACTTAAGTGAAACACTCTGTATATATCATGCTTGGAGAATTGTAGTGTAGTCTTATAAAAGTTTCTGTTCACGTTGAAGTTTAACCTTCATCTTCGGAGTTCAAGGTCATTTGAAGGTCGTTATATTGTAATGTATTTTTTTGTGCGATGCAACACGAAAATATGTTATATGAGGAAAAACATCGATGACCTTGAAAACTACGAGAAGAAACAACATTTTAAAGAAACAACCCCAACTTGATGTTGAAATGTGTGTCTGTATATTAGAAACAAAATAGAGATCTATTAACAAATAGAAGAAACTGTCGGTTAAATTCAGATTGTTTATAAAACTGTTGGTAATTTGTTCATGGGATCGTTCGTTAGGTATCTTGCCAGAATGATCCTCGTTTGTGGCCTTTGTCGCTTCATAATAAACTTCGTTAAAACAGCAAGTGCAGTTTATTAAATAATAAATAATCTAATACTTGATACCATTCAAATTACACATAAAAATATTTTCTAGGTGTCACACTTAAGTGAAACACTCTGTATATATCATGCTCGGAGAATTGTAGTGTAGTCTTATACATGTTCACGTTGTCGTTTGAGAATTGATAGAAACATGTCGCAGCAGAGGGACGCGGTCGCATAATTTTCCGAGGAAAATACGTGGACTAGACTCCATATTCTTCTGCAACGTGTCTGGTCGATGATGAAACAGCGACAGTAATAAGCAGCCAACGGTCAATATGGCATACCGTGTTCACGGGGGGGGATGATATAATCTCGACGATAACTAGTGACTCGCATGCCAGTCACGAAAGCGACGCGAGCCTGCCGTTGAGACAACATGCCTAAGAGTATACATAGAGTGTCTACTACCGAGATATCGTATCGAGGAATGCTCGTCGGAATCGATTTTGTTCTCTGAATTAAAAAGCACAGATATGGAAAAGACGAGGAAAACGAAAACTTCAATTCCTATTTTTTAATAGGGTAACTGCACCAGTGAATAAACGGGCACCAGCAAATGAACGCTTTTGTATTTTTTGCTTTTCCATCATTGTTCAATTACTAGAATATAGTGTTCATTGACTGGTATTTTTAATATTTTTTATTTAACGTTTAATAAAGACAAATAATAATAATTTCATTTTATTTGTGTTCATTTATTTTTGACAAATGAGTTATACGGAGCCATTTGGCATATATGAGATTCCTTTAATTCACATTTTTTTTTTTAAATAAAATATCTTCCTGAACAATTTCTTAAATGTTCATTCACTGGTGCAGTTAGCCTACAATCGAAAAGCTTTTAATTCGTTGAGAGACTATGTCGATTGCAATGGTGGATGCTTTGTTCAATAAGATTGATTTAGGAAACAGTTGACGATGCTATTGCTGTTAAAAATCGGAAATTTCATATTCAACAACCCAATAATTAATCGGAGGGGTGCGTACGTACGGAACATGTTCGCGCGGCCTAGTAGTTGAAATAATTGATTACTTCCGGGTGGAGCATTTTGGTAATGAAATCGGCGGATCTCGCTCGTTCGCGGCATGAAAGATGGGTGTGCTAACGAGGTTAGAAGGCCAGTTCCGGCCTGCAATCGGAAGAGAGTCTGGCCTGCAAACCCTATCCCGGGAGTTGAGAACCATGGAAAACCATATTATAACTTCATTGCTCCCTTCGTCGGTTAGTAAACTCGGCAATCTTGCACGTCGTTCCGCCCTTTCAAAGACACGTTTTCTCCGATCGGTAATTCACACATGCCCCAAGTCTTCAATACACTCAAAACATATTTATGCAAACTCTGGTGCAAAAGTACTTTCCCCTCTTATCACGCTATTTTATTACCTTATGTCATTTTAATGTAGATCCTGGAACACGATTTTATTTATTTACACTTGCTACTACCTGTTCTCGATGAAATATTGGAAAAATTGCTAAAATAGACATTTCTTCTTAAATGAGGTCGTTCAAGTGTCGTTAAATTATGTATTGATTTTTGTTAACAGACGAAAACTATTTCCAAAAATGTCTATACGAGAAAAAGAATTGCCTGCGTGAATGAGAAATAAAATGAGAAAACACTCGGAAAATTCAATACTGAACATTTACATCAATTATTTGTTTATTTATTTACACTTGCTACTACTGCGCCTGTTCTCGATGAAATATTCGAAAAATTGCTAAAATAGACATTTCTTCTTAAATGAGGTCATTCAAGTGTCATTAAATTATGTATTAATTTGTTAACTTCATTCCAAAAATATCTATACGAGACAAAAATTACCTGCGTGAATGAAAAATGAATTGAGAAAACACTCGGAAAATTCTATACTGAACATTTACATCAATTTTACATAAGATTACATAGTATCCGGAGCAGATAATAAATTGACAATGTAACTGGCTATAATTTTATGCACGGTAACCGTGTATAAATATGGAGGATTCGATAAAATTGTTACAGATCGAGCGATAGTGGCAAGAAACGTTTTTATTTTTCCACAAGCATACGTATCGATCAAACTGACATGGTTATATTTTCATCGATCGAATATACTGAATGTGTCGAGCATTTTCAACTTCGTGTTTGTTGGTTTCCCTCCGTTCCAGACATACTTTTCCGTAATCGTACCTGGGAATACCATTTTCGACCCTAACCATGCGCGTACGAGTTCACTCCCGAATCCTTTACACCTCGCAGAACGGAGAGTGCTTAAATTCATAATAGCCGCAAAATGTGGTGCGAATTTGCGATGTGCTAAAGTTAATTCTTGTCGGTTTTAAAGGGGAATTACACGAGCTGACCACACTCGGACCTTCTTCCGGGAAACGCGTTAACCCTTTCCCTATTCACGCTCTTGTGTCCGATCCTGCATGTTTAAGTCTTAATCTATACAAAGCGACTGCGTAAACACCGTGGACTGAATACTAATATCGAATACGGGATAAATACTTGCACTTCTCACCAAGATTATGCGAGCGAAACCAAAAATTATGCTTCGGAAACACTCGACACATGTTACAAAATCACTGGGAAGATGGATACTGGAAAAAGACAATAGATGTAATATTATTTTCAATTTTTAAAGATGATTGAAAGACACATTTTCATTTGTCTTCTGTTTCTTACAATTTACTTGGACAATTTTTATGTAGTATACGGGGTGTATAGTAAATGGTGGGCAAAAGTTTAGGAATAGATTTCTAATGCTTAGAGAAGACAAAATAGTATATTAACATAGGTCCAGAAATGATTAGTTTCTGAGTTATTACAGTTTTTGTGCCACAATTCTCGTCACATTTTTTTTTTCTTCTCTAATTTTCTTCACCATTTACGAAACCTGTTATACTATAATAAAGAAGACATAATAATAAAAGATAATTTTTCTTTAACAATATAGACTGAGTGAATATTTTTTAGTATTTTATAACTACTCTAGAAGACACCCTCTTAGTCTCAACGTCTCCAAAACTCAACTTTCTATTCAATATTCAATCAACTATTCAATAGATCCAGAAATGATTAGTTTCTAAGTTATTACAGTTTTTGTGCCACAATTCTCGTCACATTTATTTTTTCTTCTCTAATTTTCTTCACCATTTACGAAACCTGTTATATTATGATAAAGAAGACATAATAATAAAAGATAATTTTTATTTAACAATATAGACGAAGTGAATATTTTTTAGTATTTTATAACTACTCTAGAAGACACCCTCTTAGTCTCAACGTCTCCAAAACTCAACTTTCTATTCAATATTCAATCAACTATTCAATAGATCCAGAAATGATTAGTTTCTAAGTTATTACAGTTTTTGTGCCACAATTCTCGTCACATTTTTTTTTTCTTCTCTAATTTTCTTCACCATTTACGAAACCTGTTATATTATGATAAAGAAGACATAATAATAAAAGATAATTTTTGTTTAACAATATAGACGAAGTGAATATTTTTTAGTATTTTATAACTACTCTAGAAGACACCCTCTTAGTGTCAACATCTCCAAAACTCAACTTTCCTGGAAAGATTTAAGGTTTCCAAACCATCGACCACTAAAAACCGGCATTCGGCTTCTACAAAGGGAACGTTGCGAGCCACGAAGACTCACAAATTCGGGGCTTGTTGATTCAAACGAAGAGAGTTCCTTCCCCGAAGACAGCGGATCGTGTTACCAACTAGCACGACTCTTGCACGCTAATCCGGAACAATCATGAGGCCCGGCAAATTGTCGCGGCGAATTTATCGCCAAGAATAACAAGGACCGACGGTCTATGTATCTCCTAATGCTCTAGAATAATTTTCCCCGAATTATACGTCGGTGTTTTCTTCAAAACCCTGTCAAACTCCGGTCTCTCATGCGAATGATAGTAGGACTTGATACAAATGGCTAACGATATGAATTGGTTACTTCGAAATTACTGTGCAGGGTTCTCAAAAAAACATGTTTCGAGATTCCAAAAATGATCAAGTAAAACTAATCAAGGTCTTCGTCAAGTGTCATAGTACTTCTAAAAAGAGGATAGCACTTATCAGGGGGAAAAGATGATTATAATGACAATTATTGTACAGGATTGTCGAAAGCAGCGATCTATGTATCTCCTAATGTTTTAGAATAATTTTCCCTGGATTCTACGTTGGTGTTTTCTTCAAAACCCTGTCAAATTCTGGTCACTCATGCGAATGATAGTTAGTAGGACTTGATACAAATGGCTAACGATACGATTTGGTTACTTCAAAATTACTGTGTAGGGTCCCCCAAAAGAACATGTTTCGAGATTCCAAAAATGATCAAGTAAAACTGATTAAGGTCTTCGTGAAGTGTCATAGTACTTCTAAAAAGAGGATAGCACTTACCAGGGGGAAATGATAATTATAATGACAATTATTGTACATGATTGTCGAAAGCTGCGATCTATGTATCTTCTAATGCTCTAGAATAATTTTCCCCGAATTATACGTCGGTGTTTTCTTCCAAACCCTGTCAAACTCCGGTCTCTCATGCGAATGATAGTTACTAGGACTTGATACAAATGACTAACGATACGAATTGGTTACTTCGAAATTGCTGTGCAGGGTTTTAAAAAAAAAACATGTTTCGAGATTCCAAAACTAATCAAGGTCTTCGTGAAGTGTCATAGTACTTCTAAAAATAGGATAGCACTTACCTGGGGGAATGATAATTATAATGACAATTATTGTATACGATTGTCGAAAGCAACGATCTATGTATCTGCTAATGTTTTAGAATAATTTTCCCCGGGATTCTACGTCGAAACTTTCTTCTAAACCCTGTCAAACTCCGGTCTCTCATCCGAATGATGGTTACTAGGATACGCGACACCCCCGTACCCACCCCCCGTGTCCCGTAGAACCCCACGCGTTTCCCATTTTACTCTTCTCCGGCCTCGTTCCTCCCCGTCATCCGCCACATCGTGCGCTGATGTATGATTTAATGCTGGTTTCGAGAGTAGACCGAGGAGAGAGCGCAGAGCGAGTAAACTGGCAACGGAGTAAAGGAGGGTTGAGGGGGTGGGTGGGTGGGCCGGGACGGTATAAGGGTTTGCACGGTGTAGTGTTGCAGTGAGCTCATTAATTTACTAGCAAGCGCCAAAGGGTGGCTTAACAAGGCGCTAGGTTCCATTTTATTAGGTAAAATTGAAGACACGTCGGAGAATGCGTTTCTTGAACGCGTAGAGAGCTTATGGACGCGCCGGCGAAATCGAAAATCTCTTTGTCGGATGGATACGACGCAACGAAGTTGCCCTGTTTACCTACCCTAATCGCAAAACGGTAATTATCGCATTAAGGCCCAGAGAAATATGTGCCGTTACGCGATACTTTTCGAATAAACTCGAATAACTCGATAAAACCTCGGCGGTTGAATGTATTTAATTAAATAAATTGCTTAATTTTCCCCCAAATTTTTGTTAGTTGCTGCTTCATCAAAATTTAGCCGACTTTCGAACTGTGAAATAAATTAAATGTTCTATAGAGATTCCACGAAACTGCAAATCTTATTTATCCGATGATTAAACTCGGACCATTGTTCCATGTTTCATGGTATATAACCGCGGTCAGTGGCGCCTCGCAAAATGGCGGGCACCGAGGGTTGCGAGACCGGGAAAAACAAAAGGACGAAGAAAAATAATTAATGCGGGTGTCTCATGTGCGCTCGCCTGACTCCTCCCTTCCTTCTTTCCCTTTTCGTCCCTCTTTTCCAGAAGAAGGGTAGAGGACGAGTTAGCAGATAAAAAGATAACGAGCCTCCGCGAGGCTTCACAGGCCAGAGACGACAAAGGTGCCTGGTGACGTTACGTTTCAAGGTACGTTTCAGCTATCCGTGCATGCTGCTGCTTCCCAACGTGACTGTGCAAACATAGTTCCAGAATACATCTCCTTGTAAATGCCGACTTCTGGATGAAGAATGTAATGCCATGAGTCTCTTTCTCCCCGGAAAAATCGTCAAAGAACTATCCGAGCTTCAATCTCGAATGAATGCACGAAACCCTGCGCCACCGTGCAATCCTTCGTTCAACGTGATAATTTAATTTTGTACATATTATACTTCAACATTGCATCGTTTTTACACTGGCATTACCGGGATGATAAATTTTATCCGATTTCATATTTTCTGAATTTCTTTTAGATATTTTTAACACTAACACGAATTTTAACCCCTTGTGATGAAGATTCTGAACAGAGTCTAATAAATATGTATGCTATTAATTTTGCTTATGTGTATGCTATATGTATGCTATTACATCGAGATGACATTCTATTTTGGTTTTGTTAATGTACAGTTACTGGAGAGCATGTATAGGCATATATATAAATTTTCTCTTTTTTAGGAAATTGCAAACTACAAAAAAGTTCTAATCACTGAAACCGTAATATAAATCGTAGGGCAAGGGGGTTAACATACAGTGGGATCTCGATTATCCGAATCTCCGATATCTGGAGTGTTGAACATTCGCATCGATACAATGTCCATACAACATTATTTATTGTACAAATTAATAAAAATTGAATCTAGAGAGGGGCGCGAAGCTGAGCGACGTACATATGTAAAGGTCGAAGGTTACAAATATATTAATAAATTCGCGTTTAATATAAATCGTGCATATTGCAATTGCTCGTTGCCCAGACAACAGGCAGAGCCGTGCATTCAAACAGCGTGCAGTCACGAAGAGAGGCGAACACGGTCCCCGGCCGTAATAAACAAACGAGTCCTTTGTTAAAACACGCGGGTGTATGGGGTCTTGGTGGAAGTGGTGAAAAATATAAAACGACGCGGTGGAGGACGGCATCGTGTTTTCGGGCAATTAAACATTTCCATTTTCAATTTCTCGTTGGCGCTGAGCGTCGGGGCGCGGTCGGCGGTCAGCCTGTGGCTGACGATCGTTGATTCGTTTATCTCCAATCTCTCTGTTCCTCTAGCGATTTCCCTTTCTCTCGTCCCCCTATCCGTTCCACCCCCTTTCACCCCCCCCTCTCTCTCTCTCTCTCTCTCACCCACTCTTTCGGTTGTGCTCTCTACGCCTCTCTCGCTCTGGCCAGTGCTCGTTCCGCCTCTCGTTCCCTCGTCCCACCTTTCGGTCTCTTTGTTGCTTCAATTTTTTTCGTGGTTTTCCATTTCGAGCAGCCTCGCTACACCCCCGGCCCATCGACAATCCTGCCATTCGAATCACCCTCGAGAATCGAACGGATACCAAGCAATTATTTAACGCTGCGTGCTGTGGCTTCGGTTTGTCTCGTTGAAATACGCCGGAATCCCGCCTATCGGAACACCTCTTATACGAGGTGACAATTTCATCGATTTTCCTATTATCATCGCGCGACGACAGCCGACCGTTCAACGGCGAAATAAATTTGAATCCCGACCGACTATTATCTGGTTACTGCAGCTCGCTCTGCTAACGAGGCCTGAAAAAGTCTGATTCCGAACGGTTTGCGCACCGTCTACAACCCCTTGGCAACTGCAACCCCCTGTTTGTAAGTGCTGCGACGCTTCCGGAGGACCTTGATCATTTTTACCAAATCGGGAGAAATCTTGCTCTTCACGGTAACTCTCGTTTATACTCCAATTAGACTTGAGTCTATTTCGAGTTAAGGCACATTTCATCCAAAGGGTTATTTAGCAGGTGTCATTTCAAATTTCCCGCCATTTTTGAACTGTCAACATCCAACTGTCATTGTGGTGTTATTGGACAAGTAAAACCTAACCCAGACCTTGATCATTTTTACCAAATCGGGTGAAATCTTGTTCCGGACGACCGTGCACACGGAACTCTCGTTTATACTCCAATTAGACTTGGGTCTATTTTGAGTCAAGGCACATTTCATCTAAAGGGTTATTTAGCAGGTGTCATTTCAAATTTCGCGCCATTTTTGAACTGTCAACATCCAACTGTCATTGCGGTGTTATTGGACAAGTAAAAACCAGAAGGTTTTCCAGATATGGATCGATACACACTCGCACAACCAATTGAAATAGTGAAAATTCACAACACAAAAATGGCGAAACAATGCGCCACACAGCTGGTGAAACAATGGCTCTATCGCGTGAAATATTTCCTGGACGTGTGATTTCTCGAAATGGAGACTTCAATTGGCCGTCGAGATCGTGCAGACTTTTTTGGGGGGCTATGTTAAAGATAAAGTCTACGCCAATGCTCCAGCGACGATTCAAGCACTCAAAAACAATATTAGAGCTATTCTTCGCAAAATACAGCCGCAATTATACGAAAACGTGATGAAAAATTTTGTCAAAAGAATGACCATTTGTAAGAGTAGCCGAGGCGGACATTTGGCTGTAATTGTGTTCCATTACCAATCTCAGAGTACTTTGTATTAAAATAAAAATATCACCACTTTTCGCAAAAATATTGCGTTTTTCTGTTGATTTAAAATAACGCCTCTTGTTGAAAGACCCTTTATTAGTTGTACAAAATAATTCATACACCTTGAAAATGTACTTAAAACATGAACCCAAAAAAACTTGTACTTAAAAAATGCACCTATAAAAATTTGTACTTGAAAAAATTTAATATACATCTCTGTTGAGATAGTACAATTTTATCGAAAAGCAAGTTCCTCGCGCGAATATTGAGATCAGTTTCCACAGATCCGACACAAGCATCAGCGGACTCGACTGACGCACAGTCGGACATATTCTTCCCCGAGTCCGCTAAAGAGGAATCCAACAATCCCTTGTACCCGAACGCAAACATATCGGAGCGACGCCGATTTATGAATTTCCCGGGTGTTTACACCACGACGCCTGTTCGCCCGGGGAAAATAAAATTAGCCGGCACGCGGCTATTAATTGGCGCGGAACGTTTCGCAAGACTGCCGCTCGCGAGATACTTGATTTTAAGCGTGAACGTGTCCAATTACACAAAAGCCGGCCGGGGCGCAGCTTGTTCGTTATAATTAATAATTAAGGTAACGAGATTAAACAATTAGAGCCGATACACGTATCGGCGTTCGCCGATTAATTAGGAGGATCCCTAGCGGATGCTCATTGCGACGTGCGATTATCTTAAACCGCAGGAATACAAATCAGTTTCCAATTACCGGTCCTCCGGGCGAAATCGCGCGGCGAGAGGCGCGAGGCGTCGCGACGCGACGCGATGCGTCAAAAACCGGCTCGATGAGCGGCATGAATTTTTCAATCAACACGCGTAACGCTGGTACTGCGCCCACCTTGCCTTGATTTATCCGAGTTTAGCGTTCGCTTGCACTCCTTGCTCAGAATGCTTCGTTTCATTGCGTATACAGTATTCTCGGGATAAATGTCCCATATGTCTGGACGATAATTGTCCCTGAACTATCCCCACTCCTGCGGGGTATACCCCGTGAGGAGCCATACAACTCGAGAGGCCTCGGCCGCCGAGAAGTGTAACATGATACGGATCGGGTATATCGGTGTGAGACCAGGAGACCAATCCTAATCCGATGACAAAATTTCTTTATTTTTCATTATTTTTTCATGGAACTTTCACCAACATATTCCTGGCATTTTTCTAATGAAAATGATACCTAATATGATATAATTCCGATGATATTTACGTGTGTAATGGACGATACAATTTTCGTGCGCATGGAAGGACAGCGTATGGGAAAGAAAGAGACGCGGAGAGTCGCAGTCGCCGGCACAGTTCAAAGGCGCGCCGGGTCCTCACAATGTAATCCCAATAAAAAACTCTTTTATTATTACTAATTTTTTTATGAGACTTTTTTTTATGAGACACCGATATATTTGTGACATTTTTCTGATTAAAATGATACTAAACACGATATAATTCGCATCATATTTACATTAATTGCCGTTCATATAATTTTTATGAGAAGTTACGCGGGTTCGTCCATTACACACGTAAATATAATCGGAATTATATCATATTTGGTATCATTTTCATTAGAAAAATGCCAGGAATATGTTGGTGAAAGATCCAAAAAAAAAAATAATGTGTCCCTGGCCGGACACGTGGTTGGGACAATTATCGAGAGAATACTGTACTAGTATTTCAGTTAGCGATTTTGAGACCAATTTCGACGAGTTGCAAATTTAAAAAAAAATATTCAAATTTCATGATCGAATATCAAGAAAGCAATCGTCTTGTGACAAATGCACAGAATCAACCGTCGCATGTGTGCTATATCGCGAGGAGTGTGGCATTCGAAACGGTACCGGTTTCTAGCCGAACGCGCGCTGGGTATTGTGTTAGGACCGGCATGGGAGCAGCCAGGTGCTCCCAGGATGTCCCGCAGGAGATATCAGATTCTCGGGACACCGGGAAATATATCTCTCAGACGCCGGTTAGCCGTGTCGCAAGAAAACACGCGAGCGATTCGACCGCGTTCAGGAAAAATGCAATCGTTCCGATTGTTCGTAGTCGGCGAGTACTGGATCATTTCTTGTTCCCCGGCGTTATTCGCAGCCTGTTTTTTCGAAACGTTACCCTTCCCTGTCGGTGCAATTGGTAACGTTGCACCAGTGCTAGCACAGCGTCGCGTCGCATCGCGTCGGTGCATACCCAACAGCGCGACGCGACGTGCGCGCATACTTCGCGTGCAACTGTTCACGGGTACATTAAAATCTGCTCCCGTGCACTCGCTCGCTGTATCTAGAACACCGGCCGATTCTTTTGTCACTGTATGCATGTACTCGCGTGCTTATTAATTGCCGGGAATGATACTTTTTGCACGCGTAGACGACCGCGATCGATCGGAGAACTAAGTGGGCGCATGAAGCACTCTCGTTCGTTTCGAAACGGTCCGCTATGGTGCTATTGTGTAATTGAATTTAAACGTTTAGAAATTAACCTTTCAATAAGAACATTCTTTTCTAAATGTCCACGGAAAAACTATTAAGATATCATTGCACACGGTCTGTGATTTCCTGTGAATTGGTACAAAGTTTGCAACAAAACGTTGGTGTGGAAATATCAGGTACATTGTTCAAAAATGAGGAACATCGAATATTTTAGAAATGGAATTTTTATGGTCGATCGTGAACATTCTGAAAAAATTCGTCTGTGATCTCTAATACTGCACTGTGAAAGAAAAATAACTATTATAATAATTGAAATGTTACTAACGTTCTCGATATTTGCTATATTCTGTAATGTACATTATGTTGTAATAAATCTCATAAGAGATTTCCTAATCAAAAAAAAATAATAATTACTGAAAGAAGAAATAAATATCTATCACAAAGATTTACAGTGAGTCCCATTAATACTTGGACGCTCTTTAAAAAACGATAACTTTTTTGATATTGGACCACACCATTGGAAATTTTTTTGAGAAGTGAGAGCAATTTGTTTACTACATGATGTGAAAAGAAATTTTTTCAAAAATTGTAATTGGTTGGAATTGTAGAGAAAATACTAAAAGTTGCATTTTATAATTTTTTTATGTGGGTCTATATTGAAAATTAAAAAAAAATGTGTTTTGTAGATCTGTGTCAATTATATGCACTGTAAAAGTTTTATCGAAATCGGTTGATGTGGGAAAAAACGACAGACATTGAAAGATATACGAATCCTTAGATTTATTGCAGTTAGACTCCAAAAATCGTGAAAAATTGCAATTTTTACCATCTTTAAACGTTTGTAGCTCAACGTTAACCGATGTTAATGAAATTTTCAGAATATGTTTAATTGATCTACGAAACGTGTTTTCGACATTTTCAATACAAGCCCACATAAAAAAGTTGTAAAACATAACTTTCAGTATTTTCTCTGCAATTCCGACCAATTGCAATTTTTTCAAAAATTCTTTTCACGTTACGTAACAAAACCGATTGTTCTAAGTTCTAAAAAACAAACCCAAGTTGTATGGTCGAATATTAAAAAAGTTATCGTCTTTTTAAAAGTGTCCGAATATTAGTGGGAGTCACTGTATTTAGCAATTGACATTTTTCGTCTTGTTCACACGTTGTATGAAAATTGACTATTGAGTCGTTGAAACACCGCCTCGACCGGTGTTTGTTGTGTAAACTAGCACAAAACCGATTGTCCTAACTTCTAAAAAAAAAACCCAAGTTGTATGGTCGAATATTAAAAAAATTATCGTCTTATTAAGAGTGTCCGAATATTAGTGGGAGTCACTAATTGACATTTTTCGAATCTTGTTCACACGTTGTATGAAAATTGACTATTGAGTCGTTGGAAACACCGCCTCGACCCGTGTTTGTTGTGTAAACTAGCACGCAAATGTATCGCAAAATCTGCAATCATTTATTCAGGTGGCCGAAGACGTCGAGAGTACATAATGGCATTGCGGAGCGTATCATGCTCGGTAAAACGGATATCTGGTAACCGAGTCCTCTTTGTTTCGCAGTTCAGATAGCTGTAGTCGTGTTTACACTAATAACGCGCCCCTGGTTCCAGGTAGCTATTGCATATACACGTATAAGCAACAAGCCAAGGCAATTACAACGGTCCGAGTGTCATCGTTGTTATGCCAGATGCTCGTCGTTCTCCATTATATTGATTAGTAACGCTCTCTCTAACGCTCAGCGGTTAATAATGATCATCGAATAACCAGTTTCGATGTAACCGATACATGTATCAAGAGTTTTCCGTTCAATCGCACGCGTGCTCAAGAATTTCACACTCCGTTATTCGTGTACACCCGTACATGATTGTTGTAATAGTCGTGATTGAAATTACAGCAAATAGTGTACTGTTAGCAAATAACTAAAACAATTCGCACGAATACCGAAATAACCAAAATTGCGTTTAAAAAATTTTACTGTATGCAAAATTACTGCAGTATTTTTTAAGGAAACTCAATAATTCTGTATTAAATATCCACTGTTGTCTATCCTCGATTTTGCAACAAATAGTTCTCCGCTAATTTTCAGAATTAAATGCGCTTGGCCAAATATATAAAATTCGCACGAATAACGAAATAACCAAAATTGCGTTTAAAAAATTTTACTGTATGCAAAATTACTGCAGTATTTATTAAGGAAACTCAATAATTCTGTACTAAATATCCGCTGTTGTCTATCCTCGATTTTGCAACAAATAGTTCTCCGTTAATTTTCAGAATTAAATGCGCTTGGCCAAATATATAAAATTCGCACGAATAACGAAATAACCAAAATTGCGTTTGAAAAATTTTACTTTGTATGTAAAATTACTGCAGTATTTTTTAAGGAAACTCAATAATTCTGTATTTAAATATCCACTGTTGTCTACCCTCGATTTTGCAACAAATAGTTCTCCGCTAATTTTGCAGAATTAAACGCGCTTGGCCAAATTATATGTAACAAAAATTCGGAAAATAAATTCTTCTGGCCCGGGAAAAAAAATGCCAGTCGTCGTATCATGAGCTGCAATTTATTTTCCATTAAAAAAAAATATTCCGCGTTCGCAATTTGTTTTTACATGGCGTTCCTATGAAAATATGAGCTTGTGTAAATGGTGAATGTACACTGCAGGCAATTTTCGTATATTCGTTTTCAATCGAAACTTTTGATCTATTGACTGGCAGAATTTCAATTATTTTATTATTTCTTGTTTGAAATTGTCAGTGATTGTATGTATTACTATCCGCAGCAATGCTGAGATTCGCATTGCGTCTTTTATTGGAATTCGAGTTGGTTCGGCTCGTTGGATGGCGCATAAAAATTTTAAAAGCGTCTTTGTTTCCGTGATTACTTGCAACCCCTTTTCGCCTTATTCGTTCTCAAGTAATTTCATCCACACACACGACAATTTCCATAATGTCCAAAGCATAGTGCAAAGCGTGCGTCTCGGCACGCGATCGATCCTAGCCTAACACAATTCGCGCAACGTCATTCCAGCATTTTACACGCACCATGTCAAACTCCGGATAATCCCTTGCAATACTGGCCTAATATTATGCTTGCGGCAAACATTCCGCGAAAACGGAAAAATGTTGAAGGAAGTAATAAGACATGACCCAAGAAATTCACTTTTTCATTTATTTCACAAATTCGCAATGCGGAAGTTGAAATTTCAGTGTGAACATTATATAATTTTTGTTTTCAATCTTACATTTAAAAAATTAAAAATTACGTATATTCGTAATAAAAACAATTTGCTCAGAGAAGGAGCTGACCAAAAGAAAATAATTTGAAATAGGGGTTGTAAAACAGTACATCTGTTGAACTTACAATTATTATTTTATAACTTTGAGTCTTCGATGCTTAACAATACTCTTAACCCTTAGCACTCGAGTGGCGACTCAGAGTCACCACAAGAATTGCTGTGCTGTTACTCAAAATATTGTTCACATTATTAAATAAGTTGGTAGCTAATCAATTACTGAACATTTAAGTATTGTATGAGGTGTTATATCAATTTCATATGCATAAGATAAAAAAAAATCATATAGTTTAATTTTCGAGTTAAAATAGCTCCAAGTGCAAAGGGTTAATAATCTTACTTGGCAATATTCTTCTGCATTTACAAATATATTAACAAATTGATAATGTGTATACTTCGAATTATTATCGTTTAGTAATATTTCATATTTTTTTCCAGCAGAATAAAGTTCATCAACCTCGCGCAGGGAACGTGTCAAATTTTGATAGACAGCTCACAATGTACTCGCTTTCGTCAACAATGCACTTCGTCATCGTTTCATCATACACAGTCAGTAACAGTGATCACTTCAATAACATTGCAACAACAAACTCGCCGCAAACATAATGGAAAGCAAATACCTGCTCGACGAATTAAAGTCCAAGTTAAACACCTGACACAAAATTTGCAACTAAACCAGAATTGTCTGGCTATTAGTGGGTTGCGATATACGAATTTGATGACCGAGCAGTAATGCGGTTAATTATTGGTGGGTAGCAATAATAAACCCCGGAGCTTATCGTGCTCACGAAACAATTGTGCGATAACCACCTTCTATTTAATTAACCACATCGATATTGTTGAATCACGCACATATTTACTTTATTATAAATTTTAAAGCATTCCATTTTAGTTAGAATCGAACATAGTTGATGAACATTCGAAGATTTGATTATCATTTACCCACAACAATTTACTACGCGAGATGTTTATCGATAGATAAAAATGGTCTATTAATTGGTGCATCGTACCGAGACTCGTGACTAATTACTTGTAAAATACAATATTCCACATGGTGAAGGATCAACACACGATCACCCAAAATTAAATGTCATTGTACATCTCCACGGCTTTTAACCCATTAACGCCCATTTGACAGTCGAGATTATTGAGACGGTATTTCCGACAGAATTCTATTGAATACGTTTTAAATGCAGGACGTGCTATTAATTGTATTCTTTTAAAAAATGCTGCTCTTCAATACACAATAACAAGCTCAGATTTTCACGACGATTAAATGCTCATATACATATTCATATACAATCTGTGGTTCTAAGGGAGAACGACACACATACGAGATATTACGTTTAAAGTTTGGATCACTAATTCTTTGTATAAGACTTCGGTTAAATTGCATTAGTCTTTTCGAATTTGTTTTCTGATAAATACGGAAATACTCTCAAGCTCAATTAATGCATAAACTCAAATTCTTTGATATTGTGACGTTTTCCCTTACAACCACAAATATTTGTCGACACAACCTCGTACACTTCTTCCAAAAATACAATATTATACCAAAGATTCAGATTCTATTGTATCGGAACAATCGAATACATACGAGATATTGCAGTTTAAAGTTTGGATTACTAATTCTTTGTATAAGACTTCGGTTAAATTGCATTATTCTTTTCGAATTTGTTTTCTGGTAAATACGTAAATCAAGCTCGATTAATGCATAAAATTTTTTGATATTGTGACGTTTTTCCTTACAACCACAAATATTTGTCGACACAACCTCGTACACTTCTTCCAAAAATATTATACCAAAGATTCAGATTCTATTGTATCGGAACAATCGAATACATACGAGATATTGCCGTTTAAAGTTTGGATCACTAATTCTTTGTATAAGACTTCGGTTAAATTGCATTATTCGAATTTGTTATCTCGTAAATACGTAAATACTCTCTAGCTCAATTAATGCATAAAATTTGTTGATATTGTGACGTTTTTCCTTACTACCACAAATATTTGTCGACACAACCTCGTACACTTGTTCCAAAAATATTATATCAAAGATTCAGATTCTATTGTATCGGAACAATCGAATACATTTGTTCCGGAATAAACTGCAGTACGGTTCGATACTTGTTCGTACGGTACCTACCGGCGAATATCCCGCAAAACCGGTGCACCGTGCGAATACTTTTATTCGGGCCAGTCCGCGCGAATTCGCAAGAAGGAAGCCAGAAAATAACAGGTGCATCGATAAAAACCGCATTCGGATGGATCAAAGGGGCGAGGCTTCCGCGCGGGCGAAGAAGGCAAGTGTCATGATTCAAAGTCCAGAAATGTGGGCACTCGACGCGCATGAATACCTGCTGCCGAGCGCGACCCTTATTTTCCATGTCCTCTCCGTGTGTCCCGTGTTTCCTCTCGTCCGTTCACCACGTCTCACCTGAGATCAGGCTGCCCGTGAAAGGGGGGGGGGGGGGGGTTCGGAGCTGGCAACGCCTCCGTACGAGCAGCCGCCGAGGGTCTGCATGTTGTTACATCGAAGAAACAGAGAGAACACGAGAAACAGAGTTGTAGGGTATCAGAGGGTGGTGGGGGGGCCGAGAGGGGGTTAACGACCCCGATAGTCGCGATAGGACGTGCGTGAGCCCTCGCACGACTGATTACGAGTGAGCGACCCTTTGACGATCACGATCGACCAACTTGATGCACGGGAAAGAGAGACCGGCGGGGCCCTTGGAAACCGAGCGAGATGGAAATGGAAGAGGGTAAGCTGCACATGTGATCGATTCGAGCGTGAGCATCGAAGAGAGCATCGCCTTAGGGGCTCTCCAGAGTGAAGGAGTTAGTTACATTGATGCGGTGTACGCGCGGCCACTATCGTGTATCAACGCAGATAAATCACCGGATGTACTTCGTGGCACATACGCCCCGGCAAGACGTTGCGTTAATGTTTTCGCTGGCGCGCCAGCCTAGATTGAGACTCCCCCTGATTCCCCATTCCGGTCGAGGTTGTTCAATTTATTAATGGTCTTCCCCCTTCGCCGAGGTATGTCTAGCTTTTTATACGATTTTTGTGACGATGTTGGTTTTTTTTTTGGGGAATTTAAATGTTACGTCATTATTGTTATTATTATTATTTATTGCTATTTACGGACCAAAGTCCTTTTATACAAATGTTTGCAATAGAAGATATTCATAGAAAAAAAAAAGAAAAAGAAAGGCTTAGCATAAAGTTACATAGTAATGGACATGCTGACAGTTACAGAAATACATTGTATCACATACAGGGTGTTCATTTGAAAACTTTCCAGCCGAATATCTCGAAAAATATGAAAGATATTAAAAAAGTGTAAAACACGTGTCCAAGGATTTCGAGGGGGAAAGGGGGGGATAAAATAAGTGCGCGGATAAAAAAAAGTATCCTACGAAAATTATTGGTCTTTTTACGTACAATAAGATCCCGTAATAAAAAATATAGGTTTCCATTTGAAAAAACAAAGTTGACCTTCAAATGACCTTGAAAACGCCACCCAAATAAAAAACTAATACTGCCCCCCTTTTCCCCCTCGAAATCCTTGGACACGTGTTTTACAGTTTTTTAATATCTTTCATATTTTTCGAGATATTCGGCTGGAAAGTTTTCAAATGAACACCCTGTATAATCTTATAATCGCACGCAACTTTTTCTTAAATGATAGTAACGAACCATTAAAAAAGTCATAGAGCGAAGAGCTCGATTAAAATTGAATTTCGGTTGAAAATAAATAAAATATATATACACGCTCGGATAGTTACACTTGGTAAATTTTGGCTCGTTTTTTGGAAATTTCATAATCGTCTCGTAAAGTAAGGAACACCTTGTGTGTAATTAAAATGGAATATAATGGAGACTGCACAAAAAATATACAGACAGGCTAGCGAAGTCCTTTTATACCTGACAAAATTTCGTTCGTTTTATGGAATTGCACAGAGTCCTGTCACAAAATAAAGGACACTTTGTGTAGAATTAAAAGAACCAAGTCTGCATAAACTACGCGGACAGGCAGCGATGTTTTTTTTATACAAACTTTCAGAAAATCCTGAAAATCTCGTGTATCTATTTTGTATACCGATATTCGAATACCGAAGCAACCGCACACTAATGACGAAACACACCCACTCGACATTATTAATCATTTCCCCCCTGGAACTTTCATTTCGAAGTGAAAACTTTGCCCGGTACAGTCTACAATGCAGAACCCGATACGACCCGAGCAAGGAACCCGATCTTCGACGATAAGGCAGAAAAGGTGGATCGATCTAATCCGAGGTTCGATTCTTCCGAGTCGAAAATTTTTCGGTCCCTCGGCTCGATAGAGGAGTAGGGGTAAATAGACCGGAAAATGATAGAGTCCCCCGGTGGAGGGGGTAAGGGGTGGGTTCTAACCGGACCTAATCAGAATCCACGGAATCGTTGGGTGAAGTTATGCGAGATATAGTCATTTGTGGACCCTTGAATTCGTATTTATGTTTGTACCCGCCGTTTGGCAGCGGTGGTGGCAGCCAGCGACGGTGGTGAGAGTCTCGTGGAATTGAAATGCAAATAGTGGGATCCGGGATGCAAATTCCGGTTGCACGGGGTAACGCCAGCCAGCCATCCTGAACGAATGAGCGAACGAACGAAACACGGCCCAGGGCAGGCACGGATCAGTTCAGAACGGAACCAAAAGGAATGGAACTGAGTGGACTGCGGATAAAACGAGCGAGAGAGAGAGAGTGAGAGAGAGAGAAAGCAGCGGGAGAGTAGGGGCAACGGAGAGGGTGAGCGATGAGTGGGGCCGAGGAAGAAAGACAAAAAATTGATTGCAATTCGGCGCCACTCTAGGCTTGCTCGAGATAAAAGTAATGCGTTTCGTGCATAACGAGTCCCTCCGTTCCCACCCGACCCTCCTATTTTCGCGTGTTGCTCGCGTTCTCTCCCCTCTCGCCCCGCCCCATCCCCCGCGCACCACCACCACCACCCCTTGCTTTATGCCGCCTTATTTCGTACTGCCACTTTGTTTTCAACTTCCCGAAGCACAGTCCGTGCTCCGATCAGGGCGACCCTGATCATTTCCTGGCATCATCGAACTCGCGAATACACGCGGCCGCATAATTCGCCGATCGAGCCGGGAAACTATGGCTCGGTGCTTTGCAGAATGTTCCCGGTGCCCGATCTTAACCCCTCATCGGTCTTCCGCATTTCGTTTCATTAACCCCTTGCACTGTAATACCGAGTTGGACTCGTGACGAAGATTTCGAAGAGAGTCTACCAAATATTCATGCTATTAATTTCCTTCAAACTTTAAATCGAAACAAAATTATATTTTTTTGTTGTTGAAACCATTGGAAACTGCATACGTATAAATTACATACAAACTTCCTTTTCTCGAAGTAATTAGAAACGACAAATAAGTTCTAATCACTGCAACCGTAAAATAAGTGGTAGTGTAAGGGGTTAATTGTGAACGCGAAAGTTTATTTTAACCCCCAAGTGGTAAAATGCTCATTATGAAGTATCATACTAGGAGCTTTAAATGTGGTATAGAACTATTATTATTTATTTATTGCTTTAAACCAAAATGTGGAATGGTTAAGATGTTAAGATGGACCATTTAAATGTGACCATCTAAATATTTCTTTCAGTATAAAAAGATTTTGTATGCAGTTTTACTAATATCGATGGACCAATGTAGAAAATATTTTTATGCCAATATAAATATTTCTTATCGAAAGAGGAACTGCTTTTCCAGCTATTATAAATGGTCGAAAGGAAATTTCAGCGAAAAAGTTTCATCTCGACAGGAGAACTTAATGCGCAACAGTCGCAAATCAATGTTTTTTTAATCTACTCTATATCCCACGAACAAACACATTTAGTATATCGATCCACGCGAATAGGAACGTGGCTTTTTGCAAAAGTAGTTTCCACGAGGATCCTAGAATCCACAATGATTAATCATTTTTTACTGCTTTCAACAAGCACTATAAGCTCGTGAAATCTTAGATCCTTATCTTTAATCCTCTTATACCTACACGTTCTATGTATAACATGCAGGACCTGGGAGACTGTCAGAGTACACTTAAAAGGAACATGTTTCACATGCTCCATTCACATAACTGAGTGTGATTAATGATCTGCGGATCTTAATGCGTGAAGCATGTGCTACTGGTACAAAGTTTAATCAAATAAAACTGTTTATAAAATTGCACGAAACCTTTGTAAACTCCATCATATACGCTGAAAATGTTCTTCGAGAGACGTGAACTTCTTGTTCGATCGTTTTTCACCGATTTATCGCCCTTTGAAAGCATAAATCTGCGAACGCGCACACTATCCAGTGATTAAGGAACAAAATCTCGAACTTAAAATTCACAGTTTATTCTTTAATCACCGGGCAGCGTGAGTGCCGTATTTTTTAACTGCGTTTCAACTTTCCAAAATGATTAAAGGCAGAAATAAATTTCTTTTTTAACGATCTGCAATCTACTGGCTGCGGATTTTATACATTTATGATAAAACTGATCCGTATTATTTTCAGCTGACCAGAATTATTTACCGTGTGCTATTGCTGCATAAATTGTATAAAATTTTTTTTTACTTTTTGCATATGAAACTAATAGTCTAGTAGTTTATTAAATACGAACAAAAATAATAATGTGAACAATATTTTTAAGAATGGCACAGCAATTTTCACTGGTGTCTCAGAGTCGCCATCCGAGTGCTAAGGGTTCAGAAAAGAAATAAATGTTTTGCACTCGAAGCGGACAGCGTTTATTTTGCATAAAAATCCGCAGTTTATTAACGTGATATAATAGAAATGATTTAATTATACGATTGTATGTATAGCACACGCTGGTGTCTCGATGAAAGTCGCAATAATTTCTGAGATTGCGTAAGACAAAGTAAACCTCGCGAGAGGAAAAAGAATATAACTCGGGCGGAGTGTGTTTTCCGAGATTTAAATTACAAAGTTAGTTAAATCGTTTAGTAATCTTTCCGCGGACTTCGCTGGTTTCCTCGTTGCGCCAGGACAGGATCGATACTTGGTAATTATATTAAGCAGAACGTCGGTGGAAGTGACTGGCCTACGCGCCGCCGTAGCTTATTTCGAGATGGAAGTATCGCTGCATCGCGATGGACGACAATCGAATGGTTAACAGGAAGTAATTGGACACTCGTAGTTACCAGCCCGGCGATGCACATCTGTAATTCGCTTGGACGGGTAGAGGTTGGTTGTCAGTGTTAGCCGGATTCTGTTTTGCATAGCTGCTACCAACTTGCATATGTCCTGCATATCAATTTTCTGTCACGTTTCCACTTCTAATGTTGATTCGATTAACAATTACGCAAGTAGGTATTGGAAGTTATCCGCTTCGTTGCGACCCTCGTGAATGTATAATGACGCCGAGATTACTTCGCGATGTTCATTTTGCCGGCACTAACATTGATATTCCCCTGACGCGCTCAATTTTCACCACTTGCTTTCTTACCGCTGATCTTTATGCAAAATACAAAATTTTTTTACCCCAATTGCAACACACTGCAGTGAAATTTATTTTCTTTCTTAACACTAGAAAGACTGACTGCTTTTGGGCAATATAGGTATAACACACATATATATACCGGAAATGAAGGAGGGGGGGAGGAGGTAACTACAATTATTAATAAACGCATTTATATGTTGAACAAAAAGTCACAAAATTCTAAGAAATTGTGTCATACATAATTGTTTTTCTAATTGAAATTAAAAAGCAGTCAAAATGACTTCCTTGGGCAGTCTAGTGTTAATAATCAACAGTATTCTTAATTCTTCTAATGTTTTTGCTGAAACGCAAAAATCCACTGTCTAATCAGTTTGTTTACCAATTTAAATATATTCGCAATATTAATTTTCTTTTACTCGCATAAACAACATACACGTATTCGGCTGTTCTCAATACAATTACTTTGAAAAAATCTTTAAAATTAGAAGCAATCGCGGAACCATTTTCCGGCAAGACATTGCGAACAAAACATTTAAGAAAACAGGAGATAACCGGCGAGAGAATAGAAGAACAATCGAAGAATCCCAGAATTTTCGAAGCGGCCTCGCGAAGCGTGCTTACGAACCGCGGCGCGCATTCAATGCAGCATAAATCATAAAATCCCCGCGATTCGAATAATTACAAACGACACGTCCTGCGCCGTTGTGCTTTATGAACTCGGCGAGCTATCGTTCGAGCGCGTTGGCGGCGGCAGCTGAGGGGGGAGCGAGTGCCATCGATTACTGAGAAATTAACATTTAAAAGCGAAAAATTTGCAAGTGCCAAGAAAGCCAGCGCCGTACTAATCCCGGACTGCACAGAGCCACCGTACATAATGCAGCCTGAACACACGAGCGGTCTCGTTACCGAGCGCGAGCAATTTGCGAGAAAGGGAGACGGACAAATAGAGAGCGAGAGAGAGAGAGAGAGAGGGGGGGGAGGAGAGAGAGAGAGTAGGGGACACAGGTCGGCCTCACGATGAAGCGAGAGGAAAGAAACGCGAAACGGAAAGCGAAAAAGGGAGACGTTGGACAGTGAGGGAACAACGTTAAGGTGAGAGGAGAGAGAGAGAGAGAGAGGAAGCAGGGAGGGTGCTACCCTCGCTGCTAAATGTAAATGTCCGGCATTTGTTACTTCGCCTGTATGACCCGCTGTTTGTTTGTATCTGCGGTGTACGAGTGCAGCACGGTGTACGAGTCGCGGGGGTGGAGAGGACGAGCAGACACTAGCAACATCAGCGGCATAGCTGTATTCCGGCGTGTCCTTTTTTTTTTTTGTTCCCTTTTTGATATCCACTCTTTTATTTCCGCACCCCCTGCTGTTCCCCGTAAGCCACCGGTTCGGTACGCTCATTTGTAAAATTTTATGATGGCCCCCGTTGCGCTGCTGTATCCATTACGGCCCCGGCGACCTCGCTCCTTTTTTATGAATTTCGTTTTAATTACTGACCTGTCCGGGGATGCGCGCAGATGACCCTGTCGCAGATCGATCTCAGTCCAAGTGTCCGCGGACTATCGAAATCCGGTGGAATTGCATCGCTGTAATCGCGATAATTTTAGTCTTCGATGCACAGACACATCGAGCATCCACATCATCCTTAACTCGTCGAAGTGTGGTCAGAAATCGAAATCAATGTGAACGATTATTTTGTAGGACAGTAAAAATAAAAAATGTAGGAAACCTCAATAGTAAAAGTCAGAGTTAATCAAAATTGCTTTAAATCCGTGGCAATTTTTGGAATTGCACAAACGAATTCTTTGGACAAATTAAAAACTCGAACTTCAAAAACGACATTGCAGGGCACATCGTGCGAGGCTCGGAAATCCGGCGGAATTGCATCGCCGTACTCGCGATAATTTTAGTCTTCGATGCACAGACACATCGAACATCCACATCATCCTTAACTCGTCGAAGTGTGGTCAGAAATCGAAATCAATATGAACAATTATTTTGTAGGACAGTAAACATAAAAAATGTAGGAAACCTCAATAGTAAAAGTCAGAGTTAATCAAAATTGCTTTAAATCCGTGGCAATTTTTGGAATTGGTCAAAACGGATTCTTTGGACAAATTAAAAACTCGAACTTCAAAAACGACATTGCAGGGCACATCGTGCGAGGCTCGAAGCATCGCCCAAGGGCCGCGCTTTGAAAAATTCGCTCATCGATCAAAGGGCTTAACGAGTTTCAAGGAGAGAGAGACGATTAGTCACGCGGCCAGCCGAAAGAAGCCCGGATTCCGCTGATTATTTTCTAAACGCCCTATCAGCGCCGGGGTTCGCCATAGTTGAAACTTCGAAAGTCCCGTAACACGTGGAGTTCGTGATGCGCGATAGGGATATACTCCTCGGCAATCCCCGAGTATCATATTTCCAGTAACTAACAACTTTTCACGTTTGCTCCGGAATCCTTCGCGTTGTTGATGTATGTACATGGCCTCCTCGCGTAAAAGGTTAAAGTTGCCGCGATGTTATATGTAGATTTCGGAATGAGTCGCGCTATAGCACACGGCGGAGTGTTTAATGCAGTTCGCCGGCATGATAGTCCCGTTTACCGCTGTTTACGATTACGGTGGATGTTCGAATCTACCATAAAGGGGTTAATATGGCGCCTGGCTCGACACAAGGCCCTAGGGATTAATTCTTCAAAAATTTAATAGTGAAATTCTTAATTGAAACGTTTGGCCAATTGTTCGATATCATAAGATTCAGAGAGGCCTTCTTTTGCGAATAGACAATTGCGCACAATGGTATGGAAACACGGTTCTTTTGGACACGGTATTATTAACCCAGACTTAATTATTACTATACTATACTATACTATACGATACTAATTATTACTAACCCAGGCCTAACGCAGACCTAATTATTACGATACTATACTATACTAATTATTAGTAACCCAGACCTAACCCAGAACCGTGTGCCATATCGTTGTGCTATACCGTTGTGCCATACCGTTATGCCATACCGTTGTGCGCAATCGACTGTGCGCAAAAGAGCCATCCCCTAATAAATTCAAATGTTCCCATTATCATTCTCACGAAGGGTTAGTTAGTATTTCGTTAAAATGTTGTTGTCAACGAAATAAAAATTGAAACTGAACTGAGGATCTATTTAAAATAGAAAATAAGCGATTTGCAGTAAAAATGTGATAATCGTTATTTATAAAAATTAACAGTCTGAGAGGCTTGCATCTCGTACCTGCCAATCGCGAGGCAGGGTCTCGTCACAAAGAGAAATTGGAAGGCTGGCGTCGGTGGTGGGGTGTGGAGGGAGAGAATTTCATAAACAGCGAATGAATTCAGTGCGCCGGGCGCGTATCCTCGCGTCTGATATCTCGGTCGAACTTATTTCGACAATAGGCGGCAGCTTGAGCTAATAATATTCTTCCCTTCGCGTTTTGGGCAGGAGAGAAGCTCGGAATCAGAACCCGGGCGCGAGGGTTACTTTCGCGCGGCGCGGCGCGGCGGCTTTTCTCTTCGTTCTCTATCCCTCTCTCCCGCCAGCAACAGGAGCCACCTCCTTTCTCTTCTGGCCCCCCCGACAAGAAAAGCATTGTGCGGAAAACTTGCACACACCGGGCGCAGCCGCGCCGACGACTGCCGCACTTGTATGAGGCCGCCACTCTTTTGATATTTCAACGTAGCAGACGAGTGGCGTGTCGTAATGAAATCATCTCCAGTGCTTTGATCTTCCCCTTGCTAGCCTCACTCCTTTCCACGATGAGCAACCTCCACGTCGCTTTCCCTTCAAAACGGCTACCCCATTCCGCTCACCACCGTCCCGACCATACCACGCCCCCTCCGCACCCCTAACTCCCCGCTTCTTTCACCTAACGTCTCTCCTGCGATATCCCTTCCACGTAGCATCCGTGCCCCATGCCGAGCAACGACCACCAACCCCCTTTCACCCCCTCGACAATCTCTTCCATAATGAGTTCCTTCTGCACTTTCTTCGCCGCGATACATTTTTACCAGGCGAAAGCAATTTCCTAATTATACCGGGCGCTAACCGGCTGTCCTTTGTCCCCTGGCGCCTGCCTTTCTGTCAAGGTTGGGCTCTTCAATTGGCCCGCAACTGTATCGTCACACTGTTCCCAGCGCGGAGGTGTTAACCCCTTTTTGACGAGTGACGGAGTCTGTTAGAACTACAGTAGCTTCACGGACATTGAATCAGAAAAATGTGTTGACAAAAGCTTCACAAGGACTTCGAACTGTCATGAAAACGTTTTTAAAAATATTGTACAGGATGTGTCAAATAAAGTGTTGGACTGAATGTTAGAAATGAATTGTTGGTCCAGAAATATTCTCCCCAATTTCGTGAATTTTTAACGAGCCTGTATTGTCTGTATCAAGCACAACATTCATTCAATGGTTTCTTCGATCCCCTTTCCGAAGATTGCTTCTGATTTCGAGGATCGTTACAGAATGTTTTGCAACATTTGAGAGCTTTCAAAAAATTCGATGGACTTTCACGGTGGGTGAAAATAAACCGAGCACCAAAAGGATGGCGTCGCTACTTTAGCATCCCTAGTCCGAGGGTTAATAGACACCCCGGTGGGACGCACGCGGCTACCAACTAAAGGAACGCGGATGAGACGGGCCAGCGGATTGCAATAAGTCCTGCGTTTCAACGGCTCGGTTGCGGCTAACGACCATCTGTTCACCGAGGGATGTCTCCCGTAGAAGCGTTCCGGCAGCCATCCCCTAAACAGCTCTTTTTCTATCCGGTAAATCGTTTCATTCGGATAAATGCTCCAGCTCGGGAAAAGAATTAGCGCAGCCAAATATGGTTGCATTAGCAACTGAACGAATTATCAAAAGACAATACTTTCCTCCATCTTGACAATCACATGCACACAGTTGTCTGTTTAAATTAAAAGAACTTCCGAGTTGATAAAGATCACTGCACAAAAGTAGAAATATTTAGCGGAAAGTCTTGAAATTTAATATGTGTCTTCAAGGTCACTTCAAGGTCATATTATACTATGTAGTGAAACATGCCTTGACGTCGACTAGAAAGCTGAACGAAAGACTCTGATGGTCTTTTCTCGCGACATTGTGCATAAAACTGAAAAAAAGCAGATCCAAATATGGTTACATTAGCAACTGAACGAATTATCAAAAGACAATACTTTCCTCCATCTTGACAATCACATGCACACAGTTGTCTGTTTAAATTAAAAGAACTTCCGAGTTGATAAAGATCACTGCACAAAAGTAGAAATATTTAGCGGAAAGTCTTGAAATTTAATATGTGTCTTCAAGGTCACTTCAAGGTCATATTATACTATGTAGAGAAACCTGCCTTGACGTCGAAACTAGAAAGTTGAACGAAAGACTCTGATGGTCTTTTCTCGCGACATTGTGCATAAAACTGAAAAAAGCAGATCCAAATATGGTTACATTAGCAACTGAACGAATTATCAAAAGACAATATTTTCCTCCATCCTGACAATCGCATGCACATAGTTGTCTGTTCAAATTAAAAGAACTTCCGAGTTGATAAAGATCACTGCACAAAAGTAGAAATATTTAGCGGAAAGTCTTGAAATTTAATATGTGTCTTCAAGGTCACTTCAAGGTCATATTATACTATGTAGTGAAACATGCCTTGACGTCGACTAGAAAGTTGAACGAAAGACTCTGATGGTCTTTTCTCGCGACATTGTGCATAAAACTGAAAAAAAAGCAGATCCAATAGACTTTCACGGACGAGTAACTACAGTAGACCTCGTAACGCTTCTTTCGCTGGAGTAGCAATTTGAATGAACCGTGATGATGTCAACAGAGGCGTTAAAACGAAGCATCGCATCGGCGGCGCGTCGGCGTACGATGTCATTCGCGACTTGTTTTCGAAGTAATCGAGCCGGATGGCGTCTCTCGCGCAGCAAGCACGCGAAGTAATTGTACGAAACACAATAAGGGAAGCCACAGTCTTTTGAGAGGCAATAACGCGAGGCACGATCTATCGGGGGTGGACATTGACGATGATCGATACGCGGAACGTATAAGTAACGGCGTCGTGAAGTAAAGCAGATGAAGGACGAGATGCTCGTTCTTCTTTGTACCGGCGGAGCCCGCGACCGTGCCAGCTATATAAGGTGTATCGAGCAACAAGGAGTAACGGCCCCTAATTAATAAAGTTACGCGAACAACTCTCAAAGTCTTCCCGCTCCTTCTACGCTCTACCTTCCGCAGGGGTATCGGCTCTTTCCCTTGCTTTAGAAATTCTGTTATTCCCTCTCCCCCCCCCCCCACCCCCCCCCCCCATGGACTTCCTTCTTTATCGCTTCTTCATTCTTCCGACAGAGCCCACCTTCGGCCGAGTTCCGTCTCTTTCGGCGAATGGGAAACGGTGCACCTCGTCACGAACGTTTATTTATATTCAACATTAATTGCGTTTGATCGGCGGATACTGCTACGAATCTTGAAACACGGATGAAACGATTTGTGGGGATACCGGTAACAGATATCTAGGACAGTGTGTCGCTAATGTTCAATGATTATTGGACTATGAATTTTTCGGTTGCTGAATCGAGCAGAAAGTACTGCAGATATTTGTTGGAGTCGATTTTTTGGAGACACTCTGTTTGCTTTTTTTTCTTAAACATGTACCTAATAACGATTGATAAAATCAATTATTTATAGACAAACTAGCAATGGTTTCTTTAACGCACACATGTATTGATTATTGGACTGTTTCAGAGAAATATATTGTACAAGAATAACATAAAATTGACTAATAACTCGGAGGCATTCCTCAATTAGGAAACATGAAATTTATCGTTTACTGATTTGAGCAATATACAGACACAAACGCGTATGATATTGCACATACATTAATCGAGTAATTATGACAGTGAAGCCATTTTGTGTCGACAACGTTATATGTTGCAACGGATAATTAGTATTCGGTACAGTATACATGTACATGTGTATGTGTTTTGCATAAACTGTGGTGCATGTAGCTCGTATAGCAAGTGTATATGTGCTTGGGTATACAGTGAACACAATATTCTAATACTATTGCATACATGTTGATACGAGTTAAATCTTGCCTATTCAATCATCTACGTGTCGCTTATAGTATTCCTCAACTTTGCGTTTAAGCTACGTGTTCGAAAACTTATAATTACATTGTGTTATTATCCATGATTAATTAAAATGAAGCCATGGAGAGTTACTTTCAATATTCCTATAATTTTTATTTCGTCGAATAAATGCAAATGTGTTGAAATGATAATTTCAAATGGAGAATCAGAATTCGCATTTCTATTTTAATAAATAGGAAAGTTGAAGAACATCAGAGGAAAGAATATTTTCAAGGGTTTCGGCAATGATTCTGTTTTCATATTTTTGTCAGAGACCGTGGACTGTTTATAGTTAAAGATCAGCTGAGAAAATTACAATTCCATAAACCCGCGAAGAACCAGTTAAAGTGGCCAAAGTACCTAATTGAAATTTTGCAGCAAACGCTCGAAATTATTCGGAATGGCTCGCGTTCATAACTCCGTTCATATGATACTACAGGGCGGTAGGGCTCATCAAATACCTCAGCATCTCGGATAGCATGTCTGGATAGGGTATGCCCAGGTAATTTTCATTAGACCGTGTATCCTGTGGATACTCCGGTATCCAGACACATATATCCAGTACCAATAGCACTAATAGAAACACGACAGAAGTCATACACAGCATCAGCTAAACTAAAATTGAGTGATATGGTCGACAAACATTATGCTCAGAATATACATAATACTACCACGGATATCAACGGTGATATTTCAGAATAAAACCTGGACTAGTGAATTCAAAATTACAGCTACGAAATCCGCCCAAAAATCGGCAGTCTAATTAAAATAAATACTTGTAACAAAAATATGTACATAACACACTGAAGAGCATGAAGAAGGTTCAATCTTACAGACACTGAAACTCATATGTCCTAATCAAAACAACTACTAGGACCCACACGTTCCAATTTCAAAAAAATCAACAAACACGTTTCAACCACGACCTACAGATCAAAACAAAGGACGAACAAAATCAACAAACACGCCTCAACCTTGACCTACAGACCAAAACAAAGGACGAACAAAATCAACAAACACGCCTCAACCTTGACCTACAGACCAAAACAAAGGACGAACAACATCAACAAACACGCCTCAACCTTGACCTACAGACCAAAACAAAGGACGAACAAAATCAACAAACACGCTTCAACCTTGACCTACAGACCAAAACAAAGGACGAACAAAATCAACAAACACGCCTCACCCTTGACCTACAGACCAAAACAAAGGACAAACAAAATCAACGAAGCGCCAAACCTAAGCCCAAATAGGAGTTCTCACGGAATTCTAGACATATCAGAATGAATCGAGACTTGCAAGAATAATTTTGCAGCGGCTCAGAAAGTTTCGCGCGCCGATTCGTCTTAATTTAGCGGCGTTGTCGGACAAAGACGAGGTGGATGTGATCAATTCACTGTGCTGTCTTGTCTGTGTACGCGCATCCGGGTCTGCTAATTGATAACTCGCAAGAGAGAAAGAGAGAGAGAGTGAGCTAGAGAAAAGGACTAGCGTTTTCTTGCGTTCGGCGTTGCGGCGCCAACACGATGAGGGTGGTATAGTTTTCTGGGGGACGTCCGTGCGGATTCCGGGGGTTGCACGAGAGGAAATACCACCCGCGGACTGCCAGATTTCAAGAATTAAAGGAAGTTCTCGCTGGCAACGGGAACGGGAACGCAGCTCGCTGCGTGTCCCGGCGACGTTGCCAGTGTAGACTCTCGAGTTATGGCCCGCTAAAGAAAATTGACTTGAATCCCGGCCAGGATAAGAGAAGCACGTCGCGAAGGAACCCCGGGCGAGAAGAATGAAGGAAGCAATCGATGCTACCCGGCGATACCGTGAACAAGAAGCTACTTGTAAACGCGAGAGAGAGAGACACAGACCGGGAAGGCGAACGCGGGGATATCGCGTCGAAGCCGACGCCGTTGCCGATCCCGCAATCGATAGATATCAATTAAGTGTTATTATGCCCTTTATGACGGCGTAGCTAGCGCCCGATAAGATCGCCTGCACCATCGAATTTGTACAGGCGATCTGATAGTTGAAAGCCGCATGACAGTCCTGTCCGATTCCGCTGCGAGTCTATTGTTTCGCGTATATTGATTCTAAGCGTGACATCGATTCCGGGGAATTGATAACGGGCTACGTGTCGGGCTGCTCCGGTGGTGTACTGATTTTTATAGGTTTGTTTGAACAATGATTTTTCCATTCTTCTAGTGGAGAATTCGGCTTGGGAGGAAGAGATGAAGATGTTTGTTAAGCCTTGCGGAACTAGTCTTTAAGAATTTTGCAGAAGAGGGAAGTAGTATTTGTTTGTATAAGATTTCAGTATCGACAGAATAATTCCAGCCCTGTTTAAGTCGCTGGAACGAAGCACGCGATCCGGTCTGACTATTACAGGCTGATTCTACTTGTGTACTATACTCGTCTGCTATTACCCAATACTGTTCTTTTTACTGGTTATTTTACTGGTTTCAGTTATGCGATAAAATATTACTAACAACAAATATGTTCGAAATATTATCAATTTCCACGATACTCACAATATTAACCATTTAATTTTATATGAACGATACGCTCGCTAATGTGGCAATTTCGCTCTCCTGTGACTAGATATGCGGCGCATAAACAGTGAATTGCTATTTTATTTATAGTTTCATAGCTACGATTTCACGTTTAATTGAATGGACTGAAGTGCATCACCGATGCGTAAATCAGCGAACTGGAATACTGGTAACTCGATGATGAACGACGCTGTTCCAGATATCGAGATACGAATACTATTCTTTAACTGTCACACGGTCCGTAATGATGAATTTTAGAATTATCACGTGCGAGATATTCCCCTAATCCTCGCGCGGAAACACGTACCCGAAGATTTATCTGATCGTTAAATCTGCATTTTTCAATTACCTTATGATGCAGTAAAAACCATACTTATCGTCCACATACATTTTTCATTGTTTCGTTTGATTTTATTCTGCACCGATGCCCGCTTGAGAAGATGGTCTAGTAATCCTCAGGTCAGTGGTTTCATGATATAAACTGATGTAAACTTGCAGCAACTTGAATTCGCTTTGACGATGTCAAGTGGGGAGTCGCGTAACGTACTTGGTAGTGCAAGTACCGAATACCCGGGTAATCGATACGGGCAAAAATTTATCTACTCTCAATTGTCGCACGCGATAATAACAAATACTATCTCATATCCTTAGGAATCTTATAAGATACCCGGGTACCCAGGTAATGTGTGTTTACCCACCCAGGTATCCCTCGGTAGACTGCGGATCTTTCTGCAAAATAAAAATGGATTCTGCATCTGCTGTAAGAAACAGGAACTACCTAAGAATCTTTTTCTTTAAGCATTTTAATAAATTGAAGATAATGCTACCATAATGATTTCATGAATTAGACTCTCTCATATTTTTCATTTCTATCCCCAACATTGTGAAAGTAAGGAACACCGAATGAAAGTGTACCGTACCTAACAATCTGGCCACGTGTAATAAACGTTGGGACGCTTTTAGAGTCGTCGTCCCATTGCTTGAAATTGCAACTACCCATTTTTGCCATAAACGCATAAAATCCGCAGTCTACTCGTAACATCTCTGGTACCCGACATCAGAGAAGCGTCCGAAGCGAAGCTAAGTAAAAGTTGTCGTTGTTTTTACCTTGTTCGGTGTGGTTGCTTGTTGCTGCGGCGAACAGCTGGTGCTATGTATCGTCGGCTGGGTGGTCGTCGCCGGCACAATGCCTTGGTGATTCAGGTGGCTTAGCTGATTGAGCTGGCTGAGTTGTTGCGGCTGCTGCACCGGGTTCTGGGTAGTGGGCTGCAGCTGTTGATGATGCGTCTGATGCGCAGGATGGGTCGTCTGATGATGCGTCGCGGGGAAGGTGGGCACCGTGAACGGGACGAACAGCATCGGGCTGCCGAGGATGTGCGCACCACCTCCACCCAATGCCCCCGTCTCCTCCCTACACCTTTTTCGTGCGTTTTTGGTTTTGGATAACTCGTTTTACTCCATCAACCGTGTTTGTAAACTTCGTCTCGCGTATCTACTACGTATACGGATACTCTGATTATATTGTACGTTATTGTTTTAGCTTTCAATCAAACACTGCCGACGACGACGACCAACAGAGTAGGGGGCAGAGATGTAGCAGTGCTAGTAGCAGTATTAGTAATAGTAGTTGTAGTAGTAGTAGTTGTAGTAATTGTAGTAGAAGTAGTAGTAGCAGTAGTAGTAGTAGTAGTAGTAGTAGTGGTAGAGGTATTTGTAGTGGGATAGTACTCTATACGTGTCGAAGTGAAGCTACAATGTATGTTTAGTGATTTATCATTACCTGCACTCCTGCCCCAGCTCCTGGTGCTGGGGGTGGGCGTAGGGGGCGGCTCGGACGGAGGTGGTGGACGCCACCCTCGCTACCCTCAGTGATAGGCCGCCCCGCTGACTGGTAAGCTGGACCGAAGGTGGCTGGTGGTTGCTATGCACGCAGCAACAGGCACGGCAACCGATTGGCTGTTGCTGGCTCGGGATTGCCTGGGGGTGATGAGTTAGGGGGCCCCTGGGCCCCGTGGAGGAGGGAGAACACGGGTACACCCCAACCAGGCAGCCCACCACCGCAGCCCCGGGGCCCGGTGCACTCGGTGCCAAGGCGCCTGTGGACGAGGCCACCCCAACCTCGCTGGCCCTTCTGCAACCACGGCACCACTGCACCCACCCTCCTAATCGGGGCCTCTGATACGACCCGCCGATGCCGATTGTTGACCCGGACTGTACCACCTCCACCTGGGCCTCTTTAAGTTCACGCTCTCCTGCGGGCGGGATTTTGCTATCTTGCAGCGCGCCTGGTCGCAACGAACCCCTTGAGTGTTCTCTCAATCGCCGTTCGATCTAGCACTCGAGACTCTCAAGACCCAACAAGACCCTTCCAGAGTCCCTTCACTTCGACCCGCGAAATCGCGTCTCGCGACGTTCCTCGAAATCCGGTATCCACTAGGAAACTCGATCTTTACAGTCGCAAACTATCAGCGCAAAGTCAACGTTCTCGGTCCCCGTCGACGACACTAGCCCTGAACTTCCAAGCTTCTCAACTCTTCCTGGTCAGCTGCGAGAACACACAACCGCGATTACCGCGATCAGTCTTTGTCGGCGTCTCAAAGAGTCCCTCGGGTACGCGAGGATTCCGCGTCAGAGAGGACCGCTGCGCTCGAATCTCTGATGTGCACCGATGAGTCCCGACAAGGTCGATGCACACTCATAACCACGTGGTCGCCGGCTTGAATCGCTGCGTACGTCGATCCCTCAGGTTGCCGATGCGAGCGCGGATGCCGAGTGAACGTTCCGCTCGTAACACCGCGCCACCGGGAGCATTTAATCACGTTGTTTGTCAAAACAGGAGAGCCTCTTTCTCTGTCTCTCTCTCTGTCTCTCTCTCTCTCTCTCTTGAGCCGACTGCAGTGACGGATCGAATCGCGAGCTCAGTTGTATCGAAGTCACGACGCTTAGCCTCTCCGTTCAACAAGTACACAATTGATCGCTCGCTCTTTCTCTCTCTCTCTCTCTCTGGCCGCTGCCTGCCGCTAATTTACATTCGTGGATCAACACCGTCTCGTCGAGGATACACACGGCATGCTAACACCCACTTGTATCGATGATAAAAAAACGTCGCTCTCGAGTCCGATGAACTAGGGAACCACTGTGTTTCTATTTAGCACCGGATGCTCACGTGCGTCGAACCATGAGGGTAACGAAAACGCGATTATCATCCACCGACACACACACTGAAAGAAGGGGGGAGGTGTCCTCGCGAACTGTCAAAAGGGGCATGCACGCGTTTCTCTCATTCCCACATCCAAGCCGCGTCCGTTGCTCTGTTTATTTTGAAAGCGGACGTGTCTCAGTTCCTGGCAACCGTCATCGTGTCGCCGGGAAACGTGTCGCTACGGTCAAGCAAAACGATCTCGCGGATTCGCGCGAACGGTCGTGCGCTCGTTCCGTACCGGTTCTCTCGACGCTTCTTGTTCAACTCGATTAGCCCTGGAGATCCTCTATCTCTCCCTTTTCCCGGTTCTGTGAACGAGGGCGACGATACAACGGGTGGAAAAAGAGGGAACCTAACCCGTAATGTTGGAAGGTCGCTCGCCGACTGACTAGCACTTCCGCTCAGGCTGTTGTGCGATTCAGAGTGGGGGATGCTTCGTTGGGTTGTTGTGTGTAGGGGCTGGTGGCGGTGGGTAGACTCGTCGGTTGGTTGGTCGGGGTGGTTGTGTGTGCGAGGCTCCGTGCTGTGCGCGGGAAACCAAGGGGTTTCGAGCTTCTACAAGCGGCACTGCCTGGCAAAATAGCGACCAGTTTCACGTGGCTCGTACTACCTTTCGGCTACCGACCACTTCCCTTTGCCGCCCGGCCGCACCGGCCGCGAGGAAGCTCCTCGTTTATGCGTCGATATCGCTGTACGGACACTCTCTATCCGACTCTCTATCCGGTTCCGTTGATCATCGCACTGTGCCGAATCTTCAGTTCCGACGGTGTCCACCTGTCTACGGGTATCGACTCGTTTGCCAATAGTCAACAAGTGCAGACCAAATCGAAACAGAACACCGACACAACAAGCGGACAATACTCTTCCAGGACCGCCGGCAATCTCCAGAATCCGGCGCCGTCGCTTTCTCAGATCACTCGAATCACTAGAACCACAGAACACGACGAACACTCGCGTACGCCTCGTTTACGCGCACAGGCATCACCGAACGAACGAACGAACGAACGAACGAACGAACCAACAACAACCAGCTCTGGCACAATATCGCGATCACTCGACGATCGTCGCAACTATACAAGGAATCCTAGTGCGTTCTTCTAGCGTAACGGACGAAACGCGTACGAGAACTTCGCGGAACCAGGTGTCTCGCCAGCCGTCGGATCGCAATCTCTCGCTGATCTAATCCCTGCTTACACGTGTTTGTCGTGGAGGACGATTTAAAACACTTGCATTGACGCACTCGAACGGTGCGTTATCGGTATCACTGGTACACACTCGCGGGACGAACAATACGATCCTCGCCGACAAACGATTCCTCGGCGGAGGATATGACGATCGAGATCTCGCGCGCGGCCGTTAAAAAGCGGACAGGAGGCGATGATCGGTCTGTAAACGGCGGCCCTATTGTACGCGTGCGTCGCCGGTGCGCGTTGTTGTGTTTACGTGTCGCGAGTGTGCGGGTGGGTCGCCTGGTCGTAGCCGGCGCGAATACGAGGATAACTGCGCCTTTGACGCGGGCAGAGAGACAGACGGTTACTCGACGGTGCTGGTTCCGGGGTCTCTGAGAGGGGGTGTCGCGAGAGCGATACACCGTCGTCGAGGCAGGAAAAGATGGTCGCGAAACCGGCTTGAGGGGGGGGGTGCGGGGGAGGGAGGAGGGATGCGAAAGGAGCCGATGCGATGATGCTAGCCTAGTGGCCTAGTGTGCGGCGAGCTATGGATTCGGTGGAGCACTGTGACCTGCACGTAGGTAGGTAGCGTGGAGACAAGAACCGTGTATTGCAATGTATCGCGGTGGTGGCGACGACGGCGGCGGCAACGGTGGCGGTGGTAACTGGAGGGGTGGCTCTGTCAGGATGGAGGGGTTAGTGTGGGTGGTTAGGTTGGCTGGAGGGAGCCCGGCTTCGTTCCTTCGCTCCCCCCCCTCCCCCTCCCCCTCCCCCCGAGGTGGTAGAAGAGAGGGTAGATCGGACGTTTGGGAGACCAGGGGGTGCGCGAACCGCCGTACCGAAGCGCACCCCGTAGTTCGGGGGTTGGAAACGGCTGTTCGTGGTACTGCCTCGCCAGTATTGTTTTATCGCCGGCGGATTTTAATTATCATTTTTTCATTTTTTTTTTTTTTTTTTTTTACAGGATCCTCGCGTAACAAATTCGCACGGAAATATCGCAGGCCTATTGTACGATCATCACGATTTTAACCGTGTTTTAATTAATGCGACGACGAGCCGTCCGAGTAGGGCCTAATTGCTGGGATCACCGGGGTTAATGGCTGACGCGCGCGGATCCGAATTCATTGTGATCGAATTTGTTTATGTGGAGTTTGTTGGATACTTGGAATTTTGTAAGCTCTCTCTGGTTCCGTAGTCTTGCAATGGTTTTTAATGATGTTGGTTGGTTTTTGGTTCGGGTGCGCTGTGGGAAGGTGAGGTTGTCGCGTGAGGCTGTCTAGGTATGTCTGGAAATGAAGTAAAATAAATAATTCAAATTAATGTTCGCTTTTTCTTGTATTTTAGAAATTCGTGCATACAGAGTTTGTATTGTAGAGTAACCAGAAGTGAACAATTCCATTCCATCTCTCGTGATCATCGCAAGTAGAAACAGTAAATATTAGTCGGACAACGTAGAGAGCAGGTATATTTTTAATTAAGTAGCTCCAATGAATATTGCTCTAACAAATATTGCTCGGTAAATTCACTCGATACCTTTAACGAATGAGTGTATTTTCGACGTAATCACATTGATTAAATTAATAAACAGTTCGAATAAAATAATAACACAAACGAAGAGCTGAAATTGACGAATAACATGGATCGAATATTGTGTAACACGAAAATTCTGCAGGATATACCTGGGAGCGGGAGGGTACGATTTTTCTATCTTAATTCTTTTAGCAGAGGGTCGGTAAAAACAAAAGACAAAAATTCGGGTCTTTACCCTTCGATGGAGCAAATTAATTTGTTCCTCTCCGTCTTCGTTAGTTGACTACGAGGCGGGAATAACCAAAGGCCTGCGGTTACCGAGGCATCGATCGGCGCCCGTCATTTTTGTCCACTTTGTCGCGTGTGTTAATTAAAAATTGCTCGCGGTCATTGTCATGGAAGAAATCACGCACGTCCCTGTAATTAAATCCTCGATAAACGCTCGTCAATCGACCATCAGGCAATCATCGAACGCCCATCCATTCAGAGCGGCACACATACATCCTGTGATTTGAACATTTCGTGTTTTCAATCGTGTCGCCCGAGAGGTACGAATTTATTAATTATGCTTCGCCTCGGCCATTGTTAACTTGCCGCTTTCAGGAGTGCTGTAATTTACTTCTATTAACGGCATTCGATCGACAAACAAACAAAAAACTTCATTCACCGAACGTGAAAATTCTCAACAATGACATCCCCTTCACAAGTGAAATTCACAGATAATCTTGAAATAATTCAAGAAAAATACACAATGTATTTAAAGGGACGAAAGGGTAGTACAATGTATTTTATATTTAAGTTCTGCCGAGGTATGACTAGCTCCGGTATAACTTAAATGATTTTTAAAATGGAGGTTTTCACTGTGACAAAGTTATAAAAACGCGCGTCTACAGTTTGCACGACGCAGGAACAAGATTCTATTAAAGTGCACTTCAAAGTCTCGTTAGCAGAAAAGAATCTAGGCTCTGGCCCTAAGCACTATAAAATGCACGACACAGAAAATCATAATAATGGTCTTACTGAATATTTAAAGAAAATATCAACAAGTGTGTACCCAATAATAGAACACAAGAAATGGAACAAGCCTCGAAATAACTTCTACAGTCTCCATAAATATAGTTAATGAACAAAAATTAAAAATAGTAGACGTTCTTCGTTCAATCAAATAATCGTCAATAATATACAATTATTATATTCATATGACTCACTAGAAAATGACTTAGAAAATCTCACAGGATCAAAATAATGAATGAAACCGAGACTGGATGGTAAAAATGTCCAATAACAATGGCTGCTTCAAATCACATTTTTAAAATTAATTCTATAAAAATCAATTTCTATATCTGGCGAAAGAACAGTGTCATATATTATGAGTCAACAGTTTCAGGAACGAACCGCAAGCCGATTCTCTTTATTTAGCAGCAACATTTACATCGGTAACCAACGTTTGTTGCCGTTCGTTATTTCAACGAACGCACCCTACCGTGTCGCGAAAAGCATTCGACGGTTCGCAATTTTCCTTAGGACAAGCCGTGACCGGCAGACACTCGGTGCACTTTGCGTCCGGCGAATTTCGTATTTTCACGGCTAATGACTGAGGAACGAGACTGTAATGTATTCTACGCGGAGCATCTACTATGCGCTTCCCATTAGCATTTGTAATGCGCACCTACACCCTAACGTTGACGGTTCGCGCGAACCCATCAGCGGTGCCATTTATAGCGCCATTTCGCCGTGCGGAAAAGAGTCGGCCGCACCGTTGCCGGGCAATATGTTAATAGGCTAATAGAAACGCGTTTTCTAGAGCCGTTCGCGCGCGATGCGTGCACGTGTACAGAGAGCTGTACACACGCGCCCCCCGAGCACTTTTGCACGGGTTGCCACGAAATTCCAACGGCAACTCATGGAAATAGACGCGCGCCATTAAGAACCTTTCACACGTCACTCTCGAACGCTGCGCGTCGTTACCGTCACTTGTCGCTGTTCTCTGCAGTTTCTTCGTGACGTCATGTCGTTCGAAACTGTAACGATTCTTATTTATTCCCATTGAGCACGGGAGATTGTGCGCAAGCCGGGTACAATCACCTTTCAGTCGAACGATGTTCATATACATTGTAAACGTTTAACGTACTATTCCCGGCCCTCCCCCCCTCGATTCTAACGCATTTTTATTCTTCCTTATCGCCCGGAGAAATTGGAGAGGAAGTGGAAAGCATTGTGAGCTCCCAGCACAATGTAATTCCCGTGTTTTCGGATATCGACGGAAATCGTGTGCGAGGCTGTACAAAACGATTTTTCGCCTTCGTAATTTCCAACTTTCGATATCCGAATTTGTCCGCGTGACGTATTTATTATCACGACTAATTGGAATTTTTTTTCAAAAATTATTGTACAGGGTGGGGCAATAACTATTACCGCCTCAGATATCTTCAAAACTATAAGTTTCACAGAAATATTTGATAAAATTGCACAGTACGAAGGGGGCAATGTGGTTTTTGCAGGTAGAGGTACTTCGGACATTTGAAGGTCACCTCCATTTTTTTAAATGGATCGGTACGTTTTTGCTTCCGTATCATGATAGAGGATCTTAAAACGAGTTCAACGACCTATTACATAAGGTCATTGAATGTCATAGAAAGTAGAGAAAGGCGATAATACTTACGGTTTTGGTAATAGGTCGTTGAACTCGTTTTAAGATCCTCTATCATAACGGAAGCAAAAACATACCATTTAAAAAAATGGAGGTGACCTTCAAATGTCCGAAGTACCTCCACCTGCAAAATCACTATTATCGCGACCGGATGGCTCCCTTTGTACTGAGCAAATTTTATATCAACAAATATTTCTGTGAAACTTATAGTTTCGAAGATATCTGAGGTGGTAATAGTTATTGCCCCACCTTGTATAGTAAACTGATTCTTCATATACAGTGTCTATTGCAAATAGCACACAAGTTTCAGACACAATGCACACTCACCCCCACACGGATGATATCGACTTCTAAAAATAGGAAGGAGATCCATTTTAAAAAATGGAGGTGACCATTAAATATCCGAAGTACCTCCACCTGCAAAATCACTATTATCGCCACCGGATGGCCCCCTTCATACTGTGCAATTTGATTTGAGAAAATATTTCTGTGAATCTTATAGTTTCGAAGATATCTGAGGTGGTAATAGTTATTGCCCCACCTTGTATAGTAAACTGATTCTTCATATACAGTGTCTATTTCAAATAGCACACAAGTTTCAGACACAATACACCCCCACATGGACGATATCGACTTCTAAAAAAGGAAGGAGGGAGTAAATATAAAAAAAAAGGCTGGGGTCGGAAGGGTTAAACTGATGGAAAAACGTTTGTTCGAGGCCGAAATGTCCTCGGAGACACGGGAACAACAGTGAAATATTTCTGTGAAACTTATAGTTTCGAAGATATCTGAGGTGGTAATAGTTATTGTCCCACCCTGTATAGTAAACTGATTCTTCATATACAGTGTCTATTTCAAATAGCACACAAGTATAGTAATAATTGTATAGTAAACTGATTCTTCATATACAGTGTCTATTGCAAATAGCACACAAGTTTCAGACACAATGCACACTCACCCCCACACGGATGATATCGACTTCTAAAAATAGGAAGGAGATCCATTTTAAAAAATGGAGGTGACCATCAAATGTCCGAAGTACCTCCACCTGCAAAATCACTATTATGGCCACCGGATGGCCCCCTTCGTACTGTGCAATTTGATTTCAGAAAATATTTCTGTGAATCTTATAGTTTCGAAGATATCTGAGGTGGTAATAGTTATTGCCCCACCTTGTATAGTAAACTGATTCCTCATATACAGTGTCTATTTCAAATAGCACACAAGTTTCAGACACAATACACCCCCACATGGACGATATCGACTTCTAAAAAAGGAAGGAGGGAGTAAATATAAAAAAAAAGGCTGGGGTCGGAAGGGTTAAACCGATGGAAAAACGTTTGTTCGAGGCCGAAATGTCCTCGGAGACACGGGAACAACAGTGAAATATTTCTGTGAAACTTATAGTTTCGAAGATATCTGAGGTGGTAATAGTTATTGTCCCACCCTGTATAGTAAACTGATTCTTCATATACAGTGTCTATTTCAAATAGCACACAAGTATAGTAATAATTGTATAGTAAACTGATTCTTCATATACAGTGTCTATTGCAAATAGCACACAAGTTTCAGACACAATGCACACTCACCCCCACACGGATGATATCGACTTCTAAAAAAAGGAAGGAGATCCATTTAAAAAAATGGAGATGACCATCAAATGTCCGAAGTACCTCCACCTGCAAAATCACTATTATCGCCACCGGATGGCCCCCTTCGTACTGTGCAATTTGATTTGAGAAAATATTTCTGTGAATCTTATAGTTTCGAAGATATCTGAGGTGGTAATAGTTATTGCCCCACCTTGTATAGTAAACTGATTCTTCATATACAGTGTCTATTTCAAATAGCACACAAGTTTCAGACACAATACACCCCCACATGGACGATATCGACTTCTAAAAAAGGAAGGAGGGAGTAAATATAAAAAAAAAGGCTGGGGTCGGAAGGGTTAAACCGATGGAAAAACGTTTGTTCGAGGCCGAAATGTCCTCGGAGACACGGGAACAACAGTGAAATATTTCTGTGAAACTTATAGTTTCGAAGATATCTGAGGTGGTAATAGTTATTGCCCCACCCTGTATAGTAAACTGATTCTTCATATACAGTGTCTATTTCAAATAGCACACAAGTATAGTAATAATTGTATAGTAAACTAATTCTTCATATACAGTGTCTATTTCAAATAGCACACAAGTTTCAGACACAATGCACACTCACCCCCACACGGATGATATCGACTTCTAAAAAAAAGAAGGAAGGAGGGAGTAAATATAAAAAAAAAGGCTGGGGTCGGAAGGGTTAAACCGATGGAAAAACGTTTGTTCGAGGCCGAAATGTCCTCGGAGACACGGAAACAACCGTGAACCGGTGGAGGTGGTGACTGTGAAGGCGCAATAACGGGATAAGCGGGGCCATCGGACAGTTTGCGAGCGCCTCTGCTCCTGATGGGCCGGACGATGGAGAGACGGGGATATAGGGAGTCGGTATATTTATAATGACCCTATATGTATGCAAATGGCTGCATATCGTACAGACCTATCCCACTCGTACGTGACAGAGCGCTCTGTCCACGTGTCCTTCGACCCCCCGAACCACCCCCGTACCACTCCCCCCGCGCCATTTCACCCATGGTGTCTTTCTCTTTCTCGCCGTGCGTGTGCCTCCGTGAAACCCGCAAGTCCGTTTGGTACGCGTGTAGCGGAGAACGAACATGCAGCGACTTGTCGTTCCGCCAACACGGGCACGGCAAAACGCATCGATTGTGCGTAAATGCGAGTTAACGCGACTTCCTATGGCCGATCGTGTCGCAATTTTCCAGCTAAACCGAGTCTTTCCGACCGCTGAGCCGAACGTTCGCCTCATTCCGATTCGCATTCGACACGATCTCGAACATGGATCGTGGAATTCAGCGACGTTTTGTTGGGGAATTAAAAAAATAAATGGGGGAAAAGAGACCTCGTAAAAGATATAGAAATATAATGTAATAGGAATGGATTTTTTGTGTCGATAGTTCGGGATTTTTATCGTCTCTTGTAGTTCTATCGATTTTAGAGATGGGGGAATTTGGTCAGGTTTGTTAGAAATTATGGTTGCTAACAGACAGTAATTCTTTATATAAAATAAAAATTTTCTACCTGAATTGCAACTACCTGGAAGTGAAATAGAAATTTATTACTATGTTGAATAGGTTAGAATTGATCTAACAATTTTTCTAAATTCTTCTAATGTTTTTACTGTTTCAGATTACACCTACTTATTTTTGTCATAAATAACAATTGTTAGTGATATTGCAGGATTGAATATTCTATTCGTTTATTGCTTCCACGTTCACTATGGCTGGCATGTCTAGTGTCCGTAGCAAGGAAATAATTAACCGCTGATAACGAAGTAATGAGCAATAGACTTCCGTTGAATAAATTCTAGAAATAGCGTTCACCCTTTTTTCTCTCCATAAATTAAGGACAATTTATAGTGGCACAGTTTATGCTTCTACCCATCTGGCGGCACGATTTAAAGCAGTGTGGCCGTTGCAGACTAAAAAATGGTGAATTTACATTTTGATACACACACATACTCGCAATCAAGCGCAATGAACAGTGCATACCAATCGGTGTGTATGTGTGTATGGTGAAATTTATTATTTTTATTTTAATACATGAATTTTTAAACTTCGGACTATTAAAATACACCACTAAATACAAATTGTGTTTTATTTATTTTTTTTTTTTTAATCAGAACAGAATTCAGATTGCATTGTAGCTTTGAAAATGATTTATTTTTTCTAGAAACGATTAAACTTGAAATTAGTAGAATTTGATAAAAATCAATGCTCAAGTGAGCACAGATGTCGTCCCAGATGTGGTCCACGTTATAGCAAAAATCCGATGATTAATAACGGATAATGGGGTTTTTGAATTACCAACACAAAACGCTCATCGATCTCTTACCACTCACGAATTTGTTGGACCCGTACACCGATAGGACGCGTTGCTACGCGCATAAATTATATCGATAAACATGTTATTTATACGCTGACATAAATTAGCTATGCTAATTCCAGCCGATCAACCAGAAACAGCATTTTGGTCTGGTTCGATCGCTGATGACGCGAAAAACCTCACGCCCTCGCAATTTACGCGATAAAACTTCTTGACTGCATGCAAACAAGAAAGCAACGCCATTACAAACGCAACATTCATTTCTTCCTCGAGTTTCTGTCTAAATCCAACAGATCTGAAATTATTTCTTTTATTTTCTGTACTCGTAGCTCTCGTTGAATTTAGATATTGATTAAAATGCAACTAAAAATTTTAATCGTTATCCCTAAACTGCAGATTTTTAAGGGAGTCGTCCCATGTGAGAGCTACTTTTTCTTGCTTTTTTTAGGAATTTTTTTTTAAGGAACCTTAAAACATAAAATCTTGAAATTTTTACCACACATTTACTGACATTTTAACAGTCTCTCAGAATTTTTTCAAACCAAAATAACGAGTTGGATCGACTTGGCACCGTTCAAAAGACACTCGCGTGTAAAAAAAAAGTAGGTTGATGGCGACCATGATTGCGGAGGTTTCGATCATCTGATATCAAAAAATCAAACGGCATTTTAATTTGTAGACCCGCGGCTATCGCCGGTACCAAAATAATATAAAAATATCGAAAATTGAATTTTTGGCACGGTTTTAAACGTTAAGATCCAAGTTTCGTCATTTTTTCGTCTTTTTCAGCTTAAAAAAGAAAATCTATAGCACACATCAGAAATATTTTGGTGCTATAAGAAGTTCCATATGCCATATTCCTATTCAGAAAAAAAGACAAATCCAACGATGTGTCATACTCCATAGTTAAGGTAAATTTCAAAATTTTCAATTTAAATGCCCCACGCGATCCTTTTATTCGATCGATCTCAAACTTTTTGCACAAATTTTTTTCTCACCTAAAGGAACAATTCTGGGGGAGCGTGGTGCATTGTATCTCGATAAAAATTTCCACCAAGTATAGCTTAAGTCCACCCTATTCTAGACTTTTGAAAAAGAAATGGATTTTTCAGACCAGTTAGACTAGAATGCCCCCTCGACGGAACCGATTGACACAGGTCTAGACAAAACCGAGCTAGACAAAATATAGACATCTTATTCCCGGTTGCGGAGCAGCATGACGAACGGTCGACCCCCGCGTAGAATCCTTTGCATAGCCGGCGGGGGTGCGCCGAAATTCCAACGAAGATTAAGACGTGCGGATTTGTGGGTACGGCAAGCGGAAAAACAGGAGCTAAGGGCAGAGGACGGAGCCTTAGCTCGCGGCTACAGGAATCCGTAGTCAGGCTGTTCGCAGACGTGAGAGAAACTTTCTCGCTCGCTCCGCACGCTCTCGCACCCTCTTTCCCCCGTCGAGCTGGTCTAGAGAACGTTTCAGCTTCGCTCCGCTCCGCTCCGCTCTGCTCGGCTACGTTCGGCTCGACGACGACGGTGGTTTCTGTTCGTCTTCGTCTGCGTGTTCCTCCTTCCCGCGATGGCAAGAAAGCTCAATTTCAATTTCGAGCCCCGAGGGTGTCGTTCCGAAACGAATATAATTATACGAAATAATTCTGACACAAGGGGATGGGGCGCAGGGCGTGCTGGGAAGACGGCTCCTCGGTCCTCAGGCTTGCTGGGAGGTAGTCATCTCTCTCTCTCTCTCTCCCTCTCTCTCGCTTGAAAATGGGAGGCTGGGGCGGCTGCGTACAGTCTGACTACACCATAGTCCGCGGTTATAGGCTCGCCCTTCGCGTTACGCACGGCGAACCCGTCAAAAGATAGCGAGTGCTTAATGGCTCGAAATTCCTGCTGTCGTGGAATGCCTTGAATGAAAATTAAGTCAAGTAGACCTTCAGAAATCGCCTCGTACCCGCTCTCACCCCTTCCGCTGCCTATCTCACCCCTTTCGCCGATCCGCTGCGTGCCAGAACTGTACCTGTCGATGGACCTGTGTGCTATTGCTATTTTTCACATCGAACACGTCGACTGCCCCATCTGTGTGCATAGCAATCGCGTGGTGAACGACATTTTTAACCTTCATTTTGCTGAACTGAATACTGTTCCGTCTCAAGACGAAAACAGATGTTTTATTGCATAAAAAACATCTGGATGGCAGACCTCGGTCTATGCGCAGTCTGCCATCCTCCCAATTGCACTAGCAATAAAAGCAACGAGGCGGGCCAAGGTTTACTGCACTGTACCTGGCCCAGGTTTACAACACCCACCGGGCCCACCAAATGAGGGACCGCGCGGTCAACTCGAACCACCCTCATACTCGAGGGGTGAGTTCGCGAAAAGACGCCGACCAATTAGGAGATAGGATTCTTACTCCCCACTCACAGCGAGGGTAGCTCGCAAGCAACTAGGCTCATACCACAAGATTCATATTTTTTACATCGACTCCGTTAGCGTCAGAGTCGATAGTGTAATCGGCGCGCACAAGAGTGTCCTTACACACGCTGTGCTCAAATTCGAACAACCGAACAAGTGCACGATAAAACAAATACTAAAATAAATTTTTATATGTATAGTGTTTGAAGTAATAACATTATGAAGCGAAGTTATGAAACGATAATCGAGCCCTTTGTCGCCGTTTCATAGGGTGTTTATGCCGAATTAATGCGCCACGATCCTCCTATAAGTCCGAAACGTTAATTCCTCAACTTGTCAGAGCGCAAATTTATGTCTCAATCATTTCTCTCCCTCTTATCAATTGCCCTCCGATGGAATTACTTCGCACTCCTCGGAGCTCTCCTTCTTCGACTGTTCACCCCTATTTTGACCTATCTTCCATCTCCGTTTCGCTCATCTTCCCCGCAGTCAACTGAGACGAAGCTACCTCGTTCCATTACTCGGATATTAGCCATCGGGGTTTCACGAAAACCTTACAACTGCTATAATTTCTTCTAATGTAATTGCTAATTAACCCTCGGGAATTTGCTTACGGGATCGTGCCGCTCGTGCAGTGCCCCCTCCATTAACATCGTGACACTTCACACTTTATACAATTCCAACAACAGAAGACCTAATCTCCAAAATTATTTTCGGGCACACGCAATCCCATTCCGTCAGGTTTTTGTGTTTTACTTTGTTAGAGGATTTGATAATTTTCAAATACGTGCAAATCTTGAATTCTGAACATAAAGGAGAAATAAATTAAATCGAAAGCAAGTCTATGAAAAATAAAATCGTTTTACTCCCAAAAGTTGTTAGAGGATTTGATAATTTTCAAATACGTGCAAATCTTGAATTCTGAACATAAAGGAGAAATAAATTAAATCGAAAGCAAGTCTATGAAAAATAAAATCGTTTCACTCCCAAAAGTTGTTAGAGGATTTGATAATTTTCAAATACGTGCAAATCTTGAATTCTGAACATAAAGGAGAAATAAATTAAATCGAAAGCAAGTCTATGAAAAATAATATCTTTTTACTCCCAGAAGTTGTTAGAGGATTTGATAATTTTCAAATACGTGCAAATCTTGAATTCTGAACATAAAGGAAAAATAAATTAAATCGAAAGCAAGTCTATGAAAAATAAAATCTTTTTATTCCCAGAAGATATAAAATACTGAAAATATGTTGCTTCTTTTTTTTAAGAGATTTAAAAAATTTATCGTCCGCAAAAATATTTTACGATTTACGTGCGATTGTCGGGCCTTTGTTACGAAGATACTGTATACGTCCCAAAACACGACCATAAATTTACGTCGATTATTCCCTTTTTTTTTTTAGCCCTTGTTATAGGACGCCCTTTGTGCGCCAAAATTATATCGAGCGCATTTGTTTAAACAGCATTTGCCGATGTCTTTAGAACCGCGGCTCTCCACTGTGCACACACGTATTTAATGTCGAATATCGCGAGCCCCGTTCATGATTTATATACAAAATTCACGAGCGTGGATTCATTACCATTAACTGCACACGGAGACAGAATCGTAATTAATAATTCGAAATTGTGGCCATTCCACCCGTGGATATCGGTAATACATAGCAGTTCGGTACTCTTATGCTTTATGGTAACTTTCGACTGTGCAACTGTTTCGTTAGGAAATTTATTGGGCTTCGATACTTTGCTGGCACGTAAACAATGAGCTGCGAATGCGCTCGGGCCTAAAATTTAAGAATAATATATGAAACTCGTGGGAATAAATAATGAACGCGCACGCATTACTCATCGCCCAATTAACATTAAATTTTTCGTCCATTAAAATGCTTTAGAAATTGTGCGAGCTTCAGTTTTTCCTTGGTCGATAAAATGCACAGTATAATAAATTCTAATCAATAGTAATGAATATTAAATACCCATCAATTTACCAACTATAAATTATGTATGCGTATACAGAGTGTACATAGTAGAATTAGAATTTCTGTAATATCGAAGCCGGAGTAATTAGCTGTGGCAGTAATTACCGACTTTAAGCTTATATTAAATATCAGCATATGAGACTGTAAATATTTGAACATGATTCGTCGATTTTGTTATGTATCGGACACACTGAAACACCGTTTGTTCAGCGTAAACACAGTGGTGCTTAAATTAAGAGTTAATTACTGAAAAGAGTAAATAAAATAATAGTCCATCAACTAACAAACTTATATTGTTTATTTAACTGTATATTTAAAAACTGTTGTCACCACTACCCCATTCGAGAAGCGTCGTTAAATAAATACACGAAGTTATCAATAAAACAAAATTGGTAGTAATTTGTTAAGTATAGACGAGAAGTAGTGATCACGAGCGTCTTTTTATAGCAAACTGAGGTGCACACAGTAAATTATCCATCCCCCCCCCCCCTGGCCCTACAACCGTGCACTGTCGACCCCTTTATAGTGGCATCATTATCCCCAACCCAATCTCCACACAGTACTAATTTCAGTTTCAGTGTCATTCGACTCTCTGATGAGACTAGTTGCACCGTATCATCATCAAAGTTTGCAAGTAGAAATGGTGAGCAATAGACAGACACATTAGCCGGATGCATTCAAAGACACGCATGTCCAACAAACATTCGAGATCGATTTTCTGGGAAACGATGCTCTCGTGCAAACATTTTCCATTGTAGACACAACTTGTACAAACAATTTCCAGAGGGTAATGTGAAAAATAAAATTCAACAATTTAATCCGTTTGTCCTGTATTTTTAGGAAGTATCACACCCATGTTTATTTTACTATATTTGTTTCTACATCCATGCAAAATAGTTACCATAGACGAATGTGAAAAATAAAATTTAACAATTTCATTATATGTTTGACCATAATTTTTATTAGGTATTATATCACATTTTATTATACCACAACTTCTTCTACATTCATACAAAATTTTATTAGGTATTACACCATATTTTATTATACTACAACTTCATCTACATTCATAGAAAATAGTTAAATTTCCATAGACGAATGTGAAAAATAAAATTGAACAATTTCATTATGTTCGACCACAATTTGTATTAGGTATTACATCACATTTTATTATACTACAACTTCTTTTCCATTCGTACAAAATAGTTAAATTTCCATAGACGAATGTGAAAAATAAATTGAACAATTTCATTATATGTTTGACCATCATTTTTATTAGGTATCACAACCCACTTTATTATACCACAACTTCTTCTACATTCATACAAAATAGTTAAATTTCCATAGACGAATGTGAAAAATAAAATTGAATAATTTCATTATATGTTTGACCATCATTTTCATTAGGTATCACAACCCATTTTATTATACCACAACTTCTACACATTTATATACCTAAAATAGTCAAGATTTCACGTATGAACGCCACAAACAAAATTCCTTTGAAGTCGTTATCGATTCAAGAATTTCGAAAAAAAAAACACGGATTTCCTTTCATGATCGCGCGATTACGATAGCAACGCTTTAAACACCTGATAATCGAACCTCCGTAGAGCCTTTCAAGTAGATTAGACTATGATGGCCATTCGGCAGCCGACGATATTCGCAAAGGGAAAGTGCGACGGCGGCGGATCGCCGCGGTACGGTGTAAAGTTTGGAATCATGCTGCTTTTCAGAGTTCGCTGTTCGGAGGGGTTGCGAGAGAGAGACTGGTGGTGTGGTGTTCTGAAAAGAAATTCCAGAGAAGATTAGGAAGACCATTTCGAGACGAACGGAATCATTGTGCTTGCCGGAGCTTTCGAGGATATCCGAGGGAAAGGGATTCCAAGACGAAGGTACCGGATTGCGGCCCGGCACGCGTCGCTTAGCGTGGATCCTAAGGACAGACAAACGGAGGCCAGAAGCAGAATCGGATGGCAAACGAACCGTTTAGGATTCCGAACGGTGTACCTCGGGCGCGTCTACTTCCTCAGGCTTTCGGCCTTGGAAACAGTTTTGTTGCACCTGCTTGATGTGTAAGCTCTCCCTTTCGCGCGATAAAATGTCCTGTCGAAAAAAGCTAATGAATGTTAGCGAACGTCTTTTCACCTCTATCATTTCCCTGAATTCGTTTTAGATTTTATCTGCTTTTCGAAGCAGTGACTTGTAGAATCACTTGATCCGAAGCGATTCTCATAAAACTTTCAATTGTTTGCACCCCTTGATAGAATCTTTCTTTCTGTAAGGGAGACGCGTAGACCATTGCTTTTATCAAACAGTAAGAAATTATTATTTTATCTTTTTAGTGATCTGTAAAGAGTATACTCAAACTGCATGTTTTTGTACTATTTTTCATTTTTTTTAACGGATTATAGCAACTTGAATTAAATAGAGTGTGTATTGGTTTTTTAAATATTTTTACCATTGCTTTTATCAAACAGTACGAAATTGTTATGTTATCTTTTTTGTGATCTGTAAAGAGTACACTCAAACTGCATGTTTTTGTACTATTTTTCATTTTTTTTAACGGATTATAGCAACTTGAATTAAATAGAGTGTGTAGTGGTTTTTTAAATATTGAAAATTTTCATAATTACATCGGCGGCCACATGAAATAGAAGCGACTAATTCAAACGCAGTGAGATTTATTAAAAAAAATGTTCATAGAAGACGGTAAAATAAATTTACAATTTACTTGTAAATTATCGTTGAATATTAAACACTCTATTTGAATATTTCTTACCCATCTTTACCCGCAAAAAATTGCTCTCCGTAATCGGAGACGGTCGGTTATCGATTCATGAGTTCTGCATATTATACTTGCTTGTTGTTTCACCTCATTTATTACACTAATAATCTGTTAAAATAATAATTATCTCTTCAATGTTGCTGAGCAAGGTAAGTTGTGGGAATCTTTATTACTTAATTTTGTAATTATCAGTACGTATTTGTATATTTAATGTTCTTCTTCTTCTTAATTTTCTGTCATGTTCAGAAGAAATTATTTAATCCTGTCACAATTGTAAGATTAAGAGAGCTTATTTTTGACACTGCAAGCACGTAATTCATCCTCCTGCGAATTGAAAGAACAAATGGCCATGGAAAATGCATTCTGTACCATCATCGTCTTCCATTCGAACATCTTTATTCCTTTTTTAACAGAGAACAGTCCACTTTTATTCTTCTTGTTCTGCTCGAGGTCTAGTCATCTCTTTCAAGAAAAATCAAGAATTCCGTTTGAGTTATCGAGCTCTATAGACGATGTTCCCATCCCAAATGTAAAATCAAACTGCATAAGAATTGTTTCTCATAACGTTAAAAACTGTCTAATTAATAATATCCGATTATCCAAGTATTTACTTGCATAATTCTATTTGATGAAGAAAACACGAAGAAGACAATATAGTAGCTACAAAATTCCTAGTCCGTCGTACCACTGACGCCAGTTTACGTCACTATAGCTCCAGCTTATAGCTCTCGCAATGTCCACATAACTGAACCACCTGTCAAAGAGCAAACATCCGTATCAGCGGACAACAAGAGTCAAGCACGAGATCTTCGATAGCCACCTAACAATTAGCCGGGTGAACGGATTACAAGGCCAGAGTGCAATTTATCCGGCTCGGTCATCCCCGATAGTGGTTTGCATCCTACTGATTTCCGATGAAGACATGCTCGAAATGCGGAGATGCTCCCGGAGGTGCCATAATCCAACCTCAAACAACGCCAACTATCGCGCAATCAGCATCAACTGTGCTTTTCAAAAAACAACAACTCTTCTTTACTTTTACTTATAGCCACCTACTCAACGGAGATACACCATTCTCAAAACAAAAATTAGAAAGTGGTGTAGCTGACTTATTAGCCAATCCCGGAGCAGAGTGTTCCAACGCAGGCTCAGGAAAAAATTTATTGCAATTCATCCGGCTCGGCCATCCCCGATAGTGGTTTGCATCCTACTCATGTGTCATCATGGTTGATGTGTCATAGTGGTTTGCATCCTACCGATTTCCGATGAAGACATGGTCGAAATGCCGAGATGCTCCCGGAGGTGCCATAATCCAACCTCAAACAACGCCAACTATCGCGCAATCAGCATCAACTGTGCTTTTCAAAAAACAACAACTCTTCTTTACTTTTACTTATAGCCACCTACTCAACGGAGATACACCATTCTCAAAACAAAAATTAGAAAGTGGTGTAGCTGACTTATTAGCCAATCCCGGAGCAGAGTGTTCCAACGCAGGCTCAGGAAAAAATTTATTGCAATTCATCCGACTCGGCCATCCCCGATAGTGGTTTGCATCCTACTGATGTGTCATCATGGTTGATGTGTCATAGTGGTTTGCATCCTACCGATTTCCGATGAAGACATGGTCGAAATGCCGAGATGCTCCTGGAGGTGCCATAATCCTCAAACAACGCCAACTATCGCGCAATCAGCATCCTCTGTGCTTTTCAAAAAACAACAACTGTTCTTTACTTTTACTTATAGCCACCTACTCAACGGAGATACACCATTCTCAAAACACAAATTAGAAAGTGGTGTAGCTGACTTATTAGCCAGAGCACAGTGTTCCAACGCAGGCTCAGGAAAAAATTTAGTGCAATTTATCCGGCTCGGCCATCCCCGATAGTGGTTTGCATCCTACTGATTTCCGATGAAGACATGGTCGAAATGCCGAGATGCTCCTGTAGGTGCCATAATCCTCAAACAACGCCAACTATCGCGCAATCAGCATCCTCTGTGCTTTTCAAAAAACAACAACTCTTCTTTACTTTTACTTATAGCCACCTACTCAACGGAGATACACCATTCTCAAAACACAAATTCGAAAGTGGTGACTTATTAGCTAATCCCGGAGCACAGTGTTCCAACGCAGGCTCAGGAAAAAATTTAGTGCAATTTATGTGTGGTTTATAGTGGTTTGCATCCTACTGATTTCCGATGAAGACATGGTCGATATGCCGAGATGCTCCTGGTGGTGCCATAATCCAACCTCAAACAACGCCGACTATCACGCAATCAGCATCCACTGTGCTTTTCAAAAAACAACAACTCTTCTTTGCTTTTACTTATAGCCACCTACTCAGCGGAGATACACCATTCTCAAAACACAAATTAGAAGGTGGTGTAGCTGACTTATTAGCCAATCCCGGAGCACAGTGTTCCAACGCAGGCTCACGAAAGAATTAGGCTACTCTGCCCCACCCTGACTGCCGGCGATGACGAAGAGTTGATCGGCGAGTGCTCGGAAGGACCTTAATTAATTTTCGTATCCAGCCGCTAATACCTCACGAACCAGAAACGAAGCGGTCTACGCTCGAGGCTTCGCGGAGCTTTTTAAACTTCAGAGCTTTCGTCGCGAGGAAAGCCGGCGAGTGGTGTGGGTCTTGGGATACTCGGGTTGAAAGAGGCCGAGCCAGAGGGAGAAGGCTGGCGAAACGGAAAGAGAAAGTTGAAGAGGTTGGGTGAAAGAGGCGGAGGGGGGAGGGGGGGAGTGAAAGGAGCAGAAGGAAGCTGGTACAAGAGAAAGAGACGGAGAAGGGCGAGCGGAGAGGAAGCAGGTAGGGGAACGAGGGGGTGGAAAAATGTAAAAAAGCCGAAGAATGGCGGAAGGTTGAAGAAGGAGGCCGAGAAAGGAGTAGCTGGAGAGAAAGTTGAAGAAAAAGCCGGAGAAAGGAAGAGCAGGGGAGACAGTAGACGTCGTCGGACGGTGATTTAAGACTCGGCGCCGTACGCGCGCGCGCGCGCACTCGCGCTTAGTTCTCTAAACATTTTAGCCGACCTTATTTCGCCTGCATTATTTCAACGTTAAGACAAGGCGGAGCTCGACGAAGGAGTAGTGCACAAGGGCCGGGCTCCGGCAGGGGCAGCCCGGGGGCTTAAGAAGAAAGCTGCCGACTCGGTTAAGTGGGCTGATACATAAATATGCGATTAATCAAGTTAACTACCCCGTCGTGGATGCCTTTTTCCAACCCTCCCCTCCTCCGCGCCGGGCTTTCTTTCCCTTTTTCCCGGCGTTCACTTCGCGAGCCCACTTTCTCCGCTTTTCAACCTGGAACCCGGAACCCGGTGCAGAGGCAGCCTCTGTCACGCCGGATGGGCAAATAGAAGCATTCGCCTAAACGATACCCCATCGCGTGCATCATGAAGGCGGACCGAGCGCTTATGCGCGAACAAATGACTCGTGAAACGAACCGACGACGTCGATACACCGTGTTTTCTCGCGTTTGCTTGATTGAAACACAAGTGCGACCGATCGCAAGGTAACGCCGGGCAGTGGTCGATTATTGCGAAAAAACGGACAAATATCGGAGTCACTTGAAGATTTTAGATTCTTGTCGAACACTCAATTTTCACTTTGGTATACAATTCTTCAATTAAGCGATTGCTGAAAGTCAATAAAAGAACAGGCCAGATAATTATCAACCACTCAATTCTCACTTAACGGAACACCATTTTTTAATCTCACTGTTCGGATGAAAATCGAATGAAATACGTTCAACTATTTCCAGTTAACCTGGCTTATTATTGTATCAATTAATGCACAAAGACACGGCTTAAGCTCTGAAAAACTATTTATCACTCAATTTTTACTTAACAGAACACAATTTTTTAATCTCACCGTTCGGTTGAAAATCGAATGAAATACGTCCAACTGTTTGAAGTTAACCTGGCTTATATATTGCATCAATTAATGCACAAAGACACGGCCCAAGCTCTGAGAAACTATTTATCACTCAATTTTTACTTAATAGCACACAATTTTTTAATCTCACCGTTCGGTTGAAAATCGAAATAAATAAACGTTCAACTATTCAGCTATTTGAAGTTAACCTGGCTTATAAATTGTATCAATTAATGCACAAAGACACGGCTCAAGCTCCGAAAAACTATTTATCACTCAATTTTTACTTAATAGCACACAATTTTTTAATCTCACCGTTCGGTTGAAAATCGAAATAAATAAACGTTCAACTATGTAAAGTTAACCTGGCTTATATATTGTATCAATTAATGCACAAAGCCACGGCTCAAGCTTCGAAAAACTATTTATCACTCAATTTTTACTTAATAGAACACAATTTTTTAATCTCACCGTTCGGTTGAAAATCGAAATAAATGAAGGTTCAACTATTCAGCTATTTGAAGTTAACCTGGCTTATATATTGTATCAATTAATGCACAAAGACACTGCCGAGAAACTATTTATCACTTAATTTTTACTTAATAGAACACAATTTTTTAATCTCACCGTTTGGTTGAAAATCGAATGAAATAAACGTTCAACTATTTGAAGTTAACCTGGCTTATATATTTTATCAATTAATGCACAAAGACACGGCCCAAGCTCCGACAAACTACAACAGATTCCTGTTGAAAGGAAAACATTTCGGGAAAGACGTTTTACGCTTGATTCAGCAACAGCTGCTGGAAGATCAAAGAAGCAGAACTTCAAAACTTCGGGCCAAAGGAAATGTTATTCTGTCCAAACTTTGATCGCACTTTTCGAAATCAAGGCTCCACGTGGAAATTTCTAGAGATAGATCGTAATTAAAGTAAGTTTCAAACGATAACAATCGTTTTGTTTAACAAGATCTAGTGTTAAGAAGAAACTATGATAAAGAATGACTTTCTAGAAATTTCATATTGAAAAATATTTTATATAGACTCTTACAAGTTATCAACTTTAAACTGAAGGTAAAATCTATATAATTTCGGTGGCTTAAACAAAATCCAATTATCAGACGTACTTTTGCGAGTGACTGTGACTAAAACTAAATGCGTAGATTAAGAGTATCGTACTCGATCATAATCGGAGTTATGATCTCGATAGCGTTACCCGTGAAATATTCGATACGAGCATTGAAAACATTGAAGACACGGTTGCGGATAGAAAGATTTACTGAAATAAATCATGTAGATTCTGATCCCACGAGATTTATTACACCGAAATAAAATAATATTATCTATTCCATTAATCACGAATCCAGTTACACATTTCACTGGCGTGCGTATGCGTTTCAAAGAATTTTCTCGTGGCATATAAACAGTGTGTTCTTTTGGTTAAGCATAAATTATTTGTCTATATGTAAAATCTTGTTTGTACCGGCTCAAATGAACCGATACGAAACAGATATAAGTAAATCGTAGCGGGAAAGTTGTGTCGATACGGTGTACCGATAACGTGACGTAAGATTTATCGACTGATCATGATCTAAATTGCGTTACGGGGTTAAATAAACACTCCATTGCTACGTTATCTTGCCAACAACGTATAACTTTATGCTGGCGACCACACAGTACGAACTGATTATTCTTCCTGTATTGTGATATCCCATGCGACCCTGGCCGGGCACAGTCAGGCATAGCATTTAAAATATTACCGCGGAATTCTAAATTACTATCGACTATAAAGTCAGTCGAAATTTGCTATCGACGTGCCGGTTATTTATTCGACGCATTATATCACTTAATGTTTCGCTATTATTCATTCCCCCGATTAAACCCAGCAGAAACGCTCATTATGCGTTATTGCGTACAAACGACTATACATTCGACAACTATAACCACTGATTTATGTTCGCGGTTTCTCTAAGAATCGAGCAAATTTTTACTTTGTCCTCTCATCTGAAATAAATAAATCAGTCTACAAAAATGAAATTACATTTTTTATAATTAGTGGGTTCATTTAATTTATATTAATTCTGTTGCAGAGATACGGTATTCGATGTTTCAGTATTTCATTTCTTTTTCCGTGCATTGAACATTCGCCAATCACCACACATTTCCTTCATATTAGGGTAACTGCACCAGTGAATAAACGGGCACCAGTAAATGAACGCTTTTGTATTTTTGTATTTTTTGCTTTTCCATCATTGTTCAATTACTAGAATTTAGTGTTCATTGACTGGTAGTTTTATATTTTTTATTTAACGTTTAATAAAGACAAATAATAATAATTTCATTTTATTTCTGTTCATTTATTTTTGACAAATAAAGTATAGGGAGCCATTTGGCATATATGAGATTCCCTTAATTCACATATTTTTTTTTAAATAAAATATCTTCCTGAACAATTTCTTAAACGTTCATTCACTGGTGCAGTTACCCTACCACCATTATTATAAAATGTTTAAAAATCGTGATAATCGTTATAAGCGTGTTATATCACGCTTATAAAATGGGTTTTTTGAGAAAATATGTTGAATTCTGAAAACAGTTTATACCCCCCTAAAACACCTGAAATATTTAAAACGATTTGTGCCGGACATGTTAAAAAATATTCGGTTTTCCCGACACAAGCAAATAAATAGACCGAACCGCTTGAAACAGCGAAAACGGTAAAAAGAACGCAAAGGTGTGTACTTTTTGACAAAAAAAAAAACCAAGCAAATAATCCCAGATATTTTTCCGTATTTCGGTAATTAAGTTGCCTTTCACCGGGCAAACAATTAATTTTCCCGTGTTCCCGTGGAACCGGTGAGAATGTTTTCAAGCGGTCAGAAACATTCGGTTCTTTGCTCCGCGGCGGTGGCCAATATTAATATATTGTTCGGCGTTGTAGAATTAAATTGTTTGCGATTTACTCGGCGCAGTTTCAATTAATGGAATATTTACCGCGACGATGACATCCCCGGCTGCGTAGAAGGTAAATACGATTTTGCCGTTTCGACCACCGGTAACTGAATGGGACCGCGTATAGGCGCATAAACCGCGAAAAACACGATCGCACAGCCGCGTTGGCTCAAATAAAAATTAGCTGCCACTGTCAGGAGAAGAGCTACACGCGATTATTGGAGACCCAACGAGTCTGCATCTATTTAGCCACCGTGTGTTAAGGATGTTCTGGAGATATATACAGGGTGTCCCAAAATGACTGCGCAAGCGGGAAATGGGAGGTTCCTTGTGTCATTTGAAGCGACATTTTCCTTAACAAAAATGGCGTCCGCGGCTTTGTTTAGGAATTATTAACGAAAAACACGGACCAATCAGAACGCGACCTAGACGCTCGCTGGCACGTTCAACCAACCGCCTGCCGGCTCGCCGCGCTGATCAAAATAATCCTGACTATTATTTTCGAATTGTTATCTAATTACATATCATATACAATTATTTGTATAAAATTAGTTCCAATCAAAGTTAAATGTTAAAAATTATGTACCTCTAATTGGTATATACACAAAAGTGGATTAAAAGACATTTCGTGTTTTCAAATTTACCGCCTTATATCGATCGATATAACCTAGATCGTTTCAAATACGTTCAGTGCATTGACAGCTAGCACTGAGGAAACACGTAACACACGTGTATCATAATGTCCATATTAAATTAAAATATTGAATCACACCAGAAGCAAGTAAGTAGGTTTTATGAATATTATTTACAAACAATAATTATATTTTGAAAATTGTATAACATATTCATTCTTACAGACGCAATACAAAATAAATCTTGAAAGGGATTCAAATCAGAATCGAAACGTCGATGATTTTTTGCTAAGTTGCAAAATTGCTTTTGAAAGTTCTTATTATTAAATGATCGAACCGTAGCGCCGATAGCATCATACATTTATTATTAACAATAATACGATCGAGAAAAACAGACATATATACTCATGAATGCCTTTCATTGGCAATATATTGATGGATTTCGAATTTCTTGTACTTTTGCCTCCCATTGTACCTCCAGAACATCCTTAATTGTGGTCCTATCTCTTGCTAGCAGTAAGCAATAAGTTACACTCGTTTCTTATGGGAAATTTCACGAGGATTACGCCGCGCCACCGTTTAAAAGGGGGTTTTCTCTATATCGATAACCGGCAAAGAGATTCGGTATAAATAGGCGCGCGCGCTATTTGTACATAATTTGTTTCTGCCGGTTGAAGGATACGCACTAACGAATGAGTAATTAGAAGAGTCCCGGCGAAAGCGAGACTCTTAACACTCGGAAGAAGCGAAACTAAATCGTTAGTACGAATTAATGAAGCAAGTGATGGGCTGTATAACGATGTGTTCTCTCCGCTTTAAAACGAGAGAAAAAAGAAACGACTGATATCCGGCGACGGAGCCACCGACGATACTCGTAATTACTCATTCGCATCGCGATCCTGATAACGTGTTAGGGTACTGTCAAATAATTACACGAATCCTGAAACGCGTGAATATTTTCAGGAATTAAAGGCCTCGCTGTTTTAACCCTCGAACGCACCATATATTTTATATCCACTTTAATATTTATTTTTAGATCCCTTTCATAATTTCAGGTGAAACGATCTTCATGAAAAATTAAATTTTTTTCACCCGAACGTAACAAATTGGAGTACAATCGAAAATTATTTTGTATTTTATTATGCTGAAATTCTTTTAATGTGTTTACTATTTTCAATTACACCTACTCATTTTTGTCATAAATGTCTAGTTATTAAGGGGTTACACCACCCTGGCGCTCGGAAAAATAGGTATAAAAATAAACATTTTTTTTGACGTTGCCATTAAGTATATAAAATGATCTTTATTTTACACATATATATAGTAGTTTTATGAACAATTTTCAATATTAACGATTAAAAAAAAATAAAAAATGGCGGAGATAGAAGCCGATAAGTAGGAACCTCTTTTGAAAATCCTTGCTGATGGTGTACGTGATTTCTCTGTTAGGCATCGTCTAAAAAATAATAAATAAATTTTTTCTTATTTATAAGAGTAATAGCTACAATGTGACGTAGGATTTTTGTGCTTGGGTGCCATGTTCGAAAGTTATCAATTTATTAAACGCAAAATTTCGATGAAAATTCCAGTTTTTTGTTTCAAACAGCTGTCATTTCTACAAAAAAATTTTTTTAAATTTTTCCCTAAGTCACATTGTAGCTATTACCCTTATAAATAAGAAAAAATTTATTTATTATTTTTTAGACGATACCCAACAGAGAAATCATGTACACCATCAGCAAGGATTTTCAAAAGAGGTTCCTACTTATCGGCTTCTATCTCCGCCATTTTTTATTTTTTTTTAATCATTAATATTGCAAATTTTTCACAAAACTACTATATACATGTGTAAAATAAAGATCATTTTATATACTTAATGGCAACGTCAAAAAAAAAGTTTATTTTTATACCTATTTTTCCGAGCGCCAGGGTGGTGTAACCCCTTAATTTCCTTTGAATCGAAATAAAATTCTACTTTGTTGCTATCGATATTGTAGCCATTGGAGAAAGGTACAATAGACATAAATTGTCTACTGCTAGGAAATATTATGAACGACGCAGAACTTTTAATCAGAATACCGGTAAAATGAATCGCAGTTCAAGGGTTTAATTTGCATTTTCGTGACCTCGGTGTCACGTGCATTCGATCTACATAAAAAAACAATTTTGTCACCGATTCAATACCATTCCTTATCAGTGTCAATCCTTATCGTCCCCGTGTGGTACACGACCGATCCCCCAAACATATTAACAGTCCAACCAGCATGACGGCCGGCGTCGATCGTGGAAATTTGCATTCGCCGCGGATAAAAAAAAAAGAAAAAAAAGAAAAAGAAGGTGGAAAAACGCATACGTTGGGGTGAAAAAAAAGGAGACAGTGTCCCCGCCCGGTGAAAGTGGGACAGGGGAATAAGTTTCGCCGGTATCGCGCTGAGTTTCCAATCGTCCGGAACTCCCCGGGCAAGGAATTTAAAACGTAATCGCTACAGCGGGACGAACAATAATTCACGGGGAAAGTGGCCATCTAAAAAAGCAAAGTAATCTCCGCAGCTTGTCCGTGGCCGCGTCCGTAAATCTCCGCACACGAGTCCGCGTTCTGCATAGCGGGTCACGGAAAGTCAAGCACGAGCGGAATCAACGGCGAAGAAGTAAAAACCGGCGCTGTTCCTCTAATAACCTGGCGCGGGGCTCGTATTCAACAACGATGGCCTGGGAACGAGAGAGAGAGAGAGAGAGAGAGAGAGAGAGAGAGAGAGAGAGAGAGAGAGAGAGAGAGAGAGAGAGAGAGAGAGAGAGAGAGAGAGAGAGAGAGAGAGAGAGAGCGAGAGACAGAAAGAGAGAGAGAGAGAGAGAGAGATAGAGGGAGGTACGCGTGTGTTCGTTTCGGTCCCCCTTTGCGAAATGGCCGACACGGAATGGCGAGCAAACGGGGTTTGCGACGCGTGTTGCAAATGAATCGTTAAAGTCCCGAACGGCTGGCAGTAGGATAGAGAAAGAGAGAGAAAGTGCGTTCGAACGCAACGCGACGCAACGGGAGGAAATCGATGCCCGAGTAAATGATTTCCCGTACAGCACAACCCGTCTCTCTCTCCCGGGGGGGGGGGGGGCTCCCTACCAGTAAACGTTCACGCCTTTCGTACGCGAACGTAAGGAACATAAATCTTTCGCCTAAGTCTCTCCCCCGCGGCTGGCCAGAGCTCGCGCCCGAGCACCGAGCAACCCCCCTCGAGTGCTCGGGATGATGCTCCCTACCCGGTACAGCTTCTCTGCACCTTTAATATTGCGCGCGTCAGTGCTGAAGTATTTACGGCCACCGGATCGTATAAGGACGCCCATCTAGGGCTCTTATGCTAGATTCTATCTTACGCCCCGCTCTCTTTCAATATGGATACAAGCCACGGTCCCGTGACGCGACCCGCATTATGCCGGCGCGACGCTAATTCGTTGGGGATCTGTGCTGCTGTTTAACGGCCGCGTGCTGGTAACAAACAATACACCGGCACGTAAAGCAATGAAAAATTTGCAATCACATCACCTCCTGGAAGATGGGCCCCCAGGTTTAGAATTACATGATTTCGACAGTTGTGCTGGAATTGTGCTAAGTTTGTGCTACGTTGTGCTCGAATATTTAAACTGCGATAATAAATAGAGAAAAACGATTTTCAGACCGGGACCCCACTTTTAGAATTATGTAATTTCGACAGTTGTGCTGGAATTGTGCTAAGTTTGTGCTACGTTGTGCTCGAATATTTAAACTGCGATAATAAATAGAGAAAAACGATTTTCAGACCGGGACCCCACTTTTAGAATTATGTAATTAGAACAATTGTGCTAAATTGTGCTAAGTTTGTGTTAAATTGTGCTCGAATATTAAAACTGTAATATCAAAATAATAAATAGAGGGAAAACGATTTTTAGAGCATCTCCCCAGTTTTACAAATTACGTAATTTCAACAGTTGTACTGAATTGTGCTGAGTTTGTGCTACATTGTGCTCGAATATTAAAACTGTAATATCAATATAATAAATAGAGAAAAACGATTTTCAGAGCAGCCCCCCACTTTTAGAATTACGTAATTTGAACAGTTGTGCTGAATTGTGCTAAATATGTGCTACATTGTGCTCGAATATTAAAACTGTAATATCAAAATAATAAATAGAGAAAAACGATTTTCAGAGCAACCTCCCACTTTTAGAATTACGTAATTTCAACAATTGTGCTGCATTGTGCTAAGTATGTGCTACATTGTTCTCGAATATTAAAACTGTAATATCAAAATAACAAATAGAGAAAAACGATTCTTAGAGAAGCTCCCCAATTTTAAAATTACGTACTTTCAACAGTTATACTGAATTGTGCTAAGTTTGTGCTACATTGTGCTCGAATATTAAAACTGTAATATCTAAATAATAAATAGAGCAAAACGATTCTTAGAGCAGCTCCTCAGTGTTACAATTATGTAATTTCAACAATTGTGCTGAATTGTGCTAAGTTTGTGCTACATTGTGCTCGAATATTGAAACTGTAATATCAACCATGCGATAATAAATAGAGAAAAACGATTTTCAGAGCCGCCCCCCACTTTTAGAATTACATAATGTAGGGAGCAATGACCGGGATAGACCGATCATATGGTAGACTGCGAAATCGAAAAACGAGAGCAACAAACTCGTAAGGCCGAGTTTGTTGACAAAACATAGTATAAACACGACGCGACGGACGGTGCGAATGCGAGCGAGGGACGCGTGAGAAAAAGAGTGAGAGAAAGGAACAACGAGGGAAAGAGAGAGCGAATGAAAGAAAACGTACATAAGAAGTGAGAACAACGCGAGAGCGTCCTTTTTTGGTAACAGCGATAATGAATCGAAGCGAACAGCAAGTTTTAAGCGACAGCGATATTAGGTGTTAATTGTACATCGGTGAATAAATATGTATATGTTTGTCTGTGCCGTTGATACGAGAATTCCTTGAACACCACACTCTGTTCCTGCAATAATTTCAACAGTCGTGCTGAATTGTGCTAAGTTTGTGCTATGTTGTGCTCGAATATTGAAACTGTAATATCAACCATGCGATAATAAATAGAGAAAAACGATTTTCACACCAGGCCTCCACTTTTAGAATTACATAATTTCAACAATTGTGCTGAATTGTGCTAAATATGTGCTACATTGTGCTCGAATATTAAAACTGTAATATCAAAATAGCAAATAGAGAAAAACGATTTTCAGAGCAGCCCCCCACTTTTAGAATTACGTAATTTCAACAGTTGTGCTCAATTGTGCTAAGTATGTGCTACATTGTGCTCGACTATTAAAACTGCAATATCAAAAATGCGATAATAAATAGAGAAAAACGATTTTCAGAGCAGCCACCCACTTTTTTACATTTATCTCTGTAGTGCTAAGTTGTGATTCAACAGGCTAGAAAGAGATGCTAGACGCGAAGTTTGTCAAAATTTCACTGGAAGCGTGAAAAATGGAATAATCGAACGAATCGAGAATTGCGTTATTCGTCTAAATCAGCTCGATCGACTGATGATTCGGAGAAAAAGCGTTTCTCGCGCGAAGAGGGAACAATGGTGTGCACGTCCAGAGGTTGTCTGGCCAGTTAGGGGCCAAGTTCGAAGAATACCATTGTCGTTTCCGTGGATACCGGTGGAAACGAGTTCGCCGCAGTGTGAAATTCCGCCGCGAAGGTCAGAATATCCGGCGCTGAAAGGGCACTTGAGAATGAGCGTGCAGAGAGGAAGCAATGCGGCCAGGCATAAATATTAATTGTTCGAAACATGTAAATACGTGCGGGGAGAACTGCGGCGCGACGGATTTAGGAGGATACTGCGACAGCACGTGCATCCCAAATGGACTATTATTCCATCAGCGACACAAACTGTTGGGTAACTCGGTGGAGCGGAGCGGCTCGTGGCTCTCCTTTGGTCCAGAGTTCCGATCCCGGAGAGAACGCGCGCGCGCGCACGCGAGAGTCAGAGAGAGAAAGCGAGAGAGAGAGAGAGAGAGAGAGAGAGAGAGAGAGAGATACAGAGTAAAACAGAGTGAAACAGAGGTAAAAGGAAGACAGAGCACACGTGTAGGTGACCAGAGATAGAGTGGATGGGTCAATCTTTGCGAGCAGTTGCCAGAAATAATCTCTTGCTTGACTCGGTGGGGCTGATTGCTTGATTTCGACAAACATCATTCGTTCAACCCGATCTCCTCTCCCCCAGTTCTATCGCCGTGTATTCGGTCTACGGGAATTAGGCTGTCGTCCAACCGACTGTCCTCCGCGGTCAGCATACCAAATGCAATTGGAATTTCCAGTTTCTTAATCCAATTAAGAACGGCCAGAGAGTACTTTGCCACCGGCCGGTTCGAAATGAATACAATTGGTAACGGGCGTCGGGAACCCCGGCTGATTTTCCTGCCGTTTATGCTAACCGTGTCGTCGTCTTAATTCTGCCTAACCTTTTTTTTTTTTTTTACTTCGAACGATAATAATTATCCTGTAGAATTTTATAATGCAAAGTGCCGACTGGCAACGATCAAACTCGTCGTGGAGAATTGAATCTAAAGTCGAAGGATGTTAATAATATATAATGATAATAATGATTTCGGCGCAAGGTTCGATCATTTTAAAACCAACAGCAAATGTGCAATTAATACATCAAATTTCTCGACGTTTCGATCATAATGTTGATCATTTTCTAAGAGACATATTTTGCGTCTGGAAAATAAATTTTAGTGTATATAAGTAAACATAATTAGAAAGAAACATTTGCGACACAGCCGTGTAAATCCAAACCGGAAAAAAGAAAATAAAATATAACACATACTTGCTGTGACAACAAATAACCACATTGTAGAAAAATGTTTGAGTTACAAGTTTTGGACTTTATTCCATGGTGGCAGATATGTAACTGAAGCAAATGCCAGCTGAACGTAAGAAGGAATATGTCCTAAAGGACGACCTATTCGGTGATTGGTTTGTCGATATCGATCGATGGTGATTCGAAAATATATTAGGCGGCAAATTTGAATAGCGTAACTGAACAAGTCTGTTATATACAAGATGTTAATAATTTCAGTAGTAGTGTAATCGTTTTTATTGGGACATTACTGCTGGGAAACATGCAATAAAAATGTCGCTGAAGAAACGCAAATAGTCGAACGATTCAAAATGATTTTCTACAGATATTCGCAACGATTTCTTTTAAATAATAATCTTTGGATTTCGTGCATCCGTGCAGTCAGTTATTTAAATGATTGAACTTCGTGTGCGTATACGTGTGTGTGTGGATTGAGAGTAACCTTTTTGGGAAAGCGACACATATTTTTGCCACGGAGTGTACTCGAAGAGAAAGGCAAATTGCCCTTACCGATTTCTCTGTTGGCGAGATGGAAGAGTAAGAATTTGAAGACGGAGAGGAGAGGAGAGACCTGTACAAAAGGCACAGAGAAGGGAAGGAACAACGGCTAATATGAAAGACAGGATCAAGGAGACGCGGCAGGATATGCTGCAGGCGTACTTCGCACACTGTCCTCCGATTAGATAGACACAAGTTTCGGAGCCAATGATTTTCTCCTTTGCCGTGTTCCTTAATATACATCCATTCCGCCGAACAGATTTGGCGTTTATTGCTACCTCTTTTTCCTTGTCCGCGTCCCGTGCGCCTCCATTTTGCAACACAACGTAAAATCATTCAGATCGGTAGAAATAATTTTTTTTAAATATTCGCTCGTGCTCCTTAAAAATATTTCTCGGATAATATGTAAAAGCTAACAAAAGTGAAAAATTACTTCTCTTAATCTACATTTTTAACTTTTTAAATGAGTTTAAAGAATAATTTTAGAGAGCAAGAAACACTTTTGTCATTTTTCTTATCTGAAATTTCAATTTTTTACATTTCAGAAAGTGAAGAATTGACATAGTATCTGTTTCATATTTTAATCGCTTCAGTAGATTAAGAATAACGTGAAATTGTACTAGCTTCCACCAGGATTTATATTTCACTGATTCGATATATTATACGCGGCACTAAAAAAGTACGGGATTCATAGTCCATATATATTTCTGGAAGATAAAATACATTCTGCTGATTCATAAGGAGGGTAGATAGTAAAATTGTCTCTTAAACTGAATTTTATCTTATGTCGGTTTAAATGAGTATTGCATTCGCGTTTCTGCTAGTCGTTGCGTGCATGAAAACAATACTTGTATATTTACGGTGTCTGAACAGGTGTCAGTTCGTGTCTTCTCCCAGTGAAAAAGAACGACAATAAACTTCACAGGTGAAAGCACGGATTTCTAAAAATACTAATCTAAGAAACTAGTTTATAGTTATCATTTTAAACAACAAGAAACATCAAATTACCTTATCTTCATCCACCGGAAAGATGAAAAGTTAATAAAAGATAGTTCACAGTAAAATGTAAAAGAAGCAAAAACATCATTAAAAAATTATGAAGAAAGTACTTGTGTGATATAGGATAACTGCACCAGTGAATAAACGGGCACCAGTAAATGAACGCTTTTGTATTTTTGTATTTTTTGCTTTTCCATCATTGTTCAATTACTAGAATGTAGTGTTCATTGACTGGTATTTTTTATATTTTTTATTTAACGTTTAATAAAGACAAATAATAATAATTTCATTTTATTTGTGTTCATTTATTTTTGACAAATGAAGTATAGGGAGCCATTTGGCATATATGAGATTCCTTTAATTCACATATTTTTTTTTAAAAATAAAATATCTTCCTGAACAATTTCTTAAATGTTCATTCACTGGTGCAGTTACCCTACTAATTAAATTTAGAATAAGAAGAAAATCATAACCTAAAATTAACGCAATTAAAATAGATATGGCTTGAACAGATATTTCCAAGTACAGCGGTAGAGAAATGAGTGTAAAAAATCGTGCAAAGGAATTTTCAACGCGCGTCGAAAATTCAGAAACGAATAACGGAATCTCTAATAACGCGTGATTCTTCAGCCGTGAAAACAGAGGATTCTAGGTTTTATGGATTCGCAACTTTATCGTCTACTTAGCGTCGTTTCCACGAGGGAATCTTAATGATTACGCATTGTCACGTAAAGGAGGGAAGGGGCAAAGGCGAGCTCTGCTCAAGACCAAAAGGGGTTTTTTTAATAAGCGACTGACACCCTTCTGCCGCGATCCGCTTACCAACCCTTTCTTTGCTGGATAGAGACAAATATTCAGTCAAGGGAAAAAATAACGTGACGGCGCTAGGGTTGTGCCGTCAAGACTCATCCATCCTCTGGACTGTGATAAATGCAGCTGGTTAGTAAAAAAAAAAGAAAAAAAAAGAGGAACGTATACTCTCTCCACTAGAGTTTAAGTGTAAGAAAAAATATGGAAGACAATTTATATTGCTGAATTGAACAATACCCTAATTCCAACGTCGCGTCATCTGCCTGCACCTACACAGTTTTGTTGCGAAATGACAAAGTAGGGTAGAGAACATTAATCAATTTATTATCACATATATGTTGTGTTCTGAGAAATATGCCCTGAAAATTTCCAAATTCATTTCACAATGCATGAATTATCAAGATATGTATGAATATGTGATTATATCTTTTGCAATAGCATTATAGGGTAACTGCACCAGTGAATGAACATTTAAGAAATTGTTCAGGAAGATATTTTATTTTTTAAAAAATATGTGAATTAAAGGAATCTCATATATGCCAAATGGCTCCCTATACTTCATTTGTAAAAAATAAATGAACACAAATAAAATGAAATTATTATTATTTGTCTTTATTAAACGTTAAATAAAAAATATAAAAAATACCAGTCAATGAACACTACATTCTAGTAATTGAAGAATGATGGAAAAGCAAAAAATACAAAAATACAAAAGCGTTCATTTACTGGTTCCCGTTTATTCACTGGTGCAGTTACCCTACTTAGGTTAAGTAGAAACAGCCAACATTAGTCAGACGGTACAACAAAATCGAGAATATATATTGAATATTTGTTAGACTAAGTATGTTTACTTTCTTATCTGTTCAAAATGAATAACCTGGGTTCTGTGTCACGAAAAATTTTGCAAAAGCACCTCGCAACAAGTCTAATTTGATAGTTTCCGTGGAATAAATGAATGTCAGCTCGAAATACAAACGCGGTTACAACTTCGCTGCGACGAAGCTCGAAACAATATTGCAGGCGAAATTTGAGATTCATTTGAATTCTAAGACTGTGCTCATAATAATTCTCAGGTAATAATGATTAGTCAAATTGACCGCAACGAGGCTGGAATCGAGGGTGAAAAAGGAGAATCGGGATGCAAAGAAGTAAGAGTAGCTTCAACAAGTTCTCGAGATTAAGATTATGCGGAGAATTATTCGGAGTAATTAAAATGCAGATGCGACGCACAAATCATCAAGATTTTTCGGTGCGTTAAGCGAGGGGTGGTCCGCTTCCTCTCTCCGTTCATTAGTCCCCTCTTTGTGGAAAAAAATGTCGCGTTCCTGGAAGTTTAAATGATTCGCTGAAATCACTCGAATATTACGCGCTGCGTTAAAAATGTGTACACGCATATCCGTTCAACTATAAAAATCTAAGTTCGTGTAAAAATGACTACCATCTGTCTCGAAGAAGCAAATATTTAAAAATATTCAAAATTGATGAACAACGTTACATTTACTGCAATACATAATAATACAATTATGTAATTCTTAATATGCCTTCTCTAATAGAATAGTAAATATTAGAAAAAAATGATAGAGGAAAAAGTAGTACTGTTTTTTATACGCAACAAATTGACATATGCATTTTTGTTGTATTTAAATTATTTTGATAGAAACGAAGGTGACCTCCAATTTTTTAAATGAAATGCTATATATTTTTTATATCACATAAAAGCGCGTGTCTAGACGAATTCATCCATCTACCTTTCATTTCTGATCTTGCAGTACCTTGAAGGTCACTGTGCAGTATGCGGATGAATTCGTCTTGACACGCGCTTTCATACGACATAAAAAAATGTATAGCATTCCATTTAAAAAATTGGAGGTCACCTTCGTTTCTATCAAAATAATGTAAATACAACAAAAATGCATATGTCAATTTGTTGCGTATAAAAAAACAGTACTACTTTTCCTCTATCATTTTTTTTCTAATAGTTACTATTCACAAAAAAAATTATGGCTAGTAATAGAACACCCTGTGTATTAAATATAAAGAGACGAATGTAATGACTCTAAATGTAATTTTATGACTATTCGCAATGGAAAACAATTTTGACCTTTAAGCTAAAACTGTATCATTAATTTCTCTGCTTTTGGAACGTCGATCAATTTCTCAACAAAATAGCAGTTCTGAATACGCTCGAGTGTCAGAGGGATAAAGCGATCGAGGTATTTATGAAAAATTATTTTCGAAAAGATAACATTCACTGCACGAGCGGCTCCACAGAGGCAGGATAAAATGTTGGACCTTTATCGGTTCGAATCGGAATAAGAGCTCGAATCATTTATCCGCATGTATTAATAAAAATCGTAAAACGGGGCGCGCGCATTCATTCCGGCTTTGTAAACCAATTATGATTTCGAGTTTAATCCGCTCGGGGAGCGTGCGCATTTACTTTATTTAACGGCGCGAGCGAATCGCGCGTTTTAAATATGAACGGGCGCGCATGATGCATCGCGTGCAAACCAAAAAGTCAGAGTTTTCTATGTAGTCTCGGCGAATGCTATTAACGGGTTAATAAAATTACCCTAAATGGGGATCAAAAAATAGAAGCATTTGAACTTTGTCCGAGTGGGACGATCGGCGTTCATCGATTCCGCGTACAAAGGCGGAATAAAATGCTTCGATAAAAAAAAAAACACACACACACACACACAACAATCGTGTGTCAATTTCCCACTGGCGAATCATTAAATTCTATGACCAACGCCGACGAGAGTCTCGTTTATTGGATTTATTCAATAATCGGCCGGGTTTTTTTATGGAATTCGCGATCGAGCAACGTCAATGACGAACGAATTTCCATTTAAAAAAGTGAAAAAAAAAATGGAAATTCTTCCGAGCATTGTCGTGTTTAACCGTTGTCGTATTAAAAATCATTCGATGGTATCTAATGAAAGAATAGGCGATCGAAACCTACGAATAAAAACGGACAATTGGAACTCGCTTGGAAGAAGATATTCGAATCAGGATTAATCGGGGCGGGTTTATCGCTCGAACCGGCTTTTTAAATGATATAATAAAATGGATGGCATTAGAAGGCAGCGGGGGCAAACGCGGGGGGCTGAAAATATCACCGGCGCACCAGTTCCGGTCTACGAGTTCCGATCCAACGAATTGATAGTTAATTACCGGAAAACGGGGCTGACTCGGATAACAGATAGGACAGGCCGTCGGTGTAATTCACGAGCCACGGATTTTCCTATTCCTTTTATAAGAGACGGAGGTGAGACACCGAACGGCGGACATTCCTGAATCTTTAACTCGCCGGAACTGAATATTTCACCCACTTCTCGAGCACAGCCCAAGAAAGCAACTACTACACTCGTGTTCATTTTAAATGACCTGTCGATTCGTACCTGACAGGGTTCTAATTAGTGTCTGCCAATCAATAATTGATGAACCCGGTTCAGATTGCCATGACCATCTCTCTCTCTACACATACCTGAATAATTCACCGTGCATAGATGTAGCAGAATAGAAACCGAGAATTTCGGGACCCCGAATGAAAATTTATAGTCACTTAATTAATGAGGCGTGTCTGTAAATCTGGGCTTGCCGAACAAATCGATTTCTCCGAGCTGTTTCTATCCAGATTTGCTAAATCCTGTACTCTCGAAGCGGTTTTCAAAAATGGGATTAAGAACGTGATTCCTAGAGAGACAACAAATTCATTGTTCTTTACTTCAAAGTTCGGAAGACGAGTAATCGTTAACACTAGATTGCCCAAGGAAGTCATTTTGACTGCTTTTTAATTTCAATTAGAAAAACAACTTTGTGACTTTTTGTATAACATATAAATGCGTTTATTAATAATTGTAGTTACCTTCCCCCTCCTTCATTTCCGGTATATATATATATGTGCGTTATACCTATATTGCCCAAAAGCAGTCAGTCTTTCCAGTGTTAAAAAAATTAGAGAATTCTGGCAAATGCTGTTTCACAGGATTATTTTGTTGCATTTTGTCTGGTATGCTTGATCAGGATATGAAAATGTAATTGTAATTGGGATTATGATCTGGGAGTTAAAGGAAAGATTTTGAGAATTTGATGAAACTGTTCCAGTAATATTGATTCCTCGGTATCCGCAAGCTTCTTACTCGACTCCATTCTTTCTCCTTCATCATTCATTATCACAGTTCATTCAATCTGCAGAAACTGTAATTAATTTTCTTTTAACTCTCAAGATTAATGGATCGACGTGATACTCTTCATTGAACCAAAAGCTTCGTGGCGATTACTGGCCAGTTTAGAAGTGCTCTAACTAGTTGGCACACTATCAAATGAAAAACAGTTAAAGATCAAAAATACGCGCATGCGCTTATTCCGCGTGATTTATTTCGATAAAGAAAAATTAACTTTCGCGGAATTGAAATCAGCAGTATTACAGATAAAAGGTTTCGTATTTGTACGAAAGTTTCAACAAGAATTCACGATAGTTCGCTTCGCTTGATATTAAAGGTGTACCAGGAGTTTTCCTTTTTCTTTATCAAGGTTAGCTTAAATGTCCATCATATTTCAGATGCACGAGAATAATACTATTGTCACTGCTGCCAGCTGTTGCTAAATGGCGCCATAAAGTAACTTTATTCCAGCTGTCGCATTCGCATTATCTGCTAAATGTCCTACGGTTCACTTTGCACTGAATTTAGATGTGAGAATAAGCACTTAATCTTTTAACCAGTATGAGCTATGCTCAAAAGAAATTGTTTTCTTTCTCCTGCGGCGCTTCTCGGCACTCGACCGCAATTTATACTTCGCGAAGAAGAATAATATATTCATGGATTGTAGAATGCATCAAAGAAGTTCCTACTGCCCGGGAAGATTGCGTTTGAAATATGTTTTTCATCAATAATCCCTGTTCTTTTACTAACATATTCGTTTGCAGTACCTTAAATTAACGATACAAGATCATCATCACTAAATATACACATTTCAATCTACATATTAAAAATCTACACTTTTGTTAATATCAATCAGTAATTTTTGTTTAATTCGTTGTTTTTTTTTTAATGTATATATCGCCTTATTATTTTCATTGAATCTGATTAAGATCGAATGAATTGGGTTCGAAAAAATTCAATTTTCGATCCGCTGACGTCACACTTAACAATTCGCTTCTTTTACGGTTTCCGGAAGGAATAAAAAGTTTTATCTTTGCTTAATTAATTTTTTTAAATGTATATATCACCTTATTATTTTCATTGAATCTGATTAAGATTGAATGAATTGGGTTCGAAAAAATTCAATTTTCGATCCACTGACGTCACACTTAACAATTCCCTTCTTTTACGGTGTCCGGAAGGAATAAAAAAGTTTTATATGAGTCGACGTCTGAAAAGAAGTTTAAATGAATGTACTACAACAGCATGAAGTACGGATTCGATAAATTACAGCGAAGGCCAACACAGATTCGCTGAAGAGCGCAATTTGTAATTACATCTCTAATCTTAAGCGCAACTGTTGGGGTTGTTCACCATAAATTGTAGGAGGTCTCTTGTAATTACATACGGATAACTTCCCCGAATGTACGACAATTACACAGAATAGTAGTTAGCTATGATTTTCTATCTTCCCCTGCCTTCGACTATTTATGTCCATGTATTATTATTAGACTGTGAATATCTGCAAATAGACATTTCGACCGGAAAATTTACAAAAGCATTAGATATTTTAATTACTTTATTAGAAGTTCCAGCAAACTCTAAATATACTACTGATAAAGCTGATAATACTGACCAAGCGAAAATATTATTTCAGATCCATATATCGTATATATTTCAAAAAATTTTAAATATGCATATAATATTTATCATTAACATATTTTTGTCAGCTGTTAATTTTGTACCTCAGAAGCAAATCTGTAACGAAGAAAATTTTTCTATTCGTGCTTAATGTGATGCTTCGATTTCAGTATATTGTATAATGATAACAGTTTATTATTAGTAATAGACAGCAAATAGACATTTCGACCGGAAAATTTACAAAAGCATCAGATATTTTAATTACTTTATTAGAAGTTCCAGTAAACTTTAAATGTACTACTGATGAAGCTGATAATACTGACCAAGCGAAAATATTATTTCAGATATATCATATATATTTCCAAAAATTTTAAATATAGTATATAATATTTATCATTAACATATATTTGTAAGCTGTTAATTTTGTACCTCAGAAGCAAATCTATAATGAAGACAATTTTTCTATTCGTGCTTAATATGATGCTTCGATTTCGGTAGATTGTATAATGATAACAGTTTATTATTAGTAATGGATCATGATTAGAACAGTATTTCTCCCATTTATACGATAACGCTCCCAACTTGAGTCATATAATTATCTCTCTATTAAATCAGCTTACTGATTCCATTTGACATTGATTGATAAGCGTATCCGTCAGCCTAGTGTCGAATTCAATTCTAGTTTACGCCGCAATAGATATTAACTAGTCCATATGTCGATGGCAATTAGGACGGTCGAAGTATTTGAATAAGCATTCAACAATCGGATGCAAATCAGTATACTGTGTCTTTTGTATAATCGACTGTACTATACTGTAATGGAAACAATGCAGCTTTTGTCACAAGAATATTATTATTATTATTATTTACGGACCGAAGTCCTTTTATACAATTGTTTACAATAGAAGATATTCATAAAAAAAAAGAAAAAGAAAGTCTTAGCATAAAGTTACATAGTAATGGACATGCTGAACTTTTTCTTAAAAGATAGTAACGAACCATTAAAAAAGTCAATATCACGATATAAAATGTTAGATTTAGCTGTGATGCGATTTAAAGGATTTATTAATCCATATGTGGATTTGGATTGAAATGTTTGAAATCCTGTCCTAGTTCTCAATACGCGTTCGGGTACATAGAAATTGATTTGCCTCAGGTGAGAGGAACAATCAATATTGTTATTAATGAAATTAAAGATATGTTAATATTATTATTATCAAATATAATCAATATCAAATATAATCGAATATTATTATCAAAAATAAGTATAATAAAGAACTTTTCCATATTTTATAGATACAGAATTTGAAAGTTTCAATAAAATATTTTCTGCATAAAGTAATTCACAACGTTTACAGTTATTGAATCAGTTGTATTTCACTATGAGCCTACACGCATGTATCTGATTCCCAAAGCTTAGTCTTCGATAAGATTTGCGTACATTAGCTAACACGTAAGCCAGTGCCTATATGTATGATTGCGATATCGGTACATACATCTTCACAACTATATTATAACTATGATTTCAGCATTAGCGATAAATTTCACTGATATCAATTTTACCTTACTCTTAACCCTTATAGCACACGAGTGGCGACTCAGAGTCACCACAAAAATTGCTGTGCTATTATTGTGGCGACTCAGAGTCACCACAAAAATTGCTGTGCTATTATTCAAAATATTGTTTACATTATTAAATAAATTGGTATCTAATCAATTATTGAACATTTACGTATTGTATGAGGTGTTATATCAATTTTACGTTACTCTTAACCATAAGCACTCGAGTGGCGACTCAGAGTCAACACAAAAATTGCTGTGCTATTACTCAAAGTATTGTTTACATTATTAAATAAATTGGTATCTAATCAATTACTTAACATTTAAGTATCGTATGAGGTGTTATATCAATTTTATATCAATAAATTAAAAAAAATCATATGGAATGGAATTATTCTAGGTCGGAAGAAATGTTTAAGTTTCTAGTTAAAATATCTCCGAGTGCAAAGGGTTAATCTACTGGGACTAGCAACATATGGAGTAACGCGATATCAGATATGCATTTTATTTATCCCGTCCCCGTTGTTAAATAAACCGAGTTCGACCACATTCGAGTTTTAAATTAACCCTTTGCACTCGGAGCTATTTTAACTCGAAAATTAAACTTTTTTATCTTATGGATATGAAATTGATATAATACCTCGTGCAATACTTAAATGTTTAGTAATTGATTAGATAGCACCATATTTAATAATGTAAACAATATTGTGAATAATGGTAGAGCAAGTTTTAGTGGCGACTCTGGGTCGCCACTCGAGTGCTAAGGGTTAACATCGGCATTTCCACTGAAGATAGCTTATCAAGAATAAAATATCGGTAATTTTAAAAAATCGAATTGTTCGAGTGCCCTTCGGAGCCCACCGTGCAGCTGGACGAGTCTCTCGCGGTGTTCCATGCAGGTATAATAAAAATAAAGGATGTCGGGAAGACCTCAATAGCCGATCAGAAAGACACGGTTTCCCTTGCATTCTTTCAGAGCGAGGCCCGCGCGTCCCGTCTAAATGAAGTGTTGGAGAGCTCTGCCAACACGAATACGCTAGGGCAAGAGTAACACGCGCTTTGAATCTCGAAACTACAAAGGGCCGCCGCCGGGCTAATTTGTCTGAATGAGCGGACGATGGACTATGGGGGTACCACGGGGGTTGGACCTAATTCTGGATAAACACCCTTTCATTATTTCCGGACTTGAGCGAGTTTCTCCATCCGACACGCCGCCGCCCCTACCAGTGCTTTTGTCCTTTGTTCTCCAAGCGTAGTCTTGCGAGACCATGAGCCGGGGTTAGGCTGCATTTATCACGAAAAATCTTGTTCGGGGATTGTCTGTTCGCTCGGAGAGTGCTATCGGCTTCTTGAGCATCCTCTCTTCTTTCACTCTCTCTCTCTCTCTCTCTCTCTCTCTCTCTCTGTCTCTCTCCCTCGCTTCTAGCTTTCCGTCTCGTTCATTCTCTGGGTGCTTAATTGATTCGTCGCGGAACGGTTTTACGATCTCACCCCACCGGCGCGGGACCATTTCCACGCTGAATGGAAAAGGACCGATATCCGTGAATGTGATTATTATGAACAGAGTTATTGGAGGGACCTATTGGCAAGGGAGATGCTCCGAATCAGATGTTTCTCCGGAAAATTGAATTATTTAGCGGCCGACGAATGCCGTGGCGGACGGGGAATCTGTTGCTGGCTGCCCGAGCAAACACTTTTTCTTGGTTTCTCCGATTGCTGCTGGTGACTTCCTCATACAAATTCTATACCTTTAGGAAGCCCGAGGAAGTTGGCTTGTGGTGTTACTATTTATCTCATCATTTTTCCTTATGCAGCAGAACAATGTGTTATTCTTGCCACAATTTTGTATCAAGCGGTATATTTTTGTTTGAAAGGAGTGGAATATTGGCATCATCCCCTCCACGTTTATACCATTAACATGGATATGTTTTAGGGCTTGGGGTCATTGCAAAATTTGCGTGATGACACCAAAAGTGTGACGCTAAAACCCCCCCAAAACATATATCCATGATTCAATGTATTTCCATGAAGTGGAGAAATTTGGTTTCTTCGGGACACCCCGTATACACATGGAACTAAATAGAAACTTCAAAGTTGTTTTTTAAGAGAACGGTTGACTTCAGACCTGCAGTTCCTTTGATACTATAGTTCTTCGCAGTGAGTACTGTAGGATGAAATAAAAAACAACTTTGACCTTGAAAAAAGGGTCAAGGTCAACGTGTGCGGTCCATGTTTTTCAACAGATCTCCACCTATCCAAAGGTGCAGAATCACGCTACAGTGTTCGCCACATATAATTTTGAAACACACTGTACATTTAACGAGGAAAATGAGCGGACGAAGATCCGCAGTGTGCTGATCGCAGTGGAGGAAAGTTGTCCGTGAAACAACTGGGTAAACGGTGGCGTAAACCCAGTAGAGGAGGAAGGAGTATCGTAAAATCTAAGAAGAAATTTGAGGAAGACGTGGAAGAAATTAAGGTAAAATCGTAGATTGTAGCGAGGAGGCGGCGGCCCAAGAGGGAAGGAGAGTTCGATTGGGCGACCGTAAAGGCATGTCGAAACAAGCGGGCGTAAAAAACGGAATGCAATTGGCGTTGGCTTAAAGTAAGTCCTCCTATAGGCCAAACTCTCTCTCTCTCTCTCTCTCTCTCTCTCTCTCTCTCTCTCTCTCTTTCGAAGCTTGCAGCGGCGTTCGAGGGGTGGCGGCGGCGGCGGCTGCAACCCCCTTTGCGGCGCACCCTCCGTAATCGATCAATTGAGAATCGTTCGAACGACAATCGATTTCGAATCAATTGGAGGCACAGTGTAAAACTAACTGGATACGTATTTCTCCGGTCGCCACCCCGGCCCACAGTCGACTTCCTCTCCGGCAATTCCTCCATTTCTCTGGCGTCCCACCACTTTCCTGCTCCTTCTGCCTTCCAACCATGAAACGAAACTCAAGCCACCCCCTCGCTACCCCCTCGCTACCCCCTCACTACCCCCTCTCCTCTCCCCAAAACCCCCTTGGACCACGTTTTGCCCAGCTCTGTACCGTGTTCCTCGTCGCTCGCACACCTTACCCGTATCCCCGCGTCATTTCTCTTTGTCTGTCCCGCCGTGCGACCGACCTAACCCCGACCATAGTTGACTCTTTGTTTTTCATCACGGCCGAACACGATTTTAGTTACAGCGCGTTCGACGATTCTCTTTTATTTAATCTCCATTAGCGATCGATGCGGATCCAACCGGCGATTGTAGGCGCATACTAAGCTGTATATGCGTCCTAACACTTTACTTAGCAAATTTCCTGATAGGCTTTTTAACTATTCGGTGCACGGATTCGGTCTGCGAGACCAATTGAATCTGTACTGGTTTCAACTTTCTTGAAATTATCTCGGAATTCCTAGATGAAACCTCGTTTTCGTGGAATCTTGAAATTATATAAATTTCAATATTATAGTTTATAGAATTGGGAGTGTAATGTGAATGATCGTGACTTGTGTAAACAGCTTCGGTAGAGAATTGGTGAATAATTTTATTAAAACGATAAATATTGTTGAGCTAAGTAGTTTATTTAACCTGGTGAGTGAAACATGTATCCGCGAGCAATGTACTCAAGAAATGTTGAACAGTGCAATCACGTTCCCTTTTCTAGAGAACTAGGGTCATGTTTGCACTCATGTTCGACACGGAAAAGGAAGTCGTGCTGCGGGACACTCGACTGGTTCGAGTTAAACACAAATACCCGTTGAATACCTTCACAGAAATTGTAGTTCGACACCGCAAGTTTAAATCCAAATAAGCGGCAAATTCTAATTTACATTACCGTTCAAATGTTTAGTGACAAGCTTACAAGTACAACTAATGATATTATTTCCATACTGTAAGCTTCGCGAAGTTAAAATTCAAATAATCAAACGCGCAGCTATAACTTCAGTCGAAATCAATTTTTAATCGTCTAGTACGCAGGGCAAGGGTATTTAAATTTTGTTTACATTTGGCTTAAAACTTCAGAGCTTTCCGTACGTCAGGGCAACTTCTTCCCCTCTGTCGCTTCTCGACTCCCACTACCAGTGTACCGGTTCCCCCACTACCAGTGTATAGGTTCCCCCACTACCAGTGTACCGGTTCCCCCACCACCAGTGTACCGGTTCCCCCACTTATCGTGCTTTGTCTTGCGTGACTGCGAGGATACGGTCTCCTATACAGGGCGTCCCAAAACTACTGCGTTAAATTGAAATGGGAGGTTCCTTGGGTCATTTGAAGCGACATTTTCCTTAACAAAAATGGCGCCCGTGGCTTTGTTTAGGAGTTATTAACGAAAAACACGGACCAATCAGAGCACGACCTAGACGCTCGCTGACACATTCAACCAACCGCCTGCCGGCTCGCCGCGCTGAACGTGCCAGCGAGCGTCTAGGTCGCGCTCTGATTGGTCGGTGTTTTTCGTTAATAACTCCTAAACAAAGCCGCGGGCACCATTTTTGTTAAGGAAAATGTCGCTTCAAATGACCCAAGGAACCTCCCATTTTAATTTAACGCAGTAGTTTAGGGACATCCTGTATACACCCCTAATCTCCCCAACCTTCTCCACAAGAGTTGGTGGGGAGGACCCAGCTCCTCATAAAACAAGAATTCATTCCAAAATAAGTTGCAGAAAATTTTAAAAAATTCAATTCATTGGTCTCACGATCCATGCACTGAAGGATTAATGAAAAAGTAATTCTAAATCTTCAAAATAATAGTGTTAAACTATTTAGACTACTGTACGTGAAAATCGTTTAAATACTTAATCGTCTAATTATTTGAAACGATGGAGTCTCCGAACGAATAAACTAGTTTCAGTAAAAATGTTTCAGTGTTTCAAATACTATTTTTAATTGTTCCTCTTTAATTGAGAAAAAGGAGAGCAGAACCAGCTATCACATCAGAAAAAGTGACCGTTATCGGAAACAAACGACGACCAAAGACACGTAATCTCTCTAGCCCATAAAATTCTACAGACGATACTTCGTTGCTTTTTTTCCTCGCTTACTCCATTCTCAGGTTTCTCTTTCTCGCCATCGGGCTTTCCGTCCACCGGTTTTCTCAGTTTGTATTTCGATTTATCCTCTCCCTCTCTCCTTCCCTCTCAGGACACTTGTATTCTATTTATTTCCTTTCTCGATCCCTTTCCCTCTTCCGTGTGATCCAATGATTTTCTTCTCGCTCTCGCAAGGTTGATACTGCAGAATTTGTTCGCCGAGCCGCGAAGCACCTGATAATTTAAATCGAACGAATTCTGGAGCTTGTAATTTATTTATTTCGGCCAAGAAAATTGCTACACCTTTTAATCTTGCTCTTGCATTTCTTGGTGTACCGTTCCGATCCGTATTCTTTGAGAAGATTTAAGATTTATATGCTCGATGCGTCCTTATTCTGCTATAGCATAAAATATTTGAAATCCAGAGAACGTGGAGTTACAAATATAAATTATATAAATTTATTTAATGTCTATGATTATATTCGTCTCGAGTAATCTAATAATTCTCTTTTAAATGAACATTGTTAAGCCCCTTCTAAACATAGCACAGCTATTAATGGACTTTCTATTTTAATTTCTCATTAAACTGAAATATTTCGGTGTTTATACGAAAATGTATTGTTGATATAACCAGTGGCGCACCCAGGGGGAGCCAGGGGGCCAAGCCCCCCTCCCCCCCCCCCCAAGAAAAAGGAAACGAAACACTGGAAAATTAGCTAAACCGTAGAATAGTTACTTCTAAAACTAAACATTTTGAACAACTTTTCTCTATACAAATAAGGCATACACTCACTTAGGTTCCGACGTATTTGCAAAAACTGCCGATACTAGAACACTCAATTCTGCCTATTGTTGTGCATCTGTGGCTGTGTACGTGTCAGTATTGGTGTCCATGGTCTCCATGCATAAATGCCATTATGATGCGATTTCGAAATGTGATCAAACGATATATCCTAATATTTATAATTTATTAAAAATTATTTGCAACGCTTCCGGTAACGACGTGCGTCAGTGAAAGATCATTTTCTACATTAAGAATTTTGAAAGATTGACCGAATGGGTTGGCTTTGTTATACATGCACAGAGACATTCATGTAACTATAACCGAAGTAATTGAAGAGCTATGTAAAAAGAAAAGAAAACTCGATTTTATTCTATAAATAAATTTATGTTTAAAAAAAATCTAAAATTGGTCATTTTGTTCAACTCGTCCCCCTCTAAGATGAAATACTGGGTGCGCCAATGGATATAACAATGGAGATTGCTTCAAATGACGCGGGCGTATTTGTTACTTGTTACCCGTTTAAAAGTGACGAAAACTGCAGGTCTCGCTTCAGCAATTACCCCTTTCGTTCTTGAAGAGGGATAAGGCGGACGACAGACGAGAAAACGGGCAAAGAATTGGCAGAAGAAAGATGGAAAGGGAAACTTAATGAAACGCGTCTGACGAATAGACCAACTAATTGTATCTGAGAGGAATTAATAAAAACGTCTGATGGGCCGAACTGCTAGCAGCTCCGAGGGATGCCTCTCCATCATTTATTTCATTTTTCTCAAAGTGCCAGTAATTCTCTCTCTCTCTCTCTCTTTATTTCTTTCCCTTCCTCTCTCTATTTTATACACACACACACACACTGCTCGCTCTCCAACGCTGATATCCGTCTGTCATTCCGTTGCGTAAGTTAGCAGCCTCGGAAATAATCCCATGTGTCTTTTCTCAGACATCTCATTCTTTCCGACTGCCCATGCGCCAAACGCTAGAATGGATACGCTCCTGATGAAGATCATAATTAAGATACATATCCGGCGCCTCGGGATCGGAAACCAGCAATGCAACGCGAAAAATCGTGAAAATGTAACTCGAAACGTTCCCTACTCGACGGTAAATTGAAACAAATTAGCCGCGAGAATGCATTTGCAAAATACGAGAAAACTTTTGTGAAGAAGAAAAATGTACATGTTTCATAAAATGTTGATAAAAAAACCAAGTCGATTCGGTAGTTGAAACCATTGCCATCGTTATAAATGTTGTTTCAAGTGATAATTGAGTTCTACTGAAGCATGTGTGTAAGTAATTTGAAGAAGAAATTAACCATCGCGTCAGAAACATTTTGTAAAGACTTTTAATTTCCAACGTTTAATAAGTTAGATGAGATATTATAAAGGTTTCTAAACTTTCTAAACTCGTGTGTTGGCTCAAAGAACCGACATAGTGAAAGTTACTAAATTTTAATTATAGATGGCGATCTCGTAAAGTGTTTGGGTAATTTCGAACATTTTTGTAATTGTTAAATCTTACTAAATATATTAAAGCAAGCATTTTTACAATTTTTAAAATATTAATGAATCGCACAATATTTGGCATTAGTTGCAAGTTACTGAATCTACGTGTGTGGATGTTTCTTTCCAAATTGAAAATTTGGAAAAATAATGAAATTGTATTTTCCGAATGCATAAAATACTCACTGTTATTATGAGATACATGTATAATGAAGTATTTTATAAATTCAGTAAAATTTTTTATTTAAAAAATGATGCAATGTGCCAATGCATTTTTTAATCAGATATAATCAGATTGCGTAGTCGATCGGATAGAAAAGTGAACAACTGACAATCTATCGTCGGTGGTCGCCGGTACGAAAACGAATGCGTCACCGTGACGGAGTGGCCAACTAGCAAACCGGCACAATATTTCGAAGTCATTGCGTCGACCGCAATGGGTTCGTCTTCAGCGTTGCCACGGCAAATTTATAATTCCTCTGTCAACGGGGGCCGCGCCGCCGTGTAGTTTTCGCAGAGGCGGTGGGCTTTTTACACGGTTGAATTCGGTCACACTAAATTTCTGACCGAGCAGAGAGTCCAAGTTGCGGCGAGCGGGAGACCAAAAATAATGGCCGCCACGGCTAAAACCAAAAATAATCGGGCGCCGCCTGCTGTTCCCTCACTAAATCACCCTTCTCAACTGGTAGCCAGTGACCACTCTGCGTCTCTCCGCTCGCCCCTCGTGCTTACTTTTCACCCGGGCCAACCCCGTCACTTGCTTCCCATGCCACCATACCGGTATCTCATTATTCCCCTTAATTACCGGCAATTTGTAAATAATTCTAGCTGCCGAATCACTACAAATACACCCCCGCCAATTATTTACCAATACCAATGTTGTCAAAAAGATCAAATTCTACACTATACAGCTATTTTGTAGTAAAACTCAAACGTTTCGATTCGGATTTGAATCTGTTACGTCATAAGACCACGTTTTCTAATAGGAAACAATTCTATAGCAAACGTGGTCTTATGACGTAACAGATTCAAATCCGAAACGTTTGAGTTTTACTACAAAATAGCTATATAGTGTAGAATTTGATCGAACCGTGGCGCTGATAACATTATTCCAAGTTTATTCAAACATTTTACGATCAACAAGAATGTCTCATTTGTCAAAAAGATCATGCCGAAACTGCGGATCTTTATGCAAAATACGGTAAAAATAAGGTAACATCCATGCTAATCGACATTAATAGCATTTTCACGTCGAGAAACGAAAATCCATTATTTTTTCGAGAATGGTTCGTAAAATCATGTTGTCGAAATATTTTTACAGACCTGATTCAAATCATAGTGGACTTATAACAGGATATTTAGAAAACCTTCAACAATGTTTCCATTAAATTCTATTCCTATTCAACAAACAAGATGTATTACATGTACAAGAGCATTCCCTGAAAAAAATAAAATCCACAAAATTAAAAAAAGAAGTATTTCCGTCACACAATTTCGCAAACCTCGTTTCCCATTTCATTCAAGCTCCCCCAATCTCCCAAGAAAATCCAAAAGCTGTCGAACGCAACGTCGACGTTCCAACAAAAAGTGAAAAGGGACCGACGGACCACTCCAAGAAAAAAAAAAAAAAAAGAACAAAAATCTGGAAAACATGTATCAAGGGCGGAGAAGTTCGGCGATCTCTGATTTACTGTTATTCATCGCGAAGTTCCCGCGCGATAAATTTCCCGATTATTCCAGACCATAGCTTCGTCACGTAGGAGTTCCGTAAACGATGAACGGTAACAGTCGCTAAATAAAAATGCGCTATAATAACGACGGGCCGCGTGACGACGTAGAACGAGCCAGAAACGTCCGCAACGCTTTGGCAAATGCATCTGTCAGCGAGGGAAAGCGGCAGGGGAATGGCTTTCCTCCACCCCCCGCCTCTGGATAGCAGAGAGTCCCCCTATCCACCCCCATTCGCCCTCCCCCCTGCGTTGGAAATCCGTCCAGTTTCCCTCGCACCGTTTGCGAGAGAGTCGCCCTCTTTTACTCTTCCATCCCCTCGGTTTCGATCGTTTCGTCTCGCTTTCTCGCCGTCCTGCTCTCTCCGGCAATTACTATAAATCAGAATCGCAGTCAATATTTAATCCTCGTGGAATGGTGTTCGAACGTAGGGAAAGGGAATGGACGAGCGAAGGGGTACACACAGGGAACCGGCGCGAGAAAGAGAGAGGGTGGGAGAGAGAGAGAGAGTAGTGACCACGGGGGTATAGCGGAAACTGATGCAACAATGCCAGTAATGCGATAAAATATACTACGTGTCGAGCGATGGAGGGAGATCCGGCGAAATGGGCAAAATGTCCACTGTTCGTGCTGCTGACCGTCGTTCGTTCGTTCGTTCGTTCATTCGTTCGGCAGGCAGGCAGGCAGGCAGGCAGGCAGGCCCTGTTTCATTCGTTCGCGAATCTCGCAGTCATTCTGCGCATAGACGTCCGTCAGCCAAGAACGAAACCGTTAACAGAGTCGAACTTGCGTCGGGAGAACCGATCGACGTTTTATCTCGCTCGAGATCGAGACACCTATGCCGCCGGGGATAGTTATCTTTTCTATTTTGGTAAATTGTTTCCCGGATAATTGTAATGACCCGTACGTCCGTTAGGGAGATCGAGATCTAGAGATGGACTGACGGTGCCTGGGTTAGGTGAGGCGTTAAGGTTAGAGCGCTCGCTGGATTCGAGATTGAGGTACCATTTGTCGGAGGATCCTTATTTTTGTTTATTTGACTGAGTCTGTTAGTTGCTATCCGCTTACAATTCTAATAATTCGAACGTCTGTCAGGGAACAACGGAGTAGGCATCAGAGCTAGCCTGATTCGTTTTGGATTGTGATGGTTATTCTATATCGTCGACTAAATTCGCGATAGAGGTGCCAGGAGTCTGAGAATTTTTATTTGTACGAGTTGTTTCTGTTATTTGCTGTCCGATCACGCTGACTGAATTGTAATATTTTCAGATTAACACCAAGACAGCTTTACTCCTGATGTCATCTTTTATATGTCGTTGATCTTTTTCTCAGACGATTGCAGTAATTCGAAGTTAGGAAAGTACAAAATTATTCAAAGGGTTCATATTTCCCTTTCATTTTATTGAGACAATTTAATTATTTGTCACAGATCATCGTTTTACCGCATTCGCTAGATTCATGAATGTGCTTTTACCATTTACGTGTGGATCATGAATCTGCTTTTACCATTTACGTGTGGATCATGAATGTGCTTTTACCATTTACGTGTGGATCATGAATGTGCTTTTACCATTTACGTGTGGATCATGAATGTGCTTTTACCATTGACGTGTGGATCATGAATGTGCTTTTACCATTTACGTGTGGATCATGAATGTGCTTTTACCATTTACACCCTCTCTCACGCTGTCAGAAATATTTGGTAAAACTTTTAATTTTGACTTGTTGGTGTTACTTTATTTTAGTTCGTATTGGTCCCACAGTTTTGAATCACTGTGTAAGTATGGCTGCAATACTAAGGACTAGCACCGTGTGTTTGCAACCCAGCGGGTTCGGAGATGCTAGAAAAAGGTTCACACGGTTCATTTGCATTTTCCTTTCGCGTTTCCTTTATTTTTCAGCGATTAAGGGCACTTGTTCCTAGGAGAAGAGGAGCAGGAAAAACAGAATCGGCTTTCTTGTCGACGGTGGCACAACCAATTATGCATTTACTGTCGCCTTTCTTGTGTCCTTTCTCTCGGAGATGTGGAATACGTTTGTTCTAATTACGGAGAATTTTCTTTTTACGCAAAACAATCATTATTTCGTGACTGTCTTCGAAGGGATATCAACTTGGTATAACTTGGATAAAAAAAGCTTTTATATACACGTGATCGTAATTAATCATATTTTGTCGTTTGCAAAAGAATTTGTGTACAGAGCAGTCATGCAAATTGTACGATTTTCAAAAACTATTTTCAATATTGTCATAAATAAAAAAAAAAAGAAAAAGCACGGTTCGAAGCAATTACATAATCGGATCAAGTTGACAAGGACCTTCTTAATCTTTCTTCAGAACAAGTAGCAGCTAATATTTACAATAGGAGGCGAAGTGGTCGCGTGCCATTCGGCTATAAACGGTGGAATTGCAACAACTTGTGTTTTATTAGGGAGGCAAGTCCGGCATCGTACCAATCCCTATGTCATTATTGCGGCAATAGTGGTTCGTGACCTTATTACCGTCATTACTATTGCTATGGGAGCAGGATTGTACGGTTTTCTGTGATTCCAATCGACCGGTCATTACGCTGAAGGCATTTCAACAGCGTATCTCATTGTCAGTATGACCTGGTATATACATAAACCGTATTTATTCCTACCGTCTCATTTTTAATCAATTGTTTAACCAATTATAACCTATCGCACATTCGATGTACAATCGCCTCAAGCATCAACTAGCCAACGAATCAGCGTCTGTTTATAAAACTGAACAGAAAGTCATCATTCGCTCATTAAAAATTATAAAAAATCTCACGTTACAAATTTTGCCAATCCGATTAACAGATTCGAGACCTTATTACCGTCATTACTATTGCTGTGGGAGCAGGATTGTACGGTTTTCTGTGATTCCAATCGACCGGTCATTACGCTGAAGGCATTTCAACAGCGTATCTCATTGTCAGTATGACCTGGTATATACATAAATCGCATTTATTCCTACCGTCTCATTTTTAATCAATTGTTTAACCAATTATAACCTATCGCACATTCGATGTACAATCGCCTCAAGCATCAACTAGCCAACGAATTAACGTCTGTTTATAAAACTGAACAGAAAGTCATCATTATCATTCGCTCATTAAAAATCATAAAAAATTAAAAATTTTGCCAATCCGATTAACAGATTCGAGACAACTCGAGGAGGAGGCGGATTCGCGGGTAAATATGTAAAACGGCCGACACGTGGCCGTGACACGTAGCCGCCAATAGGAAATGTGAGCGGTTCGCAATGGAGATGAAGTGCCGCGAGGGCCGGGAGTCATTGTGGCCAGAAGAATAGTTTCTCAAGGGTTGGATCCTCAGGGAAATCAGAAGGCAGTGGGCCTCTGGGATAAACCAAGCAGATCTCGGCGGAGGTTCGCCAAAGTAGCTTGTCAATAACTTAAATCTCAATCGTAACTTGCTGCTCCCAACTGATTTCCGTTTCTGTGACTCGTATCTTTTCCCTTTCCCATATTCATACGCTGACGTATCTTCTTCCACGCGCAGTTACGGAAAACATCCGCTACAGAACCCCCGACCCCCCGATCCGCCCCGCGCCGCCTGAATCTCTCGATACCCGCAAAATACTTCCATTGCGGCGCACATTTCCATGCATTACGATCCCTGGCAAATTATGCCCGCGTATCGTTATTAGACCGCGCATCTTTATGCGCTACTGCCGCCGCCGTCGTCGTTCGCGAATTTTGCGAGAGGCCACGTTCACATTAGCAAATATTTCCTCGTGTTGTAAATTATCTTTGGCGTCTTTACCGATTTCTGCGGATTTTATGCGTTTGCGACGATACACAGTGCGTCGAGGAAACCGTTTTCTCGACAAAATTCCACTACTTAAAAATTATACGAACAAATGTTTCGGACAAGTTGCAGGATGTATTGAAGAAAAGAGTATACGATGATTGTATTTGTTTGACATTGAAATAAGCTTGAAAAGCTCTGTAGAGATTGCAATTGAAATTTTCAGTGGAAACCCATATTTTCGATTACGGATGCTTGAAAGTGACACGGAGGACATTCTCGAAATACTAGAAATTCTAGTCTACACTTTTCTTTTTGAATGAATGTGAGATATACACATATTTTCGCCAAAAATCAAGAAGTAGTTTCGAAGAGTAGGTAGCGTTTAAAATTATTATTAATTAATTTGATCTCAAACAAACATAATAACAAATACATAGTTCCAGTAACATGTGAAGATAATGAAAAGTTCTCACTTTTATAAAATGACCACGAATGGTAAATGAATTGTTATAGAAACTTTTCACTTGTGGGTGAAGTATCCAGGCATAGTTAATACTTATTTATTGGTGTTAATATCATCGCTTACCTTTGTAATAGATATTTAGGAACACTTCAATGAAGGTTTCGAATACCAACGTGAAACTTGATTTTTTTATTTTTGTCCACTGTCAACGAACTGTGCGACAGGGGGTAACGAAATACAGGGGGGTAGTGATTTCCCAAACTGCAAAATACAATATAAAATAGTAAGAATATTTCAAAGATGTTGCTTCGAGACTGTATTGTGCTATAGCACAGCTATTTGTACATTTATCGCAATTAGTTGACTCGCAGAAAGTACTCGTGAAAGGAACGCGGAGCTGATTGGTTGGGTAGAGGGGGTACGCCGCATTTCACGCGCATTTTCGGGTTCGGGACACAGTCGTAGCGTGTGACGTCAAAGCGTAAACATTGGGACTACGGGAGCGTCCACGGTGGGGATAGGCATAGTGAGCGAGACCCCCTGTCCTTGGGTTCTCCCGCGAGACTTCTTACGTCACCGGCGCAGTACTCGCCGTGGAAACAAAATAAATAGTGGGAATGACCTATCCGTAACGAGGCACCGCTGTTTGTATTCAACAATACTGTTCTGCTTCAGAAAGGGACGACTAAATTATATCGCGTATCACTCTACGCCATATAATCGAACCGTGGTTAATCGAAGTCTGTATCGAGATAAACTGGCAATACAAATTATTTAGAATTGCATTATTTTTGTTGGAAAACATAAAATTCTGTGTTGTATACCCGATTACCCTAGGCCTTAGTCAAACGCCAATGCATCATGATAACCATGCCATAGACACGTCAGTCAAAACCCTTGAATCATTAGGACCAAACAGACCCTTAGACTTTGTCTCTTTCACGTCATCCTTTCCACAACAAACCTTTTCTACTCCCTTCCACATTTTCCTCTCAAAAACTACATATGTATATATAGCAGCCCGTCGAAACAGATTCAGAGCTTCTTCTTGCATACTCCAGTGCAGAAGGTCACACCGTTGTACCTTAAACTCGGCACCGTGTATATTCTTAAATAAAACTCTTCTCGATTTTATTATAAATTGTTGTACTCGATTTCCAAACCCGTAATCCAACATCTGTAAATACGGATATGGAAAAAGCTAGTGTTCCCAGCAGAAGAGCAGCTAAATTCGAAGTTGTTGGACCGCCGTGGGACGTCGCCAAAGAAGAATATTTACCAGGCAGAAAGCCGCGGTGTTCCGGGGGCCAGAATAAATTCTCAGCCGGTGGCGGAACACGAAGAAGAGCGATAAGTTGCATTAACACTTGAAACTCGCCAGAAACTCGGAGCGATCAATCTGTACCGCGCGCGAAATGTATCTCCTTGCCAGATACTTTGTTAACTCGATTCTGGCGAGGCTGGTCGTCGAAGAAGAGTGCGAGAGGCGGCATGGACAAAGGGACAGCACGCGAATTTCCTTGGATGTAGGTAATTTCACGGTGTTGCTTCCCATTAATACGAAAGCGGGTCGGACAAGTTCGACCGTATCTTAAGGGGGTCTATTCCATTTTCTAGGTGTTGTTCGGAAATTTTTCTAAAGAAATCGGACGACTGCTTCGTATTCAGCTTTTGCACACATACTTTCTATTATTTGGACCGTACAATATAATTTTTTCAACTCGAAATAATTAAAATCGTAGGAGCTACAGTTCCCTGAAGAGGGACACATAATAAAAAAGGTACCTTGTTGCCTAACACAATGCCAGGCGTCCTATTGGTGTGAAATAAAAACAATAGCATTCTAATTAGTATGAATGTAGTCGTGGCATCCTTAGACCACATATACCTATAGACGGCGTAGATAATTTTCCGTGTCCGAAAGATGAAATCAGCTGAAAGACACTGTGACGTCACATTTTCAAAAGATGTACAAGCTATGCTCATCGACAGTGCCTATATACGCTTGGCTTACATGGGGAGAGGGGGGTCAGCGGGTGCGCCATGTACACAGTACATGGAAAGAAATTATCTTAAGACTTATCTTGTGACGTCACAGTGTCCGATCATCTTTCGGACACTGAATTCTCAGTTTTCCTATACACATACTATACCTATGCCGGGTCTATTAGTATATATGGTCTAAGGTGGCATCAACCAAATGAAATAAAATATATATTTTAATTATTAGATATATGAAGTGTTTTGTTATTTTTACGAATTTGAAGAAATCCTTTTTCAGGCATACGTTTAGAGATACGATCTTTCGGAAAAATTCATTTTTTTCGAGGTTCCAGACCAGAAGACCAGTTTCGTTCCATACCCCGTGAGAAGCATTTCACAGATTTTTCGTCACCGATGGAGATTGAATTTATATCATCCCCGATAACCTCGTTATCCGACAATCGACTGCCACCACGATCTCTCTCTCTCTCTCTCTCTCTCTCTCTCTCTCTCTCTCTCTCTCTCTCTCTCTCTCTCTCTCCCTCTTCTCCGATCGTTTCGTCTTTATCGCACGCTGTCGCGTCTCCATCGTTCTCTCTAATTCCCTCAACCGGATCGTGTTTCGTCTTCTTCGTTACTGCCACCGGTAGACGTGATTTCTACGGTATGTCGGATTATTTCCTTCATCAGCAGGTCAGGAAATTTGATTCCCTGGATCCTTTATTGGATTTATAGCCATGGAGAAATAAACACAATGGAACCGTTTGCCGGATCTAACATAATTCCACTCCGTGGCAGCCACGATGCAACTTCATTTATATTTAAATTCTTTCGTATGATAAATAACGGGATCGATATTACCCAGTTATTCACTTATTGGTTGGTTATTTATTTCGATTATTTCTGTTCGTACGGAAGCTGAAGTTGATATTATTTGTACAATTATTTATTACTTATTCCTCAACAGTATTATTTTCATTCGCCTGGTTTTAAGCGAGATATCGGTACTTCTGTATATGAACACAAATCGTGAGCGCGGATTTACATTAATTGTTTATGTACCGAATATGTATTCCGAATGTAAAGTAATTAGGGGTTGATTGAATTGAGAAATATTTAAAGAAATGGTCAGACTGTTAATTACTTAAACAGGTAGATTGTTGGGTTAAAAAGTAGCCAAAAGTGCATTTTTTAAATATATAACCATTAAATTAGCAAACGCGGTAAAAAAAAACGGAATGTTCAATAGTATTTTATTTGAAAATGATAGTCGATGTACTCGAGTTAGATTTAAAGATATTTTGTTTCATGTTTACGTTTAACGAAAACATGGAATTCTCAGAAAATGGTGAAACGATTAAGCTATTAGCAAGATTAGCGGGAAACTACTATTCATCTATTATTGCGTGTTTTTGTGTGACACAATTATTGTTTTAGAATGGTTACTGTCGACCCATGTTTACACTATTGGGAATATGATAACGTTCGACAAAGCGTACGGTATCTTATCTGGGCGTCTTAAAATTCATTGCCACGCATGCAGCAGTTTGGCCGGTATACCGAACCGAGCGTATAGAAATTTAAGCAGCCAACCACCACGGTTGACCTATTTATCCGTGCACATTTGACTAACCGATCAGTTACTCAACCGGTTAACACACGAAACCTAACATTCGCAACTGACATGTAACAAAGGCGCAGTCCGACTACCATATTATTCATGTTAGGAATCACGATTGTTGGTGGTTGCCTCTTGTATGCATAACTACGGAGATTGGAATTGTTTCAACAAGAATAAGAAAGCTACAATTATCATTAATTTATATTCATCAACATTAAGAACTACCTAGCTGCCATTTTTCGAGTTAAACAATTTTAATCAACAAATATTCTACAACTGTAATACAATATACAGGGTGTTCATTTGAAAACTTTCCAGCCGAATATCTCGAAAAATATGAGAGATTTTTTATTTGGGTGGCGTTTTCAAGGTCATTTGAAGGTCAACTTCGTTTTTTCAAATGGAAACCTATATTTTTTATTATGGGATCTTATTATACGTAAAAAGACCAATAATTTTCGTACAATAAGTACAATAAGATCCCATAATAAAAAATATAGGTTTCCATTTGGAAAAAACAAAGTTGACCTTCAAATGACCTTGAAAACGCCACCCAAATAAAAAACTGATACCTCCCCCCCCCCCCCTTTCCCCCTCGAAATCCTTGGACACGTGTTTTACAGTTTTTTAATATCTTTCATATTTTTCGAGATATTCGGCTGGAAAGTTTTCAAATGAACCCCCTGTATAAGGGCTGTATTGCAACCAAAAATATACTAAATTCAAAATGATAATGTAAGAAGTATACCAAGACTAAAATACAAGTTTTCAGATAACCGTTTCACAGGCAGAAAATGAAAATAAATGCCGAGGATTTATTTGAAAATGCAGAAAGCAGCTCAGTATCAATAAAATTATTTGGCAGTAAAATGCGAAAGTATTCGAGAGGGTGATTAATCGATTTTGGCCACGAAAGGCTCAACCAGTGCCCTCGCAAGTACCCACTAAAATTCTGATCCGGTCTATAAATTTCGCGTTCGATTTCTCGGTCGCAACATCCATCCTCAACGCTCGTCTCAAGTTCGAGCCCGAATAATTATGAGCGGCATTGTGCCCGGCGGCAATAAATCTGCGGCCTGTTTTACATGCAACGCCGAGTCACTCCACATATCAGGCTATCTGGTTAACGCGATAGACAAACGTGCGGTCGCGCGCGTAATTCATAGTATCGCTATCAGTCATCATCGACAATAAAGCGGAGACACCGCGGCAAGTGACGTATCCTATAAAGGGTAACGAGATAACCGAGGCGACGTCCCACGGAGCAGGTTCCAGGCGGCCATTGTTCCCCGATTGACTTTGCGATGATGTCCCGGGGACAGCGGCTGGATAGAAGTGATAGACCGTCGACGATACGCGAATGCAAATCGACAAACAATAACAAACGCTCCGCGACTGTGTTGATAATTTTACCAGGGAATTATATATTCGGCACGCGCGCAACGTTATACCAAGTACGCTAGTTCTCGCTTAACACTAGATTCGCGTAGTACTAAAAGTCACTGTTTTACGTTACTTTATAAAAATAACGAGAATGTGTCCATTCAAATTTTTAGTAATTTCTTTTATAATCGAAGAAATGAATCTGTTGAAAATTACACATGGTCGCATCTTTATAATTTTAATAATCGTAAATTATAAGTAGTGTTAAATTTTCTACTTACCCCCACTAATCGTTGCCTCAAGATCAGTGGAGCGTAATCTCAGTGGACAATGAAACAGAATAAAATTACTACAGGAAAGGAGACAGACGTACTTCAAAGAAATGCCGCGAACGTGAAATTTAATCACGCGATAATGAAAATTTTCGATTCGGTAATTTCCGTTTCACCTTATCAAACATAGTGTCGATGGATTATTGAGATTTTTCTGATTAAAACGAGTCCAAACATGACGCTAATCGGACTAGTTTCATAGACGTAAATCAGGCCAGAGGAAATGGGTCCCCCGCGGGCCGCACGAATTCCCCTTCTACTTGAACTACCCCCACCCAATCCTGCGCAGTAACGCGACACCTGTCGATACGTACTAGGTCCCGGTGCAGCCAGTCACGTACGCATTCACGCGTCACGCACCGACTGGTCTGAAGGTCATTCTATGAGGTAGGGGGGTCACCAGAGCAATGGTGGGAGCATTGCAGCGACGCGACGTGGGGGGAAGATGTTCCCTGGGCCTAATCGTAAATATCATACGATATATGAAGTTTATCAAAGTAGACCGATTTACGTCGTGTTTGGACTCATTTTAATCGGAAGAATCTCGACAATCCACTGGTACCACATTTGAAAAGGTGAGATAAAAACGACTGAATTTGACATTTTCTTTGAGAAAGAGGCTTTTAGTTTTATACGGTCGTGGCATCCTATCTCGCTTACTATATCTATTCTCTTTGTAGACCTGTGCTCGGATCGATTCCTCGAAAAGAAACGCCACCTTGTAACGCAAGAATTTGACTTCCGGATGTCAAACTTAGCAAATTTAAGTGATCACTGCTGTATAATTTGGAGTAACAAGCACAGAGAGGAAGATAGTGACTATGCTTCTGTCGTGCGAACACAGTGCACCACTCCCGTTAGAGGAAGACAAGGTGGAAAGGGTTAGAGAACTACTGCGACGGCGGTGGTAACGGGCTGAACCCGCTGCTATAGGACGAGTAGGTAAGTAAAGTAAAGTTGGAGGCTGTATCGCGTTCAAACTTGAGGTTAATTCTCTTCGTTACATACCGAAATGCTGGCGCACTTTCCTCCAGCAGGGCTCACCTGAATAAACGTACATCGATAAGTGGAGGCCGAGAAGATTAATAAAAAAAAAGTCTGGTATGGTTATGGTTGAGAAAATAAAGATTTAGCCATGTAATGTGTTTTGGTTAAACCTTCAGAGGTTTAAAATTACCTACTTATTGGATGCTAACAGAAGAGCAAATCTAAAGGCAGTGTTCGCATTATGGCGGCCTCATAGCAGGTGATTTCTACCTGGTTCGCAGTCGTATCCGATTCCTTCTCATCCGTCAGCTTCCTCACGATCCTCCCTCCGTGTCACCCTTCTTTTGGTTCACGTCGTCGGGCCTCTATTCCAGACACCACCACCATGAAACCAGTCGCCAATTCGCCATTCTGCCGCGACCGTATATTGTGGACCGTAACGCGGGGAGTTACTCGGTTAATTTAGATTCGCTCAAGCAAGTTTTGATGTCGTGCTTGCCTATTCTCCTGCCCCTCCGCCAAGTTCCCCAGTCGAATCTCTGTCAGTCGGCTCCTCCACCTCTGGCCACCGAATTTCCTTCGGGAACCCAGTATACCACTACCTTCCGTGCGGCAGTCACCCTGAAGCGACTCTCTCGCAGCCCAGCCTCCTTCTTCCACCTCCTTTCAGACAACCCCTAACCCAGAACAGCCAGGAGTTCGCCGCTACCGTCGACACATTACTAATGCCGAACCGGTCGTAATAGATTGGATGCTTGGGGAACTTGGTTACGTCAACTAACGTGCCGGGGCTAACCCCTTTCATTTGTCACCTAGTATGGACAGCTTTTCTACCTGCCGGGCTGGGCTGCTTTCTTACCTCGCTCCTCTTCAAGGTGTCCCAATGATGTTTCAGTCTTGCCATGGTCTTTGCTGAACTGTCTTCCGGGGGACTGTGTTCTTGGCTGTGTAATGGTCTTTCTTCACAGAAATCGTGGATCATCGTTTCTTTCGTGTTTTACTTTAAGGAAGAAATCAACCCTTTCAATCATCCCTTCAACGTAAGTGCTTATAAATCGGAAACGACAACAGGTATGAAAAAATGGTTCAAGTGAAATGTATATCGTATCTTCGGCTCCGTAAATCTATAGAAAATATTTTTCGAAAAAATAACTTTTGAAATTTTTATGTTATTTACCGTTTGAGCTTTTTCAAAAAAAAATTTCTCACAGGGGTCCATAGATGCGATGTAAATGTTACTTTAAACATTTTTCGATATCTCCTCTCGTTTGCGACTTATTAACACATTGCAACTCGCACCGACAGTCATTCCAAAATCTAAGAAAATCGCAGAAAGCGGAGGGGGGGGGGGGGGACTAACCGTGGAGAATGCAACGAAGGAGAATTCGCACATCTTGCCGCGCGTATAATCGTGACCGCAAGGTATGACATATTCGAGCATTAACTATGCCAACTGGATCTCAATACCTTCTCCAAGTATACGGCGGACCCTTTAGCGAGGCCTTCCTGCTCCTAACCATCTGCTTTCTCTTTTCCATGCTTGTGTGTGTGTGTGTGTGTGTGCTATCCTTTCCCCTTGAAACCGCACTATACCCCTTTCGTGTCTGCCTTGCCACCATGATTCTCCCACAACCAACTCACGTCGTGCGCCGCGAACACGGCTTGTGACCGTCAACGAGCAAACTTTAACCGTACATAGAATTCGGATACACTGAGGCGAAGGAAGGCGGAGAAAGTTCAAGACCGGAGGAGGGTTTAGGAATCTGGACAAACTTATCCTATCCCGCATCAATGCGGTTTCTGTCGCGCCATAAGGCTTATGATGTCCCGGGATGAGATTAAGAAACCCGCCCCCGGAATCATATTGTTACGTGTCCGTTCTGCTGTCCTGTTATTTTCGACGAGGGGGCCGACCACCGAGGAAAAACGATACTGATCGCGAACTCGCTCTCTCTGTGGGGTCATGATTAACGTTCGATGAAGCTCGCTGAAACTTCTAGCCAATCCTCGTTGTGCAACGTCGAATATTTTCTGTGTTGATATCGATTTTGTCCGAGATTCTATATAGTTAAGCAGGTTTCTTTGATGCTCGGTGTATTATAACTGGTACTGCGGATTTGATGCGCCTGCGAGACAAATTAGCACACACACAGGGTACTAACAGTGTGGCGATGGTGCTACGTTATTTTCAACTTGTTAAAATTATTTAGAAAAGAAATATATTTGAATTTTCTATCGAACCTGGCAATTAATTTTGATTATAGTTTGTCGAGATATGCGAGAAGCAAGAAGACTCTGCTACGAAATAAATTGCGTAAATCATGTTACCCTATTCTCGATAATTGTCCCAACCACGGGTCCGGCCAGGGACAATTATCGTCCAGGGATACTATTCTTTGACTTGTGCCGAACGTAGAAATGGACTGGGAAGCTCGAGAGGCCTCGATCGCCGAGAAATGTAAACATAATACGGGTCGGGTATATCGGTGTGAGACCACTACTAATCCGATGACAAAACTTCTTTATTTTTCATTATTTTTTTATGGATCTTTCACCAACATATTCCTGGCATTTTTCTAATGAAAATGATACCAAATATGATATAAATCCGATTATATTTACGTGTGTCATGAACGACCCCGCGTAACTTCTCATTAAAATTATATGAACGGCAATTAATGTAAATATGATGCGAATTATATCGTGTTTAGTATCATTTTAATCAGAAAAATGTCACAAATATATCGGTGAAAGTCTCATAAAAAAGTGTTTTATTGGGATTACATTGTGAGGACCCGGCGGGGCTTTGAACTGTGCCGGTGACTGCGACTCTCCGCGTCTCTTTCTTTCCCATACGCTGTCCTTCCATGCGCACGAAAATTTTATTTAAAATTTTAAATATCATCGGAATTATATCGTATTTGGTATCATTTTCATTAGAAAAATGCCAGGAATATGTTGGTGAAAGTTCCATAAAAAAATAATGAAAAATAAAGAAGTTTTGTCATCGGATTAGTAGTGGTCTCCTGGTCTCACACCGATATACCCGACCCGTATCAGGTTACACTTCTCGGCAGCCGAGGCCTCTAAAGTTTTATGACCCCTCACGGGGTATACCCCGCAGGAGTGGGGATAGTTCAGGGACAATTATTTGTATTTGGCAATGCCCAAACTATGAAGCTGAGCGTGGCACATATTGTATGTGCTGTATTAAAGCATTAAATAAATAATAATAATAAACGAGCTTAGAGGGACGATTGAGAATTGCAACATCTCGCGATCATCCGCTAACAATTCACACTCTAGATAAATGAATACGGATTACTTTCGCAGAAGAATCCACAGTCCCTTTTCATCGTCGCTCGTATATAACACTTCATTCAGTTTCCAGTACTAAAATCAGTGTAGATGAACAGAGAGGAGCGAACGCGATGATATTTGATTTCGCTAAATCTTGATTCTCACACGGGTTTACGATCGTCGGTTCTTGAGGGCTCTCCATAAATGGATAATAAAACGCGCTGCTCGAAAACAGTAGTCGTTAACAAGCTTGTTAATGACGTGGCCCGGAACGAGAGTGCTGGGATTTCTTCCGCAGGGAGAAGCGTCATTGAGAAATCGACTGACCCTCCTCTCTCTCTCTCTCGCTCTTCTCTTTGCCGGCTGGAACAGGACAAACGGTCTCGCTGAATGAACGTCGTAAACCTTATCACGCGAGTTTATTTGCGAGATGAATTCGCGTCGCGTTCATATAAGTGTAAATACATGTACGCCCGTGCTCGCGCGCGCGGGTATCAAGATGCGCGGCGTTAAGCCGCGGCCCTTTAACAATGTCTTTACTCGCGTTTATCATGGAACTGTGCAACATAACGGCGCGACTCTTCTGTTGGCATCAAGAGAAAGGCTGTGTATGGAGATACCGTGCATTTTATTAACGTTTAACATCCAGTTGCCGCCCGTGGAACGTAAACGTATTCAGCGCGAACGCTCCGGTTATGGTTCCCTCCTGGTCCTCAAATTGAAAAGAACAGCCACCATTTTTTACTGCCACCGGAGAAATGTAACGAACTGTCCGCTATTCGTTTAGTAATTAGGAAGTAGTAAGTCAAATTTTATGAACCCCCAAGTTTTACTCGATGTTTTATTCTTCTGACACACATACAAAGTATTCGTACACTTTTTTTAAACCGAATAACTTTTTCAAAATTCGGCCCAACAGCTTGAGTTTTTTTTGAGACGTTAGTGGGATTAGTTTACTAGCTAATGTGGAAATAATTCTTTTTTCAAATTATTATTGGTCGCAATTACGAAGGAAAAAGTAAAGGTCACGATTTTTTAATTTTTTATCTGTGCCTGTAATGAAAATTTATAAGGTACATTTGGTAGGTACAAGTAAGTTATATACATGTATAAAGATTCATCAGAATCGATCTTGGTTGTTATGAAATAAAAATGATTGAAAACAGCAAAAATTGTAAGTTTAAATTAACCCTAAATTTAAAGATTTTTACATTTTACAATGCCCATAACTTTTTTATGTGTGAACCGATTTTAATGAAACTATCTACATGTATGCAACTTAATTAGATTTACAAAATACATGTTTGAAATTTTCATTACAGGCACAGATAAAAAATTTAAAAACCATGACCTTTACTTTTTCCTTCGCAATTGCGACCAATAAGAATTTAGAAAAAAAATTCTTTACGCATTAGCTAGTAAACTAATCCTTCTAACGTCTAAAAAACACTCAAGCTGTTGGGTCGAATTATGAAAAAATTATTCATTTTTAAATGGTGTACGAATACTTTGCACACCCACTGTAGAATACTTATCACTACACCGCAAATGCACTCATGTCAAAAATCACTAGCAACAAAACAAACCAGTAAACACATTTAAAGGATTCAAAAATTATATCAATTCTACATTTTTAAATTTTTTTATTCCCTACACTGTTTTAAACGCCACCTACTCATTTTGACCATGATTAAATGAAATTTCTATAAAATCATAATTTCTAGAAAACTATTGAACGATCAATCGCGTCCGGGAAAGGACAGCTTTTAATTTTAAAAATTCGCGCACCTGATGTACTTCGGTTTATTTCGCCGAGGAAAAAATTACGGCTTCTAATACGCGCGGCAATGGCGTCGGAAAAATTTCGTGGCTGTTTCATTTGCGACGGTTGTCATGTCGGGCGCAGACGCGCCCCGCTGCCAAGGACTGGCAATAGCTTTGCGACGAAAAATACGTAATAACGAAAAAACGCGGCTGAGCGTAAGTTAATTACAAGTAACTATTCGCGAGGGCGCTAATTACTTATTGCAACTTTGGCGCTAATTGTCCCCGCTAATTGCTTTCGGTAATTGGTTGTCCCCTTGCCTCGTTTACCCCGCTGAATCCCGATGTTCAGCTGGCCGACAGGAAAATTTCTGCGATCGGACATGATCTCGTCTGTGCTAATTTTTTTTTTCATAAAGCTTGTGAATCGAAATCTGCGACGTCATAAGCTGCGTGTGGTTTATTAATGGAGCATCGACGCGTTGGCTGCCACGCGAATTTTGTACCCTGTTATATACCTAGACCTAGACTAATCACTAGACTGCGGATTTTATGCATTTATGACAAAATTGGATATGTGCAATTTAAAGCAGAGGAACAATTTAAAAAATTTAGGTATGTCAATACATTATTTTTAACTCCTTAGAATAATTATAATGAGAAAAACTCTTCTATTTCGCTCCTGATTCCTGCAATTTATACAGAAAATTTTTATTTTGCACAGAGATCTATTAATCGCATTGACTAAAATTTGTTTGAAAGTGCAATTGTATGTTTAAATTAAAATTAAAAACAGGACCTCAAGTTTTATAACTTGAAGTAACGCACAATAAACCAAGACTAATATTGTTATTGCATACTAATATTTCGCTCCTGATTCCTGCAATTTATACAGAAAATTTCTATATTGCATAGAGATCTACTAAACACATTGACTAAAATTTATTTGAAAGTGCAATTGTATATTTAAATTAAAATTGAAAACAGGACCTCAAGTTTTTTAACTTGAAGTAATGCACAATAAACCAAGACTAATATTGTTATTGCATACTAATATTTCGCTCCTGATTCCTGCAATTTATACAGAAAATTTGTATATTGCATACAGATCTACTAAACACATTGACTAAAGTTTATTTGAAAGTACAATTGTATATTTAAATTAAAATTGAAAACAGGACCTCAAGTTTTGTAACTTGAAGTAACGCACAATAAACCAAGACTAATATTGTTATTGCAGGCTAATATTTCGCTCCTGATTCCTGCAATTTATACAGAACATTTGTATATTGCATAGAGATCTACTAAACACATTGACTAAAATTTATTTGAAAGTGCAATTGTATATTTAAATTAAAATTGAAAACAGGACATCAAGTTTTGTAACTTGAAGTAACGCACAATAAACCAAGACTAATATTGTTATTGCATACTAATATTTCGCTCCTGATTCCTGCAATTTATACAGAAAATTTGTATATTGCATACAGATCTACTAAACACATTGACTAAAGTTTATTTGAAAGTGCAATTGTGTATTTAAATTAAAATTGAAAACAGGACCATAAGTTTTGTAACTCGAAGTAATGCACAATAAACCTGCAGACTAATATTTCTTGATCTCCACAACATTTGCATTCTAAAATCGGATATTTCAAGCGCAACAATCTAATAATGCCATAGCGACGGTCGCCGATAACCCCCGTGGCGTTCAACGAGATAATTAATCGATTAGAGAAGCGCTGACGCACTGTCTAATATTGGCAACGCTCGTCGACGGTTGCCAATTTTCAGATCGGATCTTTGCAAAGGCTCGCGACACTGAAAACGGTTAACTTCCGCGGCCTATCTTCGGATAACCGAGAAGCCGAAGGGGAGTTCGGAACACGGCGACAAGTCGAACGAACGAACGCTGGGAACAGACCCGGACATCCAATTTGTGGAGTTAGCACCAGGTCGAGAATTACTGCTAACTTTTCTAATGAACTGCACTCAATTTTCAATTTCTTTAATCCAATAGCGACGGTCTTATTGATTTACGAATGTCACGCGGAAACGTACTGTAACATGAACGAAATCGTCGGCGACCAGAGCCGATGAACACTGTATCACTGTTCTACAAATATCGTTCGTGATTGTAGATAGGTGTAAAATCGCTATCTGAAATTATACTCCAAGAAATTAAAAAATCGCTGAAATATCATCAGAAAATTGTAGTACCGTTCATCTGAAGTACAGAGACACGCTACTCCAGAAAATAACAAAATCGCTGAACTATAATCAGAAAATTATAGACCTTAAAACTCCTCTAACTTCATGTAAAAAAATATTACAGTATTCTGTGCTCGTTCCAACGACTAATTCTATTAGGTCGCGAGCCTAATTATTTTAGATACCCTTCATTAAAGAACGAAGCGAGTGTGCTATATCCAAATTTTACAAATTGCTGATGTCACACTCTTCATTTAAAGTATGCTAGAATTGCAACAAGATGTCGCAGAATAATTTTTGAGTTGTCATTGCGAAGCGAAGACTTTTCTCTACAGAAGCATATTGAAATACGGGTCTTTTATTGGTCCACTTTTTCTGAACGATATGCTCTGAAACACGTTCTCGGACTGGAAGCGATGTCACTATTTCTCGATTATTGCGCTCTGCCACGCTTTAGAGCGCCAGCGGGTTTTCTGATTGCTACGGTTTACTGTGCTATAGAGCAGAGATGACTGGAGCCGTAACCTCACGTATTTTAAGGATTTAATTTGTGCGATTCTTAAGAATTATTGCGATTTTACGCGCGAATCTTGTCGTCTAACTTCTGGTTCCACTATTGTATTTTTATTAATATTTTTACTATGTAGTAAATTCACTGTTCACACCATTTTGCGAAACAAATTTTTTATAGTTTCATTTCGCTATCAATATTGTTGAAATACCATGCTAATGTTTCTTTTGTATTAAAAGATGAAATCAATTTTATGTATAATTAATTTAAACTTGAAATCTCCTTCAATTTAAATTTATTATTACAATAAATATATTAATAAGGAAACCAATTTGCTACAACACTTTTTTTAAAAAGCTGTAGTTTTTGATCAATGTTTTTAAAATACAGAGGCAATTGCAGTTTTATACCTTCAAGATGAATGGATTTTTAAATTTTTATTCATTGAAAGAAATTTTCCACTTATTCAGATTTCTGTAAAATAGCCCATGGAAATCACGATTTGCATGAAGTACTACAAGTCTAATCACGACACATGGCTCCCGTGTCGGCACCGAATGCGAGAAATAATGCTACTGTTTAAAACATTTTTCAGTGAGGAATGTACGGTTACGACATAACGGATGATTTTACCCGGAAAACAGACAAATGGTATAGATAACATTCCTTCTTGTTAAACTTAATTTTCGGATTCCGTATATTCGCCGGTTATGCATATACATCTGGCACGGTCTACTGGCGTGTCTGACCATCGCATATCATTTCTACTTATAATGGATGAAGGCACCGGCACGTTATTTCTTTCCTATTAATTATTACCACTCCGTAACTGTGAATTCGAAAAATTTAGCGATTTTATAATTCCAACCATTCGTACGAATATTATCATAGACGACAGTAGAAACGTCTAGCAACGGTCAGACATATTGACATACGTTTAGCAGAATGTTTCCCAAATGTTGTTTGTTTTATAATATTTTAAATTCAGAGAATTTGTTTGATACAAGAGCTAGCTTGTGTTCCGGCATGTTTTGAACAGTTTCATTAATGAGTTCTCCCTTTACCATTGTTCGTGCAATTGCCATCGTTCCGTTTTGTCTTTCCTTCATTTTTATTTTATTTTTTTATTTTTTTTTCAAATAATACAGAACGCTTTAAAGCACGAACACCACTGACGGAATTTTAAATCGTTGCAAATTGGAATACACGCTTCAATTATGCCAGGCCGGTGCGCAATAAAGATTTTTAATGAATGTTATTTTACTCCCATTCATCGGCAGCCCATTTTTACGTGAAAAATACACGGGGAACCGTTATTATTTACGAGCGTTGCACATTATCCGGAAAATATGTGATATTTAGCGCCGTTCGTTCGCACCGTCCATTAATCTCGTGGATGAAAATTGGTTTGCATTTCGAAATCACACCACCCACCCCCCCCCCTCTCGGTTTTCTCATGGCGATACTTCAATTTGGGTTCATCGTTCATGAATAAAATCCGATATAAAATTACGTTTCGCCGTTTCTGTCGCGAAACTCGGCCGCCGGTACTGCGCTTTCGAATTTTCAAATTTTCTTCGTTAGTCCTTTTTGATTCGCTCCACGATGCGTCATCTTGATGGCCTTTGACAACCGCATATGCGTTTTCAAAGTCATTTGAAGGTCAACTTTGTTTTTTCAAATGGAAAAAATATAGGTTTCCATTTGAAAACACAAAGTTGACCTTCAAATGACCTTGAAAACGCCACCTAAATAAAAAACTGATACTGCCCCCCCTTTCCCCCTCGAAATCCTTGGACATGTGTTTTACACGTTTTTAATATCTTTCATATTTTTCAAGATATCCGGCTGGGAAGTTTTCAAATGAACACCATGTATGAAACAGCACATATACCAAATCGCAACCACTATTAATTTCCACGTTGTATACCATATTATTTAGATTAATAGAATTACACGGTACCGCGGTAGGCGGATCTCCGTTCGCTTGTTTGGTCGTCGTCCCTACAAAAATCCCTTGACGAAGGTAATACAAATCGACGCTCCAGTTAATCAAAGCGTTGACAGCCGAGCCGCCGTCCGTTTCGGAAATCGCAGTCATCCTTCTATACCGAGGCAATAGCAACGCTCGCCGGCTGACAATATCGACAGATATTGACAGACCGTAGCGAGGCGCGATCCAGGGCTGCATTTCGGCGAGCAAAAGGCAGGAGGCAGGAGAGGACATGTGCGCCACGGTTTGCCCCGGTGTTTGTGTTTGGACAGAGGGCGGCGCGCTGGACATTGTAATTAGACACGACACATCGCACCCGGGGGAGCAGCGCCTTCAACCTTCTCCACTTCACCGGCTGACCGTCGGCCATCCATCTCGGTCCGGCGGTGACCGGCGAGCGGCGTTAATCCCAGGGAGCCGATCGGCGCGGACTGTCAAGAGGGAAAGGGTAAACGCGAGGGCCTTGGGGTACGGCGCCACTGAACGTACCGCTTTTCGTCTAAACAATCTGAAGATACTCCTTTCTAGATGTCCACCGCAACCGTTGTAAAATTACCATTTTGTTTTATCCCTTTTCGTTTCATTACTTTTGTATTCATCAAACTGAAACTGATTTTTTCGCCTTCAAGGTCACTTCAAGGTCATGGTGTATAGGCCGTTGAACTCATCTCGACGCCGACCACAACATTGCATTATGAAAAATACATGTTAATGTGCAACAAAAATACAGTGACCTTGAAAAAACTGTTAAAATGACCTTCGAAGGATTTTCTTTTATCACCATCTGATGCGCGTCTTGAAACCATGTACATCCTATTTAGTTATTTTTTCTTACTTTTAACCCTTAGCACTCGGATGGCAACTCTGAGGCACCATTGGAAATTGCTATGCTATTCTTAAAAAAATTATTCATATTATTATTTTTGATCGTATTTAATAAAGTACTAGACATTTACATATTACACGAGATATTATATCAGTTTCATATGCAAAAAATGAAAAAAAATTGTATATAATGGAAATATTCTAGAATGGAAGAATCTTTCGTTTTCGAGTTAAAATAACTCCGAGTGCAAATGGTTAAATAATGTCAACAAGATGGGAATAGTATATCGAAATGCTTAAATTCTTTTAACTTTTTTACCATTTTGTAGTAATTCCTATCGTAAATCCTTCGGAAGCTAAGAATCAGCTCGATTTTACTTAGATCGTGTAGTCGCTATCGTGCTCCCAGGATGGTGCTGCCGGATCAGTATAAATAAATACACGCAGCTTGGGATCCTAGCGGAAGATCGTAGAGGATCGAGCCGGGGCCAACAGATCCCAGAGGGACCGTGCTGCAGAGTCTGTAGTCCATCAGAGATTAGCTGGTCGATTCATTGAGGAGTGATTTCGATCGACGGGTCTTCAATCGCCGGTGCATGTCGGGCTGGAAGTCACGGTGGTACACATGCTTACCATGCCACGGGTGGGCATAGGCTCTCTCGCATCTATGCCGATCCTTATCGTTAAGTAGAGCCTGCCATACGCGGCCACGAAAGGCTAGCCAAGTGAGACGCGGCGGTCGGTGGTTAGCGGTCGGGCAGCGAGCATAATCAGCCGAAATGAAGTACGTGCGCGCTGCCCGGTGCATTCCGGGAGTACGTTGAGTGCCAAGCATGCCGGCCACTTCCCGCGTGCTGAAGCCTGACCACCCTTTCTCGAATGCTCGACCTCTCGCCCGGGGTTCCCTTCGGATAGAATTCCGTGTAGGCTCCGCTGAAAGACCCGACTTCAACGTCTTCGGCCCGTAAACAGAGGAATACTACTTCGCACCACTTTGCCACGCAAGATTCTCAAATAACAACCACCCGGAAGTTTCTATAGTACGATCTGTAGTAGGTACACGAGAAGTCCACGAGAAGATGACACAAAGACAGAGAACGGGGAATCCACTCTTAACCAGTTAACCACTATCTTAAATTTTATTTGGCAGAAAATTCATTAGGAGTATTTTCATTGAAATATTTTTTACACCCTGTAGATGAGGTGTAACATTTTTGTATTATCGAGGTTCTAAAAAATTCCTTTTTCAAACTCGATACCTTTAAGTTCAATGAAACTGAATATTGTAAAGTCAGTAAAGGATATGATCACAGAATTTATACCGAATAAAGAGTTAACATATGATAACGAGTAGACTCAGGATTTTATGCATTTATGTCAAAAATGCCATTTTTTAGTAATTCCTATCGTAAATCCTTCGAAGGCTAAGAATCAGCTCGATTTTACTTAGATCGTGTAGTTGCTATCGTGCTCCCAGGATGGTGCTGCCGGATCAGTATAAATAAATACACGCAGCTTGCGATTCTGGCGGAAGGATTAAAATTATCAGCGAAAAATATAAATTTATATTCAGCTCCAGCGTCTTGCAATTGATGCACAAACTTGTTATTTTGCATAAAGATCCGGAGTCTACTAATGAGTTATTATTCCAGAAACGATGGAATAGGATTTTCAAAAATGCGAATTACACGTGTGATATAAATATTTACGCGGATTTCAAATTCTATTTTTAGCGTTGCCAGGAAAGGCGTTCCATGCGGAAGGATTAAAATTATTAGCGAAAAATATAAATTTATATTTAGCTCCTGCGTCTTGCAATCGATGCACAAACTTGTTATTTTGCATAAAGAACCGGGGGTCTACTAATGAGTTATTATTCCAGAAACGATGGAATAGGATTTTCAAAAATGCGAATTACACGGTCGATATAAATATTTACGTGCATTTCAAATTCTATTTTTCGCGTTGCCAGGAAAGGCGTTCCATGCATGCATACCATGTATACATAAACTCTACAGGAAATCAATATTCAAGAATATTCAACACGAAAAAGATGTGCCGCATCTCCATCCTTAACGATACAACAAAATTTCTAAAACAACAACAACCGGTCCGTCTGCGCTCGTTGGATGTAAGTAATAAAAAGTTGCAACAGCTTTTAGGCACGCGGTCTACGACGCGTGCAATGCCGGCAACAATTAATTACGGGCCGCATAGATTCATTAAGTTCCTGTTCGCCAGTGGCGGAAACTGTGATCAACAATTCAAAGCCGACGAAATCGCACGGAACGTGCAGAGGCCGAGGGGAGGCAAAAAAGGAGAGAGACGCTAAAGCATACGGGAACTGTATAACACAAGGGAAACGTTTTTGAATATAGAACTAAGGGCGAATGGACGAAATGGTTCGAGTTTTATACGGCACAGGCCTCGAGCTTTAAAAGCAAACCTCAGGGACGCGAAAATGTCAGAATAAAATTCCGTCCTGTACCGCGTCACGCGATGGAACATTCCAGGAAGGTTCCGGAACAGAGAAGAAAGTTTTGCGCGCTCGGTACACCGCAGTTAAATTCATATATACATATATATGTACGTGTACTTATATACATACATACACAGACACATATATAAATATATATATATATACATATATATTTCCCTCTAATTTTTTCTCCCGACGCTGGGTTAATTACATGCAGGCGTATCTGCGAACGGTCGGTGTACTCCCAGTCAAGAATGGTGTGCTTTAAAGAAATTCACGCAGTTAGGCGCAAGAAACGTGGCGTGCCCGAGGACTGTAAATATTCGGAGCGTGCATAAAATTTTGCGAACAATCAATTAGCCTGCAGGAAGCTTCGGTAATCCGCCGGGTTTGAACGGCCGCCGCTGAAAATACTCGTGCATCCTCTTAAGGAACATGAAGAGCCCTGCTGCCGACCAGGAAGGAAACCTGGCATAATCTTCTGCATATCGAATTTTCAATTTTCAAAATTCCCCCCCGTGACACGCACGATTTTTGTATGTACAGTGTGTATCGAAAACTAGTCGGCAACAACATTAATAAGTAGACTGTGGATTTTTTAAGTGAATCTTCTTTTGCCGGGGTGTGAGCCTATTCGAGGCACGGAATTCGCGACACGAAAATGCGTAACGGAAGTGGTGGGGATGGTGAGTAAGGCCAGCGCGTTACCAACACCATCTAGGTGGAATACATAGTTCATAGCATTTCCCATACGCTCTCCTTCTTTGATGATTTTCTATGATTCTATCATTGAAACAATTGGCTTGTGATAGCTATTTTTTTTTTTATTAGTTGTTCCTGATCTTGTCGCTTCATTATTTTTTTTGTATAGTTGTTCCTGATCTTGTCGCTTCATTATTTTTTTTGTATTAGTTGTTCCTGATCTTGTTGTCGCTTCATTATTTTTTTTTGTATTAGTTATTCCTGATCTTGTTGTCGCTTCATTAGGATTATTTACCATTTCCAATCTTAATTTACTTGTTTGTATTAGTTGTTCCTGATCTTGTTGTCGCTTCATTAAGATTATTTACCATTTCCAATCTTGATTTACTTGTTTGTATTAGTTGTTCCTGATCTTGTTGTCGCTGCATTAGGATTATTTACCATATCCAATCTTAATTTACTTGTTTGTATTAGTTGTTCCTGATCTTGTTGTCGCTTCATTAGGATTATTTACCATTTCCAATCTTAATTTACTTTTTTGTATTAGTTGTTCCTGATCTTGTTGTCGCTTCATTAGGATTATTTACCATTTCCAATTTTAATTTACTTCTAAACATTACAAGACTGCAAGAAGTTTCACTTCTGCCGCTCGTGGTTTTCCACGCGTACGTTTTTTCGTGTACAGTAAAAATAATGTAAAAGTATTTTTAAATCTATTTTCATCGTTTTTCCTCGCTCGCAACTCTGTATCGGAGTGGACCGAACTACAAAATAAGAGCTTCCAACCGATCGATCGGTCTGGGTATGAAAATATTTCCAGAAAATAATTTTTCTCCGGAAGCCTTGTGATTTCGAAAGAAATCGGTGATTGCACGGCGAGAGCTTGATGTCTCAAAAAAAAATTTCGGATTTGAGTGGCGAGTCGGAGAAGGTGCCGGTATCGCGTCGGTTGGCCCATTGGCTGCGGGAAGAACGAAATCGAGAAGGTAAGATGGGCAAGGGCGGATTGGCTGATCTGGCCAGGCGATCTTTACTGCCGAAAATCCATTATTTTCCCCATTAGATCGCTCCTCCCGATCTTCCAGGGCAGGCATTTTCGTTTAGCAGTTTTTCTTCCGATTCACGTCGTTTATGACTACCCGGGCCCCATTGATCCCCATCCACTATTTCGTGCTATGCACTATCTCGCACCTTCGGGTGGCCTCGGTTCGAGCCCGAGAATCTCTCGTCGATCTCTCGTTCCTCCGGTTTCCGTGCTCTCGCGCCAGTTTTTATCGTGTTCGCTTACCGTCACCGGTAAGCAAAACAGTCCGTGCATCCCCGCACGGATGCACCATGCGTCTGCTCTCGGTGCGCTAACAACTTTAAAGGGGAGCGTTCCGTTCGACGCTGCGCCCCGAAGAGAATCCGCCAGAAATCGCCTCGAATGGCATTGATAAATTCGAAAGATCGAGATCGTATAGAGCAGCCGCACAGTGGTCCCAAAGCGCGAAAACGTGGCCAAAACCCTAAAAATGAACTTTTAGCTAGGTAAGTTTTAATTATTGGATTGGTTACTCTAAGAGTGTTTCTAAATGGGTGTAAACAGCAAGAAGGTCGCATTTTTATATCTGACCACCAGTCGCAGTTCGAACTTCGAGTTCATTAGACCGTACCTTCTTACGCTTGTGAAGCCCATTGCGAATTTTATGGGGCTGTGCGCACCCAACTACCACCACCACCCTTACCACTCACACATCGATAGATCCGCATATACGTATACGAAATGCAAGGGTTTACGGCAAAAGAAACTGACGCCTCAATGTTGCAATTAGAAGTTCAGACCCGGTCGATTATGTTTCCTAAGAGTCCTGGCCAGGGTGGTTCAGAGCCCAAATTTCATATTTTTACGTTGTTGAAGAGTAATTTGCAATAATTGGCAGCATACTCGCTTCCGAAACAAGTGAAATGTCACAAGATGGCCGCCACAAAGTCCACCTTGCAGTTCCGAAATTTTCCACTACTAGCGCCACTGTCTATTTCGCAGTTACCCTATACAAATGCAAGGGACAGAGACACTAACGCTAGTAGTGGAAAATTTCAGAACTGCAAGGTGGACTTTGTGGCGGCCATCTTGTGGCATTTCACTTGTTTCGGAAGCGAGTATGCTGCCAATTATTGCAAATTACTCTTCAACAACGTAAAAATATGAAATTTGGGCTCTGGACGACGCTGGGCAGGACTCTTAGCAAACATAATCGACCGGGTCTGAACTTCTCATTGAAATATTGGGGCGTCAGTTTCTTTTCTCGTAAATCCTTGCATTTGCGTATTTGCGACTCGAGACAAGCAGTATTCTGCCGATTATTGCAAATTACTCTTCAACAACGTAAAAATATGAAATTTGGGCTCTGAACCACCCTGGCCAGGACTCTTAGGAAACATAATCGACCGGGTCTGAACTTCTAATTGCAATATTCAGGCGTCAGTTTCTTTTGCCGTAAACCCTTGCATTTCGTATACGTATATGCGGATCTATCGATGTGTGAGTGGTAAGGTTGGTGGTGGTAGTTGGGTGCGCACAGCCCCTTAATACCAATTTTCAAGCAGAACCGATAATTTTTTAATACGTTATGATTAGGTTTTGACCACGTTTTAGCGATTCGGGACCACTGTGAGCCGGGCCGATGCGAGCATGATACGCGGCTGCGTTTTCGAATTCAGGCTACGAAATTCGGAACGCTTTTGGGCCAGATGCTGCGATCGATAAACCGCTGACGCTTATATGCCTGCGCTTACCTGTCTGTTTATCAATGCCTTCGGACGCTAAATAATTTTTGTCCAGCCGCGGAGCCTTAAACATAAAGCATGTCGGTGGTAAGAGCTTCCATATTGTCCCTAATGCAACCAGTAAAAGTTTATCACGCGTTGCTGGGAGCTTTTACGCGCCACGTGTGCAGTGTATGCACGGTAATTAAACATTTTTTACATACTTACCTGCTTGTCATCGAATATGAGCGTCATCGGGATATATAATATATGCGAAACACGTGCACATTGTATATCGTGTCACGTTCGGTGGTCCACCCAGCGACGATATCTAATGTATTTCAGTTATCATTAAAATGATTAATATTGTATTAAAATACGAGCGATAGAATTAAGAAAATTTATAAGATATACTTCGCGGCTGATCACGTGAGATCGTCAATCCATGTGATCTACTTTTAATTAAAAATATCTATCTCACGTGATCAGCCGCGAAGTATATCTTATAGACTTTCTTAATTTTATCGCTCGTATTTTGACGTGACAATCGTAATTTATTGATTTTATCATAATTTATTGAAGATTCCGATAAAAGTTATATCTTAGCGAATTGATGATCAAGATAGCAGTTGTCTTAATACATTGGTTGTCTTCGGCGAGTATTCAAATTTTTTCTATTTTCTATTAATAATTAGATCGCTTAAACTTGAAACAAATTTTATTAATCAAAGACGATGGAGAAGGTCAGAGTTAGGCAAAATTTTCATCTAAATAAAAATTTCGAACAACGAATAAGAAATAAAAAAAATTTTATCCGTTATTCGATGGTTCGAGTATAAAAAGTACATTATTCGACGAGCATCGAATAAATAATTATATTCTACGAGAATTTGTCCGATGAAAAAACATAATTTTTTTTATACAAGCGGATTTATTCGAACCTCAAATAATTTTTTCATATTTTATCTGTATCCTTTATTCGAAGGCTTTCCATAACTATTGCCAATTCTAATAAACCGGAATCATCGAATAATGAATAGAAATTTTTTTATTTTTTATTCGTTATTCGAAATTTTTTCAGAAGAAAATTTTGCCCAACTCTGGAGAAGGTATAGGATCCATAGAAGTTTAAATAAATCGTGAGTCTTTATGATCGACATTTAAATGAAGAAAATTTGTTCATCTGTGAATAATGAAAAGCCCTTTTTCCTGTACAGATACCAATAAGGGAGATGCAACATTGTATAAAACTCTCACAGTTCATAATTAACGGGCCAGGCCCCATGTTCGCCTTATTTACCGCGAAAAATCGGTATAGAACGGTGTCTGAACGACAATGCGCCCAGTGACTTTGTGATACGCCGCCAAGGTGTAAAATATTATGAAAATGCGTAATATCTGATGATGGTTAAGCCGCGGATATGAGCCTCGCCATGCTGGGCATTGCTCCCCAGGAAACTGGCTTTTATGGGGTTTTTACAGCGGCGTGTTACTCTGTAGATGGTACGAGGTCGTACATAACCTTTCACCGACTATGGGTTCAGACCAAAGCGCAAAAAAGAGTAATGAAAAACGGCGACGCCGCCGTTCGAATGCTGCGTTATGGACTGTATCTAAAATGATTACTCTCTAGCGAGTCTTCCATTGACCTGGCATCGACGTATGCAAATAACCACTTGCCGTGCACCGACAATACTATACAATCCCCTAGACATCATGCGAATAGTAGTCTGTAAGCTTCTATCAAATCCCCCATTTTCGTACATTATATTATACACAGCCAACCAAACTTCTCGCAATTAAAATAAATCAAATATACTCTTCACATTCATTAACGGTTTCCCTTAGTTCGATCGACAATGTTGAATAAATCTAATTAATACTATTGGCGCACTGGTACGATAATTTGTTACTATTAAGCACTGTTGCAAATTGTTACATCAACCAATTTTCGACGTTTCGATCTAAATTTAGATCATTTTCAAGAAATAATTTTGTTGTAATTGCGTCTGTAAAAATTTTTTTTTTTTCATTACCCATTGATTAATATATGGTTGACTAAAACAGTCAAGCGAAATTGTAGGAACAGAAAACAAAAAGGAAAAGATCTAAATGATCTAAATTTAGATCGAAACGTCGAAAATTGGTTGATGTAACAATTTGCAAAAGTGCTTAATAGTAACAAATGATCGTACCAGTGCGCCAATAGCATTAATTAGATTTATAGATACATCCATTAACCCTTGGAAAACGGAAAATATTCACTTAAAATTACTTCAGACATTCTTTCGGTGAAGAGTTTAATATTTCTTCAATTTTTCATGTACGACACATTAAAACCTTCAAACTCGAATTTGTCTAGTGGTTCACGAAATCCTAGCATAATATTATGACGCATAATCAAACAGAATATTCCTTTAAAATAAATGAAATATACTCTTCACTATCATTAACCCTTGGTAAACAGAAAATATTCACTTAAAATTTCTTCAGGACATTTTTTCGATGAAAAGTATAACATTTCTTCAATTTTTCATGTACGACACATTAAAACCGTCAAACTCGAATTTGTCTAGTGGTTCACGAAATCCTAGCATAATATTATGACGCATAATCAAACAGAATATTCCGTTAAAATAAATGAAATATACTCTTCACTACCATTAACCCTCAGAAAATATTCACTTAAAATTACTTCAGACATTTTTTCGGTTAAGAGATTAATATTTCTTCAATTTTTCATGTACGACACATGAAAACCTTCAAACTCGAATTTGTCTAGTGGTTCACGAAATCCTAGCATAATATTATGACGCATAATCGAACGGAATATTCGCTTCTCGTCCGGAAACAGTGACGAAGTAGCCAAACAGTAGAATTAACGTGGATGAAGGCGGCGTTGTTATCTGAATTTTCGCAGCAACAGGAGACGTCGGATTTTCCTATGTAATTGCGGAAGGAGAAGCAGATCGCGACAAGTCGGCGTACCAGAATTTAAATTGAAAGCATAACTCGCAACCTTGACAGTGTACCGGAGCCCTTTATCCGGGAATTTTTACCGTTGTTTGCTTATCCTGAAGACTTATTAGACAGTTTTCTATACGGTGTTGGCTTACCCTCGCGTAAAACTCCGTATAGCCCCGTGCCGACGACCGATCGATCGAATTCGGGATTACGAGTACGAGGGAAATCACTTTGCAACCGGGGCCCGTCGGAAGAGAAACGCCTCCAGCGATCTTCCAGGAATAACCGAATCATTTAGATTTGGGGGATTTAGGGAGGTCGGAGTGCAGGCAGCCAGGCAGGCTGTTGCAGGGCCAACGAGGAACACCAACCACGGGGGGGAAAAGAAGCTGCGCGCGGATCGGGAAACGAGGAAATGCTGCTGGAAGATGGAAAAGACGCCGACACTTTTATCGATATACCGAGCCTGAAGCGGCTACTCAGCGGTCTCCTTCAACCTCTTTACTTTGCCAAGAAGATACACAAACACGTGCACCACCGCTACCCACCTGATCGTGGTGTGGCTGGCTGTTCGCAACTTCTTTGCTAAAACCGATTTCGCGGATGGAAAAACAACGACGGCGTCGTCGAGCCGCGGTTTCCGAATATGAAAATCGGAACGTGGGAGTTCACGTATGGTGTTTAATTACTATACTACGGATCTTTATGCAAAATAAAAATTGTCCGTACCGATTGCTAGAAATTATTCTAATTAAGGATGTTCTGGAGGTGCAATGGGTGACAAATGTACAAGAAATTCGAAATCCATCAATATATTGGCAATGAAAGCGATTCATGAGTATATTTTGCATTAATAAAATTGATTAATTTAAAAAGCTTTCGTTTCATTGGTGAACTTCATGTTATATTTATTTTTTAATCAAATTGTCTGCATTTATAAAAAATTGACTGATTTGAACTTCAAGATAATAAGTTTGTGATGTTCAATATATATAATTACGCAATAAAAAGTTAAAAATAAATTAAAAATACTTCAGAAAGCAATATTCATGGTAATTATTGAGACGACAACACGATAAATTTGACGTTTTGTAACAATTTATAATTTTTTGCTCTGTCACCGTTTAGTGAATCGTAATAAATTTTGAACATAATTAATTACATAATTTTTACTATATATATAAAAAAAAAACTGGAGTTTCTAGTTGCGTTTTTTCAAGGTTTAAATAGGGTTTGAAGTGGAATTTTATGAATTTTCCATAAGAAAACGTGTGAAAATGTGCAAACTTTAAGTTGCTATAATTCTTAAACGGTGCAGTGAATCGAACCCAAACGTTGGCAATTGGCAAACTTTGGCAAAAATTTTGTTGCGTTTTTATATACCGCCAGAACATCCTTAATAGTTCTAATAGATGAAAAATAATATATTGACATCATTAAATTGTTTTAATTTTCCTACTATTTTAAATTTTCACAGAAATGAACGTGCAGTTTAAATTGTAATGTTTATCGTGGTATCTCAATTGCCAGGTACTTAAGGAATTCTAGATTATCAATTTTGTGTAATTGATCGTAATAAATTGTTGAATCCCTGTTCTCGAAAATAACGTACGATATAATGGATTTTCTTCAGCGATTAATTCACTACGAAATCATTATTCTTTTGCGATGCTTGCTTTGTGTGCAAGTCGTGTACCGAGTCGTTCGTTGCACCGTAATGTTTCGTATAAATATATGAAGTGAAATATTATATTGCATTATCGGCGTACCTGCAGGTGCTGCTATTAATTAAATCATTCGTTGCCCGAGTGGCAATATTAAACAGATTACGTGCACCATTTCAAGGATGCTTCGATAATGTACTGCGTGCGTTACTTTATCGTAAATGGTTGGGCTTAACAATTTTTATATTTTGAAAGATCCCTTTGTTGTTTGATAAAAAAAAAATTTTTTAAATTCGATAATGATAAAGGCGAGGATTTCATTTCGCGATCGAAATTTTTAAACACGTTTCATCAATTGAAATTATCTTTATGACTAAGGATCATCGGGTTATCGCATTTACATAACGAGATAAGATAACAAACTACAAAGTGGTACAGTAGACACACTGATTCGTCCATGGACTCGATAAGAAAAATGAAAGTAGTCCTAATTTTATCAGTCAGAAAATTTCATTAAAAACTCAACAAATTCCACCTCGAATCAAAAAAGCAACATCCAGACTGGTGATTCGAAGTGTTAACAAATTTCGCGATAAATTCAACAAAATAATGGATCGCGAAGTGGTAGACAGCAGACGCCTATTCGTCCAAGGACTCGAAAAGAAAAATGAAAGTAGTCCTAATTTTATCAGTCAGAAAATTTCATTAAAAACTCAACAAATTCCACCTCGAATCAAAAAAGCAACTTCCAGACTGGTGATTCGATGTGTTAACAAATTTCGCGATAAATTCAACGAAATAATGGATCGCGAAATGGTACAGCAGACGCCGATTCGTCGACGTTCTAAAAAAAATGGCGACGCTCGGATTCGCAAGCAAATTCGGCCGTTTCGCCTAGGGGTACCAGCCGAATCTTAATTGTTCTCGACGGTGGATCTGGCAGAAGGGGTGTGCGATATCTTACGATGGTACAAAGGGCATGCGGGGGCGGTGAGGAGGGTCAGTATAAATAAAGGGAAACAAGAAGAGAACGGGGACGTGCGCGGACCGTAAAGCTTGGTCAGTTTCCTGGTGTCTGGTACCAACGTGAATGCCAACGTAGGCCTGAATAAGAGGGTGGATTTCAGAGGTTTTAATATGAATAGGTATACCGCACGTATGTGCTCTATTCCGCCTATACCGTGGCCATCGTGTGCAGCGTGGATAGAAGAGCTTGAGATCTTGCGAGGAGGCTGAAGAGAGAGAGAGGGAAAATTCTGTGGGAGGGAGAAATGAACCCGAAATATATATTATATATATACAGATGTGTACATATGTGTGCGTACCGTACATATATATTTTTCAGGGTAGAGGGCTAGCCAAACGCCTAGAATTGCCTCGCCTCTTTCGTGTTGGTGTCCACTACGATTCATTACCTCTCTATTCATCGACATTACCGACAGTGCGTTCCACTAGGCCCTCGAAAATCGTCCTCCATCCTCCGCATACTCTTTGCCAGTCTTTAACGGCCCTTATAGAGCACTGTGTTGCCAGTGTCGTACCACTTAAGAAATTTTTGGACCTCGCAGAAATTTGTTCTTCTTGCTGCGACGCGAAAGCAGTATTCTACTAAATTTCTATTCGCAACATACCAGTAATTCTTTTTCGATACTTTTAGCGTCATGTTATAGTCCAGTCAATGAATGCTTAAAAGGGGGTGTGTAGAGGGAAATGAAAGGAACACAATTTTTGACTTTGGGATATCTCGGAAACTATGCGAGATAGCGAAAAACTGAATAGGATCAATCTTGTGACACATTTCGTCAGCATTAATTTTATATAGAGTGGTATTATCACTAGGACGCCTAGTTTCCAAGATATAAGCGAAAAACCGAAAAACGGAACCTTCTACGCCCCCCCCCCTGCACCCCGCTCACCTCCTATTAGTGGGGACTTTTAGTATGTTTATCTCCTAACTAGTCCAAACAAAGTCCCAAAGTCAAAAATTGTGTTCCTTCCATTTCCCTCTACAACTTTTCGTTGACTGGACTATTAGTAAATTGAAAAATTAAAGTAACGTATATTTACTATAGGAGAATAGAATATAATATTATTATTATTATTATTTCTTATTATTTACGGACCGAAGTCCTTTTATACAAATGTTTACAATAGAAGATATTCATAAAAAAAAGAAAAAGAAAGTCTTAGCATAAAGTTACATAGTAATGGACATGCTGACAGTTACAGGAATACATTATATCACATATAATCATATAATCGCACGCAACTTTTTCTTAAATGATAGTAACGAACCATTAAAAAAAAAAGTCAATATCACGATATAAAATGTTGGATTTAGCTGTGATGCGATTTAAAGGATTTATTAACCCATATGTGGATTTGGATTTAAACGTTTGAAATCCTGTCCTATAGTTCTCAATACGCGTTCGGGTACGTAGAATATTGCGGATTCGATGCGTTTAATAACGATAATGAGTGGATCGAATGCAGTAAAAGAATTCAAAACTACTGTTGCATTATTTCCAACTCCATAAAATAATTAAAAAAAAAGAAACGAATAACTGTGTATGTAGTTTCTCTGTGATTAGTACGGACAAATTTTATTTTGCATAAAAATCGACGGTCTAATTATATAATTGAAAAGCGCAACGCCAACATTTATTATACCGTTGTAATAAATAGTGACGAATTAATTTACCGGGTACGGTGTAGATGGCCATATCGCATTTTGGTAACTTCCACCTAACGCTTGACTTTGCATCGCCTATTCCTGACACCACTAGACCGATGGCCTTGTTCCGAGGATGTATCCTAACGTTGATCAATCATTCGATGAGCAGAGCGATGATGTTGCGGTTCATGTCTGTACGGTCGGGGACGTTTAAGTGAGATTAACCCCTTAACGCTGAAGCCCCGTGACGTACACGGCGGTATTGAAGTGGTAGTGCACGTGAAATTGCTGATCACCGGACTGCGGATCTTTACGTAAATTTGGATTCCTGCGGTCGGATCGATGGGAATGAAACGTTAATTAAATGTATTAAAACGCGAATACGTATTTACGACGAATAGAATATACATGGATATTTTAATGAGATTTTTGTAGGTGTTGCGCGCATATAAGAAGATAATCGAAAAGCAATAATTTCAACGAACGCGAATTTATTTGTCGGTCTGTTCAATTAAGAAATAAATTATTTCCAGCAGTCCGTCTTCTTTCAATATTCATTCGCGGTTATTTTTTATTTATCATATTTGCCGCGGCGCAGCTGGTTTTTGTTTTTTTTTGTTTTATACTCCGAATAAGGAGAATAACGAGTGGAATACGCGGGTCCGCGGTATGGATATCGAATTGCACTCGTGTATCATTTTATTTTCCCTTTGTTGCTAATAGGCACGGCTGTTGAAAGCCTCTTAATTTATTATGGGCAACGTGTGTCGAAACGGCGGCGCGCACATTATATGCGATTTTTGGCACTCGACAGTCGCATATATGAAACGTAGATACTAAAAGCAACCATTATGTTTTCACAGCTTCGGCCGCTTTTAACCCGTGTATAAGTTAACGCTTGGGCCAACCGGCAAATGGGCTTTATACTATACCCGTTCAAAATATGCGATATTATTCAACGTAAGTAAAATTTTGTTTCGCTAGCCGGACGGGAGAGCGTTGCACGCGAATATTGAAAATCGAGCCATTGCGCCGCTGCTGCTTTTGCTGCTGCTCTGGCAAATTGGGGAGAAAATTCGTTATCGAGACTTCTATAACCATTTGCAAACTTATTCGATTACCGGGACCACAGGATATACCAATTCGAATCGAGAAATATGAGTAATGTAAATCATCAGACACAAAAAAAACAATTAGTACTCTAACAACGACGTGTCACCCATTTTTTTCGGAACAGATTAAATAGCTCTAAATATTACAATACAAAATTTTTCACCTAGGAAGTGAAACATCAACCGATCATTCAAATTAATTATTTATTAAGAGCCAACATAATCTAGAATCTTTCTCCTTTATTCATTCTTCATACCCAGTGATGATGATAATTTTGTAAGTGAACTAGCATAATTTTGTAAAAAAATTCATACCAGAAAATAATAAATTATTCTATTATCATGTAATACAGTAATTTTCAAAATGCAAACAAAATTATACGTTTTTAAATCGGAATAAAATAAATAATCACGAAAAATTCAAATAAAACAAAATTTCCCTATACAGGGTGTCCCAAAACGACTGCGTAAGCGGGAAATGGGAGGTTCCTTGGGTCATTTGAAGCAACATTTGCCTTAACAAAAATCGCGTCCGCGGCTTTGTTTAGGAGTTATTAACGAAAAACACGGACCAATCAGAGCGCGACCTAGACTCTCGCTGGCACGTTCAGCCAACCGCCTGCTGGCTCGCCGCGTTGAACGTGGTAGCGAGCGTCTAGGTCGCGCTCTGATTGGTCCGTGTTTTTCGTTAATAACTCCTAAACAAAGCCGCGGACGCCATTTTTGTTAAGGAAAATGTTGCTTCAAATGTCCCAAGGAACCTCCCATTTCCCGCTTACGCAGTCGTTTTGGGACACCCTGTATAAGAAATATGGCTTCAACAAACGAAAACTTAGGCGGAATGAAAGCTAAGAAGTCGGTGTCTACTTAAACTTGGTATGTGAAAATTTCATGCAAGTTCGGTAACAAACAAACAGATGACGTATATGGCTGAACGAAAATGGTCGAGCTTTTGCGGCGACGAATGCCCGAATTGAGATATGGATTTCATCGGGATGCGAGGACTCGTATATACACATTTTTCTGCAGGGTTTCGCCCAACATTTCTATAACAGGCAGGCCGAGTTTCCAATAGCGGAATTTATGTACCGGCAGATAGCAAGGACAATATAAATGAGATTTTAAGTATACCTATGGTAAGCTTGTTGTCGACGCGTGCGTGAGAGCCGGCTGCTCTCCCTTTTAAGCATATTTTCTATTTTCTACGTCGAAAGGGACGCGATAAATAATCGACGCATAAATCTCGTCGCGTGGCACGGACGTATTCGATCGTTTAAAAGCGGGAGAGGGGAACCGCGCTATTATTTTCTCAGCACACTCCGACGACGGATTTTCTCGGGAAATTCACGGTCCTGGCGCGCACCTTTCCTTTCGAAACTCGGAAACTTCTCCGATCGATATGAATCTTCAAGGGGGTACATCGCCGTGCAAGTTTAAAATTATTGACGAAATAAAAGAAAATTATAAATAAAATGAAAATATCTTTTTAGGAGACATTTGGAAACACCTTCACTTTACTTGCATATCTTTTATTATACAGGGTGTTCATTTCAAAACTTTCCAGCCGAATATCTTGAAAAATATGAAAGATATTAAAAAAGTGTAAAACACGTGTCCAAGGATTTCGAGGGGGAATGGGGGGGGGGGGGATAAAAAAAGTGCGCGGATAAAAAAAAGCATCCTACGAAAATTATTGGTTTTTTTTTACGTACAATAAGATCCCATAATAAAAAATATAGGTTTCCATTTGAAAAAACAAAGTTGACCTTCAAATGACCTTGAAAACGCCACCCAAATAAAAAACTGATACTGCGCCCCTCTTTCCCCCCTCGAAATCCTTGTACACGTGTTTTACTGGAACACAGAAGGTAAAAATATTTTGATGTGAACTTAATCAAGAATAGATACTTTTCAATGTAGCGTACGATTTTCTTGATATTTCAATTAATTGTATTTTTATAAATATTTGACCTTGATTATTCCTAGGGGGAAAAAAAGATTCTTTAATTCTATGAATAATTTTCATAAATAATTTCCCCGCGGGAAATGTATGCTTACTTCATTTCTTATGATGCAAGCATGCATTCTCGATATTCCACAAATTCTGTACTGAAATGATAAGGGTCGGCCATTGCTCATTGCCTAGGTCGTTACCCACAACTCTTGTTTGCTCTCAAACGAGACACATTTACAATGTATAGATACGTTCGCTTTGCATTATTAAAGTACTGTAATATGATTGATGTCAAGCGATAATTTATGCAGGTTCAGCAAATTAATTTTCGCGTTGGTGTAATGGGGGGACGTGCGAAATTTGGCTACGATCTCCGTGATACAAGAGGGTCGAAGAAGTTCTATCTGCGATAAATCCTAACATTCCAGTTTTTGTTCCATTAAACAAATTGCTTCGATTTAGTGGAATTTTTATGGTTCCTGGTTCGGTGTATTCGGTGCGTTAAACTTCTCGGGGAGCTATTCGAGTAGATACGCCTTGGGAACTATCAAGTACTGTCGGCCGAGTAATCGAAGATAATTTTTAAATGAAATTCCGTCGATTTTTCCTTCAAGGGAAGGGATAAACCGCTGCACAGTGGTCCCAAAGCGCGAAAACGTGGCCAAAACCCTAAAAATGAACTTTTAGCTAGGTAAGTTTTAATTATTGGGTTGGTTACTCTAAGAGTGTTTCTAAATGGGTGTAAACAGCAAGAAGGTCGCATTTTTATACCTGACCACCAGTCGCAGTCCGAACTTCGAGTTCATTAGACCGTACCTTCTTACGCTTGTGAAGCCCATTGCGAATTTTAATTGCACAGTGTACAAATTTTCTTGACAGCTATCGATTTTAATTGTACATTATGGATGCTGTTTGTGGAGGTAAGTTGCATAGTTTTTAGTGCCAAATGTTTATTGTTAACTGATAACCATGTATGCAAAAGAGAGAGTAAAAGTGAAGGCATAAATTTTGACGTTTTAGAGTAGAAGTTTTTCAACTCACACCAACCTATGCTGAAACTTGTTGGAGCTTCTACTTTATACTATTATCTTGCAATTCCAAAAAAAATTAGCTGCAGCCAAATGCACTTTTGGTCGTACCACTGTTTTTTGTAATGCAGAGTAGGTATTTTATGAGTATTCGTTGCATTTCTTGTCAAACTGTGAGGGATGTGCATTAAGTCTTTCTGTACAATTTAAACAGATTTTGAATAGAATGTCAATATTTTATAAAAAATCATATTTTTCGAAATTTTTTTGTTGGATCCGTCATTTTGTTTTTTCTAATTTCAAGTTCAGATTCGTCATCAGCGACCCCAAAAACGGCTTAATACCAATTTTCAAGCAAAACCGATAATTTTTTAATACGTTATGAGGTTTTGACCACGTTTTAGCGATTTGGGACCACTGTGCGCTGCCGGGAACCTCGGCGAGAAGTGGCGGACCAGCGATGAATGAATTTATAGTTTTTAATACTTTGTTCATTGTGCTGTCCCAAACAATGAAGGGCTCCTGGAAAAGAGGGGATTTGCCGGAGATACGAACGTTGTTGTTTTACAGCAACCTATTATCTAACTTTCGTAGTTAATACCGTCGTTTTCTTACCGGGTGCGAGATTAGCGCGTTGATTATGTCCAGGGCTATCGTATAGCGGATAGCTAGAATGAAACGATAACGATAGAAAAATATAATTTGCTGTATAATTTATCCATTAGGCTGCATAATGCGATTAACAGACGATGGTCCGCGCGGCGAAGTTCCTTGGAGAAGTGTATTACCGGGCTGCGTCCAGGAAACAAATTTTTATTAGCCTGGTTAACTGCACCGACAAAATGAAGGGAACTTTTAAAGCACAGGGCCGGGCACAGTTTAAAGAAGTGCACGCAGTTTTATCGTGCCTACTTTAAATAATGACTTACGCGCCTTTGTTCGATAATTATATAGCTGCCCGCAACGTTCAATTATGAAAATTGTCTGCCGCATTTCTGTGGCCTGTAAATTACACTTAATGCCGATCTAAAATGAATCTTCGATGTTTAGTTTTTATTAGAGGAATATTCTGCAGCGAGTCAAGAATGTATTCGACCACTGATCCCAGAACTACAGTCGGTGTGAAAAGTATTCGTACACCTTTTAAAAACGAATAACTTTTTCAAAATTCGACCCAACAGCTTGAGTTTTTTTGAGACGTTAGAAGGATTAGTTTACTAGCTAATATGTACATAATTTCTTTTTTTATTGTTATTAGAAAAAGTAAAGGTCACGATTTTTAAATTTTTTATCTGTGCCTGTAGTGAAAATTTATAAGGTGCATTTGGTAGGTATAAGTAAGTTATATACATGTACAAAGTTTTTTCTTTCGCAATTACGACCAATAACAATAAAAACGTAACCCAGACCTAACCCATTCCTTCAGTTTCTGCCTTCGCAATCATTATAAAGAAGTTTCAAGAAACCGGAATGGTGGATAACAAAACTACTAATAACATTCGTTGATATAAACAAGCTTACATGGTGATTGAATGTTTGTTTATGTTCTGTGACCCTTATTAGTAATTACAAGAGCGATATGCCAACAACTACGGAAGATAGAAAAGTGTTCGAAGTGTGCTTTGAGATAATCGGTTTTCTATTGTAGTTGACCTTGAGTGACCTTGATTGACCTTAATAATATGTCATTGTATTCGTCTTGAAACACTCTATCAGAATGTAAGTAAAAAAATATACTGTTCTATTAAAAAAAAAACAGATTTGACCTTCATATATCCTTGACGCCTCCATCTATAAAAAAAACTAGTAACATCAGATGATCCTCGATACCAAATAAGTTTGGTCTGAGGCATTTTCTTCTATCTCCAAAAACAAGCAATTTATTCAAGTGTCCTGTCTTAAGTGCCCCACCCTGTATAATGATCAGTTTGCTATTGTACTCTTTCACATACGATAGTCTCTGATGGAGAAGTTTCTGGAACATTATTTTAAAGCGAGGGGGTTAATTGAATAATATTTTCGTGGATTTGCGAATAAGCGGTTAATATTGTTTTGTCTCAAGTTGTTGAGCATTTTTTTTTATTTTTGTGAGTTTGTTATAGCGAACGTGGCCAGACGCCATTTTCCCTCGATAATGCGACGATGTTATAAGGGAAGGACATAACTTCTAATCGACTAAGTTTCTGGAACATTATTTTAAAGCAAGATGTTAATTGAAAATATTTTCGTCGATTTGCGAATAAGCGGTTAATATTGTTTCGTCTCAAGTTGTTGAGCATTTTTTTTTTATTTTTGTGAGTTTGTTATAGCGAACGTGGCCAGACGCCATTTTCCCTCGATAATGCGACGATGTTATAAGGGAAGGTCATAACTTCTAATCGACTAAGTTTCTGGAACATTATTTTAAAGCAAGAGGTTAATTGAATAATATTTTTGTCGATTTGCGAATAAGCGGTTAATATTGTTTCGTCTCAAGTTGTTGAGCATTTTTTTTAATTTTTGTGAGTTTGTTATAGCGAACGTGGCCAGACGCCATTTTCCCTCGATAATGCGACGATGTTATAAGGGAAGGTCATAACTTATTCCGACAAGTCCACTCCCAGGGTACGCGTGCAGAAGGAGAAGGGAAATACAAAATGTGGAAATAAATAAAGAAAGCCGATCTAACGTGCTTACGGACTAAGGTAACCGGTTTGAGATGGTTTAAAGCAGGGACGGGCCGGGCTGGGTTCAGGTGGCGTTGCAACCAATATCGTAAATCCAGATCGACTTTGAGAGAGAGGAGGCGATTCTCTTTCGCTGTTTCCTTTACAATCACTCTTGCGTCTTCTTTTGCATCCGCCCGATACCTTCATAAAGCCGACGATTGGATTATAAAGCTACAAATTCCGCGGGAATCTTAAAACGGCGAGATGCTTTAAAGCCCGTGCTTTCAATTTCGTTTCATGAATATACAATTTATATTTACTACTGCCACTTATTTCCGTTCCAATTTATTTTCACTCTGCCCCGCGATTTTCTGATTCGTACGCCACCAAACACGACACCGTTTCTGTCACAGTTTTACTTTTGTCTCGTCCACGATGAATTAGAATCGGTGGAATATGCTGTTGTCGCACAATGCGGCATGTAAATGGACATTCGGGACAAAAATTATAACTTCTAAACTAATCAATTCTTGACCTAAGTACCTTCATAAATTTTTTAAAGGGAATACAAAGATACATCGATTAATGCACCAAAAATATAAGGTTCCATTAGTAAAAAAGTTTATCCTAATTTTTATTAATGAAAAGTTTTTTATGATTAGTTGTTATTGCAATTTGTCGTCAACTGTATACTGTACAACTTTTCGTCGAAATATGTTTTAATTATATGGTTAAATTTAATTATATTTACTATAATGCTTAAATAGGTGACGTCGATTTCGGTAACTGTCTCTCCACTTTCTTGCAACTGCCACATAAAAAGCTTTTTTATTCTCTTTTCCACTTCATCTAATATTAACGTTCACGTTTAATAGAGAACAAAGTTTTTGTCTAACTTTTGATAGTTTCTTGGAATAAGTGTGTTCGGACATCCAAGCTTCAAGTAAATCGCGATTACGAATGCATTTCTCTAACAAAAATTATATAACATTGAGCGTTGCAAATTATCGCAGAAAAAAATTATATAGCAATATACTACAACATCTTGTTGATGCAGAACATTGAAAATTACAGGATGTTTTGAACCGTTTTTTTTTTTTTCTAAATTGCATTTTAAGGAAAAAACGGTATTTCTAAATTGCCAGTTAAAATTATGAATAATCCTCTGGTCAAATTCTTCGAACTTAAGTTGTAACAAACAGTTTAAAACAAGAACCAGTCTAAAAGAGCAATTAGGGCACGAGCAATCGAACTTTTCAGCATTTAAACTACAATAAACTATTGGCTGTTATTGACCCCGTATTGAATTTTTTGGATACCAGTTTTTACATATACATTCCTTAGTTACCGACCGATGATTTTATTGGATAATTAGATTAGAATCGAACCATGATTATTTTGATTTTTGTCCATTGCATGCCGCACTGTGTGTCTCGGGACGACAATAGATTGAATCTTTACTGATTTTTACAACGAATCCGGTTGTGCACGGCTCGCTCTAGATTAAACTGTTTGAACAAGAAATCAGATTTTTATCGGTTCGGATAATCGACGTTCTATTAAATCGTGGATCGCACAAGCACACGTGCTCCGAATTGTATCGCGTTTGGACTCGTTTTAAGGATGTTCTGGAGGTATATAAGAACGCAACAAAATTTTTGAAAATTTGACAAGATATAATTCTTACTAAATTAATGCAATTACCAAAGTTTGAGTTCGATTCACTGGACCGTTTAAGAATTATGTGCAACTTAAAGTTTGCACATTTTAACACGTCTTCTTATGGAGAATTCATAAAATTCCACTTCAAACCCTATTTAAACCTTGAAAAAACGCAACTAGAAACTCCAGTTTTTTTTTTATATATATAGTAAAAATTATGTAATTAATTATGTTCGAAATTTATTAGGATTCACTAAACAGTTACAGAGCAAAAAATTATAAACTGTTACAAAACGTCATATATCGTGTTGTCATCTCAATAATAACCATGAATATTGCTTTCTGAAGTATTTTTAATTTATTTAAATATTTATTTTTAACTTTTTATTGCGTAATTATATGCATATATTGAATATCACAAAATAATCTTGAAGTTCAAATCAGAGGGTACAATTATTCGCAAAAGTCACTTACAATTTTTGATAATATGAAGACAATTTGATTAAAAAATAAATATAACATGAAATTCACTAATTAAACGAAAGCTTTCTTAAATTAATCTATTTTTTAAATGCAAAATATACTCATGAATGGCTTTCATTGCCAATATATTGATGGATTTCGAATTTCTTGTACTTTTGTCTCCCATTGTACATCCAGAACATCCTTAATCGGAGAAGTGTCGCAAATATGTCGGTGAAAATTCCATAAAAAAATAATTAAAAATTATGTAATTTGTACATATTAACGATTAAAAGCGGATTTCGGTAATTGCAAAAGCTGTTTTCGAACTTTGCCGGTTCGTCCGAAGAAGTTCTCGCGTTTTTCCTGAGACAACGGGGTCGTGCGACGGGATTTTCGAAAACCGGCAATATATGTAATCTTGTAGAATCGAAGTTGGACAATGCACACACGCACAGGATCGATCGGATCGGACGGCAAAGTAATTCCTGATATCGTGGCTGTCGGTCAATCGATGCGTGGGTTTCAATAATCCAACGGATTGTTATCGGGCTCGTACATAAAACTCCGGCCCGGAATATCGCACACGACATCCCGATGATAACCGATCGAATTTTAATCGGGGACCTCGTCGAATTGGATAGCTGACGTGTGATCCTCTCGAAAATCCACAGGAAACGCGATATGCCAGAAATCAATCCAGATGTGTCATCGTCGACTTTAGCCTCGCGCGCAGTAATACATACGTAACGGGAGCCCCGGCGGCGTTGGTCTGCGTGTGTCAAATTAAAAAGCTTCAGCGGAGAGTACAGCAGTTCGTGGCTCGGTTCGATTAATCCGAAATACCTTTCGAACTTTCCTATACATCTGCACCGGGGAGCATCTGTAATGGTATTTGCCATCGAGCCGGCTCCTATCTGCAGCCACGCCGATCCCGTGACCATTGCGAACCCGAAACTTATCGAAAATATGAAATTCCATTCTAATAATACCCGTTTCCAATCCATATCGCACGCGTGCCTATCAAAAAACCGACGATTCCTTTGTCGCCCAGCGAAACGCTGGACTTTAAGGGGATACAGACAATAAGAATCAGACGTTGTTGAAAAATCGATGTCCTCGTGGAATTTTTTTTTACAAACAACGGTGAAAAACTATCTGGAACAGATACTTTTCGACTTGATTCTCTCTAATTTTCTGAACTCGAAACATTGCAAAATGGCTGAGTAGGGTAACTGCACCAGTGAATAAACGGGCACCAATAAATGAACGCTTTTGTATACTTCAACAAATTAGTAGGGTAACTGCACCAGTGAATGAACATTTAAGAAATTGTTCAGGAAGATATTTTATTTTTAAAAAAATATGTGAATTAAAGGAATCTCATATATGCCAAATGGCTCCCTATACTTCATTTGTCAAAAATAAATGAACACAAATAAAATGAAATTATTATTATTTGTCTTTATTAAACGTTAAATAAAAAATATAAAAAATACCAGTCAATGAACACTACATTCTAGTAATTGAACAATGATGGAAAAGCAAAAAATACAAAAATACAAAAGCGTTCATTTACTGGTGCCCGTTTATTCACTGGTGCAGTTACCCTAGTAGTGTTGTAAATTGTAGTGTTCATTGACTGGTATTTTTTATATATTTTTTATTTAACGTTTACTAAAGACGAATAATAATAATTTCATTTTATTTACGTTCATTTATTTTTGACAAATGAAGTATAGGGAACCATTTGGCATATATGAGATTCCTTTAATTCGCATATTTTTTTTAAAAATAAAATATCTTCCTGAACAATTTCTTAAATGTTCACTCACTGGTGCAGTTACCTTATCTAATTTTACATTTAAATAAAGTTTGTTTGAACGTCAATCGATTGCCTCGTACGAATATTATGTGACTGGAAAAATAGATATTTCGACGACAGTGTTATTAAATTTTATTTCGTAATTATTGAAACTTAGAACTGGATCGTATCGCAATACAGAAATTTACAATTCGTTAACAATGTTATTTACAATGGTGCTTACATTGATCAATAAATGAATAAATGAAAAAGTTCGATTTGTTTGTTGTTGCGAATTACTGTTTTCGGAATTAGGATGAAGACGTCCTCGTCGATGGAAAAGCGTATCGACAGGCTTTTTTTGAGAACACGATGTAACGGGTAAGCATATTTCTACATTTCGTGAATCAGTCGTAAGCCCGCGGAGCATTTCGGGAAGCGCGTAGGAATTTCCGCGAATCGAGTTATTCGTCGTGTTCCATCGTGTTTTGGTTACCGGGACCGGGACGGGTAATCTAGTATTAAGTAATTAAAACTAATTTCGAACGGTTCGTTGGTCAGAAGTAGAATCGCTGGAAGTGTTTTTAAACTGGTCGGTGCCAGTTTCGAGTTTGCGGCACGATCTCCGTCCCGGGGAAATTGTTTTCAATCTAACGAAGCATTTATAAGCCGTAAAAGCCTGCCATCACATTCAAGCGGGACGATCTATTAAATTTTTATGAGCTTTTTGTTGAGAACCCTACGCTGCCGCCTCCGACTTGCGCATACAAACTTGCCGTTCGTTTCGTTCGCACGAGTTGCTCGCCGTCCAACGGGTTTTGCGCTAAAAATTAGAAAGCTCTCTCTCTCTCTCATTTACTTATTAATTTTTGCCAGACTGACTGAAACCCCTGCCTCAGAATTACTCTATTTTATACTTCCCACTGGGTCCAACTGAAAAATGCTGTATCCTTTTTGAAGTTGAGCTTTCATTCCTAAATATGTCGTTCAGACGTCAAATGAACTATACGTATAGCTGTATAACAATTAAAAGAGTTTAAAAATAAATGAAAATTCTAAAATTAAAAAATAACAAGATCTACAGAATATATGCATTGTATACGATGACAATTTTTTAATTTTTAGTGGCTGATTTATCAGTGATAATATTCGGATCAATTAAATAACAAATAACATTAACGCATGAACATTCAGAGTGCCTGTTTATACTTTCTTTTTATCCAAAAGAATGTTGTACTCAACGGAAATGATCGTAGATGAAAGCTACAAATAATATTGAAAATTACGAAATAATAGAAAAAAATTAATATACAGCACATAAAGAATGGATAAGTGTGAGTCTGAAAAAAAAATGAATATCAGGTGATACTAAGAGAAGCCTATCTTTAAAGATGGAAAATGATCGATTAATTTTTCTTAGCTCTCTGTCTGCATTGTCCCATGGGAAAGAATGTTGTTCATGTCTCAGGAATTATGTCCTATAAAGGGTTAACCCTAGAAGCACAGGGAGGTGGGTGAAACACTTGATTGCTTTTGGCCCAATCCCCGTTGTCCTTTTTTATTGCAGGCAGGCTGATTGTTGGCCGTTCCGTTGTTTTTAGTAGCCTCGCATAATCTACATCCATCAGTTTCTATTGGTGAAAAGTTAGTGATGCAATTGCAAAATCTTTGATTGCTGTATTCTACCAGAGGTACTTTTACTTCTTCAGTGGCAGCATCATTCGTATTTTATAGTTCCGTTTTATTTCCGCAAATTCGCTTCAAGCTTCACTTCGATTTTTATCTATTCTTTTACATTTAGGAGAATTGTAAGTATGGAGAAATCGAATTTTATACGTTTTCAAATTCAGGGGTCAAATAAAAAGTTTGTCTGAAAATTAAAAATGTAGTTAAAAAACGGTGATGTAACTGGTAGAATTACTATTAAAAATTATCTGTTCAAAAAACTGTTAGAAAATGCTATTAAAAAATGTTTTCAAATGATACAGTAGACGCAACATTTGAAAAGTCCTTTTTCGAGTAATGTAAATGTTAAAATGTTCTACTTATTTGTTAAAAATTCGCTGAAATAGTGAGTTTATTAAGATTACATTTCAAAAGCTTTCTATGAATAGATATCTCACTTTCATGAGCTAACAACCAACCGGGATTTCAATCAGGAGCAGCAAACTATAATAGCTACGATAAGATTAAAATGTGCCAAACTGGCGCATCTATGTGTTAGAAAGTAACGTGTGACAAAAATGAAATTCAAATCAATGATTTCTGTTACTGATAACAAATTCCACACAACAAAATTCACTTACACACTAGGCCATCAACCGTCGCATATTTGATGGAACATTATGATTTCGCCGAAAAATGGAGTTTATCGCGATACAATTGATAAAAATCAGCAATAGCGTGCGAACATGAAATCGTGTTTGAAGATAAAGCCGTCGATCGAGTATATAAAAGGATTGCAAAATTTTACCAATCACAGTAAGTTCTTTAACGAACGCCAAAATGAAAGGTAAGCTGGTTATTGTAGTGAGTTCGAAAATCTACCTATCTTCGGCTTTGTCGAAACAACCAACAGTGTACTGAAGAAATAAGAATAACATGTGGATTGACCGCGATCAAAAAAGAAATGAAGATTACTGTTTGCTTGTGACTCATTAAATTTTTGCGGACTGTGTTTATTCCAACGAGATCTTGTTCGTTCCATTTCATTTTTATTTAATCCATTTTAATTTTCGTTTCTTAACTTTCGGTATAATGTCTCGTAAAATCGAAAAATTTTTGACAAAATTCAAAATTCTTTCATACATGTCAAAATATGTATATGTATTTACGGAATCTAAAATTAATAATTAAAATTTTACAGATTTTTAAAAATTATTCTTAAGTTTCTCGTCAACGAAATCAGAACAATCATTAATATTTAAGATTGTCTTTATCTTCATAATGATGTTTGATACAGCCTTGGATCTATCACTAGAAATCCAAACATCACGGTAAATCAGAATGCTTAATTTTGAGTTCCGAACCTAAACAAAAGGTTATACGATGAGATACAAAAAATTATATAAAACTGTAATGTAGCAGTTTGTCGCAGAAAAAAACATGGAATTCTTAAAATATAACAAATAGTGAATCGAAAACTGTTAAAACCCCAGGATATTTTGCATCAAAACTTTTATAGGTTACTAGTTTTAAGGTTCACAATGATTAGAAGTTACGTTAAAACGCTATACAGATATAAAAAATTAATATATTTATAGGAAACCATGTAAAATTAAATATACATACTCCGGTGACTATTTTCCATAGTAAAAAATTTATATAATTACAACAAACGACGAATATTATCGAATTTCAAATATGACACGAACTGCAAGAAATAATTAAATGTACTAAATCATGGCTACCATCTTAGACCATATATACCTATAGACACGGCGTAGATAATTTTCCGTGTCCGAAAGATGAAATCAGCTGAAAGACACTGTGACGTCACATTTGTACAAGCTATGCTCATCGACAGTGCCTACGCTTGGTTTACATGGGGAGAGGGGGTCAGCGGTTGCGCCATATACACAGTACATGGAAAGAAATTATCTTAAGACTTATCTTGTGACGTCACAGTGTCCCATCATCTTTCGGACACTGAATTCTCGGTTTTCCTATTCACATACTATACCTATGCCGGGTCTATTAGTATATATGGTCTAAGGCTACCATTGATTTATTTGTTTTTTGAAACCCATTTCGTATACCTGAAACTATGCACTAACAGCTTAGTAATGTTAAATACTCCATATAAATATTTTCATTTTTCATTTTTATCCACCTCGGCCGCACTGTGCGGCACCGTATCCGAATTCAGAATTAATGTAGTTCATTATCTTTTTCCAGTCGCATTCGTTGTATTCGCTGTTCTGGCGTTCGTCGCGTTGAAGGTGAACGCTATCACGGAAGTTGTATGCAGCGGAACCCAACCTCCGAATGTAGAAGAATTCCATCCTCACCCATGCAGCTGCGACACCTACTATATGTGTATGGGAACACTACCAGTCCCCATGCCTTGCCCCAGAGGTCTTTACTGGAACCGAGTGGATAACAAATGCGACTGGCCTAATCGTGCTAATTGCAGACCTGAACCCGATTGTCCAAAATGAGCGCAACTCTTTGTATTCTGGACAAAGTATCAATTAGATTACTCGCCTGTATGTACCTACAATAAATAAATACGCCGTTGATTGTTTGGACCGTCACAACTTAAACTTGTGCTGTTTTCCGTGATTTTCAATCCCTCGCCCTCAAAACCAAATTAATTTATTGGATTTTCATTATTTTTTTATGGGACCTTCAGCAACTTATTTGTGGCATTTTCCTTATTAAAATGACACTAAACACGATATAATTTGAACGGTACAGGTCTGGGCATGCCGAGAGTCGATAACGTAGATCGGCTGCTCCCACCCGGCTGAGTCCTGTCCGGACCTGTCCTGTAGCCGATTCTACGTCATCGACTCTCGGAGCACTAGTTGCCCAGGCCTGGTTTCATTGACGCTGATTGTTAAGATTAATCTAAACAAGCGCAACTCTTTATATTCCACTGGACCAAGTATCGATTAAATAATTCGCTCTATGTACTTTCGATTAATAAATCAATAACCGACAATTCTCTGAAACACAATGCGAAGTGTACGTATTTTCAGTGATGTTCAAACCTTAGTCCTCAGAACAACGTCAATTTAACCATTGTACACTATTCGGAAAATTTCGTTCATTTCAAGAGCACAATTTTACACTCGTAAATTGATTGTCTCGTAATCCGTAATAGACTGCGGATTTAATGCATTTATGAAAATGAATTTAAACAGAAAAGAAATTAAACGAATCCAAGGACGTCGACGGATTATTGTCAATTTAGTTAGTAACTGTAAACCTACCGAGCACTAAAAGCGATTAGAATGTTTTAGTTTTATAAAAATGACAAGGCTCCATTTATTTAGATTTCGTGCAATTTTTATTTCAATATGTGTCTGGATAAAAAAAAATTTATCCAATCAATTTCCATGTAAGTCACTTCGTAATTTCAATAATCGTAAAATGAAAAATATAAAATCGGTCATTTGACCGGCAGTGGTAGGTTTAGTGTTAAAGAACAATAGAAATTATAATGTCTTCTGCTTGTTGCAGTTGACTCCAACGGTATCCCGCATAATTCACTGTGTTACAGTAGAGGCAGTAGGACACCCGAGCTGAACTAAAAATGTAAGACTACGACTATCGCCAATTATTCGATTACCCAAACACTGCCCACTCGATAGCACTCAGGGTCGCGAAACAGCGTAACGCCAAAGCAGCAGACTCGTCGAATTCGTTTCCGGTTTTCCGTGCTTATCGCGTATGCCGACTACGTTGCACCAACAGCAAGTTCTCGTCTCGCTTCATCTTCTTCTTCTTCTTTTTTTTTTCGCCCCCTTTGTCCGCGATACAAAGGAAATTTGAACGTCTGATTGGGTGGTTAATTTATGCTGTCTGTCTTGCCGGGTCGGTTCGTTCTGTCATGCCGCTAGGCCCCCGGTAGGAGGTGAGATCGAATTAATCGCCAGACATTTTTCTAAGAGAGAAAGCCAAAGGAAGCGTTACGGGCGAGGAGGAAAAGGCGGAGAAAGGGAGAATACCGATTATAAAACTCTCGGATGGCGTGCAAAGAATGCGAAGGCCCCCGGTGCACGAGATATGAAGAAAGCTCGGGCTTGCCTTGCTTCTAAATTACAGTTTTGTTGCGTGTCTCCTTGGACTCGTACATTTACTGGACGACCAGGGAGTTCTCATCAGTCAGGATTATCGTTTTTTAATCGCTTCTGCGGATCGTCTTGTTCCTCGCTGTTTGCGCACCTGTGTTGGAGAAAACGCTATGTGCAACCTCTCCGCACAAAGAAACTGTGCAGCCGTGTACGTGACAAATACACGAGCTTGTAGAGAATACTTTTCTTTATACGACAGTGCAATTATACTAATACATAGTCCAGAATGTCTGGGTTAGGTAGTACAGTATTTCATCGATAATTGTCCCAATCACGGGTCCGGCCAGGGACAATTATGTGTGAGGGACACTATTCTTTGACTTGTGCCGAACGTAGAAATGGAATGGGAACTCGAGAGGCCTCGGTCGCCGAGAAATGTAAAAAAAGTTTTTTATTGGGATTACATTGTGAGGACGCCGCGGGCCTTTGAACTGTGCCGGCGACTGCGACTCTCCGCGTCTCTTTCTTTCCCATACGCTGTCCTTCCTTGCGCACGAAACTCCCATCGTCCATTACACACGTAAATATCATTGGAGTTATATCATTTTTGGTATCAATCTCATTAGAAAAATGTGAAGAATATGATGGTGGAAGTTCCATTAAAAAATAATAAAAAATAAAGAAGTTTTGTTATTGGATTAGTCGTGGTCTCCTGGTCTCACACCGATATACCCGACCCGTATCATGTTACACTTCTCGGCGGCCAAGGCCTCTCGAGTGTTATGGCCCTTCAAGGGGTATACCCCGCAGGAGTGGGGATAGTTCAGGGACAATTATGTGTGAGACATTTGGGACATTTATCGATGAAATACTGTATTGAATTATTTTGTCATTTCCGCGCAATGTTCGTCCTACAGTTCCTGATGTCCGTGAAACAACTTTCACCGTTTATTTCTCGAATGGGCCCAATTCGAAATGTTTTTCTTTCGATCCCTGTTACGAAATGCTACTTGACGTGTAATTCTATACAGGCATTTTAGCTGATTCGTCGGGTATTTGATCCGAACAGCAGTCTCGACGAGAGCGAACCCGAAAAGAGAGACGAGCCGAGGATGCGATTGCCGTTCCCTCCGTAAGGGCTCCCCCGGAAAATCAAATTATCAGCGCGGCCATGGCCAAAACCCGGCGTACGAACGTGCGTGCGTACGTGTATGACGTAATGAAGGCCGAGCACAGGTGGTCCACTGATATTGGTTTTGCTTCTAAATTTTGTGGACACCCTTTATAGCTGTAGACGCACCAGACTCGCCGCGACGGGCAATTACCCCTCTAAATATTCACAAGTTCATTACGACCGGAGTTGGACCCGTATATTCTCTTCTCTCTCTCTCTCTCTCTTTCTCTACCCTCGTTCATTCCTCTCTCGCTCCTCTCCACTCTTTCGTCTCGCTCATGCCTCCTATCGCAGTCTCCGTGAAACTGTTCTTCTCCTTGTTCCATTCTCTTTCCACTCTTCGCCCGTTTCGGCCCCGGCTTTACGCGATACGGGCGAATCTACCCCCTCGAGCTCCCAGATTTCGAAACTAGACGCATAGAGAACTTACCAGATTCCATTGCGTAGACTCGCACGGGAGACCATTGTTTCGGCAGACTTAGCCCCCGAGATTCCCGAAATCAAACACCGGTCTAGGAACGAATAGCGGCAAACATTATTTTAATGTCTTCGCACAACACTAGCGACCGGAAGCACGGGGACGTTCATGAAGCTCTAGGGATTTTGCTGAGACAGCATAAATTTACCACCCAGTCGGACGATTTAGGTATTCTTCGCATCGTTAGGCATTCTGCTGTGTTCAGTGGCATTGTGAGACATCATAGAGTTCAGCGTGTATTTTTGTGCGACAAGTTTATATTAATTTATAATTATCCAGGGAACTAGAAATCTATAACGATTGTGCTATCTATCAATCAAAACTTGCAATATATTCTAAAGACAAATTGAATGCAGTTATGTGTGCGCATCAATTGCAAGACGCAAAAGCTAAATATGAATTTAGTGGTGAAAATAATATATTAATACTCTGAAAGTCGTTTAGTCCTTTCGCTGTTTTAAATTACACTAACTCACAATGTTCTGCTGTGTTCAGTGGCATTGTGAGACATCATAGAGTTCAGCGTGTATTTTTGTGCGACAAGTTTATATTAATTTATAATTATCCAGGGAACTAGAAATCTATAACGATTGTGCTATCTATCAATCAAAACTTGCAATATATTCTAAAGACAAATTGAATGCAATTATGTGTGCGCATCAATTGCAAGACGCAAAAGCTAAATATGAATTTAGTGGTGAAAATAATATATTAATACTCTGAAAGTCGTTTAGTCCTACTCGCTGTTTTAAATTACACTAACTCAAGTTTATCATAAATGCATAAAATCCGGAGTCTAAGCATAAGGCTTCAGTGTAAATTAACCATCCGATCAGACACAGTAAATTCTTGTATTTTTTTTTTGTGACCTCGTCGAACGTGCCGAACATGAAACCAGGCCTGGGCAACTAGTGCTCCGAGAGTCGATGACGTAGAATCGGCTACAGGACAGGTCCGGACAGGACTCGCGCTGGCCAGCCGGGTGGGAGCAGCCGATCTACGTCATCGACTCTCGGCCTGTCCAGACCTGTACCGTTCAAATTATATCGTGTTTAATAAAAATAAGTTGCTGAAGGTCCCATAAAAAAATAATAAAAATCCAATAAATTAATTTGGTTTTGAGGGCGAGGGATTGAAAATCACGGAAAACAGCACAAGTTTAAGTTGTGACGGTCCAAACAATCAACGGCGTATTTATTTATTGTAGGTACATACAGGCGAGTAATCTAATTGATACTTTGTCCAGAATACAAAGAGTTGCGCTCATTTTGGACAATCGGGTTCAGGTCTGCACTTAGCAATATTAGGCCAGTCGCATATGTTCTTCACTCGGTTCCAGTGAAGACCTCTGGGGCAAGGCATTGGGAGTGGTTCCGTTCCCATACAGAGATAGTAGGTGTGGCAGTCGCATGGGTGAGAATGGTATTCCAGTTTACCTTCTTCTTGGTCTTCGCTGCATACAACTTCCGTGACAGCGTTCACCTTCAACGCGACGAACGCCAGAACAGCGAATACAACGAATGCGGCTGGAAAAAGATAATGAACTATGTTAATTCTGAATTCAGTCGAAAACCCTTCGATTGAACCCTTCACTGACGAGGTGATTCATGACGTACCACAATGATTTATGGTTCGATCATCTGTGTTGATTTCAAGACTGTAGATTTCATAGATTTGTGAAACACAAAATTGTAAAGATATTAGAGGAAATTAACGAATTCTTTCATAGCCAATCAAGATACGGCATTATAAAGCTACGTATTTGTTAATATACATAATGTTTGAATGAAATTGGAAAGAAATGCAGATGCATTCTTTACGAAGTATGTCACTGAAAATGACAAAATTTGCTCGTTATAATGAATTTTCGAACTACTATCGATACCAATATCGATACCGTGTTCTTATCGGAATTCAAAATTTTGATAAAAATTCTTTAACATTTCTTTGTATCAATTTTCAAAAATAGTAAATTCCATACATGCTACTAAATATTCTGGCACAAAGTAGCCAATCTTATCTTGTAACACATTCAAATTCTCACGCGAATTTACCTCCTATAAGAATAAGTAGCTTCGTTAAAACACAATTTCGACTAAACATAATCGATTAAAATACGATGTAGACTAACCATAATCGAATTTTCATTGGTTCAAGTAATTCTATAGGCTCTCGTACAGTGGAGGGTTCAAGGAAAACGGAATCGACCAGTCAAAGAAGATGGATGGAACGAACACCGTCGAAATAAACACGTCCGACGTAAAAATAACGAACAGTGAAATAATCACAAACAAAAACAAAATCTCGATTGTTGTCGGTGCACTGTTATTCTGATCTCTTCTCCGTGCAGTTGGTTCACTCGATAACACGAAAGATACGTATATTTTCTATTCGCTGTATCAACGAGCTTACCTTTCATCTTCGCCTGGTAGAAATGTTAAACTCACAATGCTCGAAACTTGTTACTGAAGTTACTGTGATCATCGAATTGTGCGGTCCCTTATATACTTCATCGAATTGATTTTATCTCCAGTAGCCCTTCAGGTTTAATCATTAGTACGTACCATTATCAAGTGTGTCTTGATAAACACCGTATAGGTAATCTTATGGGGGAATGGATTATGGGGGAATCATTGTCTGTATTGCGTCCATTTCGTTTTGTCTTAATATGAAGGAATTATGGAATCTGCAACATAATCATACATTGTATACTTTGTAATGTATATGCTATATAAACCCTATATGGATTCAAGCAATAAATAAATAAATAAATAGATAAAATCTCTTTTATGTTGCATAATACGTTTATGTTGAAAACAATTCCCCATGTTCATGTATTGCCATATATCTTATCGACATATCTAAACTAAGCATCTTTCTCGCAAAATAAAAATTTGCTGCATCAATTGCACGAGTCTAGGGTTAAGTAGGAGTTAAAATATGTGGTGTATAGTTTATTTATTAAAGGTGTGTAAAAATGTATATTGAACAGAAATTATAAAACATCGGAAAAACAACAATATATATTAAATCACCAGCAACGCGCACGTACGACTCTCGACGCAGTCAAGCAAAACTGAAACTTGTCCGAAAAATGTCCTTCTCGCATACCCGCACTCATCCCCATAGCCCATCCCTGGGAAAATCCCAGCCAACTCTTGGGCCAGGTTTTCGTCAGGCCTTTCTCTTTTATGGCCTTCTTCCTGCCATTAAGGAGCCGACGACCATTCTGGCTAAAACTACGATACTACGAATATATAAAAATATATAAAATTATTTTCCTGCTATTATTTCCTGTTCTAATGCAATTTTTCGTCTATGTATTCACCAATCATTTTCACGCAACCGAAAACTAATTGGTACCTGATTTCTCAATCTTCCAGCCTCCGGCGCGCATGCCACGATATTTTTTCCACGGTCGATTCCGCGACTCATGACAACGAGGAGGCTCGATCGGTTTCCAATTTGACAGAAAATAGATTCCATTAACATTCCCCTCCCAACGCTTCAAGGTCCGGATACATTTGGCGTATCTGCGGCGGTGGCAAAGACTAGCAAAAGGAATGCGGAAAAGCAGCGAAAGTGGTTCGAAAAAGAGAAAGAGAAAGAGGACGAAAGAGCCGGGGCAGGGTTGTAAGAAAGAAAGAATCGTCCTAGGGAAGGAACATACGAGACGCGAGTGTACGAAGCTGGCAGAGCTGAGTCGTACCGATAAGAAGTCTCGATCCGTTCGCCGTCGCCGTTCTTTTCCACGGTCTTCTTTCTCGCTTCCTTTCCCTCCCGTTCTCCTTTTTTGCAACGAGAATACGACATTAACTGACGGACGGGAACGACGAGTACGTCGGGTACCACCGGGCGTATACGACGAATACGACAAACTCCGTAGCTCGTAGCCTGCATTGAGCGTCAAACGAAATAGGGAATTTAAGTGTCGCCGTTCTGATGAGATCTCTCTTTCCCCGGGAGCCTGGCGTCTTCCTTCCACCGTTGACCACTTCCGAGCCGTGTCTCGCTCCCCGGTTCATTTCCCAGTTCGCCGTCCTCCCCTGTTTTGCACACGATACACGGCCAATCCCACGGGAATTCGAAAGTCCTCTCGAAAGCCCCTGTTCATCTGTTCCTCATCGTGCCCCGGCCGATCGCTTCACGTCTTCGTCTTCGTCTTCGTCTTCTCACTTTCTTTTCTTCCTTCCTTCCTTCCTTCCTTCCTTCCTGCTGTTTGCTTAGCTCACATCGATCGTGCCGATAATGGTGGATCAAGCCGGTGAGACTCACCCCGAGATGCAACACGGCCCATTCACCGATGCGATTCCATTCTGAAACGTTACTTGCCTGGAAACCTCCTCCTGGACACATCTGTCCACTTCCGAAAACCATGACGCGAGCTACATCATTTGGTCACAATAATAGTACCTCGGTGTGTATGTGTCGATAAGGTGTGCTCGGTTATTCGTGAAAAATTTTCCTCCGCTAGCACGGCGGACAACCCTCGAAATACCGAGAAGCTAGGTAGTCGAACAGTGCGGCACGATGCTATAGCACAACATCGTTTTTTATTAGAATTTTCGGAAATTTTTGATCTGCTTATTGCGTGACAGTTTTCTGATTAAAAGGAGTCCAAGCACGATAGAATTCGGGGCATATGGGCAATTGACGATTTCCGTGGAACCTCTATTATCCGAACGGACGATACTGCTCATCTGTTCCTCGTCGTGACCCGGCCTCTCTTTACATCTTCGCCTTCGACTTCACCTTTGATCAGTACAATTATACGATGTAGATTGATAAGTACAATTGGTCACAATAGTACCTCGGTATGTATGTATGTGTCGATAAGGTGCGCTCGGTGTTCGTGAAAAATTTTCCTCCGCTAGCACGGCGGACAACCCTCGAAATACCGAGAAGCTAGGTAGTCGAACAGTGCGGCACGATGCTATAGCACAACTTCGTTTTTTATTAGAATTTTCGGAAATTTTTGATCTGCTTATTGCGTGACAGTTTTCTGATTAAAAGGAGTCCAAGCACGGTATAATTCGGGGCATATGGGCAATTGACGATTTCCGTGGAACCTCTATTATCCGAACCGACGATACTGCTCATCTGTTCCTCGTCGTGACCCGGCCTCTCTTTACATCTTCGCCTTCGACTTCCTCTTTGATCAGAAAAGATGGTCAGCCACGTAATCCAAGACATTTTTATGCCATTGCATGATGGCTCTGGATGCTATCGTGGGCTGAGCCCCCTTCATTTAACCCGTAACCATTGTGTCCCTATTTTAGACCCAAATATTAATAATGTATATGGTCAAATTGACCCATCAACAGTGGTTACGGGTTACCTACCTCTTTCGAATGAGCCCTTGTCCAGCGAAAAATATGCTCACATAAGAACGAACCCCCCGTACCGCGCAAACCCATGATTCGGCCAGATATATTTAGGGTCTTCTAGGGACCCCCTTTGTTTGATTATTTTACGTCGCTTCTTTAACTGCTATGGTTATTAAGCGACGGGACCTACAGTTTATGGTGGGTTCCGAAACACCTTGGGCAACACAGTTTAAATGGCACATGGATTTTCCAGAGGTGCCGGCATCGGCGATCGAACCCGATTCTAGGGACTACCCCCTTAAAGCGAAGAAACTCGCAATTATTTCGAACAAAAGGATCAACCTGCAGCAGTGACTAGAAAAATATACATGAAAAAAAATTAACATGTTCGATTAGATTCGACCAAATCTGGCCATGAAATCATGGAAAGCGTTCGTCTCGATTGAATAAATAGAAGAGTGAAAAGATGACCGGAAGGGTGCAGCAGGGTCTAGTTGCAAGTCGAAAAAAGGCGATACAAGGAGGCATTTGCGAAAAAGTAAAAGGAAACAAAAATGGGGCCAGGGTGGAAATGGTGCGGTAAAGATATTGCGAACGTGTGAGCGTGCGTGAACGTACCGAAAAGTGAGTGTGTGTTTGCGAGAGAGAGGGAGAGAGAGAGAGAGAGAGAGAAAGGGAGGAGAGAAGGAACTTCGCCTGACATTCGGACAATGCCGGCGTGGTGCTGTCGCGTTCGGTTCCTGCTTATGGCGGGTGCACAATGCCTATTGTCGACTAACCCACTGTACAAACGTGTGTGCCAACGCTTCTACATAACGGACCGGTCTGGGCCTCCGTTTCGCCTCTCTGTTTCTCCTTAACGACACGCATGCTACTGTTTCTTCCAACCACCTACCCACCCACCCCGTTGCAAGAGCACACCGTCGTCACGTGTACAACCCGAGACTTTTGGCACTTCCAATAAAATCTTGCGGGGTATCCACGAGAAGGACAATATCGATTCCTTTTTATTTCGAACGGGACGACTCAATGGGAAAATCAAGCCGAAAGATAACACCGTGGATGGAGGATGCGACCTTTCGTTCTCGGCTGATGGCGTCTCGATGGAAAATGGGAACGTTTGTGTTACTACACGTCTCTGTGTGTATTAATCGCTGGTATAGACGTGTCAATTACCGTGGCTGGTTTTCGATTTTTTTTATTGAAATTATAAGTGAACTTCAGAGCAGATTTAAAAAATTTGACAATATTAATACGATATTTTTAACTTGCTGAAATGATTAAGAACGGAAAGAAATTGTTACTTGGCTCTTTGCGCTTGCGCTTGATACGAGGTTTACTTACAAACATATTAAAGTGACAAAAATAGTACTAGGGTAACTGCACCAGTAAATGAACACTTTTGTATATTTCAACAAATTTTAAGCCGCACGGCATACTAGCGATAATGACTCTTGGGCCAATGGAATATATGACTCTTTTTCGTAGCTGTATTCCTATTGGTCACGTGACCATTAGTTTATAAGATGGCCTATTTTCAAGTGCGTTGAGTGTGTGCAACAGAGCTAAATATAGAATGTAGTGTTCATTGACTGGTATTTTTTATACTTTTTATTTAATAAAGACAAATAATAATAATTTCATTTTATTTCTGTTCATTTATTTTTGACAAATGAAGTATAGGGAGCCCATTTGGCATATATGAGATTCCTTTAATCCACATATTTTTTTTTAAATAAAATATCTTCCTGAACAGTTACCCTACGTTCGAGATAAAGAAATACGTACATGAATTGTCAACATTCGATCGTTTCGTTCGATTCCCTCAGGGAATTGTTTGTAGTGTCGAGTACCTGAAGATAAATGTTTATCTGCAGCACTGTGACCTCATATTCTGTATCAAGTTCATATATTTTGGAAACACTTGTACAGTGTTATTTCTTAATACGCGGACCATTTACGAAAGGTTTTCTAGACAGTAGTGATCTTGTAGATAACTGTTGCTTTCTCAATACAGAAAACCGTGATGCCTTGAACCTAATAAAAGTATTGTTTACTGAGCCACTTGTGGGGGCCTCGGAGAGCCATTGCGGTCGCTGCGCCAAGGATACTGAAAGAGATACAGCGTAGTTATCTAAATTTGTTCATCGATGGAATTGATACGGTGAGATCCGAGGAAGCACTGTCTCTTGCTGAAGCAACGTTCAGATTTAGATGAACACAATAAAATATGAATAAAATTGATTTGAAATTATTTACCAGGTAATACACAACGTAAATTATAAATTATCCTAATCGAAATTTATCCAAAAATTCAACATTCCAGAAACAGTGTCTTCACTTGATTATGATATAAACAATCCAACAGTCAGTTCAATAATTTTCTGCAGACGCATTTTTGTAGTATCAATAAATCATAGAATAAAGAATTTCAAATGGATTTAGTGATAAATAGACTCCGGATTTTATGCATCTGTGACAAAAGTGAGTAAGTGCAATTTAGAACAGTGAAAAAATTTGAAGACTTTAAGAGTGTTAATATATTATTTTCACTACATTAAACTTATTAGTGACAAATAGAATAGTGTCTTGCAATTGATGCCCAAACTTTTCATTATGCATGAACATCCAGAGTCTAGTGATAAATAAAATGTACTGTTGAAATATTAGGATAAAAATTCTACGGACTCAGAAATTAAAGAAAAGTCAATTAGACGAGAAATATGGCGGGCAGCACGGCGGCGTTGAAATAAATACAGCGTCCGTAAAAATAGGATTAGTGAATACCACAGTTTCCAACAGAAACCGATGCGCGGTTCTGCTTTGATCATTGTCAATCCACATCCCCGTTATTTTTATTTCTTCTACATGCTGTTGGTTCATTCCGCGGGAGATACGTGTGTCTCGAATTCGCTGTGGTAACGAGCTTACCTTTCATTTTGTCGTCGTTAAGTAACCACCCACAATGCTCGAAACTTCTCGTTACCGCGTTTATTCCAACTGCAGAACACTCGTGCTCCCTTCGTATACTCAGCATCGATGGATTAATTGGCTTTAATTGCGAATACAGTTTGTCTTCTGATGGCAGCTGTGCGTCTTTATCAATTGTGTCTCGATAATTCAGGGGAAATTATAGTGTTCTCCTGAGCATGTCATAATAGTGAATAGTTTAACATATCGAGCGACAATATAAATTAATTAAATCTATTGGTTCAATTACCCTTTAAAATTGAAAATTACTAATTCATTAATAATTGATCACAACGATCGATCGTATTTTCGGAGATTATTAGTTACAATAAATAGTCAAATGCTATGCTATTCTACAGGGTGTCCCAAAATTACTGCGTTAAATTGAAATGGGCGGTTCCTTGGGTCATTTGAAGCGACATTTTCCTTAACAAAAATGGCGCCCGCGGCTTTGTTTAGGAGTTATTAACGAAAAACACGGACCAATCAGAGCGCGACCTAGACGCTCGTTGGCACGTTCAGCCAATCGCCTGCCGGCTCACCGCGCTGAACGTGCCAACGAGCGCTCCGATTGGTCCGTGTTTTTCGTTAATAACTCCTAAACAAAGCCGGGGACGCCATTTTTGTTAAGGAAAATGTCGCTTCGAATAACCCAAGGAACCTCCCATTTCAATTTAACGCAAGTTATTTTGGGACACCCTGTATTTCGTGAGAAATATTTCACCGGTGATCTGAAAAGTGGCAACTTCTTCGAACAGTTTGTCAGCTTTCCACGGTGTTTGAAATTCGAATTTAATCACGTTTTATTGTCCGGAGAGACACGCGAAGAATTCTTGATCGCGAACAATTGCGGCGTTACAAAGTAATAACGAGCTGCGGAACCGGCGAGAAAAGAATTCGTCTCGTTACTCCCCCTCTGATTTGTCGTAGCGACGTCCATAGTTTAAATTCAATCATTTGCAAATCTCGAGATCATTCGGCTCTTATCCACGATTGGTCGGAACGATGCGGAAATTGGGTTTACATCGGGAAATGAGACACCTCGATCCTCACACTTCACGAAACGATCGTTGAAAACTTGGCTCCGGCGATATTAACGTCTGCGCTATCTCTCTAAAAAAAAAAATTGCATTACTCATTTCATAATATTATCACGTGTCCCTAATTCACGATGTACAATCTTCGACTAATATAGTTAATTAGGTACATTTTCATCAGAATTTCTAGCAACTTCAATTTTCAATGCTTTTACCGTTAAGAATAAATAATGACACAATGATGACGATATTCTTTAAAAATAACACGCGATGCTCAATATAAGCGCTACAATTCCCTTATTTACTTTTGATGATAAATGGATTTTTATCATTGGGGTCAAGACCTCAAACATTGGCTTACGATAACGTTATCCATATTCGATCAATTTGTTCAATTACAATAGGCACACTGATATGTAACTATGATTTAACTATAACAGAGACATTGACGAGAAATATTAACGTCGACACAGTTCCAGACACTGTTAGATCTACTAATTATTAACATTAACACGTTTGCTTTCTTAGGCGTTTTTAATTACTGACAATATTATTGTATTTTACCAGTAAACCCATCAGTCAAATGTCAGACTTTTTATTTCGAAATTGTGAAAATTATAAAAACTGTTTTATAAGAAATTGTAATCTCTATTCGAATAGACACGATCAAAAAATTCGAAAAAATGCATGATTCAATCGTACACCGAATCACCAAAAAAAAAAAATAAATCTTAAGGGGTTACACCACCCTGGCGCTCGGAAAAATAGGTATAAAAATAAACTTTTTTTTTTTACGTTGCCATTAAGTATATCCCTAACAATTTGCAATATTAACGATTAAAAAAAATTTAAAAATGGCGGAGATTTAAGCCGATAAGTAGGACCCTCTTTTGAAAATCCTTGCTGATGGTGTACATGATTTCTCTGTTAGGCATCGTCTAAAAAATAATAAATAAATTTTTTCTTATTTATAAGAGTAATAGCTACAATGTGACGTAGGAGTTTTGTGATTGGGTGCCATGTTCGAAAGTTATAAATTTTTTAAACGTAAAATTTTGATGAAAATTCCAGTTTTTTGTTTCAAACAGCTGTCATTTCTACAAAAAAATTTTAAAAAAATTTTCCCCTACGTCACGTTGTAGCTATTACCCTTAGAAATAAGAAAAAATTTATTTATTATTTTTTAGACGATGCTACTATATACATGTGTACAATAAAGATCATTTTATATACTTAATGGCAACGTAAAAAAAAAAAGATTATTTTTATACCTATTTTTCCGAGCGCCAGGGTGCTGTAACCCCTTAAACGAACATTTCTCTGGGGACAGGGACTACGTCGGAAACAAATCACTCGATCACCGGATAAAGAAAAAAGTAATCATATCGTATTCGTCAGAAAGGGGAACAAGTCTCGTGCCCCGAAAGCTCGTTGCAGGTGTCCGAGCCCTGGTGTCCGGAATTAACCGTGTGTAGGAATGTCGGGGAATATTTTAATGAAACGTTACCGTTAATATCCCGATTTTTCCGTTATTCAACGATACGCGGCAAAGGGAATAAGAGAAAAGCGTGGACCCTATGCTCGCCATATTGGCATACACGCCGCCTGCGTTTTACGGCTGTATTCAGCGATTTTGCATATTGAGTGGCTGACTGTGTATGTGCGTAGATTGCAGAAAAGAGAAAAGGGGTGGGACGTGTGGGCGGGGGGGGGGGGGGGGGTTGGGAGAGGGGATGGCAGGATAGAGGATAGAGGTTCGCGCGAGAATAAGGGTAGGAAAGAGTGTGCAGGGACGGAAGAAAGTGGGATGGTGAAAAGGGGGCACCGGTGTGTGTTGTCCTTTCTACGGCAGTGCCGGGCGGAACAACTGCAAGCCTATTCACCTTTTCCGCACCGACTCACGTATCGTAGTTCACGTGCAGGGATCCCAGACCTCCTTGAGAGTTCAATTTATCGCGTAACGGCCGTGGAACCCATAGCCGCCGTAGTTCCTGCCTCCTCCTCCTCCTCCTCCTCGCCTCTTTCACCCCCTTCGACCCACCCCCCGTTCGAACAAATTGTCATAATTGAATAACCCGGCGAGATAAGCGAGCGTCGCTTTGACCGTCGTTGCTTGCCCCCCGTGAAACTTGCGGCCAGGCTTCATACGGGCTGATCCATTTAACCCTCGAGTGTCTCGAGTCCACTTGATACGCGATCCGGACTACCCTCATTGTGCCTCGAGACCCTACACTCGCTTTCATTTCCGCCAGAATCAATGGATCAACCAATTTATTAGCTTCGCCGCCTTCCGCGGATTTTTCCTCGTCGATTTATTGATCGAGCTTGATCCCGTTCTCCGTTCACTCTGTGGTCTTGATCGAAGGATTTCGCGGCGTTTTGTCGGAAAGTCAACTTTCAAGTAGATATCTGCATATTAGAGTTCTTTCGATCGACTCGAACATGTTTTTTGATCGTTTTTAAACGAGCAACTCTCTACCGTCAAACTTTACGTTGCAAACGCGTGGCCAACTTACAACGGAAACTGACAGTCAATCAATTGACAGTCAATCAATCTACAGTCAATCAAACCGACATTCATTCAAATATATTCGTCAAGTTTGCGCGTCAAATCGCGTCAAACCTACACATTGCGTCTACGCGTCAAACCCACGCATCAAATTCACGCATCAAATCCACGTATCAAATTCACGTGTCGAATCATTCGATCAAGCACTCAGACAGAATCCACTAGTCAATTCGTGTCAAGCTTTTGAATCGTGACATAGTCAATTCACATCAAGCAGTCGATCCATTGAAACTCACGTCAATTTTTTTATCAAGTGCCATACTTCTTGCATTACCTAAATACAAGCGAAGTAAAAGATTTCTTGTGCTCTTCGCCAAAACGAGTCACCAATACGGATCGCCGTCACGGATCCGCGCACGTACGAAGACTGTGTTGAGTGGGAAAGAGGGTATATGAAAATTAATTCGTAGCCCTTTCATAACAATTGCTTATTTTACCACGTCTGTCATTTTACTTGTGAATTTTTAATAGCTACGACAATACTTGTAAGATTTAAAACGAAAAACGTGGGGCGATAATTGATACATGAATTGTTCACCTAAGTCACTAACAATTTTATTGCATTACAAATGACATGAACTGTTGTGTGTGTTTCCTCAACAGGAGCTACTCCCTACACTCCTTACTATTATCTTGCGCCCCACGTTTTTCGTTTTAAATCTTACAAGTATTTTCATAGCTATTAAAAATTCAGAATCACAAATTTTCAGGACTATCTGTATGGGGCATGGGGTTAGGCATCTGTATGGGGTTAGGAACCTGTACGTGGCTAGGAACAATTATTTTATACTTTTTAGTCCGTTTTTTAAACATATTTTTATTTAAATTATTTTATACTTTTTAGTCCGTTTTAAAAACGTGGTATTTTTTAAAAAATTTATTTTTTTTTCATTTCTGATTGGTACATATGGGGCCAACAACAGGAAGTTTATTAATATTGTACTTTCTAATATTCTTAATAGTGCTTTCCAAGTGAAAGAAAGTGAATAGAATTAAATAGAAAAGTAAATAGATCAATCAGCTGTCTGGAGTAATATGATCTATTAACCTCGTTTGAAATTAGCATCTAATAGAAAATGATTAAGCTACTCTGTAATACAAAAATTCCTCTTAACTAATTTAAAAAATTAAATGCTATTTAAAATTACACTAAATAAAATGTTGTATAGTACAGCCATTATACAAGTTGGTCTTTTTACGTACAATAAGATCCCACAATAAAAAATATAGGTTTCCATTTGAAAAAACAAAGTTGACCTTCAAATGATCTTGAAAACGCCACCCAAATAAAAAACTGATACTGCCCCCCCCCCCCGTTTCCCCCTCGAAATCCTTGGACATGTGTTTTACACTTTTTTAATATCTTTCATATTTTTCGAGATATTCGGCTGGAAAGTTTTCAAATGAACACCCTGTAGAGGACAACAGTAGACTTTCGGTAGTTAAAATATTAATAAGTTTCGCTATCACTATGCTAGATTGAAAGGGATATCCCTTATTTTGGTTCGAAAGTCACTCGCACACACGAGCCTGCATAAAAATGGTTGATCATTGGACAAAATCAAATTAATTACAATTCAAATCTTTGATAAAATATCTATAAGATAATTTCAGATTGGTGACAACCTGCATTAACAGTGTGATGATTGCGAGCAGTATCATTTCCGAGACCAGGCCCGGTTAATAATGACAAATTGCTGTAATTAGAGACAGTAATATCTGATAGGATCCTCCTCGAGGATACGAAGGAAAAATCAACCGAGATATCTGACTGAAAGGAGCAACTAGAACGAAGTAAACGAGAATCGGAAGTAGAGGTGCAGATACCGGGGGTGGCTTTAACGGCCTTTTGTTTGGTTAACTTCATTGCTTCCCGACCGGCAGTAATTGCCACAATACGGGGCGAGGAACTAAAACGAGAATAGCTATCCAGGAAATCAGAGAAAATGGTTAATTGAACGACAAGTCGATTCCTGATTTTACTCTTGAGATACACTGCTTCGATCCCGTCCCACCACTCCCATTCATGCCACGTACGGATTAGGCAATGAGCTCATGCGATTTCGATAAATCTTTAACCGAACTGCCCATATATATATATATAAACAATCTGAAAAATATTCTTCATTTTGCGAATTACGTCGTTTTCCGGTTTAATTATTAGAGTGAAACAATCAATTCTTAAATGAAAGTCTAGATATTTTATAAATTCTATAAATTCAGACACAAATACACATACAATAAATAAAATGTACGAATATTATATCAAGCTAATGTACAATGGTCTTTAAACGGTTACACTTCATACCCAGATAGCACACGACGTCTTAAAGACGTCAATTTTAGGTCTGAACGTCTTACGTCCTAAAAAGATGTCTTTCTCGGGACGTCGTTTTAACGTCCGAAATAAGGCATCTTAAAGTCGTCTAAAAGTTGTCTAAAATTTGTCTTAAAGTCGTCTAAAAGTTGTCTCAAAGTTGCCGAAAAGACGTCCTAAAGTCGTCGAAAGATCGTCAAAAAGACGTCTTTAAAACGTACCATTTTGTAACATAAGCCGTTCTGAAGACATTCGTAGGACATTCAAGACGTCCTGAAGACACCAGACGTCTTTAAGCCGTCTTTAAGACGTTTTTGTGCTATCTGGGTATATATGCATAATAAAATAAGTACAGAAATGCAAACGTAACAATTGATGCAGTTTGGTTTACGCGTTGAATTCTGAGGATGCACCAGCTAAGAAATTGCGCGCAATCATCGAATTAACACATTTGCCGTGGCACATATAAAATTCGCGGATCGATAGGCAGAGACAATCGTAAACTATTTTCCGTTCCGTGTGCCCGTGTTATTTGAAAATTGCAGGGGGCTGTTCTTTCATTCCGGGCACGATCGTGCCTTACGGAAATTTGGATTGACCCTCCACAGCCGTGGAACAATTCTTGGCTTTGCGGCAACTGAAAAGGGCAGAAAACAGTAAAAAATATCTACCTGCCGCGCCGTAAGTTCTCTCGACGGTCATCAGATATTTATGAAGAACTGTGGCTCACGGAGAGCATTCGAGGGGCACAAAGTACGCTTTACACCGCCGCGCCATGAAGAACAAGGTACACAGGTTACAAAGAACGATGAAGAAATGGGATTCATCCGTACTAAAAAATATCACCTATTGACAGCGTTCTTCGAAACGTTTTTAGACAAATAATCTCGGCAAAAATTTATCCGACATATGTAAAATAAGATGATTGCTGGGACATTGGTATCTCAGAAAGTATCGATTACAGCATGATGTTAAAAATACAGGGTGTCCCACACAAATGGGAACACCTAAATATCTTTCGTATTTACAGTCCTATCAGAAAACTTCAGAAGACAAAGTGACACTATTGCAGGGGGCAAATATAATGGTAAAGAAAAAAATTTTTTATGTCGTGTTTTGTAATGAAATTTCAAGGTCACTGATGTTTTTTTTTAATGGAATAGTATATTTTTTACGATAGCATGATAGACAATAAAAAACTGAATTTAGTGGATACCACCTTTTTGACCTTGAAATGTCTTGAGCAAGAATAATCATGTTGGAGCGGATAAAATGTGGAAGTTTAAAACTTACGTGTTTCAGCAAAGATTACGCGTTGTTTACGTCGGGTTGACCTTTACAAACCACAATAAATGTTTGAAATATTTTTCATAGTAAACAGCGTATGTTTATGTTAGAGTATGTATCATTGAGATCGTTAACAGAAGGTTAATCGGTTAGAATAAGTACGTTGTTCCTTCTGCATTATTCGAATTCGAAACGTGAAAGTGATAACAATGCGTTATACTGTACAGGAACGAATCGATATGGTTTTCACTTATGGCGAAAGCCACCAATCTTTGATTCAAGCAGTACATTTGTATCGCGAAAAATTTGTGAATCGTATTTGTCCTTCGTTACACGCATTTTCCGTTGTGGTAAAACAATTTAAAAATACCGGCAGTGTAAAAATACCAACATGATTATTCTTGCTCAAGGTCATTTCAAGGTCAAAAAGGTGGTATCCACTAAATTCAGTTTTTTATTGTCTATCATGCTATCGTAAAAAAAAAATACTATTCCGTTTAAAAAAACATCGGTGACCTTGAAATTTCATTAAAAAACACGACATAAAAAATTTTTTTCTTTACCATTACATTTGCCCCCTGCAATAGGATTGTAAATACGAAAGATATTTAGGTGTTCCTATTTATGTGGGACACCCTGTATATTTATATCCGTGCACTTTTTAAATAAAACTTCTTAGTGGCAACGATCCAGATCGTTTTGATCATTATTTTTTTGACACGCGACGTATATTATTGTTTATACATCAACGAGAATCGTGGCAAGTAGAAATGGCCTGCAATGATCAGACACCGCATTTTATACTTATTTACAGTATCAGATTGAAATACAGACTCGATACGATTTTCGAAATGTGGACGACCATAAATATTATTTTACTCCTTTTTTTCATACGGAATTAACAATATTCCGGTAGCACTGTCAATGATGCACCCTGCGTTCGTGCACCATCGCTTTTCGAAGTCAGGCACTATCACTCAGAGTTTTCGACGTATGAAAAACAGAATGAAACACAATACCGATGCGTTTCCACATGTACACGCCAAGTTTTCTATACACGAAGTAGAAAGGCGCACGAATTTCATCTCTCAGCACTCGGCCTTTCGAACAGATCACACAGCGTAAAAAAAAAAACACCATTTCTGCGTAGAATTTTACTATTCGGTATGAATAAATACCGAACTTACAGGTTTTTTATAAATAAATTGAGGATCATTGAAATACAGATTGCATAAATGCAAAACACCAGAAGTCTACTTCTACAACGTTGACCCTGAGACCGTTGAGTCGTGAACCATCGCTTGCGAGATTAAAGAGAGGAGCTCTTTGAACTCATGCTTCTTCTCATGCATTTATTCCGGGAAAGATTGGTTTTTCAAGAAAGTTTTGCCGGCACTTGAATATATTATATTATTTTTAAAAAGATCGCGTTCGCGCATTGAAGTCTCCTGGCCAAAAGATAATTTTTTCATGCATTCTAATTATTCCGCGTGTATCAAAGTGACATTTGCACGTTTTGCACTGTATGCAAAGTAGCTAAATCTTTTCTAAATAAATGCACACAAAATGAGTGCATTCGAAATAAATAAATAAACCAATGGAACCAGGAGGCAATTTTTAATTAAACGTATTGCTGCCATAAATGGTAACATTAAATTTAACGATATTTAGAATAAATGCAAGAATAATCAGTATAACTGTATCCAACAATAATTTCGTTCTAAATAGCAGCATGAATAAATTCGCATTTTCGACGAGCACAATTCTTTATTACCCTCATTATTAGTGTTATCACTATCGAGCGTACACGTTCTCGGAATAAACACAATTCCACGACTACCCCGTCGAACATTTCATAACAGAATAAACTCGGCGCTATATTGTGTTCCGCACGAATGCTTGATCGTAACTCTGAATGCGGCATCGTTCCTTTCCGATTAGTTAGTTCGATTCTTCGTTCTCTGGTCGTTTGTTATTCCTTGGAAATCAGAAGAGCGTAAGAATTCGATTCGCGAGATCGACGATATCGCGAAGCATAATTCTTTTTTCCTCCTATCTGCGCGCCGCGCCGCGTTTTCTACGTGCATAGCGCTGTCAATTTACGGACACCTAAGTTGCACGCGACAATAAACTATCTAAGAGACACGAAAATCAAAAGACCCCACTTCATTATATAATTCAGAGTTGAACCTAGATTTTTAATGTTTTAAGAGGGTCATCTCATGTGAGAGCCACTTTTTCTTGCTTTTTTTAGGAATTTTTTTTTAAGGACCCTTAAAATACACAATCTTGAAATTTTTACCACACATTTGCTGACATTTTAACAGTCACCCAGAATTTTTTCAAACCAACATAACCAGTTGGATCGACTTTACACCGTTCGGAAGACACTCATGTGTAAAAAAAAGTAGGTTGATATGGCGACCATGATTCCGGAGGTTTCGATCATCTGATATCAAAAAATCAAATGGAATTTTAATTTGTGGACTTGCGGCTCTAGCCGGTACCAAAATAATAAAAAATTATCGAAAATTTAATTTTTGGCATAGTTTTAAACGTGAAGTTCCAAGTTTCGTCACTTTTTTCGTCTTTTTCAGCTTAAAAAAGAAACTATAGCAGATATGAGAAATATTTTGGTACGGGCCAGAACTATAGATATGCTGACTGTACCATAAAAATTTGAGCGAAATCCGTTCGGTAGTTTTTGAGAGATATCATAGTCGCCAATATGAAAAATACAGTTTTGAGATAAACGCGTTTAAATGTAAACTCACCATTAGTCTGCTATATGTTGCGAAATTGTCTTGGCTCGATGCTTCGAAGTGCACGTTGTTTCGAATGCACTTTTTTCCAGCACAAATTAACCCTTAGCACTCGAGCGGCGACTCAGAGTCTCCACAAAAATTGCTGTGCTGTTATTCAAAATATTGTTTACATTATTAAACAAGTTGGTAACTAATCAATTACTGAACATTTAAGTATTGTATGAGGTGATATATTAATTTCATATCCATAAAATAAAAAGAAATCATATGGAATGGAATTATTCTAGGTCGGAAGAAATGTTTAATTTTCGAGTTAAAATAGCTCCGAGTGCAAAGGGTTATAATGTCCAGCTGGTTGATATTTCACTGGTCATTTATTAAAACTTTAATCGTAATTAGGCAAACAAATGCTCCGTTCTACGCTTATAACAGTCGAACGACTTCGAGTATAGAAATATCCTTTTACCTGCATATTCTACGAATGTATACAGGGTGGGGCACTAACTGTGTCCAGTTAGAATATTGCCGTTATTTGTAATAATATGAAAAAATGTTATATAGAAACCTTACACGGTATAGAGGGGGACATATTGTGACACAAACTTTTTCTGCGTGGGTGGAGGCATAGAGGAGATTTCAAGGTCATCTCTATTTTTTTAAATGGAATGCTATGTTTTTTTTATCACGATGTGATAGCCAGTGTTGAGACGAATTCAGCGAGTTATCATTGAAGGTCGTGCAAGGTCAAATATGGTAGTAAAATAAACTTTATTACATTACGGGAGATGCTCGAATTGATGACTGTTTGCGTCAATGCAAAGTTACAATCTTCGTATCCCTGCATCACGTGCATGTCTTATCGTTTCTGCGATAATACGAAGATTGCAACTTTGCATTGACGCAAACGGTCACCAATTCGAGCATCTCCTGTAAGGTAATAAAGTTTACTTTACTATCATATTTGACCTTGTATGACCTTCAATGATAACTCGCTGAATTCGTCTCAACACTGGCTATCGCATCGTGATAAAAAAAAACATAGCATTCCATTTAAAAATAGAGATGAATAAATAGAGATGACCTTGAAATCTCCTCTATGCCTCCAGCCACGCAGAAAATGTTTGTGTCACAATATGTCCCCCTCTATACCGTGTAAGTTTTCTATATAACATTTTTTCATGTTATTACAAATAACGGCAATATTCAAACTGGACACAGTTAGTGCCCCACCCTGTAGAAGTTACAGAAGCAATTTGTGCAAAACAAGATTGAAGGACACTTCATGTTGCCGATCATGCTATACAGAGTACAAGATATTACTCGATCAACAGCTCCGGCCGATGGGGCAGTTTTTCGGGGAAAAATGGCGAAATCACTGGGACTTTGGGTAAGTGACGAGTATCAGAACGAGCATAGGGGTTAAACAGCGAGGGTTGGAATAGCCGTGGGATGGATCGCGGAGTAGTTCACTGTAGTTTTAGTCAAAGAGCCGAATGTACGACGCGCGAGAGAGGTTTTGACCCATTAAAGTTTCTGAATGGTCCGCCCGGGCGGAAGTGGAAAGGTTAAAGCGGGATGAAGAGTGGAAGTCAAGGAGTCAGATTCGGTAGTTGCGGAGGACGCGCGTTGGACTTTGAAACGACTTGGTAAAGCGCGATAAATAATATCCCGGTGCCCATTCGCCGGGGCAAGGGGCGAGTAATTAAATGGAATTATTTAGTGTTATGAAAGGATGCGGTAACAGGAGCAACAGCCCACGTTACCAGCCCCGAGCCGTTGCTTTATCATCTCTCTTTCTCTCTCGCGCGCCGGCAACCTAGCGAGGATGAAAAAGGACGCGGGAAAGGAGAAATGGCGGAATTAAAGAGCATTGAAGGAGGAAGGAATGCGACAAAGGTTAAGCGAGATCCTTTCCCAGGAAGAAAGAGAAGGGTAGAGAAAGGGATCCGAAGGTAGACGGCAGCGTAAAGGTCGGCCGCAATGAATACTTCATTTCTCTTTGAAACTTCAAGCCGGCATGATGATTAGCGTAGATGACGGTGAAATTTGCCAACTGACCGAGACCGACTGTATTATCTACACTGGCCTTGAAAATCGAGCGAGTACTACCAAACAGAGCCGAATCGAACGAGTATTCGAAGCGTAGAATTTATTTTCGATCTGGGAACAAGGTGTTTCGAAGAATGGAGTCGTTAGAATTGTTTTATATATATGGTTGAGTAGTTAGCTTGAAAACAGTGAAACTTTTCAGAAAATATTTATACGGTTTTCTTTCTTAATCAGAAAATGCCTAATGGTTCTATTGTGACGTATGGGCGAGATGTGCTCGGTATTTGGAATTCACAGGACAAAGAAACTTCGTCGAACAGAGTTAATCCATCCGTGTATTACAGGTGTTTAAACAATTGAACGAATGTCTTCGATCGTCGATGCGTTGATGAATCAAATTGATGTACATTGTACGGGGGCGGTTCACAATCATGGTTTAACCCTCATACATCGGTCCGATCGATACGGCCTTGCCGGAGATATTTAACAATGGGACTGGCGAGCACTAAAAGCGACTAGCTTGCATTGTCTTGGAAGAATAACAGGATTGCAATTACTCTGATTTCACACAATCCTTATTACAGCACGAACCACAATAAATAAATTGATCCGACAGTTCCCCGAAGACAATCTGAAATCAATCATAATTAATGGTCTGGCAATTAATTTCCTCTTTTTACGGAAAGAGTTCCCAGTTTCCCTCTGTTTTCGTAAACCCTACGGATTTCTGTTTCATATACTAATAAAAGGAAAGTTATACACCACAGCATATACAGGGTGTTCAACTACGGGTGGGAGAAAATTTAAGGGGTGGTTCTTCATGACAATATAAGTCGAAAATGAAGAATAAAAAAATTGCAATATCGGCCTCGTTATTTAGTTATTAATCCTTAGCACTCGAGTGGCAACACCGAGGCGCTACTAACAATTGCTGTGCCATTATTCGAAATATTGTTTACATTATTAACCCTTTGCACTCGGGAGCTATTTAAACTCAAAAACGAAAGATTATTCAATTCTAGAATATTTCCATTCCATACAAGTTTTTAACATTTTTTCCATATGAAACTAATATACTACCTCATGTAATATGTAAATGTCTAGTCGTTTATTAAATACGAACAAAAATAATAATGTGAACAATATTTTTAAGAATGGTATAGCACATTCAGTGTTGCCTCAGAGTCGCCATCCGAGTGCTAAGGGTTAAATATATTGGTATCTAATGAATTACTATGAGGTATTAGATGAAATTTCATATCCACCAAATTTAAAAATCAGAGAGAATGGAAATATTCTAGGTCGGAAGTAATGTTTAATTTTCGAGTTAAAAAATAGCTCCGAGTGCAAATGTTTAACAATTTAAAATCCACCTAAAATGCGGCAGACAATAACTAAATAACGAAATCGCGATTTTTATATTCTTCATTTTCGACTTATATTGTCAAGGAGAACCACCCCTTAAATTTTCTCCCACCTGTAGTCGAACACACTGTATATTTAAATGGTGAACAACTTTTTCGCAGTCGGTAAATTCGAACGCGCGCTTCTTATGTATTCATTGAGAACACGATGCACGATGATTAATATATATTTGTTGGTAAAATTCGGCGAAATATAACAGCGGAGAAAATATATTTGCTGAAATATTTATAAAACTAAATACGAGTCAGACTCCGAAGCAGACGACATCGCGAAATGAAAAATTCATAGTGACCATGACAGGGAGTTTTCTACCGTACTCATCCTTCCGCTGTTGCTTTCAAAATATACATCCGCTGTGGACATTGCCGAAATGCTACAGTTATCCTGAGTGCCGCCATTACATCACCGCGCGGTCGTTGACTACGTACTTCTCGGAAATGACTTCCTGCAGCTCATACAGAATATGCAAGAATATTCTTTCCTCGATTCACCTTCGCGGGCCAAGTATTTATTTCACTGGGAACACTATTTCTCCCGCGCAACAACAGATATTACTGCAATTTTAAATGGCCAGTCTAGCTCCATTTTGTTTAGTTGAATTATAAATGGCTTCCACCGCTCTGTGTCCTCGCCGCTATTCGTCTGCGAAAACCACATCCTACAACCATACTAAAGTTTCCTTCTATTTTTCACATTATCTCTCACGGTTCTATTAACCAAAACGACTCCGGCTGCTGTTTTACCATTAATTTCACCAATCGTTTCATTTGTGAATTATAATTTTTCAGCGATCGACGATGATCTCGAAGAACTGGGTTGCCAAGAATTCTCAATTACATCCAATGAGAACATGGTAAGTCCAGGTCAAACATTTTCCGTCAAGCATGTACTTTAATATTTGAAACAATATCTTCCAACTATTTGCTCACAATTGTTCCCTCGAATGGACTTTTGTCATACAGCTAGTCAGAATTTTCGGAACTTCTCGCTGCACAAGTTTCGAACGAAAACTTCCCGAAGTTCCAAAAGTTGTAATTTCGATATCTCCAATCTCCGCTGTCTAAATCCTAAAATTTCGTTCTTACCGATACTGGTACATGTACGTACAGTAATTTCAGAAAATAAGTCAAGGATCGATCAAACGTATCGTATCGTTATCGGAAAATTGTTATTGGTAATCTTGGAGAATAATTTAATAAAAAGTTCCGGGCAACTTCTCGAGTAAATGATAGCGATTTGAAAGCATAAAAATGTTCAAGTTTCGAGACTATGTTAATACAGAGATTTCGACATACAGTAATTTCAGAAAATAAGTCAAGGATCGATCAAACGTATCGTATCGTTATCATTTGATTGGTAATCTTGGAGAATAATTTAATAAAAAGTTCCGGGCAACTTCTCGAGTAAATGATAGCGATTTGAAAGCATAAAAATGTTCAAGTTTCGAGACTATGTTAATACGGCCTCGAGACACAGAAAACTTTTACAGACTTCTCTATTCGACGGCGTTTACTTCCGGGTAGATCTCGTGCTCGCACGTTTAACAGAGTGAAGTGCCTTGAAAATAATAAAACTCCATATTTCAACGAAACTCCCATCGTCGAAGCGGCTATGCAAATTTCAAGAGGGACCTCTCCCGTACTTGAGATCGTAAGAGCGCACAGATCTGCCACTGACGTTTTTAATTATTCAATAAAAACTTGAACGCCCATACAGATAGTTTGAAATACTCGCAGTTCTTTCGCGATTGCCTTTCGCAATCCGTTCGTCTGGAATCATAAAACGTTCGCGGGTTAGAATCTGCCTCCGAGAGAGAGAGATCATTTTTGACGATTTCCTGCCATCCGTAACTAAAATATAAAATTTTATGAATATTTAGAAACATGTACGAATTTATCATTCTCGACTAATTAAAAACCTCTAACAAACGAAATTTCATATTACTCTCTGGAGAAAATGTTCATTTCGCATAAAGATCGACAGCCTAGAGTTATCTGTAGACTGGTTGATTTTTACGCAAACTAAAAATTGTATTTCTTCTCTTAACCCTTTGCACTCGAAGCTATTTTAACTCAAAAACGAAAGATTTTTGCATTCTAGAATATTTCCATTCTATAAAATTTGTAAATGTCTAGTAGTTTATTAAATGCGAACAAAAATAATAATGTGTACAATATTTTTCAGAATGGCATAGCAGTGTTTAGTGCTGCCTCAGAGTCGCCATCCGAGTGCTAAGGGTTAATAATCTCAATGACTTCGAAATAATAGTTTTGAAATTCTTCAAATATTTTTCCAATTTTCGCTTACTTATTTTGCGCAGTCTAGTTATTAGCGTACAATATACTCTTCTTTGAATTTTATTGGTAGAGATTAAAGAAGCACGTTAATTTTATTTTTCTTTTCAACGAAATGCTGTATTTTATTCGTGTGTATGCACGACATAAAACACGAAATTTTTTAAGCTGATAAAATGTAAAGAATTTCTCCATGCTAACGGAAAATGAGATTCTACCTAATCTTTATCCGTTAATCTTGCTCGCACCTAAAAGGCGATTAATCCCTTTAACAGGTTCGTTCATCCATGCCGAAAAGTTTGCATTGCCCCCGAAATTGAATATGCCATTTAACGATCTGTCGAACACAGAACTGTTCTATGTGCGGGTTTCCGTATTCGTCAAACGCTTTATACATCAAACGGAACCGGGTTGCTGCTTTGTAAAGCGCTTTGCTGTAGTTCATGTCGCGCAGCACTTAGCGACCTTCTTTGAACGTTACATCAGGCATAAAACAAAGTTGCTGGGCACAAGTTTCTATAGTTAACCATAATAATGGCTGACTTGTAATGTTTAGACCATGTATATATTTACCATTTCTCAAGTGAACAATCAATAATCGCAGACACCGGTATGCAATTCGCCTAATTACATTATCGAGAGACGAGTACAGTATACCACGAAAGCTTAACACACCTGCCAAACTTAGGCGAGAATAGCAGAATTTCCACTAACGGTTGAACACAGTTTACAAACACTAGTCAATTATTACCGCTAACACTGTCGATATTTTTCTTCTGTAAGGTATGCATATACTTCGCAATCAATTAATAGTATAAAACTGATTAATGCTATTGGGGCACTGATACGATCATTTGTTACTGTTAAGCACTTTTGCAAATTGTTACATCAACTAATTCTCGACGTTTCGATCTAAATTTAGATCATTTTCAAGAAATAATTTTGTTGTAATTGCGTGTGTAGAAAATTTTTTCTATTTTTTATGTTACCCATTGATTAATATATGGTTGACTAAAACAGTCAATCCAAATTGTAGGAACAGAAAACAAAAAGAAAAAGAAAGAAATAGAATAAACTTACTTGCTTAACTAATAAATTTTAATATATACTCATAAGAGTTGTTTAACCACATGTTGGTTCCATCACGGTGACAAGTGAACTGAGTAAACTGTGATGATTTGAAATCACCAACGAATCAAAGAACATAGATCTATGTATTGGCCAATCGATAAAACGCGGCAAATACGAACGTTTTGAACAGTCACACACCACTTTAGTTGCTCTTATACCAATCAAAGATGTTGGTAATTTGCTTTTGTTGAGAAACTTCATAGCACTTATTTGTTGGAAAGATGATTCGTCATAAAACATTACTGATTCAGTAATGTTGCGTAATATTCATGTATATTAGGTGTTTCATACCTAAGATTTACGCTATGATGTTCAATCATGTGAATCGTTTCCAATAAAATCCTACGTTGTAGATTTATTTCTTTATCAACAACTTTAATATTTTCAAAATCAAAAGCATGATCTGAAGAATGTCTCGTCAGAGCAGTATGTTGTGTTGGTGGTAGCCAATTAATAGTATTATAATAACGATGTAAACTTTCAGGATTTTCATTTGAAAAATCATTCAACTTTTCTCTTCGCAATTACCGACATGAATTAAAAAAAATATTTTTCCACACGTTACGCATGAAACTGATCGGGGAAAAAAAGCTCAAGTTGTTCGATTCGAAAAATGTCGGAAAAGTTATTTTCAAAGGGTGTCCCGATACTTATGTACGTGGTGGTATAAGTAAATCAATTTAGCAGGGTGTCCAACTTGAAGATTCCCGTCACAGAGGCAGCCCCCGGTGGCCGTTCCAGCGCTCCCGATACAGAAACGAGTCGCGTTTAGCGCATGTTAGCACAGTCTTAGCCCGAAATTTCGCAGTTAACAGTCGGTGGGTCGCGGCGACTGCAATCAGAATCGACTGGAATCGATTTTACGGGTCGAAGGAAGGCAGCAGCGTCTCCCCGGGAAGTGCCCCGTCTCTTCTCTCCGGTGGCATGCAAGCTTCGCCGATGCGTCGTTCGAGAGCTCGTCGAAGGACGTCTACATGCGATGCACGATCGTTCGTAATGGCGAGGGTTAGGGATGGCGAACTGTGGCTGAGACAGAAAGAGGAGAGCAAGAGGAGAGGAGAGGAGAGGCACAGCACAGCAAGAGGATGGTTTCAAGCTGGGCTGGGTTGCTCGCAAGGATCCTGCTAGAAGAGGATCCTTCTCTCTCGGTGGAAGTTTGCTCGATGAGCTGCGCTGCGTACGTCGCTTAGCCGAGCTTAGCAACACGCCCGGACTCTCCTATTTACATTAATTCCCAATAATCGGACAACGGCATCCGTCCTTAGTCGAGCGCGCACCTTATGAAACGATCTCCTGAAATCGCTTAACCTCCTTACGGACGATGGCTGTTCCTCTGCGACGCGACGGTATCGTGGGACCGGCATGGCACACTTACGACCCGGATCCGTACACCTGAAGAGAGCTCATTGAGTTTCTCCATTTGCATCGTGGATGACCTATTTCCATAATGTCGCCTCGGTAACGGCATAAGTGTTCCTAAGTCGCTATGGCGCGGGTCGGCCCATCAGCCGGCGATGTTTTAGCGAATTTTCGAAATTGCCGACGCGACGCAGCGCGGCGCGACTTCTCTGTAGCCTTGGAAGCTGCTCCGTTTCGTTTTTTGCTCTTCGTTTGATTGTTTTTGAAATTGGTTATCCGCATCCTGTTCCAACTGGAACGGAGACTCCATCCCCGGTTAGGTTAACGGACTCTGGCTAACTTCTCGGACTACATACCTATTTCGCGGCGAAGCCGCTTGCGACGGGGTCGTTGAAACTGCAACTATAGAACCTGAAGAAAGAGCTTCACTTCGAATTTTCTAGCTTGACCACCACCTTGCTTGCTGTTTTCTTAGCCGGAAACCACTAACACCTAGCAGAGTTGCTTTTCCATTACCGAACCAAATATGCTGATCACTAGACCACGCAGCTCCCCTTCGGTGAAATAAAAATGTGACGCGTAAGAAACAGGAACTGTATGGATATTTAGGAGTCTGGAAAAATTGCTATACCATTATTCAAAATATTGTTCACATTCCGAGACCAAATTAGTAGGCGAAATACGAAGCAGTGGAAACGTTTAACCCTTAGCACTCGAGTGGTGACTCTGGGGCACCACTGAACATTGCTGTACCATTATTTAAAATATTATTTACATTATGAAATATGTTCGTATAAGGGGCATCATCCCATGTGGCAGATCCAAAAAATCTAAAAATCTTTTTTTTTGGCACAAATTGCTTCTATAGCATTCCTAAAATATGCAGGTAAAAGGATGTTTCGACATTCGAAGTCGTTCGACTGTTATAAACGTAGAACGGAGCATCTGTTTGCTTCATTACGATTGAAGTATTAATAAATAACCAGTGAAATATCAATCAGCTGGACATTAATTTGTGCTGGAAAAAAGTGCATTCGAATCAACCTGCACTTCGAAGCATCGAGCCAAGACAATATCTCAACACATAGCGGACTAATGTTGAGTTTACATTTTCTTTGTGTAAATCGTACTTGAATCTTTAAACGCGTTTTTCTCAAAACTGTATTTTTCATATTGGCGACCATGATATATCTCTCAAAAACTACCGAACGGATTTCGCTCAAATTTTTATGGTACAGTCAGCACATCTATAGTTCTGGCCCTTACAAAAATATTTCTGATATCTGCTATAGTTTCTTTTTTAAGCTGAAAAAGACGAAAAAAAGTGACGAAACTTGGAACTTCACGTTTAAAACCGTGCCAAAAATTCAATTTTCCATATTTTTATATTATTTTGGTACCGGCGATAGCCGCAGGTCTACAAATTAAAATTCCGTTTGATTTTTTAATATCAGATGATCGAAACCTCCGGAATCATGGTCGCCATCAACCTACTTGTTTTACACATGAGTGTCTTCCGAACGGTGTAAAGTCGATCCAACTCGTTATTTTGGTTTGAAAAAATTCTGAGTGACTGTTAAAATGTCAGTAAATGTGTGGTAAAAATTTCAAGATTGTATGTTTTAAGGGTCCTTAAAAAAAAATTCCTAAAGAAAGCAAGAAAAAGTAGCTCTCATATGGGATGACCCCCTTAAGTATTGTATGAGGTGTTACATCAATTTCATATCCATAAAATGAAATAAATGATATAGAATTATTTTAGATCGGAAGAAATGTTTAATTTTCGAGTTGAAGTAACTCCGAGTGCAAAGGGTTAAAGAATTTGTACCTTGGTACTAATGTGGATAATTTTGCAATGAAAAATCACAGTCTATTTATTTATTTATTTATTTATTGCTTTAAACCAGGTATGGTTTACGTAGCATATACAATACAATACATGAACATATTAACGTAGTATATAATATCTTAATGCGCCACTTAACTCAGACTAGATTGTAGCTTCTGCTTGTTTACATGAATTTTATGAAATTAAATTTTTATTGCACATCGCTTAATAAAATCAAAGATGATTAGCAGGCCTTTAATATCTGGGAATCACAGTCTATTAATAAATTGAAATTTAAGCATTCTATGAGTAATAAAAAAAAAAAGAATAAAATAGTTTCGAAGTTAAGATAGCTTCGATCGCAGAAGGTTGATATATCGAAGAAGTTTTTAGTGGTATGACAGATACTCGTCAACGGGAGTGAGTATTCGGCGTTTTCTGAATGAGTTGGATTATTCTTATTCGCGCGTTAAACGGTTTAACGTCGGCGGATGATTCTTCTGGTGGTCTTGGTGGCAAGTTAGCAAGCCGTCGCCGCCTATTTTCCGGGCGGGCCGCGAGGAGGAATAATGAAATGAGCAAATAACTAGATTCTCACGCGCAACGGAACAATAATAGCACCAGGGGAAATTTTTCACGGACCCGTGGGCAAAATAATTTGGCAACAGATGCGTCGCGTCGAGTCGCGTCGCGTTTTCCGAGCCATCCGACCAAGAATAACCGAGCAGGAGTGCTACGGAAAAGGGCGGCCGGCTGTTTGGTATAGCAGGCCCGACACAATGTGGTAGCGTGAATCCCGTGCTCAGAAGTTCGACATTGCGACCCTGTCTTTCCGAGGAAATTTTCCTATTACCGTTAGTGCCGTACTGCATTTGATCTGTAATTATTTTCTAGTCTAACTGCGGAAGCTTTGCTTCCTAGGAGAATTTATCCAAACACGGATTCGCAGTGTGTTTGCTACCCTCGAATCTGCTACCCTGAAAATTCCATTAGTATTGTATTCTCTCTAAAGCGTCTTCGTTAGATATTTTATTGGAAACTTTAAATTACTTTAAAAAAAAAACACGCAGCTGATTTTTCAGCCACACTTTTATTCACTTAAAGTGGCAACCTAGGAGACTGAGAATTTTTTTTACAAATTCCAATTTTCACCAGTTTTTTAATGAAGATTAAAATAAAATATAACATTTGTGTTGTTGTGTGCAAGGTCTCTTGATTGGATGCATGGATAATGAAGATACAAGATAAATAATATTAGTTGTTGTTAACGCACACATTTTTATATTTTTAGTACGAGGTATTAGATGCTACGCATTCTAATCGTTTCATTGATCGACTGACACCGCATAATTGAATTATGTATATCTTCAGTGTATAATCGAACGTGTTAGCCACACTTTTATTCATTTAAAGTGGCAACCTCGGAGACTGAGAATTTATATACAAATTCCAATTTTCACCGGTTATTTAATGAAGATTAAAATAAAATTTGTTTTGTTGTGTGCAAGGTCTCTTGATTGGATGGATGGATAATGAAGATACAAGATAAATAATATTAGTTGTTGTTAACGCACACATTTTTATATTTTTAGTACGAGGTGTTAGATGCTATGCATTCTAATCATTTCATTGATCGACTGACACCGAATAATTGATAAATAATATTAGTTGATATTAACGCACACATTTTTATATTTTTAGTACGAGGTGTTAGATGCTATGCATTCTAATCATTTCATTGATCGACTGACACCGAATAATTGATAAATAATATTAGTTGATATTAACGCACACATTTTTATATTTTTAGTACGAGGTTTTAGATGCTATGCATTCTAATCACTTCATTGATCGACTGACACCGAATAATTGATAAATAATATTAGTTGATATTAACGCACACATTTTTATATTTTTAGTACGAGGTTTTAGATGCTATGCATTCGAATCATTTCATTGATCGACTGACACCGAATAATTGAATTTTGGATATCTTCAGTGTATAATCGAACGTGTCAGGTTGTAAGCAAATCATGTGCAAAAACATCGGCGAAAATTCTCGTGCGACGCAATTCGTGAATATCGTTCCATTCCGATAACTCGCGATAACCATTTGTCTATCGACAAGATATCAATTTGGGGGCGGGCTGAGTTGTATGGTGGAAAGAGGCAAGAAAATTGTTTCTTGGGACACGGTGAAACGTTTGCGATGTAGGGGGAGATCGTTTCCACCCCGACACAGCTGGGACGATAAAAATCAAGAGCAGTTCGCCACTCTTGGTATCTAAAATGCACATAGATCTCAAAATGATATACACGTTTACTCGCGATAATATCGAACCATCGCCACATCGTTTCGTAACAAAATTAGTGCACAATTTATTACACACTTGAGAATTTCAGCACACCAGAATACGGAGTACTGACAAGCTTCCAGTGCAGAAATAAACCTCCAATCGATACACGTGTATTTAACAATTTTCAACATAATTATTAATCCTTTGCCCCGTAACATTCCATGTGACATTGTTCCGGGTAATATGTATACAAATTAATTTTTCATATAAAATCAATACTACCCCTCGATAATATTAAATTTTGGTATGAAATTAATTGTAGAGAAAAAGTTCTTTAGAATGATGACCTTGACAAAAAATTTCAAGGTCATAATATCGAACCATCGCCACATCGCTTTGTGACAAAATTAGTGCACAATTTATTACACACTTGAGAATTTCAGCACACCAGAATATGGAGTACTGACAAGCTTCCAGTGCAGAAATAAACCTTCAATCGATACGCGTGTATTTAACAATTTTCAACATAATTATTAATCCATTGCCTCGTAACATTCCATGTGACATTGTTCCGGGTAATATGTATACAAATTAATTTTTCATATAAAATCAATACTACCCCTCGATAATATTAAATTTTGGTATGAAATTAATTGTAGAGAAAAAGTTCTTTAGAATGATGACCTTGACAAAAAATTTCAAGGTCATAATATCGAACCATCGCCACATCGCTTTGTGACAAAATTAGTGCACAATTTATTACACACTTGAGAATTTCAGCACACCAGAATATGGAGTACTGACAAGCTTCCAGTGCAGAAATAAACCTTCAATCGATACGCGTGTATTTAACAATTTTCAACATAATTATTAATCCATTGCCTCGTAACATTCCATGTGACATTGTTCCGGGTAATATGTATACAAATTAATTTTTCATATAAAATCAATACTACCCCTCGATAATATTAAATTTTGGTATGAAATTAATTGTAGAGAAAAAGTTCTTTAGAATGATGACCTTGACAAAAAATTTCAAGGTCATAATATCGAACCATCGCCACATCGCTTTGTGACAAAATTAGTGCACAATTTATTACACACTTGAGAATTTCAGCACACCAGAATATGGAGTATTGACAAGCTTCCAGTGCAGAAATAAACCTTCAATCGATACGCGTGTATTTAACAATTTTCAACATAATTATTAATCCTTTGCCTCGTAACATTCCATGTGACATTGTTCCGGATAACATGTATACAAATTAATTTTTCATATAAACTCAATACAGTAAACGCTTGATTCTTGTCCGGAGCGTGGGCACGATTCCTGTCCAGTGCCTACCCACTCCACTGCCTGTCAACGCCGAGTCACCACGACATTGACTCGAGGAATCGATTTTACAAATCTCTTAATTTTCAGTATTTGTTCATGGGACTTGCACTACCTTATTTCTAGCATTTTTCTGATTAAAATGACACCAAACACGATATAGTTTCAATTGTATTTAGTGGTTTAATCGACGGTGAAAGTTTCGGTCGCAAGGACGGACAGCGCGTCGGAAAGAAAGAGACGCGGATAGTCACGCGAACCGTATTTCATTCTGTCCTTCTCTATGTTCGGCTCTCTATTGAAGTCTCGCTCGGCGCGGTCGGCGCGATATCTAGACGCAGTCATAAATCAAAAAGCACTTCTGGGCACGATTCTTGTCCATGAAAAACACGGCTGTTGGACAAGCATCAAGCGTTTACTGTACTACCCCTCAATAATATGAAATTTTGTTATGAAATTAATTGTAGAGAAAAAGTTCTTTAGAATGATGACCTTGACGAAAAATTTCAAGGTCATAAAAATCGATGACGAGAAGCAACTTCTACATAATTACCAAAAATTCGTGTGAACACGTACAGTTCCACAAGAAACGCCAAGCCAATCAGCAGGTGGGCCAGCAATTGTCCAAGCGTCACCGTGCTGTTTTGACAGTGACGAGCGCGGTCGGAAGACGGACACTGTCAAAAGATGCCGGTCGTTCTCCATAAACACTCGGCTGTCGGGATGAATGCTCGACCTCTATTGCCTCTGGCCACGGTCCTGTGTTCTTACGGGCCAAGAAAATCTTCGACCCTCGAGAGAGAGATCGAAGGGTCTCGAAGGGTGCGAGGCAGCATAGTCGAAGGAACATGGTCGCGGAGGAAGGGCGGGGGAAGAAAAAACGAACGACGGGGGCCGCAACTTAGAAATAACAAGGTCGAATGACAAGAAAACAGTGAAGAAGGGACGAGAAAGGGGGCGGCTCGTTTCGGCCGAAAGAAGGGAGGACGCAAAGGGGGTGGGGGGAGGGTTTCGGGGGATCGAATTCGCACGGTGGAAAGGGTGGCGCGGCAAAAGGGAACGGGCAGGGTGTAAAGATAAGGGCGTTACGTGAGCGACTCATTAAGGGATGCAAATTAACCAGCGGCAACGATGCCGCTCTGCCTAGTTCCCTCGAAACTTCGGGCATGAACACTCTAAACCGCCGACGCTGCCTGCTAGTCGTAGTTCGCCAGAAGTACAACGTGCTTCGAACCTCCGTTCGAGTATAGCCGGCATGCATAGCTATCATCTGTGACCGGGTGCCACTTTTATCAGAGACCGAACGATACTCGCTGCAACCGGTCGCTGCATCCCGTCGATTTCGATCGACGGACGATTTATGCTCGAGTGTATCCGAAATCGTGACGTGATCTCGAAGAGGTGAAAAATTAGTCCGAAATGTACGGGGTATGTTGAACAAAGTGTTTGTAAATTGTTCCATCAAAATTAATGCATCGACATCTTGAATCGATTTTTTAATTAAATCGTCCAGGAGGATTAATCCTTTGCACTCGGAGCTATTTTAACTCAACAACGAAAGATTTTTCGATCAATTTTTTTCATTTTTTGCGTATGAAATTGATATAATATTTCATGTAATATGTAAATGTCTAGTAGTTTATTAAATACGACCAAAAATAATAATGTGGACAATATTTTTAAGAATGGCATAGCAATTTTCAGTGGTGCTTGAGAGTCGCCATTCGAGTGCTAAGGGTTAATATCTAAGCATCCAATAATTTATTTTAGGAAAACTGCTGGGGTGAAAAGGAAGGTTTCCACCATTTTCTTTTTTAAGGATGGTAATTGTTTACAATCACTCGTATAATTTAAATTCGAGACAAAGCAAGGAAAGTGTTTACAGGATATTTGTGTTCGAGTCTGTGAAAAAGAAATGAAAAATTTATTCGAGAGATATTGCATGTAATTCTTTTTATTTATTTAAGAAATTCTGGGTTAGATCAAGCTGAGTTTTTCTCCATCGAACCTTTTCTGCTCAAGGGAACAGAGATATTTTGTACGTTTCTTTTAGAGACTGTGTATAGCAATCTTATGATTTATACCAGCTTTTAGCTAGAATACTCGCAAAAAACTGCTCTCGGGCTGGAAATATGTCCATGGAGGGAGGTAAACCTTTCACGATACGTTGAAAACCCTTGAAAGAGAATACTAAATTGAATCGTTTTATATCCCGGAAAAGTGCTTTTAAATTAAAGATTTTGCTACAACATGTACATGACTCGTTTTCATAAAAAAGTAATCTGTCTCTACGTGTGTCTAAAGAAATTGCACGAACGGGTCCACGCTAAATGGATTACTCAAAATATCAAACTTGTATTTGTTGGCACCGTTATGCAAACATTAACTGACCAATATTTAAATTATAAACGTCATAATGTGCTGCACATAATAGTATATATTTTAAAGCTTCAAGAGGCGTTGTTATATTATATTAACTCTACAAATTTGTTAAATTGTTATGTTTATTGTTAATGTATTAAATAGCAAGCAATTATTCTGAAAAGGTTTTAGAATTGTAATCGCAATATAAAAATAAATGATGCCAGAAAAATGCTATAGAAAAATGTGCTCTAATCTGTAACTATGCTGTTGACAGAGTCGACGTTCGAAGTAGTCGATATTAAATTGTTATGTTTATTGTTAATGTATTAAATAGCAAGCAATTATTCTGAAAAGGTTTTAGAATTGTAATCGCAATATAAAAATAAACGATGCCAGAAGAATTCTATAGAAAAATGTACTCTAATCTGTAATTATGCTGTCGACAGAATCGACGTTCGAAGTAGTCGATATTAAATTGTTATGTTTATTGTTAATGTATTAAATAGCAAGCAATTATTCTGAAAAGGTTTTAGAATTGTAATCGCAATATAAAAATAAACGATGCCAGAAGAATTCTATAGAAAAATGTACTCTAACCTGTAATTATGCTGTCGACAGAATCGACGTTCGAAGTAGTCGATATTAAATAGGGGTTCGTAGATCACAGACAATTGATACTATTTCATTAGCCAATAGAATCGGCTGGATCTCCAGATGCAAGCAAATCGGCTTTTGGGAGGGATCCTAATCAAGAAGGTATGCATTCAGTGTTAGTAGGCAGTAGAAACTGATGGGAAACAACGTTCCACAGCTTCCAACTAGGCGTTCTTAGAGAGTATTAGTGACCACTCTAGAGATCACCCAGGGGCTTACCCTACGAATTTCCGCCCTGAAATACCCAGTTCATTCGCCCTATTCCCACTTCTCGTCGTTAATTCATCCTTGCTAAATTGACTCAGGATACAAGGAATTCGACAACTTAAGCCCTTCTGCGACTGTATAAACGAAGGTTAACGCACGGGCCCCTGTATCTTTACGGTCACCCCGATTCGAACCCTCGTTATCCGATTGTTCACCTGCTCGCACACTCCATTCCGATCTTCAAGTTTCAGATTTTTATAGTTGATACTCTCCTGTATCATTATGCTCCTACAGGGTGTTCGACTTACAGGTGGGAGAAAATTTAAGGGGTGGTTCTCCATGAGAATATAAGTCGAAAATGAAGAATAAAAGAATTGCGATTTCGACTTCGTTATTTAGTTATGGATTGCCGCATTTTAGGTGGATTTTTAATTGTTAACCCTTTTCACTCGAACCTATTGTAATTTTAAAGTTAAACATTTCTTCCGACCTAGATATGAAATTGATATAATACCTCATAGAATACTTAGATATTTAGTAATTGATTAGATACCAATAACATATTTAATAATGTAAACAATATTTTGAGTAATGGCACAGCAATTTTTAGTGGCGAAACAGAGTCGCCACTCGAGTGCTATGGATATTTAGTTATGGGTTGCAGCATTTTAGGTGGATTTTTAATTGTTAACCCTTTGCACTCGGTGCTATTTTATTTCGAAAGTTAAACGTTTAGATATTCCCTCTGATTTTTTAAATTTGATGGATATGAAATTGATATAATACCTCATAGAATACTCAATAGAATACTTAATGATGTAAACAATATTTTAAATAATGGTACAGCAATTTTTAGTGGCGCCGCAGAGTCGCCACTCGAGTGCTGTAGGTTAATAATTAATTAACGAAGCCGGAATCGCAATTTTCTTATTCTTCATTTTCGATTTATATTATCATGGAGAACCACCCTTTAAATTTTCTCCCAACCATAGTCGAACACCCTGTACACAGTTTCACAATGTTCAATATATTGGAACATTGATATTTTAAGGATTAAACTGTATCACAGTTAACATTCAATTTTGGAAAAATCTTTCTGCACTTGTCCAGGTGAAACATCTTCGAAAACATATTTCAAAAATTTATAAGCTGCCCAAATGAACCCCAGCATTGCCATCTGCAAAATTGTGAAAAGCGTCTCTGCTTTCTGGGGATTAACCCTGTCAAGTTCGCAGAGCGTTTCAGAGATGCAGACAGGAATTTTAAAATATGCGTTTCAGTGCTAATTTTTTGTGGAAAATAAGCTGTGTTTATGAAACATGTTTTACATAAAATACTCTATCATTCGTGACTATTTTCGATGACGTGAAATATTTACAAAAATATTCCGGGCCGCAGGACGCAGGATGTTTGATTACTGGAACTGTCCTATTATCGTCCTAATTAAAACAATTTCATTAACATTAAAACTTCATGGTTTGGAACTTCGAGGAGAAAAGATAGTACAGATTGTTAACCCTTAGCACTCGAATGGCGACTCTGAGGCGACACTGAAAATTGCTGTGCCATTCTTAAAAATATTGTTCACATTATTATTTTTGTTCGAATTTAATAAACTACTAGACATTTACATATTACACGAGATATTATATCAGTTTCGTATGCAAAAAATGAACAAAAATTGTATAGCATGGAAATATTCTAGAATGGAAAAATCTTTCGTTTCTTACAAGGGAACATATTCAGTTGATACACGCCGATTTTCATGAAACTTATGCGAGATACAGTTCTTCGAAAAATATTTGACACGTATTTTTTTTTATCGGCAACCATCCACTCTGAGGGGGTGAAAACAGCCCTCGAAGTCAGTGGTCAAAACCACATTTTTTGAGGAAAAAAATTCTTGCGCGACCACATTTACCATTGAAAAACATACAATTTGTAAAAAATTCAAATTTTTTCGAACTCTGGTTTCCGAGATATTTCAAAAAATATAGTTTTGACTCCCAACTTTGAGGGCTGTTTTCACCCCTTCAAAGTGGATGGTTGCCGATAAAAAAAATACGTGTCAAATATTTTTCGAAGAACTATATCTCACATGAGTTTCATCAAAATCGGCGTGTATCAACTGAATATGTTCCCCTGTTACTTAACATAGCTCCGAATGCAAAGGGTTAAAATAGACATCGTGCGAAATAATCGTTGAAGTAATAGAGTACAAATATCATTGATTAAAAAATATTACATAGATCCCACTGGACCATAAATCGAGCTTATCAGAATGGGAAATACTCTCTAGCGCGATTCAAACAAAAAAGCGAACGACGTGCCTTTGTAAAATATTCCTTCCAGAAACAAACGATGCGTCACATTTGCTTGGCAATATTTCTCGTTTTCCGCGTCACCTACGTCGCGCAATAAAACGCTCCTCATTTGAGCGTCGCAACAAACGAGTACCCGATATATGTCTGACGTATATGTAGATATTATATATATATATATATATATATATATATATATATATATATCTCACAACAACGCAACGGGCCGACTTCAATAATCACACCGGGTAGCATAATTCGCGTGAAGTCGGTGTAAAAAGCGATCGCAAAACCCGGCCCGTATGTCAGAGTTGTACGGTGGAGCACCCGGTTACAACGATGAAATATGTATTCGACGTTAAAAGTTGAACTATTTGTCTTCTTCACTATTTATCTTGTCTACTCACCGGGCGAACTTGCGACGGCTGGGTATAAAGCGTAAAATTCGCTTCCGCGTATAAGCGAAAAGTAAATGTAATGGAAACTAGAATCAGAAACTGTCTGAGTTATTGCCCTGCCCGGCTTAAACGTTTCTTTCCTCGTGTTGGGCGCACGCGTCTCGCGTAGACTTCCGGCGGTGTGCTCGTGCCGGCAATAATTTAACCGGTGCCCGAGGATCGAACTGTTTCCCGTGGTCTCTATTTCACGCAACGGGATAGACGCGCAAGGATCAACCCCGAGAACCTGGAAACGACGCCTCCGAGACGTCCCCGGTCTCCGGTGCCAAAGACTATAGCGCCGCAAGACTACGCCAGCCAGCCGTTCGTCATGGATTTTTTCTTGCGCGAATTTCGACCGAGTTATTTACGGGGGTTGGTCACAACAAGTATTAAAAATTCGTAAGTATTCCTCGTCCACGAGAACATGGGATAAAGCACCCCGCACTAATCGTATGGAAAATCTAACCCGGTAAAATCAGTTGGATTTTTCATATGTTGTAGCTCATTTACTGTGTTATTTACGAGGGTCAGTCACAACAAGTATTAAAAATTCGTAAGTATTCCTCGTCCACGAGAACATGGGATAAAGCACCCCGCACTAATCGTATGGAAAATCTAACCCGGTAAAATCAGTTGGATTTGTCATATGTTGTAGCTCATTTACTGTGTTATTTACGAGGGTCAGTCACAACAAGTATTAAAAATTCTTAAGTATTCCTCGCCCACGAGAACATGGGATAAAGGACCCCGCACTAATCGTATGGAAAATCTAACCCGGTAAAATCAGTTGGATTTGTCATATGTTGTAGCTCATTTACTGTGTTATTTACGAGGGTCAGTCACAACAAGTATTAAAAATTCTTAAGTATTCCTCGTCCACGAGAACATGGGATAAAGAAAATCTATCCCGGTAAAATCAGTTGGATTTTTCATATGTCGTAGCTTATGATCTACTGAGCAAAAGATGTAATGGGCACAAAGGTCAATAATGGACAGTTATCGAGTTATAATCAGTGAAACATGACAAATTCGAGCTGCCGAAAAACTCAAATATCGGGAAGTATATTTACTTTACACACTTGCCGCACCCCCACTCCTTCGATTTTCACACGGACCTACTACTCGAGTGACGCACCGTCGGCGTTGGGTCCTTATGTCTGCTATGACATCATGACGTCATTCAAAATTCAAAAATAATTACACCACCTAACACATTTTGTGGAACCCTACTATTTTTGTTTCAAATTATTTTTCCAAAAAATAAACCCCTCCCCATGATTTGAGTATTCGGCAGCTCGGATTTGTCATGTTTGACTGATTATAACTCGATAACTGTCCATTATTGAGCTTTGTGCCCATTACATCTTTTGTTCAGTAGATCATAAGCTACAAACTGATTTTACCGGGATAGATTTTCCATACGATTAGTGCGGGGTTCTTTCTACAGAAGGACAACGGAGGTCTTCGATACCCTAAGCCTGATGAACTCTGAATAGTCCAGTCAACGAAAAGTTGTAGAGGGAAATGGAAGGAACACAATTTTTGACTTTGAGACTTTATTTGGACTAATTAGGAGATAAACATACTGTCCCCACTACTAGGAGGTGAGCGGGGTGCAGGGGGGGGCGTGTAGAAGGTCCCGTTTTTCGGTTTTTCGCTTGTATCTTGAAAACTAGGCATCCTAGCGATAATACCACTGCATACAAAATTAATGCTGACGAAATGTGCCACAAGATTGATCCCATTCAATTTTTCGCTATCTCGCATAGTTTCCGAGATATTCGCGCTCAAAATTCACTAATTTTGAAAAAAAAACATTTTTGCCTAGCTACATTATTTGACTAGCTAACTCTTCAGCCCTTCGTCCTATGAAAAAGTCATGCGAAAGGAAGTTGTTAAACATTAAATTTCCTTCAAGAAGATTAAGCATTCATTTACTGGCCTAGAAATATTTGTTCTCTTTCATTTGAAAATATATTCAAAGCCATTCACAAGTGTCCCTCCTCATCGGAGACACCCGGTGTAGATCGAACGAGCCATTCGCAGTTTTTCTAGAGCGAAGAATCATCAAGGAGCTCGTCACTAGCCCCACAATACATCGCGATTGCGCTATAAAAGCGCAGCGCTCGAGCCGTTCAATTTTCAACGGTATAGTAACCGTTCTCCTCGCGATCGTCGAACTCGGACTGGCTCTTCCTCGTGCCTCCCTTGTTTCTCTCTGTTACACGGTTTCTTCTATCCGCGATCCTCTCTCTCCCTTTTCCGCACCCTTTTCCACGCCCTCTACCACCCCTGGTCTCCGTCGTCTCCGTCTCTCCGAGGGAAGCGTTAATTAACCCGCGCGAGCTGGCATCAAATAAATTTCGGTTAGAACGTGAGAAGCAACAAATCTGAGTCAGGTGGTGTCAGCTACGGCGAATGTGAGCCACCTCTTACTTGAGTTACTTTAGCGCGACGCTTTTGTGGCCTGGCGCGGTATTATGGCGGGACACCCACACGCAGGTGTACGCACAGAGAGTCCCCCCACCCCCACCCCCACCCCCGACGGATACACGTTTACTATACATATAGAAAAGAGCAAAGAGGAAAAGGAGGAGAGCACGCCGGCATGGCACGAGAAAGAAAGTATTATCCCAGAAAATGAGAGAGTTGATGCGGCACAGGGGTCGGGGGGGGGGGGGGAGACAGAGTGGAAGAAAGAGGGGCACGAAGGGGGGTGGAGAGGGGAGCAGCCCAGCTACCAACAACGTCACCACATCTCCCGCGCGTCCTAATTAGAGAAATTTAAATTCATAGCCACCCCATGGCGCTGAACTTACCCCTCGCTCGGTCTCCTTTCTCTCTCTCGTTCTTCTGTCAGCCCTGCTACCAGCCCCTCGACCCTCCTCCTCGCCCATCCGTTACCTTTGCTCCTTCCTCGTCTCGCGTAGCCCGGCTTCAATCATTTCCTCTCTTATCTCTCCCCAACACCTCTTTCGCCTCGGCTTTTATCCAACGTCCACGCACATTCCTTAACTAAAGCAATTACGATTCGCCTCCCTCGCGACTCGGCCGACTTACGCCAAAAGATAACGTCATTTTCCATCAGCCTTCTTTAGCACTACCTTCCCGGCACACCGTTTCGCTCGACTCGCTGTCGATCTAATCGCCCCGTGCCCGAAACTCGCAGACCGCGTCCTCCTCCTTACTGTCGCCGAACGATTAACCCCTTATCCCCCACAGCGACTTCTGTTCATTTTTTCCGTAAAAATCATCGTATTATACAGGGTCAACCGTTTTTAAACGGCCAAACATCAACCAGCTATAGAGGGCCCCAAATGGAACAACTTTCACCCCTAACACTTTTTTTGATTCGGTCTTGATTTTTAGATAATTGCAAAAACCCGTCATTTTTTACGTTCACTTAAGATTAAATATATTAGGACTGCAATTATGTATATTGATGATTTTTCCTTTGTTTGGTTTAAAATAAATAGGGGCATCTTTTTTATTAAGTCAACTTTTTTTTATGACCTTCGGATCTTGGTTTTTTTGACATGGGGCACGTTTGACGTTTGGCCGTTTAAAAACGGATGACCCTGTATATATATTTTTTTTTAACGTTATTTATTTATGAAGGTCGCATCAACATCGAGGTCATTAGCGACCACATTTGGTATATAATTATTCGTACAGTGTTTTGTTGTCACAATAGTACATGGGTGAAGATATAATTAAATCTTGTAGTATAGGTGCACATTTTTGAGAAAGGTAAGAACACTTGTAATGGTCTTCTGGTCGTTGAGGCACTCACTCAGGTCGGCTGGAATGTTGAGGGCTTGTCGTTGTGTCCGGAGGATTGGGCACTCAATAAGGATATGTTCGACAGACAGTGGTATGTTGCACATTATGTGCTATTCACAATCTGACTACAGTTTTTCCATGTTCGCGGTGGAGTTTAAATAAATTACTTGAATAACAAGTTCTGCTTAATCTCCCAACCTCGTCATCCCAACATTTACATTTTACAATATCAATTACGACTAGCAACTTTAAATACACGTCTGTATTTTCTGTAGAAAACTTTTGCACATTGCTTTGGGTTCTAATAAGAATTTTATTAATTTTCATAGCATGACTTTTCACTTTCTGTATCACTTCATCAATATTATAATAAATTGTCAGACGTTAATAGAGGCAACTATTACGCTACAAATTTTTAATATTTTAGATTTTCATCATAGGCATAGTCAATAAAATTTTTCATACCTTAATCCTTCTAATACACATGTTTAACTATTTACACTCGAATTCTGATTCTGAAGCGCTGTTAAACTCTTCGAGGACAGATGCTGTGGCATATACAGGGTGTCCCAAAATGTCTTCAACTCCCGGAAATGCGAGGTTCCTCAGGTCATTTCAAGCGCCATTTTCCTTTTGCAAAATGTTGTCCGAGGCTTCGTTTAGGAGTTATTAACGAAAAAAAAGGACCAATCAGAGCGCGACCTAGACGCTCGTTGGCATGTTCAGCCAACCGCCTGCCGGCTCGCCGCACTGAACGTGCCAGCGAGTGTCTAGCTCGCGCTCTGATTGGTCCGTGTTTTTCGTTAATAATTCCTAAACGAAGCCTCGGACAACATTTTGCAAAAGGAAAATGGCGCTTGAAATGACCTCAGGAACCTCCCATTTCCGGAAGTTGAAGACATTTTGGGACACCCTGTATTGACGTCGAGCTCTCTTGTGCGTCTGATAATTCATGCATTTTTGTTGTTCGCGTGGTTCTTCTTGGAAGATCCGAGTCCGTTCGTACAGAAAACGGAGAACAATCGGAAAGTTTCAGCGACCATTAGCGAAGGATGAATTTGAGCGGCGTCGAGTTAAAAAGGGAAAAAAGTGGACGTTGCATACATTAACACGCGTAACTCAGACCGGCTAGGCTGCTATGTACGAATCTTAATTCTTTCTTTGTTATCTCGTCCCACTAATTCATGGCAATTGCACTGTGGGCCGGCGAACGGAAAAAAGAAGATAGGATGAACGGGGCAACGAAAGGAGGAAAGAAGAAGCTAAAGCCGTGTGCCTACGACCGACGTTTTTCGCTTTCTTTGTCTGAAGAGATTAAAGGCTTAAAATGTTCTCGCCCGTTTTACATATTTTCCACTACGCCCCGCAGCGCCAAGCAACCCTAACTACTTCATGAATAATTTTTCGGTGCCGGGGCCAACTTATTGGAGCACGTTTTTGATATTTTCGACAAATTTCTCGAAATTAACTCGTCTTAATCCTTTACACTTTTGTAGGATATTCTCTATATTTTTATTCAAATATTTACATTTTTATAGATAGATTTACAGAACGGACAAAAATTGTTCATTTTTAAGCAGATTTATTTTTGTCTAAATCTTAACGAATTACGAAATACCTAAAATTGTCCATTTTCTGTCACATTTAATATCAGATTTACAAGTGTATTTATTTTCACATTATTAATTAATGCTTTACCTACAATAGCATAAATGTTTACAGATAGTGGTTGTTTGAAATTATCAACGTTCTATCGCAAAAAGCCTTATAACGAACTTGGGAAGTAGAGGAACAGAGAGAAGTAAAAAGATGAACAAACATCGTCGAACGAATTAATTCCCCGTTGTATCAATTAGGGGAGCGAAAATTGGTCGGTGCATAAACAACGTGATTATCGATTTCATATCCGATTCAAACTAAATTATAATAGGACTAATAAAAACGCGATAATTAAAAGTATTGATTATCGAAGAGCGACCGGTGCGACGAAGCTCGTAAATGGTAGAATAGGCGAGTTACTTCGTACACCTGTTCATTAGGTAATGAACTTATTAAATCAGAGAGACATGATGCATTAAAGAGCTCTACATATCCTCGCGACTTCCGCTCGGCTCGCTGGCCCCTTTTACCGCCCACCATTTGTTCAATTATCCTGCCAGAAGGATTAACCGTTATTGGAAATAACAAGTTTAGTTTAATGTTCTCGGTATCGGGATTATGTATCGACCGAAAGTCGTCCGAACTAATAAACCAAGCTATTTCTGGACACTCTGCAGTTAGATTTCTGCTTGAATTAAGATTATCTACGAAAAAGTACACGTCACTGATTAACACGAAATTAACGCAGATTCAAAGATTTCAGTAATTTTCACATTTATATGCTATTTTGTGAAAAATAAAAGCGAACTCGCATGCAAATTCACATTTCGATGTGTCATTTTATGTACATCAAAATTTCTTCGGTAAAATTCATTTTAATTTTTGTGCATCTGCAAACATTTCTTAATTTATAACATAAAGAGCAACAAACGAGGCTGAGTTGGATGAAATGAAAGTACCTGCTGCATCAGTACTGGTCATAAGATACAGATGGAGCCATTAGACTGTCTCTCGATAAGCACGAGGCATGAAATGCATTAAATATGTTTTTTAAAAAAATTGAAACGTAGAGTCGTAACATTATCAATTTAAACAATCTTATTTACACTCCTGCACAGAGAAATATTTTAACTTTCATTAAAGAGCTCTGCAGAGCTAACAAATACAGAGATCTGAAGAAGCTACAAATACCTAAAAAAAAAGTAATATATAAGAACAATAAATAATAACGTTCAGATAGCTTCGCGAACCACTAAACACATTTGTATCAAGCACAATCACTGAATACACCATCGAATAACTTTCGAACTTTAACAACATCATCTCCGGGACTCTCGCAAATGTCCGTGTTTTTCAAATCCGAGCTGCTGCAAATGAAATTACATAATTTTATATATCCATATATACGTACTCCGGGGCGAGCCCTATCTCATAGGTCGGCGTAGAACTTTTCAGAAACAGTTAACTGTGACGCCGCGAACATTTCACGGCGGAGAGGCTGACTCTAGCAACGACACTGCACCAGCCCGCATAACCGAATTAACACCGTAGAAACCTTGGTACAGATTTACTTCGGCGCGATTTAATTCTGCGTCCTGCGTCGGGTCCACGGTGGAAGCGATGCTGGTCGGGAAGATGGGAAAGTGACGTTAAATTTAAGAACCACCCGCATTAAAATCACTGCCCCCGCCAGTACTTCACCTTTGCTTCCCTCGGCTTCACCCTTAACTCCTTCTCTACGGTGTTACACTCTCGATTTACTAAAGAGAGAGAGAGAGAGAGTGGAAGCTCGATGGTACATAAAGAGTGAGAGAGAGAGAGAGGAAACTCGATGGTACGTAAAGAGTTCGCAAAGTGATTCGAATCGCCGAACAGTCGACTTTACGAGACTAGGTATTGCTAATATCAGAGCATAAGGGTTTCCCTTACTGTAAGGGTGTCTCTCTCTCATGTTCGATCTCTCTCCTTCTAGCTTCCAGTCGATTCCCAACCCCTGTCTACGACCAACTCGCACCCCCAACTGCCCTGAAACCCGCTCGAACCCGACATCCCTTGGTTTCACCGAAACTCCTTAACCATTCAACCCTCCGCGACATTTTTAGTGGCCATCAAAAACCAGCGCCGGCTTAATTATGAGGGCAGGACCAGAAATCCTTGTACTCTCTCTGCTACCGCCGCACCAAGATACCTCAGCTATTTTAGTACATTCCCCTATTCGCGAACGGCCCCCACCCCCTCGAAATTCCATAGTCCACGTGTCTCGACGGACAGTTTTTCTTTTTGTTTTTTTTTTTTTTGCACAGATGGCGGGGAAAGTTGCGAATTCCACTTCTCGCGGATCGTTTTACTGTAAGAATTCCTTTTGGGATAATTAACGCTCCACTGTCCCCCCCCCCCCCGGTACCCCGTGAAACTCCATCAAAATAATTCGTATTTTATGTTTAACAATTTTTGGCCCAACCTCCCATTGTGCTCGTCGTCGCTACTTGGACGAATTGTACTATTTTACGAAACGTCAACCACGCAAAAAAGATAATTCACACATTGTCGGATATTATAGAAATGAAAGAGTAATTCGGGCGAAATCGCTTCCCCTAATTGCACGTTGCGAAATCAGCCATTAGCGCATTGCCTCCTCCCCCGACCTTTCTCTTTCACTTTCCAGCCAACACAACGCACTTCCGCTGTTCCTTGTCCCTGAGAACAATGTCGGCGTTTGGCATCATCATCCAGCCCTTAGCGCGAATAATAGAAGAGCTAAACGTCACCGGGGGTGCGAAATGTTACAGTGGGGCAGTTCACAGTCTGGTGATTAGGATTAGGCTAGTCCACAATGCGGCGATATTGTCTGGACCGATGCGCGAAGCGGGGTCGGATAGTTTCAGACCGATATGCTCCGTGGAAACTGCGACTGTTTCGCGAATTTAAAATTCTCGTAAGCTGGCAAATTCGTACTGCATTTTGCATAATTTTATCTGGTTGCCGTTGTGTCACTTGATCATATCAATTTGATGCCTTTTGTTAAGAAGTCGACAAAAATTCATCGAACAGGAAAGTTCAAATTTGAAAAGTTGTTCCATTCTTAGCTCAAAGAATCAGTAATTTATAAACATATGGAACTTGGCCAAGTACAATTTTACTGTAAATTAGATTTGCCTGGTTTTTGCACCAAAGAAATATATCATTTGCGGCTCAAAACATTTATCCTTCGATTAAATGAATTATTCAACGCCGTCTCAACTAGACACACAAAGTGTAACATCAAGATGAAAAACAGAGGGTCGAAATAAAAGTTGCTATAGGAGCAGAGGCAACAGAAACTCCGCCAGGCACTCGGAACTCGCATTATCCGTAGTTCAGCTATTCGATGACGAGAGAGTCTGTCGACTGGCGTGAGGTGTGAGAAGGCACGAGAAGTGAAAAACATCGGTGGAACCACTTGCGCACGGTGTTGCGCGTGCATATAGCGAAGAAAATAGCTTAGTTTCGCCGTAGGGCCGAAATTAGATTTCGTTCGAGAAGACGTTCCGAATGTTCACTCCCCGACCTTCTTCCCTTTATCTGTTGTACGGCACCTCCACCTCCTCCTCCACCTCCTCCTCCTCCTCCTCGCCCCCGCCCCACCGAAATCTCCTCGTGCAACCTCGTTTCAGCCGCTCATACTGCATCTTGCTCCTTCACCCTTACTGGCACCCTTCTTCTCCGCCTTCTCCTCGCACCCCCTTTCCTTCCTTCTCTGCCGTTTGCAATTCGTTTTCTTCTTCGTGCCGGGATTCCCGTTTCCCCGGGGACACTCGACGACGTCGCGATGCTCCTCCGCGTTCCGCGGTACTATGCATATTTCACCGATTTTTATGGAATTCCTTTTAGACTCATTCTTTCCACCCACTCCATAGTTTTTCTCTATTTCAACCCGGGTACGTCGCCTCCTCCCTTTCTTTGTCCATCCTCGAACCCCTGTTCAAACTCTTCCACCCGTCCCCCCCCCCCCCTACCCATCCGCTGTTCTCGAGCGTCGTCTGTCATTTTTCCCTCTGATTGTTACGCGGCTTGTACGACGACCGTCTCGTAGCCGTCGTTTCGCCCCCAAGGGGCCGGATTTTCTACGGGGATTTCCCGATTAACCCCGTTGAACTGTCGATCGATCAAGCGGAACAATATCCCGCCTGACGTCTATGAATTCGCGCGATCTTCCCGGAATCGTTGTATCTGTTCCTGGGCGAAGGGCGACGAACGCGCGGGGGGCGGCCGGGGGGCAGACGATTTCGCGAGCGAATTGAAAGACGCCAAATACTGTCGGGAAGTCTCCGTGCACCCCCTGGAACTAGGCAGTTTCTTTTCGTCGCGCGTTCGTCCAATGGAAAAGATCCAAGGACACGTCAAAACGATTCAGTTTTAAGGGGGTCGCACTTTTTGGTGTCGTCACGCAAATTTTAGAATGACCCCCAGCCCTAAGAAAACCTGAAGCATAAGATTCCCGAAGTCATTTGAAGTAACTTTCCCCTTAACGAAAATGTTCTCCGAGGCTTTGTTCAGGAGTTATTAACAAATTTGGCGTCACACTTTTTGGTGTCGTCACGCAAATTTTGGAATGACCCCCAGCCCTAAACTCCCACCCGACTAGCCAGCACGAGTCCTGTCCGGACAGGCGTCCGGAGCACGGTAGTGGGGATACCCGATTCTACGTCATCGACTCTCGGCCGGCCAGCGCGAGTCCTGTCCGGACAGGCGTCCGGAGCACGGTAGTGGGGATACCCGATTCTACGTCATCGACTCTCGGCCGGCCAGCGCGAGTCCTGTCCGGACGTGCGACCGGAGCGCGGGTAGTGGGGTACCCAATTCCACGTCATCGACTCGGCATCTACACGCGGTGTCCTCTTCTATGTTCAGCGCGATCGGCGAGATCCCAAAGAAATCTCTCTCTCTCTCTCTCTCTCCCTCTTGCACTTTTGGTATCATCACGTAAATTTTGCAATAACCCCCAACCCTAAACCATATCCATGTAAAAATTTTTAAAAAGCCCACGTTGAAACCCAGGAACCTGACAGGAGTGTTCCTGACGAGCTCTCCTAAATCATTAGCGTCCGTCATAACAGATCACGAGCAAGATTTTCGCGTTCTATCACTCTCCGCCATAAAATTGCAGCTCTTTAGCAGAAGTACACTAGCAGCCCGAAGTACACTGTTGCCAATGTAAGCTGCGCTAAAGAGAAGTAGAGCACCGTTGACGCTGTTTTAAGAAGTCCGTCGCCAGCCCAGGGGGCTATTTTATTTTCTTAGATTTTACTTTTACCGACTATTCTCCATTGCGAAAGAAAGACAATTTTGCCTTCGGCGAACGAGCTGCGCCAAGCATACCGTGCAACGATACGCTCGAGACTTTCTCTCTCTCTCTCTCTCTCTCTCACTCTCTCTCTCTCTCTCTCTTTCCTTCTCTCTCTGTCAAGCCTCCTTATATTCTGTATATACCACCCACGAGGCAACAACTTGCCTCCAGAGATCAGTATGACTGTCGGTGTGTACGGATACGGGCGCACTATGGAAATAAAGCACTTCCGAGCTCCGCGAGAAATGCATACGTTCCCCCTGGCTACCCCTGAAAACCCTCCTTCGAGATCTCCGGCAATCCCTCCTCGTCAACCGGGTTTCTCCTCGAAGAACCGAAAACCCGCGGTGTGATACGGCTCTCTCCCCCCCATCTTGCTCTCTCTCTCTCTCTCTCGCTCTCTCGTGCGATTAAAGCTACACCGGGAGGAAGTCATTAGGCTCCATCGGGGCTCGAGCACTAACGAAATTTATTTCCACGTTGTTGGTGACGTGCCGATCATTACGGCGTTTTGTCTACTTCGCCGGTTAACTTCGTTCGCGAAGTAGTTTATGCCGTAGGGGCCAGGAGAAAGCAACCGACCCGGGGTTCAGCAGGTGCCTTCGAAAGACCGTCTCGCGTGTCTTTTCTACCGCGAAGATTATATCTTCGGTCTAGAAATTGCAACGCGATCCACGATTTCGCGCGGACCCGTCTCCTCTCGCTGGAAACCTACAAAAAGGTCGGACCTCCTCCAACGAGTACTGTCGGAAGCTCGGTGCAAAAATTACGACGAGATAACACATACTAATATACTCTGTGCTTGCCATAAGGAATTTTCTAGTTGATAAATTGAACTTGCTGCTAATCTTGAATTTCAGAAAGTAAGCCACGAAAATTTCAAATTGTTTTTTAAACATCCACAGTGATAATTAAAATAAATTAAAAGCTTGTAATAATAATATTGGCGCGCTGGATCGATCAAATTCTACCCTATATTATAGCTAATTTGTTGTAAACTCAAACGTTTCGATTCGGATATGAATCTGTGCGTCATAAGACCACGTTTGCTATAGAATTGTTTTCTATTAAGAAGGGTGGTGTTTCGTCCTGGACCCGCTAGAGGACTCATCAGTAAGGCTATCTAGCGGGCCCTGCCTTAGACACAAGTGTCGGAATAAACGTTATTCATATACTAATTGGTGACAATTTAGTAACTAGCGAGAAAGTTATTTATTCGACGATTTGTCCATCTTGTGGACGGGGTCGAAACTAAGCCTTCTCGAACTCTGCAAATTTTTTACGCCTTATAATAGTAATTTATTTTATTTTTGTTGATCGCACGGTGTTTAAAACACTGCGAAAACAGCGCGCCGATATTATTATTCCAAGTCTATTTTAAACACTGTGCGATCAACAAAAATAAAATAAATTATAAATTAAAAGCGATAGACAAAAAGTAGACGTTGCTCTTCGGCGTCGCGCGTTGATTAGCGGCGGTACTTAACGAGCCACGCGTCAGAAGGCGTTGAAATCATCCGGATGAACAATTAACGCGCGTCCCCGTGGGGGGGGGTGGTGGGGGGGGATGAATTAACCGAGCGGAAATCTTCGTGTTACGGCCGTGCATGCCCGGCAAGGCTCTTTATAACCGAAAAACGTGCGAACATTCCCATAGTTTAGTTGAGTTTCAGTTTGCAAAGGGAGAGCCTTATGATCGCACGTTGTCCGGGCGCACGAAGAACGGAATAATGGAGGAAACGAAGAAAACCGTACGACCTGCCGAGTAGCCGCGCGGGGGATGAAAAAGAAGCGAACGGAAAAGCGGAAGGGAAGACCGGGCCGATATAGAAAGCGTGCGAGAATCGATTTTAACGAGCTCCGGGGGACCGGGGACGCTAACTATCCGCGCTAACTTCACCGGCGCGATAACATTTCATTTACATAACCGTAATCCTACTTAGCGGAGGATGCCTAATTCCACCGATCGTGCGTTTTCGTTTCGAACCACCCCTCCGCGCCGCGCCGCGTCGCGTCGGTGTCTGCAAAGGAAACGTCCGTCGTTCCAACATCTCTACGTAGGCGGCCGTACACTTTCACCGAAAATACGCTGGACCGATGTTGCAACACGGAACTCTCCATTGAGGGAGTAGCGCGGTGACCAACGTCAGGTAAACTGCGAATAGTAAACGAGTTTTTCCGAAGTACCTGACAGTTGAAATTTTTTGGTGTGAAATATCGATCGTAACTGTATAAAAATTTGAACGAAATGATTTCGGCGCTGGGTTCGATCAAAATATACACTGAGATAGCCTATTTGCAAAAATATTATGGTAAATATTTACTTTAAGGGAGGCATCTCCGATGACCTTGACCTTGACGTCGGGTAGTTATAATGACAAAAGTTGTTCAGAATGTTGTCCATGACAACATATATCAAGGTCAAAGTCATCGGAGATGCCTCCCCTAAAGTAAATATTTACCAAAATTATATCGATTTAGGTTTCGATCTACATCGAGATCATCCTCAGAATCGAGTGAATGCGTCTGCGGAGAATAACAAGTTTACAACAGAAAAAATAAGTCATACTGACTGGCTATATTGTATTCAATAAAAACAAAGGGGGTGAATGTGTGAAAATGAGAAAGAAACATAATGAGTGAGAGACAAAATCTATAAAGTGAATTACGAAATGATTGTGCATGAATGAGTGTGCTATAGATAAAAGAAGAATGTATTTTGTTTAAAAGATTTGCCAGTCGTCATTAATATGTTAAAGAGTAAACATTAATTATATTAAATATATATTTATACATATATCCACTGCTTGTACATATATGTAATTAGAATTGAATATCTAGGATGTAGTTGAACTTTGAGTGTACCTGACAGTTAGCTAGCAGGTGTGCTATAGATAAAAGAAGAATGTATTTTGTTTAAAAGATTTGCCAGTCGTCATTAATATGTCAAAGAGTAAACATTAATTATATTAAATATATATTTATACATATCTCCATTGCTTGTACATATGTAGTTCGAATTGAACATCAAGGATGTATTTGAACTGCGAGTGTACGTGACAGTTAGCTAGCAGGTGTGCTATAGATAAAAGAAGAATGTATTTTGTTTAAAAGATTTGCCAGTCGTCATTAATATGTTAAAGAGTAAACATTAATCATATTAAATATATATTTATTCATATATCCACTGCTTGTACATATGTAATTAGAATTGAATATCTAGGATGTAGTTGAACTTTGAGTGTACCTGACAGTTAGCTAGCAGGTGTGCTATAGATAAAAGAAGAATGTATTTTGTTTAAAAGATTTGCCAGTCGTCATTAATATGTTAAAGAGTAAACATTAATTATATTAAATATATATTTATACATATATCCACTGCCTGTACATATATGTAATTAGAATTGAATATCTAGGATGTAGTTGAACTTTGAGTGTACCTGACAGTTAGCTAGCAGGTGTGCTATAGATAAAAGAAGAATGTATTTTGTTTAAAAGATTTGCCAGTCGTCATTAATATGTTAAAGAGTAAACATTAATTATATTAAATATATATTTATACATATATCCACTGCCTGTACATATATGTAATTAGAATTGAATATCTAGGATGTAGTTGAACTTTGAGTGTACCTGACAGTTAGCTAGCAGGTGTGCTATAGATAAAAGAAGAATGTATTTTGTTTAAAAGATTTGCCAGTCGTCATTAATATGTTAAAGAGTAAACATTAATTATATATTAAATATATATTTATACATATATCCACTACTTGTACATATGTAATTAGAATTGAATATCTAGGATGTAGTTGAACTTTGAGTGTACCTGACAGTTAGCTAGCAGGTGTTTTTCTGCGTGCGATTAAATAATTGAGGGTCCAGCGAAACGAGAGGTAGGGCTTTATGATTGGCGTCAGAATAGCCGAAATGCAGCTGGCCTGGCGACGCGGGTCCTTGGTCGCCGAAAGTTCAGATTACGGCCGCTCGAACGAGCAGCGTGAAACGGAAAACGGCGCAATCGAGATAAACAGAGCGCCAGATGCTTGGGAATGTTATCGGATGTCCATGTGTATGCGGCTTTTGCGGCGTGGCAACGTTTAACAGCCCGTGGTTACCTTGCTTTTGAACCGTCCCGTCGCGTCGTCGTCCCCGCACTGGATCCGAGATCCCGGCGTTGATAGAATTCGAATGTTTTCGGCGTTTGCTTATGAATGCCTCGACCCAGAGCCGGATGGAGAACGACCACGACTGTCGCGTGCTGTCTCGATTTCACATACTGTGTTGCTCGTAATTGTTCAAACAGAGATCTTGCCGCTAAGAAGCGCGGTAGATACGTTTGAAGTGTCGGCTTCACCCTTCAGGGCTCAATCTCTTTTTATTTTATGGAAAAATCTGTGATTGCTAGGAAGAACACCGCATGTCACATACTTTCACTTTCGAGATATAGCCATTTAAAGTTTTGAGTATTAATTCTTTGTATAGGACATTGATTAAATTGTATTATTTTTTTGAGCCTTTCGAATTTGTTTTCACGGTAAATACGTAAATCCTATACTCTAAAGCTCAATTAATGCATAAACTCGAATTTTTTGAAATTGCGACATGCGACGTTTTTCCTTACAACCACAAAAGTACTTTTAAGGAGAACACAAAATAGACCAACGTTTACTCTGTTCCTTGTAATATCATTTTTACTTCTTTTAAGGAGAACAAAAAATGAACCAACGTTTACTCTGTTCATTGAAATATCATTTTTACTTCTTTTAAGGAGAACAAAAAATGAACCAACGTTTACTCTGTTCATTGCAATATCATTTTTTTCTTACTATGGTAAGTCTTTTTATTGAATAGTAGTCACAATATACAGGGTGTCACCTAAGGTTTGCCCCACAAATATCTTTGTTGTTTCTAAAGATACGTAAAATACGGTAAGGACAAAGTTGAATGGTACAATGGGGCTGACAAGATGCCAAAAGAAAATTTTGTGTTCATGTCATTTTTTTAGAGATATCAAGGTCACCTTGACTTTTTTAAAATGGAACCACCCTGTTTTAAACACCTACAATGATAGTCCCTTTCATTAGGAATTCAGTGACTATAATTATTCCAAGGTCATTCAAGGTCAAGGACAGAAAAAACGTATAAGGTGCAAACGTTAGGTGACTCACCCTGTATACAAGGAAGAAAGATTGGAATAAAAATGCGTATCTATTTACAAATAAATCGTATATTTACATCCATCGCGCACATACAAAAAGAGAACGCACACGATCAGCTTGCCGTGTTTCAGCGAGTGATAATGTCGATCGCTGTGCAACAGCGTTCTGTCGCACTTACGCGTATAAAATAATAAATAAATCCATAAAAATGTAGAAGGATGTGGGGGTTAGGAGAGGGGGAAAGGGTGTATAGAGGGCGAGATAGAGGGGGCGAGTCGATGTGTTTTATGGCTTGGCAGCACCGTTACTGCGTATTTCTTAACAATGAGCATCTCTTAAGCTTGTACGCTTCGCTTATTTTACGTATCTGCAATATACCAAGTTATGCATAACCATTTGCCAGGGCAACGCTATAAAAGTAGAAGAAGTTGAAGATTACTACGAATACGAACTGCTGTGCGCGAATGATACGCAGCGCAGGTGATTGGGAAGCTCGCGCCCGATGAGCGTGTACCAGAAACTCGCGAATGCGAACGCGTTAACGTTTTATTACCCATATCTGCAACGGTTATACGTCAGCTTGTGCTCGCGTCGGTTATCAACGTGTTAGGCGACCATGGTTTACTGCTCTTGCTGTGCAAAAAGAGTGACTCTGTCTTTGGATGGTTTCGGAAAGATTTGCATTTGCAAAGACTCTGAAGAGGTGGTTAGGGCTGGTGCGACCAAAACGACGAATACGATTCGATTTTAGGTACAGTTCAATCGCCGTCGAGTTTCGAATATCTCTATTTTAACAGACTTGATTAAATGGTTTCAGGAGGTTCAAAAAGGTCTTGAAAGTCTTCAAAGTTCTAAAACTCCTTCGACGTCGTGAAAGTACTGACTAGTTATGTCTAGTTAAATGTACGGACTATATCTAGCTACTCTAGACACGCATCAACCTCGACATTAACGAGGACTTGTTGTATCGTCTCCACAAAATCGTGTTATTAGTTGAAGCTTTGGTGTAATGTAAATATTTCGTAACAGGCTCTGCTTTTTAGAACTTTCAATGCTTTCAAGTAAACCTGATGTTTCGAATTGTCGAAGTAACAGACTTTTTAGTTCAGACTGTCCCTTGAATGTTTCTTCTAACCTTTGTGCTATACAGTTTCTAATTGGTATGGTCGATTAGTATAGCAATGTTTGTAATCGAAAAATATTTAAAATGTATAAAAAGTAACAGACTTTTTAGTTCAGACTGTCCCTTGAATGTTTCTTCTAACCTTTGTGCTATACAGTTTCTAATTGGTATGGTCGATTAGTATAGCAATTTTTGTAATCGAAAAATATTTAAAATGTATAAAAAGTAACAGACTTTTTAGTTCAGACTGTCCCTTGAATTTTTCTTCTAACCTTTGTGCTATACAGTTTCTAATTGGTATGGTCGATTAGTATAGCAATTTTTTTAATCGTAAAATGTATAAATTCAACCATAAATAATGAAATATTAACATCAAACCTAAACACGGACAGATCGAGTATGCTTCTTTACCTGCCGGAAATGTTGAGGTATGAGTTTCTACTTCAGTCCTCGAATCTGCATAAACACCTTTTCGGTTAAAACTCCTGAAACACGCGGCGAGAGTTCGAAAAAGCGATCCAAACCGTCACTGTCGTTCGATCGTTAAGTATTGCGGGTTTCGTCTAACAAATTGTTCCCCTGTGGTACACGGCTGACGCAGCGTAACCCATCGAAAACAATGGACTAGATGCATGCAGATCTGGCTGTTGCTGTCACAAAGGTATGCAAAACGGTGTGTATTGCGTCTAAACGGTCGCGGAGATCGGGCAGCGCGCGCGCGCGTTTCACTCGAAACGAGATTCTCGTGAAAGGCAAGCGCGTGATTACCCATAGCAGTTGAACGAGCTCCTGAACTTTCACCTCGGCGAAGGTCAAAGACATGAGACTTCAGCGATCATATGACCGCACCTCGGAACGCTCGAAGAAAGCTGCAAACGAGTTGCAACCGGACGCGACGGGAAATGCAACATCCGGAGCAGGCAATTCACTCGGAAACGTGGACAAAATTTGCATCTTCAGCTGGTCCATTATTGTGTCGTTATTAGGATAGAGTATGATTTTAACATGGATATGTTTTAGGGCTGGGGGTCATTCCAAAATTTACGTGATGACACCAAAAGTACAACAGCAAAAGTGCGACACCAAGAAGTGTGGCGCTAAAAAGTATAAGAGGGAGAGAGAGAGAAATTTCTTTGGGACCTCACCGATCGCGCCGAACGTAGAAAAGGACAGCGCGTGTCAACACCGACTGAGTCGATGACCTACAATCGGGTGTCCCCACTACCGCGCTCCGGTTGCCTGTTCGGACAGGACTCGCGCTGCCAGCCGAGAGTCGATGACGTAGAATCGGGTACCCCCACTACCGCGCGCCGGTCGCACGTCCGGACAGGACTCGCGTTGTTCGGTCGGGAGGGGGGTATTGGACTGGGGGTCATTCGAAAATTTGCGTGCTGACACCACAACGTGACATCAAGTAGTGCGATGCTAAATTTGTTAATAACTCTTGAACAAAGTGTCGGAGAACATTTTCCTAAAGGAAAAAGCAAAGTGTTAGAAAACCCCCCTAAAACATATCCACGATTCAATGTTTCGCCATGAAGTGGAGAAATTTATATTTTTAATAGGATAAAGAACTAGTCTTCTAGAGGCTATTTCGATCCGAAGAGAAATAATGAGAATCGAGGTTTCCGACTTATTTGATTATAGAGACTGGAAGTTTATCGTGCAATTTCGTCCACGTTCTCGCGAGTATTGACCGCCACGCGCCGACAAACGACGAGAGCTCCGTTGTCCCGCGCGAGAACTTCTCGACCGGCCGCAATACAATTACTCAACGACCCGTGAACGATGATTCCGATGCTTTCACTAATTTTCGCGAGGCTGAAGAGTCCCCGAGCGAAAGAGGCGCGGAACGCTCGGTTCCAGCGCGAGGCTGAACAGCACTCGAGAGGACTCTTTGATACTGGGTTCGCAATTAGGACCCGATAAGAAGCGCCACGCGGATCAGACGCGCCTTGACGAGAGAATGAGTGATCCCGTTCGTCCGGGACACGGCGAAGCATTATTCGCCGCGTGATACTTTTCCTCGGAGAGATGGCGGCCTCGGGAAACAGTCGTTTTACTTTACAATCGGAGATAATTAACAGACTAGCCGAGCTTCTATGGGGGACTGTGTTTTTCAGCATACTTCGGTGCCTTGAAAGTGGTTCCGACGTCCCAGTAATTAAATAGACTTGAAAGGTCTTAAGATTAGCTTTAAACTGCACTTATCAGCACCAGTAAACTGAGCAGGTGTGCGTGTTAATTCGTGGATCTTCGTATCAATCCTGGCTTTGATCTAAACTCTAAAATTTTTTTAACGTTTCAAATCCTATATTAGACTTTAGTATAAAGTCATTTGATCAATATACTCTTTCGAGTGCCATAATATAATAGAAGAATTGATAATTCGTTCACCAAGAAAATGCATAAGTTACACATAATACGTGGAAAGTTCATAAATAAAAAGTATAAAAAAGTGACGAAGATTCTTAAAATTGCTTCTCATCGTTCCTAAACAAACAGCGACGATGAAAGAACCACAAGTCAGTCTGTACACCAACCAGAAACCATAAATAGAATATTTCCGCAGTATGCTCGAAGCCAAATCGTTACAAACTCGGTATTAAAAATAGAGAAAGTCTTTAATAAATTATCATAAGTCATCAGCAAAGTCTTCGGTGGTGTCTAAAGGAGCGCACCACGAGCGACGTTTTCTAAGAGGACTTTTTTTCGGCACTTTTGCTCTGATCCGCGGAGACGGAAGTAGCAACAGTCTCACTTTTCACAACCGACCTGGTCTCTTTCTTCGAGTCACCGAATTGATTGTTGTAGAAGAAGGCGACAGCCTCCTTTTTCGCGGACTCGTCCGCGTCCAGCAGGTCCCCGTTCCTGTGGTTGGCGTGGCCGATTAGTTGCTCGACGTTCTTCTGCTGGCTCTCGTCGAGGGTAATGTAATGGCCCTTGGGTATGTCAGCGTTCAGAGTCTGCGGCAGATCGCTGTACACGTGTTGCAGCGACTGTGCCTCTGGGAGACCTTGAATCTGCACCTGGCCTCGGTCAGGTTGTTCAATGGCAGCGAGGATGTCCTGGAGGAGTCCATTGGACAGGACTTGATCGTGTCTTATGCTGCCGTCCGAGTTATCCGTGCCGAGTCCTCCATCGGCAGGCTGGATCTGCAGCATGTAGGTGCCCTTGGACCCTTGGATCTCGAAGCCGTCAGAGCCGCCGGCGATCGTCAGGCCCTTGGCCAGAGACAAGGCTTCGCTGCCTTCGTGAGTACTCAGGAATTGACTAGCATCCACTGCGGTGGAGCCCACGTTCTTCGCCTGGCCGAAAGCTTGCTCGGTCAGACTTGCCGTCAGCGCCTCTGCCCTTATTCCATCTTGCTGATGATACTGTTCCTCGGATGAAATGGATTGAGTAGCCGGAGGAGCAGCGATGACATTAGCTACCTCGACTGCTTGACTATGGTCGCTGGAGAGGACATTGTCCGCGTGTGCCAGCACATTGAACGCAACCGGGTTACCGTAGCTATCCTTGTCACCTGCGTTCTGATGAGGCTCCAGACTCAGCTGGCTCACCGACTGCGAGATGCCCGCGCTATGTGCCGTTGGCCCCACCTTCAGAAGAGCGTTGTGGTTCAGCCCCGCGGAGACGTACTGAGCCGGGAAAGAGGCTCCGAAGCTTTGGAGGCCGGTGTCCTGCAAGCTGTAGCCGCCTCCATGCTGAAGGCCGCAGTCGTGAACAGCTCCTGTGGTCTGCGCTGTGCTCACTATAGGTGTTCCGTAGGTGGTAGTGATGGCGTTGCTGACGCTTTCGTACAGGTTCTTCCCGAACCCGGTGGACGTCGAGACGAAACTCGAAGCTGGTCCGAAATTCGGTGCCCCGTAGGTGAGACCTGGCGCCGGGGTGTTGAAGTCTCCGAAGGACAAAGGCGTGCCATAATGCGCGTTCGGGGCTGCGATCGGCGAGTGGAAATCGGCGCCGACCGCTTTGTTGAATGCGGCTGGGCCGATACTGGGCAATTGCTGTTCGAACGAGAACCCTGCCGGGGCGAAAGATTTTGTTGCCTTGATGTGGCTGTAATGCCGCGACGGCGGCGGTAAGTAACGATTCAAGTTGGTCAAAAGTCCGGTGGGAACGGCTTCCTTGAATTTAATTGGCTCCCGGTTTCTGGGCGGCACCAAGGAACCCGGAGGCGAGAGCGGCGGCCTGTACGACCCGTGGGGACGATGGTGATGAACATTCTGTTTGAAAAGCGAACTGCTTTGCAGCCCGAACGACGAGAATAAAGGCGACGATCGACCTGCCTCGGCGGCCGGGTATGGCCCATTAGGGGAATAGGAAGATGGCGGAGGAGCGCTATAGGTGTCGAGTACCGGCGGAGGTGGCAAAGGTAATCCGGACTCGATGGAGTTCAGATTCCCGAAATGCCCGCCACCCAATGGCGCCCCGTAGCTGCCGGACAGCGTATTCAGTTGCGAGAAATCGCTCCCGAGATTCTGAAACGAGTGACCGTGTTCGATGTTCAGCTGAACATCGCTGTCGGCGTGCGGTATCTTCACGGTCGCCAGGCTTCCCGAGTGAAGGTCCGAAGTGAACGGTGCGGAGGTGGGTAGCAACTCGAAGCCAACAGTCTTCACGATGGACAGCGGCTCTACGCTCGGCACCTTCGCGTGTTCCTCCTTCTTCAAGTGACTTTGGTCGTTGTGAAGGGGTTCGTACTGCGGCAACGGCGGCGGTGGCAGACCGTCGTTTTCGTTGCTACCCGAGCTGACCGAACTCTTCAGATCCTGGGCCTCAGGGTTGTGAATCGGGGTCCCGTAAGAGTCGCTCGGTACGTTCGAATTTTCGACCGTGTTGTGCGACTCGGTCTGAGACACCTGCAGGTTCAGAGAGGCGCCGTGCACGTTCTTCTGCTCGACTTCAGTCACGGCATAGTCCGTCAGAGGCGTGCCGTAGCTCTCCAAAGACCCACCGAAGTTCTCCACCGGTGCACCATGTTGACCGGATAAGCCTGCGATGGGCTGCCAGCCGTCGTACTTGATGTCAGGTGGCGTGGGTGGCGCGGGAACTCCTGGGAGAGGTCCAGGTGCAGCATGTCCGAACAGGTCGCCGGCAGGTGGACCATACTGGACATTGGGCAGCGAAGGTGGCGGGTAATTGTCGCTAGGCGGGGAGCTGAACTGGACCGCCAGTTTCTGTGGGGGACCGTACGTGTCCAACGACAGAGGAATCGAAAGTCCATGTCCTGGTTTCGAGGGTCCGTGACCCGAAGACGCAAACTGGCTGGACACTGATGTGAACTTCAATGGTGGACCATACTGATTCTTCGGGGGCCTGAACGAGAACGAATGTGGCGGCCCATAGTGCTGCTTAGGCGGCCCGAAGTGAAGCTTCGCTGGACCGAAGCTGAACTTTGGTGGCAGTGATATAGGAGGTCCATAGGATTGTTTTGGTGGACCGAAATGAGGTTTGATGATCCGTGGCGGACCGTACGAGGACAATGGGGGTCCGTAGGCTGGTGGCGGCAGGTCTGGTGGTAGTAGCGGGTATACGGGGGTTGGTCCTTGATCACCCACCAGTTCCACTGGACCATACACGGGCGCTGGCCTGCTGTAGTCGGACCCTGGAGGAGGGCCATAGTCGGACGACGGTGGGCCGTTACTTATCCTGTCGTCAGCCTTAACCTCCTTCTCTTTCTTCTCCTCAGATGCTTGCGGTTTGTTGAGTACTGCTTGCACGTGGTGTCCAATCAACAGGACACACAGCAGCGTAAGTGTCGTCTGAAATGAAAGCAAAGTTTTCTTTTAATCTTCTTTGGGTGCCTGGCTGTATCAATACACCTGGGTCTCTTTTTACAGAGGGTTTAACATGTTTCATTCACAGATACACGATTCTTTCCAGCAGTGAGAAGATCAATTCGTTGTATTCGATTTTTGAAACAAGCTTCATACTTGTTGCAAATTAATTTTTACACAATTTTTTTACTCATCCCCCACGCAAGAACAGACCCAGATGTTCTACGTCAACATTATTTTCATAAAAGCTCGTCATTGATAATCGCTTTGGCAAGAACATAAATAAATTGTGCATAATTTCATTGAATTTATTCGCTGCTCTCTAATTCTTCCTTTCACCGGAATCAAACGTAGAAAATTACAATGTTCAGGTTAGGGAGAAGTAGCTAACTGGTCTGATAGCATCCCTTGCTTTAATTAATTCGACGGGGGCGTAAGTGTAGCTCGGTATTGCGTACACATTTCTCTCGTAGCGCACATATTATCTACGGTTTCCTATTGAAGACCGTGGGAAACTTTAAGCTAGTTTACAAGCTCGGTCGGTACAAGACAAACTAGTCGTACATATGCATGTACGTGAAAACTTGTATTCACGATGTGTGTACGTATTGAATGCGCGCGCGTGTGAATTATTTCGCTAATTGCAGTGGGAGACGTGCAATGTCATGTTGAAAGTAGTAACCTTTCATTTTGAACTGCTTGATGCGCAGAAAAATATATATCTGTATCAACGTAAACTTTTATTTCTTTCGTTAATAAAATGGTTAATCTTTAAAACGAGAAATTACCAAATATTTGTAAAGCAGATTTTCTAAAATTTTTAATATGTTTCGTAGAAGGTATCGATTATCTTTCAGATCGTAGATAACTAATTTAATTTAATTTAATAAAATGGTTAATCTTTAAAACGAGAAATTACTAAATATATGTGAAGCAGATTTTCTAAAATTTTTTATCAGATTTTATATAAAGCTGCAAAAATAGTGGGCAAGATACGTTTCGTACAAGGTATCGATTATCTTTCAGATCGTAGATAACTAATTTCTTATGAAGGATATCAGATGCGGTAGAAAAGCCCGCGTAAAAGGTTTAAGTTGTAAATGTCATCAAGAAACTATGCTTGGTCGTCTTAAGTGGCACGATGACCGAGATGCAAGGCTAACATAATATGCCGTACTTTCTCTCAAGTGCATCCACGAGAAATGCAGCTCAAGAGCGCACGACGTCGAGCGAGAGAGTCGTCGTGTGCAAGTCATGCTTAAAGTTTAATCGTGTCACGGTATAATCCCACATTGTTTTTTATACCTATCAATTATTGATATTCAGAATATGCAAAACTAACCGGAAAAAACCAATTCTGCACATAATATAATCGACTATTTTATATTCACGTGTGAAACCTTATAAAAAGATTCGACAATACATTCAAGTATGTTAATTTTTAAACGAGTATTATGCAGAAAGTTTTACGTTAGCCTTCGGCTAAATAAAATTAGCCAACTTTTTATATGCGTGCCGACTGTATCTTTATAAATGTTTGCATATCGGCCTTCGAAAATTTTAATCACTTTTACCTGCAACAAACTTTTTTATAAAATGACCTTGGTACGCCTAAAACAACCTATAGGCTACATAATTCGAGGTTACTCTCTTCATCGAAGCACGAAGATCGAGCCTTCACTTTCACTCAACAGAATTGTTAATTATTTTGTAATTACTATTATTATCGACATAGTCAGAGAAGTTTGCTAGGTGCTATTTAACTTCCAGATCTATTAATCACTGTAGCACCTAACATCCTATTAATCCTAGAATGTACAACGTCTTCAAATTAATGATTCCATAAATGAATGATTGAAAATCAGAGTTTTCTGATTTTCTCAATATTATAGTTCTGTTATGATACACAAATGAAATAAAAGATGACAGGAAGTTATGAGGCAAATACATAATTAAACACAGTTTGATTACATACAGTGAAACTAGTCTGCTTTCTCAAAAAAGGGGACTTTTTGGAAGACGTATTTTACGTAACAACCATTAGCCTAATCAAACCTGTTGACGTACTCGCACCCACAATCATGTCAACGTGGGCAGTGTTGTAAAAATAGGTAATAAGCAGTGGTTGTATCGAATTGATCGGTGTAGGTAGAGCGTGATTAGGCCAAACACCTCGTTCATACATGCATAATCATATACATATTTCAGCCACGTAAGACGAGTGCACGTAACGCAATCGTAGCTGCCACTTCTTATTGATCGATACGATTCGCTGGAAACCCCGATATTTATTTCTCTTCCTTCCGCGAACGTGTTCGCCTGTTTCCTGGATTTCGACGCACCTCGACTCTCGATTTCATTATAAGCCGATCTCGACGGTGTAGCAAAGACGATTGAAATAACAGTATCGGATATTTCGTTCACGCTCACTTTGAAATAAACTGTTCGTATAAATACGAAGCTAAGAGATTCTTCGTTTTGTTTGATCAATGTCGATGTGACACAGCGAATTTACATATTGCCTATTTTGGAAGCATTGAGTAATGAACATCGTGTTTAGGCAATTCGTCTGCATATATTATATCGACATTTATTTATCAGTAATTCGAGAATTTATTGCCGATGTTCTTCGACGCAGCTAATAATTTTATTTGAATTTCTTGAATTTATTATAAATTATACATTATCAAAGTTCAATAAATTTAGACCTAAAATTTGGCTTGACTGTTTTAGTCAACCATATATTAATCAATGGGTAATAAAAAAAAAATTTTTTTACAGACGCAATTACAACAAAATTATTTCTTGAAAATGGTCTAAATTTAGATCGAAACCGTCGAAAATTGGTTGATGTAACAATTTGCAAAAGTGCTTAATAGTAACAAATGATCGTACCAGTGCGTCAATAGCATTAATTAGATTTATTCAACATTGTCGATCGAAATAAGGAAAACAATTATCAAAGTTCGGAATTAAAAGAAGAGGAATGCGTGCATTTTTCGACTTTCTATACGAATAAATGTTTTTTCAATTACCTAATAAAATTGTGAAAACGCTTAAAGGAAAGTGTTCGGTTGCGTATTTCAGCATGCAGGTCTTGCAAATGATCTTTTGCATTTGCGTGCGTCCTATTACTTGTCTGTCAATTATGTCATTACAATGTTGTAAGTTTCTTATTTCTGAAGAAAAACATACCGGGTGCAATTTTGTATAGTCGATTCACTGGAACGTACTTTCTAAACGTTTTGCACAACTGTTGCAAAGCTCGAAAATCGTCTTCTCTATCGATTATGATAAATAACTTACTATTATGTCTGTGTCAATGATGCTTTTAAAGAACTAATAATACACATTTTTCAGTACATTCACTCTTCAACCTTTGTACCTTTTCATTGTTAGCTGAATAAAATTTTCTTCAGGCTCCTTGAAACTTTTCATAGTGATAATAAATTGTTTAGACGGTGTTTCACTCTAAGCTGTAATTAATCACTCACTGTGAAGATCAGTATCCGTCCATTAAATTTACATTCGCTTAGTTTCACTTAATTTAATGTTTCCTTATCTCTCCGTTCAATTTCATTAATTTAAAAAATATTTTTACACAGGCTGATACAATCGATTACTCAGAAAATTGCATGATGTACTTGGAAATACGTACTTGTGGTATTAAAATGATGCCTGCCATGACCTTCCACTATATAAAGAACTGAATTAGTGTGACTACTTAATTTTCTTAATATCTGGTCATTTTTTACGTTTCATTAGAACCCCGCTTATTATCACGGTCACAGTTGCAGCGGTCGATTGCACCAGCATCGAACGGAAATTGCTACTTTCTATGCTCTCGAAGTAAAACGTATGTCAAAAAGTCATTACGTTTATAGGGTCTATTTATGACTAATTATATTGACGCAACAGCGTCCGATGGAACTGTAACATGTCCGCGAGCAACTCTCGATGCTCGATGAGGAGTAAAATTTTTATTCCCGTTTTTAAAGCGTCGTTTTCACTGAACCGTGCGCCGCCTCACTTTTGTTTACTGCCGTTGCACTTGAATAATTCTGAGGTAATCAATCCGACTGTAAAGTTAATCGATCCATTCCCCTTTCGGCGGGCATTATTTGTTACAATGACAGACTTACTTAACAACACGTAAAATCGATCGAGTGTCTGGGTTACGTCTGCCGACGGCCTCGATTATTGTGCATCATCGATTCGACACTCGAAATTCCCACTTATTCACCGAACCGTAGATCTTTATGCAAAATTAAAATTTTATGCCCGAGTTACATCAAACAGGAATTGAATACAGATTTTATTTCCTGATCATTTTGATAAGCTAGGAACGATATGAAAATTATTATTAATGTTTACTGTTCTATATTTATTTTTATTCATTATTAATAGTGAAGGATAGACTATATTAAAAATAATTACTTATTTAGATAACAATATATATTCTTCTGTGATACAATAATTGGTCGCAAGTTTGATAGTCTGGGAATTAATAAATTAATTGTTCCTACTACCGGAATGGGACTGAATATGTTATAAAAATCAAAGCAGAGTTAGAATTTCAGTAATTCAATTTTAGAATATCTTTCTACCAAAAAATAAAAAATGCTTGAATGCATAAAAATATAAATGTTCTCTTCAATTTCACTTATTTAGAAAACAATATATATATTCTTCTGTGATGCAATAATTGGTCGCAAGTTTGATAGTCTGACAATTAATAAATTAATTGTTCCTATTACTGGAATGGGACTGAATATGTTATAAAAATCAAAGCAGAGTTAAAATTTTAGAATATCTTTCTACCAGAAAATAAAAAATACTTGAATGCATAAAAATATAAATGTTCTCTTCAATTTCACTTATTTAGAAAACAATATATATATTCTTCTGTGATGCAATAATTGGTCGCGAGTTTGATAGTCTGGCAATTAATAAATTAATTGTTCCTACTACTGGAATGGGACTGACTATGTTATAAAAATCAAAGCAGAGTTAAAATTTCAATAATTCAATTTTAGAATATCTTTCTACCAAAAAATAGAGAATACTCGAATGCATAAAAATATAAATTTTCTCTTTAATTGTCATAAATGTCTGCAGTTTATAGAACGCTGTCTATTGATTTCTACAACGAGACAATTCGAAACAGACTTTCAACCATACACACAAACTAAACGTCCCTTTCTCAAGTTTAGAAGAAAATTACGCGTTCAAGGAAACTACTACTCGCATGACAAGATCTTCCGGTCAATTGCAACAGAGTCATGTTCACAATCCTGCTCAGATATCAGGCTTGTAGGGTAGCTGCACCAGTGAATGAACATTTAAGAAATTGTTCAGGAAGATATTTTATTTTTTTAAAAATATGTGAATTAAAGGAATCTCATATATGCGAAATGCCTCCCTATACTTCATTTGTCAAAACTAAATGAACACAAATAAAATGAAATTATTATTATTAGTCTTTATTAAACGTTAAATAAAAAATATAAAAAATACCAGTCAATGAACACTACATTCTAGTAATTGAACAATGATGGAAAAGCAAAAAATACAAAAGCGTTCATTTACCGGTGCCCGTTTATTCACTGGTGCAGTTACCCTAATCAGGTATCGTAGCACACCATAAAGCGACGAAGTGCTTTTATAAATTTCTGATTAAATAAACCAATAATTTATTGCTACATAAAATGCTGTTAACCAATTTCTGGTTAACAAGCCAAGAAGCTAAGGTGTCCGCACGCGCCTCAACAAACGTGCCCGGCGCTTAGTACAAATCGAAGGTAAAAAGGGTCCGAAGAAACCCGAAGAAGACGGAAGAGTTATCGTCGGGAATGATCTTAGTCGGGAATGACCATAATCGCCTACCTTGGTTCGAAGCATGTCGCACACGCACGCAATCCGTCGTCCGGCACTGTACACAAATCAAACGACACTTGTCTAGGGTGTCCTCGTCTGGGTCGCGAGAGCTCGTCTAACCGTCGTCTCTTCCCGTCACTCGAAAATGAATGCTTATGGTTTCCCCGCTCTGTACGGAATCACGTCTGACACACCATACTGACACTTTTGTCGAACTATTCGAGTCTCGGTTCGACGGAGGAGACCTACGACTCCGTCACTACTTAACACAAAAAATGCTCAGTCTCGTATGTGCACCTCGTTTATATAGACTCTGAGAGGGGTACCCGGTCGAGAAGGAATTCTCGGCTGAGCTTGCCGAGTAAATTGAGGAAACGAGACACTGCTGGGAGAGCGCTGAAGAGAGAGAGAGAGAGAGAGAGAGAGAGAGAGAGAGAGAGAGAGAGAGGAGAGAAGAGTGCCGCGTGGAGTAACGAACAGAGACGGGAAGTGAAAAGAGGAGGATGGCCAGGGGTGGGAGACTGACGGGACCACGTTCAGGACGAGAAAACAGGGAGAGGGAACCCTCGCACGACGGTTAAAAATTCTCTTTACAGAGAAAGTAGGCTAGCCCTGTCTCTGACGCGGCGAAGAAAGATGCGCTCGGAAGTATTGGTCCGGTGACGCTGCTTGCCCATCCGCTTCCATCTGACCGGATGTCTGCGGGCTTCGATCATGCTTTCGTTGTTGATTACCAGACTGCGCGGCTACACGCAAAATAAAAATTGTCTGATGATCTTTCAGTGTTTTTGCACTCGGAGCTATTTGAACTCAAAAAACGAAAGATTTTTCCATTCTATAAAATGTTTTTTCATTTTTTGCATATGAAACTGATATAATATCTCGTGTGATATGTAAATGTCTAGTAGTTTATTAAATACGAACAAGAATGATAATATTTTTAAGAATAGCATAGCAATTTTCAGTGGTGCCTCAGAGTCGCCATCCGAGTGGTAAGGGTCTATAAAATTTTTTTTCATTTTTTGCATATGAAACTGATATAATATCTAGTAGTAAATGTCTAGTAGTTTATTAAATACGAACAAAAATGATAATGTGAACAATATTTTTAAGAATAGCACAGCAATTTTCAGTGGTGCCTCAGAGTCGCCATCCGAGTGGTAAGGGTCTATAAAATTTTTTTTCATTTTTTGCATATGAAACTGATATAATATCTAGTAGTAAATGTCTAGTAGTTTATTAAATACGAACAAAAATGATAATGTGAACAATATTTTTAAGAATAGCATAGCAATTTTCAGTGGTGCCTTAGAGTCGCCATTCCGAGTGGTAAGGGTCTATAAAATTTTTTTTCATTTTTTGCATATGAAACTGATATAATATCTCATGTGATATGTAAATGTCTAGTAGTTTATTAAATACGAACAAGAATGATAATATTTTTAAGAATAGCATAGCAATTTTCAGTGGTGCCTCAGAGTCGCCATCCGAGTGGTAAGGGTCTATAAAATTTTTTTTCATTTTTTGCATATGAAACTGATATAATATCTAGTAGTAAATGTCTAGTAGTTTATTAAATACGAACAAAAATGATAATGTGAACAATATTTTTAAGAATAGCATAGCAATTTTCAGTGGTGCCTCAGAGTCGCCATCCGAGTGGTAAGGGTTAATAATATTTTATTGGACTCATTGGTAATGGGAAGGTACACCTACTTGCGAAAGAACTGCACACATACGAAAATCTACTAACAACTGAGTCAAAGAGCAAGGTGTATTCAAGGGAAAGGAGTACCTCCGAATTTTTCAGAAGATGATGGTTTATTAAGCATGGACTTCCTAGAAACTTTGTAACTTTTCTGTATTTTTGGGTTAGTTTATTTACGGTCGCATCAACATCACAGGTTATTAGCGACCGCGTTACAATGCATTACATTACATTAAGTTACATTGTGTGTGATTATGGATATATTTTACTCCTCAGATTCGTGTGTGTGTGATTATGGATATATTTTACTCCTCAGATTCGTGTGTGTGATTATGGATATATTTTACTCCTCTGATTCATGTGTGTGCCAAAGCGTATGACATAGTTAATTTTATTCTGATTATTCAGTGCTTCACTGAAACTTCCTGGGATGTTAAATCTACTTCGTTGTATCTGTAAAGAGGGCCACTAAAAAAATTTTTTGCTGAAGTGGGGATTTTGCAGTGGGGGCACATCTCAGGTTGTTCCTTCATTATTATGTGTTGGTTTGTAAGTTTTATTAATAGGTGCCGTTCTAATTATTAGAATTTAAACGCTTCGTTAGCCAGAGTTAATTTTATTTTAGACTGTGCTTGTGAGTGTGGTGCTGAATCGCAAGATCTGAATCATGTCATTTTGCAATATGTCCAATCTATGAAGTTGTCTCCCGATTTGTATCGATTTCTTGCTATTTGGCCCAGATATTAATTGCCTGGAAATTATTTTTGATTTCATTAAGTTATGCTGAATTAAAATTGAATTTCAATGAGTTTATAACCTAGCAAAATTAATGTAAACTAATTGTACTTTAGACACTAAGGCATATTGTAACAAACCTTGTATGGTTTAAAGCAATAAATAAATAATAATTCGTGTTTCTCTAAAATCGAGAATCTCTGGATAAGTCTAGAAAATCCCCAATTTAAGCGATGACTTTGCTCTTAACTATTTATGCACCTAGGACGGATTACTCCTAAGTATGTTGGATCGAGCAGATATCATAATGAACAAGGACCAGCTACATTCGTTGCAGTATACCCCGCTATAATATGAAAAATTATCGCATTTGGTGCAGTAACTTAATCCATTGTTGGAAATTGCGTATTATATAGGAGCACATACATATTTATATTACAGTCGCGTCCCACCGCATTTTCATTTGTTTAAAATAATATATTGTACTCAAACAGCTTTGCGGTTCACTGTATTATCACGAATTAACGATTGCTAATTAAATTATTTGGGTTCTGTATTATAAAATGATCACGGAACGTTATTCTTTCAGAAACGATAAATTGGTCAGTGCCAAATAACTAACAATATAGTCCAGCAGATCCGAAACTGCAGCATTTCTGTAAATCAATTTTTCGAATGTTTAGATATTTCCGCTTATCTGAAATGATAAGATTTCGAGTGTCATCTGCTGCCATGCACCCTGATACCATCACCGAACCACCGCCGTGTTTTATTGTTGGCCGTAAATTTTGCATATTCATGTCTGCATTCGGTTTCCTGCATAAATGATGGCGTCTGTCTGGGCCGTGCATGCTGAAGTTACTTTCGTCGACAAAAATAATTTCGTTCCAGAAAGCATTATGTGCGTTTATTTCTACATTCGTCTGTACACATTGAACACTTCGTTTAATTCATTTCATTCGTTGAACCGATGAAATTCTCACCTTTCCTTCGAAATGGAAATTAATCATTAATTTCGCGTTTCTTTCAATTATACACTGAAACAGGAAAACTCAATGTTACGAAATATGTTAAACAACTGTTTCCCGATCGTTATCAAGTTTATATAATTGCAAGGAAAATATATATTTCACTTCGATTTCCTGCTGTGTAATATTTAACAAACTGATACCCGGATTACTTAACTAATGTTAGATATTAATTTTTGTACGACATTGCCTCTGGCGCCGCCGATGATGCATGGAGTTTCATGCGAATGTGCATGCAACACTACGCAATGCGACAAAATCCTGCACTCATCGTGCTGCATACTGTCGCAAGCATTACGCCTCCATACTAATTCCAACAATTTTTAAACCAGCAAAAATTTGCAATATTTAACACACTGAAGTCTTAACCCTTTGCACTCGGGGCTATTTTAACTTAAAAACGAAAGATTTTTCCATTCTCGAATATTGCTATTCTATAACGGTTTTCCTTATTTCGATCGACAATGTTGAATAAATCTAATTAATGCTATTGGCGCACTGGTACGATCATTTGTTACTATTAAGCACTTTTGCAAATTGTTACATCAACTAATTTTCGACGTTTCAATCTAAATTTAGATCATTTTCAAGAATAATTTTGTTGTAATTGCGTCTGTAAAAAATTTTTATTTTTTATGTTATCCATTGATTAATATATGGTTGACTAAAACAGTCGATCCAAATTGTAGGAACAGAAAACAAAAAGAAAAAGAAAGAAATACAATAAACTTAGATCGAAACGTCGAAAATTAGTTGATGTAACAATTTGCAAAAGTGCTTAATAGTAACAAATGATCGTACCAGTGCGCCAATAGCATTAATTAGATTTATTGCTATTCTATACAATTTTTGTTCATTCTTTGGGTATGAAACTGATATAATATCTCATGTGATATGTAAATGTCTGGTAGTTTATTAAATACGAACAAAAATAATAATGTAAACAATATTTTTAAGAATAGCATAGCAATTTTCAGTGGTGCCTCAGAGGCGCCATTCGACTGCTAAGGGTTAATATAAGACACAAAACTGGCAAGAACAAATTGAAATTTTTAAAAACTATATTAGTCGACTTAAGATATATTTATTCGGTATTCTTAAAAAAAAATGAGTTTGCACATCTTCCAAAAATCTTGACAAAATTTCGATTTTCCAGCATTTCGCAGCGAACGTCTACCCCGTCGCGTCGGATTAATGGCACATTAACGTGCGACTTGCAAATCAGGAAGTACAGTTAAATTCTCGTTCGAGCAGCTAATTATCGTACAATAGTCGGTTAATTCTCAGCGAGGAGCGGCACGAAATGAAATAGAAACGCGACCTGTTTCGCAGCTTCGCGAGCCGAATCCGAAGACGCGTGAGCCGGCATTTCGTGCGTCAGACACGAAGAGAATGCGTTGGCTCCTTACATAGAATGTGCAGCCATAGGAAGCCTAATTTGCGAATCATGCAACGGCTTAAGCAGCGATTTCGCAGTAATCGGTTAGTAATCGGTTTTCCGATCTTGGTTGCGGAAGAAATTTTATGAGAAAATACACGTGCCGGCGAAACGACGCACCAGCTAACATTGGTTAATCAACATGTATTTATATGATGGGCTGTGGAATCCCAATAATCCGGCATCCGATGATTCGACACCGTGTAGTTTCCGTGCGAATCAACCATCCGTACGCCGTTTGAAAAAATAAACTAGCCACTGCTTTTAATTATTCGAGCTTCGGAAGTTTAAATGCTGCAACGTTTCGCTCGGGTCTCGGCTAGCAGCCAATTTGTAAATGTAAAATGTGCAGAATTTTTAGAACAACTTTGAATGTTGTTTTTAATGCTTGCGATTTTTAGAACATCTCTGAAATATAGAAAGCTGTTTGTTACTGCTTGTAATTTTTATAACAACTGAAAATTAGAAAGCTCACCGTAATTTTTAGAACAACTTGTAACGTTTATAACATACAGTTGAATTTATACATTTATTAAAATAATTTTATGTGGCAGGCTGGTAGATAGCTATAGCATAACAATATTTAGTTACAATATTTAGTTAGATTTAGACTGTGCTTGAATCCTTACTCTTGCAGGATCATTGTCCTTCCTTGAGAAAGTTGACCCAGTTTCGAGTCAATAATTGTCTATAAATCTAATTAATGCTATTGGCGCACTGGTACGATCATTTGTTACTGTTAAGCACTTTTGCAAATTGTTACATCAACTAATTTTCGACGTTTCGATCTAAATTTAGATCATTTTCAAGAAATAATTTTGTTGTAATTGCGTCTGTAAAAAATTTCATTTTTTATGTTACCCATTGATTAATATATGGTTGACTAAAGCAGTCAATCCAAATTGTAGGAACAGAAAACAAAAAGAAAAAGAAAGAAATAGAATAAACTTACTTGCTTAACTAATAAATTTTAATGTATACTCATAAGAGTTGTTAAACCACATGTTGGTTCCATTCCGGTGACAAGTGAACTGAGTAAACTGTGATGATTTGAAACGACCAACGAATCAAAGAACATAGATCTATGTATTGGCCAATCGATAAAAGGCGGCAAATACGAACGTTTTGAACAGTCACACGCCACTTTAGTTGTTCTTATACCAATCAAAGATGTTGGTAATGAATTAATTGACATTCAATTTGCTTTTGTTGAGAAACTTCATAGGACTTATTTGTTGGAAAGATGATTAATAATAATAATCGACCGTAATAATTGTCTATGATAAGAAAGAAAAAATAGGTGCATAAAAATTATTTGCAGTTTAATAATCCTCAATTCTACGCCCTATCTGTGACTACTCTAACCTGATTGAAATATCAACTGTTTCACGAATACTTTTTTCTTCGTACCTTGCTATTAATTGAGAAAAGAATTTTCTACTGAAATTCTACGGAATTACAGTATCACTTAATTCAGAGATTGTAATCTGATTTTTGGGAATAATGAATATCCTATTTGCAATTTCGTGCATCTTTTCACGTGCAATGTCGCACGCTGCGTTTTTCGCATTGCACATATGCGCGTCGCCCATGCATAGGCGAACGTTGCTTTTATGTTACGATATTTACGTATCAGTTGTTTGAATAGAGATATTGATATGCAACACACGAGCCGGTGCACGTCATAAACGACATTATACGTTCCGTTGTTTTCCTCTGTTTTGATATATAACGCAATCGGTTCTGTGCGATCCGCACTCGTAAAAGTGCGTGCAGAATGTTCATGTAGTTGCGTCAACTGGTGTGCAGTGGACACGTTGAATTCCAAAAACGCGTTGCTTCGAGAACACAAGAATTTTGGAAATTTTCGAAGAACATCGTAAAGTCATCGAAAAATATCGAACGAAATGCAATTAATTCCTGATATAATAATACGCATTAACGGTCTCGGTATATTATTAACTCTATCGGGTAATGATCACAGAAACGTTTCCCTCGGAAGAAAGTCACTAATCACAGTTTCCAACAAATGATTTGGTCCTACAGTTAATGAACAATATAGAAACGCGGCAATTTGCAACATTGTCTCTGCAGTTGCAGATCAGTTAATAAGCACAATGAATTTAATCATCCGCTCGTAATTTCACTGGTTCGCGTTTCGTTAATTAATGTAGAAAATTCTTTATTTCTTTCTAAAAATTTAATCATTACACTTTAATATAAATCTTTCGTTTAATTAATGCAGCTTTGAGGTGTTCTTTATTAAAATTCCTCTATCTAAATCTGAAGTGGAAATCACGTCCGACGTTCAATTATATTTAATGAATATTATAATTAGACTGCGGATTTTATTCGCTTGTGGTAAACAGTGATTGGTCGAATACAAAACCACAATGTTACAACGATTGAGGGGCAACAATAAAGGGGGACATTTCTGTTTGTCACAATATTGACTTAAACAATTTTTATTTCTGCATAAAGATCCCCAGTCTAATAATTTTAAATGTAATCTGCAGAAACGTTTTAAAAAACACGTATGGCTCGGATTTTATTCGCTTGTTGTAAACAGTGATTGGTCGAATACAAAACCACAATGTTACAACGATTGAGGGGCAACAATAAAGGGGGACATTTCTGTTTGTCACAATTGACTTAAACAATTTTTATTTCTGCATAAAGATCCCCAGTCTAATAATTTTAAATGTAATCTGCAGAAACGTTTTAAAAAACACGGTAAGCCTCGGATTTTATTCGCTTGTGGTAAACAGTGATTGGTCGACTACAAAATCACAATGTTACAACGATTGAGGGGCAACAATAAAGGGGGACATTTCTGTTTGTCACAATATTGACTTAAACAATTTTTATTTCTGCATAAATATCCCCAGTCTAATATTTTTAAATGTAATTTGCAAAAACGTTTTAAAAAACACGTAAGCCTCGGATTAGTGTAAATTTCACAAGCATTTGGCTATTTAGAAACAGCCTGTTTATTAGGTGTCAGTCTCGAAAAGCGTATTTCCAAACACTTTCACCGAGAGAGAGACACACGTGGGACGAGTAAATTTGTCGTTGGGCTGCGAGAGATTTTCGCTGAATATTCAACGGAGATAATTATCAAGGATGTAATTCCCTTTCACGTTCAAGGCCCACGAACACCCAGACCCGTGGAACTTCCTGTTGACCTGACATCGGTCCCCGTGGAGATTAAAGGCAAGAGAACGTACATACATATCGGTTCTAAGGTGATCCATGGTCAAGGTGAACGCTCCGAGGACATTAAAATTTTAGGGTCACATCGGACGGAATGCGCGCAGGTGCGGCAGCATCTCACACACGCCCATTGGGGAACTTTCTTTTTCTTCTCCACGAGGTCAGTGATGCGACACTCGTTCGGAGAAATCACTGGCCGAAACGACTGTTTTCAAAAGAAAACCTCCGGAAGATTCCGACTCACAATCGGTCTCCCACTTACTCGGACACCGTAATCGGAACATACTTCACTCTGATGTTTTCATTATCTGCTGTTAAGCAGGTTGATCAACGCCGGAACTGCCGTACAAGTGAAAATGACCTGGTTAAATTATTTCTGTCTCTTGGCAATTACTGAAATCGTACAGATGCTTCGGAAATTGTCCAGTGTGCTATAGCTGAATGAATATCAAAACATATATATTTTAAATAAAATTCTCCACTGTACTCTTATTGTATTGCTATCTATTTATTTATTAATTCCCTAAACCGTGTATGGTTGATATAGCACACATTAGTATACAATTGACAATGAGGGTGAAAATGACCTGGTTAAATTATTTCTGTCTCTTGGCAATTACTGAAATCGTACAGATGCTTCGGAAATTGTCCAGTGTGCTATAGCTGAATGAATATCAAAACATATATATTTTAAATAAAATTCTCCACTGTACTCTTATTGTATTGCTATCTATTTATTTATTAATTCCCTAAACCGTGTATGGTTGATATAGCACACATTAGTATACAATTGACAATGAGGGTGAAAATGACCTGGTTAAATTATTTCTGTCTCTTGGCAATTACTGAAATCGTACAGATGCTTCGGAAATTGTCCAGTGTGCTATAGCTGACTGAATATCAAAACATATATATTTTAAATAAAATTCTCCACTGTACTCTTATTGTATTGCTATCTATTTATTTATTAATGCCCTAAACCGTGTATGGTTAGGTATAGCACACATTAGTATACAATTGACAATGAGGTGTATATCGTTATACTAAGCTAAATTAACATAAACGGTAAACGCTGAATGCGAATCTTACATTTTTTTAGAAAATATGGCTATTATTAAGTATAAAATTTCAATCTTATTTTTATTTCAAGGTTAACAATATTAATAGCACGGTGTAGACAAATTAATATGCCTAGGAAAAATGAATCTTTTACTTTCGTAGTATGACATCGTACGAATCATCGAATTTCTCAATTTTTCCTCATTCTACGAGTGTCTCTTTATTTTTCACGATTAAAATTATATTATTCCATCATGATCGGCACGACCATTGATAAATTTCGTTAGAATGAAATTTTGTAAGAGATGGCCAGGAGAAATGATTATCTACGTGAATACGTACACTATTGTTACGTGTATATATACACTACACTATTGTTCCGTATTCGTCTCATTTACGACAGGAATGTAAACGGCACGTGAAGTACGAGACTCGGGCGTGCAGTTGATGCCCCGAATTCTCATTGTTGCATCGTGATGCTCCCGAGTGTCTCGTTACATCGTTCGATTATGGAGATAGCAGTGTCACGAAAACTCGGCTCATTCCTTTTTACGAGGACGAATTTATGGAAGGGAAATACACCTCTAGCGATGCATTCCCCTTTTTCCAACGTGATGCCAGCTGCCCATTGGTCTAGCCGAAGTATGCTGCTCTACCATAAAACAATGCTCGCGCGCACCTTCGCGTGCCGGCAACTCGCCCAGCGTTTCATTTTCTTGTCTCGCGTTCGCCCGGTGTGCATCGACACTGACAAGTAAAACCGTGAGATCATCGTTTGAAACCATTGCACTTCAAAATGATACGATTCTCACCCCCTGTGTCCCAAAAATGGTCTAAAATTTTCTAAAGCAAAATTTAAATGTTTTCGGCGCATTGGTTCGATCAATTATTACTAAACACTATTTGCAAATTAACACAATATCGTTTCTCAACGTTTCGATCTTCAATGTTGTTAAAGTTATCGATCGTAAATTGTTAAAAACAGGGAAAATGCTTATGCTCTCGACGCAACGGTTCGATCATTTTTAAACAAAATAAAGCAATTGTGCTAGTTAAATTAAACCTTCAACGTTTCGACCCTTATGTGGGTCTTTTTCAAGGAAGAAGAAATTTCGATCTTCATTTAAATCATTATCAAGAGAATTACAATAAGATTGCGTCTGTAAAATAACAATGAATAATACAATATATATATATTGTGAAAACAAAATTGGAAAAATAACCAAAAAATAAAATTAAAGAAAACCTTACTCACTTGCTTAGTGTCGCGGGGTAATTTTAACTTAAAATTTAGAAACATTTTGATGACTACCATGTTGCTAAAATTTTCTAAGTAAATATTTGTGCGGTTTCGCGATTTTCAAAATTAGGAGTAAAACAAACATTTCTTATTTCACAATTTTAAAACCACCACGTTTGGTTGTGCGAAGTTGTGCAAACTTTGAAATCTAGCCAATGACACATTCAGAATCCCATTAGGAGGTTGTGTAGGTTGTGCACGCCCCACGCTGAACTTTCCTTTCGGGTCATTGCCACTTTTGCAGTTGAATGCAACGCAATTGTATAATATCTTGTCGATCAAATTTAATAGATAACGTTCCATCGGCACAATTTATCGGAAAGTACGTCAGCTGTACGAATATTGCCCAAAATGTTTTACTAAATGCACCTTCTTTTTATTAAATATGAAAAAAATTTAATGGTAGAAAATAATGGAGTCCCTGAATATTATGCTATGCACTGTGATTTTGAATAACAAAATGTAGTAAAATAATTTGACTATCTCTGAATGAATTTCGAGATTTATCCATCAGTAGATTGCGAGTTTCATAATGAGTGCGTTAATGGAATGCAAAGTATTAATTAACAGTCGAAACAGTAAATAAATTTTTCACGGTGACAATGGGTCTGCAGAGTTATTTATCAGAGTGTAAAAGCCCGACCGCTTTGCACTACATTTAACAGTGGCTGCCGTAAGGTTTCACTGCTGGCGGGTCTACTTTTAACAACATAAACCAAACATTAATTTGAGCGAGTCACTCCTGGATAGCTCGTTGCGAATTGGACCAGCTGTGCTCATACACAGCCAGCCAGACATTCGGCTCATTTAGCACCGAGATCAGGTGCGATAAGCCAACAGCCCTTAATAAATGACTCGCATCGGTGTTTACCAGATTTTCGGATGTTATAATAATTTCCTCCTAATTAATTTCCGTATAATAGGATCTGCGTATTGATTTAGTAAATTGGATGACGCATCCGATGGAGGATTCAAGTAATGCCTCCCCCCCCCCCTTCTCCCTGCTTATCGAATGAAAATTGTTTGACAATTACACAACAAATTTAAGCCACGATATTATTCTTCCAAAAGGACCCCAGCACTTTAATTTTATTATATCGATTCAACTGTAAGTTTAAAACTTTTCGAATTTATTTACAATCACAATTTGTTAATAAAACAAACAGAACAAGATAGAATATGTAAATCTTAACTTTTCTGTTGACAAATTGTTGTTTTTTCCAAAAAGCCAATTTTAAGCACGTTTTTCTATGATTTAGGGAAATCCGAATTTATACGAAATTAAAGCTCGCAAGGTCCAGCCATAAATTACAGTAGGGTGTTGAACAAATATTTATTCATTTACAAACACCTACATTTATCCATCATCGTTCATCGATGTAACAGAAACGAAGCAAAAAGACCAAATGTATGGGATAATAAAATTACTGCAATTGTTAGTCTGTTCATTATTTAACGTTTCTATACATGGAACACTTACTATACATGCTATATACTTGCTATACTTTGATCCTTCGCACGGATTTACCCCTTTTCTCGCTCGCGCAGAGCGTTTCTTTTTTTTCTACGTCGTCGACGTCGGCAACGGTATACCTAATAATGACACAAGCATAAAATTGGTTTGATGTCCGCCATTATTGGAGAAAGTTTACAGCGTTCGTGTTTTACCGGAGTTTATCATCTAAGTTTCTCCCCACCGCCCATCATCCACTAGGCTCTACTCGGCCAGACGTAAGTTAAAATACTTTTATTCCCCGAAAGCTTTTCAAACCGTTCGAATTACACTCACACGAGAACGGCGGCCGTTCTCCTTTGGAAAACGTGGCAACAGATATACCGCTATATTTATGCCCGGCAGTTATTCCTTCGGTTTTCCTGTTTGCTCGTTCTATCGGCGCTTCTTTCCGGCATCGGCTCGGCCGGATCAGCCCCCCGGTTCATGCGAAGCTTGTCATTTGCGGTCGCAATTAATGCCCAGGGTTTGTAAATCGGTTTGAATCACTTGCAGAAAATTGACGTCCAATTACCTCGCATTCCCGCACAGCGACTGTTCGACCGACGACGCGCCGAACGATCTCTATTTGAGCCGAGTGAATATTATCCACTGGCGCAAATGCGCTCGTTCTAACTTTTTGCAACGGTAATGCAAAACACAAAAGCTCTTAATATAACTTGATTTTATTATTAGACTGATCTTTAATTCGCGATTTTTAATATTAAATCTTGTGTAAAAGTAGGACCACCAGTTCCTTCGATGGAATATATTTCATTGTGTTCTTGAATTAATTGGAAAATATTTATTAAGAAAAGCTAATATAAACTGGAATTAACTGAACAATAACTATTTAACTTTATTACACACTTATTGAACACGTATATAAATGGTTCATCGCCTCATGGCGTCCTTCGTGTAACTAACTGAAATTGTTATAATCAATAACAAAATATTAATTCCTTTGCGAACTCCGTGCTCGCTTGTCTCTCGCACCTAAAGAGTGGGTGAACAGGTAATGCTCTCTTATGTTTGTCAATGTCAATATACATGTACATACACACATATATCCTTATTTTCTAACAATATTGTTGGAAATTGAGCCGTCAACTTCTAAGGAATTTATGAATCGAAGAACGCGGATACACGATGTGTGTAGTCTCTAGTAAAAGCGGCTCGAGGAACAGATTTCACTATGACATCATTTACTCTTACCTTCAAAATCATGTCCTTGAGACATAGCATGTGATCTCAGCAATGCTGAATCAAATTATTGGCATGGATCAGGACATTAATATTAACGAGATTTTTAGTTAGCCCATTGTTAAGAGTAGAGTTATGTTGTAATAGTATTAAAGGGGACGAAGAAAGTAACAATCGAAGCCATCTTTGTTTCGTCATAAAATTACAATATGTAAATTATTTAATATTTCTATGCAGCAATATCTATCTTTTCTATCTTTTCTATCTTTTCAACGGGGGAATCAAACGAACATAATTTCATATAAAATTATTGGCATGGATCAGGGCATTAATATTAACGAGATTTTTAGTGAGCCCATTATTAAGAGTAGAGTTATGTTGTAATAGTATTAAAAGGAACGAAGTAAGTAACAATCGAAGCCATCTTTGTTTTCGTCATAAACTTTCAATATGTAAATTATTTAATATTTTGATACAGCAATATCTATCACTATTCTCTCTAATAAATTTCATTTATTTCAATGCACCCTACTGTTTAAAAAATTGTTGGACCACCATTTTCAACGGGAGAATCAAACGAATATAATTTCATATCAAATTATTGGCATGGATCAGGGCATTAATATTAACGAGATTTTTAGAGTGAGCCCATTGTTAAGAGTAAAGCTATGTTGTAATAGTGTCAAAAGTGACGAAGTAACTAACAATCGAAGCCATCTTTGTTTTCGTCATAAAATTACAATATGTAAATTATCTAATATTTCGATGCAGCAATATCTATCACTATTCTCTCTAATAAATTTCATTTATTTCAATGCACTCTACTGTTTAAAAAATTGTTACACCACCATTTTCAACGGGAGGATTAAACAAATATACTTTCATATAAAATTTTGGAAAAATTAATGTGCTAAAAAGAAAGTTCCTCGGAGTTATCGCGAATCTCGGTGCTACCCTTTTAGCCAGCTGATCCCACTAATCGCTGGAAACAATTACGATCATAGATCAGAGGATCTCGGTGCGTTAACAGCATAACGTTCGCGAGCATAATACACGGATCGTGTAATATCCTGTTGCTGGTAATGGAAACGTAACGTAGTAATTTGTTGCTCCATTTACGTGGACCGCGCCCGCGCGAAACTTTCATTGCCGACGCAACGTCATCCCCGCGTGTTCAGTCTGCAATTCTGCATCTATGCACACCGTGTGCACACACCGGCTTCTGCGTAAAGTGAATCGAAAGTGGACTGCGTCACCTTTTCGGAACCAGGAAACGGATACGGATTTTTCGGCCGCGTACGAAACTGGAGAACAATTTACAATTTAAACATGGGACGTCAGTGATTTCACCGGATCGATCGGAATGAATCATCGAGAGAAATCATTGTTCCGCCCATGATCGTTCGAGAAACAAACATTCAATACTTTAACTCATTCTTAGACGGTGAGTATGAATGACCCGTCGTATTCTTGAAAATATATTATTATTATTATTTATTATTGCTTTAAACCATATAGGGTTTATATAGCATATACATTGAAAATTGTACAATTTATGAATACATTACAATATGCCTTAATATCTAACTTACAACTACTTTACATCAACTTTGCTAGGTTTCAACTACCTAATTGAATTCTTGAAAATATATTATTATTATTATTTATTATTGCTTTAAACCATATAGGGTTTATATAGCATATACATTGAAAATTGTACAATTTATGAATACATTACAATATGCCTTAATATCTAACTTACAACTACTTTACATCAACTTTGCTAGGTTTCAACTACCTAATTGAATTCTTGAAAATATATTATTATTATTAATTATTATTGCTTTAAACCATATAGGGTTTATATAGCATATCTTTGAAACTTGTACAATTTATGAATACATTACAATATGCCTTAATATCTAACTTACAACTACTTTACATCAACTTTGCTAGGTTTCAACTACCTAATTGAATTCTTGAAAATATATTATTATTATTAATTATTATTGCTTTAAACCATATAGGGTTTATATAGCATATCTTTGAAACTTGTACAATTTATGAATACATTACAATATGCCTTAATATCTAACTTACAACTACTTTACATCAACTTTGCTAGGTTTCAACTACCTAATTGAATTCTTGAAAATATATTATTATTATTAATTATTATTGCTTTAAACCATATAGGGTTTATATAGCATATCTTTGAAACTTGTACAATTTATGAATACATTACAATATGCCTTAATATCTAACTTACAACTACTTTACATCAACTTTGCTAGGTTTCAACTACCTAATTGAATTCTTGAAAATAGATATCAATTTTGAGAAATAAATGAATGTCGCTTAAATAGTTTCGATTTGTTTAACAAGTAGACTGCGGATTTTTATGCTGAAAAAATTGTGTGCATTAATTGCAGGAGCTACATTTTTTTTTGCTTGATAATTTTAATCAGTTCAAAATAATAGAGAACTGTACGCTTAGGTTAGTGACAGGCCACCGGATGTGCTATAGGATACGGAAAGGAATGACGAAGCATGATCGGTGTTCCTGGACCAATGAAAGGAGAGCGGAATTGTCTTAATTGGTCGATGGAAAGTAGATAAATAATGAGTTCGCTTATGCACAGAAGTCAATAAATTGGGGCATTATATTTTACATTAGAGAGGAGTCTACATTCTACATTAGATTGTACAGAAATAGAACTGTTCCAATTACCATGGTTCACTGGATCATTCCAATGAAATTGTAGCAATTACACCTTTGCTATGAATCATGAAAACAGTAGTTGAACAAATAATTGGTATTAAAGATACAAATTATACGCGTTGAACCACATTATTAATTATTTTGTGAAAGAAAAAACATTAAATAGTTGTTCCAAATATATTTACTTTCAAATACATTTCGCCGTTTGCACGCGAGTAGTAGTATTAAGATTTATTTTTATTGGTAGAAACTAACTGTTTCCGAGCGAAAGCGACGTTCCGAGAATTATACTCTTAAGTATTTTGTTTCGGAAAGCAAAAGGTAAACGTTCCATTTAGAGAAGACAAACATCACTTTCTTTATCGTATACACCATGACTATCAACAATTTTAACGATCAATGTTACTATCAATCGTTACTCGTATTAATCTTTCGTTAAGAATTACGAGGAAGAAATTGCGCTGAGGAAGAAATAATAATTTAATGCTTCTATGGGATTCATGTAAAAAAAAAAACAAATTGTACAATTAAATTCTCCGGGCATAGTTTAATTTTTTCCCAGCGTTTTATTTTCCAGGAAATGAAAATAAATGTATGATTTCCTCAAGAGAACTTTCTTTCGAACGATTGTCTAGAGTCGCACATTTTCATGATAGATCACGTATCATGGGACAATCTGCACGCACCAGACGAGAATACGTACGTGTCCTTTACGTTAGTTCACCGTTTTTCTGATACAGACCGTTCACCGTAACCGTTAACATACATTTTTACGAGCAGGCAACGCAGCTGCCTACGGTGTAACCCGATCGAAGTACACTTTCTCCGAAGACTGAATTCCGAGCGTGGGATTCACTGACCAGTTTAAGCATCTTCAACACATGTATCGCCGGTTTACACCTGAACAGATGTGAACATGTGGATGCAAGGCACGTGTTCGAACGCACATTTCTTTTTCGGGGCTCGTCGTCGTCGTGCCACGGTATCATCGCGCCGCAACCATTTTTGAAGACCGTGAAGAAAGTGCGACTCCCAGATTTTATGTCTCCACTTCCGGTTTGAACATTGACCAAACGTATAGTTGCGATGCATCGAAATACCAACAATTATCTAATAATAATTTGCAAAATCATTGATAGAACAGTATATAAATATTTTATCTTGAAGCGATCATTTTTGCAATGCATCGAAATAGCAACAATTATCTAATAATAATTTGCAATCGTTGACAGAACAGTATACAACTATTTTATCTTGAAGCGATCATTTTTGCAACCCATCGAAATAGCAACAATTATCTAATAATAATTTGCAAAATCATTGATAGAACAGTATATAAATATTTTATCTTGAAGCGATCATTTTTGCAATGCATCGAAATAGCAACAATTATCTAATAATAATTTGCAATCGTTGACAGAACAGTATACAACTATTTTATCTTGAAGCGATCATTTTTGCAACCCATCGAAATAGCAACAATTATCTAATAATAATTTGCAATCGTTGACAGAACAGTATACAACTATTTTATCTTGAAGCGATCATTTTTGCAACGCATCGAAATAGCAACAATTATCTAATAATAATTTGCAATCGTTGACAGAACAGTATACAACTATTTTATCTTGAAGCGATCATTTTTGCAATGCATCGAAATAGCAACAATTATCTAATAATAATTTGCAATCGTTGATAGAACAGAATACAACTATTTTATCTTGAAGCGATCATTTTTGTAACTAATTCAGTAATGAATAATACTAATTAGGTTGTAGTACTAATTGAAATTTAAATTGTTCGTCAACTGATGTTTCGTTACCGAGATGCTGACGTCCTATTATGACACACCCAGACAAAACGTATAGTTGCAATGCATCGAAATAGCAACAATTATCTAATAATAATTTGCAATCGTTGATAGAACAGTATACAACTATTTTATCTTGAAGCGATCATTTTTGTAACTAATTTAGTAACGAATATTACTAATTAGGTTGTAGTACTAATTGAAATTTAAATTGTTCGTCAACTGATGTTTCGTTACCGAGAAGCTAAGACGTCCTATTATGACACACCCGTTTGTGAGAATAGTAAATCTAGTTTTCAATGCAACGTATCGCAATGTTTAACCTTAATTTCTTGAAATAAAGATAAATTGCGTAACTTCTCAGACATTTGCGCCACTATTCGTATTGTTCCTTAGCTTGAATGTCCATTGTTATAGTAATCTCCATAGAAAAAAAAAACGGTATCCACCCTACTTAGAATGAAGCGAGGTCGATTCAGAAATTATTCCATATGTATATGAATTGTAGCAATCGACAGAATGAAGTCTTTTCATTAATTCGTATAAAAGCAACGAAAACAGCTAGAGTACGTATAATTCGCAAGTTCCTTTTGACCAAATGAACAACTGAAATTTCAACTTAATGTTTTGTAATTGTTTCTAATTAACGTCTCATTAACAAACGACGAACAGAATGAATCGTAGTTGACGACGGGCCAGGCCATTAAAACAAACATTTACCACATCTAAATGTTCCAGAATGGCCATTAAATGGCCGCCAAAGACTCGTGAAAGTGTCCTTGCCGCATGAACTTGGCTCTCGCACCTGTTATGCATTATAACTGGTTACACTAGAGTAGCTATCCTGCTCCTTTATGAGATCGTATAGCAAAGAAAGCCGTGATTTCGTGAAATAAAGCAGTGCAAATTTGTGCCCCCCTAAACGTATTATATTAATTGAACATTTACATCGGAAGATACAATCTGGATACAACTTTCTCTTCAAACCATTTTTAAGTTGTAACAAATTTTCCATTTTATTTCCCACCAGCCTCGACTTATGTTACTCTACATTCTATTTCCAGATAGGGATCAATTAGAGTAATCATAAAAATGTGAATATGTGAACTTTCTATCTTACAGTCGTGGAAATTCTATTAGGAAGAAATTGCACACATCCTTGTTTTTAATGGTAGCTATTAAAATATTAATTTTTCCGAAGCAGGGATTAAATCAAAATTTTATACAGTCGGTGTGAAAAGTATTCGTACACCTTTTGAAAACGAATAACTTTTTCAAAATTCGACCCAACAGCATGAGTTTTTTTGAGACGTTAGAAGGATTAGTTTACTACCTAATATGTAAATAATTTTTTTTTTTATTGTTATTGGTCGTAATTGCGAAAGAAAAAGTAAAGGTCACGATTTTTTAATTTTTTATCTGTGCCTGTAGTGAAAATTTATAAGGTGCATTTGGTAGGTATAAGTAAGTTATACATATACATGTACAAAGTTTGATCGAAATCGATCGAGGTTGTTACGAAATATAAATGATTGAAAATAGCAAAAATTGTAAGAATCCGCGATTTAAATGATTCGAAAACCCTAAATTCAAAGATTTTTACATGTTACAATGCTAGCTTTTTTATGCGTCAACCGATTTCAATGAAACTTTGTACATGTATATAACTTACTTATACCTACCAAATGCACCTCATAAATTTTCACTACAGGCACAGATAAAAATTTAAAAATCGTGACCTTTACTTTTTCTTTCGCAATTACGACCAATGACAATAAAAACAAAAATTATTTACATATTAGCTAGTAAACTAATCCTTCTAACGTCTCAAAAAAACTCAAGCTGTTGGGTCGAATTTTGAAAAAGTTATTCGTTTTTGAAAGGTGTACGAATACTTTTCACACCGACTGTATCTTGATAATCTTACCGAGTAATACAATTTTCTCAAGTAGTTAGTAGATTAAATCATACAAAAGTTATTCCACTGTAAAGAGCGTTCTGATATTAATTCCAGCCGCGGCGTCCTCCAAGATTAAACCTAAAATTCGACCAAAAATTTTACAAACACAAAACAAAGCAGTTTCCGGCGATACCCGAACAAAAGCGTACGATCGAGGGAAGATTTCCACACTAAATCAACGGCAGCGAGTCCCCGGCTCGCCGAATAATTTCCCGGTCGAAAAAAAAAGGCTCGCGGAGCAGATATGAAAGCGTCGCGAAAAAAAAAATAGGACGGAAGAAATGGCACGCGAGACGACAATGGCACCGCGACGGTAGACCCAATGAACTCAGCCATCCTACGGATTCATCAGCCTTGAGCGGGTTTGATCTCGGCGGCGGCTCGGCATGCCAGCCAGAACTTTCATTCTTCCATCGATCACAAGAATCGCGGCCCCGCTCGCGATTACAGACTGCTTTGGCCTACCTACCCGGTGTATCCTGTCGGCTCGTATCATGCGATCATTGGATGAAGAGACTACACGGTGAAACGAGCGAAAGAGTAGAAGAGAAAGGGGCGTGGAAAGACAGAAGTTTTCGTCTCATTTTCAATCGTTGAATAAACTTTCAGCCCGAAAGAACATTATATGTATCAACATACTAACAAGAATACACAAGAATATACTACAATATATGACAATATAGTAGAATTTACAAGAATGTACTAGAATATAGTAGAATGTACTAGAATATAGTAGAATACACAAGAATCAATTTACAATATACGAGAATATAGTAGAATTTTCAAGAATATACTAGAATGTACTCGAATATAGTAGAATATACCAGAATATACTAGAATACACTAGAATCAATTTACAATATACGAGAATATAGTAGAATTTACAAGAATATACTAGAATGTACTAGAATATAGTAGAATGTACTAGAATATAGTAGAATATACCAGAATATACTGGAATACACTAGAATCAATTTACAATATACAAGAATATAGTAGAATTCACAAGAATATACTAGAATGTACCAGAATATAGTAGAATGTACTCGAATATAGTAGAATATACCAGAATATACTAGAATACACTAGAATCAATTTACAATATACGAGAATATAGTAGAATTTACAAGAATATACTAGAATGTACTAGAATATAGTAGAATGTACTAGAATATAGTAGAATATACCAGAATATACTAGAATACACTAGAATCAATTAAGCGTCCGCAGTTGGGACCGAGTGCGGACACTTAAGTGGGTGTACAAAGTATTCACACACCTTTTAAAAAGGAATAACGTTTTCATAATTCGACTCAACAACTTGAGTTTTTTTGAGACAGTAGAAGGAATAGTTTACTAGCTAATGTGTAAATAATTTTGTTGTGAAAGACACAATTCCGAAGGAAAAAGTAATGGTGACGATTTTTAAATTTTTTATTTGTGCCTGTAATGAAAATTGATAAGGTACATTTGGTAGGTATAAGTAAGTTGTATACATGTATAAAGATTCATCGAAATCGATCATGGTTGTTATGAAATAAAAACGATTGAAAACAAAAATTTAAGAACCCTTTTAAAGATTTTTACATTTTACAATGCCCATAGCTTTTTCATGTGTGAACCGATTTCAATGAAACTTTGTGCATAACTTACTTAGATTTACAAAATAGTTTGAAATTTCAATTACAGGCACAGATAAAAAAAATTTAAAAATTGCGACCTCTATTTTTTCCTTCGCAATTGCGACCAATAACAATTAAAAAAAAAAACAAATTATTTCCTCATTAGCTAGTAAACTGATCCTTCTAACGTCTCAAAAAAAAACTCAAGCTGTTGGGTCGAATTTTGAAAAAGCTATTCGTTTCTGAAAGGTGTACGAATACTTTGTAAGTGGGGAATGTGTGCTATAGCGTACTATCATGTTGCTTCATGCCGCGTGTTAACAATTACGACGTGCGTTCCTTTCCAGAAATTCGTGCGTTCCTTTCCAGAAATTCGTGCGTTCGAGAAATGAAAAATAGCACACATGCGCGCGATCATTTTGTCCCGGGGAATGTAGGAGGCAAATCCGGCGATCCGACAGAGAAGAATGCGACGTAGGAGAGGAACGCGTAGCGTCGTCGTCGTCGTCGTCGGGGTTCGGCGTGGTAGTCTGAGGATCAAGCACGTGATCAGGAACGCGGCTGCACTTTCTAAACCAAGTGTAAGGTAAATCTCCCATCGGTAAATCGTTGAGCGATTACGCGGCGAAGGAAGCCCAAGGCTGAGCCTGGGGCTGGCCTGGTGCTGCGTGCAAGAGACGATTCGTTCCGGTTCGTGGACGTAGCCGGCAACAGTAGTGGTCCCTTTCTCCGGAAAATCCGGTCGCCTGGCAATTGCGACCACTCGTCGCGGAAAGGAAACGCCGAAGAAAGAGAGAGGGCAGATAACGATAGACGGACATTGCGGCCGAGTATCGTAGGCTGAAAGAGAATAACTGAGAGAAAGAGGGGACGGACGGAAGAAGACGGAGAAGAGGGGGAAAGGGTGAGTTTGATAGAATGAGAGGGAGGGAGAGGGAGAGAGAGAGGAAGGGAGAGAGAGAGAGAGAGAGGGGTTGGCAGTTGCCTTGGCATGAGAAACCTTTACCTCCGTCCTCACCATTCCGGACGTGGCCAAATGAATTCGTTCCGAATGCAATTCGCAATTTGTCCTTAGAGCTCACGAGCACCGAGACAAATGCTCTTACTGTTGCGTTGTAAATGCTCATCGCGATTTAATTAAGTTCCAGCCCCGGTGTACAGGCTGCGTGTTCACTGAATAAGAATGGTGTGTACTCGATTTAGCTGAATAAACTGTCACGTACAGAGACTACTAATCGATCGGCCGCCGGCCTAGCGACGCACAGTTTCGACCGCGTTATTTAGGATTAATTAAAAGGACTTCATTCAGCCCATTGGCTCGCCACGCACCGCGCTGTTACGCTGGAATCGTTCGTATATTAAACTTACTTATACACCGTGGATATAATTAATTTTTAGCGGCCGCCGATGCATTCGCCGACCACCGACCTGTCCGCCCGGCCCTGTAAAACTGCATTCTGCCGGATCTGTCGATTAACTGCGAATTCTGTTTTAATGCCAGCGAAATTGCGCGTTCGAGCTAGTGAAATGTACGTAATGCTTTTCAAGGTTGTTGCACGTAACAGTTTTCATGATTTTGTTAAGTATGTAATATGATAAACTGACAACAAAATATTTTAAACAAAAGCACTCGTCAGTTTTCGATTGGCTATACATTCCAATAAAAAAAAATGTTCGAAAATTTCTTTCTTATTATTGTCAAGGCCATCTTCATTTTTTTTAAATGGCATTTCAAGGGCATCCGAAGGTCATGGTATACTAGATCGTTGACACGGGCTGTAATACTGTTAAATGTTACAACAATGTCGATCGTAAGTTGCTAAAGCAAAATTTAAATGTTTTCGGAGAAATTGGTTCGATCAATTATTACTAAACACTATTTGCAAATTAACACAATATCGTTTCTCAACGTTTCGATCTTCATTTAGATCATTATCAAGAGAATTACAATAACATTGCGTCTGTAAAATAACAATGAATAATACAATATATACATTTGTGAAAACAACATCGGAAAAATAACCAAAAAAGAAAATTAAAGAAAACCTTACTCGCTTGCTTAGTGTCGCAGGGTAATTTTTACTTAAAATTTAAAAACATTTTAATGACTACCATTTTGCTACTCGGTCAGTATACATGGAAGTGAGAAAACGTGGAGACATTTGGAAATATATGTAACGGATTGTCGATCGATCTATTGGCCAAATCCAAATTTGGCGGTAAATTCAAACAGATATCCTACTACAGAATTGTAACCTTACTTTATCTGCCAGTATACCAACAAATAATGTGGTATTTTTTTAAAATTGACATTCAAATTAGTTTGACCACATTATATACAATTTAATGTGTGTGATAATTAATGCATAAAGTGAAATTAACATAAGGATTTATTTAGAAAAATCATCATATAACATTACTGGTTCAGTAATACTGTTAAGTCAAGAATACAAAGTGCCATTTAAAAAAATGAAGGTGACCTTGACAATACTATATTGCCATATAGCAATATACATATATAGCCAATCGAAAACTGATCAACTTTTGTAGAAAATATTTTTTGTCAGATTATCGCAAGTACTTAAAAAAATCGTGAAAACTGTTTCGTTGGACACCCTGTATATAATCTGGTAATTTGAAGAAAATACTCTTCGTGTTTTAAAAAATCCTCATCGCAAAGTTCGATCACAAACTGTGGACCTTAGTGTACGTTTCCAGCATATGAAACTGAAAAAAATTTTATTTGGTTAGACTAGTTGCAGCTTGCTGGTTGTCGTTTTTTTGTTTATTATACTCGTTCAGAGAGCTTGTTTCTAAGAAATACATTTCTCCGCGCTAGCACAGGGAAATGTTTTAAAAAGTACCGAAGACAGAAGAAAAAGTATTTCTCGAGTCGGCGAGGAAATAGGTGGGTTAACTTAATTTCTTTGCAACTCAATTGTCCGCACGTTGGCCATATCTCCTTCGCGGCAAAAAACACGTGATGAAAAAGTAAGCGGTCTGGTTTATATCCGTAGTGCAGTTAAATAGAGTGCTGCAAGCCGAAGACGCGCGGCTCTCGTTGACCTAACTCTCTGGGGGTTCACAATTTAACGACTCGCCGCAAAAAGGGACGCCTTACAGTTACACGTCGTTGAGTTCGTCTTAATAAACGGGATTATGTGCTAAATGATATTAAACTACGTATCAACAAATTCGCATGATTCGCAATTCGTTCGAGTCAACCATAACTGGCAGAAATATGTCTCTTCTATCGATCGTATTATTGTTAATAATAAATGTTATCGGCGCTACGGTTCGATCATTTAATAATAAGAATTTTAAAAAGCATTATTAAATGAAATTATTGAATCACACCAAAAGCAAGTAAGTAGGTTTTATGAGCAATATTTACGAACAATTTTTGTTTCTTACTGTTAATCAGTTTAACATTATACTTTGAAAATTGTATTACACAATTATTCTTACTTCTGATTTTTTGTTAATCAGCAAAATTGCTTTTTAAAATTCTTATTTATTAAATGATCGAACCGTAGCGCCGATAACATCTAACATTTATTAATAACTGGAAGAAATGACCCTTTAAAATTACGTCGGAAAATGATTATGAATTAATATATTTCGCAAACAATTAAACGATGTGAAATTAAAATTAAAGTTTTCGGACAGCCACCGTTAAAGACAATTAGATGGCGGACAACTTAGATGAGCCGTTTCGAAAGTTGTTAGTTTCAAGGTTTAACCTCGAAAGCGTTATTGCACTTGACTGTACCGTAAACCAACCATAAAGTCGCTGTTCACTAGTTGAAACAAGATATTATAGAGCAACGGATGCTATTCCAGATCCTTTCCATTGGCCGGCGACTCGTTTCTGTCGCGTCGACGGAGACAAACAGCACATTGTTGGTTTGCACTATGGGATCATGGGGTCACCAAAATGACGCTGCAAAAGGGGACAGTGCCGGCTAGAAAAGGCGGCACTATGGGAATCATAGAGTACATTCAAATAGACATCGAAATCGGATTTTCACGGGAATAAAATCTCGCACGGAGAAACACTGTTGCACTCGTCGAATGTACAGCTTGAACGGAGGTCTGGGATCGGTTCGAAGCTGGACTAGCTCAATCAAAGCTAAATTCAATGAAGTTTTAACAGTTTATCCGTTGATAGTTATTTAGTAGTCCTTTAAACGATCGGAGCTTGATTCGATTGAACAGCTTTTTAGCAACACGACCTGAACATTTATTAATAACTTTCACAAGTTTAAATGATACATTTTATAATAATTCATTATATTACTTCAAACATCAAAATACTAGGTTCGATCATTCTCTTAAAATTAATAAGATTCCACTGAAAACGTGCGTCTAAACTAGAACATCCCCATAGAAAAATTATTAAAAACTCTCACAAGTTTAAATGAACCATCTAATAATAATTAATTATATTACTTCAAACATCAAAATATATCAGCTTACTAGGTTCGATCATTCTCTTACAATTAATAACAGATTCCACTGGAAACGTGCGTCTCAACTAGAACATCCCCATAGAAAAATTATTAAAAACTCTCACAAGTTTAAATGAACCATCTAATAATAATTAATTATATTACTTCAAACATCAAAATATATCAGCTTACTAGGTTCGATCATTCTCTTACAATTAATAACAGATTCCACTGGAAACGTGCGTCTAAACTAGAACATCCCCATAGAAAATTTATTAAAAACTCTCACAAGTTTAAATGAAACATAATAATTCATTATATTACTTCAAACATCAAAATATATCAGCTTACTAGGTTCGATCATTCTCTTAAAATTAATAAAAGATTCCACTGAAAACATGCGTCTAAACTAGAACATCCCCATAGAAAAATTATTAAAAACTCTCACAAGTTTAAATGAACCATCTAATAATAATTAATTATATTACTTCAAACATCAAAATATATCAGCTTACTAGGTTCGATCATTCTCTTACAATTAATAACAGATTCCACTGGAAACGTGCGTCTAAACTAGAACATCCCCATAGAAAATTTATTAAAAACTCTCACAAGTTTAAATGAAACATAATAATTCATTATATTACTTCAAACATCAAAATATATCAGCTTACTAGGTTCGATCATTCTCTTAAAATTAATAAAAGATTCCACTGAAAACGTGCGTCTAAACTAGAACACCCCCATAGAAAATTGATTAATAAACTCCCACAATGTTGAGTAGAATTTCTCGTAAAAATTCATGATATTATTTCGAACTATGTAAATATGAAAAATTTCAGCTTACAGGGATCGATAATTTTCTTGAAATTAATCCGCAACGATTGCAGCCAAACTAGCGCATCCTATTAAAAAGTCTATTAACAGACTTCCGGATGGGAAAACCATGAACGACACTGGAACGAGAACGTAACCAGCCAATAAATGATTTCTTCCTGATGCAACGGGTTAAAAAAATTCCACGTATGTCGCAGAATTTGAAGAAGTGGGTCACCGTTGAGAAATTTCGTACCCGGACGAGGAACGTTTCTCCGGAACATGGCGAATGAGAGAGCACGGAATATTTTTAAGGTGTGACCACACTGACTTGACCTTGTCGTACGTTTTTGCGGATCGGCTGTTTAACCGTAGTTGTAATTTCTAGAAAATTAGCTGAACGATTAGCACCTTGTTGCATCTCGAAAATATATTACCACGTTCGTTTTTAACCCTCGTGAAAATCTGACAAATACGCTTTATGAATGTAATAATCACAGCTAAATCCAACATTTTATATCGTGATATTGACCTTTTTAATGGTTCGTTACTATCATTTAAGAAAAAGTTGCGTGCGATTATACGATTATATGTGATATAATGTATTCCTGTAACTGTCAGCATGTCCATTACTATGTAACTTTATTTATTTATGGTTGACTGTTTTAGTCAACCATATATTAATCAATGGGTAATAAAAAAATTTTTTACAGACGCAATTACAACAAAATTATTTCTTGAAAATGATCTAAATTTAGATCGAAACGTCGAAAATTGGTTGATGTAACAATTTGCAAAAGTGCTTAATAGTAACAAATGATCGTACCAGTGCGCCAATAGCATTAATTAGATTTATTCAACATTGTCGATCGAAATAAGGAAAACCGTTATGTAACTTTATGCTAAGACTTTCTTTTTTTATGAATATCTTCTATTGTAAACATTTGTATAAAAGGACTTCGGTGCGTAAATAGTAATAAATAATAATAGTAATTATTATTATTGTGAGACATAGTCAAACTGGGTTAAATCGACTCGTCGAGTCAATAGTCATTTCGATCAGATTTTGAAAAGGGAAAATTGGTTGATTTCCACTGAACATTCTTGTAGGTTCGTGATAGTTTACGTGGATGCGGAATGGTTGGTTCCGGTGAACAGACAAACCGCTTTGCAAGTGGTGTTCGGGATTTGACCTGGAAGGCATTGTTTCACTGGACTGTACATCCTATTCGATATGATTTGGTTACTGTGTCTGCTCGTTACTTGCTGTTTCTACTTATCGGCCGGGTTCAGCCTGGCTGTCTGCACGCCTATTCAATAAACTTGATTTTAATATTGATAAACAGAATTCACACAGCCTGTATCTTATATTTTTGGTTGAACTAGTTCAAAACACTGTTAAACAGAAACACTGCTTCTCACATTTGCTACAAATCCATTCACCAATAAATTTTTGTTAACCTAACAAGGGAACATAATCAGATGAGAATGGCCGATTTTGATGAAACTAATGCGAGCTATAGTTCTTCGAAAAATATTTGACACGTATATTTTTTTTTTATCGGCAACCATCCACTTTGAAGGGGTGAAAACAGCCCTCGAAGTCAGGGGTCATAACCACATTTTTTGAGAAAAAAAACATTTAGTTAAAAAATTCTTGTGCGACTACATTTCCCATTGAAAAACACACAATTTAAAAAAAATTCAAATTTTTTCGACCTCTGGTTTCCGAGATATCTCAAAAAATATGGGTTTGACTCCCAACTTTGAGGGCTGTTGTCACTCCTTCAAAGTGGATGGTTGCCAATAAAAAAAAATACGTGTCAATTATTTTTCGAAGAACTATAGCACACATTAGTTTCGTCAAAATCGGCCATTCTCATCTGAATATGTTCCTTTGTAAGTTTCACTTCCATAGTTCCTCGATAAACACTAAAAATCGACAACGTGTGCACACAAGTTTTCGAAGCATAATCAAACATTGTATTTGCGACTCTGTCCAAATGCATGTGTCAAGAATCTCCGTTGAAAATTTACTTCTTCGGCACACAGGTTACGCGCATACGTCAAACTGACGGGATCTTGCGCAACAGTATGTATTCCTGACCTCTTATCGCTTTCTTGTTACGAGATTCGGTCAAATAAAGAGATATATAATCGAAAAGCAAATAATAAGCGTGTGTCTTTATGTAACGGATGAAAAAATATACGTTTCCTCTTACAAAACGTTGACTTCTTCGTTTCCATTAGCACCGTCAATATTTGTGACAAAAGTTTCACGTCCGAGGAACGGAGAGCTCTCCGGTGAACTTTCTTAAAGGGAATTCGCGTGATTAACGTTCTTGTAACAATCCCCAAAATTAAGTCGATATTACAGGAATCTCGTATCGGGACTACTTTCTCATTCGAAAGGATATAGCATTCACTTACGAAACGAGAATTCTGACACACTCCCCGGGGCTTGGTGATGGTCCACATAAGAACATCATCGAATACCATCATTTAGTAGCTCGCAATTAATGCATGAAAATCTGCAGTATTATCAGTTACAATAAATGGAATTATTCAAATTTTTAATATACAGGGTCTACGCGTTAAGTTATGTCACCATTTTTTAGGCATTTCCGGTAGTGCAATTAAAAAATGTTTTAAACAAAAGTTTATCAGTACTTGGTGAGCTACATTTTCGCATATTCATAAATCTGAAAAAATGCTTTTTACATAAAAATGTAAAGGTCACCTTGACTTTTTTAAATGGCACCATATGTTTTGGACGTCATAGGATTGTTGCTGACGTCGAGGCGAATTCAACAGTGTATTATACTATGACCTTGAAATGTCCTCAAACTCAAAAATTTTGTGCAAACGTATATGCATCGTATGGTCCAATTCGTTGGCCACCGCGTTCTCCAGATCTGTCTCCGTTGGATTTTTATTTTTGGGGATATCTGAAATCCGTTGTATACGACACGACGATCAATAATGTTCAAGAACTTCGAAATCGCATAACAACTGTATGTAATAACATAAACCTAACTTGATTTATTTTGTAAGAAATAACTTTTCATTAAAATTACGTTTGCACAAAATTTTTGAGTTTGAGGTCATTTCAAGGTCATAGTATAATACATTGTTGAATTCGCCTCGACGTCAGCAACAATCCTATGACGTCCAAAACATATGGTGCCATTTAAAAAAGTCAAGGTGACCTTTACATTTTTATGTAAAAAGCATTTTTTCAGATTTATGAATATGTGCAAATGTAGCTCACCAAGTACTGATAAACTTTTGTTTAAAACATTTTTTAATTGCACTACCGGAAATGCCTAAAAAATGGTGACATAACTTAACGCGTAGACCCTGTAGACAAATTATAAATGGTCACAAGTATATATTAAACGTAAATGGGAACAAATAAAGGCTTCTTCGAGTTGCACGTGAGACTGTTTCCTCGAGTGCGCACAATTACGTGGAACGACACGCTCGCCCGCGGTTACGTCACTCATTACGCATGTTAATTCTTCAAACGGTTGCTCAGCGAGCGTATCAGCTCGCGTTACAGTTTCTCACACGTCCGCGCGGGTATCATTTCACGGTACTGATCGGTCGGCATGTCTGAAAATGAACGAGTTCCGAGTCCGTGTTCCGTGCAATTGAATTCGAACGCGACCTGCCAGTGTCACGGACCGCGTATAACGAGATGGAAGGGCAGAAGGCCAAGGTGTCGAGCTGTCTCACGTGGTCGAAGGCCTAACCGATCGTAACCATAACCAGACAGTCCAGATTCCTACACCCTTGCTCTGCGCTACGTAGACGATACAGAGCGTGAAATCAGGTTTGCGTTCCTGTAACGGCGAGATCGGTGCACCGACACGCATACATACGCGCCCGGTTCAACGATCCCTATTGACGTAACAATGTTTTATTTATCTTTATTCGACAGCCGCCGAAGCTGCATGACAGCGATCGGAAAACTAGACTGTCCCGGATGATAACGCTCAAAAGGACCGTATAAAAAATACCAATTTTTCAAACTCGATGAAACGACTATATTAACAAAGTTACCGGAAAAGTGTGCGATAGATCAACCAACCATTATTGCTTTTTAATAATGATAAAATTGAAAATTAAAATATCATGATTATGAAGTGATTTATGCGAATTTTAATTTAAACATGTTTTTGGTACACTACCAACCATTATTGCTTTTTAATAATGATAAAATTGGATTCATTCGGGTTTCCTACAATTTTTATTATAGTATGCGCTTAAATAAAGAAAATTAAAATATCATGATTATGAAGTGCTTTATGCGAATTTTAATTTAAACATGTTTTTGATACACTACCAACCATTATTGCTTTTTAATAATGATAAAATTGGATTCATTCGGGTCTGCTACAATTTTTATTATAGTATGCGCTTAAATAAAGAAAATTAAAATATCATGATTATGAAGTGCTTTATGCGAATTTTAATTTAAACATGTTTTTGATACACTACCAACCATTATTGCTTTTTAATAATGATAAAATTGGATTCATTCGGGTCTCCTACAATTTTTATTATAGTATGCGCTTAAATAAAGAAAATTAAAATATCATGATTATAAGGTTCTTTATGAGAATTTTAATTTAAACATGTTTATGGTACACTTTTACCAGTACGATTAGATCGAGTGATTAAAAAAATTAAAAATTGGAAAAATTAGCCTGTCTGACATTCCTTACGACCGACATTCCAAGAACTGTCCAGTGTCGGATGGCAGCGGGTTTATTCTGAGCAAGCCCGGCTTTCTTGTTGTTTTCGACTACTTTCTCCTCGAAGAAGTTAGTCATCCGGACAGTGATCGCCTCTGAATATTTTAACCCTAATATTCGAGAGACCGACATACCATCTTCCCCAACTCCATGGATCAAATCGACCACATAATGCCGGTGAATGTTCGTAGAACCAGCGAGCTCTCGATATCCTGTAGTTTTTTTTATCCATAATCATCGATTTCCATTGTTTAAACTCGTCGCGATCGTCGGTTTTATCAAAACTTTCGAGAACTCGTTATATAACGGAAACCATTTTGAAAGAGTTCTGCCAGAGTTCGACAACTCCGGCGAACCAGTCGACCGTCAAGAAATCTCGGAACAATCAGTTTAAACAATTTCTTTTCACTGCTGTTGGTAAGCTCAAGTTCCCGATGCATAATTGGTACTTAAAATAATCAGATTGATAAAAGAAATATTGTCGATGTTTACATTGATAAGTATGTTCTATTTATCGAAGAAGAAATCTACGTTATCGACACCAGCAAGTGCTTGTGCTGCCACCACGCTCACAACATACCAACATGGCGGCGCCCTTACATATCAAAATCGGTGAAAATTTCTGAACTTTAATCACACGTAACTTTTTAATCAGTGGATTCCTAAGTTTAACACTTGGATTTTGGGCATTTTCTGGTAAAAATCTAAAGGATTATGTAGAAAAGAGTTAAAAATTTTAGGTTTCATCTGATGTAGTTTAACCGCAACTGAAATTGCTATTGAAGAATTTAAAAAAAAATACTAAGACATCAGCTGGGAATTGACAATTTTAAAATGTACTACCAAATAACACACACAAGTAGTAAATTAGATATTAAATTAATATAAAACTAGAAAGGGGAAGTACTGAAAGTAGTTTCGATAATCAGTGAACAGAGTGCGAAAGTTAGTGAAGCCGATAGATAAAACTGCAAACTAGAAAAATGTTGTTTCGTTCCGCGGGCCCGCTCATTCTTAACTCTAAAACCATAAAGCGTATCCAGCGGCAGGCTCGTCGTCGGCACGATCGAGAAAAGGAAAGCAACGGATTCGATACACCCAGACCACGAAGTTGATTGCCTTATGTCGATTCTCGCCTCGAGAGGAAGAATACGTTTCACGGGAATGAAGAACCGTCGTCGACGAGAGAAAGTGTCTGTCCCCGCTTCGCTCGACCTCTTCACTGTGCACGAGGCGTCCGCCTATTTTCATCTTCTTATTGGGAAGAAAGGATTTCATCACGTAACACCGGTCGTACCGCGAAAACTCGAGTGACCGTAACGGTACACCGAAATCACGATCGAATTATATTCGAATCGCGTGGACCGTCACGCACCGGGAGCACCGTTTTCGAATACATTCTCCGCGCGTAAAACATTTCACAAACAGTGGAAATACATCTTTGAAGTTCGTAGACATCGAATAGATAGCGAAAGAAATTCTAGCTTTCTATGTGCCATTTCGAAGTTTAGAATCTCATAAAATATTATCTCATCAATTAATCGCCATTTCTCTCTGTTATTCTCACCTGACGAATAAATGAATTTATTTATTCAAACCGTTATAGGTCCCAGAAATAATTTCAAGTGTGTGCCATTAATTATGAGACATTGTACATTAGGGTGGACCTTAGCTATACTTGGTGAAATTTTTTTTTTTGGAATTGGAATATTTGAAGGAAAGGCTTTTTATTATGACTAAATGTTCTTCTTCTCTAAATATTGATTATAATAGTATCAAAATGTAATATTTTCAATATGACAGTTAACTGATTATCATATTTTTATAAATATTTATGCTAAATGTATTTTATTGAAAGTACCAATTCTTTTACTTGTATTCTTATACTAATTTAAAAAGTAGAGAAATTAACCTTCGTCATGCTAATTAATGTGAAATAATATTAATTCGTACAAAGTACACTTGTACTTGTGTGCATTTAATGAATTATAATATTTTTGGAGGTTTAAAATTTTTAACTTGAATTTTCACTATACTCATCACATTGAGCGCGCAGTTACTTCTATTTCAAAACTTCGCGCTCGATTAGGCACGCCTTCCCGACGTCCGATTGATCTAAAACTTTGGATATATCATTTTTTCATGACATGGAACAATATTGGGGAGGGGGTGTGCCCAAAATTTTTTGATCAAAAAATAAGGTTTCTCTTGACCTTCGCGCTCGATGAGGCACGCCTTCCCGACGTCCGATTGATCTAAAATTTTGGATATATCATTTTTTCATGACATGGAACAATATTGGGAGGGGGCGTGCCCAAAATTTTTTGGTCGAAAAATAAGTTCCACCCTATTGTACATACTGATTAATTTTTGGAGTTTATCGCTAGCACATTCTCTACGAAGTCATGTTTCAAGATTGATTAGCTCGATGCTATTGCTGTTCCGAAGTATCCGAGGTGGTTTCTTCGGATCACCCAGTGTGCATGCAATCGTGCAATTTCGCAGAATGCACATTGCGCACACAAGAGCATCAACGGCACCCGCGTCTCGGCGACGGCGGTATGCATCTCATTAAAATTACCGAAATTTCGGATCAGTCTGTGTCAAAGGAGCCAACAATTGCATTTGAGTGGCCGTGTAATCGAATTTTCATGCCTCCTTTTGCATCTATCGGGGTCAGGCGTGACATTGTCTGGAGATCGAAGATATGCAAATTTCCAGAAGTTTCGAGTCCCACCAACGGATAGGTATTTACACACACCAAGCCTATACTATATATATCGGCGTCCCGCGGAAAATGAACAATGAGTTAATTTCCCTATTACGTGGATTCCTTTAGGGCGTAATTGACATGACGCCACTGTTAATCATCGACGCCGGATAATAATGTTATATTAACGGGGGCCACGTCACAAGCTGACATTCTTAATAAACGGCTAAGATAATGAACGCTGTTTACAGCGATTGCGTAACGAGAACCGAACCATGGGGAACTAGCCATCGCAGAATCGCTATCATTCTGTTCAATTTGCTCATCGATTGTGAAAAGGACGAATACGTAACTTGTCGCAATTTCACGGAGTTTCCTCGTTCGAACGAAAGTTAAGAAAGCTGAACAGAGCGCGGATCGTTATGCATTCATTGCAGGTGCCAATTTGTAAACTGTAACGTTTATATTGAACGAAATTAATAACATAGTTGACTGATCGATGGCTTTCTCTATTCATTTATTAAACGTTGAAATAATTGTCTTTGTCGGGGTGCTGTTTTATAAATCATAGGAAATTAAATTCTACTTTATAATCTTCGAAATTTCTTCTTTCTCATATTTCGTGTTTCTTTATTTTAATTTACCATTTTTGGTGTGAATTATCGATCGTAACTGTACAACAATTTAAACGAAATGATTTCGGCGCTGGGTTCGATTAAAAAAAAACACTGAGATAGCCTGTTTGCAAAAAATTATATCGATTTACGTTTCGACCATTTCTGTTTCAACCATTTTTCAATATCAAATTTCGTTTTTCATTGATAAACTTGTTTTTTCCACAGACGCATTCACTCTATTCTGAAGATGATCTCGATGTAGATCGAAACGTAAATCGATATAATTTTGATAACTATTTACTTTAGGGGAGGTATCTCCGATGACTTTGACCTTAATATATTGTCAAGGACAACATTCTGAACAACTTTTGTCATTATAACTACCCGACGTCAAGGTCAAGGTCATCGGAGATGCCTCCCTTAAAGTAAATATTTACCATAATTTTTTGCAAATAGGCTATCTCAGTGTATTTTTTGATCGAACCCAGCGCCGAATATCATTTCGTTTAAATTTTTAATTTACTATTCTTTTCTGTTTACTAGTGACTGAAAGATTTATGGGATTTCATTTATGATCCACTCTGTATGTACTTTTCCTGTGTGTAACCAGATTACACACAATTGCCCGATATCTTAAAAATTTCCTGTAGGAACTCTATACCCATCAAACGAAATTACAAGCTATCTTATATGGAACTAGGACAGGCTGCATTGTCGATCTAGTTCTGCTGATGGTATCCTAGATTTGAGCAGTCTACAACCGGTCTTTATCAAGACAGCCTTTGTGTAATTTCAACATTTGCACACTATCCGAGTTGTACATCTTGCAATCTTAATCGTTCGATGCGTTGCTGGATCAACAAATCTTAACACTTTATTTACTGGTAACCAATTAATAAACTTCGCAACAACCATGATGCATAGAAAAAGGAGTTTAATAATTTTCCAGAGTATTATTAAATTCCTCATGATTAGACTATGGTTTTAAATTGCACCTAGGTCGCTTTTGTCAGAAATTCGGAAAATTCGCAGTCTACTAATTACACGCGCGGAAATGCTGGTTCAACAAATCTTAACACTTTATTTACTGGCAACCAATTAATAAACTTCGCAACAACCATGATGCATAGAAAAAGGAGTTTAATAATTTTCCAGAGGAGAGTATTATTAAATTCCTCGTGATTAGACTATGGTTTTAAATTGCACCGCTTTTGTCAGAAATTCGGAAAATTCGCAGTCTACTAATTACACGCGCGGAAATGCTGGTTCAACAAATCTTAACACTTTATTTACTGGTAACCAATTAATAAACTTCGCAACAACCATGATGCATAGAAAAAGGAGTTTAATAATTTTCCAGAGTATTATTAAATTCCTCATGATTAGACTATGGTTTTAAATTGCACCTAGGTCGCTTTTGTCAGAAATTCGGAAAATTCGCAGTCTACTAATTACACGCGCGGAACTGCTGGTTCAACAAATCTTAACACTTCATTTACTGGCAACCAATTAATAAACTTCGCAACAACCATGATGCATAGAAAAAGGAGTTTAATAATTTTCCAGAGGAGAGTATTATTAAATTCCTCGTGATTAGACTATGGTTTTAAATTGCACCGCTTTTGTCAGAAATTCGGAAAATTCGCAGTCTACTAATTACACGCGCGGAAATGCTGGTTCAACAAATCTTAACACTTTATTTACTGGTAACCAATTAATAAACTTCGCAACAACCATGATGCATAGAAAAAGGAGTTTAATAATTTTCCAGAGGAGAGTATTATTAAATTCCTCGTGATTAGACTATGGTTTTAAATTGCACCGCTTTTGTCAGAAATTCGGAAAATTCGCAGTCTACTAATTACACGCGCGGAAACCAAGGTTCGAGTCGGAGTCAAATTGATTCAGAGGCATTTTCATTTAGCCCGGCCAGCAATTCTTTCGAAGAATATTTCACTAGGGTCTACTAACCGGGCACCTTACCGGGAAACGAGAATTCTGCATTAGAACAGTGTATAGAGTCGCATGGAAACGATAAGAGCCTCGCAGATAAAGAGCCATAAAACGTTCGCGTACAATTTCGCCGTGTTCTCTGATTCGACGGTCTCCACTACAGAAAACCATATATAAACGGCCTGTCCCAACCCCGACAGCACGGTTAACGAGATCGCATTAGATCAGATACCTCGACCAGAAAATAGGCAGTCCACTCTATTCTTCTTCAACATTAGTTATTTGTTTACCAAGAAACATTCGCGAACTGCTCCCAAGAAAATTAGCGGACCTTTTTCTCCGAACGAGTGCCTCATTCCGAAATGCATTGCACGACTTGCAGAGTCATCGCTAGAAAACGTCGAAAATTGTTTTGTGCACTTGCTACAATGTTTCAGAGATGCTGATCATCTGCTTTTACTCGGCCATTTTTTAAAATTCTAAACAATTACTACAAACTGAATATGTACTTTTAAATAAAATACTTGATAAGAAAGATCATTATTTCTCCTAGAAAAAATTTCGGAAAATCACTAGACACGACTCCTTAAGAGGGAACAGTAGTCACGTGACTTTTCCTAGAATACGTTGACAATTTAAGGGGGAACGGTAGTCACGTGACTTTTCCTAGAATACGTTGACAATTTAAGGGGGAACGGTAGTCACGTGACTTTTCCTAGAATACGTTGACAATTTAAGGGGGAACGGTAGTCACGTGACTTTTCCTAGAATACGTTGACAATTTAAGGGGGAACGGTAGTCACGTGACTTTTCCTAGAATACGTTGACAATTTAAGGGGGAACGGTAGTCACGTGACTTTCCCTAGAATACCCTAGAAATCTGGCCGAAACTTGGGTTTGCGGGATTAGATTTTTCGTCGTTATCCAAGCAAATTTTGAACTGTATAAAGGCTCATTTGATAGAGGAAGTTTCAGCACCGAGTGCCCTGCTTATGATGTAACGAGATTATGTTGACTCTAATAAATATGAGTCTGCAAAGTAGGGAAAAAAGTCGAGAAAACAACCGCAGAATCCAATGTATTTTTCTGTCACAAAAAAGAGTTTTTGACTAATGTCCTAACCCAGTGCGTTTATACAGTTCAAAATTTGCTCGTATAAGGACGAAAAATGAAATTTCGCAAACCCAAGTTTCGGTCAGATTTCTAGGGTATTCTAGGGAAAGTCACGGGACTACCGTTTCCCCTTAAATTGTCAACGATGCGCCGAAATCATTTAACCCCTTGCACTATAATACCGAGTCGGACTCGTGACGAAGATTTCGAAGATAGTCTACTAAATATTCATGCTACTAATTTCCTTTAAACTTTCAATTGAAACAAAATTATATTTTCTTGTTGTTGAAACCATTGGAGACTGCATAGGTATAAATTACATACAAACTTCTTTTTTTTCTAAGAAATTAGAAACGACAAATAAGTTCTAATCACTGCAACTGTAAAATGAATCGTAGTGCAAGGGGTTAACTTAATCATTTCAACTATATACGATCGATATAAGTAAACAGTTAACAAGTGAGAGGAACAGGTCTGAACAATACTCCGCGGAATCGAATGAATTTGAATTTCGTGCGCAAATAAAATTTTCCCCGATAACAACAAAGCCTCGACCAACAAAAATTCTTACTCCACATACCCGCTTCATTTTTCCAGAAGGAACAGCCCCGGCCATGTCCGGTAACACCACCGAACCCGAAGGACAGCCGAGGGAATGATTAGGCTAGAGCGTCGGTCTGGTCGCATCGGTTCTATTCGCGCCGGATATCCCGCAGCTCGAACGTGACGGTGGATCCATCTAAACGGGGATCTTTCGATTTAAAGTCTCCGTGGGAAGATGTGCACGTATGCGTGTGTGTGGAGGTGAGAACCTGGGGTCACAGGTCCCGATAGGATATACGAGATACAAGCGCGCGCGCGCGCACACACACAAACGCACACACATACGCGCATACAGGCTAGGGAAGAGCGCATCTCTGTCGGCGCGAGAGGTTCAAGTTTCCAGAGGAAAAGGGAATCAGCGAGGGCCCTTTTCGCTTTTCCTGGAATTTTATCTGTCTGACGGAGGATACGAGAGGACGGGCTATAATACCGGCTGGGGTCTAGATAAGACAAGACGCGCGCGGGGGTGGTGGATCCAGTGGGAAGGGAGAGCAGAGAGAGAGAGAGAGAGAGAGATAGTTCGTCCATCACTACAGCGAAATTCCGTCCGCAATCTCTGAAGGAATCTTTGGTATCTCGACAGCCAGCGGGTGTGTACAGCCCCCTCCGAGGTACAGGCTTATTCCTCTTAGCAGCCTCGTGAACTTCCTGAAAAACGCGAGATCGAGAAGGTCAGGAGCGGTTCGCGAACACCGTGGATAGGAACGAGGGGAACCCGGGGGGTGCCGACAACAAACGAAAAGAGAAGAACCAACCTCTCCTCCTCCCCCCCCTACGAAACCTTCTCAGGAACCTTCTTTCCTACGGGAACCCGCCGGCGGCGTGGCGCGGCGGCTGACACCGAGGAAACGGAGCATCGATTGATAGAGCAATAGTTTCATTTTACGACGAGAAAACGAAGGAAACTCTCCGGCAAACTCCGGGCGAACAGCAGCAACGCCAGGGAATTCCTTTCCTCGGCTTGTCCCTCTCCTAGCGAAGACACTTCTACGCGTGTTCCCTCGATCCTCAACGCCTTTCTCCTCTTCTTCTCGTTCTAGACGCCCGGCGATCATCCGCGTTTTCTTCCTATCTACCCGTCCTTGACTGACGCGGAAATTAAACGGACGACCTACATCGGCCGAAAATCTGACGTTTAATAAAGAGCCTTTTTCTTTCGTCGACGGCGGCTGCACCTACACCACCATCGCTACCAGATTCGCATTCATTCGTTTCGGGAATGGAGGATCACTCTGTTGAGGATATTGAGGCTGGTTGTCGCGGTGGACATTATTAAACTGAGCACTTCGCTGCGGCAATCGAAGCTCTTTAGTAGTTGGCACTTTTCTTTAAGGGGCTGTGCGCACCCTACTACCACCACCACCCTTACCACTCACACGTCGATAGATCCGCATATACGTATACGAAATGCAAGGGTTTACGGCAAAAGAAACTGACGCCTCAATATTGCAATTAGAAGTTCAGACCCGGTCGATTATGTTTCCTAAGAGTCCTGGCCAGGATGGTTCAGAGCCCAAATTTCATATTTTTACGTTGTTGAAGAGTAATTCGCAATAATTCGCAGCATACTCGCTTCCAAAACAAGCGAAATGTCACAAGATGGCCGCCACAAAGTCCATCTTGCAGTTCCGAAATTTTCCACTACTAGCGCCACTGTCTCTTTCGCAGTTACCCTATACAAATGCAAGGGACAGAGACACTATCGCGTAATTATATATATTGAATATCACAAATTTATTATCTTAAAGTTCAAATCAGAGAGTACAATTATTCGCAAAAGTCACTTTACAATTTCTTATAATATGAAGACAATATGATTAAAAAGTAAACATAACATGAAATTCACTAATTAAACGAAAGCTTTTTAAATTAATCTATTTTTTTTAATGCAAAATATACTCATGAATGGCTTTCATTGCCAATATATTAATGGATTTCGAATTTCTTGTACTTTTGTCTCCCATTGTACCTCCAGAACATCCTTAAAGGTAATTAGGAATGTGTTGGCTGATAAAAATGATGAGATCAAATTTAATTAGACTTGCTGTGAATTTTTATTATGATCGAAGTCCTCCGAGTTTCATTTATTATCGATACCAGTAAAAATAATTTTAACGTTCGTTACAGGTAACCTCGTGTAAAACCTATCAAACGAATGGTAAACGAATAATGTATATCTACACGCGAATATTGAAAAATCTATGAATAATGTACGCAAACTATGCAGCACAACACATAATGCTCGATGAAAAGCAAAATCTGCAATAAAAAGATGCGGTATACATTGTTTACACGTGTCACTCTTCCCTTCTGACGCGTCTAATCTGTCTGGACAGTACACGGTATTGATCGCGTCAGACTTTCAAAATTAATTTGCAATTTTTTGTTCGAAGTCATGCGATTTTAATTAACCGCTTGCGTTGGCAATTGATTGACCAGACGCCTCGCGACGAACGCTTCGAATGCATTTCCCAGAGAGTACTTACTGTGGTGTACACGAAATCATTTCTGTGAAATGTTCAAAGATCATAATCAAATATTACTGATTCGGTAAAGCTCAGGTAGAGAACGTCTTTGAAATTTGAAGAACACGAGTAACAGGAGTTGTCTCCGAAGATGTAGTTTCGTAGATAACGTGGTAGAACTCTTTGATAAGAAATAGGATGCCGCCAGGAAATTGCCCTTTGCATTCACGAATCTGGGAATTTGAATAGTCTTCTTCGTACGTTGTTAAAGTAAATCCTCTTATGGTTCACATAATTTCAGAATCGACGTGATATTCACCGGTTCGATGAAATTTTAAAAATTAACTACACTATTTGCAAATTACCACAAAAGTATTTTCTACGTTTCGATCTTTATTTTAGATAAATCAGAAATTTTAATTTTTGTCGATCGTACAGTGTTAAATAAACTTGGAATACTAATATCGGCGCTACGGTTCGATCAAATTCTACCCTATACATATAGCTAATTTGTAGTAAACTCAAACGTTTTTAGAAAAACTATACAGGGTGTCCCAAAATGTCTTCAACTACCGGAAATGGGAGGTTCCTGAGGTCATTTCAAGCGCCATTTTCCTTTTGCAAAATGTTGTCCGAGGCTTCGTTTGGGAGTTATTAACGAAAAACACGGACCAATTAGAGCGCGAGCTAGACGCTCGTTGGCATGTTCAGCCAACCGCCTGCCGGCTCGCCGCGCTGAACGTGCCAGCGAGCGTCTAGCTCGCGCTCTGATTGGTCCGTGTTTTTCGTTAATAACTCCCAAACGAAGCCTCGGACAACATTTTGCAAAAGGAAAATGGCGCTTGAAATGACCTCAGGAACCTCCCATTTCCGGGAGTTGAAGACATTTTGGGACACCCTGTATGTATAAGGTAGAATTTGATCGAACCGTAGCGCCGATATTATTATTCCAAGTTTATTTATTTTAGATCATTTTCAAGAAATTAACAAAATTACGTTCGCCGAGTGTAAATGAAGATTTCCATGACTATGTATTTCTTGAAGATGATCTAAAATAAAGATCGAAACGTAGAAAATACTTTTGTGGTAATTTGCAAATAGTGTAGTTAATTTTTCACAATTCGGCCGAACCAGTGCGCCGAAATCATTTAACCTAATCCTCTCACTTGTGTTTCGGGTTTCACCGGCTCCTTTTTGTTACAAATTTATAATATCGGTAGCGACTAGTCACCTGTGAATTAGATTTTTAGGTCGCTCGAGAGAAGGTCTCGATTTAGTTGCGGCGTAATTAAAAAGTAGAAATTACGCGGCATTGTGTAACAATTGTATCAGTGAAGGGGCGAAGTTTTTCATAGAAAGCCGCCAAGAGAAATATTTCCTGGGAGTTGCTCATTATGAAGTTGAATGTTAATAAGAAGTGAAAGTTGCGGAAGTGGCCAAATAAAATTTTGGCTACTTTGCATAAAAAGTTTTCCCGGGAACTTTATAGGAGTTCCCATTCAGCAAACGTTATGTTCTAATTTTATAAATTCTTAATTATTTTAGTGTATATTTTATGTTAAAATTATGTTGCAGTGTGTTGTAACACGCACGATATGAAGTTTGTTTAAATTCTGTGAAATTCCTTATGTTCTTCGATTGATTTATATTTTTTCAGTTAAATATGTCACAGAGACTATTAATTCCTCGACTGATTCTACCTATTACATTTTTCACGCGAGAAAAATATTACTTGTTACAATTGCACGAATAATGTAACAAAATAAAACGGTATATTGCACATTATGAAATGACAAATCATATGTAGTTGAAATGAAAAATTTATCTCTCTGCTTTCTGAAAAACAAATTTTTCAAACTGTCACAATAATTAACAATAAAGCAACGATAGAAACAAATAAGCAATAATAAAGACACCTTTTCTCATATAAAGTTGAATCGACTGCTCCTCAAACGAAAATACTACCCTGCCTATATTATTAATTTCTTTCTAAGCGTGCGAGACATTACAGCGTTAATTTTTATTTTCAATTTTCTCAACAAATGTAAGATTCGAATTTAGCGTTTATCGTTTATGATAATTTAATTTATTATAACGATATACAATTTCTATTTTTCCATAAAACCATTTTTAATCATCCCTAGCTTTTATTTTCGAATGGAAGCTTTCCTTTGAGCTGAATCCGTAATAAAACCTAATAAAAAATGAATCATATCTGCAATTGTCGTTAATTTAATATACCACTTTTCCCACTGCTCATATGTTTAGCGAAAAGGCAGGCCATTAAAAATCAACGACGGATACTTTATTTATTCTAATCACGTCAGCAGACGCAGCTTGCAAGCGACACCGACAAACCGAGTTACTGCATTAGGATACGTGCTCATGGTGTCTGGCAATAAAATTTGCATTAATCGTTCTCAGCAGCAGAGAGAATGCTAGAAACGAAAACGCGAAAGGGCGGCATCCACGCTGATCGAAAATGCGGGGGCAGATTTAATAAAAACATGAAAGCTGCTTGTCAACGATGTCAAAATATTTCGTGAGAACGTCACAGCCTGTACCGTACGTGTGTGGTAGCAATTCGACGAGGATCAGAATATAAAGGAAAATACAGGAATCATTTTTTATTAAATATTTTTCAATTGAAAAGTACACTCTACATTTTACCATCTCATTAAGAAAACATGCTACCTTCGCATAAAATGACATCTGCAGAGCCAAGTACACAAACATTTTTTATTAAATAATTCATAATTCAAAAGTGCACTCTTCTTTACTGTTTCGTTACGAAAACATGTACTTTCGACATAACATGATGTATTTTTCAATTGAAATATTCTCTTACTCTAAAATAGTTGAAACCACGATTGAATAATTCAAAGAATCCAAGGACTACTTCCATCATTTTATTCGCTTCTTTGGTGAAGAATCGAAAAAAAATTATAGGCACAGTGTAATTTTGTATATTTGAGAAATTTTAAAAATAACGAGTGTCTTTCCACTCGCTCTCTATTGTCCCTCTATTTCTTAACGCCTCCTCCCTGAAAAAGTTCTCCGAACTGCGGATTAAAAGCGAATTTATTAGAAAAGTTTTTGGTGAATATAGTGGACGAAGCTGGCCTTAATAAACCCATTTGCATAATTTTCGCGCAGTTATTTATCCAATATGAGAGCCTCCGTTGTTTAAAACACTAGCGGCATTCATTCTCGTTGGAAAACTATTACATCTTGTCATGCATACTCATTCTAATCATTCTTAACGTATCCGCTCGACAATTATTAAAATTAACAAAATGATTGTAACCATCGTACATTCTAATTTACATTAAATACCGAGAAAGTAACAAAAATGTAATGAGTGTAGACTGCGGATCTTTATGCAAAATAAAAATTTTCAACGTCAATTGCAAGATGCTAGTACGAAATAAATATTTGCTTCTGCCTTTAACAATTTTAGCAAGTTGTTACTAATACATTGATACCATTAAATTCTTTTCATCTTTTCCCTGTTTTACATTTCACCTACTCATAGTTGTCATAAATGTATAAAATCCGCAGTCTAGTAATGAGGATGATGCGTCTACACTTTTCATAAACTTTTTACTACTCTGTTAACTAAATAACACTAACATAATACAATCACTGATATTGCAAATTGAAGTTTCTCTATTTCGATCATCGAGGGGAAACAATCCTATTAGCTTTATTAATTAACCATCGCAGGAAAAATAGATCGCGATCAGGTTGACAGGTAATAAACATTCATAATTACTAAGGCAGGCAACAGTACAGAGAAACAAACGGATCAAAATAATTCCCCGGGGAAATAAAATTCCGATAGACACACAGTCGAACGTGTTCATTTCCTGTATCGCCGTAGAAAGAGCATTTTTCCAGTTAATTAATGAAAACTCGAAAAGTTCGTGTGATAACTCGGCTCAGCTAATTGGCATGGCTAGTGCCATTGTATGCTTGATTAACCTCAACAAACGGAATATAATTCCGTTTTATACCGGTGAATTTATACCGTTTCCAAATGCCATTATTTGGCGGTCACTCTAATTAATCTACTAATTACCAACGGGAACAGGTCGGATCGAAAATTGTTTTCGATTACGGCAACACCACTATTATTAACTTCGCTGCGACCGTAACGAGGGAAGTAAACGAAAAATGTAACCGAGCCTTTGTAATTAACGTCTGCGCGTTTAAACGTAAAAACTTTCATCTCTCAATGATCAGTCGGTCTCGTGTTTATCGTACAAACTTGTCGTTTGCAACATTTTATTTCGAACAAATGTTTCATCAAATATTTACTAATAATAGTAATAAACATTATGATTTTTAGCCTCGTAGTAATGAGAATAATAGAAAACTTAATTCGAGTGCATCAAATGAGGAATTAATCATTTCAGCAGATACAGTATTCTCGCGATAAATGTCCCAAATGTCTGGACGATAATTGTCCCTGAACTATCCCCACTCCTGCGGGGTATACCCCGTGAGGGGCCATAAACTCGAGAGGCCTCGGCCGCCGAGAAATGTAAACATGATACGGGTCGGGTATATCGGTGTGAGATCAGCAGACCACTACTAATCCGATGACGAAACTTCTTTATTTTGCATTATTTTTGTATGGAACTTTCACCAACATATTCCTGGAATTTTTCTAATGAAAATGATACCAAATATGATATAATTCCGATGATATTTACGTGTGTAATGGACGATAAAATTTTCGTGCGCATGAAAGGACAGCGTATGGGAAAGATAGAGACGCGAAGAGTCGCAGTCGCCGGCATAGTTCATAGGCCCGCCGGGTCCTCGCAATGTAATCTCAAGAAAAACCTAACCCTGGACGATAATTGTCCCTGGCCGGGCCCGTGGTTGGACAATTATCGAGAGAATACTGTATTATAATTTTTGGCTGCATTGAAATAAGTGATTTCAACAAAATTGCATTCTTTGCCACATTTATTCCCAACTAATGACAATTATTAGTGCCAGAAAAAAAAAATCTAGCCAGGTCTCGACAATCCGATAAAAATGTGAATTAGTATAAACGTCGAGTGTTCAATTACAGAAAAATTTCCGCGGAATGCTGCTCGAATACGTTCGTTAGTGTACACACGCGAGAGCTCAGTTTGAAGTTTATGGATGCCGACAACACGTTGAAAATACCACCGGGACTTTTATTTATGAAGTATCCGTCGGTTTGTGATTTACGAGGTAAATCGATGAAACGCACATACACACAGACACACATATAATATATATATATATATATATATATATATATATATATATATAATATATATGTATACTAGGTGGTACGAGAGAGAAGAGTTGCTGGAACAGCGGGCAAGAAGGCGCACGAACGGCGTCAACGAATAAAAGGGAAACGGGGTTGAGGGAGCCACGGAGCCCCAGAAAGATAAAAAGAAAGAAACAGATGTGAAAGTAGCGGGCAAAACAGCATTACGTAGGTGTAAGAAGAGCAGTGGAAATGAAAGAAAATGGTGCAGCTGTAGGCAAGCAAAAGGGGGAGCCCGCAAAGGCCACAGAGTCACCCGGTGGCTGCACGTTCCTCTGGACTGTCTCCAAATCTACTCTACAAGCTTTTTCTATTTCAGCCCCTTATCCTTCCTTCCCTCTGATTTATCTTTTTATTGTTTCACAGCCGGCCCGACAACTGCTCGTCCTTAGTTCTAACAACTCTTATATTCCCGGCCCCCTCCGGTAAACAATGCTCCGATGCTTCAACTAGCTTCGCGCCGATTAACGAACCCTAAAGTGGACCTTCAAAATACACTGCAGTGATTCAATTAAATTATATTTTATTTATATTTAATACTCGTCCCTATTGAAATAGCAAGTACTCTTCGTACGGCACAAAAAGTCTCCTGGCAGGAATTCGAAAGCGGCAGCAAGCTGTGCGATTGGGTCATTCCACACGAACTTTCGGTTCTAGCCGAATTATTGGCTAAAGTGTGTGACGTCAAAGCGTAACCATTGGTTGCGAGGACCCCCTTTGGCAAGAGTACTGTTCGTACGCCATAAGAAGTCCCTCGAGGTAGCTGAGGAGCAAAGGGGGTCCTCGCTCGCAGCCAATGATTATGCTTTGACGTCACACACTGTAGCCAATAATTCGGCTAGAACCGAAAGTTCGTGTGGAATTACCCAATCGGACGGTTTGTTGTCGAATTCCTGCCAGGAGACTTCTTGTGGCGTACGAACAGTACAAGCGTAGTGAGGTAATAAAATTTCGTCTATATCCACAAATATTGTGAGTTGTATAGATTACGTGTGCGTGTTAGACGTAAGAAGGTCGAGCTGCGATGAGGGTCACCGGTTGTTTATTTGCAGCGAGCGTTGCCCCGCGCATCACCTTCGCGCGGCGTCTCGCGAATCAGCCGAGCGTGCGCAAAAACGGTACGCAAGAAGCGCCACGTTTCGCCGATCGTCCAGAACTTAGACCATATATACTAATAGACCCGACACAGGTATAGTATGTGTATAGGAAAACCGAGAATTCAGTGTCCGAAAGATGATGGGACACTGTGACGTCACAAGATAAGTCTTAAGATAATTTCTTTCCATGTACTGTGTTACATGGCGCACCCGCTGATCCCCCTCTCCCCATGTAAGCCAAGCGTATATAGGCACTGTCGATGAGCATAGCTTGTACATCTTTTGAACATGTGACGTCACAGAAAAACATTAGGACGAGTCGCGCCTAGGAGAACCGGTCTTTGACCCACGAGAACACAAAGGATGAACACATATACGAAAGGACGCGGTCGAATCGAAAGGTAAAGTTAGAAATTAGTCGATGGTGATAACAAAAATATTTTTTTTAATTATTGGGAAAAGAAAATGTAACTTCTGCATCTCACAATTAATAAAGACAATTTTTACTTTGCATAAAAATCCTCTGTCACGCTGTAATTTACTAAATAATTTCAACTATTGTCCCACCTGATTCAGCACGTTGTTCGTACGAGCAACGTTGCATTCAAAGTAGGAAAATGTACTCGTTCAATGTCGACCGAGTTTGCCTTTTTTAAGAGTACGAATTTTCGCCGAATTTCACCGCACAACAGCGAAAATTTCGGTAAAATGTATAGAAAAATTGGCCAAGGTAATTTCCTTTCTTTCAGCGGACGTTGGCCGAATTGGAATTGAAATCGTTCAATTGAAAACAAAATCAATTTCTGCACTATGCAACTTCTGCGGCCGGAGTTTTTGTGAAAATTTAATATCTCGCTCGCGGTGTGTTCCGTAACGCAACAAAGATACGCTCTGTGTAAAAGGTAATCGCGCACACCGCACGCGGCCATATATATTTTTATACAGGTTGGTCGATAACTGGTGGCAAAATATGTGGAGGACGAAGAATAAATATTTCATGTGGCTTTGTCCTCGCGTGTTCACTGTACTGGTTAATCAAGAATACACAACAAAACAAAATATTAATTCTTTCATTGTTGATCTTGAAAACTTATGAACTTTTCACAAAATAAATTGCTCATAATATACAATAACGTCATGTTTAAAAAATAAGATTTGAAACGTTTAAATTTTCGCGCCACTCGACTTTCGACGTCCCCACCACTTCCGTTACACATTTTCGTGTCGCGATTTCCGTGATGCGAATAGGCTAAAGAAGTTTCACTTCCAAAATACATCTCACAACAGAGATAGAAAGAAATCATTGTACAGCACGTAAACATAATAACGAATTTTCACCTTGAGAAACGTGTGAAGGTTAAAGTCGATTTTCTCGAAAACAAAGCCTCGTACGAAAAAATGTTATTCCACATTTTTGATTTTTCAATGTGGAATCGCACTGTATATTTCGCGTTGGGGCGCAGAAAAATGTGAAGAACGCCGACAGCGAGTTGGTAAGGACTAAATGTTGATTAATTAAACACAGGCCCGACCATAATTTCACCTGTACACGGGAATACCATTGAGCAGTTTTTGCGCCCGAAATAAAGCCTTCACGTCCACGTTAATCGTGCCATTTCCCCCCGATAACTTATCGCACTTTACAAGCGTTCAATATAGTTTTCGGGGCATGTATCATCCGCGGAAATAGCTCGAATGCTCCAGGCGGCTATCGATGTTTGTGCCGGTGCACAGACAACACGTGCGTAGCCGTGGTACATGGTTGTGTGCGGGGCCAGGGCTCATATATCTTTGTAATAAAGTCCGGTGGACCCCGGCCCTTTCGAACCGCATGTTACACTTATGACCCGCCAACGTTAATTACGGGAATAATTGTACAGCTGAAAATCTGGGCATTCCGTAAATGCACTTTGCCGGCGATTAGATCGAACAACGTGCGTGACTCCCGCTGACGCGACCTGATTGTTCCTAACGTTTCTATATGGAAAGTATTTCACCCTGCGTTCGCCTAATGGCAACGCTCGCAACGAAACTGTGCCAGAATGTCAAACGACTGACAGAAGTGTGTGCGCGCACTGTTATAAATATTTTGTCGGTTGCAGCATTCGCCGTTCAAATCGGGAAAAATTCAAACTCCTTGGGCTGCGATTAATTTTGATGGTTACATGGAACTTCTTTATCGTTCATAATTAAAATTGATAAACAAAAATTGTGTCTGATAGTATTATAACAGCATCTACCGTATAATTTTTTATTCTTTATACGTCTTTTTGGTCATTGTAAAAATATAGTGCTCAATACAATAATATTAATAAAATTGAGAAATTCTCCAAGAGAATCCTACAATTTTCCACGTGTACACTAGGGTGGACCTTAGCTCTATCTTGTGAAATTTTTTTTGCGAGATTTTTTTCACGCCCCCCTCCCCCCTCCCCATAATTGTGCTATTGTGTAAGAAAATAATTCCTGCAAAAGAAATTGAAATTTCAAGATTTTCGCAACTTCAACGTCAATGAGGCACGACTTCCCCTTATCCACTCAACTTCATCTTTTGTAGGAATTATTTTCTTACCCAATAGCACAATTTTGGGGGGGGGGGGCGGCGTGAAAAAAATTTCGCAAAAAAAATTTCACAAGATAGAGCTAAGGTCCACCCAAGTGTACACCAGTTAAAACTTGAGCTGGACATTGGCGAATATGGCCCAGCAAATTCTGTAGCGATTCAAATATGAAATTAGTCCGCGCCAGATAGAACACTATGCAGAATCCGTGTCGCATTATATGTACTTAGTATACCCCTGTAGGAAGGGTGAGCTACGTCGCATCCTGATGCCACAACAATGGCCGGTGGCATCGAAGCAACTCTTTGAAGGACTAACACGATATTCTATTAATTTGAGTCGCGAATGGAGTTTCCGGCACCGCCGTGCGAGTACGCGCGATATGTGCGTTTAATTGCAATCCCGCGTATTTAGCCTGTCATGGATGCCATCCTTGAATTTAACAAATAATACAGCCGCACCGGAACACCCGGAAGCCAGAATATATTCGGAAATTTCATTAAATGTTTTAACGCCTACGCGTAAAAGGTAACGCGGCAAAAAGCATCGGCTTAAATTTCTGCGATATATTTTCCATATGACACGAATTTCATCGTCGGAACACTTGTCGCTTGCAATTTCAGCCCACGCACACGCCGCTCGTACTATGCAATATTGATAAAAATTTAGACGAAATGTTCGATAATTGCAGACATCGACCGAAGCCCGCGGCTGTCTACCTAATGGTAAATATATCGTTCGATTAAAATAGTTTATCACTTGAGGTCCTTAAAAAAATATATTAATCGTCATTATAGGGTACAGAAATAATATTTGTGACGCGTACGATATGGATAAAATAAGCATTCAATTTACTATACGAAGAACGAAGTACAGTAAACCCTTGATTCTTGTCCGACGATTGATGTCGGCTCGGGTATATCGGTGTGAACACCACAACCATTGACTCGAGGAATCGATTTTACAAATCTCTTAATTTTCATTATTTGTTTATGGGACTTTGACTACCTTATTTCTGGCATTTTTCTGATTAAAACGACACCAAACACGATATAGTTTCAATTGTATTTAGTGGTTTAATCGACTGTGAAAGTTTCGGTCGCAAGGAAGGACAGCGCATCGGAAAGAAAGAGACGCGGACAGTCACGCGAACCGTATTTCATTCTGTCCTTCTCTATGTTCGGCTCTCTATTGAAGTCTCGCTCGGCGCGATCGGCGCGATATCTAGACGCAGTCATAAATCAAAAAGCACTTCTAGGGCACGATTCTTGTCCATGAAAATACACGGCTGTTGCACAAGAATCAAGCGTTTACTGTACTCCGTGGTATGTAAAATTAAACAATGAACCTGTTCGTCTTGTAGATACGTATGTATGTTGGTAAAATCTGATCAACCCACAACGTTGCAATAATGGCACTGGTTTCGGGATGAAAATGAATAGTATTAGGCAGAGGTATTTGTTTGGTCGTTAAATAGAAGCCTCGGTTCGATGCTGCACACGATTATGCCATCGCCGTCGTGCTTTGCAAACTATCGTGCACAGAAGGTATTAAAATCGTTATTCAGTAAAGCACTTGGGCCAACGTTTCCTCCTTCCCCACAATGTCGTCCCCGGTGTCGCTATCGCTTTGATAGTTAATGTGTATCAATATTTTATGTATTCCGCATAAGCAGCGCGGCAGGTATTTGCGTTTATTAGCTATAAACCCCCCGTAGGTGGAGCTCACTCTCGCAGGATTTATGGCTCGCGTTCTTCGCGTTCTTCACGGCGAAGATGTTCCTCTGGATCGAATTAGATTTTGCGCATCATGGTCCCGGGCGTTACGTAAAATTAATGCAAGTGAGACCATAAGTTCGCCTATCAACCGGCTGACACAGTTCCAGCTTGTTTCCGATCAAGAATTGTGATTCGTATCGTTTTCACAATACTTTATACATTGATCGAATCAAGCTGGTGTTCATTCTAATATACGACACACGTATCACTCTCTGGAAACATAATTATTTTACATTTTACAATATCAATTACGACTAGCGATTATTCGTTCTTTAAATACACGTCTGTATTTTCTGTAAAAACATTTTGCACATACTTCGTTTTGGGTTCTAATAAATTTTATAACATGACTTTTCAGTTTATGTATCATTTCATCAATATTATAATAAATTGTCAGACGTAACAGAGGCAACTATTACGCTACAAATTTTTAATATTTTAGATTTTCATCATAGTCAATAAAATTTTCCATACATTAATTAATCCTTCTAATATATCTGAAAAACTCAAGTACAGTAAACACTTGATTCTTGTCCAACAGCCGTGTTTTGCATGGACAAGAATCGTGCCCAGAAGTGCTTTTTGATTTATGACTGCGTCTAGATATCGCGCCGACCGCCCCGAGCGAGACTTCAATAGAGAGCCGAACATAGAGAAGGACAGAATGAAATACGGTTCGCGTGACTGTCCGCGTCTCTTTCTTTCCGATGCGCTGTCCTTCCTTGCGACCGAAACTTTCACCGTCGATTAAACCACTAAATACAATTGAAACTGTATCGTGTTTGGTGTCATTTTAATCAGAAAAACGCCAGAAATAAGGTAGTGAAAGGCCCATAAACAAATAATGAAAATTAAGAGATTTATAAAATCGATTCCTCGAGTCATCAATCGTCGCCGCCCTGCGGAGCGATTCGGCGTTGACAGGCAGTGGAGTGGGTAGGCACTGGACAGGAATCGTGCCCACGCTCTGGACAAGAATCAAGCGTTTACTGTAATTTGGTCCAATTTTGACAAAGTGATTTTCAAAACGTGCGCTGTTTAATTTTGACGCCGACTGTACACGAGTCGCATTTATTACTCGGTGGCAGCGTTAATTGTAATTAACCCGGTATTAGGAAAAATTTCTTTGAAAGGAGTAGCAAAAGGGGGCACGTAGCCACGTAGTCGACGAAGGAAAAGTGTGTGCGCGGGCACTGTGTGCTCGCGAAGGTGGATGATGCCAGAGCGTTAAGCCGCGCGAAACTATGCAAGTGATGTGAGCGTATATCTCGCGCGGCGCATGCAATCCGCCGCGCTACAAAAGGGAACAACGAAGTATAACGAATGCAAGGCGGAGGAAAAATAAGTGGGCAGATGCTAAACCTTGCAAGAGTCAAGGAGAAAGGTGTGTGTGGTAGAGAAACCCCGGCGATTCCTTGCCGCATCCGAGCTCTGTCCGCGACGTCCGCTCTTTTCGCGGTTTACGCCTGCGAACGGTCTCTCTCTTTCCCTTTCATTCTCTTCCGCACGACGCGACGGCGACGTTCGCACGCGTTCACCTAAACGCGTGCCCACGCCTCTACCTCTGAAAGACTTAACGTGGTCTTAAGAGAGGCGCGCGGTTCCCGCAGATTTTTGCGGTCTCGTGAAATTGAGATCCATCCCGGAACAAGACATTCAAGCCGCTCGTTGTCTTGGCCGTTTACCCGGGAAAACTGGCTGCCGTAATTAACGCTGGATCTGCAAAACACTGAAAGCGAGTTTATATTAGTTAATAATAATAATGAGACTGGATTCATTCGGATTTTTAGTGATATTTAATGTAATACAGTGGGAGTCGAAAGTATTCGTACACCTTTTAAAAACATATTTTATGCGTCAACCGATTTCAATGAAACTTTGTACATGTATTATAACTTACTGTTAGATTTACAAAATACATGTTTGAAATTTTTACTACAGGAACAGATAAAAAATTTAAAAATCGTGACCTTTACTTTTTCCTTCGCAATTGCCACCAATAACAATTAAAAAAAAAATTATTTTCACATTAGCTAGTAAACTAATCCTTCTAACGTCACAAAAAAACTCAAACTGTTGGGTCGAATTTTGAAAAAGGTATTCGTTTTTAAATGGTGTACGAATACTTTTCACTCCCACTGTATATGTCCTAAGAAAATTTGTTGAATGATTTCTCTTTTTCGATAATATAAAATAGCTAACTGTGAATGAGCTTAACCCTTAGCACTCGGATGGCGACTCTGAAGCGATACTGAAAATTGCTATGCCATTCTTAAAAATATTGTTCACATTATTATTTTTGTTCGTATTTAATAAACTACTAGAGATTTACATATTATATGAGATATTGTATCAGAATGGAAAAATATTCTAGAATGGAAAAATCTTTTGTTTTTGAGTTAAAATAGGGTTAATAAAGTTAGGATGATTTACTCTCGTAATCAGCCACTGATTTAATCGAACAAATTGCTGAAACGCCATTTTGTCTCGTTCTCACGATCTGTTTTGGTTATTTACTATAACAATGTGATGTTACAATTAAAGATCTAGATTTTACAGTGCTCAACAACGTTGCATTTTGCCACGATCATTTAACCAAACAATTTCTCAAGTGCACTTTTATCTCGCTATTCTCACGATCGGTTTGGTCATGGCCATTTACCATCAAAATATGGTGTTATTTGTTCACTCAGTTACAAGCTAATTCAACCAAAAAATTACTTAAATACACTTTCGTTTGATTACTCTCACGATCTGTATTTGTCTTGATTACCATAAAAAGATAATGCTAGAATTAAAGATCTTCAATGGTTAGTAATCTTGCAATGATTTGTTCTAAATATTTTTTATTCATTACAAATCTATAGCTCTCATAGTGCTCCACAAAATTACGAACACGTGCAACAATTTGTTTAAATATCGAAGTACCAAAATGTGTTTCACTTCAATATTAGTACTGTTCGACAGCATTTAAAAATTCACTGTTTTTATATTAAAATAATTAAAACGAAATAACTTTAGAATGATCGCACCGTTTCCGGCGATATTTTACGAAATTGTTGGTCGCGATGGGCAGTTTTATATTATGCAAATGACGTTATATTAACACATATCCGCGGCCAGATGACGAATATTCGTCATTTGGGGTTGCCGATGAAACACGAATTTTCGTCGTTCGGTCGGATATGTGTTAATGCATAGTTAATTGATATCACGTTGCGCGCGGATACCATCCTTCTCAATTTAGAAGAGATAATATAAGAGTGAAATTCAGCCGAAGATACGAAATATTTTTAAGCGATCTTCAATAATTCATCGCGGGGTGAAAAGTTTCCGCGTGCCGTGCGAATAACGCACTAATTGCATCGAACAATAGCGTAATCCATCAGCTGGATTCACTGTAGGCGTACACACAGAACCATCGTGTTTATATAAAATTTCAAGTATAATATATTTCACGGGTAACAGCACGCTCGATGTAATTAGAGGTGAAACTGTTGCTCCACATTTAAATTAATGTCTCGTTAACATTTAAAATATATATATTTTCGGTCTGATTTAACTGCACGGCCGTGTATCATTATGAGCGAATTACATTAGCGTGACACGTGACAGAATTTACGTATAAACAAAATTATGCCTTTTGTCACGTAACAACCGTGTCGTATTAGTTACACCGCGGTAGGCTCTTTGAGCGTAGAGAATAAAAAAAAAAAAGGGCACGTTATCGTGCAAACGCAATCGTTCTTACCGTGAATTATTGTTATGTTACATCAACGAATGTAATTCTGTCCGAGCGGAAACGTTATTTCCGCCACGAGAATGTTTTATATAGGTTTTGTGCATGAAAGGGGGTGTACGATAAGTGCACTGGTGAATTTTAAACAAATTTCAGCAGAGCGGAAGAACATTTAATTTGTTTACTAATCGCACGAATTAAAGCTAAATCAAGTAATAAAATAAAAATTATTTGCGACTGTATTTCAGCACAGTTTTTTACGCCTTCATAAAAGATTACAATGCGTGGTAATTACTTTTTTAAAAATTAAAAAAATTTGCATTTTTATAGACAGCTCGTATCTATTATACACTCCGCAGAAAAGTAGTAACCACGATGAAACACTAACGGAATAATTTTTCTCGTGCTACTTAATATTTAAAAAATTTTCATTCAATGGCATGACATGTTACTTTAGAATTTCGTTTGTGTAATAATTATGTCAGCGATCCGTTTCGTATAATAAGATTGTAAAAATGGCAATGCGCAGAATACGAGTGCAAGAAAGTATGAATAAAAGTATGCACCGGGGCAGAAACGATTTCCGAGAATTGTTATCAGTGTCAGCACGTTATTTTAACAAATACTAACCACATTAAGTCGGTCATAAATGCGTGGCGCAGCCAAAAGCCGAAGATTAATTTGAAATTCGAATTTCATCGCCAAATCTTGATAAAGAAAATCCGAGAACGGGTCTGTAATTCCAGAGCATAGCGAGAGATGGATGTGTGCCAAAAAGCCGCGCGTCCAACTGGACTGTCGACATAGAAACTGGCCAAAAACCAAATTTACAAAATGCATAAACAGTGATTAATATCGGAATCTAGAGTTCGGATGGGTGTCACAACGACGACGCGGGACGGTTTATTGTCATGTGCAGAACAAACTTTATAGAACAAAAGCGATGAAGCAATGCGCTATTCTAGGAGCGAGTAGGCCAAGAATACTAGTAGTGTAGTGGCAAATGTCATTGGCATCGGAAATGAAGTTGCTCTCGATTTATTTTAAACGTAATATTGCACAGCGTTTTCGTATCTCTTATACAATACATTTCCATTAAGCCATTTCGCTTTTACAATCGACTTGGATAATTTTTATTTTTTATATAAATCTACGGGTGTAGATATTATAGAAAGGAAAGTTATTTCTTATCAAGACCAATTTAATTAATGTATTTCCGTTCGTAGCAAAACCGGTTGCATAATAGTGCGTTATTGTATAATAGACGAAAAGATGAACATGTTCATTGTGTGGAAAATATGGAGAAAGTACTAATAGATTTCCTCTATCCGCTATTTCAAAATGCACGCTCTTTCTTAAGCATTCACTGAAACATAAAATCAGAACACAGTATGTTTGATTTCTAAATGGTGAAACTTTCGATTTAAAGAAATTAGTGGGATTCTATACAGGGTGTTCATTCGAAAACTTTCCAGTCGAATATCTCGAAAAATATGAAAGATATTAAAAAAGTGTAAAACACGTGTCCAAGGATTTGGAGGGGGGAAGGGGGGGGGGCAGTATCAGTTTTTTATTTGGGTGGCGTTTTCAAGGTCATTTGAAGGTCAACTTTGTTTTTTCAAATGGAAACCTAGATTTTTTATTACGGGATCTTATTGTACGTAAAGAGACCAATAATTTTCGTAGGATACTTTTTTTTATCCCCCGTCCCCTTTGCCCCTCGAAATCCTTGGACACGTGTTTTACACTTTTTTTAATATCTTTCATATTTTTCGAGACATTCGGCTGGAAAGTTTTCAAATGAACACCCTGTATACTCTTATTTTACAAATCATTTCAATTGTGTAATAATCTTTAAAGCAAGAAGTATTTATAGAAAATGCATTTAAAGTGAATATTCATGCATATAAAATTATTGCTGTGTACGCTGTTAAGTAACCCATTCTGCACGCACCTCAATAAAATCCGTATTTTACGCCAGCATGGAAATTTCCATTGATCCCGAAAAATTTTTCCGAAGAAACGACAGAAAAATATGGGTGTCGAGCGGTCGGACGTTCCCCGACAGGGACGGCTGCCATAAATAATCGGCGAGTAGATATCGTAAACGTCATAGAGTTTTTCCAAGGTGTAAATCACTCTCGGCAAGCCTCGTTGTAAAATCTTACCCTCGCTGCACTTTCTGCTACCACTGTAAGGCATAAACGTCTGTCTCCTGATGTGGTTGGTGTTGAAGGGCAAAGTTATGTCCCAAGGGAATATTAAAACTCCTTGACGCAACTGCACGGCTGCGAAATATAAACAATGGCCGGGCATAAATCACACTGTTAATTACAAAAAGAATCAGAATTAGCTGTCGTTACAGTCGTAGCGGTTTGCTACTGTGTATTCGTTTAAAAGACCATTACTTTGGTTCGCGACATAATGAAAAAGAGAACTAAATAATTCGATAATTCTACATGATAAATGCGTTTCATCGTTAATTATTCTCTACATATTCTCGCGGAGATGTTATTATATAGTCCAGTCAACGAAAAGTTGTAGAAGGAAATGGAAGGAACACAATTTTTGACTTTGGGACTTTGTTTGGACTAGTTAGAAGATAAACATACTAAAAGTCCCCACTCCTAGGAGGTGAGCGGGGTGCAGGGGGCGCGTAGAAGATCCCGATTTTCGGTTTTTCGCTTATATCTCGGAAACTAGGCGTCCTAGCGATAAGACCATTGTATACAAAATTAATACTGACAAAATGTGCCATAAGATTGATCCCATTCAGTTTTTCGCTATCTCGCATAGTTTCCAAGATATTCCCGCTCAAAGTTTACTAATTTTGAAAAAAAAAAACATTTTTGCCTCACGTTTTTTGCCTTATTTGACTAGCTAACCCTTCAACCCTTCGGACTACGAAAAAGTCATGCGAAAGGAAGTTGTTAAACATTAAATTTCCTTCAAGAAGATATGATATTTACTATTTTATCTTCAACCGTTCAAAAGTTAGTTCAACAGTAATAATTGTTATCAATTCCTGGCTCTCTTGGGGCGGGAGGGTCGTGGTTGTGGTTTACCATGGGTACTTGGTCCTGGGATGGGTTCTGCTTCGTTTTCTTCTTCATTTACACATAAAGTTAATTGTTAATTTTATTAATAATTTTTATTTATTTTTAAGCATTCATTGACTGGACTATTAGGTCGAAGAGACCGGTGTTTTAGAGATCGTTAAATTCAGCTCGTTGTCGAGAGAATGTAGCAACGTTGTTAACAGAAAGAGACGTCGGGGGAAGCCAGAAAGGCTTTCATATAAAATTGCTTTTGCTGAAGTCGCGGAATGACAAATTACTTCGGGTTCTCGTTTGCTTGTCCTGGGAACGCTAGTCCGCAAAAAGCGCAGGCATCAATTAGATTTTTTAAAAAGTGGCAAAGTTATTCCTGAGTGTTATTGCGAACCGTTTCTTTTGGGAGACACGAAGCGGGAAGGTTGAAAATTTCAACCGCAGATGCTCATTATCAGCAGAAACCCGCCGGCGCGGCGCGGGACTTTAACAACCGACATGGAACAGGTTCACGCGAACTCGCGAGGGAAATCGGTTGACGACGAGATTCCGGAGGCGAGAAGAGGAAACATATTTTAAAGCGGGGCTCCGAGCTGGATGGAAGGGACATAAAACACTAGTCGATCAACGATGTCAGATCGCATAAGCGACGGTACAAGTTGTATAGCCCCGGTTGAATGCGGTGGCATGCAGACCCGGGTGGTGGTGCGCCTCTCGGAGCGTTTCGCGAACCCCCGGCAAGTATCGCGAAAAACTTAGTTTCGCCCCGGGACGATAAATCATCTTGAAATTCGCTCGGGCTGACAGGCATGTAGTTTTACGAGGACCTGCACGCAAAATGCAAAGCAGCCCACTGCGAGCCCTATGGACGTGCACCGCAATTAATTAGCGTTTCGTGATACCCATGCATGTGCCGAACCATTCTTTTTTATGTCGGCTAACTAAAAACTCCCGGCACGATAAAAGCTGACGCCATTTCGATGATCCCTCCTTGGAACAGCAACACCGTTCGAGAAACGATATTGCGGAATTGCGGCGAAAATTGGCGCAACTCGAGGAACGCGATTTTCGAACTATATCTATGATAATATCGCAAAGCTTTTATCATCGTAATTCGCTCGGTAGAGAATACTTACAAGGGAACATATTCCCAGATATAGTTCTTCGAATAATATTTGACACGTATTTCTTTTTATCGACAACCATCCACTCTGAGGGGGTGATAACAGCCATCGAAGTCAGGGGTCAAAAACACATTTTTTGAGAAAAAAATAGTTTCTTAAAAAATTCTTGCGCGACTACATTTCCCATTGAAAAACACACAATTTTTTAAAAAATTCAAATTTTTTCGACCTCTGGTATCCGAGATGTCTCAAAAAATATGGTTTTGACTCCCAACTTTGAGGGCTGTTTTCACCCCTTCAAAGTGGATGGTTGCCGATAAAAAAAATACGTGTCAAATATTTTACGAAGAACTATAGCTCACATTAGTTTCATCAAAATCGGCCATTCTCATCTGAATATGTTCCCTTGTTAGGTTAACTCTTTCTGACTTGTGAGATATATTTTTGCGAATTTTTTTAACTTTGTACGTAAATAAGTTTGTGCGATTGAATAATGATTGAATAAAAAATACGAAAATTAAGTATTGACCCTTCGCAGGCTATTGATTTGGCAATACTGAATTTTGATTTGCGGAGAACGTTAGAGGAACAAAATTAACTTGGCGAAAAGTATGAAGCATTAAAATTTAATAAAAGATTGTAACTATTTTTATGACAGTAAAATCAATTGTTGGCAAAAGTTAATCTTTTAATCATTATTCGAGAACTGTTAATATCGCGTTAAGTTACAGAAAGAGTATTATTAAGTAATTTCTACAAATAAACAATTTTTGTCATTCACATGCTTTTCTGTATAACTGCAGAATTTTATTGGTACAATATACATAAGCAGGATGCACCGAACTAAAAATTATTCTAAAACAATATAAATTAATATCCATAAATAAAAGATCAAGTTCGATGAGTATGGATTAAATAGATTTTTCCAAATAAACTTATACAAATTATTTTAAATAAAATAGTATTTGTAACAACCATTCGTATAAAGAAATAAAACGAAACTAAAACTGTAAAAGGAATGACGAGAAGGCTTTTTTGTAAACTCTTGATTATAAGAATATCGTGTTTTATTAAAATCCTTGCACTTCCGAATAATTACACTTAAATTCTCACAATGCAAGATAGTTCTGAAAAAAATTATATATATATCTCATTTCATTTATATATATATGCGGATCGACCGAACAGGAACTATCTGCAGAAGTCGAGTTTCGTGAACCGCAATTCGAGGATCAATAGTGATCAGGGAAGATCGACCCAAGGAGTGTTGGAGTTGTCGGCAGTCCCCGTCGTGCTGAAGACTTACTTGAAGAAGGATTGTACGGCCATCGAGGGATTCATCGATGGAGAATTGGCCACGATAATAGTCGAAACGGGATCGAGTGTGAATCTTTTGGGGACAAATAAGTTCAATCCCAGAAGTAAGCTTGGCGCGGCGTAGGGACTTCCGGAAATGAAAATTATATCTTCAGAATATCGCAGGAGAAGGCAACTTCATTTAGAGCTGTCGTAACAATATTATATATTTACACTAAACAATATTAATAATCTTCATAATCTTTATCCCACATAAGATAGTCTGGCTTGCGCGTGTGTTCGTGTTTATTCCGGTGAGTGCTATAAATATTTTCTACATGCCAAAAATGCGAATCGCAAATATTAAATCCGTCGATAAAATCCATTATCGAACTTTTGATAAAGTCATTCCATTCGTTTAGCTTTCCTTAATGCATTATTGCGCAGTTTATTTTCAGCTAGCCGGCTTGTGCTTAGGATACCTCCCATAGGCCGATTCGCGATACAATGTTTAATTAATTAACCCTTGGAAACTGGAGGTTAACAACCAATTTTCAGTCAGCAATACCTATCTGCCTAGACCTTGGTTCAACACCGATTTAGAAATATTTTTGAAGGTGTTTCTTCAATAGTCCTCTCGTTGCACCTAGTATAAACAATTACCGACTCAAGCACCGCCATAAGTCTCATAGCTGAATGAAACCTTTGGAAACGATTAGTCAAAATTAGTCCACAGCATCCAAGGGTTAACCGTTCTCAAAGTACGCGAAAAAACAATCCGTTATCGTGGAACGTTAATGTAGTATTTAGTCGTCCCATAAATTCATGTCGGATACATTTACACCAAAATATTATTTATCGAGCAAAGAATTTAGCAGTATCAAATCCATAAAAAGTATTACAATGAAAAACCTTTGAAATTCAATGGTGATTGCATCCTCGCTGAAAAGATGGAAAGAGGTAGTGAAACTAGAACGTGATTTATAATAATGTTGGAGGGTATGTCTGAAATGTTAATCTAAATAGGTGAGCAATAACCACCACGAAATTATGGAACAACCTACTAGATTTGCTAATATTCTATCGTAACATTCGTGCGAATGAAGAACTCTGATTCCGCTATCGTTACAGTTCGTGATTCACTTATCAATGTCAGGTACAACGCCTGCACCAACCTGATCAATCGCAAATAATTACACGGCCGTCACCTTGTGATTTTTCAATTACCTAAACTCTTCAACGTTCAAACAATTCTTTCTTAATCATGATTTCTTAACAAATCCACTCTTCGGAGGTGGGCCGACGGGCTTGCTCGATGTTGATGCGGTAGGATCCACTCCTATGCCAGGTACTGGTGCGTTTATGCTATTTTTGCTAGACGTGGATGGCGACAGCATCAAAGATGGTGAAGGTGTGGCTCGTTCTATCGGGATCGTGTGCTGAGGCAGCTGTGTGTCTGTTTGGATGCCTTCGGAGCCATAAATTTCTTTTAGAATCATCAGCATGGTATCCTCGGATTCCCTAAACAAGAATAATGTTACATTTAATGTTACAAGCTTACCAATTGATGATAGAATTTTAGAAAGTTAACTAACCAGTAGCAGACGTGGCTCCTCACGGCAAAAATGTACTCGTTGATACTTTCCAGTGGCGCTTCCTGGAGAACATAGTCTACTCTACGTCCACCGTTCAGCTTGCCCACTTTATAGTCTTCACCGGCATCATCGGTAGCTTGATGATCTTGCACGGACGGTGGCTCTTGTAATTGCTCCTCGACCACTTTGTCGATCTCTTCTTCAAGGGTGGTATTATCCGGCCTGTGAAACCCTGCCAGACTGTAGACGGAGTTCCACGTGTTCCTCACGGAGTCGACCAACCTTTGCTTCAAATCTGCCCCGACACGAGCCATTATTTCTCTAACTTCTGCAATACAATGAAATACAATATTTAGCTATTAGACCGCAGATCTTTATGAAAATTCTTATTTTCGCCATTTTACATAAACTAATGTAGACTATTGGAACGCTTACCTAAATGCATTCTTTTCCGCCCCTTATGGTGCGGAATTAACATCGGCCGATATTTGCTAGCATCCAAATTAATCAGTGCCTCAACTCTGTAGGCAACAGGATCAAACGGATGAAATATGTTGAAGAAAGCCGGGCACGTCGGTAGCACGAAATCTTCTCCGAGCATGTCAATACCCCGAACTGTTACGAACATACCAATCGGACTACCAAGAGCGAAGAAGGCACGTGGGTGAAAATTCAATTGGGGATAATGTATATAAGGCTGACCGGTTCCAGCAGCACCCATCACATAACTTATCTTTTTACTACGACGTCTCCTAACAACTCGCTTAGATAATGGCCGTACGGACTCATTGTCTTCCTCATTCTGTAAAAAGAACAATAACAATTCGTCAGCACGAATACTTCTGGTCTCAATTCTAATAAACTGTCTTTGAATTTTCTGTTCCATAGAAAAGAATTTTATCAGCAAGCATACTAACTTTTTCCTCGGTCGTTTCATTCTCGTCGCTCGATTTGTCCTCGATCAACGGTTTCTGATGACACAGAAGATCGAACAGAATCAAGCTGCCCAACGAATGGCCACCTAAATAAATTCCACCGTCGAAGTCCGGGTTCCTGCCTTTGAAAAGTGTGTACAGCCTGTTAATCTCGCTGCCGACTGTTTGCATTATGGTTTGGCAATAGACGGGGCTGGTGTAAAAAAGTATGTCGAGCAGCGTGTCGTTGGTGAAGTATCGTAACTTGGGTATACTGCTCAGCGTGATGGCTTGTAATTTCTTGTCGATCCCGGTGTCTTCGGAATGAAGCGTTGTGTGCCAGGAGACCGGCAAAAGTTCTATCCTGTTTACGATTCTTTGCTCGCTGGATGTTCGATAATGCGACTGCACCAATTGCAGCGCTATGCTCCGGAATTCGTCGACTGCAATCATGCAAAATATATCGTGTAATTAAAAATTAACGGACAATCGATTGAATAAAAATTTGATGTTTTATTCAATTATTCTGGCCTGCCGTATGTAGTAGCTGCGAAATTCATTTAGACATTGGAATATAAAAAATGCAATTATCATTTTTGATATTTTTGGTTCTATTCTTAATGGAAAATTAGCATGACCCCGAAAGTGTCGTTGTTCCATAAAGAACAGTCAATTTCGGGATATCATCTAGAATATGTACAGGGTGAGTCACCTAAGATAAATAGCACGAGGAAGACAATTTTTTCGATCCCGTGTTTTTTGAGATTTCAAGGTGACCGATGGTATAAGAAGAGTAAAAAAGGTATTGTAATTTTAATGTTTTGTTTCTCAAGTATTGAGTAAGTATTTACACAAGATTCGAATTAAAATACATACCAACTTCCTCGACAGTTCTGAACTTCAAATCACAGACACTTCCTATACCATGAACAAGGAACAGAAGATGATCCACCTTCTCAGGCTCGCCATCTTCGATGTGAAATTCGTCCAGACCCCGTTTGATCGTCCGTGGCCTACTGACAGCACCCTGTAAATATGCACTGTCCTCCTGTACAAATCATGATTGAACAGTTCCAACAGAATCATGCGTGCATTATTCTCAGCGAATAATGCTCCACCGAAAGCACTTTCACCGATGTTATTGCAACAACTTTTTACGGTTCGAGTAGAATGAGCAGCGTTGCTTAACTGTGCCGATAACTACCGAAATCGCGTTCTAGAAACAGTGAATTTATCATTCATTTTCAGTGTTTCTAAATGTTTCGAAAGGAAGAATATATTTTGTTTCATAACAGTTTCATAGTTGCCAGCACAATTGTTTGTTTAAATCAAAGGCTTTCCAGCATTCTGGCATTTATTTAACTATGGATTAGTTTTAGCAAAGCTGTAGCAGGTAAATTATCGTTTCGAGTTTGCAAGCATATTCAACGAAGTATTATGCGCAAATTAACAACTGTGTCGAAACGAGTCTGCATTGATCATTTAGGGGTGGTGACGGCTTGTAGAAAATTTACCGTGCTATTGCTCCAGGAACCCGACGCCTCCGGAGACGTAGAGGTGTAATGAAGTTGGACCGAGGCCCCGTAGAAAATGATGTACTCCCCGTTGTTCAAATCGATCCTCCGATTCCATCTGTTCGTCATACAAGCCACCTTGTAGTCCTCTTCGAGTTTCGCGGCTGTACTCTCGTCGTACGGTGTGTACGCCGACTCGTTGGTCCCTTTGTAGAACCAGGAACATCGTCGGACTTCCGTCGATGCGCCGCTCCAATAAACGGGAGATCGTTGGCGTCGTAAAATGTCTACATCGTAACGACCGCCGTCGGTAGCTATGGTAGTCTCCGGGGTAATTTCACTGGAATTATGAACCTCTTCTAAGCGCAAGCTATCTTGCATGGAAAACGGAAGCCATAACACTTTGTGTTCCACCTCTTTGCGATAGAACCAATGATGATACACCGCCCTGTACTGCATGCGTTTGTCTGACGGATCCACAGCCTGGAATTCATTACGGAACGACATTCATTAGTCGGGATCTCGTTTAGTTTCGTGCAACCCCTGGAAATAGTTGCAATACGAAGATACTTCGGTAATAGTGCAATCATTACCGTGTTACACTTTTGTTCGAGCAATTCTTCAGATTTTCAATTCATTCGGAATTTCATAGTTTTAAACAAATATATCTGATTACAACACCCGATAAGACATAATATGTAATCAGAAGATCTCAATGCACCCTTCGAAACGGAATAACATTTTCCAAATGGGACCAAACAATTTTACTTTTTCAAGACGTTAAGGTGGGATTTCCTAGGTGCGTTTTGACGCCGCGTTTTGCGATCCATACTCCATTCGTCGTAACTCCCTTGGACGCACAAGTTTGCGTTGCTACGATGCGATTTGGTATATCTTTCCTTGTTTTTCGCTTTAGAAGAAAGAGGCAAGAGCATCGACCAAACTCAAACACGTGCATCGATCGATTTTCTGTAGCTGTTCGACGCACACGTTTGGGTTTGTTTCTTCGCTTCGAGATCTCTGAACGTTGCACCAGATGCAGACGCACGCGATTTTTCACCCACTACATACTTCCGAAACAGACGAGACGCAGAGCCAGGCGTTTTTCGAACCACTGCGTACTTTTCGGACAACTGTTTCGGATTTTGTTTAAATTATAATATGTTGTAATGCGTAATGACATATATAATTTTTCGAAATCTTAAAAATTGTTGGTTTTACAAACGTGTAAAATAAATTGTCAACATTTTTTACATTAAATTATAATGGCTGCACTAAAAAACCGATGGAAATGAATTTTACTAAAACTACCTTTACGAAACAATTTCAATTATGGTTATTGTTAAGCATAGAAACATTTTTGTGTTTTGAATCATCATCGTGAAAGACTATTTTTTAAAAATAATTTATGAATTAGCATGGAAATGTAATTTTGTAGTGCAAAAGTATACCGAATGTGGAATCGTGGGTCAAAAATCACGGTGCGTCTGCATCTGGTGCAACATTTAGAGATCTCGATGCGAAGAAACAAACCCAAACGTGTACGTCGAACAGCTGCAGAAAATCGATCGATGCACGTGTTTGAGTTTGGTCGATGCTCTTGCCTCTTTCTTCTAAAGTGAAAAACAAGGAAAGATATACCAAATCGCATCGTAGCAACGCAGCCGCTCGCGTTCTGATAAAATATGACGAATGGAGTATAAGAGGCGGTGATATCGCAAAACGCAGCGTCATAACGCACCTAGGAAATCCCACCTTTAGGGGGCATTAGTTTACCGTGCAAACAGAAAATCGTGTCTCACCAGGTTTTGCGAATCGGGGCTCAGGCCGTCCGGGGTGGTGCGGCAACCGAGCGGGTTAATTGACATTTGAACTGGACTCAGAGTGGCGGTACCCGTAGGCTCGGGTACATTTGTGATCCCAGGTGGCATCGGCGGGAATATGCTGTCGTTTCCGGTCGCCGCGTCGTACGTTTGCGGCGATCCAGGCAGACTCTCGAAGTAATGTTGAGCCTGGTGGTTCACTGGGAGCTGCGGCGGTTGCACGAAATGGGACACATACGGCTGGTATCTCGGTGCCGGTGGTTTATGCAACTCGCTTTTAAATTGCAGAGGATTGTACAGCGGCGGTGGTGGGGCAGGTTGAGCGCTACCTGTCGTGCCAACAATCCCGGCATTAGAAGCTGAACCGGTGTCCCAGAACGTTTGAGTAGCTTGAGGATTATCGAAGTACGAGTTCAAGACCGTATTCGCCTGTGGTTGTTGCTGCGAATCATTTCTCGCGGTGGTCGCCAGCAAATCGACGTTCACATTGCTTTCCTGAAATTGCAGGGGCGTGAACTGTCCAATGTTCTTTGTCTCGAAGAACGAGATAGCTGCTTGGTCTAATCGTTGATCGGCAAAAGCACTCGAACTCGAGGTCTCTAGCGTACAATTTAAACGCGACTTCTGTTGCTGCTCCGGAACAAAACTGGGAGTAAACGGGAAAGGCTGAAAGTGTTGGAAAGCTGGCAGGTTCGAAGGCGCAGCAGCATGACTCTGCGCAGCATCAAGCTTCACTTGTTCTGCCAATCGTTCTTCGGGAGAGAATGTCACAGGACTTTCTCGTGGAGGGAGCCGAGCAGGTTCTGCCTTCAGAAAACTGTTCTTCTCTGTAACGTCGCTAGATACGCTGTCAGACGCTTCAACGGATTGACTGTCAGGTATACTCTCCACCGGTTTCACAGAAGCTTCGGTAGCAAATTTCGCGGACTCCTCTTCTCTCTCTGCGAGCAAGTGTTCTAGCTTCTCCGAAATCTGGATCGCGGAGCTAGGAGCGAACGTTACGGTTGGTTTAGCCTCGGTGCCAGATGCAGTGACGATGTCCTTCGAAGCTTGTGGCTCTACCTGACCAGGAAGGTTCCTTACAGGACCCTTTTCGGGGTTCGTCGATGTGAGAAAGTCTGGTTGTATGGGGTACGACTCGTACGCAGGGTATGGGAAGTTCACCGGCGTGTTCTGCGGAGTGGCTGTTTCTTGGGCTCGATGGGGAATCGGTCGGGACGACGATTGAGGAACTGTTGTCCTTAAAGGTACACTCTCGTAGCCGGAATTTGGACTCTGCGGTGTTGTACTTCCCGGAGTGCCAGTGGAGCTGTATGAAACTGCGGAGGCGTCAGGACTAGACCTGAAGGATTGCTGGAGAGAGTTGGCTTGGGACAGTTGCTCGGGCGTTGAACGTTCGATCGACGGTGAGTGCGTGAACGCAACAGTTTCAACGGGCTGGTAGGATGGAACAGGAGCAGCGGATTCGTTCGGGTTGAAGATGGACAACGGTGCAACGTTCTGCGGGGTGAACACCGACTGCACCGCTGGAGCCGAGTATGGTTTTGACGTGGTCGATGTCAATTCAGGCGGTGGTGCATATTTTAGGCGTCTCTGGTTGCCAAGTCGGTACGAAATGGGTCCTAAAAGGAAGAATAATCGGTCGTTATATTAAGAAATTTAAAGAGTTCTTAAAATTGAAAATTGAGCCTCTTCTCAAGTATACACCCAGAACACGTTCAGGTACGGAAAAAGACTATTAATATAGCCGCAAAAGAGGTATAGAGTTAACCAATTACGCAAGATATTTACTGTCAACCGCTCCTGCGTTGACCACTTTAGTGTCATATCCAGTGTTACCAGCAATTGACAATGAGTATTGGAAAGTTTTTAGATTTCCTATAGGACAGGCCTTATAATGCCATACAATCGTTCTGCTGTGTAATTGATCAATTATTGATTAAATATAGTACGCAGACAAGTTTTTACACAATTAACGTAATGATTTCTAATAAGGTGAAACCGTCAGAATTGTCCGTAATATGTTGTTTACGATATATTATGCAATACGATGTTTACGTCTAAATAAAGATGCGTCTGTGCGTTGTGCACAATGCAGTGAAATTCAACAATTGGTGCAACATTTATGCTTTATCGAAATTAATTTTCCATTACTTGGTGAATAGCTGTTAACATAACGCCATTCGTTCAGGTTTGCTATACAAGTCCCTATACAGGATGTCCCAAAACGACTGCGTAAGCGGGAAATAGGAGGTTCCTTGGGTCATTTGAAGCAACATTTTCCTTAACAAAAATGGCGTCCGCGGCTTTGTTTAGGAGTTATTAACGAAAAACACGGACCAATCAGAGCGCGACCTAGACGCTCGCTGGCACGTTCAGCGCGGCGAGCCGGCAGGCGGTTGGCTGAACATGCCAGCGAGCGTTTAGGTCGCGCTCTGATTGGTCCGTGTTTTTCGTTAATAACTCCTAAACAAAGCCGCGGACGCCATTTTTGTTAAGGAAAATGTTGCTTCAAATGACCCAAGGAACCTCCCATTTCCCGCTTACGCAGTCGTTTTGGGACACCCTGTATAGCTATAAAAAGACTCACCATCGCCCGATGAAGAGATAGTAGGCGGAGCAGCAGTTTGTTGCGGCGGTGCTGGCAAAGTGGAACTACTTCCGGAATAAACTTCAGAGGATCTCGCGAAGTTGGTGGGTCGCGTTTCGTAGTAATTAGGAACGGGCGGTGACGTCGTCTCCGTGAGCGAACTGCGCGGATCGAACGGTGGCAAATGAGGATTCCTATTTTGCGGATTGGCCGTGTTCTCGGGCCCCTGATTCGCTTGAGACGAGTCCCCGGTGATCGACGACAATGACAAATTTGGCAGGGACGAAAGTATCGAGGTGAAGTAGCCCTGCTTCACCGGCTGATTCTCCGGAGCCCTGGTCTCCTCGGTGTTCAGAGGTATAGGTGTGAATTCCGCATCAGCATCGGTCGAAGCCGCCGGTGAATTATGCGAATTCGCTGATCCCTTCCCTACCACGCTCTCCGATTCGGCATCTGGAAACAATGAAAAATGTTGACGTCAATTTCGGTACGTAAAAGACTTCTTAAACATTTTTGTCCAGAAAACGTATTTTACTGAGATATGACGAATCGTATGAATCACGCGAATCCATTTAAGCGTAAGAAAGTCGGTCTCTTTAGACTGCAGTGTTTTCAGATGAACGAGGATATGCGTTCATCGTTAATCTTAATTGACCTTCCGGTTCAGTTTTTATCTTTTCCACAGAAACCATCGCTTCTTCATTTTTCGAACTACTTTAGAATCAGACCTTCGACAACTGCACAGAATAAATATTTAACGTTATGTCACTCTAGATAGTTTCGTATCACTTCTTATACAACACGTATTATTTAAATATTCAATTATAGATAGACATCCGATCGGAAAGATATTCTCACATAAAATTTCTGATTCTCGAGAAATTGACGATATTTATTTGTAATTTCGTAAAAAACAATCGTATAGCAATTTGAACCGAATTTAAAACTTGAAGATTCTACTTTGGGCGTCCCATTGTTTATTTTCCTCTAACAAAAGGAATCTGTTTCTCAACCTTCGGGACTCCCCTCGGCTAGATCGAAGATGACGTCATTGTCACTTGCGAGCCGTGAAATATTCGAACATAAAATTTCTGATTCTCGAGAAATTGACGATATTTATTTGTAATTTCGTAAAAAACAATGGTATAGCAATTTGAACCGATTTTAAAGCTTGAAGATTCTACTTTGACGCCACATTGTTTATTTTCCTCTAACAAAAGGAATCTGTTTCTCAACCTTCGGGACTCCCCTCGGCTAGATGGATGATCGACGTCATTGTCACTTGCGCGTCGTGAAATAGCCCACGCGTGAAATCTCGGTATTATTCACAGTGGGTCAATATTGAACAGGATACAATGCTCGTAATTTTCCCAATGGCGAAGACACATAGATACCATAAAAGATAACCGCGTATCTTTTCTGACGCAGGTGATCGCACGATGGCGTCCTGTCGGACCTCGGATTACCGATTTCTATAGACGATCACATCCTGTACACGCATGCACATCAAACACCTGCCGATTGTGCAACGGACCTGCGTTTACGCCTAGATTTACTTTGTCGAGCGTTGGTGTTATCGGCGAGACGTAACCGCGGACACCTTACCCTTTTGTAAACTATAGCCTCCTGGGACCTTATAAGTAACAGGTAGATTCGTACGACTAATCTTCCGTCTTGATTACCGGCGAGAGACGCATCATGAAGCCGCGAACGAATTGTTTGACGTTTTGTTTCATAGTGTTATTCGGATGCTTGAACGGTTTCTTCGTCGCGACGGTGAAACCTGTTACGTTTGCCAATCAGGATATTAAACACGGCTGGAAATTGTTTGTAGAACGTGTGCCGGAGAAAGTACAAAGATCCAGTGTGGAATTGTTGAACGAGCCTGAATGGATCATCCCCGCTGCGAGTTCGAAGATCTCGAAGATCATTGATACCTCGGAGGATACGTCGAGAGAAAGTGTGATTTTTTCCAATGGCAAATGTACTAGGTCAGTTTGCTGTGTTATTGGGTACTCCGGTTTGAAATAGTGATCTTCACATTTGTGGAATTTTAGGCAAATTAGTAGAATAATTATTTTGTTCGTTATTAGTAGACTCCGGATCTTTATGCAAAATGAAAAGTTTGTGTAAATGTCTAGTAGTTTATTAAATACGAACATAAATAATAATGTGAACAATATTTTTAAGAATGGCATAGCAATTTTCAGTGGTGCCTCAGAGTCACCATCCGAGTGCTAAGGGTTAGTTTAGATTGCAATGGCAAATGGTTTTATTAGTTTTTCCAATGGCAAATGTACTAGGTCAGTTTGCTATGTTATTGGGTACTCCGGTTTGAAATAGTGATCTTCACATTTGTGGAATTTTAGGCAAATTAGTAGAATAATTATTTTGTTCGTTATTAGTAGACTCCGGATCTTTATGCAAAATGAAAAGTTTGTGCGTCAATTGCAAGACACAGGAACTAAATATATATTTTTCACTAATCATTTTAATATAGAGAAAATAATTTATTAATACCCTTGAAGTCTTCTAATTTTTTCACTGTTCCAAATTACACGTACTCATTTTTATGAATTAAAATTATTTTTATCAGCTTCGAGATTTTTGTATCCTACAAATACATAATCAGTTTTATTAAATTTCGATAATTTTGCCTACTATTCTTCTCTTTAAAAACTGCTTGCAATCTTAAATGATTATTATTAAATAAACATTTTCGTGGATGATAAAGGTATTGCATTGCAAATGGACTCAACCGAGGCGAAAATGATTTCCAGTACATTAACATCTCCTGGTCGGGTAACGTCACATCGGGTAAGTCATATACAATAAATTACAGTTTGAAGATAAACAACTATAATAAACTATTCACTTGACTTATCTTGAATGATTCTAATTACATCATTCGAATTTTCTCTAAATAGTTATTGGATAAGATATTAATTCTATGACAGTTTATCCCAAACTAAAACCACTCGTGCGATGAGACAATACTTTGTCATAGATATCGAACGATAAGCGTGCTGTCGCGTGCACGATAATCTTTGGCATTGATGCTTTGTATTAAAATGAACCAAAAACAAATGCTGCTTGATTTTTACCAAAATATTGTACCACTCTAATTTTCATTACCAAAAAGCACAACAGGAACAATTAACCCTTAGCACTCGGATGGCGACTTTGAGGCGCCACTGAAAATTGCTGTGCCATTCTTAAAAATATTGTTCGCATTATTATTTTTGTTCGTATTTAATAAACTACTAGACGTTTACATATTACATGAGATATCATATCAGTTTCATATGCAAAAATTGAAAAATAATTGTATAGGATGGAAATATTCTAGAATAGAAAAATCTTTCGTTTTTTGAGTTAAAATAGCTCCGAGTGCAAAGGGTTAAGAGTAAAAAAGCGTTCTTTTGCGGATCATTCAAATCATAAATCGTAAAATAGAACAAAGTACATTTCAAACTGGCGAGGCACATAAATTGGCAAAGCAATCGAATCCGGTAAAAACGGGGGCGCACGCGTCGCGAACGTGTTAATCTAAACAATATGACGTGCATCGCCGCGTAAATTTTCAAACTATCAAATCCGGATCAAGTTATTTCAAAACTCGAACAACAAAACCCCGCTTATTTATTTTCACACCAACACTCCCGGCTAAATTGGTCAATTAAAACCAACAAACCACCCAGTGTCCGGTTCCCGCGGAATTTATACAAGAACGCTAGACCATTTTTAGGTAAAACCTTCGCGGCTATTTCGAAACTATAAATATTGCAGAGAGTCCCGTTCCGAAAGGCCATTCGCAATTAGCCACGCCAGAAGCGAGATGGACGGCCGAACAAAACGCGGAGAACGTTCCCAGAAAATGTCAGGTAGCTTGTACAACTGGTCATCATTCGGTACAGTTAGGCACCGAAATATTCGTAATGTTGTTTATGCTTCTAGATGTACCTTGACCTGGATTGTGGCACCGACGAAACGGAAACTAGCGCGAATTCTATGAAAACGAAAGTGTTCTCGACCGTGCAAAATGGCGAAGAAAACGAACGCGATGCCGATGGGTCTAGTAAACCTACTTTCGAAATGCTCGTCAGTGTTTACACCACCTCCCACCTCGCTCACAGCAGTGTTGGGCAAAAACTTAATCAACGATTGACGACTAAATTTCTACTTCAATCGTTAATCGCAATTAACAATTAATCTCCTAGTTTAGTCGTTAATTGCGGTTAACGATTTTTCTACTTTAGTCGTTAGTTGCGATTAACGATTATTAATAGTCAATCGGATATAATTGATTAACGATTATTGCTGAAATTTCGAAATGAAATACGTAATCAGAACTGTATGAATACTGAAAAAAATGTAAACTCGATTTTTCGACGATTCCTTTTTTTTAATCAACGATTGACGATTAAATCAATCCATTGAATCAATCGCCGATTTTTCGATGATTTCTTCATTTAATGAACGATTGACGATTAACTTCATCAATCGATTGAATCAATTGCCGATTTTTCGACGATTTCGTTTTTTAATCGTATACATTAATCAATCAATCATGATTAAAATTTTAATCGATTAATGCCCAACTCTGGCTCACAGCTTCGAAATACTTGAAGATTTCAATCACTTTTTCTAGGTGAACGTAGCAGAACGATGCAATTTGACCGGCGAAACGGAAACGAAATTTTTCATAGACGACAAAGTAGATCGAATCGTCGTGAACGTCGAGGGAAACGTGTCGAGTGCTGTTCTTCGCATTCCCATGAGTGAGTATGCGCTTGATTGCCTGTCTAACGGAGATTCAAGGACACGCAGGTAAACCGACAAAGAATCGGTTCGATCGATCGATCGATCGACGGATCGCAAATCGCTTTAATTCGCGTCGCGTGTAAAACTGCGCCTCGAGCCACATGCTCCGAATACTATACCACCAACTTCCTGATGTAGCGTAAACTAAAAATAATATTCAACTCTCGGAACGCACGCCGGCACGTGAATTAATAGTGCTCTATATATTTGCGGTCATGTTCATTGTCTGACTAGACGTTCGTTTTGCGAAAAATCCGACGAAATTTTGTGTCGGATAGTGTGTCCGTTTTTCTGTACTTTTTTTTATTATGAATGTCATAAGTTAGGAATGCCGAAGTGCACTTTGACACGTGCTACATAATGTACTGGGAAAAAAATTTTATAAATATTCAAAAAGAGCGATTGCAATTGGACAATTTTCTAAATCACTGTGAACGACTTTACACAAAAATTGTGATACATACGAAAAACTATTTTCTTTTATTGTTGTGCAACGTAACTATAAATAATACGCAGCCTCGTACACCTATGTTAATTATTATTTACGTACCAATGGCAATAACTTTTACTCTACAACTGTATCTAGACCATAAAACCAAACAGAAGTGATTTAGTACCCTAAAATTGTAATAAAAACGTAATAAAAGCAAAATTACCAATTCACGGATCCGAGGAACGTTACGACGTAAAGTATAATTATAAAAACAAATATTGTAAAAGAACGTTTGCATAACGCAGGATTTTTATACACACTGAAAAACACCTGGTATTTTCATGACAATAGTGTCATTACATCGCAACAATTCTAAACTCCAAGATAATCAACTATTGAGTAGACCAGTATGCAATCACTGCAACAAGACAAAGATAGCTATTTAACGGTGCTGCAAACTGCCATTTTTAATGGTAAAAATGATGCAACAGTCAAGTATTCCCAGAATTACGTAAAAACAGACGAGGTAGAACGTAAATTAATTAGCACAGTTGCTGTTTTCTTTTCGCACTGGTTGACTGTTCGCTCTCTTCACGTACCGTTCATTGTATCGACCGCATAGTCGTCTCGGGTAATTCGATCCACAATCGCAGCATTACATCAAGCAGCTAACTTTGCTTTTGTAGAAAATCGTAGGTAAAACACTTTGCACAACGTAGCATAATCCTGCTTAGTGTTCGCAGCTGCGAACGTCGTTAACAACTTGTTGTATCGCTGCGAAATTTTTCTCCCGCGAAAAATGTTGTGTGCGATTGCATAGGAATTGTCGCTGCGAATTTCTTTGATATTAAATCATTTTCCGAGGATGACCGAGCACCGATTATACACATTTTAATTAACAGACGTGACAGTGCCATGGCTTGGCACAGTGGTCTCTTGGACGCGCAAGGGTGAAACGGACGGGGTGAGAATCGACACGAATAACGCGCCACCTGGCGAGTGGTGGATAAAGCTCTTAGGGGAGGACAATTCGAAGTACCATATCACTGCCGACGGTTTTGCTCGGCCGAAACATGCTGAAACAACGGGACGACTGTTTTTCCCAAACCCCTGGCTGTCCGGTAAGTGAAAACCTTTATTTATAAAGCTTTGCGACCTTCAATTGTTGATTAACCCTTAGCACGAGTGGCGACCCAGAGTCGCCATTAAAACTTGCTCTACCATTATTCACAATATTGTTTACATTATCAAATATGGTGCTATCTAATCAATTACTAAACATTTAAGTATTGTAAGAGGTATTATAGGGTAACTGCACCAGTGAATGAACATTTAAGAAATTGTTCAGGAAGATATTTTATTTTTTAAAAAAATATGTGAATTAAAGGAATCTCATATATGCCAAATGGTTCCCTATATTTCATTTGTCAAAAATAAATGAACACAAATAAAATGAAATTATTATTATTTGTCTTTATTAAACGTTAAATAAAAAATATAAAAAATACCGGTCAATGAACACTACATTCTAGTAATCGAACAATGATGGAAAAGCAAAAAATACAAAAGCGTTCATTTACTGGTGCCCCTTTATTCACTGGTGCAGTTACCCTATCAATTTTTCATATCCACAAAATGAAAAAAAAAACATATACATAGAATGGAATTATTCTAGGTCGGAAGAAATGTTTAATTTTCGAGTTAAAATAGCTCCGAGTGCAAAGGGTTAATTGTGTTTTTAATGTTTCTATAAAATTGCTCGAAAAACATTAAAACTGATACCTGTTAGAAACTCGTATGACAATTGTTTATGCAAAAATGTGCCCTCTAAGAAGACAACCAGGCGTATTATTATTTGGTTGCCGTATTATAAACTATCGGTAAAACTAAGGCAAACTTGCAAACTTCCAAACTATTTAGAATCCTTATATGGTTTCAAGCAATAATAAATAATTCTGAACTATTTAGAATTACAAGACCGCTGGTATTTGCTGTTAATGTTAACACGTTCGCGTCCAGCGTCACATACGTGTGACGATCACGATTGTATATATCACACGAAGAAAGTCAAGCTAATTTTATATATGCGTGGCTATTTATTATTCTAACGTATAGCATGATATTCTGAGAACTTGTAACAATATTTCACAGCAATGTCATAATCACAAGAGACAATATCGTCAAGGAATTTCTGCAGCTAATAAATCGATTCGTGAAAATCTACGTTAAAAAGTAGACCATCATTGAACGTCACAGAAAATTCCGGAGACTGCCATAAGGGTTGCAAGATGGTTGAAAAAAATTCGCACACTCGACTTACCATTGTCCGAACTACGTCTAATGCGCGACCAGCAATGATCGCGATGGCCGACACAAATTTCGATAGCTTCGCCAAACAATGGGCAATTAGCATAAGGAAACAGCAGTCGTTTAGATTAATTAATCGCGGATCACGGCGAAGGTCGAGACCGCGAGCTAATACACCGAATCCGCACAGAAGCTCGATATCGCGGGCGCGTATTCGCGACGACACGCTTCTGACAACTGGCAACCTCGTCTTCGCTTTTTGGCGAAGAGATACACTCGGTTGCTGTTGTGCAACACGCGGCTAGCTGCCCTTTGCTCAAGCTCGCGCGCGTTCAGCTGACGCACGCCTGCCTCGCTCGACAAGCAACAAGATTCGCGAACTTTTTCGCCATCCATTCCGCTTTAGCTCATACATATGGAAATCGTCAAAATTGCAGAAGAACAATCGAAGACCTTGCTGTAAAAGCCGAGGAGCAAGTCCTTTCTTCGGTGAAACGCCGCTTGCCGAGGTTTTACAGATTTTTCAGCCTCGATTCGATCATTATGATTAGTGTTTCTTCTCGAGAAATTCTCGAGATAAGCGAAATATTTAAATTTTGCACTTCTCGAGAAATTATTGTTATTTTTCGAGAATGGAATTTACTAGGTATATTTGAAACAGGTGGTGAGAAAACTAAAAATATGCTACAACTATTTGGTGCATTGTCTACAATTAAACCGACCTACGCACAAAATGAGCGCAATTTTCCAATGTCAATGATTTTGTTACAAAGAAAAGATCTCGACTGGCAGACGCAACGCTAGATGCTTTGTGTTTTTTAAAAAAACTATTTCAAATCACAGCTAGAAATAAAACGTTTAAATTGTTTTACTTTAAATGTTCATGGTGTATATGAGAAAATTAACATTTATTTTATTTTACAAGTTAAAAATGTTCTGTACAAATGTGTTTTTTTTTTAGAAAGTTCTGTCAAAGATATATATTTCAATTATTCAATAATAATTTTTTGAATATCAATATATTTTATTTCCTAACTACTAAATGTATAAAATTTATATACATACATTACAATACGTTGTGTGTGTATAAAATTAGGATAGTTAATAAATAATAAAAATTCAATTGAGCTTCATGTGATTTTCTTTAATTATACATGTAATTTTTCAAAAGAGATTTTTCTCGAGATTTCTCGAGAATTATCGAGAAATCAAAATTGTATTTCTCTTTCTCGAGAAACGGAAAAAGTTGAGAAATCAGAAACACTAATTATGATTGTCCAGCGGCAACGGATGGACCAATCGGAACGCAACCTTTTGCATCGGTTTTTACCGGACCGAACGGTGCTAGCTACAGTCTCTCAGTTTTCAATTAAAATTGCACGTTTTCTTGGAAATGTTCCATACCTCGAACTACATATTACGATGTTGTGCTGCAATCTATTCGACAAGTTCTTTCATTCTTTGAATAGATTTCCATTTAAGTAAAATTCCGTGTTGGTGTTCAATGTTTCGGAAAAATTCTTAGTTCTAAGCATGTAGTCTATATCGTGCTATTGTTCGAGTCTAAGAGATAAACTTCACGTCGATGCACGGTTTTTCCAACTATTGCACAATGGAAAGAATGTTAATGGTACGTTTAGATTCAATTTTCCGGAGAATGGAGTAAAGCATAAAATCGTTCGAATGATCATTAGCAACACTGTAAGTGTATACATATACAGTAATGCGCGTGGACCCCCGCAAACGATAAGTCGCGTTATCTGGCAGATGAAACAATCTGTTTCAATGATTAGTATCATTTTAATCTTAACTCTATTCTATTGTTACCTGTCGGTGTATCTTGACCGTACATTTTCTTTGCAATTTCGCGTTTATTTAACCAAAAGGCTTCGGCTTTGAGTCTACGTAACCAATCCACGTCACCAGTGATAAGTTGATGTAGACGTTTTGTTAACAACTGCAGCTGGCACCGGTGATACTGTCGTCACTCCGTTAAATAGAAAATATAAAACTTATAGCACATTCATCTTCGGTCAATGTCTCGGATAAATCACTTTGATGAAACGGATGCCGACGAAACTCGTCGGTGATTGAACGTATCCGGAGTATTTTGTTTAGAAACTGTGTTATTCCGAATTGTAATCAATCATTTGGCAAATGGAACATTTATTAAGAATATAGGTGGTTAAAATTATATTATTGCAACGAGTAAATTATTAAAGCTAGTCTAAGCTTGAAAATTATAGTTAGACATTTCTTATTTTGCGAATGTTACGCAGTTTCTTTCATGCAGCCAGTTAGCTCGTTATCGTACGGATAATTCTGTAGCATTTGCGTGTTGACACGCAAATCGATTTCCTCACTTCTCGCAAACAACAGCTTTCTTTGCTAATTGCAAAAACAACTGGCATGCGTCACATAATTTTACGTTCGATTCGAAAATAAATATTTTTTCGCATCAGTAACTGCGTCTATTATTCGTCACTGTTCAGATATACATACTTAGTGCCTTTAATAACGAATTTGGATTCAATGATTCGCATGAGTCGTACGATGCTTGCTTATCTTAAATTTGACGGATGCTCTCTCGAGGTTGCGGAAGCTGTTGCGTAAGAAAATTTGATGGAATTGGTGGAAAGAAAATTTATTGACAAAACAACATTCTCCAATGACGTATATGTCTGTGAAATTCTTTCCGACTTCGGCAATAATCTGATTTTTTTAAAAATGATATAGAGAATTCATGAATGTAATATTTTTACAGATACAATGAACAGATCAACATTTATAAAACACCGTCCAAACACTAAGGAAAATGACTTCGTCAAATTAGACGGAACCACGAACGATGTTGATTTTGCAAAGGTATGCAATTTGGAGTAATTATTGTCGTCTAAAAGGCACAAGGAAATCTAGTAATACGAATACGAAATTTTTGTTTCCTAGATATTCTATTCAAGAATAAGAACATTGGAAGAACAAAACTCAGACCTGAGAATCGATCCTAACATGATCAATGACGAAAAGTTAATGCACGAACGATTCTTGGAGCGAACCAATGAGACGACACCGGAAAATTTTAATGATAATGATACGTCGATGTCTTCTATCCCTAGAAACATTAACTTCGTTGAGTACGCTAATTTTGCCGATAACGAGAACGCAACTGCTTCGAGGAACAACCACAGTGTGTCTTTTGATGAAGAACTGTCAACGCAGGTAAAGAAATGTTAACTTTTTAATATAGAAAACTGAAGCATTTATTCTGTGACGTGTTTAATTCTCCAAACAATATTTTTATCTTCTCGAAAACAAAATTAGTTGCAGTTAATATTAAAAATATGTATGGTTTTAATGTATTGGAAAATTTGCGAGACTGATGTTGCAAATATTTTACACTCAGAATTGAATGAAGACATTTACTATTGTATATTTTGGTTTGTTCGATTTTTTATTCAGGAACAGCATGGAATTGGTGCAAGATCCTCTATGCCATTATCCGAAAATATCGACGTCGATATCAAAAGGAAAATAGACAATTCTAACTCGCCTGCGAAAATGGTAGAAACTTCGGAGAATCAGGAATTATTCGAAGAATTAGTGAATTACAGCAACGAAAATACTATACAGGAGAAAAGGATGCTCATAGAAGTGAATAGAAATTCCAATTTAATTGCTGCACCAGGATCAATACATAGAATTATCTTTGATGTAATGAATAACTGCATTTTACCCGTTAGATATGGATTCAGAGTTAAGAGTACACCCTTCAAAGTGTACAATGTTGTGCCACCCTAGTAAGTTGCTAACGTAAATTAAATGATAAATATAATATGTACAAAAAGATAGATATAATATTAAAAAATTATTTATATTTTGTTTCAGTGCATGGATATATCCTGGCCAAATGAGTCAGGTGGCAGTAGATATAATTGTGCCCGATAACTCTTCGCCTGATACGGCTAACACAGTTACCTTGTATATTCAAGGTACTGAAATAAAAGAAAAATCAGCATACATATATGTACAGGGTTCACTGTCAAAGGTGATAATAAATGCAAAATTATATCATTTTCTGTTACATTAATTTATTAAGAACTTCATTAAATTAATTTTATAATGTGTAACGTGCAGTTAACGGATGATGTGAAGCCAAAAGTTCAGTACTCTTTCAATAACAACTGTGCTGGAAAATTGGACAAGAGTCAATGTTACAAAACTCGATGGAGTGTGGACCTTACAATTGAGGACTATGATTCAGGTATCAATTATACTAAAGTAAATTAAAATAAAATATTGTTATAAGTCTGAACAATTTCTTTATAAATTATTCACCGAGTAAATCGCTTTGAATCGATTAGATGTAAATAAATATAAATTTAGCATATTGATTGCCATATGATTGATGTAAGCTTAATTTTTAATACAGGTTTGAAACGTGTAATTTCATCATCGAATGAAATTTATCCACGTACAGACTTTATTAGTGGTACAAGAAGCCCTGTAACATTTTTCTACTCTGCTACCTGTTGTGACACAGCAACTAAAATAACAGCGGTGGACTTATTGAACAATTATAACACTGTTACAATTGACGTTACAGGTAATATAAGTATTGCAATCATTAAATTTAGTCCTTGATTTTTTTTAATATTTTAATAATAATCTGCCTCATAAATGTTATGTTTGCAGAGTGGAATAATTTATCGGAAGCGGAAGTAGCAGCTATTTCAGTGGGAGCACTGCTTGCTATATTATTCATCATTCTTATCATCGTATTGATAATATGTTGTGTTCGTAGAAGGAAGAGCCTTGATTTGCCTTATTCACAAAGATACGGATCTAGACCACCTGCACAAGCTGAGAGAACTAATTTATAATTTATTATTTATATTACTAAGCCATATAAACTTAGATGTGCAATATATATGTATATTCACAAAGATCGACATGCATTTTCTTTGTCTTGCACATACCAAGAAATGTACATAAAAGAACTCATCAATAAATTTTGTATTATAAATTATATTATATTTTTCCAACAATATCATTTCCCTAAAGAAATACCTTTTAAATACTCATAGTAAACAAGTACGCTATCTAATCCTAAGTGTAGTTCTGTATTAACATATATTGTATACAAAACAGTATTTACATACGTCAACATTTGGAGCACGTACCGTTATTTACACACAATGAATGATGAGTAATATTATGTAATTTTGTAATAATTGAAAACACATTAATTCCAAGCAGCAGTATAAGGATGACTATGTGAATTAGTAGGGAACAAATTAACAATGAAAACATACAGAATTAGGTTTTATAACCACAAACATGAACAGTATGTACAACCGGTTGATGCAAAACATTGCTCGCAAAAATTCAAATATGGAAGAGGGAAACAAACAATAAACAAACACAATTAATTGGTTCATTTAATTAATACGGTTCTGATAACTGTCATACACACAGGCAGTCACGTGCTGTCAAGATTACGAACATATGAACCTACGAGAGCCCCACCCAGGTGTTTCGTTAATTAACTCACCGTCTCGGAGCACGGCAGCTGCGGTAGGTGTAACTGGAACCAGCAATGCATTTTCTCCATAATTTTCGTAAGGAAAACCTTCACCGGCTGCTGACAATAACGGATTTTTGACTTGACGTGATGCACCACTCATATTTACAGTGACGTTGGCACCACGCGGCACATAAACACTGCCATCAAAAGATAACTAAACTACGACTCACAAAAAAACACTTTCAATTCACCATATAACACGCATGTTATGTCACTGTGCAACATATGGGTGAGCGTGAGCACAATTTCTCCGTCAACAATGGTCAACAATTGAAAATATCACTAGAACAAAATTCCTAGCATTGTTTCATTTCTTATCCAGTTTCGCATGATTTGATCGTAAGTCGTAAGCGTCGTAAGTGTCGTAAGTAAACTGAAGTAAACCAAGTAAACCAATCGTAAACTATATATAGGTGCAGGGTGTACCAAAAATGTTGTACTTTTTGGAATGAGGTTATTCCTGACGTCATTCGAAGTAACTTTTTCCTTTGCGAAAATGTTCTCCGTAGCTTCGTAAATTTAATTCTACCTACCCCCAATAATATTAAATTTTCCTGTGAAATAAATTATACTAGAAGTTATTAATAAAAAAATACGGACCAATCAGAGCGCGGCTACATTAGATGACAGGTCCCGTAGAGCGTGGCGTTGGCATTGGCCGAGCCGAAATCCGTCTGATTAGACACGATCTGATTGGTCCGTGTTTCTCATTAATAACTTTTCGCAAAGGAAAAAGTTATATCAAATGAGCTCATGAATCACCCGTTCCAAGGATATGGAATATTTTGGGACACCATGTATATAGGTAAAACTTGTCAAATGATGTGACAGTGACAATTTACATACAGACAATGTTGTTGCATCTTTGAAAAGTAAAGAGAAGACTGAAAATGAATAGTGCACTCAGCAATTTGATAAGAGGTTTAAATTTGTTTATTTACTTAATTTCGTTTGTCTCACCGAAGTGATTGGTCCATCTGCTTGTATTTTTTATTCGCTCATTATTTTTTTTAATATTTCATGCGTTACGACATTAATGTACGTATGTATTCTATGGCCTGTTCCATTACTATAGATTCAAGCTTGCCAATTTGGGCAGCCGATTGCTCCACGGATGGAAGTGAGATTGCTCTGGATTTGTAAATTTTGTTGTCATATTTTCTGCATTGAACACAATTTAAACAGTAAGAAGTGAATGAAATGCCACCCAAAAAGCCAGCTGCTCCCAGTAAAAAAGCGGATCAGAAGAAAAAGGAGAAGGTTATCGAGGTACTTGAACACAACAATTGTATATTGTTAACCTAAAATGCATTCCATATTTTGAATATTACCTGCACGTGTACACGTAAGTTTAATACTTTTCCATATGACAACCTTCTCTTTTGTAGGATAAAACTTTCGGTATAAAAAATAAAAAAGGTGCCAAACAACAAAAGTTCATTCAGCAAGTAGAGAAACAGGTAAAATCAGGTGGTGTAAATCCACGGAAATTAGATGATCCTAATGTTAAAAAGCTTGAAAAAGAAAAAAAGTTGAAGGAACAAAAAGAATTAGCTATCATATTTAAGCCTGTCCAAACACAAAAAATAGATAAAGGTATTGCATAAAGTAAGATTATTGCAAAGATTTAATTAAGCAACAATATATCAACGATATTGTTGTTTGATCATGCATGAAGTACTATTCTTACTGACATATCCAAAAAGAGGATGTTTTTGTGTGCAAAAGCAATTACGCTTGGCCATATCTATTATTTATTATTTCTGTTTGCAGTAATAAATGCAAATTGGATATTTTCTTATTTCTATCGACTTCATGATTATTCATTTTTTCAAATTGTTATGAACAAGTAATTTAAAGTTGAAATTAAATGAAGTTTTATTCTTATTTGTTTTTACATAAAAACTCATCCTCTTGTCAATTGTGCCATAAATAATTTTGCATCTAATACGTCCTTTATTAATGCTTTTATAGCATTAGTTCTTATACGTATGCAAATTGTGAGTATGAAATCATTTGAATTTATAGGAACTGATCCCAAATCGGTAGTATGTGCATTTTTCAAACAAGGACAATGTACAAAAGGAGACAGGTGCAAGTTTTCGCACGATTTAAGTGTAGAAAGAAAAGCAGAGAAACGTTCATTATATTGTGATATGAGAGACGATGATGATAAAAAAACTGATACTATGGATAAATGGGATGAGGATAAGTTGAAGGAAGTTGTAGAAAAGAAACACGGCGGTGGGAATCGTCCAACAACTGACATTGTTAGTATAGTATTTACAAAATGCAAACGTCTATCTTTTGTAAGTGACATGAACGAACAATATTATCTGAATTTTAGATTTGTAAACATTTTCTGGAAGCAGTAGAAAAAGCAAAGTATGGATGGTTTTGGGAATGTCCATCAGGACAGAAATGTATTTATAGACATGCGCTACCTCCTGGTTTCGTACTAAAGAAAGATAAGAAAAAGGAGGATAAAAAGGATGAGATCTCTTTAGAGGATTTAATTGAAAAAGAGCGTGCCAATTTGGGGCCAAATCAAGTAAGAGAGTCTTTCATTGATTTGTAAAATGTTTCACAATATAAGGAGAATTATGAGAAACACATATTAACATATTTTATATTTTAATAGACTAAAATAACACTAGAGACATTTTTGGCATGGAAGAAACGGAAGTTAAAGGAGAAGAAAGAACAAGCTATTAAAGACGAAGAAAGAAGGCGAAACGATTATAAAGCTGGTCGTCAAGTTGGTATATCTGGTAGAGAAATGTTCTACTTCAATCCCGATCTTGCAGCCGGGGACGGTATGTTTAGTTTTGTTTTACATGTTATATTCTTCAAATTTACATAAAAGTTATGTGAAAATTTGTTTGCATATGTTTTATAGGTATTGACGATGGGGACGAAGCAATATCTAGTTATGTTCGTGAAGAAGAGGAGGATGAAGAAAAGATTGAATACAGAGAGCTTGATATGGACAGGCTCACTGATTTGGAAGCCAGCGAGATTGATACTAGTGGAATAACTATGGCTAGTGCGGATCGATTAAAACATAATGAAGTTACAGATGGTGAAAGTTCTACAGGTAAATATTCGATACTTTCATTATTTCAGAATAATTGTTAGAGATACTAATATGTTTTTATAACAGTTACTTTAGGTGAAGGTGCAGCTGCATTAGCAATTAATGAAAATCTATTCCTTGAAGAAGATTTGAGAGGTTTAGAAGATGAATTAGATGACATAGATCTAGAAGAAGAAGAAGAAGAAGATGAAGAAGAAGAAGAGTGATCCAAATATTTTGTTCAAATTCTTTCCCTTACTGTGTGTCTTCATTTATCTGTATTCAGACGTCACCATATTATTCAAGTTTTCACTACTAGTTTCGAGTGTGCTGCCTTGTATATTGTTATTTACATTCTATCTGTGAACAATATATTTACTTATAATGTATATAAATACAAAGAGCTGGTCTCGTGCAAATTACTCTCAGTTAAAGTCTAATGTATTTTAATGTAATGATAATTTTTGATTTTTAATGATTAAAAGTATAGTGTTTACCATTTTTTATTACATTCATAAATTGTTTGCCATTTATTACCTTGAGAAAGCAAGTATATATCTACAGTTACGTCGTCATTGTAAAAATAATGAACGAAACCATTGAAGATTTTAATGTAATTTACTTTCAATTACATTCCGAGGCAATAACTAAAATAGCAGTTTAGTGCAAAGGCGAGACTAGCAGGTGAAACAAACTATATTCTAAAAACAAACAGTAAATTTACGGATTTGAAATTTATTTTAACTTTTACAAACTATGCATTATCTTTATATACGTAGTAAGCATGAATAAAATTAAATGCATAAAACTTGTTGTAAATTACTACATTTATTACTTCTCGAACGATTAACAATGGGCGAATATTAATAATGTAAATTAAAATGCAATGTGTGCATTACAAAAGAAAACGAGAGGTTCTCTTTATTTATCAGTCGAATAAAGATCACATTCTTCAATTTCTATATCTCTTGTATTGGAAGTCCCTATTATTCGTCGAGATGCTCGATATTCGTATAAACCGATTTCTGGATGTTTTTCTAATAAATATTTATATGCACTAACAAGTCTGTCTATATCCTCCACTGTTAATTGCATCGGTCTCGTGTGAGGATTGATATCGGAGAGTTTATACATCATTAGACCTAGTTCGCTCCGACATTCTAGTGGAAATAATGTCCTACGAAATAAATAAGAAAGTTTAGTCTTGCTTTAGAAAACATTTAAAATATTCTACATAATAACAACGATGTTTTTAAATAAACCGCACTTACTCAACACCACGTATGCTATACTTTTGACGAAAACTAAAAATATGTCGTGTTACTTTTTCAAAAATCTTAAACTCGTGTTTCGTCCGTGGAGTAACTAGAGGTACAAACGATACGAAACCAACATCAACTTCTGGTTTTGGAAGGAAGGCAGAACCTTAAGGTTTCAGAGATAAACAAAATAGTATGAAACAACTATGCAGATGAAATGTAGATTAATTTTAAAGGACATGCTAGAACATCAATGTACCTGGTATAATAAAGTGTAGCACGGGACGCGTCCAAGCTTGTACCATTACAGATAATCTACATCTTTGACAATTTAAAGGTTCAGCCACTATACGCTCAGCAACTTCTTTTTGAAATGTTAACGACATTCTAGTCCTCCCAAACGACCAAGGACCTTTCCTTTCACTGATTGCTTGTATCCATTTAATTATTAAAGGTGTAGATACATTAAATGGTAAGTTACCAATTACATTAATTCTTGGGGCTTTGTCTTCCCAAGCTTTTGCTTTAGACTCGGGGAATAAATTAGATAAGTCAGTTCTCATGATATCCCCATAGATAATACTCATTTTACCATTAACTGCTGCATAAGCATCAGTCAACATCTCTAATATCGGTGTAAATCTTTTATCTTTTTCTATAACAATTAGTTCTTCTGGAAATTGTCTTAAGATTGACCTAGTCAATCCACCAGGACCTGGACCAACTTCTAATACATGAGAATCGGTAAGATTTCCTGTCTTTCTTATCAATTTATCTGTTAACTTTTCATTTAAAATAAAATTCTGTGAAAGTTTCTTCATTGCAGATACTCTGTACAGTTTCACCACATCCCTAATTGTTGGGAGAGGTGGTAATCTTAGAACCGTTACCATTTCTCCTTGCTTCAAAACAATTTATTTATAATTATTTAGTATAATTTACAATACATCCGTTGCGATAACTTTTTTTTCATATATTTCATAAGCTACAAAATTATAAATGCTTCTAAGCTGTGCAATGCTTCATTGATTTTGATTTGGTGTATCTAGTATAGTTTCAGGTTCATTGAAATCATCTAAGAATGTTTCCTGCTTTACTGTCTTTATGGTGTAAATATAAATTCCAAGAACTCCAAGTGCTAGAGAGATACCGAGTAAACTTGTTTTTTTACGGAGGTCTCTATGCTTAAGCGCTCGTTGAATATTTATCTCTTCCACCTGCTTCAAGTGCATAAAATCTACAGATTTTATCCTATTGATATCAACCTTTGGCATCACATCGCTACTTTTATCTGTGAATAAAACAGCTTATTAGAAAAATAAGACCTTGGCGTAAGAAATTATACAGTACATATTAATCTTGCCATTCACCAGCAGACATCTTCACAAATTTTTCTCCAAATGCTCTTATGAATTCAAATACCATTTCAAGTCCTCCTTTTTGTCTTTAGCAGAACATAAAATAAAAACGTGTATATTTTTATAATCTTAAAAAATGTACTCAAATAAAAAGAATTTAAGCTGTACTTATTATATTACGTTATTATATCCTATCTATATTAAGTATTATGTCATTGTGTATATATATTTCAATAATCATTAACAAATTGCGTATCAAATACGACACATACAAATGTATATATATATGTAGCTAACTTTGTTGAGGTTATAACAAGAATATTGAAACTTCTATCTCGGAAAGTAAGTAACAAGTATCATAAGGTTACATAAAAAGTTTATTAATCCATTGCACTAATAAGTACATTCATAAAACTATTATATAATTACCTTTTAATTTGGGAATTAAACAAAAAAGTTCGTACTCTCTCGATGTTTAAGCTAACAATTGGATTCAATGCATGGACATAAATAGGAATATAGGGACCATGATAGGGACGGAGCAATAGTTGCGACTGTAGGCGAGGGGAGTGAAGCAGCTTTGCGGGGGGAAATCACGGTCACGTGGTACTCTCTGGTGCCGCATTGGTGATTGGTTCTAGCCTAAATGCGCGAAATTTCAAAATGAAAGCTTTAGTTTCTTTACAATTATAAATGTACGATAGAATATTTTTAGCAAAACAGAGACACAAAATGTTTTATTTATAAATCAACATACTGAAATGTTAATGGTGATTGAGATGTCAGAATTAAATGGTTAAAAGTTTAAATCTATATATATGAAAAATCTTAATTGCTTTCGTTTGATATTTAAATTTGCAACTACGCAATGAATTCAATACGGTTTGCATTATTATTTGATGAAATCTGTCAATAAATAAACCATGACTATTTATGAATAGATTTCACTTTTTTGGACTTAAGAATATGATTTAACGAATTTTGCAACAACATATAACTTGCCATCGTAAAGTTAAATATTGGTCATAGTTTTATAATGCAATATTAAAATTTTTATTATAAAATGTTAATCTAATTCCGTAAATATTGGTAATTTATCCTTTAATAAATTATACAACTGTTAATATCTATTTTTCTATTGCATAAAGAGATTAGGGTGTATTATCAATAATTTTCATAACAATTCCTTCTTTCAATTTTATACGTAATACCAGTCGCCAGTCAATGAAAAAGTAGACTGGCGTCGCCAGTTACACTGCTTCTCACTCACTCTTACTCGATGAGAATAAGAATGCGCTTGCGCTATCACAACCAATCGCAAATGCGGCACCAGAGTACCACGTGACCATAGTTTGCAGCTCCCCTATATTCCTATGTCCATGATTCAATGATTCAATACGCATGCGTCCTACAGTCTTACACATGTGTCACATCACATAGTCACATGTTGTAAGGCACTGATATATATACAGCTCTCTGTTTATAGGTATAGGAGTAGAGTGCAGAGAGTATCTCGAGTATGAGAGTGTTCACGTTGGGTGTTTCGCTGTTCCCGGTATAGAAAGTTAGTTTCCAGTCGTTTGTTGCAGCACTATAGCAAAGGTACTGTAGCCCTGGCATGTTCACTTATTTCATTTCCGCAGTGTTCATGACTAACTTATTTACCAATGGCGGCTGAACGGTGGTTAAATTTAATTCAGACTGCTAAGAAAACATCAATTATTCAAGATGGTAAGATTATTTTCGATCTTAATTAATTATATGTTATTACATATTTACTAAAATTTTATTTGGAGATTATCTTAGATAATCGTGTGATTATATACATGTTTAACCTCTTCAATGTTTGATCAATAACTGTCAATCTAAAAGAATTTATACCTTTATAATACTAGCGTATACTATTAATAAAAACAAAACAATAATTTGATTTCATATTAAGAAATCGATACGTTAGTAAAACATATATTATCATTATTAAAGATATATTCATTTTCCTACATACACCAATTGTTACGTTACTTTACTGATGAAATAATTTATTTCCCCACATTTGTAGCATATTTACATTTATTTTGCATATTATTTAATTTTTTTTCTCATTCTATTTTGTATCCCTAAAATAAAGTATTCGATTTAAGTAGGTTTACTTAATTTATAATATGTTATTAAAATGAATTGTAATTTTAGGGAAAAGGAAAACTCATTTTTTATTAGATGATGGGAGAGAAATGGTTGAAGAGTATCACATGGAAACGAATGTAGTAGTGCGAAGAGCATGGAAAGAAAAAGGTAACTTTGGTCAGAACATTGGTTGGAATGTAGAAGTTGGAGATCCTGAACCCAGACAGAATAATATTGAAGTCTGTGGTATACAGGAAAGTTCAAATGCTGTACGTGAAGATTCTGTTACAGATTCTAAAAATGTATTCACAAAAATACGTTTAAATTGTGGCTTGTCTTTATTAACAATTTATATGTATGTTCTAGCCATTTATTTCCAGAAGAATAACAAAGACCTCACTTGAGTGGCGTATTAGAAATTTACCATATCCACTGAGCGTGTATTCAGTGACTGCGGAAGATGATGGAACCATAACAATTCGCACTAGTAATAAAAAATACTTTAAAAAACTAATAGTTCCAGATTTAGAACGCATTGGATTGAAACCAGAGCAGGAGAGAATATCTTATACGCATCAGTACAACACATTAATTATTACGGTATGTAAACTATTTTCTGTCATTTCAGTATATACATGCAAATCTTACAATTCTTTAATTCATAGTATAAGAAACCACCTGCCCTATTGGACATAGAAAAGAAAGTATTGAACGAGAGTTTGCAAGCGACTATAAGTAAGGATGCCGGAGTACAGTGTCCAACGAGCTAATAAAAATCATCAGTTCCTAAAATTTATTTGTTTCTCGCCATTACCAAAGCCATATTTGTAAAGTGTTTATTCTTCAAAAAACGAATTATTACATGTATACATATAACAGACATCTTCCAATTTATTTTGAAATTAAATTCTCTTTAAATTAAATTAATTATCACCAATGATAGAATTAATCAAGTCAGATTAATTTTCAAAATAAATTGATAAGTCTAGAGAATTAATATATACAAGAAACATTCGTATAGATGTTATTATTGTTAAAGTTTTTTCAAAATTGAGGAAGTGAGAAAAATTTAATCAACTCAAGAAATTCCTCTGTGTTTGGGGAGAAACGACTTGTGATTTGTAAGAATCAAAACAAAAAGAAATTCAATTTGTTGGCCAGTATTGTTTGAATAATTAAGTCGCAAATAATTGGAAATAATTTATGTTACACGAATTAATGTAATTGATAAATTACAAACGATATTTGATAAATTGAATGATGTAGAAGTGGTGCGCGCGAAAATCGAGAGACTGATCGATGGTTCTGCGTCGCGCTGACATCTACTTTCTCTCTACTGCGCATATCTGCTGTGTTAGTAGTTTGCAATTTGGTGTTACGCTTTTCATTTCGTATAATAGCACGTGAACAAAAGCTGCGAACATGCGTAGAAGGATACCAAATGGGTACGTAATGTTTTTTCATTTTACACACTTCTAACAAGTTTTCATGAATATTAAAACTTATTTGTTTATCGATCTAAATCTAAGGTCACATTGTAAAGAGGTTATGTCATGCCGACTTCTCTTGTTTTCAATTCTACGTTGTTGAAATGGAAGTTGCACACAGTAGTTCGATATTCTTAAATCTTCCAACATCTATAAAAATTGGAATCTGCCGTCTATTTAATGATTATTTAATATAAATGTTTAATGTTTTTCTACATTTGACTGGTTATCGATTTTGATATCCTGTCACGTGGTGCACCCGTGAATGAAAATCAAAACTTTTTCGAATATTTTATCGGGCAGACGTTAATATTACGGATTTTGATATTTAAAGTTTTAAACAATTTTGCAACGCAGAGTGGAAAATCTTAAGTGGCTATCCGCGAGAGCGCGCTTTTAACGTACACAAGGCGGTTATGCTCAAATGACAATCTCGTTGTTTAGATTGTTAGATTATCCGTTTCTCGAAACTTCTACTTTGAGTATTCTCGAAATAAAACAAAATCAGATAGCATGGTCTGTTTAATATCTGTGTCTACGGTTATAAGGAGAAAAACGTAAATTTTCATTTCGAAGATAAATAAAATTTAAATTCAACCATATATGTATATATATTTTGCTATTGATTCAATGGTCGTAAACGATAAATAAGAACATGAACGGACTAATGAAAATGTAAGGTTATTTATTCGGACAAAACAACACAAGTTTGTCTGCCGCATACGCAGGAATATATTTTTGTTTGATTGTTTTGATGCAATTTTTGAAAGCATATATACAACACCGTCTTGTACGCCTTATAACCGTAGATATATCTTTAGTAGCAACTAAATTGTGCATTTATGAGTTGTTTACAGAATGTCTTTGTTTCCAATGTATGTTTGACGTTAATTACTTTTTAGAACTTCTAGTAGTTTCAGTGTAGAGAATCGATTTATTATAATAAGTTTTCCTATAGAATGATTAGAATTTCGTGCAGAAACGATTAAGAGTATATTATAATGAAAATTTAATCAGTGTATAGCAGTAGATTAATTACTATATGGGGTTTTAAATCACACGGTTGAAAATACCGCCGTCATCAGAAATCGATAGTATTATTGCGCACTCTACAATTTATTGCGACGAATTTTGGAACTATGTCGAACGGAAATGATCAGAGTTGGTCAGGTAGCAGACCTGGGAATAAATAATTCGTGAAATTGTGCCTGCGTTATTACTACCGCGTTATCAGTTGTTTTCGAGTTCTGATGCATCTATGCGAACGATTCCGAATCACGTTGCAATAATATTTACAATCATGTTTGGTTCTAATTCCCACCACCGAGCGTTGTGACTCGTTCCAGTAGGTAATGTAGGACGTGATACAAAAATGGTAATTGAAAAAACAATATATTCGATGATTGATCTAATGCCATACTTCGTTTATAATACCTATTTTAATAAATTCTCAGTTTGCTCTGTGAAAAAATCAAATATCTGATTAATATATACATTTTTTATTTCTCATATTTGAACATTTTTTTAAATTTAAATTATGATCTACTACTGTTCTTCTTCTCTGATAAAATATAATTCCTATTCGAATAAATGTAAGTTGTAGAACTAGTGCCCGTAAATTTTTTTTTTTCAAAACAGCAGTCGCATGATCGTTAAGTTTGTCTCGGTAGGAGCGAGGTACTCTATTTTCCATTCTTCGAATCTTTTGCAGACTTGTTTGGATATAGTCGGACTTTTTTAGCGCGTTTTCCTCATGTACATATTCATTTTTTTTTTTTTTTTTGTTACACTCTGGGCTCACCTGTTGCATCTACCCGGTTCAGTCGAACAACATGCACTTGTGCATACAGGCTGTCCCACGCTACTGAAACAAGCTGCACCGTTAAAATGGTTAGGGGTGGCAACGAAATCATAAGCCAAAGTTGAAGGGTTTAAATAATTCTCTTTTATGCATCACCGAAATTCACTTTCTTGGATGAGTTTGCATTGAGGCTAAATTCATATAAGAACAAAGACTCCGTTTTAATATATGTAATTTTTGTTAATTATTTATCAGTAGTTTATTCAGCAGTTTTAACACGTAAACTAGTGTTACCAAATTTATTTTAAACTAGTTTCGAACATCGAAAACACAATTTAAAGAAAATGCTACATTTTGATAATACTCGATCAGTAAAAACTTAAGAATACCTTATAATATATCGTAATATGCAGTGTATAGCACAAGAGTGAATGGAACTCGATAATTTTTAGATCGATGCCGTTTATTTCGGTGCTCCATGAAAATGCTTCAAAAAGCTTGTATCTTTTAATCACAAAACTTCGTTCGACTTTGCCTTACGACTTTCGTCTCATTTCTGATAGTTCGAACGATGCAGCTTAAAGTAGAACACCCTGTATACATATATGTGGTCGTATTTTGTGCCGTAGGTGGCTGGAATACAAACCATTTGGCACGGTATTAAAAGGTACAAAAATTCTGCCGTTCAAAGTACCCCTGAAGGAGGTGAGTAGTATTCACAAATCAATTAATTATTAACATTCATCCATCTTTTTTTATGAATCTATAGAGGGGTTGGTCACCGATGAATAACAAAGAACGAAGGTTTTTAACCGCGATACATTCGCAAATCTGATTTTTGGAGCCTCTGTTCTCGACTGTAGGGTTACTGTTTTCGGAGTCGTCTTACTGTTCTTTCTTTTTCTTTTTTATTTCTCTCTCTCTCTCTCTCTCTCTCTCTCTCTTTCTTGTAGTAAATCAACGATCCTCTTCGCGGGGGTCGTGGTGGTTTTGAAATCGAGATAAGATCACATCGAATTCCAGAAATAGAGGGTACAGTGTCGGCATCCATACGTATCAGTTAGGTATGCGCTCACACATTGGTAGGGCGCATGGTGCAGACCACCGTGAAGACGGTGCGAACCAGTGGTATAGAACCAACTTTTACCCCCGCCAATCACCTGCAAATTGGTTAGCAAATCTCTGAAATGCATCTACCGATACAATGCTCCGCTATTCTCATTTACTTCACACTAACATTTCGAGGTGGTTAGAAAGCTATACTATTGCAACATTGCTTCTGGGATTTTGTGCTAACCGAATTAACCATGGATTTGAAGATTGAAGCTTTGACGTTACAACAAACCCCTAAAACTTGATGTACAATTATTTTCAGTTGTTTTTATAAAAGAGAAACGAAGGACAAGTTTAGTGTAAGGTCTCTGATATTATTACAAAAGATCGTAGATCAAATTTCAGGGTGTGTCGTTTTAACGTGGAAGAATCAAGAAATGAAGCGAAGAAGAAAAAACATTTTTCAAAATGTTTTTAGAGACGTTTCAATTACCATTTTTCAGCAAAAACGCGTCTCAGTTTCCCGCTTGCTATAAAAAAAAACACTGTCAGAAAAAAAAACGAACGATAGCTTGCAAAAGTGGAGATTTCATGCTTCAATATGTGTCCGGATTTATTTCCGTGCGATTCCCTTTTACGAAATTATAGCAGTTTGAATATCGACGGAAATCGGAAACGCAGCGTGCTGCCAATACATTTTCGAGGCATCGCAATGGATGGCGATGGAACCGGTGCACTGTGTGCAAGTGATTTAGACGAATGTTTACAAAGCAGAACTTTCACCGGGTAAAAATGGCTTCTATACCACTGCGTGACAGCGCGGGGAGGCCCGTTTGTCCATCGATATGCTCTCTCGGTAACGGTAAGGCAGGAAAGGCACCTCCGGGTGAGATCCCGTATCAGTCGAAGCCAAATTGCTGTATTGTTGCATGCCCCGGCCCCGGCTCTCAGATATAAACAAGCTTGATGTATGCACACTATTCCGTCCGATACACGGCGGCGGCGGCAGTGCTTTTCGGATCGTGAATGCCACGACCGATTGTTTGCCTAGTAGCTGAGCAAACTCCCATGCTGGCTGCCGCTGTGTGATGTATCGCGGTCATGCTGTGATCCAGCGGTATTCACTGATGTTTCTCGACTTTATGGATAGACGACGAACGTCCAATGACATCTTTCTCGACTTTCTCTTTCAGGAGCCAGTCGTCGCTTCGGTTTTATACTGATCTTCGATCGAACAGATACAGTCGCTCGAAACAATGTCATTTCGGAGCTATTTTGAAAATTTTACTCCCCACCTATTTTCGCTTGCTATATTGCAACCCATATCTTTATAAAGGTAACACCACTCTCTTTTAACAAATCTTCTTCCACCCTGGTAAAGTGGCACTTATGCCACTAGGTACAGGCCATCTGTTTTAAGTTACTAAATAAAAGAAAAAAGGTACAGTCGCTCGAAACAATGGACAGACGATGTCGAAAATAGGCTAATTTTATTTTTTCCTTCAAAAGCACTGCAAACGCATTTTGCAGAGCACTGAACAAACACACGAAAGGATGGAAGCACGAATTTTTCTTGGTTCACCGTGATACACGATTTCGGTCAGAAATACACGAAACTTTCCATCGATATCAATTTTATATACACGCGATTTGCGAACTAGGACAAATAATTTATCGTTCAAGTTTATCGCTGATGGAAAAATCATACAAACTTTTTACTAGTCCTGTCCATAATGCGAGTTCTCGTTTGAGATATAAAATTCATGATTCATATTGGAATTCGATACGAGAGTTGCTGAACTTACGCAAATAAATAAAAATATAACATAAGAGATTACGAGAGAACCGAAACAGATAAAATACCATCGCAGAAAGCCCCGGTGATCAATAATTGAAAAATTGTTGGCCGATGGAGAAATTTTGATTATCGGTAGAAGCTCGTACTTTCTCATGCTTGTTCGTCGTGCGATTTACGGTTGTGTGTGTGTGTGTGTGTGTGTGTGTGTGTGCTCAGCGACACTTAATTGACAGTGCTCCGGGCTCAAGTTTCGCGTGGCATAAACCATTTTTATATCTTCAGTTTTTCGTCGGGGAGCCTTATTAAAATACAAAACGATGAGCGCCGCTAATTGAACGCACGGACGTCTTGTAATACAGAAAATACATGTACTCGTCGGAGTAATTTCGCAAGGAAAGATATAATTCGAAACACGAAGCTCTTTAAAACGTCCATAAGGTATTTCTTATCCGCGAGCGCGGTTGAATGTGTTTTTACGCCGCGTTTCGGGCGCCATAAATTAATTTGAAGAATGCACTTCGCGTTGAATGTGCACGCTCCTCCATATTGAATCCGGTAATACCCGTGGAAAAAAAACACAGTGATATGCTCCATTCGGAATAATTTCCTTGAGAAAAGTGGATTTATGTCCAATAGGTTTAAGCAGATAGATCTCAAGCGACGTTCTTTACTATTTTACGATCTTCCGTGAGAGAAAATGACTTCGTTAACACCACGTCGAATTCGTCTAAGAACGCGCTATCACATTAACTGGTAAAAAACATAGCAGTCCACTTGAAACAATTACATATTGGGTTGTCGGGAAAGTCATGACGCATTTTTCGTATCCATCTCTTGCAAAAATGCGTCATGACTTTCCCGACAACCCAATAAATTGATTTTTAAATCTCCCATACTGTAATAGGTACAAAAAGAAATGTTATTTATTATTTATTATTGCTTTAAACCATATAAGGTTTATATAGCATATACATTGCAATTATACAATTTATGATTACGTTACAATATGCCTTAATATCTAACTTACTTTACATTAATTTTGCTAGCATTTTTTTCGTAACATTATTATTCACTTAATCTTGCTCTGGCGTCACAGCTAACTGGACGCGGTACACCTCTATACTTGATCACAATCCTCTATTGGTAGGACGAGTTTTACCATTGCGATTATTTGTTTATTTGATCGAATAATTTTTGCCAGGGGTGCTGCTCGGAAACATTTGGCGTAACGTGCGTCGATTGAAACGTGAAGCATGGAAGTCCAAGTAGCAAATCGATGACTCGAAATCAATGGTCGAGACGGTATCAACAGTTCATAGATTGCCACGTCAAAATCGGCATCGGCAATTCCGTGCGCCGTTGGTGGCGAGCATAGCCGCTATTCCCGTTTGTCTTGACTCATTTAATTTCCGCCTCTAACTCCGAGAGAGCGAACCGGTTTTTCTCGTCTACCGTCGCGTCCGTTCGGTACGTTGGCCGGACAGTTGCAAATAAGTTCGGAACCTTTTTCGGTGGATCCTCGGCCGTCATATCGCCGTCGGTGGTGTGGGTCGCGTATGCGTGTACGCATACGCAAAATAGGAGGGTGCCCGGCTAATTGATTCTGGCGTCGCAGGCATTACATAAAACAAGTCGAAGCCGGGGCCCCAAGAATTGGACTCGGGCTGATTGGGCCCGTTGCGCCCGGCCGTGGGGGGCCACTCGTTAATAGGGCCCTCAAATGCTCTCGTGCCCGTGCCCGATGCTTGCCCATCCGCTGACCATCGCTGCCCAATCCTCTGCCCGTGACCATGCCACTCGGCTCTCTTCTCGAAACGCGCCACTCCGGACCGCTTTTTCATCTTCTTCTACGGGAACGTGTAACAAATATCGGCTCACACGAAATGTGATACCGTACTCACCGACACACAACCTACACACTCCCCGTCTACCTACCTCTCCCACCCCCCACCCCCCCACCCCCCGACACGACTCTTCTTCTCTCTTTTTCTTTTGTAACGGCATCGCGCCAGTGGTTCCGGATGAATTTAAGACAGTACTCGCTAGTCACATATACATTGTAAAAGATGCGCTTTAAAGTCGATTTTAATTTTGGATTGAATTTCGCGTGCGTGTAATTTGGTACCGAATCGGCGGTCCGGAGGCTCGCGAAACCGTCTGTCCTCTCGCGGGACGATCCCCGATTTTATTTTACCGTGGAATTCGTAAAATTCGACGCCGATGCTTTCTTTTTTTTTTTGCGCAGACGAAACGTTCAAGACTCCTCTGATTATAAAGCAATCTTTTAAGGGAAAGCAAAGTGTGCGTATCGTACAAGCACACGACGACCGGTCGTATCGTCGCGTCGCGTCGTCTGTTCTTTCGTAGCAGTGACAATTTTGTGTATTCCGTCGACATAGTTCGGCGACAAATCATTTATGGTCTCATTTGTTACCGAACTATCTCGACGAAATTCATAAAATTGTCGATGCCATAGAAGAGCAATGGCGTCTATATTATAGGCAATGCAAACCGTGAGAAATCATTTTGTGAATGTAAACATAAACAGATCGCACTACACCATCATTCATAATACACACATGCATATACATGCCTAGGACACTCTTATTGTTGCTGAATGTATACATAAACAGATCGCACTACACCATCATTCATAATACACACATGCATACACATGCCTAGGACATTCTTATTGTTGCTGAATGTAAACATAAACAGCTCGCGCTACACCATCATTCATAATACACACATTCATACACATGCCTGAGGCATTCTTATTGTTGCTGAATAAAGAGTTCAAAGCATCCAAAACCTATTATGACAGATTTATAATTGAGAACCTGTATCTTCTCAACGCATAAATTGCCGAAGCTAAAATTGCAAATCTGAGGTGCTTCCCTATTCCTTATAATACTCACCAATTTTCATCTCGATCGGCCACCGGAAGTACGGCCCAAAAATGAGTAGGTGCGATTGTAAAAGTAGTACACGGATAGATTATACCAGACTTTAAAAATATCAGCGAGTCCACGATTTTTATCTAGTATTACGCTTCTGGTATTCACGAGCGTGGTTGCGCGTGTATTGTCGAGGGAACGCGAGATATTGTCGGACGATAAAAGATTGGAAGATGGAACGATAGTCGCGGCCGTGTACATACGCGTTACTTATAGCGTGCTTCCACGAAGAAATATCGAAACGTTTTCATCGCCCTCGCAGATGTTTATCGTCCGAAAATTTGTTTCCTTGATCTGTATTTCACGAGCCGTGTGTGGGTACTTATTACGTGTATCTGCTTTCAGCGGCCGCGTAGTTGTATAGTATTACATTCGAAGATGAACGACGAACAATGCGCAACCGATGCGCACCGGTCCGAAAGACAGGAGCTACAACAACTTTACATTTTTCAATATAAAATTGCCGTCAAACAAATTGGCGCGAGTCTCTTCAATTTAATCAACGTGTCTTCGAACAAAAATATTAGGTCGTCCCATAACTTTCGCAATGTGCACGTTAGGCAACGCGAGAGTGTCCAGCTAGCACGATACTTATTTATTATTCTTGAATAGACTTAATCTTTATGCAACATAAAGGAAATAGAAATTTTCTTCTCGAATTGCCTTCAATAATTTAACAATAATGCATTCATAATTCTTTCAGTATTCTTTCAAATTATTACTCATTTTTGTCATTAACCCTTAGCACTCGGATGGCGACTCTGAGGCACCGCTGAAAATTGCTATGCCATTCTTAAAAATATTGTTCACATTATTTTCGTTCGTATTTAATAAACTACTAGACATTTACATATTACATGAGATAATGTTTCATATGCAAAATATGAAAAAAAAATTGTATAGAATGGAAAAATCTTTCGTTTTCGAGTTAAAATTGCTCCGAGTGCAAATGGTTAATATCGAGCCTGTTAAAACAGAGTCGAGATGCATACCGAGACATAGTGAATTTCAGTAAGAGGAATCGGTCTCGAATTCTCTTTTCACAAGAAACTGTCACAGCGGTTCCGTAGAAAATTCTTTCTCCGTCTTCCCGGGTGGAAAAACTTGTGGAATGATTTAAACGTGGGAAATCGAAGAACAGATAGGTGTATCTCCCAGTATAGTATTCCTTCATTCTTACCATTCCATTTCTCTGTCTCGGCCCGAATACCTGAAGAGGTTTTCCCTCGAGATCGTTGAACGATGGTAGACGAATTCTGCACTGTAGAAACGGAATATTAATTCTTCGGTTCAGTTCGGGTCAGGGATATCCAACCTGAGAATGGGTAGTCTGTCTTCGTGGGTGATATCTGTATTTCAACCCCTGGAAATCCTCGGCATTCAGATCGCTATCGTGTTAACTTCTCGGTTACACTAACCTCCCTCGTTGTTTTCACCGACGACGGTGAAAGCCGACTTTTGCCTTCGAGGAACCATGATGAATTGAGAAGTTATCTGGCCCCGCGATGACGTTCGATATGTAGATTTTACGTCCTGTGACGTCGTTGCCTTCGGTTTCCCTTTTTGCACTTTTTTCCACACATTTTGTATTCGAGCCGAAAATTTTGCCGAATAAAAATATCCAACCGTGTTATTTATTCTGCGTGGAGAATCATATTTAATTGACATCAAGTTTATTTATTGTAAGAATGAAATTACTGGGAGTCCCCAGTCTCCCGAAGAGGATCCAAATAATTTTGCATATAAAAATCCGCATTCCGACACGAACGAAATTAATTTGATTTTCTCAACGCCAAATACAGGGTGTCCCAAAACGACTGGGACATTTGAAGCAACATTTTCCTTAACAAAAATGGCATCCGCGGCTTTGTTTAGGAGTTATTAACGAAAAACAGGGACCAATCAGAGCGCGACCTAGACGCTCGCTGGCACGTTCAACGCGGCGAGCCGGCAGGCGGTTGGCTGAACGTGCCAGCGAGCGTCTAGGTCGCGCTCTGATTGGTCCGTGTTTTTCTTTAATAACTCCTAAACAAAGCCGCGGACGCCATTTTTGTTAAGGACAATGTTGCTTCAAATGTCCCAAGGAACCTCCCATTTCCCGCTTACGCAGTCGTTTTGGGACACCCTGTAGAGAATCGTGGTCACCGCGCACGATTCGGAAATATCCGGAATTTGGCAACCCTATCTATGGAGATCGTCGGCGAAAGAAATGGTGGCAGCTCCTCGCGTGTTAATTATACTAAACAAGCACGTAATATTTGATGTTCGGCATGCATCTCGGCCAGAGGGGAGCGCAAACATTAATATACCCATGAAAAGCTGTAAAGTGTGACACCCACTGTCATCCCGAGGTTGTGGGCGAGAGAGCACGGTCCGAGCGGCAGCGCCGCGTTAGTTTTCGTGTCTCGAAGGGATTTCGTAAGTTTGGCATAAAAGTTGCGCGTCGTCCGCCGTGAAATCGAGTGTTTACCCGCAAGATTAACGTCTGCGACAAGGCACAATGCCGCCGTTTATTATTTCCGACAGTGAACAAACCGATTACCATCACCGGGGGCCGTTACTTAACATTTTGCCGAAAAAAAAGGAGGAAAGAGAGCCCGAAAAAGAGAGTTAGAGAGGAGGGACGTGCGCGCGCCCGAGAAAGAGAGAGAGAGAGAGAGAGAGAGAGAGAGAGAGAGAAAAAGAGGCCCGGGCCATGACACGAATACATTCCTCCGCTACGAAGTTTGCCAGGGACTTGTTCATAAATCATACGTGAAAAAATGTTTGCAGTCCTGTGCGACATATGCTAGCCAAATATCGCATGTGGCAGCGGTGAATGATGGTTTCGCCGCCGCTGACAAATTAATCTGATGCCTTCGACGCCGGCAATAATTTCGAAGATTTTCAACGTTCCCCCGATTCCACGGCGCCCCGGGTCCCCCGGCTCGTAAACCATCGAGTAGGATGTCGAATTATTGCGGCAGGAATTATTAATCAACAAAAAAATCGTCGCGTATGTTGAACCACGCGGATGTGCCAGAGACTTTTCTCTTTGGGGAGAGCCGTGTGTCGTAAATACCGGCGACGACGGCGATTCAACGCTGAAGACGTTCGTGTAGCAGAATCACTTGGAAGAATCAAGTGAGATACTGAATTTTTCACATTCAACGTAGTATTGGTCTGGAACATCAACAATAAAATCAAAGTAAATTGGTTAATTACAGTAGCACTACTGTTGTGGCAGTTGTAAACGTCTTTTTGTATTACAATACTGTTCAGTGAGAGTGTATGTAGAAGAAGTCAAAGTCCAAGGCGAAGCTGTCGACTTTTGGTTACGAAATAGGGTTCGAATTTTTGCAATTTGTTTCGAATTTACGATCATCCACGTTTTCGAATATTTTGCCATGCGTATATATCTCTCGCTTGATTTTTTTTCATAAATTTTATATGCTGCACAACTTATTTTGCAATTCCACGGACGTTTCAGAATGGCACGGCAAATTTCGATCATTTTGTGGCATCTTTTACGAAGAAGCTGTATGTATTTCTTCCAAGATGAATTCTTGCATATGTTTATCAACGATGAAAGAGTTGATTCACCTCTCTGATGAAGTGTAGAAGCAATTTTCTCTTCAAGGTTAGTCATGACACTCCCATAAATACCCTTGCGATAGAGGGTACGAGCGTAGTAATTACTAGACCGCCGATCTTTATGCGAATTTCCATTTTCATACCCAACTTGATGTAGACTCTTCAAGGAGTGGATTGATGTAGACTCTTCAATTGACTGGAATATTCTCGTGTGGAAGAAATAAAATAAAAATGTAAGGGGTCACCCCGAGCCTCGGGTCGGGTCGGGCAATGATCGGGTCGGGTCGGGTCGGGATCCCGAAAGTTTACAAAGTTCGGATACCCGCGATTTCGGGTACCCGAAATGGCAGTCGGGTCGGGTCGAGTCGAGGTCCCGAAAGTTTGCAATTTTCGGGTACCCGAAGTTAAAGTCGGGGCAAGCCTGCGGTCAAATCAGCGATAAATAACTCTGTGGATATTAATATCTTCTCAATAATATTAAATTTTACTATAAAATTAATTTCTTCATATAAATTAAATACCACCTTTCAATAATATTAAATTTTACTATAAAATTAATTTCTTCATATAAATTAAATACCACCTCTCAATAATATTAAATTTTACTATAAAATTAAAATATGCACAGAGTTATTTATCGCTGATTTGACCGCAGGCTTGCCCCAACTTTAACTTCGGGTACCCGAAACTTGCAAACTTTCGGGATCTCGAGCCGAACCCGAACAAATTTCCCGACCCGACCCGAACCCGAAATTTCGGGTATCCGTACACCCCTAAAAAATAGTCATTGTTACTACATTATACATAAATCGACAGTTCAGTAATTATTGTTCTACCCGATTGGCCGAATTTATGATACAGTTTTCGGAACGTTCGATTTCGAGATTGTAGTTCGATTTCGAGATTGTAGTTCGATCTCGAGTTACGAAGTGTTTGTTCGCCGGTCGGTGAGTGGCGAAAACGATCGGTCGCGAAATTCGCAATCTTTCCACGCAGCAGAGGAGCATGGTTGACGGAACGGATGAGGATGGGGGTTGCAAAGAGGGGAACGGGGGGAGGGGGTGAAAGGGAGGGGTTCGAAGGAGCCGGCGATTGTAATTTATGCCGAAGTTAGCGAGCAACTTCGATGACTTTATAAAATATTACTGATCCCCGTTTCGGCGATCTTATCTGACGCCAATACCTCGGTTCGGTTCGTCGGAACGCCTTCCTTTTCTTCTTCTTCTTCGTCTTCTTCTTCCTTCTCTTCTTCTAGCAGACTGGCGCCTCTAATAAGAAGGGGGTCGTGTGTCACGTCAGAACCCACTGCGCCGCAACGACTTTTGCTCTCCAAGTTCCCAACGATCGACACCGGAGGACCGTATAAACATGTCATTTGTTGATGAAACTTGCGAGCTCTCGCGCGCGCGCGCGCGCGCGTGTACCCATTCGTTACACGTAACTGTCGCGACTCGGTTCCCGAACGATCCTGAACGGTATGCAAACCGACCTGCTCCCCGAGAGACTATACATACTTTTCTTTCTTCGAGCGAGCACGGCCCGACAGACGCTCGCTTTTGTTTCTCTGACCGAGCTTGACCGGAGACTCTCTTGCTTTTCAGTTCCGTCGACTTTCCAAAGATGTTTCGCAGTGGTTTCGAAAGCGGAATGTTTCACTCTTCGGGATCGCGTCTAATTTGTTGTAATTTCTGAAAGCCCGTGGCTAAGGACTTTCTAATGGATCCTCCATCAGCTATTCCAATTATGAACCGACAATTAACGTCATCCGAGAATTTCATTTCAGATTCTATTGATTACATTAACTACTGAAAATCGTATTACATGAACTACTGAAAATCGTATTACATAATAGGATTTTGGTAGGTAAAGCGACTGTGCGAATACAAAATCGTCGGACCATGTAAGTGGTTGTAATAATTCGACGAGCCACTTGCGAGCGTCCAAATAATATTGTAAGGCGGTGTAGGTAAAAGTAGGTAACAAATTGACGGAAAGATAGCGTAGCCTGTCGAACGGTTGCGTCTCCGAGAGACCCCAGGTGTGGGTGCCCGAAGGTGGTGGTCGAGGTAGAGGGTGTGGATACCTCGGAGCAGAGGGAAGCACGCCGCAGAGGACACTTTTGACTCGTACTTTAGTGTCACGATGCCCCATCCATCGCGTTTCATCAGATATGGTAGCTGGGCTGCAGCCTATCTCTGCTAGATGAGATGGCGAGTGTCCATCTCGAGTGCCTCTCTTTCCGGGAACCCCGTGGAGTAAAGGAGATCTCGCAGTAGCGAAGCTTATCGTTTCGTCCGATCGTGTTTCGCCGTTTCTCTTATTTCGCGAGAGACTTCGTTACCCCCGGGGCACTGTCTACTTACGAGCACTTGTGGGTGCGTCGCAGAGCCACGCGTCCGAGCATTCTCAAACTGGCGTTCGGCTGTTGCATATGAAGTATGTACGATATTTCTAACGCTGGAACCGAGGCCGTCGAAATTACGAATCTCATAGTTTTTTTTTCTTTTCTTTTCAGAATATATTAGGCAGTAACTATTGTCAACTACAATAACTCCGAAAGTATGATAGCAGTATTTCTACTAAAACATTCTACTAAAACTTTTCAGTTTTCGAAACAAAAGATGCATGGGACAACAGGGCCTGTAGTATGACGTTATTCTGTTTTTCCTAGGTGGAGTCGTTACAGAGATGTGAAGGTCACCTTTGTTATTTAAATAGAATGCTATGGTTTTGGTACCTGTTTTCCGATAGCGGCTATTGAGACTAATCCAACGAGGTGCAACATTAAGGTCTTTGAAGGTCAGCGAAGGTCATTTATGACAAAAAAGGCGAAATAAACTTGCATTTACAGAAGATGTTCATAGTGATGTGCTATTGGTATCGATGCAATGCTTTCGGAGTTCTTGTAGGTGACAATAGTTACTGCCTCACCCTGTATATATTCTCAAAATATTTTACAATTCTGTCAGCCAGTACAATCGTTCAGTTAGGTTCGTCTTGATAATGCTCGAAACTGTTCACCGCGGAGACGGAGGATGCTCTAAAGAAGCGTCCTGACGTTATCTGCGTGTTGAGTCCGCCGGTCCACGCAAGCGCAAGGAATAACGGCTTAGAAACGTGATCGTTAAGAGACAATAGTGTTGTGTTTCTTTTATTTTTGTGGCCCTCGCCGGATACTACAATACATATCCCAGTCTTGCCGCCATCAACGTCGGTTCCCTTATAACCGGCGTTACTATGTGCGATAGAATGCAGCATTCGTTTGAATTGTAGCGATGCCTGCAAACAAGAAGGGGGTATGAGGAGGAAATGAGTTCGGTGAAAGGGGGAGGGGTAAAGGAAAGAGAGAGAGAGAGAGAGAGAGAGAGTAAGAGAGAGAATGGGGCGAGAGGAGATTTGTGAATTCGGCGGTTTGGATGCCTGCGGTAGTAAGGTTTTAGAGGCGACCAGTGGCTTTATGCCTCCGGTATATAAATTTCCGTTGAATGGCGCGCGTATGACTTGGCGCCCAACGTTCTGTTCTACCTGCCCCCCTTTTCTCCGGCCACTGTGTGTCCTAGCATTCTCCCCGTTTTCTTCTCGGGCGTTCTTCTTCGTTTTTCCCCCAAAGCCGGCAGCCAGTGTCCTCCGCCTACGTCTGGATCTCTCCCTTTTCTTTCAAGGTCTCGGTTAGAGAGCTCCATTCTTTCTTTTCCCCCGATCTTTCATCTGTTTACAGAAATGTCACCGGCGCGCTGGTGACGCGCGAACCAACTGCCAGATTTATCGTTCGGTTGGCTGGGTTTCCCTTCTACATACGTATCGTTCCTTTACGATCGTTTCCTCGTTTCCTCCGATATATGTGTGTGTGTTTACCCCCGGGGGCGAAAGCCAGGGAACGCGAACCGCGGCATAATGCCGGGGTAATTGGCGTTCAAGGCCCATACGATATTCGCAATAAGAACGGCGTTATCCGGAGAATTCGCGAAACAGTAATGCGGAATGCGATATTCCGTTCGTCAATCCCCGAAGCCGCGCCGAGCTGGTGACGAATCTCTTGGCACACGAGACTAGACGCAGCTAACGCTGCCCAAGTGGTCCCCGGAGGATTTTCGCATAATCTCAGAGAGGTGCGTCCTTTAGCACGCGGTAAATGCCGTGTCACAGCCGGAGGCTTTTCACAATTGTGTGCCGTAGCAGTGTCGCCAGGTCGAGAAAATTGAGGGGAGTACAGGTACCCCCTCTCTGATGGTCAGAGTCGTAATATGTGACACGTTGCGCGTGCGTGACAGGGATTGAGTGGGACGTGGTGCTGGAATGGGATAGTGGAAGGGGAAAAGTAGGAGAGTAAATGAGTCCGAATCGGACTCATTTGGCGACACTGTGCCGTAGTTGCTGGATTTGTTGTGAACAGCATATTTAGGGGTGAAGAAGTTTTAATAAAAACGAAGGGCGGACTGCGGATCTTTCCTGGATCCTACGTCTTATTTTATGAAAACTGGGGGAGAGCACAGTTGTGCGATACCCTAAGTAAGGGGATGACAGAACGTGGGCGTATATTCGGGGGTGATTGGCACGGCGCCGGGTCCCCAGCACCTCGAGGAACACTTTGCGCGCTCTTCTAAGGGGCCGGCCAGGCGGAGAGTCGGTCAGCCATCGGAAACAAACATTTGTTTAAACGAGCCCGACAAGTCACGGTCGTAAATACCTGCGAGTCGTTAATCTTGTTTTTCGGTGGTGCCGCTTATTCGTTAATGTATAATGTATTCTCACCCCCGTAGCTAAAACAATCAACCCGGGCCCGTTGAAAAAAGGGAATCGGTAACCTTCGGCTCCGAGACCTGACGCCTTTGAGTGTGATACGGATTAGTAGTATAGATTACAGGTTACACCGAGTTCATCTGCGTGTCGGCGAAATTGATTCCTCGGTCCGGGCATCGGTAGGCTTCGATTTATGACTGTCAGCTGGACGTCCGCTAGCCATTCGGAAATAATAGATCGTTTTTTCTTTTTTTTTTGTCGGTTTTCTCGTAATGTTGTGATTTATTTGTGAAGCAGAATTTCAGACGTTGGAATGTGCGGATTTAACGAGGTACAAATTATAGTTGTGTGGAGCGAGATTAATGCCCGTCGCGTCCGTTTCCGACGATTATATTTTCCGGGCTTTTTTAATGGTATTTAACGCTAAGAACCACCGGCATGTGTTGCTTTGAGAGTGTGCCGGTTGTATTTGGATTCTGTGCGATTTTTATTACAATTAAACATTATGTTAATCAATTTTATCGAATTATTTCTGATCATAACATTTTTATAAGTTGTAAATCGAAATTAGTGCCGGTATTTCATTGTATTTGGAGTCTGTGCGATTTTGATTACAATTAAAAATTATGTTAATCAATTTTATCGAATTATTTCTGATGAGAACATTTTTATAAGATGTAAATCGAAATTAGTGCGAGTGTGCCGGTATTTCATTGTATTTGGAGTCTGTGCGATTTTTATTACAATTAAAAATTATGTTAATCAATTTTATCGAATTGTTTCTCATGAAAACATTTTTATGAGATACAATTCCAAATTAGTGCGAATGAAAAATTGCGAATGTAGATCTGAAAATTGCCATTTTCATACAAAGCTTTGTAAGATCAAGACAATGGCAAAAGTGATTTGGTCGATTAAGAGATTGAAAGCGGCGAAATACGAATGTTATTTATTGATCGAAACATTTTTCTGTATTTTCCAAATGTGAAAATACCGTGAACAGATAAAGATCCGCAGTCTAATTACCAGACACAATGAAAACCAAAGAGATCCATCAAAGCTAGAAAAATCAATAGAAAATCCATTAATCTCTTTCATTGGATCTTTCATAACCCAGCTTTACGAGCAACCATTGAAAATTGATTTACCGCCTGCGAGGCGTGCCTAATCACGCAGCATATTTAAATCTATCGACTCGATTCTTCAAACGTACACAAAAATCGATCGGGATTTCTTTTGATCGATCGAAAATACTCGGAACGGTAGAAATTCTTCAAAAATTGTTCCACGAATGTTAATCATACTTACGGGGAATCGTCTGTCCCGAGTAACACGTAGACATTCTCGTAAGATAAATCGCACAGACTCTAAATCAATTGGATCTAGTCATTTTCATAAGGCAACGTAAGCCATTTATTCATCGTGATCAGTGAATTTAGCGTTAACACTAGAATACTAGATTGCCCAAGGAAGTCATTTTGACTGCTTTTTAATTTCAATTATAAAAACAATTATGTATATAATGACACAATTTCTTAGAATTTTGTGACTTTTTGTACAACATATGAATGCGTTTATTAATAATTGTAGTTACCTCCCCCCCTCCTTCATTTCCGGTATATACAGGGTGGGGCGCCACATTTTGCCATCTAGATTTACGTCATTATTATTACGCATAGCAAACAATGTTTCAGATGAAGTTGAATGGTTTTGAGAGGAGCACATTCTGATGGTACATTTTTTTGTAGGTGGACGTGTAAAGGACATATGAAGGTCATTAATGTTTTTTTAAATGGAATCATATATTTTTTATTGCATCAGCCGATGCTCCTTCATATTCTTTACAAAAAAGTATTAATCTATTTGTGTAAAATAATCATTAGTTTAGGAGATATTTTAATTATAATTTGTTAGGAAATCTCTGTTATAATGTAGTAGGAGAGCAAGAATTCTCAATGTAAATATTTACATTTTTTGTGTTGCTCTCATTCTTGCTCTCCTACTACATTATAACATTGAATTCATATTATTGACCAGAGAGTCGAGATTTACTAACAAATTAGAATTAAAATATCTCCTAAACTAATGATTTTTTTACACAAATAGATTAATACTGTTTTGTAAAGAATATGAAGGAGCATCGACTGATGCAATAAAAATTATATGATTCCATTTAAAAAAACATTAATGACCTTCATATGTCCTTTACACGTCCACCTACAAAAAAAAAATGTACCATCAGAATGTGACCCTCTCAAAACCATTCAACTTCATCTGAAACATTGTTTGCTATGCTTTATAATAATGACGTAAATCTAGATGGCAAAATGTGGCGCCCCACCCTGTATATGTGTGTTATACCTATATTGCCCACAAGCAGTCAGTCTTTCTAGTGTTAAACAGTTTGGTGAAACTTAAAAAACGGCCAATACACCGTGCGACCGATAGAAATTTTAAGCAGCTGCTGGCTACACGAGAAACGGCTCCCTGTCGGCAAGATCGAAAGAACGGAAAAGTCCATGATTCTTCCGAGTTGCATCGCCGTGTCGGTAGCGGCAATCGATTGTCCAAGCAATAATGGTACCGGTAGCTGTGGGGGACCTTTTAAAGGGCTCTGTGTTGTTCTCCGCCCTTTTTCTCTGTTCCTTTCAACAGATCCTGCGCTGCTGATAAGTGGACAATTAAAACGCACTAGCCTTTCTGGAAAAATCGTTAAGCGGGGAAAACAACCGGACCCGCCGGATTTCCCAAAGGTTTTTCTCTGATGTAGGCCCCGAGTCGGTTCGCTATCCATAAAGTGTCCGTAGTGTCGTGCTGAGCTTCGCATAGTTATTTCTACCCCCAAGTTGTACATTTAGCTTTTCTTCGACGACGCGCGCGCGCTTTTATTAGATCGGTGCGTATGAAATTTTAGAAATATTATTACTGTTCGTACGCCACAAGAAGTCTCCTGGCAAGGAATTCGACAACAAACCGTCCGATTGGATCATTCCACGCGAACTTTCGGTTCTAGCCGAATTATTGGCTAAAGTGTGTGACGTCACAGCATAACTATTGGCTGCGAGCGAGGACCCCCTTTACCCCTGTCACGTCTCGAGGTACTTCTTGTGGGGTACGAACAGTAGATACGTTTGTTATATACTGTTTTAACGAAAACAATTCCTGACCCGATTCGAGTATTAGGTACCCGAAATTTTCGGCCCGGCCCGGCCCGACTCCAGCAACAACCTAATATATCTTGAACGTAAAAAGGGAGAAAGAAGAGAACGCGATACAAGTGTTTAGGAATTAATTATACGGTCCGATTGGGTCATTCCACACGAACTTTCGGTTCTAGCCGAATTATTGGCTAAAGTGTGTGACGTCACAGCATAACTATTGGCTGCGAGCGAGGACCCCCTTTACCCCTGTCACGTCTCGAGGTACTTCTTGTGGCGTACGAACAGTAGATACGTTTGTTATATACTGTTTTAACGAAAACAATTCCTGACCCGATTCGAGTATCAGGTACCCGAAATTTTCGGCCCGGCCCGGCCCGACTCTAGCAACAACCTAATATATCTCGAACGTAAAAAGGGAGAAAGAAGAGAACGCGATACAAGTGTTTAGGAATTAATTATACGGTCCGATTGGGTCATTCCACGCGAACTTTCGGTTCTAGCCGAATTATTGGCTAAAGTGTGTGACGTCACAGCACAACTATTGGCTGCGAGCGAGGACACCCTTTGCCCCTGTCACGTCTCGAGGGACTTCTTGTGGCGTACGAACAGTAGATACGTTTGTTATATACCATTTTAACGAAAACAATTCCCGGTCCGATTCGAGTGTATCGGGTACCCGAAATTTTCGGCCCGGCCCGGCCCGACTCCAGCAACAACCTAATATATCTCGAACGTAAAAAGGGAGAAAGAAGAGAACGCGATACAAGTGTTTAGGAATTAATTATACGGTCCGATTGGGTCATTCCACGCGAACTTTCGGTTCTAGCCGAATTATTGGCTAAAGTGTGTGACGTCACAGCACAACTATTGGCTGCGAGCGAGGACACCCTTTGCCCCTGTCACGTCTCGAGGGACTTCTTGTGGCGTACGAACAGTAGATACGTTTGTTATATACCATTTTAACGAAAACAATTCCCGGTCCGATTCGAGTGTATCGGGTACCCGAAATTTTCGGCCCGGCCCGACTCCAGCAAACAACCTAATATATCTCGATCGTAAAAAGGGAGAAAGAAGAGAACGCGATACAAGTGTTTAGGAATTAATTATACACGGTCCGATATGGCAATACAGCTTCGCCATTCCGTGTAGATAACGTATTAGTATCGGGCCGACAGAAAACTTTATAGACTGCCATTAGAACGCCGTGTGTTTTCTATCACCGGGGGTATCCGTGGTGTGCCTCGTGGGACAGCGGCTCGGGAACGTGTTCCCTGCCCGGGTATAAATAATAAGACCACGTCGGCAGTCACTATAATTCAATTCACACCTGATAACTGTGACCATAGAATTTCCATATTACAGGCTGTAATAAAATTAAAAATATTTTCGGGGCGGTCCGCTACGCTTCGGGGGGTCTCGCTCCTCTCATCTCCTCTCTCGCCGCGGACAAACGGACCAAGGATCGTGATCCTTCACGTTCGCTGTCGTACGAATTTGTTCCCTGAATTTGTTTCTCGTTGTCTCCGGTGGTCCTTCCCCGTATAGACGACAAATGGCATGCGACCATTGGAAAAAAAAATTGAAACAAAAAATATGACAACCGAGCCGGCAACCTGGCACGCGGACTTCTTCGACTTCTTGTTTCGAGTAATGGCTAGCACTCCGAAATGTGTTGGATTCCTCCTTCTTCGCTGACTTCGATAGTCAGCGGTTCTTTTCGGTCTTTCAGTTGGTGCTATACTACTTTCGATTTTAACACATCATACGACTATGTCTTAAATGAATAATTTGTGTTGTCTACAGGTTCGATCTTCTACTAAAAAGCAATTTTACAATTAATTTCTTCTCAACGTTTCGATCCCATTGTGGATCATAATCAAGAGAATTTTGCGTCTGTAAAGTGTTGTATAAGTTAATGTATGTTTGATAATCTGAATGGTACAATTTTTAATTTAACTTACTTGCTTTGTTTAAACTATTCTAAAGATTCATTGTTGATGAGTTTCAAAGAGTGCATGTACACATCATGCTGATAGGCAAGTGCACTGAAGGCATGCGAATGTTAGGGACAAACCAGAACATACGAAGAAACAAAGGAACGACGTAGAATGTCAAGACCAATCAGAGCTCACCGATCTATGTTTCACAAGTCAATATTTTGCGGAAAATATGAATAAAGTATTACACTGTAGCAACAGTACACTCCCTTATATACTTTTCTTTTAAAAAGCAATTTTGCAGTTAATTACTTCTCAACGTTTCGATCCCATTCTGGATCATTATCAAGAGAATTTTGCGTCTGTAAAGTGTTGTATTGTACCATTCAGATTATCAAACATACATTAACTTATACAACACTTTACAAACGCAAAATTCTCTTGATAATGATTCACAATGGGATCGAAACGTTGAGAAGTAATTAATTGCAAAATTGCTTAACTCTCATCCGTCCCTCGTGTCAATTTGACACAGTTTTCCCGAAATAAGTTATACTGTCTTGTTATTTGTAGGTAAATTTGCCCGAAACTTCGTGACTTTTAGTTTTTTAATGCGAAACTTATAACCGAAAACCTCAGATGTAAATGTTAACTCATCAATTTGAATTTAAAAAAAAAACGAAAAATAACTGTTTACCTTGTATTGTCAGTTCGTGAAATGAGGGACGGATGAGGGTTAAATTTATTCATTTAACATAATTACGATCGATATAACAGAATATTTACTATTTCTTAATTTTTCAAAGTCGGTGTATGAATCAAGGTGACCTTGAAATCTTCGCTACGCCTCCGCCCATATAAAAAATGTTTACATCACAGTATTTCCCTCTCTGTACCATGCAAGGTTTTTTATATAAAATTTTTTTCGTATTATCACAAATAACGGTAATATCGAAGGTGATCGAAGTTCGTGATCCATCCTGTATACCGAAAACAAGAAAGCGTTAGAGTACTTTGAGTGGCAGCGCGAGTTACAGATCGTGCCAAGGTTCGGTTCGATCGTGTCAGGTTCGGTTTGTTATCGCGTTTCGATCGTTGATAGAGTAGCCGACACGGTCCGTGAGAATGATAGCGGACACTTCTACCGAGTGCTACTTCCGACACGTTCCTTTGTTGCATGCATCCCTCTAGCTAAGGTGACCCATTTTAAATCGCTTCAAATCTTCTGCCAAACGAGGAAGTAAGTGGATACGGATAACGTCGCGCATATATCAGCTGGCGGCAGCCATATAGCAGTCTATATGGCGTTCCTATGCGATTCTATACGAGCACGTACAGCCCGTTGGCCGTGCTCGTGCAACAAAATGTTCTTCGCCGTAAGCTTTTGCCTTCCCATCCCTTAAAGCTTTTTTCTCTCTCTCTCTCTCTCTCTCTCTCTCTCTCTCTCTCTTTTTCGCGACTTGTCCGTAAGGGAATTTCATAGAAATCGTCTGAACTGCTTTGTGCGGCGAAGGTCGTTTAGCCGCGGCAAAGCAATGCTCGCCGATCAGTATGTTCCCTTGCTTCTAGCAGTCAGACAATCGTCCCCCTATGAATTATTCACGAATCCTGCTGCCGGACAGAGAAACACGCAATCCTTTCTTACCTATTAGTTGCTCATCGATTCGTTTGCATTACCTTCCTATATACTGCGAATACTCTCTCGATGCCGTTGAACACCCCAACCCTGGGGTAAATATATTTATTTATATTTACTCGTTCGTTCTGGTCGCTTACTATTTTCTTATCTTATACACTCGACTCTATTTCTAATTGCTCATTTATTACTAGTATTTTCAGCTCATTCTAATTATTCCAGTGCATCTATCGCACTTCGCCAGCACCCTCTATATTACTCTTATTCTACTTTTCCTTATTTATGTTATTATTCTTTGCTTACTGTATTTACTCGTTCGTTCTGGTCGCTTACTATTTCCTTATCTTATACACTCGACTCTATTTCTAATTGCTCATTTATTTGTAATTTTCAGCTCATTTTAATTATTCCAGTGCATCTATCGCACTTCGCCAGCACCCTCTATATTACTCTTATTCTACTTTTTCTTATTTATGTTATTATTCTTTGCTTACTGTTCGAATTATTTAATAGCATCGTGTTATATTCCGGATGAGGGTTAATAAACGTTAAAGTGTTTATGGTAATAAATACTAGTTTATTAATAAAACTCCTCAACTATAACTCCGGTAAGATGTACATGAAGCGCGTTAAAACAGTACGATACGTCGGAAGTCTGACAATTCAGGATAGATAAATATTCGACGGAGCGAGAGCTTAACTGCGCTGAAGGTTTCTACTAAAAATGAACGTGGTTCAGTCTTTTGCGTGAACTTAAATAGAAGTCCCTTAAAGGGAGAGGTAGATAATACAATGATGTGCTGATTTCTTCATGACTAAAGGTAGTGACCGGAATAAATAGTTAGTCATACAACAATCGGTAATTGTAAAATTGATAATTCTGGATTCTGTGATTTTGTCTATTCGTTAAAGACGCAGTAGATTTAGGGGTTAAAATTGTATCGGAAAGAGATAGTACACACGGTCGCACGCATATTTTGACGGTGAAAGCTGCGTACGCCTCTCTCACGATTGTTTCCGTGAAATTTCTCACGGCGGATCCGCCGAAATAGCGGCATCGCTTTCTGATGACGGGGCGAGGACCTCCGAAGTATTACGGCCCACTCACCGCGAAAGCATGAAAGCGCACCCCTCATAAATATTCCCGGTAAATGCCGCCGATACCTACCGTTGGTTAACGCCTACGTCGCACGGTGGTTCGAACCGGCAAAAAATCAAAATTTTTTAATGTTATTTCAACAATTTTTCCATCGAAGCTTCGCATAAACACACAGCCAACATATCGTGATCGATAAACTATTTTCTGTGAACACGTCCCACAAATGTTAGGACACCTGCAGTTGTAGTCTACAAATCAGTGGCGCATCCAGGATTTCATCTTAGAGGGGGACGAGTTGAACAAAATGACCTATTTTAGATTTTTTTAAACATAAATTTATTTATAGAATAAAATCCAGTTTTCTTTTCTTTTTACATAGCTCTTCAATTACTTCGGTTATAGTTACATGAATGTTTCTGTGTATGTATAACAAAGCCAACCCATTCAGTCGTGGTTGTGTCATTGTAGATCTTAAATATGTTTTCAAAATTCTTAATGTAGAAAATGATCTTTCACTGACGCACGTCGTTACCGGAAGCGTTGCAAATATTTTTAATAAATTATAAATATTAGGATATATCGTTTTTATCACATTTCAAAATCGCATCAATGGCATTTTTGCATGGAGACCATGGACACCAATACTGACACGTACACAGCCACAGACGCACAACAATAGGCAGAATTCAGTGTTCTAGTATCGGCAGTTTTTGCAAATATGTACGTCGGAACCTAAGTGAGTGTATGCCTTATTTGTATAGAGAAAAGTTGTTCAATTTTTTTACAAGAAAATTAGAAGCCGCATTCGCGAATGAAATCCCGAAAGTTGCTTGTCGAACTATTGTTTTAAATGCGTAGGAAATGTTCGAAAGTTTATAGGACGGTGGCGCGTGATTCATGCGATTGTTCACCGAAGCGTCACACAAATTTACGCGCATGAATTATATCATACGGTACGCGCGGGTCACAAGGCTGGCGTGAAAAAATATGATTTAATGGTCGTTACGCCGTTGTGATTGCCTCCTACGAATTTTGTTCGGGGACGGAATCCTCGTTCTGCGGCTGTCTATCTGTACAGTTACTTCCAATTTAATATGTTTCTTGTCCAAAGAATTCCGACAGAGCCAACAGAAAATAATGCCGTTCGTAAAATCTTATAACTTACCAGGAGTAAAAAAACGTCTAATCAACATAGGTCCAACTTTTCTTATCGCTCTATTTATATTACTGTTCCATATCATGTGACCTCTTCGCAACACATTGCGTGTGTATACACTTCGTAGACGTGGCTGGAGATTTGTTCTACGAGTTCTGTTTACAACCTTGCGTTTACAATCTTGTGTTTACGCGTACCTCTTGTGTTTACAACCTTGAACTGATACTTCCAACTTTCCTCTGTCGGAAGCGAAATACATAATACGATCACTACGTGGAACGCTAATAAGTAATAAAAGTTGATTTTACAGGGAAAGGATTGCTTTTTTAGGACCTACGTTAATTAGACATTTTTGACTCCGCTTATACGGCCTACAACTATCGGACCTTTTTTTAATCACCCTGTATAAAATATGATTTCTAAGATTCCTCTTGGTACAGGGTGTAAAGAAATGTTTGGTCTTGGCTACCATAGGCGTATTGTCCATGAAATTTTAAATAGCTGCAGTATTCTGACTGTACAAAGGTAGCATAATCATTTGTCTTTTAATTGAGGGCTGGAATGAAAGGGGGAATGAAATATAAACTGTTTCAATATTAAAAAATACATTTAAATATTAAGTAAAAATGCTTAAATTTGTTTAAGGGACGATAAGACCCTATAGAATTTTATAATTTAATTAAATTTACATCTTCTACATCTTCGGATCGATGAACATCTGTTAAAAAAAAGTTGCCGCAAAATTGTCCTTTACCTTGAATGTCAAGGTCAAATATTTTTTTAATTGCATAGAATACAATGCGAGAAAAAAAATTTGACCTTAAAATTCAAGATCAAGGACAATTTTGCGGCAACTGTTTTTTTTTTACAGATCTTCATCAAACATTTCTTTACACAATTATCGTAGGTACCATTACGTAACGGGGGTTGGTTAAATAGTAGTTTTAGGGTTGAACGAAAGAACGAAAGACCCGCTGGGCTCTCGGAGCCAAAAGGAAGTTTGAGAAGAATCGGTGGTGGGAAGATGCGTTCACGAGAAGACTGGCTCTTGCACGTGAGCCCTTGTGGACTGCCACAAAGGGCCACAATGGGGGCACAGCTCGTCGGCCGATAATCCTGATTTAGACGCGGTCGTATATTAGACTAAGGATCGTGAAATTGAATGGCGGAATCAGCTGAGAGATCCTGTTTTCATCCGAAGGAAGAGGGACTGCGCCGCGCGCGAAAAATAAACTGCCTATACGTATAGCGGGGGCAGCGATAGTAAATTTCGCAGGTGGGCAGCGCCCGTTATTTCCTCGACTCTTCTTCTCTTTATTCCCTTTACCCTTCTCTGTTCTTTCCTGATCTTCTTGCACTCGAAAAGCTCTTCCTTCACTAGGTCAGAGTTCAGAAAAATCATCGTAACGGTGTCACGTACATTGAATTGGTGCAGTTGAATGTGGACTGTTCTTTTTCATTATTGAAAATGATTTTCAATAATAAACGACAAAATTTCATTAGGTCAGAGTTCAGAAAATCATCGGAACGGTGTCGCGTACATTGAATCGGTGCAGTTGAATGTGGACTGTTCTTTTTCATTATTGAAAATGATTTTCAATAATAAACGACAAAATTTCATTAGGTCAGAGTTGAGAAAATCATCGTAACGGTGTCGCGTACATTGAATCGGTGCAGTTGAATGTGGACTGTTCTTTTTCATTATTGAAAATGATTTTCAATAATAAACGACAAAATTTCATTATGTCAGAGTTCAGAAAATCATCGGAACGGTGTCGCGTACATTGAATCGGTGCAGTTGAATGTGGACTGTTCTTTTTCATTATTGAAAATGATTTTCAATAATAAACGACAAAATTTCATTAGGTCAGAGTTCAGAAAATCATCGGAACGGTGTCGCGTACATTGAATCGGTGCAGTTGAATGTGGACTGTTCTTTTTCATTATTGAAAATGATTTTCAATAATAAACGACAAAATTTCATTAGGTCAGAGTTGAGAAAATCATCGTAACGGTGTCGCGTACATTGAATCGGTGCAGTTGAATGTGGACTGTTCTTTTTCATTATTGAAAATGATTTTCAATAATAAACGACAAAATTTCATTATGTCAGAGTTCAGAAAATCATCGGAACGGTGTCGCGTACATTGAATCGGTGCAGTTGAATGTGGACTGTTCTTTTTCATTATTGAAAATGATTTTCAATAATAAACGACAAAATTTCATTATGTCAGAGTTCAGAAAATCATCGGAACGGTGTCGCGTACATTGAATCGGTGCAGTTGAATGTGGACTGTTCTTTTTCATTATTGAAAATGATTTTCAATAATAAACGACAAAATTTCATTAGGTCAGAGTTCAGAAAATCATCGGAACGGTGTCGCGTACAATGGAATTGTTGCAGTTGAAGTGTTCTTTTTCATTATTGAAAATAATTTTCAATAATAAACGACAAAATTTAATTCGGATCTCGTGTATGCCTTTGACGATATCATATCTTTGATAAAAAAAAAAAAGTTTGAGAACATCTCCGGTAGTTCCGGTGTTAAATAATATCGACATTTTCGTTAGAATCGATTTAATTAAAATCAGAGTGTTGAGTCACCCGGAGCAGCGTGGATTAATCGCTCGATCAAGAAAACTTCAAGTGCGATCTAATATTTCATAACACGAGCCAATATTTACTCGTTCGCATTCTCGTCTGTACCGGCCAGTTTGATTAATGGAAATACTTTTGAATAATCGAGGGACGTTTGCGTAAACACCGTGTCCAGATAATAATTAGATTTCCTTCGTGTTTACCTTCGCGTTCCTATTATACGTATATTCGGTGGTTGGTTATTCGCCGATGTGTTGGTGCGTGCAGCTAGCTAGCCTGACGGACAGGGGCCGTAGTCGCGCTTGTCAATCACACGACTATGATTACAGGATTACGAGTTCATAAGGCAGACGTGGAGCAACTACAAAAGCGCCACCATTAAGATAGGAAAGAGTTCCACGCCTAGTAAACGGCCGGATCATTATGCTCGGATGCGAGAGAGCTTATATACCACGAGCCCGTTATTAATGCGACCGATACTCATTCCGCACTCATCCGTAGATACGATCTCTCCGCCCAGTCAATCGGATCGCGGAGCCTAAACCCGTAATTACCATTAGCCCACCCATAGCGAGTGCGATACTAGCCGGCGAACCAACGAAACTTTCAATTTACACGTTCTTAAGTTCCCGGCCGTCGAAACTATGTTAAATAAACGTTCCCTTCGTTTTTACGCTCGCCGTAATTGATTTCACGGGTAACATTCGCGCGTATTTCATTCGGATTAGCTCTTTCTCTCTCTCTCTCTCTCTCTCTCTTTCTCTCTCGCTGGTATCAACGTGTGTGTATCAACCGTGTGTGTTTATGGCAGCACGATTACGTTGACGGGTCAATTTCGCTTCGTTCAGCTTCTTTGAGTTATATGTGTGCACGGCGAAATCGAATTTCACAGAGAAATTACCAGTCTCCGAAGCCAGTTTCAGATTTTTAGGAGAAATATTACTATAGATCAGGCCACTAAGTATACTACGTTTACACGTTTCGTTGTGTCTCGAGAGGACACATTTTATAAGTCACTTATTACTAAACTGCGGATATTCGTGCAGAATAAAAATTGTAACAAACAGAACCTGCTTAGGGAGGTCTTTCTTTAATAATATTGTAAAAGGTTGGACAACATTTAATTTAAGAAAATATTTAACCCTTTGCACTCGGAGCTATTTTAACTCGAAAATTAAACGTTTCTTCCAACCAAGAATAATTCCATTGTATATGATTTTTTTCATTTTATGGATATGAAATTGATTTAAATACCTCGTACGATAGTTAAATGTCTAGTAGTTTATTAAATACGAACAAAAATAATAATGCGAACAATATTTTCAAGAATGGCACAACAATTTTCAGTGGTGCCATTCTAGCATATTTCCATTCTATACAATTTTTTTTCATTTTTTGTATATGAAACTGATATAATATCTCATGTAATATGTAAATGTCTAGTAGTTTATTAAATACGAACAAAAATAATAATGCGAACAATATTTTCAAGAATGGCACAGCAATTTTCGGTGGTGCCTCAGAGTCGACATCCGAGTGCTGAGGGTTAATCGACCGTTAACAATCATATGTGATGACTAATTTATTTTATATCTCGTTCCAGAGTCTCGCAGTATCTGTGAAACCAGAAGAACGGTGAGTGCATTCGCATAATTTTGTTTACATAGATGTTTTCCCTATTAGTCTTAAGTTATAGCATGCTAAATAAATTCAATTCTACCATTCTTATGACGCAACACGTTTAGTTCAAAGTTCGATTGCAAACTCCTTATTTACAATTAATAAAGTGTCTAAATTATATGTATCTCGGGTTATGTATTTCTAAATGTTTAAAATTGAGGAATTGCTCGGTCATTAACGTTCATTTACATAATAACAAAACAAGGTATTTTCCGATTAACCTAGTTTTTGCTTGTACATTATGAACTTCACTCACTTCGATAGGAACTACAAGTGCACTTTGAATGCATCCGATTTCAAAAATGAACTCCACTGGGTATTTTATGATTTCCTAATCGATTAACGATCCAATCAATTTCATTTTTTTTTTTAAATTTCACTACATCCGTGGGCACGAACGATTTGGATATTATTTATGCGAAATGCTCGATCAAAGGGTACAGTTCTTTTCGAAAATCATCGCGCACGATTGCTCAGTGAATTTAATATGAGCCGACACCCTTGCCTAATTCCTCACCTAATTCTGAGCTCTCCTAATGTATCATCTCGTCGTCTAGCCTCGAGAACGATCTTCTTGTACAATTGGCGACGCATCTGGTACAATTCGCTGATTTTTTCTGGAAGCAGTTCGATCTCATTCGATACATTGAGATTTCGACAATCGAAGTATAGCGGTGTTATAATTCGGCCGTATACGTTGTTGCAGATTTACAACGTCGACGCTGGTGCAAGCGTTTCCGAAACTCAAGTATATCATTGACCTGACAAACACAGACCGTTATTATAATGGACAGGTAAGGTAAACACTGATCAACTAAAAATCTTTGCGCGAGAGTCACGGGAAAAGTGCGTATTGCATTTTCAGTAAAATCGCAACGTAAGATTTTTGGTCGATGCGAAAGTACGAAAAATTTGCATTTTAAAATACCAAAGAGAGAATTTATCTTCTTTTTTTTACGAAAGGATATCGATTTATCCGAATTCTTTATAAAATCATAAATTAAATTGTTCTGAAACTTTTTATATGTTCTCGTTATATTTTGATTGTGCTGATCAAAATTTTTCAAAGAATTGCCTGACTCTATGTAAAAGAAAGCGGTGTAAATATTTTTATTTATTTATTTTTAAAGAAAGAATATATCGATTTATCCGAATTCTTTATAAAATCAGAAATTAAATTGTTCTAAAACTTTTTATATGTTTTCGTTATATTTTGATCGTGCTGATCAAAATTTTTCAAAGAACTGCCTGATTCTATGTAAAAGAAAGCGGTGTAAATATTTTTATTTATTTATTTTTATTGGAATGCTATTAGTATGTTCTAGAACAATTTCTTTTTTTTACAATATAAGAACACAGTTCGTTGTGAAAGTGTTGAATTGATTTTTCGAAAATCTAATATTATCGATCGGGTTAAAAACGGCGCATCGCTGCGTAGTTGAAGAAAGTATTTTTGTTTTTACGATGATGTGAAACCCGTTTGCACGGGATGTAATATATCGCAAATGTCTTCGATGGCAACACAGTTGGCAGTATTTTCTGTAACTGACATTTACTATTAATATTTTCCCGCTAAAAAATTTGCTATTTTAGTCACGGGTGTAGGCAATAAAATAGCGAAAAACCAATATAATATTCTTCACGTTTGCTGGAAGAAGAAAAGAAAATCCTTCGGGCATATACACACTCTTAATACAATGACACACGTTCAACAATATCAGACAAATATTTTGAAAACTATAATTTCTAGATTTTTAAAAAAAGTAATTATTACCATTTTCGTGTTAGATTTGAATTCGATCGATTCTAATTTTCCCCTTACCAATCGTCACAATTAACCCTTTGCACTCGGAGCTATTTTAACTCGAAAATTAAACATTTCTTCGGACCTGGAATAATTGTATTCTATACGATTATTTTTTCATTTTATGGATATGAAATTGATATAATACCTCGTACAATACTTAAATATTTAGTAATTGATTAGAGAGCTCCATATTTAATAAACTAAACAATATTGTGGATAATGGTAGAGCAAGTTTTAGTGGCGACTCTGAGACGTCACTCGAGTGCTAAGGGTTAACGCGTTGCTGAACGACAGAGTTGCGCATTAATCGATTAAAATTTTAATCATGATTGATTGACTAATGTATACGATTAAAAAAAGAAATGGTCGAAAAATCGGCGATCGATATTCAATCGATTGACGAAGTTAATCGTCAATCGTTCATTAAATGAAGAAATCGTTGAAAAATCGGCGATTGATTCGATTGATTGATTTAATCGTCAATCGTTGATTAAAAAAAGGAATCATCGAAAAATCGAGTTTACATTTTTTTCGGTATTCATTCTGATTACGTATTTCATTTCGAAATTTCAGCAATAATCATTAATCAATTATCCGATTGATGATTAATAATCGTTAATCGCAACTAACGACTAAAGTAGAAAAATCGTTAACCGCAATTAACGACTAAACTAGGAGATTTAATTGTTAATCGCGATTAACGATTGAAGTAGAAATTTAGTCGTCAATCGTTGATTAAGTTTTTGCCCAACGCTGCTGAACGATACCGCAAAATTACAAAAAAAATATCATCGCCACGAATGTAGCCGGATACATACGTCATCTTCCGAATAAGTCATCTCGCGGATGAAATTAGTTGCAACACTATTAGAAGCGTGTGCATAAGTCGGGCCAGGCTAACCTTTCGGTGATAGATCCCGAGAGGAGGTTTCTTCGTTTCTCTTCGCAAGCTGTCGCTATAGCCCGCATTCCTTGATTCGGGCAGATATCCAAACGCGTGTGTGCCCACGGCTCCTTTACTTTGTCTTCCGTTATCTTCGTCTCTCGATCGTCATCTTCTCTGTTTCTCTCTCTCTCTCTCTCTGTCCTCCCATCTTCAGCGACTCGTTCTTTCCCTTTTTCCCGAGGTTTTTCGTTTTTTTCCCCCGCGTCGTCGTCTCTTGTTCTCCTCCTGGAAACCTAATATTACGTCGGGCTAGTTCCGGACTTTATGTGGCATTTAAAAGCGGCCGAGCGGGCCCCGGCTAATTTGTAACGGGGACAGAGGGGGCCGCGCGGAGGCTAATGAACATATTATTAGATTTTCGGAATTGTCGACTGCCGGCTCTCGATCCCCGGCGCGGCGTGTCTAGCGGGAGGAGAGCGTGAACCGTTTTGAGCCGGGCCTGTCACAACGGAAGACCGATCAATTATATTAATAAGTCCCCCCGGGTAAGCGAGCCTGTGGTTGGTCGATTCGTCCGTTAGCTCTTCGTTTTTTCTCTCCTCGGGTGGCCATTTGCCACGCGAGGACCAACTGGAATCCACCAGGGAAAATATTTTAACAGCGTCCGGAACCCTCTCGACCCTTTGACCATCCGATGCCGCAGGCACCCGGGTAATTAACACGGGGGATTCCGTGGTGTCACCCACGTCTAATTAGAACGAATTAGATTTATCGGCGAGCCCGAACGAGCTAATCGTTCCCGGGATTTTATCAGCTTCCTCCAATTTCCGTCCCCTTCGCCTCGAGAAGACGTGGATGAAATCTCAAAATCGAAATTTTTCATGTATTACTGCGGGTAGGAAATATTCGATAAATAAATAATAAACACGCGCTGATTGTTTGGTTACATTTTGATGCAGGTCTTCATAGATTCTGGCATCACCTACAAGAAACTTTGGGTCATCGGCCACGAGGTGCCCTCCACGGAAGTGGTGAACAAGTGAGTACAAAATTTTCCACACGATTTGTTTATAACATTGTACAGATTATACCGTGTGTAACGATCAGTAGACTGCGGACTAGGGTGGACGTTATTTTTCAACCAAAAAATGTTGGACACGCCCTCCCCACAATATTGTTCCATGTCATGAAAAAATGATATATCCAAAGTTTTAGACCAATCGGACGTCGGAAAGGCGTGCCTAATCGAGCGCGAATACAGTATACTGCAGTATACTCTTCACATTGAGCGCGCAGTTACTTCTATTTCAAAACTTCGCGCTCGATTAGGCACGCTTTCCCGACGTCTGATTGATCTAAAATTTTGGATATATCATTTTTTTCAGGACATGGAACAATATTGGGAGGGGGCGTGCCCAACATTTTTTGGTCGAAAAATAAGGTTTACTCTTAACCTTTGCGCTCGATGCGGCACGTCTTCCCCTTATCCGATCAACTTCAACTTTTGCAGGAATTATTTTCTTACCCAATAGCACAATTTTGAGGGAGGAGGCGTGAAAAAAATGTCGCAAAAAAAATTTCACCAAGTATAGCTAAGGTCCACCCTACTGCGGACTTTATGCATTCGCAACAATTAAATCGTCCGAATAGAAGACCGCATAAACATCCACAGTCTATTTATAATAATCGAGTGAAGAATTCCGCGTGTCCGCGAAAGGTTCACGAGCAAAACAGCATCGCTTCGAAACCGCTAGGCAGATCGGATCTCCGAGAATACAAGTAGCGCCGTGGCGCTCGGCGATTATGGCAACCATCGAGGGGATCATCTAGTTACCTATCCGGCGTGGGCGTCCCGGTCATTCAAACCGCATGCGAACGCGCGTACGAAACACGACACGAAACTCATGTACGAGCAAGTGTTAACCACCTATCTTATTTAATGCCAATCGTATTTCACGTTTACTGCACTTCCCACTCGAACCACCCGCGGTTATCGTCGATCGATCAACGGTTCATCTTGCGGATGATGTTTAATTGTTTTGTACCGTCGATTTTCCGTCAAGCTTATCTGCAAACATTCGGGAATACAAAGGATTCAAACATTTTTCACGTACAGTAGACTCCCGTATAACGTGATCAAAAAATTATTTAAAACAACTTTATGTATCTTCTGCGACAGTAACTGTAAGTACAGTCTTGTTAAACTATGTTCTGTGTACATTTACTGCCGCATGCAATGCATACATATACAGTCTTTTTAAACAATTTTATGCCCATTGTACAGGGTGTGAAGAAATGTTTGGTCTTAGCTACCATAGGCTACATCTTCGGATCGATGAAGATCTATTAAAAAAAGTTGCCGCAAAATTGTCCTTGACCTTGAATGTCAAGGTCAAATATTTTTTTAATTGCATGATGCATAGAATACAAAGCAATACGTCTATGGCAGCCAAGACCAAACATTTCTTTACACCCTATACAAATATTTGCATGTTAGTTAGAAATAAAGTTCATGCTTCATAATTAATGGGTTCGAATGGACATACAGTGACCAACATTTCACAATTTTTCCATTAAAAAAATATTGATATTTGAAGGTATTATGGAAATTAATCTCTATCAATGTATCTTCATTTGAGCAAATGGAGTTGTACTTACAATAATTTTTATAAAAATGGCAGGCTTAAAACAAACAGTTCTGAAATCTCATTAAAAAATTGTTCGTGCATCGACGTCGATGAAAACACTGTGCCTTTGTTTTTCGAACGAATTTTCACCCGATGTTTCAGGAGCATGTTCTCCGAGAGATTCTCTCCGAAAAAGTCGGTATGTATGTATTTTCAAGCTGGCGCGTCGTTTCTCCGCAAAGGTTTGCACTGTAACAAGATATAGCAAACGGAGATCGAGTTGCGCGATATTCGCTAGCTGGTTGACAATACGCGGACTCGGCTTCCCTAAATGCATTCGAATCGTGTTCCCGTAGGATTCGAGGAAAGTCCGCTACAATGTACGCCTCGCGCGACAACGCACGTGGGCGTTGACGCCTCGGCGACGACGTCTTTATTCTCGGAGACATCGAACATAAGTTTCCCCGTGTTCCCTGTCTTGTAGGGCGAGACAATGCTCATATATTCCACGAACACACCGGGAACAGTCCGCAACTATCGGGAACGATGCGCCGGGCACGCACAAAAGACGAACGAGATAATTGGTTGCATTACGTTCGATACGGTTCTCGGTCGACCGTGAAGTTAACACTCGTGTCGATACCCTAAAATGTCGAAATTAATAGGCGATCGAATTATTAGAGCCGTTTGCATAAAATAATGAATTTATATTAACCCTTATACAGTAAATGCTTGATTCTTGTCCGGGGTCGTGGGCACGATTCCAGTCCAATGCCTACCCACTCCGAATCGAATGTTCAAACTTCTTAATTTTCATTATTTTTTTATGGAACTTTCACTGGCTTGTTTCTGGCATTTTTTCTGATTAAAACAAGACTAAACACGATATAGTTTCAATTGTATTTAGTGGTTTAATCGACGGTGAAAGTTTCGGTCGCAAGAAAGGACAGCGCATCGGAAAGAAAGAGACACGGACAGTCACGCGAACCGTATTTCATTCTGTCCTTCTCTATGTTCGGCTCTCTATTGAAGTCTCGCTCGGCGCTGTCGGCGCGATATGCTAGACGCAGTCATAAATCAAAAAGCATTTCTGGGCACGATTCTTGCCCGTGAAAAACACGGCTGTTGGACAAAAATCAAGCGTTTACTGTATATTCTTCAGAAGAAACAGTATAAAATGTACAAGAATTAGTAATTAGAAAAAAAGTTTCTTGATATTTTACTTTTCATATGATTATTAAATGGAATGATTTTAGTGAACACATGTTAAATTTATTTATTACACAAGTCTCGGACTTCGTTGCTAATGAATGTTTATTGTACCCTTTTTACACGATATGTTTTTGCACAATACCTAAAGAGAGCCAGGTGTGTGTGTGTGTGTGTGTAATACGCGGTCGTGTACAGGTTCTGCCATATTTCCGGCGGCGTTTTCTTCCGCCATTGTTTCTTTTTAACTTGGGACTATTGCCAAAATGCCGAGAAACCTGCTTCACGCTCTGGACCACTCGGACGATCGTGTCATTAGGTAGATTTGCCAGAGCATATCTTTCTTGTCCTTTTCCGTGCGGTTCCAAAGGGAAACTGCTTATGCAAGCTGTTATTGCTGCTTCTTATACCTTGTAATTAGTTGTGATTCATTACTGTTTCATACAAGGTATTAACACAAAATTCTGTAACCTATTCGCATAGAGACACACACGTATCACTGATTGATGCATAGTTAATTTCTGGACATTTTCTGCACCCTGATAACCAACCCCTTATTATAGATATTTTTTTACTTATGATCATATTACGTCAGTTATCATTAATTTGAAAATTTGTTTATCGGACCATTGATCGGGAAAGAAATACGTACTATCGATTGATGCATAGTTAATTTCTGCACCCTGTTAACCAACCCCTTATTATAGATATTTTTTTACTTACGATCATATTACGTCGCTCATCATTAATTTGGAAATTTGTTTATCGGGCCATTGATCGGGAAAGAAATACGTACTATTGATTGATGCATAGTTAATTTCTGGATATTTCCTGCACCCTGATAACCAACCCCTTATTATATATATTTTTTACATATGATCATATTATGTCCCTTATCATTAATTTGAAAATTTGTTTATCGGTCCATTGATCGGGAAAGAAATACGTACTATCGATTGATGCATAGTTAATTTCTCAACATTTCCTGCACCCTGATAACCAATCCCTTATTATAGATATTTTGTTACTTATGATCATATTACGTCGTTTATCATTGATTTGAAAATTTGTTTATCGGGCCATTGATCGGGAAAGAAATACGTACGATCTATGAAGAAAGTGTGGCCTTGAAAAAACTGGCAGCAACAACGAGGAAAGCACATGCCGAGCACGGTCGGGAATCAGAGTGTTTGCAGAGAACTCGTACTTTTGTGATCCTCGGTCCCCGGGCACTTTTGTCGAGAATACGGTCATACAAACAGCGTAGAACCGTTCGGCTGCCTACGAATCTATGCATTAAACATCTCCAAACAGAGGAAATTTCAGTACGCCACCTTTCGCCATTTTTGCTCACCTATAGTTCTATTGCGGCACTCGCGGCAATAAAGCTCGAAAGGGGTACGGAACCCGGAGGCTATTCAAACTTAATTCGATTGAGTATGATAATATGCGCCAACAGAATAATTCGACGGAGCTTTATGCAGTCCGTGAATGTATAATCCTCTCCGCCGTGAACACGCCCTTTACAAACAATGCGTGCACTTTGTATGCAAAATAGCAGATTCCGCGAGCATCGTCGGTTCCAGTCGAATCGCTAATTGGCAGCTTATTATTTTGCGCAGCGGTTGTTACATCTGCGGAAGAGTCGTTAAATTATGCATTTAGCTATCGTTCGATGGGGTTCTTATCGGATCTGTTAATCGTTATGTCAGTAACCATAATTTTCTACGATAATCGATAATGTTGCACTTTATAGTGTAAATTATAAATTTCGTTATAAATTATAGAAGTAATTAGTGATCATTCGAGAACATTAATATTTTTGTTGAGAAATAGTAAAATTATTGTATACAGGGTCTACGCGTTAAGTTATGTCACCATTTTTTAGGCATTTCCGGTAGTGCAATTAAAAAATGTTTTAAAGAAAAGTTTATCAGTACTTGGTCAGCTACATTTTCACATTTATCTTGTAAGAAATAACTTTTCATTAAAATTACGTTTGCACAAAATTTTTGAGTTTGAGGTCATTTCAAGGTCGTAGTATAATACACTGTTGAATTCGCCTCGACGTCAGCAACAATCCTATGACGTCCAAAACATATGGTGCCATTTAAAAAAGTTAAGGTGACCTTTACATTTTTATGTAAAAAGCATTTTTTCAGATTTATGAATATGCTAAAATATATATGCGAAAATGTAGCTCACCAAGTACTGATAAAGTTTTGTTTAAAACATTTTTTAATTGCACTACCGGAAATGCCTAAAAAATGGTGACATAACTTAACGCGTAGACCCTGTATTTCTCAGAAGTTTTCAAAAGAATTTGAAAGCGTGTGCCCGGTCATTGACATAAGGGTTAATCTCACCAGGTGCCAGGATACCCAAGTGGCACATATGCTTAATCAAAATCGCTAGTTTCACTCCTTACCCTAAGGCACTTTCCGCAAGGTGTCTTTTGGGTCATTCTAGGAGGTGGCCTGGCCGTTATCGGGAATTGTGCTTGTCTTCTACGCTGTAAACTATAAGTGCCTCTTAAAGGTGGCGGGGGTGGCCTGTCAGGTGTAACAGGACAACGATGGCTGGAGGAAGCCAGAGGAGAATGCATACGATACATTTGTCTCAGGTTTTCCACTGAACAAACCAAATCGTTTACAATTAATAGAATGAAAACTACGGTTTCATAGTTTCGTCGAAGTATTGACCATCATTTTCTAACATTACTTAACATTTTTATGTCACTCTCGCAAGTACATTAACTTTCTAGTTGAAAAATAGATTTAAAAAAAAAAACGTTATTACTTGTGGAATGATCTAATATTTATCGTATTTAACATATTTATCTTACTTGATTCCTCAAAGTCCGACGCACTACTGTCATCATCTGAAATTAACAGATACATATCGTCATACAATAATTTGCAATAAAATATTTACCATTTTTTTTTTTTTTTTTTTTTTTTTTCTTATTTTACGTCGACGTGAATTCCTTCAGGAATTATTTCGCGACGGGACCTACAGTTTTTATGAGGTGGGTTCCGAACCACCTTGGGCACCACAGTTTACATAGCACATGGAGTATTTCCAGAGGTGCCGGCGTCGGGGATCGAACTCGCGGACATATTTACCATTTATAATGAATCATCTAAACTTTAACACGTTCAATATAGCAGGACTTCTTTAATTGACATTATCGAATTCCACTAAATATCAATTTACTAATACTGAAATTATCTACGTTATAGCGTAAGGTAAAACTTCATTGTCAAGTGACCATCAATTAGTAATGCTGATCGTTGTTGCGAATGAAACAGTTGAAAAATTTTCGCGGTATTCAACGCTGTTAGTTGATGAAATTATCCAGAGAAAATTGCTGTATCTTTTTTTGTAGAATAAACCCGAAATGAGGTTACTCGCGTCTACACTTAAATAATATAATTATGCATACGTTCTATACTATAATCTATACGACGGGCCACGGCTAGGCCCGATCTTAATCGTGGATCCTGTGGCATTCTAGGGGGTGTCTTTGGCGTTGAGATCGGAATGCCAATTCGGTCTTTTGGGGTTGAGACGGCAGAGCAGTGGGCTTCGCAAAGTCCGCCCCTGCTTACCGACGGCGTTTCGTCCATAGGTGTTCGCCATGATGACCCGGATGTATACCTGCGAAACATTGAATAAATCGAACACAGTCATCACTTATATAGGAGTCCACCGTGTACAGTAAACGCTCGATTAGTAACATAAATTAGAACATAGAGAAGGACAGGAAGAAATACTGTTCGCGCGACTGTCCGCGTCTCTTTCTTTCCGATGCGCTGTCCTTCCTTGCGCCCGAAACTTTCACCGTCGATTAAACCACTAAATACAATCGAAACTATATCGTCTTTGGTCTTGTTTTAATCAGAAAAATGCCAGAAACGAGACAGTGAAAGTCCCATAAAAAAATAATGAAAATTAAGAAGTTTGAGTTTGTAGTGGTGTACGCCGCCCTGCGTAGAGTGGGTAGGCACAGTACAGGAATCGTGCTCACGACCCCGGACAAGAATCAAGCATTTACTGTACATAGAATTTTTACAAAAGATAAACGACACAACGATTTAACGTGAAACTGTGAATTCCCAAAACAACGAAATGCAATAGATTTTTGGAGGTTTCTCTAGCGACGTAGACACGCGCAAGTTTGCAACCGGGTCGGTTCGGGTTTAAAAGGTTCGCAAACGGGTGAATCAGCGGGTTGAACGTTTCGTTCGAATTAGGTTACGTACGGGTCAATTTCCGACTGTGCAGTGTGGTATTCTTCGGTGCATTGCGTGTCGTGGCTGCACGTACACATCGCCCTCGCCCCGTTCGCAGTGTTCTATGAATGTGGAACGCTGAATTTGAAATTAGTAGCCAACATTGATTTTTCTGTGCAAGCCCGGACCGCTGGGAAGAGGTTACATTTTGACAAATACACCGCGATGCTCGACTATCAACATATTCGTTACCAGCCAACTGTTACCGACAATACCGACGACGCTCACCTTGATCCATATTTCCTCGATCACAATTCGTGACGGATATTTTCGCCCGGGAAAAATCGGAACGAGTCGCGTTCGCGTGTTTTCATTCGCGGAGAGGATTCGCGGTATAGTGCGCGAACGGGCCGCGACCACACACCGCGCGGTCTTATTCAAATGAACCCCGCTTACGCACGGACTATCGGGGCTGCCATAAATGTCTCTTCGCAGTTTCACGAGCCATCTCCTTATTTTAGCCGAACCCAGTGACGCGCAACACCTCCGAAACCTCCCGGAATTTATGCGGACCGAATAATGCGACTCGCAAACGCGCGCCCTCGATGTGTTTTGTTATTCGAGCATACATTCTCGTCCTGCTAAGCTCGCTTTGAATAAACAAGGAAACAGCCATAGGGGGCTGACCAGAGGCAATAGGCTGCCATTCAAACGGAATCGTAGCAGCTATTATCGTCTGATTCGCGATAATCCGGCGTATAATTCGAGTTTAATGGTTCTCAATCTTTCGGGCTTCCCCGGGGTTCTACGGAATTGGGCATGAAATTGTATGGTAGGCCGTGTGTAGACGCATAAGAGTAGAATCAGTAGATTCATTTTATTATTATTAGAGTAGATTTCGCGTGTTTTTAATTTGCCCTACTCATTTCTTAGCTGTAACTCTGGGTCAAAATGGACCTACCTTTCGCCAACCGAGGGGTAGATTATCCGCACTGATGAAGGTACCGATAATCGAGCTTCTGCAGCAGAGTTGGGCAAAATTTTCATCTAAATAAAAATTTTTTATTCATTACTCGATGGTTCGCGTTTATTAGAGTTGGCAGTAGTTGTGGAAAGATTTATTCGAAGCCTCCTAATAAAAGATACAGATAAAAGATGAAAAAATTATTTGAATAAAGCCACTTCGTGTAAAAAAAAAACATCTTTATTCGTCGGATAAATTCTCGTCGAATACAATTATTTATTCGATGCTCGTCGAATAAAGATACCTTTTATATTCGAACCATCGAATAATGAATAAAAATTTTTTAAATTTTATATTCGATAAATTTTGATTGCGATGAACATTTTGCCCAACTCTGTCCTGCAATAATTTTATAATTTATGAAAGTAATCAGAGTAAATATTCGAGTCGCGCTGTTCCCTTTTGCAATTTGCCGTGCTCTTTTTTTAAGTTTGAATGCGCGTTGTTGGACCAACGGGTTATAAATATTTAAGTTGACGCGACTCTGGTGCTTTTGATAAATACGAGAACGACGAGCAGGAACACAATGCCGATAGCAATGGTTCTTTCCTACGGGGAAATTCCGATTGACCTGAGCGCGAAGCGCCTTGTCCGGAGACACCGCCGCCACGTCCGCGTCGAATCTGTAATTCAAATTTCAAGTAAAATTAATTTAACGCTCGTCATTCTTCACGTTCCGAGCGGCGCGGCGCGGCGCGGCGCCACGGTGCGCGGATCTCCAGCAGCCATTTTTCGATATTTCATTCTACTATTTGATAGATGCGTCTCCGCGTGAGATGCGACTGTCACTCCCAACGGGATCGCCGTGTGCCTTTTACTTCTCGATGATCGTTCTACGAGCCTAAATCACCGGGAATCATCATTTAATCAATTCTACACGAAGATTTTTAAACCGTTTAATTTTCTTTCTGCAAAATACAAAATGACGGCTAAATCACCGGGAATCATCATTTAACCAATTTTACAGGAAGATTTTTACACTGTTTAATTTTCTTTCTGCAAAATATAAAATGATGGTTACACGTGATCAGCTGGTGAACGTACGTTTCCATTGACTCCGCAGATCACTTTCAAAAGAACAATCGAGATCCGAGTGCTCGATACTTTGTTATCGAATACGTGATCGTATACTATCCGCAGTGGGAAAAGTTCATCCTTCTTAATAGTCATTATACGTCCTGTATAATAGGTTAATGGGATCCATCCCATATAATCTATCGACAGCGAGCGATCGTGGAAAGCAGCTGGTAAAGTCGGTGAATGAGTTAGTGGTTCTAATCGTGTAAGACTAATCGATGGTGTAGGGAATCCGGTTCGAGGGTAAAAGGGACGAAAGCCACTAAAACGGTCCTATTAAGCCTCTATAGTCACTATTAAGCCTCTATAGTAACACAATTGAGCTCTAGCCCATTCTCACACAATGGCGGTTGCCAGCATTTCGTGGAACCAAGTTCATTCTGGGGCTCGTCCATTGGAAAAGAGAGATTGAAACGATTTCACGGTTATCTCTATACTTTTTTCTTTCCCTTTTCGACGAGAATTTATTAACGAAATTACGTGGACCTCGTATCGGATATAATTATCGTGCAATAGATGGTGGACGACGGTACATTCGCGATGGAACTTTAAAAAGAACTGGAAAAGTAAAAATTTGTTTTCTTTTTCGTTTCAGGTTCTTCGAGTTGATGGAAGATTTTAAGTCTACTTGCGGCGAAGGTGAGTCATAAGCCGATTTTATATGTGAGATAACACTGATTCACTTTTACCAACATATTTGTAACATTCTTCTTCGGTATTTGGATCATATTTGCTCGTTTAATTAACATCCATTATCCAAACTAATCAGTGGAATATAAGTCATGGGATAATAGAACAGTATCGGTGAAACTCACGCAAATGCAAGAAAAGCAAAAGATTGCAACTTTAATAATTTCTGAATTTTTTTCACTAAACCTTTACCATCATATTCGTTTCGTTCTTCTAATTGAAATGACACCAAACACGATATAGTTACGATCATAATTACTTGTGTAATAAGCGATTAAAGTTTCGGGCGTCGAAAGGGGACGGCGAATGAAAAAGACCGACAAACGTCATTGTCCCTCTTCCTTTTTCAATCGCTATCTTTCTCACCGTCCTAGCACCTCTACTGTAACTGTCGTTCGGCAGACCGATACGACAGTTACGGAGATAATACTGTAGCCCGATTTCGTGATAGGAAAACGCGGGTTTCAGAAAAGAGGACGGCGAGTGAAAAAGAACGACGAACGTCATTGTCCCTCTTCCTTTTTCAATCGCTATCTTTCTCTACGTTCTAGCACCTCTACTGTAACCCGATTTCGTGATGCGGGTTTCAGAAAAGAGGACGGCGAATGAAAAAGAACGACGAACGTCATTGTCCCTCTTCCTTTTTCAATCGCTATCTTTCTCTACGTTCTAGCATCTCTACTGTAACTGTCGTTCAGACCGGACGATACGACAGTTACGGAGATAATACTATAGCCCGATTTCGTGATAGGAAAACGGGGGTTTCAGAAGTTCCGCTATAATTTCTCGTTGAGAGGGGCGCTGCTCTCGACCCGGCAAGGTGAGAGATAACTAATCCGAGTCCATTTACAGTGGCCGGTGATTTATCGGCCGCGGAATGCAAGATGTCGTTAATCGTCCCGCGCCCATCCCACGTGCCCGTGCTCGTGGTCCACCTCTGGCACACATAGAAGAAGAGAGAAGCGCGCGGTTTACGAGTGTTTATGCGTGTATCAGCGGCCGATACCGTGGAACGTTCGAACTTCAATCGTTCGATTGATTTAAGGCGGCAGTAATCGGCCGACTGAAAAGCCCTCGTACGCTCTCCGGCCGTGTGTACTACGCGCGCAGAGGGATATTTTCGTGTTTATGTACGCGCGCCGAGGCGAACGTTAAAGGCCGTCGCACACTAGGACGCACCAGCACCGCCTCAGCACCGGCACGGCATCGCGCGCCGGCCACGTTTTGGTGCTGTTAGCCGCACACTAGGACGCACCAGCACCGCCTCAGCACCGCGCGGCGCACAATATACCGTCAATTAAACCACTAAATACAGTTGCAATTATACCGTGTTTAGTGTCATTTTAATCGGAAAAATGCCACCAATAAATTGGCGAAAGTCTCATTAAAAAATAATGAAAAATAAATAAGTTTTGTAATTGGATTAGTAGTGGTTCACACCGATATACCCAATCCGGCCGTGTTTATTGCACTACCCGGCAACCGCGGCAGCTCGAGGCTCGAGCTTCTTGGCACCCCGCGGGGTAAGTCACCCGGGGATGGGGATAGGGGAATGGACTAACAAGGGAGGTTAGTAATAATAATCGTAACTCGCCAATTTTAATGAAATTTTGGTACGATATAGAACTCAAAAAAATATTTCACGCGTATTTTTTTTATAGTTGTCGACATTCATATTAAGGGGATGGAAGTAGGCCTCAAAGTTGGGTGGAAAAATCCATTTTATCGAATATCTTCGAAAGTATTAGGCCTAGACGAAAATTTCAAAATCCAATTTGTGCGTTTTTGAATGGTGAATCTTTTCGTCTAAACTAATTAAAAATTAAAAATTTGTTGCAAATTAAATTTTATTTTATTTTATTTTAATAATATTTTATTTATCGAAATTTTTCGTTCTACTTAAAATAGTATTTTATTTGAACCACATTAAAGTATACTATTAAACATAGTATTTTAAATGTTTTTTCTCGAAATTTTTCCCAGATCTGCTCTGAAAAGTTCTGAGGTTGCCCACTTCCAATCTCATCTTGTTCTCTCAGTAACCAGAACACATACAAATTAATATTTTAGAAAAACTAGATTTTCCGAATAACTTCTGTGAAATTCAACGATTACTGCCTTCTCTGTCATGAAATATGAACTTTTGATAAATGATTATTTTTATTAAATTTTTATAAAAACTTATTTATGGTCTTTTTATAACACCTATCGAAAAATTGGCAGTCTCTTCAAGTTATGTAAATATAATTTTTTTTATAAATATTTAAAACTTAAAAATTAGCATAATTAATATTGTAATTTTTTGACGAATATACGAAATTGACGAACCAATTCAATTTTTTTATGCGAGGATATGACTCGTTACGATCATCTATCGAAAACTGTACGAACAGCACATCTAGCACCGGCAAAACATTCTCGCCGAGCATGTCCCTTTTGTCGAGTCGATTCGGAGGCGTGCTGGTGCTGTGCTGTGGCTACACAGTGTGCGCACTCCCATTGAAATACACAGGAGAAAGTCAAACCGTCGGTTGGTACGGTGCTTGTCAGGCGATGGTGCGTCCTAGTGTGCGCACATTTTGCCGAGTCGATACGGAGGCGTGCTGGTGCCGTGCTGCGTCTACTAAGTGTGCGCACTCCCATTGAAATACACAGGAGAAAGGCAAAACGCTGCCGCTGGTGCGGTGCTGGTGCGTCCTAGTGTGCGACGGCCTTAAAGGTCCTTTCCCGTTTCAACGGCTCTTACATATATTTCCAGTGCCGGTGTTTACGTTCTTCGCTAGAAGTCCGAGGAACGCGAAACGAGAGCCATCCACCGGAGGCTATTTGAGCCGACGCACCTCCCGCTTATATATCATATTGCCACATTAACCACGTCGCTTCGGGTCGTACTTCGCGACTACTCTAGTAGCCCGAAAACCAACCTTCCCTGCTACTCTCGCCAGGGAGTGGCATGCGATACCTTCTTCTACCTACATCCCTGTCCAACCGCCTAACTGCCTCTCAAGCTCGCCTCTTCCACTCGTGGTCGCGTTCTCCGCGGCTGTAGGCCACGGTTCATTTTCTTGACCCCTTGCCTTTATGCTCACAATGATTAGAACTTTGAGTTTTTAGGCTTCCACGGCCTGACCTGGTATCGGACAGTTCTCACTGTTGAGGCTTTCGGGCGTGTGCCATATCTTAGAGGAATTATTAAGTGTGCTAATCAGTTTGTTGCTTTGTTTTTTTAGTGATATTTAATTTTTATTCGTAATGGAAGTTAACGCAATTTCGTTAACATATCCTTTCCTCATTCGACCCAACAACCATGCTTTCGAATTTTATCTTAACTTTTTCAAGCGAAGAGATATGATACTTTTAAAACTGAAGATCGATATTTTAAAACGTCACCAATATTTCAACACGCTATTACGTAGAAGCATGATCGCGAGGCTATGCGATTTGACAATGTACCTAAGTCTGCGGTTATAGTGGAGCGGCGAGCAGCGATGATAGCGGCGCAGTGAGCAGCGTGATGGAAACAAACCGATGTAATTAAATGAAAAAGAAATAGATAGAAAAAAGTAGTTCGTTTTTGTTTCCGCTATCATCGCTGCTCGCCGCTCCACTATAACCGCACCCTAAGAATCGAAAGAAAGCGCATCTGTTTGAAATGTAATCGGCGCTTAGCTGCGCCGTCAATTGTAATTGATCGAGGACTTGGTTTCGGCCGATGGCATATCGATCGACACGCTGGTTATTGGTGAAGGATGAACGTCTCTGTTGTGATTTGGCTCCTGTGGAGAATTGTTTGAGTTCGTTTGTTGAGCAGCGGGGGGTGCCTCCTGCACGCATACTTTCTTCTTTTCCGTGGCTACTTTCTGTGCGAAGGGGAAGCTTCGTGATACCTTTCTACGCTAGCAACAATCTGCAATATTTTCTTTTTTAGCAACGATAACAAACTGATATTTGCCGTAACCGCAGTCTATTTATTATAGAACAGTAAACGTGGAATGCAGTCGACGGGCGTGCTGAAATAGATATTAATTGAGCGTCCGGCCGTTTGCCATTGGCGGAGGTGAAGATGCATTGCTCGATATTTAATCGTCCGTGAAAGTCGATACAAGCGGATCAGAAAAGGTCGTGGGTCATTGGCAATCTTTCTGAGGATCGGTTTATTTGCCAGCCTTAGCATGTCGGAGCGCCGCAGGGGTGCTCGCTCTAGATTCACATTAGATGCCGACGTGTTCCGAGAATATTCCTGTCTTCTGCAAGATGTATGCTTCTGCGTATGCAAAAGAGAGATGACCCTGTGATAGATAGGAACGTGGAATGATCTTACCTCGCTTGTTCCCTTGCGTGTAAACCTGGGCTCTTAGTATCCGTTAAGAGGGAACGGTAGTCACGTGGCTTTCCCTAGAATACTCTAGAATACCCTAGAAATCTGGCCGAAACTTGGGTTTGCGGAAACACATTTGACGTCTTTATACACGAGCAAATTTTGAACTGTATAAAGGCTCATTTGATAGAGAAAGGTTCAGCGCATAGTGCCCTGCTTATGATGTAACGAGATTATGTTGACATGTAATAATATGAGCAAATTAGGGAAAAAAAGTCGAGAAAACACCCGCAAAATCCAATGTATGTTTCTGTCACAAAAAGAGTTTTTGACTAATATCATAAGCAGAGCACTATGCGCTGAATCTTCCTCTATCGAATGAGCCTTTATACAGTTCAAAATTTGCTCGTATAAGGACGTCAAATGTATTCCCGCAAACCCAAGTTTCGGCCAAATTTCTAGGGTATTCTAGGGAAATTCCAGGGAAAGTCACGTGACTACCGTTCCCTGTTAAGATGGCAGGCTGCTGCGGAATCGCCGTCAAGTTACTGTTCGTCGAAGCGTGCGTCCATCAATTAGCGATAATGCTATTTGAACGTGTATCTTTCGTCGACGGAATGTTTGTAGAAAAATCGGGCAATAACATGTGCAGTTCTTGAATTATTCTTATAAGGTTCTTCCTTGTACTTGTTAACAGATATGATATTTAATTAAAATAAATCTGATAGCTTCATCGGGCTCCGAGAAGCTTGTTAGAGCCTGTATTGGAAGCTCATTCCAGGGTCGATGGTGCAGTTCTTGAATTATTCTTATAAGGTTCTTCCTTGTATTGTGGTGAGATGACAAGAAGGTCCCTTGTCGCCAGATGAGGGGAGGGGGCACGAATTGAGGGGAAAAGTTACCCTCCCGCTGCCAGTAGTGGATCAGTCACGTGATTGTGTGACGCATGCGCGACAGAGACGAAACGCGTCACGTGACCGGGCTGCAGAGTAGGGGAATAGCGTCGTAGAAGGGGAAGGTAGAGAGTGGACACAAGTCTTGCCCCGGGGACCTTCTTGTCATCTCACCACAGTACTTGTTAACAGAAATGATATTTAGTTAAAACAAAACTGATAGCTTCATCGGGCTCCGAGAACACAATTTGCAACATTTGTTAGAGCCTGTATTGGAAGCTCATTCCAGGATCGATAGTGCAGTTCTTGAATTATTCGTATAAGGTTCTTCCTTGTACTTGTTAACAGAAATGATATTTAATTAAAACAAAACTGATAGCTTCATCGGGCTCCGAGAACACAATTTGCAACATTTGTTAGAGTCTGTATTGGAAGCTCGTTCCAGGGTCGATAAGGATACACTAACTATTGCAATTAAAAGAATATCAGGTTACCGGCATGTCCGTGTAAGCTCAATTTGGAGACTTTAAACGCGTTTCGCAATTAGAAAACGAAACCACGCGGCACCCCGAGCACCGGCCCGTAATTAAATCTATCCCGTTCCGAGTCGTGATACGTCGTTCGGTATGATACTCGTCAATTACGGTTATTCTTCACCGATTCTTTCGGGCATCGAGGGGCATAATTTCGTTGCGGCCCGCTGATAAATATACCGGCCTTATTGTATGGCAGCACACTGAAACGTTCAGACCTCGCTTCTGCGTATAAATGGCGTCATGTTTCCGCGAACGATCTTCTTGAGAGGCTCGCGAAGGTCAACCAACATATCGCATGACCTCCTCCGATGGCCACTTAATTCACAACGTAAGTCGAGGTGAGAGGCCACGGAGTGGGTCCAAAGTGTTGCGTACTCGCGCACGCCGAGACACGCCAGCGGAAAAGGAAAACGCGGAGAGAGAAATTGACCGGCAGAAGTGGTAGTAGGGTCGGTCGTGCCGGTCATTATGACCTTAGCGACTGCTCCCATCGAGGATTCGGCCCTTAAGCTCCCTGTACACTTCTCAAACATGCTGCGATCTGTTCAGGTTTCGTCAAACATCAGTTTCAATCCAGATCACTGATTCTTCGGTTTGTTGTAGGGTATCAACGTTGAAACATGTTCTCCAAAATGTCGAATTATTTTCAAACAGTAAACACGAATTTTTACAGGCGAATGAATGATAGTAAGATAGTAAAGATAAATGATAGTACATAAGAAGGAAATAGGCAAAAGATAATTGTTGCAGAGAAGCCAATGTTATTCGACTTAAAACGGCATGCCGATTGTTGCGTCCTTAGACCATATAGTTTTAATAAAAATCCTTATAGTAAATTTAATTGAGTGTAATTTAAGATAGTAACTATTTTTTAAAATTAATTGAACTAATAGACCCGGCATAGGTATAGTATGTGTATAGGAAAATCGAGAATTCAGTGTCCGCAAAATGATGGGACACTGTGACGTCACAAGATAAGTCTTGAGATAATTTCATTCCATGTACTGTGTACATGGCGCACCCGCTTTACCCCCCTCTTCCCATGTAAGCCAAACTGTGACGTCACAGTGTCTTTCAGCTGATTTCATCTTTCGGAAACGGAAAATTATCTACGCCGTGTCTATAGGTATATATGGTCTAAGTGTTCGGTACATGAGAAGGAAATAGGCAAAAGATAATTGTTGCAAAGAAGCCAATGTTATTCGACTTAAAATGGCATGCCGATTGCTGCGTCGATGCAGGTTGGTTCCGAGGCCGGGCTGCATTGCAACATCAGTCATGAGATTTAGGAGCCGACGCATCGTAACAAGTTCGAACGTGTGTAGGGGGCTTTAGAGTGCCGCCGTGACCCGCTCAAACTCGAATCGTCGTGAATTCGTCGCAGCTTTTGCTGGTAATTTGCGGTAATATTATAATCAGCCCCTTGCTGCGCCCGAAAAGGCGCCGACCCTGCCTCCACCTCTCGCTGAATTGATGACCCATGAAATCGTACGTCTCACCTTACGTGCGTTGCTCTTGCAATATTTTCGGCGAGCCGTTCCTTTTGGAACCGATACTGTGCGCCGAATTTTTCAAAGTGGCTCGATACGTTGGCGCACTCCTGTACACCGTGGGACGCGATCTATGAGCTAGCCGAACCATGAATTTTATATCCAATTAGTCCAATTAGTATGGGTATCATCGTAGCAATAATTAGAAGAATTTTGAAATAGTCGAAATGCCATTCAAGTCTGAAGAAATTAATATTGTAATTAATAATATATTGAACACTTAATTTCTTTTTTTGTTATAAACGAAGCTTTAATGTTTTCAGCTACGTGCATATATTTAATGCAAACAGATTGCAGTGTTTCTTCGAAATTTTTTTTTTGCCTTATACTTTAATTTAGAATATTTTATAGCCAAGAATGTATGGCTTTATGTCTATCGATCTAAATATTAAAGTATTTTCCGTACGCCATAAGAAGTCGAGACGGCTGAGGGGCAAAGGGGATCCTCGCTCGCAGCCAATGGTTACCTTTGACGTCACGAAAATAGAATGACCCAATCTTCTTGTGGCGTACGAACTATTTCTGTTATTGTTTTGAGCAGATAGTACGGAATATAAATATTTCATGTTTTCCTAGCGTTAAATGTCATTCATTGCACCATTCATTTCACTACATGTGTAATGGCCTTTAGCTGAAAAATACTCGTTTGTTTTGTTTCAGAAGACATAATTGGCGTTCATTGCACGCATGGTATAAATCGTACCGGATACCTTATTTGTAGGTTAGTATCCTTCTTATTAGTTTTCGATTTAGCTGCTGATTATTGTTATTACTATTTGAATGAATGATTAACTGTGAATTTACAATGTAATTATTTCCTTCCAATTATTATTTGAGAATCGTTGTTTGTTCGTAGATATGTCTAAAATTTGTCGAATTAGATTGGTTATTAACCACAAAATTCCTGACTACTTACAATTAGTACTGCTATATGATCGCATTAAGTTGATTAACATAATCGTTTACTATATTACAACTCTTTTATTCCAGATATCTTGCGAAACAATTAGGGTGGGACCCCGAGGAGAGTATAAAAAGTATGTGATTTTATTTTTGTATTTCAGATCTTAATGTTGAATACACTTTTCGGTTTGCTAATTATTAAGGTTAGAATCCATCATTGAATCTGTCAAGATTTACTATAGAATATTTTCGATTATTTCGTTGATAATTAATTATGCTATGAAGACTATATTACAATTCATAATAATTCCCATGTCTTATACATACAATGTTGTAATACAAATCTTTCAATGCCGGTTTTAAGTCCCTGGTCAAAAGATCGCCAATCCCTGATCGAAGAGTAACGGAACCATAGAACCGGATGTAACGACCCGGGCCCGAAAGAAAACCACTCTCGCGCCAGTGCGCTAGTATTCGCGCTGAAACCAGGTGTATTTGTCCATGTTACAGCGTTCGCTGAGGCTCGCGGCTACACAATCGAGCGTGAGGCTTACGTAAACGACTTGAAGAATAATTCTGAAAAATCGCTTGCAACCGATCAGGAGACACCACCGGTTACAGACGATCAGAAGCAACCGCCGGTTACAGACGATCAGAAGCAACCACCGGTTACAAACGATCAGAAGCAATCACGGACTAGAGCCGGCTGGAAACAAAAGGCGAGCCCGAGCCCGAGCGCGAGTAAGGCGCCTAAACAAATGCGTCGTTCTTTCGCGAAGGACGGCTGCGGCGCGTTTCCGCCGCAGCCCCCACCACCTCCGCCTTTCGGTTTCGCGGGCCCACGATTCCGGCCGATGCCGCCGCTTCGGGGCCCGCCGCCGATGTTCGGTCCCCGACCGTTCAGGTACGGACCACCCCGTCCCCCACCACCACCGCCTAGATCAGGCTTCCCTATTGCAGGTTACCCACCGCCGCCACCTAGACCAGGCTTCCCTATTCCAGGTTTCCCACCACCACCACCGGGCCCGAACCGGAACGCCGGCGGGGCCCGAATCCCGCCGGGACCGCCCGCTCGGCTGCCCCCGCCAAAAATGCCCCCTCCACCCCCGCCACCCCCACTACCGTCGTCTCAAGCTATCAGGCCCCGACTCTCGGCGCTCAGACGCCAGCAAACGCAAAAGCGAAAGCAGCACATAAGAAACGGCATCGTGTCGCTGGTTAAAAACCGCGCCAGTTTGATCAGGCGAAGCGGACACCACAGCAGACTGATACCGAAGCTGCACAAGGAACAGGACTTCACCGTGGACACTTTCGAGGAGAATCTGTTGGCAGTCTCGGGACAACAGAGACGCCCGAGACCAAGCTCGATCAGAACAAGTGACGATACGTTAATTAGCGGGTATACCAAGCGTAGAATGTCTCTACGTGTAAATTGACATTCAAAGTCTCGGTGTACACCAAGCCTCCGAAAGACTGGTGCGGAATGGACAACATCGGGGCTCGCTGGTGTGATATGTTGATGCCGATTTGAGTAGACGGTTCGATGGTAATCCGGGGGCTTGCGTCTTTAGGGTCGCAGCGGGAATGGTTGGTGTTTGAATTTGATGTGGTCTGGTAGTATGGTTGGTTGCGGTGAATGCGTGTGATGGGGAATTTGTTGAGCGAATTTCTTCGTACTCGAGCCATTTTGATGCACATTTCTGCCAATTCGGAACGTATACGAGGAAGAATGAAATTTGTGTCCATTTGCTCATACTACACTTGAATTTTCAGGTATTCTGTAAACCCTCTTCTGTCCCTAATTTCCCAATTTTCCGATGTCCATTAAATTAATATGATTTTTGTTGAGATACAATATCGTGGCTGTCACACACATCCTACACTGACAGCGAACGTGTTAATAAACATATTTTTAAAGAAAAATGACGAAGAAAAGAGTGGCTGTTGTGTTCACGTCTGATGTATGTACAGATTGTAATTCGGTACTTTTACGAGAGTAGTCAGGGAACTAGACGATTCAAAAGATCATGAAACGTTACCGTCCAACCATGTTTCATGATTCTATTGAAATTAGTTCCCTAATTTCTCTCGTTAGTTGGTAATGGGAGGGCGTAACTATTGGATAAGTAATTTAGGCGATTAATTTGCATTCAACACTTGTTCTTCGTAGATTAAGATTAACATAAACTCTTCAAACAGTGTATTTAACAAATAAATGTAAAGAACGTTATTAATGCTGAATATATACTGCTTCTATTGTATGATGTATTTTAAATAATATGTTTCTAAGTAACAGGGGATTCCAAATTTGTTACCCGCAACGACAAGACTAATGTCGCGGCTTGTTTTACATTAAGAAGTATTTATTAATTACCTTCTAGCAAGTCGTCCGGGAAATTAAAGGAAGAAATTTTATTTAAATGTTACGATTCGTCGATCTAAAATGGTTTGCCGGACGACTATTTGTATGGTTGTCATAATATTTAATATTTGTTAAAAGTTTCACAGACTGTACAATTTATCATACGGTAAGTTATCCAGCTACCAATCCAACCATTGCGAGGTGATTTTTCACGATCTCATGGCAGCCAATTACAAAATTCGTTCAAATTCTTACATATCGGCGTGCATTTACACACTTATGAACTTAATTATTTGAGATCAGCGTTGATCCTCTTTTTGAAATGGATGATCTAATTATTGGAGTTGCTCTTATAAAATAACGATTTTAAAATTAATTTTTAAATGAAAAAGAAGCTATACTAAATCCTTACTATTTTTTATGAATTTTTGATGGTTACAAATTGCAGATATACGTTTAGTAACACTATAAGCAACATTATGCGCCATATGGACGATAGAATATATTTTTCTTACCGTGGCTCCAATAATTTGATAATCTGTTGTAATATAGACAGTCGATAATTTAAAGTGGCTGCTAAAAAAGTTATAATTTCAAAATAGCTTAGTCAATTAATAATCGCTTCAAAGCTTTGTCTATCTCATTTCAGCGATTTCTTTGGTATTAATTAATAACTCGCTACAATTCGTTGCAATTTTTCGTTCGATCCATCGTACGATAAATCGTCTGTGGATCTTCTGAAAACTACGACTATTTATGGAAATAGAGTGCAGGTACGGTCAGTCACAAAAATCTACATATATTTGCCAAATTTCAATTATTTGCAGAAAAAGCAACGTTTTTAAATCCTACGCAAATTGATAAAGAAGAATAAAATTATTCTTAATAACTAGGGTCTCGTTTTCTGAATATGTAATCCTTTTGAGAAATTATAGTAACCGTTTTATTTCACGTTAACTAAATTTATGAGAAATCTCGTATTCTTTCAGAACCTGTCCTAACAAATAAATCAACGTTCGTAAAATATGAGAAATTTTCGTTTACTTTAAATCTTTAATATTTCAAGTAGCAGGTGTACGTAGAGTTTCGTGAATGATTGCGTACATCATTGAGATAATTTTAGTTCGAGTTTGCGAACGAACGATCACTTTTTCGTTATTTTCGTGTCGTACGACATGTTACAGATCTAGTAGGTCCGTACATCGATGTAAATCGAGCCTGTCAATATGTATACAAACGAGAAATGGGAAAGATGCACGATAATGAGTGAAGAGGAATAAATGTGACGTGTGACAAGGAATACAACGTTTGTTATTGACGTCAGTCCACAACTTTCTCCGCCCCGAGCGCCTCGATCCGACAAAATTTATATATTTTTCGCTTCACGTACACATTACAACGATCTCCTGCGATCGCATTTTGCCTCGCTACTCTGTAAAACTGTAAATATACGCTCTACTGTACACTGTACGTACACTTTCATTTTATCGAATAAGGAACCAATTTCTCAACAGGTTCGAGCGATCATTTCTCTCAACAATTTACCTACTCAAATCGCTAATTAAGCGTCGAGAAATTTTTCTTTACAACTTATTTTGCACGTACTTTTCTCCAAATTATGCTCACGATATACAGGGTGTCCAAGAATGTCTTCAACTCCCGTAAATGGGAGGTTCCTGAGGTCATTTCAAGCGCCATTTTCCTTTTGCAAAATGTTGTCCGAGGCTTCGTTTGGGAGTTATTAACGAAAAACACGGACCAATCAGAGCGCGAGCTAGACGCTCGCTGGCACGCTCAGCGCGGCGAGCCGGCAGGCGGTTGGCTGATCGTGCCAACGAGCGTCTAGGTCGCGCTCTGATTGGTCCGTGTTTTTCGTTAATAACTCCCAAACGAAGCCTCGGACAACATTTTGCAAAAGGAAAATGGCGCTTGAAATGACCTCAGGAACCTCCCATTTCCGGGAGTTGAAGACATTTTGGGACACCCTTATAAGAAGGAATTAGCATACTTTTTTAACCTAATCGATTCGAACAAACATCGCAGAAATGAAAACCTGAAAAATCGATCAACCAGCCCCTAGGTCTCCCCTACACGGTCGTCCTAATGCGAAGATCGTCGATTTTGTACGGGAACGACGTAACAGTGCAATTTCGAAAAATTTCCCGGTTTGTAGAGTAACAAAGTGCCGTGGGCAAAAAAGTTCGAGCATACCGATCATTTCTCTCAACAATTTACCTACTCAAATCGCTAATTAAGCGTCGAGAAATTTTTCTTTACAACTTATTTTGCACGTACTTTTCTCCAAATTATGCTCACAATATATAAGAAGGAATTAGCATACTTTTTTAACTTAATCGATTCGAACAAACATTGCAGAAAACCTGAAAAATGGATCAACTAGCCCCGGTCACCCCTACACGGTCGTCCTAGTGCGAAGATCGTCGATTTCGTACGGGAACGACGTAACAGTGCAATTTCGAAAAATTTCCCGGTTTGTAGAGTAACGAAGTGCCGGGGGGGGCAAAAAAGTTGGTTTCGTGTAACGCAAACGCAAACAAGTTTCCCCGGGGAGGAAGCTCGCGGGTCATTTGAGACGCGGGCGACTCCGGAGAGCGCGGAAGGATAGTAAATATTATCGAAAGATACGGTTTGTCATAGCGCAAGTAGATCACGGGACTAGAAATGTATAAATTGTCAGAGTCCGCGATGGAACTCGGCGAAACGAAGGACAAAGTGGATGGCGGATAGCGGGAATTTGAAAACTTTCCCGGAGGTGGAAAGATCGTCGCCCTTCTCGCTGCGATCCCGGGATCGCGGAGGCAATCCAAAAGCAACTCCTCGCCGGAGGAGGATCACGGGAAACAATAGTCCAGCTGCGCCATAACATCCTCGTCCGAACTGGAGACAGTTGTTTTCCGGCTGGCGATAGCAGGGTACCTATCTCAACTAGACATTAGATTTATCGACATATTTTCTCAGTCTTTTGAGAGAGACTTTATTTATTTTTGTACAACTACGTCCGCCGCGCTCTCCCGGCCCCCATTTCTCTCCCCGTTTGCCTCGGTTCGGCTTTGCTTCGGCTTTGCTTCGCCCTTTGCCTCGGCTTTGCCTCGCTTTGCCTCGCCTCCCTTTGCCTGGACTCTGTCGATGAAATCGCGGCAGAAGGACTGCCGTGTAAAACGGAACACAGAAATGCAGGTCCTATGCAGCTCCGGCTGCGAGAAACCGAAGAAAACAAACACCGAACCGGCCCATGTTTCATACTGCCGGTAATTAGAAAACGTCCGCCATAGATTAGACTAATTCGAGCACACGTGAACGCTACGGGTGTTGGGAATATTTATTGTTTCATCAGAGATATTTATTTATACCTTAAGGGGAAGAACCGTGGCGACTTCCGCGGTTAAAATGATGATATTTCATAATGGCCAATTAGAAAATGTCCGTCATGTATTAGGGGCATTCTGCTATAGGCAAACACTCCGAAGAATTACAGGTTCATTTTTCACAAAAAAAAAAAATTGAAAGTACCGTTTCAGGAAATGGTCCAATTTGGCGAGGCAAATGCATCCGGCGGACTTTAGTCGAAGTTTGATACATACAATGTGAATTAGATATAAACTGAGAATGTTTTCGTATCGGTACTCCCACTTGATACCCGATTACCGCGAAAGAGGAAATCATCTCGTCTAGCTGTCGCGCGATCGTCTAAAACGATCTTGCGAATGCGTTCCGACGTGGACTCGAACTTTTCAAATAATTTCTAAAAAGCCGCGCAGCGACAAACAAGTCCATAAAGACTCCGTTTCCTCTACCCCCCCCCCCCCCCGGTTCTTTCTTCTCTTTCCACCGTTTGCGCGATTCCTACTTTCGATCGGCCGTTTAGCGGAAATTTTACGTTCCGCGCGCAGATTCCCGAGCTGAGAACTTCTTGACACGTTGCGCGCAGATTCCGTGCTATTGGATGAAACTACAACAGTGGGATTAAGTTTAATATGTGTTCTTACTAGTTTCAGACTTATTCAAAATCCAAGTTTTGTGATTTTGGAATGTTACTAGAAAACGATAGGGTTTAATGAAACCCAAAAAATAATTCATATAGTGAAAATAAAAATTCTGTAACAGGTTTAAAAGAAAAGTGAAATTGTTTTAAGATCGTTCAAAGTGTACCTGGCATTTATGAAATAGTGTCAGACTTATTCAAAATCCAAGTTTCATTTTGTGATTTTGGAATGTTACTAGAAAACGATAGGATTTAATGAAACCCAAAAAATAATTTATATCGGGAAAATAAAAATTCTGTAACAGGTTTAAAAGAAATGTGAAATTGTTTTAAGATCGTTCAAAGTGTACCTGGCATTTATGAAATAGTTTCAGACTTATTCAAAATCCAAGGTTCATTTTGTGATTTTGGAATGTTACTAGAAAACGATAGGGTTTAATGAAACCCAAAAAATAATTATATCGTGAAAAATTCTGTAACCGGTTTAAAAGAAAAGTGAAATTGTTTTAAGGTCGTTTAAAGTGTACCTGGCATTTATGAAATATTTCTGCTAGTTTGCTACGCAAGATGCAGCAATCTTGCGGCCGGTGGGATTCGTGGAAGGGAGAGATCTCCGGCGCGATAGAAATCAGCGAAGTCTGGTGAAAGATCTTGAGCCCCCTCGAACAGATTGGCAATTAGTCCTGATTAATTCCGCAAACATAAGGAGAGCAACACGCGCGCGGTCTGCGGTAGGTAGGGACCATCCCCTCAAATATTAGGAGGCCTGTAGCGGCGTTGAATTGATAGCCCGATCCTCGTTTCATCCTTTTTATCGATCCATGCACGCGGAGAAGAATTACGGATTGCCTAAACCGGCTAATCGCTTGAATCGTGCTTGACCCTCATACGCTCCTCGTACGAGGACATACGCTTCCAGATCGTAGCTTTCGCATCTTTTATAGTTCACCGTTAGCATATTTTATTTGATACTTTTGTAAAGCTGTCCACACATCATCAAAAATTATAATCTTAGTTGTGGCATTTTTCAACTTCCAAAATAATCAAAAATACACGGTTCCACGTAGATAGTTGACCTTCATATGACCTTCGCACTCGCGAAACAACTGATAACACTATATACCTATCTCGACAGTATGTCATCTTAAATATTTTTCGATTAACATGTCAAATGCTACCCTTATTAAGTTACTGGATAATGAAGTTCTCCCTTTTGTTTTTATTTATCGTGAAATTCACTTGATCCCAGAAAAGTGAGAGGAAGTTAACACTAAAGAAAGAAGAACAGTTTGCATAAAATGTTCAACGTGCTTAAAAAATATTTGTATTTGTTAAAGATCCCTTAAAACGAACCAGAACAGCTAATAAATGAAATATTAGATGGACCCCGCTGTTGGAGTGAGGAGTATAGTGCGAGGAAGGCAAGGTCACTCAACGTGATTGCCAATAATCGAATGAGCGATACGGTTCGAGGGACTTTCCCCGTTTTATCTCTCCGCACGTCCGATTATGCGAAGCATTTGTCGCGGACGTGCAGTACGCGCGTCTGACCGTGCAGCGCTTGTACAGTGCTGTGCAGTGCTGTGCTGTGCTGTGCTGTGCAGTGCAATGCTGTGCACTCACCGTCAACAGCGATATATGCGTGTACGTGGCAATGCACTTCAATGCTGCGGCGCGGCCTACTTAGCAGCCGGCTTGATTAACATCGAGTGATTAATAGACGCTCCCACTGTACGTAAGCAACCCCAACAGCGGCTGCTTCGAAGATCTAATCGCGCGATATTTATTGCCCTACGCATCGTCCACCTTCGGACCCTCTCCACGCCGATTTTGCGAATACTTCTTCTCTCCCTCTGCCTCCTCCATTCTTTCCTCATCCCCCTATCCTCCCTTTCCTCCCTCTCTCCCCACCCCTATCCCGTCCCACCTTTTCGTTTTCTCGTTTTTCTTTTCCGCTCTTTTTATCGTTTGTTTTTGCTCGGTCGCTCGCAGCCACCGCACCAAAACTCTCTTCCTTTCTCTCTGTACTTTCTCGTCTGAACGGCACGCAGTTTTTCTTGCTTTCTGTCCGATTAGGAAGCGCCGGGATATGCCACTCGATGCGTGCACTTGATCGTCCAGCCATCGCACCGTACCCCCGTCAAGAAGATCACCCCGAAGTGCTATCTCCAATTTTTACAGAAACCACCGAAACGGCTTACCACCACAAATCACTCCAACCCTTATGTCAACGCAACATTTTCTATGACGCTCAATATTGTTGTACTTTGTATTAGGTTGCTCGGAAAGTAATTTTATTTTTCAAGGGATAATGAAAATCGATTTTTCACTATTCAGAAGTTTTATCTTCTGGCAATTTCGAGATCCCATGCTTGTGGAATTCTTGTTTTTTTATTAGCAAATATGTAAATTATGCTATGGTCCAGTGTTCTTCTCTCTGTAATATAATTTATTATATTGACTTTAATTAATATAAACGTAGTTGCACGTGCTGTCATAACATAACCATGTATTTCTAGCCTTTTCGTTTGATCCTACCTTAGACCATATATACTAATAGACCTGGCATAGGTATAGTATGTGTATAGGAAAACCGAGAATTCAGTGTCCGAAAGATGATGGGACACTGTGACGTCACAAGATAAGTCTTAAGATAATTTCTTTCCATGTACTGTGTACATGGCACACCCGCTGACCCCCCTCTCCCCATGTAAGCCAAGCGTAGGCACTGTCGATGAGCATAGCTTGTACAAATGTGACGTCACAGTGTCTTTCAGCTGATTTCATCTTTCGGACACGGAAAATTATCTACGCCGTGTCTATACATAGGTATACAGGGTGTCTCAAAATTCTTTCAGCTCCCGGAAATGGGCGGTTCCTGTATATGGTCTAAGGATCCTACTACCGAGCGGCTAGAAAATCATATCGCTGCAGCATTTTCAAATTTTCTTGTGATGAATGCGAAATTGTCATAAATAATAATTTAAAAAACCACGTTTTTAAAATGGACTAAGAAGTATAAAATAATTTGAAAATAAAATACTTGTAAGATTTAAGACGAACCGTTTAAATTTTCGCGCCACTCTCGACTTCCGTAACGTCACTTCCGTAACATCAGAAAATTGTTACCCTCAGCAAAGAAATTTCACTTCAAATAATAAAAACGTGGTAAAATGACTTTTGACGTCTTCCTTTGAAATGTAATTTATACCGCTTAAAGTGTATCGAGGAAAATTAAATAAATTATAATAAGAAATCAAAGTGGATCGAAACGTCTGGTCTTTCCGTGGATCCAGGATAACGTGACGTTACCTTTTGTGTCCCGAGACCGGGCGTCTCGCGTTTACTTTTCTCTTACGTGTTGCGTCAGCGTTACGTTGGCGCCGCATTCGTCTATCCAGACTTTAAGCCGTGTTTACAATTCCGTCTGTGACGGTTCGCGATTACCTTCGTTCCGGATCGCGGCTCTCTTATCCGACTTCTCCATTTCAGGAGAAAAAACACTGAACTCGACCCTGCGGCGGGGACAGAGACGCGTCGATATCGGGACTACGATTTACTATTGTTTCCCTTGACCTGGCGAATTATTAGCTCGACGGAAAAACAGAGTGGGCATTTTTACTGGAATATGCACTCGAAGATACACTGCTAATTGCGCAGTCGGTCCTATCGCGATGCTGGCTGTCGCGAAATCTAATTAAACAAGTGCATACTCGATGTTGTTGAATATTATGACTAGACTGTGTTTTTTTTTTGCATTTGTGACTAAAATGAGTGGGTGCGATTTAAAACAGTAAAAACATTACAAGAATTTAATTTAATATAAAGATGCACCAATGAGGAATTATTTTTTGGGTATAATATATATTATTCAAAAAATGGCTAAAATTTTGGATAGACACATTCTCGTTATTTTTATAAAGTAATATAAAATATCCACCCATGAGGAATTATTTTTTGGGTATATATATTATTCAAAAAATGGCTAAAATTTTGGATAGACACATTCTCGTTATTTTTATAAAGTAATATAAAAGATCCACCCATGAGGAATTATTTTTTGGGTATATATATTATTCAAAAAATGGCTAAAATTTTGGATAGACACATTCTCGTTATTTTTATAAAGTAATATAAAATAGTCACTTTCAGTGGTCCGCAAACTTAGTATTAACGGTTAAATATTGTTAGTGTTTTGCATTTAATCTTATAATTTTTGTCATGGGTCCATCAAATCCTCAGTCTACTTATTTCTATTAGGTCCTATAAGAAAATTGTCTAGATTCAAAAATATGTAAAACAAAGTGCACGAAAGATAAATTTATTCATCCACGACTACTGTAAGATGTTGAAAAGCATCCGATTTACGAGAGTCAACATGCTGTTTCATCTACTGTGCGTTTAGGTGCCGAGCTATAGCAACCATGGTGGTCACTCACGGATTAGGAAACTATGCGAATCGCGACAGTCCCGAAGTAGAACGATCGAGTGACCGGGTCAAGGGAAAAATGAAAAGGCTTTCGCCGGCCCAATAACATCGGTTGTGTGTCCCGGGGCGAGGTTATGGGGTGGAACAGCATGATTAACACATCAAAGGGAAACCGCGGGCAGCCTCGGAGGTTCAAGACTCGGCCGTGCGTAGATAGAGTCGTTACACGCCGCCGCACACTCTCTCGTAGTTTATTTATACACCCGGCCCGAACAATGAGACGATAATTAAGATGCTGTGTAATTAGTGATTAGCGTACGCGGCGTCGAGAGGGCAGTCAGCTGTTGGCGAGGCTGTGCAGCATATGGGACGCTCGCCGGCTCGCGGCAACACACCATCGTGTTCCGGCACCGATATCGTTAATAATAATAATTAAACGGAGGATTTTTTACGTGCGCTGCGGTATGCGCGAAATTCGGAGATACAGCCGTCCCTCGATTTACGCGGCACTTTGTTCGCGCGAGTTTATTTTTACGCGCGGTTAATGATCTCTCGATTTACGTGAATTTTTTACACGCAATTTCATTTTATGTGCATACCTTCTTTTTTCTCTCCTCCGTTATTCGTTGTTTTTTATAACTCGTATCGTGTGGTTAAAAAATTTTCTTTTTTAATACTGATGGATTGTTTTATCTTCGATCATCAGGGTGACCATTAACCCATTTGCATCTCTACACGCGATGGAAACGAATTGGAGACCACCTTCGCAGCTAATGGAGGAATAGTTGGTGCACGGTGTTCCCAGCTGGTAAGCATTTTATGTTTCTTTATTTATTTATTTACTTATTAATGCCCTAAACCGTGTACGGTTTATATAGCATACATTAGTATAACACTTTACAATTGACAATTGACAATGAGGTGTATATCGTTATACTAAGTTAAATTCACATAAACGATAAACGCTAAATGCTATGTTTCTTTATATTTTCTTCACTCGAAAATTATTATTATTAAGCAGTGATTCGATACGACTAGTTCGTGTCGCTCTTTAATTTTTATCTTTAAAATTGTGGTTCTTTTTCATACAGTTGAAAACGTAGAAAAATTGTGTAAAGAAAACTGCATTAAGTTAAAAAAAAATTAAAATAAAATTAATTTTTAATTATTTCTATCCCTTCTTTAAAAACTCTTTATTTTATTGATGAACTATGAAATCCGTTCTTAGATACTGTTTAAGATGATCGCAATTTGATTTTCACTTGAATCATGGCTCGAATGTTCTAACTAAAATTAAATAGCGGTAAGGAGTGAAATATAATTCGAGGAATGCTGTACGACAATTCGGTAGTAAACTTATCATCTCACTAAAGACAGCAAGCTCTTATACAATTCCTGTTTTCACGAGTTGCTTCTGAAACTTGCGAACTTGCTCGAAATCATCGCAGTCAAGTAGACAGTTATTACTTCACGAAGAATAACAGTATTTTGACTTCTTCCGAAGGGAATATTTTTTCGAAGAAAGGTCGAGAGAACGTACTTTAAAAATAGTACGAAGTTCTACGAGAAAAGTTCACGCGAAGTTATCGATCGCTGACTGCATTATGCAGGTCGCAATTGCATTCGCGCTGTAACTACCCAGTCTCAAAAATATCTTAGCCGTACAAATTAGTTGGTAGCTCTCTCTCTGCATGAATTTGTCGTTCATTTACAAACAACTATAATCGAATCTCAAAAATAATTCCCGTCAATTTCTATGCAGTTACTGCATCATACCATTAACTCAATACAATAATAATTTGTATATCAGTACAGTAAACGCTTGATTCTTGTACAACAGCCGTGTTTTTCATGGACAAGAATCGTGCCCAGAAGTGCTTTTTGATTTATGACTGTGTCTAGATATCGCACTGTCCGCGACTTCAATAGAGAGCCGAACATAGAGAAGGACAGAATGAAATACGGTTCGCGTGACTGTCCGCGTCTCTTTCTTTCCGATGCGCTGTCCTTCCTTGCGACCGAAACTTTCACCGTCGATTAAACCACTAAATACAATTGAAACTATATCGTGTTTGGTGTCATTTTAATCAGAAAAATGCCAGAAATAAGGTAGTGAAAGTCCCATAAACAAATAATGAAAATTAAGAGATTTGTAAAATCGATTCCTCGAGTCAATGTCGTGGTGTTCACACCGTGCCCACGCTCCGGACAAGAATCGAGCGTTTACTGTACTTTGTGCATATAAAAATAACAAGGTCCAACTTATACAAATTACAATAAGTGCCCGATTAAATTAATTTGTTCAATAACTTCCGAAAAATGCATTGTCGAATAAAAGATCTGAAAATGAGTGGCGAACCTTTGACATGATTACGAAAAACCGCGGTAGTTGCAACGCTAATCGAGGCCAGGAAATTACGAATTTTGTCTAATGAAAAATTAGAAAAGGAGGGAACGAGCGTAATCGCTCGCAAGAAATCGGGACTGCATAGTGAATTCTCCGCCTCGCCTCCTACGACATCGTTGAACGTTCGTATTATCCCCGAGCCCTTTGATCGATACAAACAGATATCGATAACAGCACGATCTTATCGCGCGGTTAGGCTCGGTTAAACGTGGACGGTGTTGCATTACACAAAGACGTGATGCATAGCCGGCGATGCTATCGGCGGCCACAAAAAGATGAAGAGAAACGGAGTGAGATGTTTATTATACGTAGTCGACTGTGATACCTCTTCGTGTAATTAATGTGAATAGCAGGTACTAATAAAATTGTTATCAATCGTGGCTGGGATTCTTCTGGATGCACATTCTATGAGATGCTAGTGCCTCGCCTAACGTCTCCGTGATTTTCTAACCGTTACACGGTCACCGACGATTACTCAGCTTTACGAAACACGTTTACGAGCCACGTAGAACAAGATTTCAGTGTTTTTTTTTTTCTCTTCAACGGCGAATCGATTGTCGTAATACCGTAATTCGTCGTGGCTGTAATTGCTGTTCTTCTGATTGGTAAAGGGGGCCTCGTTCCACCAGCATCCTATTCGGAAGGACTGTCGCGTTCGGTTCCGAATTGAATATTTCTCGTTAGCGTCGCGTCAGCTTTGATTCGATATACAGGGTGCGACGGTAGAAATTTTTTATTTTTTGGAAGTTGACATTTTTACGTCGGAGCTACTGGAAACGCTAAATTACAGAAATTCTTTTATAGAATATTTCAATTCACAGAAACTTTAAACTCTATACAAGAAATCCGTATACAGTAAACGCTTGATTCTTGTCCGGAGCGAGGGCACGATTCTTGTCCAGTGCCTATTCACTCCACTGCTCGGGTATATCGATGTGAACACCACAAACATTGACTCGAGGAATCGATTTTACAAATCTCTTAATTTTCATTATTTGTTTATGGGACTTTCACTAACTTATTTCTGACATTTTTCTGATTAAAACGACACCAAACACGATATAGTTTCAATTGTATTTAGTGGTTTAATCGACGGTGAAAGTTTCGGTCGCAAGGAAGGACAGCGCATCGGAAAGAAAGGGACGCGGACAGTCACGCGAACCGTATTTCATTCTGTCCTTCTCTATGTTCGGCTCTCTATTGAAGTCTCGCTCGGCGCGGTCGGCGCGATATCTAGACGCACTCATCAATCAAAAAGCGCTTCTGGTGCACGATTCTTGTTCATGAAAAACACGGCTGTTGGACAAGAATCAAGCGTTTACTGTATTAGGATCAATATTTTCATACCTCTCCCATATGTACAAGTCCTCACTGTTTCGTTCGCGACGAAACGTAATTCCGAGCTAACAAAAATTCACAGCACAGCGTTCGGCTGTTTCGTGTTCCATGCGCGCGTTTCACGGGCGCTCTAATGTGACTTTCGCGGGCATAATGGTGTCATGTTCGAGGTAAAAATCGCCGGGATGATTTTCGAGGAGAAAAATGAAGTGGCAGATGGAAAGAGGATAATAATATAGGTAGCCTGCGGCTGTGCCGATGATTAATAAATCAGGGACGGCGTTGAGAGAACAGTTTAACCTGTAACCCCTGAACGATCTATCGTGCTCTTTCTCCCTTTTAGCCGGTCGTCTCGGCCGTTTCTTTCCTTTCTTCGCCAGAGTATGCATCTTTTTCACGGAGCCCTGCACCGCCGAAACTGACTTTGTACCAAGGCGGCCTCCAACCCTCCCCCTCCTCCTCCTCCCCCCCTACGATACAGATACGTATGCAACATGGTCTGTGGGAACAGGCCGACTCTGAATGTTAATTGTTGCTTAAATTTATGACAGCCCGCCCTCCGCCGCGCCGACATCCTTCTCCCTCTCTCTCTCTCTCTCTCTCTCTCCTCGTCTCACTTTCTCCTGGATAGCCGTCGCACCCTTTCCACTCGCATAACCACGGCTATTCATCCCGCTGTTTCACCAACGATCCCTCGAAACGAGCTCGACGATTAACCATCGTTTCGCGCCGCGACCACGAGAAATTAGCGGCCGAAATCAGCCGGGGGTCGCCACCACCACCACCACCACCACCACCACTCCTCTATCTGCTTTCTTGCTCGCGGTCGTTCGGAACTTTGAGCTCCACCGACTTTCCTCTTCCCGATAACGGCGACACAATGCTCCACGAGATTGTGTCGGTGTTTATGCGTTTCTGGAAAAAACTATACGCTCGATAACGGTCGTCGCGGCACCGCTATTTTCGCGCTTTTCGCCTTTTTTCACCCCTTTTCCTCTTACTAATTATTTCATATCAGGACATGAAGCTGCACATTGACGAATAGGCTGACCACTTCTTCAAATGCGTAGGAATTTGTTGTTAGGTATCTGTTATTTTTAAGCAATTTATGTTCGGGAAATATCTTTGTAGGCTGTAATAATTGCACTGTTTACTTTGTGGACCGAACGTTCAGGCATGTCATCTTATTTATAATTTTTTCAAGCAATGTAATTTAAAGATTGAAAGCTGTGTACTTAATGGGTTATATTGTGCTGTACCTACACAACTAATGTATAAGTATGTTAATCCTAATGTATAGCTTTATAACCCCCTATGGGGTGTTCCATTTAAGCTTTCAATAAAAAAATTAAAATATTGCACTATTTGTCGGCAAGAATGTACAGGGTGTAAAGAAATGTTTGGTCACGGCTACCAGAGGCGTATTCTACATCTTCGCATCGATGAAGATCTGTTAAAAAAAGTTGCCGGAAAATTGTCCTTGACCTTGAATGTCAAGGTCAAATATTTTTTCAATTGCACGATGCATAGAATACAATGCGATAAAGAAAATTTGACCTTAAAATTCCAGATCAAGGACAATTTTGCGGTAATTTTTTTTACAGATCTTCATTGATCCTAAGAATACGTCTATGGCAGCAAACAATTTTAACTCAAAAACGAAAGATTTTTCCAATCTATACAATTGTTGCATATGAAACTGACATAATATCTCATGCAATATGTAAATGTCTATTAGTTTATTAAATACGAACAATATTTTTAAGAATAGCATAGCAATTTCCACCGATGTCTCAGAGTGCTAAGAGTTAAAGAGAAATTAAAAGTAGGCACCGTGTATCGACATGAATTAAAACAAAAGATGATCCGCGAAGGAAAGGGTCAAGGTATGTCGAATGACAAAGGACTAAACCAAGGAAGAATGAAGCGTGATAATGTTGCGTCGTGGAACCGGTTGGAAGAACCGCGCGCGCTCCCATCAGCTTAGGCGCGTGTGCGTGCGAGGCCCGTTGACAGAAAAGTGAGCGATTGCTCGTCAAGCTAGTCGCTGCTGACAGTCGATGACAGGCACACGTACGCGTTCCAGACCACACACAATAGGCGTCACCACGAGACTACACCCAGGTTGCTAGCGCGCGAGCGCGCGAGATCTCTGGCCACGGGTACGCCACGAACCGTACCTTTTCATGGTGCTTGTGCGCACCAATTCATATGGTAATATCGTGGGCCCGGGCGTTATTCTGCCTTTATTAAGTGCACCGTGTCTGACCCATTTCGCCTGTCAGTCCCGCTCCAGGAATTTCTGAGTCACCCGGTGCGCGTCGCACCACGCGACCAATGGACCACGTTGCTAGCCGTTCCGGGGCCCAACTGGCCCATTCCCACCCCTTTTGTTCTACCGACTGGGACCGCGGGCCCGAAACATCTTGGAGTTGTCCAGTCTTCGCGTGGAATCAATTATGAATCAATAAATTATGGGTAAATAAATGAAAGAAAAATATATGGTCAAAGAAACTACCTTGATATTCTGATAATAACATTTGTTTGCCTATCATAAAAAATAAGCAAGATACCAAAAAATCATCTACAGAAGCGACTACTTGGACCATTCATATGGCCACATTTAAATATTTTAGAGTCAAACATTGGAAGCGAAACTTTATTGGCATTTTGTGTATGCTTGTCAAAATAGCTTTCGAGCAGGTTTTGCCTTGACAGATCGGTATTAATTGGCTGTAAATGTTTCTGCACGTCAGAGTGAAAGGATGACGAATAGTTGCCAATATCATTTTTATTATTCGACCTAACCTAGTCCCTTCATTTTTTAAACGTAAATTATAGTGTATACATCATCGGCAGAATCAATATTACTTAATAACGTTCGGTTAATTTTCTATTCAATTATATTTTCCATATTTTTTTTTTTTTGGAAACTATGGTGATTTCCGTGGGTCCAAAGGCCATCTTCGAAACGATTCGAAATCCCAAGACAGAGCTCGAACATGGTTTTTTGCACGACGACTGTGTGTTCGCAGTGAATTAGACATCGATCCGCGGAACAGACAAAATAAATCCTTAATGCTGTGCAAACGTCAATTAACACCCAACAAATTGCAATTGATTTACGAACAAATATGGGAAAAAATCGCATTAGTAAGCACATAAAAATCCTTCGCGTCTTAACACGTTGCAGCAAAAGTTCTGTGCCAGAGGTTTAAAGTGTTTGTGTCAACATGCAAATCACGCAGTGATTCTTTATGCGATCTGTATATTCAACACGGGAGTCTTTCGTTTTCAAACAACATGCACAATCACAAACGTTAATAAAATATATGAAATGTGCGAAAATAACATTTCACTCCGTTTTACTGTATTTCCTGGATTGGATTTGTACGAGCAATTCATGAGTGCCAGAAACAAAATTAAAATTCGACCAAAATTAACACCTAAAAATTAAAATCAAGATTCTGTATAGAGATAGACCCTCGAAAGATGTATAAAACGAAATTCGCACATTCAGCGTCAACTTTTTTCAAACCGAAAATAAATAAGTGAAATAAGTGCAACACTCGAAAACAATTTATCCAATTTCCTCTGCATTTGCTCTTACTTAACATTTTAATAGAACCCCAAGTACGGTAGTTGAACGATTCGAGTTTCAAGTGCGGTTGCAATCGTTTAATTGCGAGGGCTACGAGTTAATTTGTAAAGAATGTTTCGCGCATTCTTCGGTGCAGTTCTGAAGGAAGTTGAGTCTCGATGGAAAAACCCCCGCGCCGAAAGATTAAACCGAAAGACGAGAATTCTGAGAATGATTCGGGACCGCCTTAAAAGTCCTGGCGCGCGCGAGGCTAGCGAGACCATAATTCGGTGAACTGTTATGACGATTCGTTTTATATGCCGAGTGTCCGTCGTCGTTGTTAACGCCGCGCATCATCCTTTTAAATCCTTCTCGGTGTCACAGAGGTGGTACGGCCTCGGATCGAAACGATGCAATAATGTCATTATTAACGTCAGGGGTTTTACGGGCCCGTTAATTTCCACCAGGTTTTTCTCCCTCCGAGGACCGGCGTATAAGTTTTGTTTAATTGAGGAAGGAATTGCACCTTGAACAAAGAACATGTCTTACATGGCAAGTTCCGAGGAACCGGTCTTTACGGATTCTAACATTCCGTTTCAACTGCACGGCTGATTTTAATGTCGGCTCGTGTCCTTTTATAGCCAATAAGCTATCGAATTTTCGGGTGAAAGGACGCTTCCTCGATGTCGCCCCAAAACGGCCAATCCTTTCATTTTGTACTTATTTCCGATATTTCTTCCCTTTTTTGGCGAGAAACAGAAAATGCGGGACGCGAGAATTTCGATGCTCCGACCAACTTCTCAATTAACGGTATGTGTGTTATTATCGTAGATTTTTGTGTTTAATACAGAATATCTCGTTCTACCCATTTGCATTTCGTAATAATTTCAACTGGTAATAGTCGAAAAGCGCGGACCAATCAGAGCGCGACTACAACTGAGCGCGGCGTTGGCGTTGGCCGTGCCGGAATCCGTCCCCTGTAGCCGCGCTCTGATTGGTCCGTGTTGTTCGTTGATAACTCCTTAACAAAGCCGCGGAGAACATTTTCGTAAAGGAAAAAATTACTTCGGATGACCTCGCGAATCATCCCTTTCAAGGAAGTACATTTTTGGGACACAAATAATTAGACTGCTGATCTTTATGCAAAATAAAAATTGTCTGCGTCGATTGCAAGAAATAGAAACTAAATAGAATGTTATTTCTTCCCTTAATAATTTTAATAGATGAGAAATCATATATTGACATGTTCCATTTTTCAAATTTTCCTACAATTTTTAATTTCATCTACTCAATTTTGCTATAAATGCAATATCTTATAATTAATATATGCTTATATCTGCATATGTTTGCTAGTTGAAACAAGTGATATCCCCGATTGCATCCACCATTGATAAATAGTAATGTCAAGATTGTCTAACTTTACATTACAGCAACTTAATGACTTCGACATCGATTTTCCAATGCCAACTACCATATTTTGCAAAGTTCCTATTCATTTGCCCAGAGGATAACGCGTCCTGGTTCTCCCAACTCGTCACTATGCAACTAAAAATACGACTGAGCCGGGCAACCGTGAATCCTAATCCAGTCGAAAGCCAGGCATCAGTAAATTACCCTGCCACGTGCTCAAAGCGATGCACATTTGTTTTTCTTCGCAACGGGATCGTCGGACAGACTAAATTGAATAATTACTAAATGAGCACGCGAACGAATATAAATCCGAACGACGCGACGACTGTCTCGAATTTTCTGTAGCTCTTTCATCGCGCCTTTTAATACTACACGGTTTCAAATTGATTTCATATAATTTGTACATTTGATTTTTAAATTGTATACGAGCTTTAAATGACGATAAATGATTTTCTGCAATAACTATGTGTGATGATTTCGGCGCACGGTTCGATCTAATATAAACTATCTAAAGCTATTTTGCATGTTGTTTAAACTTTTTTCGACGTGTCAATCCATATTTGGATCTTTTTCGAGAAAAAAAAGGAAAAAACTGCGTGTGAAAAATTTTTTAAAATTATAATATAGTAAAAAACAACAGATTCAATACACAATCAAATTACTGTATTATAATACTGTATTAAATTTCTCGCTTGCTTTATGAAGATGTTAAAACAAAATTGATATGTGCATTGATATGATCCAAATATGGATTGAAACGTCGAAAAAAGTTTAAACAACTTGCAAAATAGCTTTAGATAGTTTATATTAGATCGAACCGTGCGCCGAAATCATCACACATAGTTATTTCAACGATTATACGATCGAAAACTTTAATAAGATTTTCTGCAATTTTCAATATTTTTTAAAATGCTCATCCGTAAAATTCGAATTTTTCTTTGCGCAGAAATTCGAATCGCATCTACCAGGCGATCGATATTCAAGATTCGAAAATACTGCCCGGCTAGTTCGAAAAAGTTTCCTCGTCGGGTAAAAAGCTACGTATGCCCGAATCAATTCAACGGCGCGTGCAATTTGTTTCGCGAGCACGATCGTAAAAGCACGAACGTAAATGGTGCAATCGTAGAAAGACCCGCGTCAACTACACCGTATAGCATAGTGTGCGTTAGCCGGTGTGTAAACGTCGGCGGACTCCGCCGAAAATAACATTCATTGATTTCGCGTTCTGAATGAACGAGCGCCGAGACGAGGATGAGACAGTTTAGTATTAAGGCTGTCGCCCACTTAACAGCATACAGCGCATCGACGTTTTCCACGTTATCGTGCTGCACCGGGAAAAAATATTGGCACCGTCCGATTGTTATGACACCGGTTTGCTATAGCTATCGAAAAGCTGGAATGAAAAAGTTCACTTCTCGTTGCGCGTGGGTCTAGTTATTCTAGCTCATTATACCAGCAGAGTTAACGCGCTGACTATCGAGCTAGCATTTTAAAAAATGCTCGAATGTTAGCATTCAGAATTTCTCGTAGTTAGACTCCGGATTTTATGCATTTTGTGGCAAAAACGAGTACGTGCAATTTAAAACAGTGGTAAAAAAATTAGAAGACTTCAACAGTATTAATATATTATTATTAGTGAAAAATATAAATTTATATTTACCACCTGTATCTTGCGATCGATGCATAAACTTTTGATTTTGCATAAAGATCCGGAGTAGGGTAACTGCACCAGTGAATGAACATTTAAGAAATTGTTCAGGAAGATATTTTATTTTTTAAAAAATATGTGAATTAAAGGAATCTCATATATGCCAAATGGTTCCCTATACTTCATTTGTCAAAAATAAATGAACACAAATGAAATGAAATTATTATTATTTGTATTTATTAAACGTTAAATAAAAAATATAAAAAATACCAGTCAATGAACACTACATTCTAGTAATTGAACAATGATGGAAAAGCAAAAAATACAAAAGCGTTCATTTACTGGTGCCCGTTTATTCACTGGTGCAGTTACCCTATACTCATTGTTAATGTCCCTTACTTAATCAAATGTAGAACAGTCAATTGATTTTTAAACAAATAAAATTGCGTGACTCTGACGCAGTGGGTGAAATTATTAAAGCTACTTGCATACATTCACTATTTCATATGAAACCGAACGATAACTAACCCGCAGTGGCGTAGGAACTGCTCGTATTTTGGGGGTATCTAATAGATCGTCTGGAGAAAGGGGTACGGTTGTCTAGCCATCGAAGAGAGAATGTACGACGAGAATGTGGGAGTCCAGCTTTCTTGGATTGTGTTTCGTCGGATATATGCTCAGGGTTCTTGCGTAGATCCTCCTCGTGGCAGCCGCGTCCCGCCTACGTCCCCTTGTAATATCATCTTCGATTTTGGAGCACGTTACCAGAATAAATATCACGAATATTCTAGCGTAGGAATGACAGATCGAACGCTATTCGGGTTTATCGTCCGCGTTATGCGTGGATATCAACGATAGCAGAGAGATCGACGATACACGCGCTCCCCTCTACGTGCTTTCACGTGTTTCGACGCTCATTTTACGCGAGTTTAGTAGTCCCCTAAATCATCGGCAACGATTTTGTTTATCGGCCCGGTCCTATACTTCTCGTTCCGCGAAGGAACGCCAGTTTTCGCGCATCAAACGTGGAAAATTCCTTCGACCAAATTCACTAGCCATGACGAAATTATAACTTCAGCGAAAAGGAGCGATCATTCCAACACCCGTACCATTAATAAAAATTGTTCATAACTAGGTTGTAGATTTTTATACAAAATTGTTTGCTTTATTTCTCTCTTTCGTAGATCGTACGTATCTCTCTTTCTACTATTTTTTTGTAACCTCGACGAACGTAGGACAGCGCATGTAAACACAGACCGCGCAGTCGATCTCCGGGAGTCGATGACGTAGAATCTGCTAGGACAGGTCCGAACTCGCGCTGGCCAGCCGAGAGTCGATGACGTAATCGGCTACCCCCTCCCGGCCGGCCAGCGCGAGACAGTGGAGGGGATATTCGTTTTTCGTAGATCCTACGGTTTCCGTTTTCTTAGATCAAGACTTTACTGTATTTCAATTAAAATACGGGACACCAAGCATTTTATGAATACTGCATGGATGAGCTAGGAAATAAAGTGCCAATAGATAATAAAGAAAATTATGCAGCAGTAAAATCACGAATGCAATTTCTGTAAAAAAATTTGTTCATCTCCGTTGCATCAACCCACTCATGTTTCCATTTCTTCAATGCCGTTGCAATCGCGTAATATTGCGAAAATTGTGCGACTAATGTACACGTTCCCATTTCTTCCAACATCATTTTTAACGTATAGCTCAGCCATGGATTGCAGAAGAGTTGAAATGTTCGATAGCTGACATTTGGTAAAATTAGAGGCGAACCCGATCAAATCTTGCTACGAGCACACCAAAAACGGAGACGTTCGCTTGAAGGTCAAAGGTTAGGATCGTTTCTGGACCTAGGAAGTTTCTTGCTACGACGAGGACGCTCAAGACTGTTTCTGCTGGATGATATCCCAATATCGTCGACTGCGTGATGCCGAAATGTCGTGCCGTGACCTTTTCACTTTTATTTATTATTCCGAGCGCGGACCGGGAATCTTTGGAAAAAATCGACAATAACGAGAAATTTATGGCGCACGCAACTTACTCGGAGCGATGGTTAGTTGAATAGAAATACTGTTTAACGTCGCAGCCGAATATATCGCTGTTGTTATTGGGAAATAGGGGATAATGTGTTCAGTCGCGTTCGTGGTGTTACGTAGGACCCACCTACACTGTCTTTTACGCACACTAACGTTCTTATCCGGATACCTATCACATTCAAGGAACATATTATTGCTGCGATAATGTACAGTGGGTAAACAAATACGTAAGTAGGAGACAAAAATTACTATGACCAAACTTTGAAAAAACCAAAGTTAGATGAAAATATATTTTCTCTTTCAATCATCTCAACACTAAACCTACCGAACACTAAAAACGATTAAAATGGTTTAGCCCATGAAAATGACAAGGCTCTATTTATTTAGATTCCGTGTAATTTTTATTACAATATGTGCTTGGATTTCCATGTAAGTAACCTCATAATTTCAATAATTGTAAAATGAAAAATTATATAACCGGTCGTTTCACCGGCTATGGTAGATTTAGTAGGTCGAGAATGATTCAATAACATTTTTAAATGCGTCTAATGTACTTTCTGTTTTACATTCGACCTATTCATTTTTGTCGTAAAATCATAAAATCCGCAGTCTAATAATAACACTGTGAAGTCAGCAAACTAGCATCTGGAATTGTTAATACTTTCTCGCGAACGAACACAGTGCGCCGACTAGAGTCATGAAAAAATTACGTGGAAAGACAGCGATAAAGACGAGAAAAGGTTTTTTTTTTATGTTATTTCGAAATGATCGAAGAATTACGTTTCGTACAAACGATTTTCCTGTGTGCTTCGAGATGCCGGATTTTGCATGAAATTGCATCGCATTATGTATCATTTTCGGATATATTCGCGAAATCAAGCGTATCTGCAAAATCGAAGGAGTATGTACTGTGCGAGTAGTGGATGTTTTCTCGCGTTGTATAATCGCTATTATTCGCAGCTGCACGCGTTTTGCATCGGTACGTGCGTGAGGCATACGTAGAACCCCATGCGTCTTCGAGTTTATTTTATGCTTACTATACTCGAACCTGCCTCAACACGTTCTTCGAATATTCCTCTGTTTCTCTTTACAGCTCGTATAATGAAACGGCAATTCGCCGTGCGTCGCTCGTGGTCAATTCATTTATGAAGAGGACGTAAACGGCGCGCGGCACCTCGGGAGAGAGAACCTCCTCGCAGCCTTTGCGAAAACGGCGTTAGTCCATTCATTTGCGTTCCGTTAAATCTGTCTGCTACTTCATCGTTTATTTACTCCAAATCTGCAATACCTAGTCCGCGAGCTTCTGTGGAAAATAAAAAATTCTCTGAATTGATTGCGAGCAATTTACAGTAAACGCTTGATTCTTGTGCGGAGCGAGGGCACGATTTTACAAATCTCTTAATTTTTCATTATTTGTTTATGGGACTTTCACCACCTTATTTCTGACATTTTTCTGATTAAAATGACGCCAAACACGATATAGTTTCAATTGTATTTAGTGGTTTAATCGACGGTGAAAGTTTCGGTCGCAAGGAAGGACAGCGCATCGGAAAGAAAGGGACGCGGACAGTCACGCGAACCGTATTTCATTCTGTCCTTCTCTATGTTCGGCTCTCTATTGAAGTCTCGCTCGGCGCGGTCGGCGCGATATCTGGACGCAGTCATAAATCAAAAAGCACTTCTGGGGCACGATTCTTGTCCATGAAAAACACGGCCGTTGGACAAGAATCAAGCGTTTACTGTATTTCCATTCCGAATAATTCTCGTGGCTTGGAAATAATACGATTTCTTAACTGCTTCGAATATTTTCACTGTTCTCAGGATTTTCGGGAGAGAATTTAAAGATTGAGAAAACTTCTCGGCGAAGGGGAACACGGGACAGGAATTATGCACACCATGCGCGTGTCTCTTTTCGTGCGCGTCCCGATAAGTTCGGATACATATTGCGCCGGGCAAAACATTCCCAGTGAAAATGATGGCCGGTCAGTGTCTGAACGGATCCGCTATGCTATGTGTAACCCCTTGCAAACAAGAATGTTTTTCCGAACTCTCTAGCCGCCGTTTCGTGTCCGAGATGGTAGCACGAACTGGTAGAAACTCTGATCGAAAGTAACAATTTTTTTCGTTGACTATCATTACAGAAAAATTATTAACATCAAGTTTAACCTAACCCAGACCAGTGACTCGATCAGTAATTTCTAGAGATACCCATTTCACGTGTATCAAAATATACGGATAATACATGTATAACCGTGAACTTGAATATACGGGTACACGTGTATTATCCGTGTATTTTGATACACGTGTGAAAGAAAATGTATATTTTTTTAACAAAGTTACAGTGAATTAAAGTTTTTATATTAAAGGTAAACAAATTTACATATTACACAACCGAATGTATTATTATTAGTAATAAAATTAATATTGGTACCCGTTTATTATCCGTGTAGCTTGATACACGTGTACCCGTGTATTATCTGTGTGTTTCGATATGCGTGTACACGTTTACTTCAGTACAAAGATGTACACGGATTAAAATACGGATATATATATATATTAGTACACGTGAACACGTGAATACGTGTATCCTCAGTACACGTCCAAAACCGTGATCTCTAGTAATTTCCTAAAATTCTTAAAACCAGAGTTTCGTCAGAGCGTTGCTACTACGGCTAGCTCGAAGGAGCTGACGCAAGCGGCACGAACAAACAAAAGCTAATTAAACCTCGCGGTCTAAGTAAAAACCGAGGATCGGGGGAATTTTCGAGGGGTGGCGAGAGATCCCGAAAGAACCGTGACTCAATCAGACCATAATCTCGGTACGCACGTCATCGTAGTTGCGTCAGACGAAAAACAGATCGATAGGATTGTGTCGTAGAAGAGGTCCGGAGAGAGCCCGGCGTTGGAACGGGAAAGCAGGAGGAGCGGGGTTCGGCTTGCGGTTATTTCAGCGAGCGATTCCCAGTCAAATGATCACGTTCTCGAGCGGTACCCTAATGATATATCGCCGGCATAACTGGATCCGCTTTCGTCGGTGTAATTCCGAAGACGGATGTGTACACGGCGGCGATTTTCTGAAGCGATTTCCTGCGACCTAGACAGCATCGACCGGCCCCCCCCGGCCCCCCTGCCCCCCGTTCCTGGTTCCATAGGGGATAAACGATGCGATGGCCCACGCAACCGATGGGACACAATCTGAACATTGATCCGCTCTCCCGAAGATTTTCGCATTCCGTGGGAATGCCGGGAACGAGGAAGAAGAAGACGCGACGCGGCGCGGCGCGGCGCGGCGCGGCGGGTCTGTCGTCGCCCCGTTCGACCCTTGCCTGTTTCCCTTACGCCCACTTTTATGAATGAGTGGATGAATGAGCCGACTTTGCCCCACTTTTCCGCGCGTGGGTGTAACGTATCAGCCGCGGCCAGTCTGACATTTTCGCGTCGCAACCACCCCTGGCCAGGTCAGCATCGCGGCGACGTCGTGGGCGTTGCTGACTCTATATCTACCCACGTAGTAGACAGAAGTCTGAGTATACGACCACGCAAAAATCCATTTCCACCGGTCGCTGGGAATCCCCTGGAAAAACAGAATCGTATCCTCGAAGATTGCCAAACCAACGCGGACTACCCTATACAGGGTGCTCGGCTGCAACTTCTTTCTTAAATGCTCGCGAAAGATGGTTAACCCTTGCCCGGTACGACTGCTTCATTCTCGGCCTAATTTCCCCTCACCAGTTCCTCTTCATTGTACTCTATCTCTTGTTCTCCCTGTTGAGCCCTCTATCGTGTTCATGAAATTTTCTCTTCGTTTCCCCACTGTAATTCTTGATACACGATCTAAGTAAATGTTTATTTCCCTCGTTATTGACCCTTAGATCTCGACTCTGAGGCGTCGAAATATTGTTCACATTATTATTTTTGTTCGTATTTAATAAACTATTAGTTTCATATGCAAAAAATGAAAAAATATTGTATAGAATTGTACTCTATCTCTTGTTCTCCCTTCTGAGCCCTTTATCGTGTTCATAAAATTTTCTCTTCGTTCCCCCACTGTAATTCTTGATACACGATCTAAGTAAACGTTTACTTCCCTCGTTATTAACCCTTAGATCTGGGATGGCGACTCTGAGGCACCATTGACAATTGCTATGTCATTATTAGAAATATTGTACACATTATTATTTTTGTTCGTATTTAATAAACTATTAGTTTCATATGCAAAAAATGAAAAAATATTGTATAGAATTGTACTCTATCTCTTGTTCTCCCTTCTGAGCCCTTTATCGTGTTCATAAAATATTCTCTTCGTTCCCCCACTGTAATTCTTGATACACGATCTAAGTAAACGTTTACTTCCCTCGTTATTAACCCTTAGATCTGGGATGGCGACTCTGAGGCACCATTGAAAATTGCTATGCCATTCTTAGAATTATTGTTCACATTATTATATTTTTGTTCGTATTTAATAAACTATCAGTTTCGTATGCAAAAAATTGTATGCAATGGAAATATCCTAGAATGGAAAAATCTTTCGTTTTTGAGTTATAATAGCTCCAAGTGCAAAGGATTAACTATAATATTTTCAAAGGAATATATTGATATTCTTGAATTCAAAATCCACAGTCATACCTATATGACACTATCGTGACGAACGTGCTATATTAACATTTTTGTAAAAACTGAAAGGCATTTGCTAATTTCAGACATTTTAGAATATTTCGAAACAAGGACGAAATGAGGAAAAGCGAACAAAAAATTTATTCAAGAAAAACTGTCCACGGTATGATCGATAAAATATTAACAAATGTCTGTGAGACATATTTGCGATGTTTGCTAGACAGCTAAAAGGTTCAGTATCAGAAAGTGGTACCCCCCCCGAAGTTTCATTGATTTTCATAGAGGGAAACAATAAAAGATTTCAGTATCGCTATCTTTTTACTCGTCCGCTATAGCAAGCGTGATTAATTACTTTGGCTGCGAGCTAGTCCGGTATCAACGTACCCGAGAACCATATTATGATACTCAATCAGGCCTATACGAGGCATTCGACATTTCTCGGGCAGCATCCTCTCTGTGTTCGTGGATCAGTGGCTGGGGCTCTGCATTTGCAGATCGTTTTGGGCATCGTCCAACGTCGATTCTCGATGTCGAGGGTCGAGATCCGCGGTTGCACGCCTATTCGACGTTCGAAATTCGATATTTCCACTAAAAGAACGGCCCGAATCGAATTTCCACCGATAAAATAGCGTGTCGCTGTATACGCTATCGTCTAAAGTGTACATGCTATAATTATGTAACTCAAAATGCAGTGTCCTGAACTTTCGAAAAGATATTAAACAAATTCACGTCATCCATTGAATATAAAAATTGATCATGGATGGTAAAATATTGAAACATTTCCTCGAATTCTTTATATCTTTCTCAGCGCGTCTCAAATAAATAATTATGCATTTTTGTATATTTTTGAAAACGGTTCAATTTGTAGCTTCTTCGAATGGCCCGCAAACATAGAGGCTTCAGTTTATTGTTGAGCTATAGTTTTCAACGAAATGATCACAGATCAAACGAGGACAATATCTCGAGATATGGAAAGTTAGTGTTGCAACACTTTTTGGATCCAGCGTGGATGTGGTGGACACTGAGGAAACGGCTCGCAACACTCGATTTGGCAGAGGGGGTCCAAGGGTAGGGTGGGGTAATTTAAGGTAGTTTTAAGGTAGTTATAAGGATTACTTCTTTTGTAAATAGGTCTTTCTCTCTCTCTCTCTCTTTTTTAGTTTAGTGTGTATATATTTTTAGATGTAATTTGACTTTTAAGTTTAAGTTTAAGTTAAGGTTAGGTTAAGGAAGAAAGGGATGAGGGTAAAGGAGGCGGATGTAAAAACATTGTAACACCTAGGGGAATCCAATAAAGTTATTATACACTCGATTTGGCAGTGGCTGTATAATAGATTTGTAACGGAGCGGGAAGTGTTCGTTAAGCAAACAAAGCGGTTCACGCGTGGCGGAAGCGAGGATCGCCGCGAGAGCTCGACGGAATAACTGACGTAGCGTCGAGCGCGTGAAAAAACATAAAGAATATGTTTAGAATATCTTAAGTGCAGGAATTTCGCTGAATAAATATTGCGATGGCGCCGCGATGGAATTTGGCCGAGGAGAGCGCTGCGATGCGCGACGCGGCGCCTAAACCGCGCCGCGTGTCAACAAATCAGTATTCAACCGCGCGCAAAATTCAAAGAACTTGCCGGAGAGCCAGTTTGCGTGGATCCGCGTCGTGCACGCGCCGCTCGTGACCAAACGGGGACAAGCGTAGATCAACGAAAGCAAAGACAGATCTCCGCCCACGTGATCGTTCCTGTTTTCGCGATCGCAGTCGGTGTCCTCTCTGAATTAAGAGGGGCAACTCCCGTAACACATTGTTTCTTTTTACGAAAAACCGCACGCCGTTTTTCGACGGTTTCTTCGACTTTCGGGAGCGAGAATTTCGAACGAGGAATAGAAGAAAATCGTTTGCCTTTGGAAATAGTGTTTTCGATCGTTGCGCGGCGCCACAGTGTTACAAAATATCTAATCAATCTAGTAAGTAGAAAGTAAGTCCACAAAATTACTATGACTACAAATGAACTTTTTGGAATGAAATTTATGGGAGAACCTTCCCGCAGAATCTCCGCGTCGAATAGTTCAAGATTAAGTTCTCTACGTGCTGCCGTTCTCATTTGACGCCATTTTTCCCAAGTGGCGTAAGTCCACAAAATTACTATGATCACTAATTTCGTCACAACTTTTGGACGAAGGGACTTTTTCGAATGAAATTTATGGGAGAACCTTCCCGCAGAATCTCCGCGTCGAATGGTTCAAGATTCAGCTGTCTACGTGCAGGCGTTCTCATTTGACGCCATTTTTCCCAAGTGGCGTAAGTCCACAAAATTACTATGATCACTAATTTCGTCACAACTTTCGAACGAATGGACTTTTTGGAATGAAATTTATGGGAGAACCTTCCCGCAGAATCTCCGCGTCGAATAGTTCAAGATTAAGCTCTTTGCGTGCTGCCGTTTTCATTTGACGCCATTTTTCCCAAGTGGCGTAAGTCCACAAAATTACTATGACCACTAATTTCGTCACAACTTTCGAACGAATGGACTTTTTGGAATGAAATTTGTGGGAGAGCCTCCCAGCAGAATCTCCGCGTCGAATGGTTCAAGATTAAGCTCTCTACGTGCTGCCGTTCTCATTTGACGCCATTTTTCCCAATTGGCGTAAGTCCACAAAATTACTATGACCACTAATTTCGTCACAACTTTCGAACGAATGGACTTTTTGGAATGAAATTTGTGGGAGAACCTTCCCGCAGAATCTATCCAACGGATTTGATTGAAATTTTGTGGAAAGATTGTCACAAGTACAACGCTTATTTGGATAAAATAATTTTCTAAAAAAGTTGTTAACCCCTTGCACTACGATTCCATTTTACAGTTGCAGTGATTATAACTTATGTGTCGTTTCTAATTTCTTAGAAAAAAAAGAAGTTTGTATGTAATTTATACCTGTGCAGTCGCCAATGGTTTCAACAACAAGAAAATATAATTTTGTTTCAATTTCAAGTTTAAAGGAAATTAGTAGCATGAATATTTAATTGACTATCTTCGAAATCTTCGTCACGAGTCCGACTCGGTATTATAGTGCAAGGGGTTAAACATTAAGTAATATGGGCTAATCGGTATTTGTGCCAGTTAATAGTTTAAACGTAATAACCCATATAATTTGTAGACCCCCAAGTATTCAATTATAGGCGGAATAATTACGTAACTATGGCACTGAAAACTGATGAATTCCCAGGTGAGAAGAAAAGGTTATTTACCATGCCTATATCTCTGTAACAAAATTTGTTTTTTAAAAATCGGACTTTAGCACATTATTCCGTTAGTATTTGGCAATACGAAAGGCAATTTTTTTTTTTTAAATCGAAAATTTATAAAATTGATTTTTTGCCGTCCTTGCCACCACTGTGCGGCGCCTCCCGGTGATTTTATTCGTTGACAGTCGTTCGGGGCGGGATATAAAGCGAGCCTTCCTTATGGTGGTTTTACCTGAAACTTTTCGAAACCTACTTTCCCTCGGTAATAAACTCTCGTAACGTAGCGTCGAAAGACCCTCATAACCGGGGCACTTGTGGTACTAACAAGCCCAGGATCCTTGTCGGCGGGAGGTTTTATTTGAGACTGTCGGTACATCGGTTCTGCGATACAAGCGACATCGTTTATTCGTTTATGATGCTTGTTTCTATTTCTGTGGTTGCCGTTGTGCGTGCAAGCTTTTCCCCGTGTCGGCGTAATTTATCGAGCGCGTACGATGTCGTATCCCAATTTTAAAGAGCCCGCGGATTTTAATCGACGTTACATCAACCGACCGTTCGCGGATCCGTAAATCATGCGACGGCGGCGCGGCGCGGCGCGGTGGCCCTCGACGGATTTCACCTCGACGAACGATTTAGCGCAGCGAACGTGCAATTTCGAGGTGCGACCGCCGTGTGTGGTCCACGCTAAGCGATCCAGTTTATCATCTAAATCATTCGCGGCATCGATTTGCATAACTTATGCACCGACCGACCACCACCGTTCATTACGCAATCAGAATACATTTCGTTCCGGTGATCACCGCGAACCAACAGTGACAATGCACGCGGAGCGTTTTTCGCGCTTGCGGTCCTCCAAAATCGCAACTCGGAACGCTCGCTGTTAAATCGTTAACATGCTTTCTGTCGGTCATGCGTGGGTGACGTAATCCATAATCGAAAATTAATGTATCTCGTGATAGATTTGTGCGAGCTCAATTTTATTCGATTTTGTAGGGTCTAAAAAAATTTTATATGCGAATTATAAATTTATTTCACTTCTTAATAGGTTGAAAATAGTGTGATAACGTTTTTTACTGTCTTAAATGACAGCTACTCATTTTTGTCATAAATGCATAAAATAGTCTAGTGATCAATTTTATTCGATTTTGTAGGGTCTAAAAAAATTTTATATGCGAATTATAAATTTATTTCACTTCTTAATAGGTTGAAAATAGTGTGATAACGTTTTTTACTGTCTTAAATTACAGCTACTCATTTTTGTCATAAATGAATAAAATAGTCTAGTGATCAATTTTATTCGATTTTGTAGGGTCTAAAAAAGTTTTACATCCGAATTATAAATTTATTTTACTTCTTAACAGGTTGCAAATAGTGTGATCACATTTTTTACTGTCTTAAATGACAGCTACTCATTTTTGTCATAAATGAATAAAATAGTCTAGTGATCAATTTTATTCGATTTTGTAGGGTGTAAAAAAGTTTTATATCCGAATTATAAATTTATTTTACTTCTTAATAGGTTGAAAATAGTGTGATCACATTTTTTACTGTCTGAAATTACAGCTACTCAATTTTATCATAAATGCATAAAATAATCTGTTGATCAATTTTAACATTTTTAACTCTGCAGTGTCGTCAAATAAATTTCTTTGATTTTGTGAGATTTGTCAAGTTGTTGGCCTGACAGTCAACGTGTTAACACAGTCGTTATCAACGTCAGGCACATGTGACGACTACGATGTTTCAAGTTACGCAAAGAAAATAAAATAAAGTTCATACCTTTATTTATTGAAATATTATTCATCTCCAAGTAAAAACAGATTTTCACGATGGAACAAAGCTGGTTCTCTAAAATGTCAGATTCGTATCGCTGGCAACTGTCAAATTTACACGGTCCTCGACCGTGAGACACTTATGGTCGACCCATATGGTACGAAATCTATTTTGAGTACTTTATCGGACGTCCATCAGTGTCCAACAATTTTTTAGAAAACAATCGCAAAAATCTAAATACATCGGCCAAATTGTAAATATTTAGAACAAAATCCGTAGAGACCTTTTACATATCGTGCACAACTTTGGTCATTTATATCTCCATGATAGTTTATGCAAAAACAAAAGTATTTTAGATTTCTCAATGTCACCTTCAAGAATACGTAATCAAAAATATATGGTCCCACTTAAAATTTCAATTTTAATCTCCACAGAGCTTTTCAAGGTTATCGCAATGTCAAACAAATACATCGTCTCTTCTATGTCCTACAACTGTCATTTGAAACATTTTTTGGCCGCATCAGTTATAATTTCGGAGTAAAAAAATTGTAATCTCTACAGAGCTTTTCAAGGTTATCGCAATGTCAAACAAATATAATCATCGTCTCTTCTATATCCTACAACTGTCGTTTGAAACATTTTTTGGCCGCATCAGTTATAATTTCGGAGTAAAAAAATTGTAATCTCTACAGAGCTTTTCAAGGTTGTCGCAAGGTCAAACAAATACAATCATCGTCTCTTCTATGTCCTACAACTGTCGTTTATAACCGATGCGTCCAAAAAATGTTTCAAACGACAGTTGTAGGATATAGAAGAGACGATGATTATATTTGTTTGACATTGCGATAACCTTGAAAAGTTCTGTAGAGATTACAAATTTTTTACTCCGAAATTATAACTGATGCGGCCAAAAAATGTTTCAAACGACAGTTGTAGGACATAGAAGAGGCGATGATTGTATTTGTTTGACATTGCGATATCCTTGAAAAGCTCTGTGGAGATTACAATTTTTTTACTCCGAAATTATAATCGATGCGGCCAAAAAATGTTTCAATTGCGTAGTAAAAAAAATAATTTTCATCTAAAATTACCGGGTTCTTCAACGCGCTGTGCGCCCCACCAAAAATCGCTCGACCCGCGACATTTGCTGGCACACACGGCCACGTCACCTTTATTTATCCGTATTAAGCTCTCGGAGCTTCTCGAAGATGACCTTCGACCTTCCCAGCACACTTTCGTCGCCTCGCGGGCGCGTTGCGAATTTCGACCGATTTCACGAACCGTCGACGACAGACGACAAACGCCGAGATTCTGGTAGCAGCCCGCAGACGGAATTCCTATCTTGGTACTCCCATCATCAGGTCGACAATGCAGAGGTTATCGACAATGGCGCACGGCCAGAAATAGCAGACGGTGCATTGTGTTTAGCAGTGTATAGGATATCCGGATGGAGGACGGCCACGAGTGCTGCTCCCGGGGAGAAAAGGAGAGAGGAGGAGGAGGAGGTGGAGTTTCAGGATCCACGGTCGCGGAACGGTCCACATTTGCATCGTGTCGCAGTTCTAGCCCAAATATTTCTGGCTTATGCAACTGCTAATTGCAATCAGAAAGTGGGGCTCTTGTTAGGTAAATCTCGGTCACCAAGTTTGTCGATCCTGCAAACATGCCGAGGCTGAAACGATCCGATCCGGTTCACGGACAGAGTTCACTAGTGGTTCCATATTCTACAGTGATTCTTATTCGCGTTCGGACATTCTTCACGACAGAATAACCTCCTTAAAATTGGAGCAAACGATTCGAGCTTTTTCGCCGGAGTTATAAAGATTAGATGACTCGTGAACCATTTTTGAAAATTAAAGATACTGCCGTGCTATTCTCAACTGACTAAAATTATTTTATGAAGATAATAAGAAGTAATAATATAATTTAATTATTGAAAAATTACTAAAAAATTCACGTCCTATAGACGTAGTATTCTTTGAATCATTCGCCTTTCTTCTGTGACATTTTTCTATAATTGTATTGGTAACCGTGTGTTATACAGTAAACGCTTGATTCTTGTCCAGTGCCTATCCACTCCACTGCTCGGGTATATCGATGTGAACACCACAACATTGACTCGAGGAATCGATTTTACAAATCTCTTAATTTTCATTATTTGTTTATGGGACTTTCACTACCTTATTTCTGGCATTTTTCTGATTAAAATGACACCAAACACGATATAGTTTCAATTGTATTTAGTGGTTTAATCGACGGTGAAAGTTTCGGTCGCAAGGAAGGACAGCGCATCGGAAAGAAAGAGACGCGGACAGTCACGCGAACCGTATTTCATTCTGTCCTTCTCTATGTTCGGCTCTCTATTGAAGTCTCGCTCGGCGCGGTCGGCGTGATATCTAGACGCAGTCATAAATCAAAAAGCACTTCTGGGCACGATTCTTGTCCATGAAAAACACGGCTGTTGGACAAGAATCAAGCATTTACTGTAGCACGAAACAGTGGACCACCTTGTATACGAGTCCCACGATGGTGAACCATTCTTAAAAATTAAAGATACTGTCGTGCTATTCTCAACTGACTAAAATTATTTTATAAAGATATAAATGTCTATATGTATCTTGCAATTAATGGAGACTATTTTTATTTTGTATGAAAATTCACAGTAATGAGATAATTTAATTATTGAAAAATGACTAAAGAATTCACGTCCCATAGACGTAGTCTTCTTTGAATCATTCGCCTTTCTCCTGTGACATTTTTCTATAACTGTAATCGTGTTATAGCACGAAACAGTGGACCACCTTGTATACACGAGTCCCACGATGGTCAACTTGCTGAAAGAATAACGACCGGCGAATTTGCTAAACTGATAGCGGTTGGCAGTTAGAGAGCCGATAAAACACGCTATCGTACACCGGGCGAGCTCTATCAGAATTTTGATGGAAACTGTTAACAGCTTTACTAAAATCCGCCGGACACTCTGAAAGCTTTTTCGGAGGCAGCGTTAAGTGTCGTCGATAGGAGATTATATAGAGACACGGAGGAATATAGGTGAACGTGTTTAGTGGGGCACGTGGGAGTATAAGCTCGAAGCATTATCGCGACTATACCAAAGTGGCAATGCTCCCATAGTCTCGGGTGTTTACCGCGTTTCTTTGCATCTCTGGCCTTGTTTATCGAGCTTGCGAACGCGCTTCAATGGAGCTACTCTTTCGCGGGGGTGGAACCGAGTATCGAGGCTCGAACGTCACGACGAGAGCGACCGATCGATCGTGATCGACAGCTCTCAAAAAGCATGGCCGATGGACAGAGTGCGCTTCGACGTGCAGGGATGCTCGACCACGTGCGCTCAATATTTCAACTCGAAATTACGAGAATTACAAGACCGAGGCGAAAATTATTAGGTTTACAAATAAATTCGTAGCCCCTTCTTCACGAATTTGTCGATTTACACCTTTTACTGTTGAAAACATTGAATTTATGTGAAGAATTAATTTTACAGTAAAATTTAATATGATTGGGGTAAATTATTGTTAATAATTTTTATGAAAATAAATTTTCCAATTAAAGAAAATCCCTCGACAATATTAAATTTTACTGTAAAATTAATTCTTTATACAAATTCTCCTTCACTTTGTGTGTATTTATTCTATGTTATAAATAATTATTGAACTATCAAATCGCTCGAGTAAAGATTGGATTGTTAGAATTATTAACCCTTTGCAGTCGGGTTTTTTTTTACTCGAAAATTAAACATTTCTTCCGACCTAGAGTAATTGCATATGAACTTTTTTATATTATGGATATGGAATTGATATAATACCTCATGCAATACTTAAGTGTTAGTAATTGATTAGATACCAATATATTTAATAATGTAGACAATATTGTGAATAATGGTACAGCAATTGTTAGTGGTAAAATCTTAACCCTTTCCGGTCCTATGTCGATCCAGACTCGACATTAACTTTTGCACTAATTATATTTGACTGATTTACTGCACATTCAACAATAAATGGCGGATCTTTTTTTATTGAGCCACTGAAACCTGTTATAGGTTTATTTCAGCTTTAACAAACATACATTTACATAATGAAATGGCGGATCTTTATGCAAAATAAAAATTTTCTACCTCGCAACAAACTGACATAGAAATTTATTTCGTGTGCGAGGCCATAGTGTTTCCGTCAATTGGCCAGACTTTTGGCAATGGGAAAATTTTGGCAGTATGATTTGTCCCATTGAAAACCTGTCCGTTTCACCTCTACCCGAAAGCTCGGAAGAGGACGCGGCTCGCGGACAGGCAACGTGAGATATATACGGGTAATGTAGCACAATAACATGAGTTTCGGTGTAATTGTTTACGCGTGCCAAGTGAGTTATTTGGCACGTGGCTTTACCGGGGGCCATGGGGGCGGCACCCACGTGGTCGACCAGCTGCCCGCGGATTTGCTCGCTCCCCCTCCCTTTTCTCCTTCTGTTTCCTCCTTTCTTCTCCACTGTCTCTCTTCTTCTTGTTCACTCGTCTCGTTCTGCCTTCCGTCGTTCTCTCTCTCGCTCCTTGCACGCGCATGGTCACGTGCCCTGTGTACCCATTCATACGCACGTAATGACACGTAACAAAAGAGAAATGGCCCCGGTACGGGGAAAAGTCTCTTCCGAGCTCGTTTCTCTCGCGAATATTTGTTCCCAACAGGAATCCAGCCTAGAACGGTGTCACTGTATTTTCGTTCGACCCCTTGTCCACTGATTATACTCTCACAGACGACGCGATGATTGCAGCCTCTTCGTCGTTAACGCCGTTGACTGCCACTGTGCTGACCATAAAAGTCACTCAAAATCGGGACAACTTGTTTAACCTCTTGCTGCACGATGTTTCTTTACCGCAATGACGATCAGAACTTTTTTTGGATTCCCAATAATTTCGCAGACGAGAAACTAAAATTTGTATTTAAAACGAAATGTTTACAAGGGAACATATTCAGTTGATACACGCAGATTTTGATGAAACTTATGCGATATATAGTTCTTCGAAAAATATTTGACACGTATTTTTATTATCGACAACCATCCACTCTGTGGGGGTGAAAACAGCCCTCGAAGTCAGGGGTCAAAACCACATTTTTTGAGAAAAAAAAGTTTGTTAAAAAATTCTTGAGCGACTACATTTCCCATTGAAAACACACACAATTAAAAAAAAAAAATTTTTTTCAACCTCTGGTTTCCGAGATATCTCAAAAATATGGTTTTCACTCCCAACTTTGAGGGCTGTCTTCACCCCCACAGAGTGGATGTTTATAAAAGTCACTCAAAATCGGGACAACTTGTTTAACCTCTTGCTGCACGATTTTCTTTACCGCAATGACGATCAGAACTTTTTTGGATTCCCAATAATTTCACGGACGAGAAACTAAAATTTGTATTTATTTCATGGATCTTCATCAAAACGAAATGCTTACAATATTCAGTTGATACACGCCGATTTTGATGAAACTTATGTGAGATATAGTTCTTCGAAAAATATTTGACACGTATTTTTTTTCATCGGCAATCATCCACTCTGTGGGGATGGAAACAGCCTTCGAAGTCAGGGGTCAAAACCACATTTTTTGAGAAAAAAAAAGTTTGTTAAAACATTCTTGAGCGACTACATTTCCCATTGAAAAACACACAATTTAAAAAAAAATCAAATTTAGTCGACCCCTGGTTTCCGAGATATCTCAAAAAATATGGTTTTGGCTCCCAACTTTGAGGGCTGTTTTCACCCCTTCAAAGTGGATGGTTGCCATTAAAAAAAAATACTATATTTCATCAAAATCAGCCATTCTCATCTGAATATGTTCCCTTGTAAGTGAAATTAAAGAAAATATCTGGGTATCAATCAATATCTAACCTCAGAATTACAAACGTTACATCTAAATCCTAGTTTTACCAACAGCCAATAGAAATCGTCAACTGTGGCCAATAAGACGGTCAACGTTGACCTGGAAGATTCGCAAGTATACAACAAAAATAGACGAATAAAAATATGCACAGATCGAATAATGGCTGCGATAAAATCGCCCAGAAGCATCCTCCTCGCAAGGGTTAAGGTTTAACAATAAAATATCGCTGTCCGCCGAAAGACGCTGCGCGGAAGAATGGATCTTCAATGCGCTCTCTTATTGTCTATAACCTTTTTAACTTCGCGAAATAAATGGGTCGAGGACTGTATCGCGCTGATTTATACACCGCCGTGGCTCTTTTCCTTGAAAATCGTCGCGTCTCCCATCCGGTGCAACGAAATCTAAATCGTCAGTGACGTCATAAATCCAGCGTTCGCAGGATATTGTTACAGGAAGTCGGTCGATTGCGTCACGCATCCTCCGTCCTGCGAGGATGCAGAAATTTGAATCGAAATTACCCCCCCAGGAATGTCACGGGTCAATTATTCGCGTACTCGGGGAGAGTGGGGGGTATCGTCGACGTCGCGTGAAAAATAAAATCGTTCGCATAGTCGGTTGTCAATTGGGAAAATAGGATTAAAAATGGCCGACCCCCGGAACGATCCTTGCGGAAGGAACGAATAAATCCCGCGAATTGTAAACAAGTAAAATAATGAAGTGGCGATTCGTCTGTGATGTGAGAGACGGAAAGAGAGACGGAAATAGAGAGAGAGAGAGAGAGAAAGAGAGAGAGAGAGAGAGAAAGAGTCTCGTTGCTGCCGAAGATTCCGGTGCAAAACTTTCCCGAGACTTTCGTTTAGTGTCCCCCCGGAGTCTTTATGTTGTCGCGGAGCGAAACGGGTCGAGGACTATAGCTCGGAGATTTATATATCGTAGAAACCCACTCAATGAAAATCTGGCGTCTCTTATCCGGCGCGACGCTCGCCGGTCACAATGAAATTTCAAATGTCACGCATCCTGTGGTCCAGAAACATCGCCAGATATTTCTCGCTGGACAAGATGGACTAGTTGCTTCCGCGCGTTAGAACAAAACTCGAACCGCTTCCTTTCTTATCGATTGCGCCAGAAATTTTACCCCAAATTTTTTGGCTCGCTGCCCCCCTCTCCTTCGAGTTTCTTTCGATCAACCGCCTTCGTTAGCCGATACGCCTTTTGTTCGAAGCATTTTCTTCAATGAATCACCGATGGCTCGTATTACGCGCTCACGATGTTTGTTTAGTCGAAACATCCTCCGTCAGCATCAATACATTTTTAGCCAACAGGTTTTCATATCGCATAAACGACACTTTCAAAACAGTTGTTTCCCGCTGCTCAGGTTTTTAAGTGTTTTATAATTAATGGCTCTTACGACGAGGATGATGAAATATTTTCGGAAAATGCTGATGCGCAGCAGTTTATGTAAGGAAACGTCATAATAGTCTTTTTAACGACTATGCTATTTGCACATCAAGCTTCTCTCTTAATCCGAAGAGAAGTTACTGGATTATATTGCTCTGGACAATTTATAGATTTACAAATTGTATTGTCATACCTATTAAATAATTTATGACGAAATTCATTGTCAATTAACCCTCAACCCATAGCACTCGGATGGCGATTCTGAGGCATCACTGAAAATTGCAATGCTATTCTTAAAAATATTGTTCAGATTATTATTTTTGTTCGTTCACATATTACATTTACATATTACACGAGATATTATATCAGTTTCATATGCAAAAATTGAAAAAAAATATGTATAGCATGCGAATATTCTAGAAAGGAAAAATCTTTCGTTTTTCCAGTTAAAATAGCTCCGAGTGCAAAGGTGTTAACCCTTAATTTCAGTTGTATCCCTAGATAGGGACAACAACGTAACTTAATCGTGTCGAATCTCGAATTTATTTATTTATTTATTGCTTTAAACCAAGTGGTTTATATAGCAAGTACAGTATTATTACATTTGGAATCTCGAATTTAGACCGAATGTTGATAATATCGAAGAAATACGAAATAAATTTTCGTCAGAATCGTTCGAATCGCTATTGGATAATTTATCAAGGAGTTCCCGATTGTCGATCCTCGATTCTCAAATAGCACTTAGACTGGCGGCAGTCGGATCGGAGATAAAATGACTATAGAAATTTTAACGCCCCCGTGGATCGGCGCCCACCGCAAAGGGGTGGTTTAGGAAGTTGCGGATTAAACGGATATGGATTGCAGAAATTCGCCAGCGGAGGAACGAAAATGATGCAACAGTTCGGATTCGCGTGAGTGGAATAAGTTGAGATTTCGTTCATTGAAAGGATTCGCTTCGACGGTCAGCTGAAACGCGGAACCGACCTATCCGAGCAATCTATAGTTGGATGCAATTCAAACAAACGGGACCCCCTCCCCCCGACGATGCTTGTTGCGTCAATAGAATTAACGAAACGGGAATTTTGCGATTAACAACTTTTGGGTGCAACGTTGCATGGGGGATATGATAAACAAGGTAGCTGATCGGTAACTTCTAAGATGATGCGAGACCTGTGCTAAAATCGTTGAGATAAAACTGAATCTGTTTTTCATTTTATTTTTAAACCAAGGATTTTAATCTTTTTTGTAGGGTTATTAAAAGTAACTATCGGAAGTAACGAGTGTTTGGATTTGATTACATGAATTGTAAAAATGCATTTATATTGAGACTTCAATAGACTTTTATACGAATTTTATATATACGATTCAATTTGCTAAATGAATTTCCACGGTAATATTTTTACGACTTTTATAATTGTAAAAAGAGAAATTTGAACTTACTTTTACTACTCTGGTGGTTCTAGATTCCCCAGTATTTCAGTTAATTGAATCCGATATCGTTAACTAATTTAATTTTGCATTTAACGTTACGACGTAGTATGTGAAAATTTCGGGATAGAAAAAAAATACGTGTCAAATATTTTTCCGAGAATTAGCTCTTGCGTAAATTTCACAAAAATCTTGTGCATATATTTTTTGAAGTAACACACAAATCTCTTATACATGTAACAAATATTGTCTTCCGTTGATTGAGATGAAGTGATTAAAATTTTTAAACTTTAACGCATATTCGGCACGGGTTCCCGTTGTGCGATTGCTTCCAACTTTGGGCGCACCTCATTTTCTCACCAAGCGTCACAAATTAGGGGTAGGTGGGACCAGAAAAAATCGAAATTCGAAAAATAAGTTAATAAACATTATGCCCAACTTGTTGATACACTACAATACCGATGGTAGTAGGCTAAAAATCCGAGAACACGTTGCTCTAAAAATGCTCGACTATAGTCAACGACAGGACGAGGAGACCGTGCAACCGGTTCCCGGGAGCCAGTCAGACAGTAGAAGGAGGTTCGATCTAGGTGGCAAAGTTCCGTGTAATAGAGTGGAATCATTGTTCGTCCTTCGCGCGAGGGTAGCATCTATGACGGTGTCAGAGCGCGCGCGGGGGCGTCAGCGAAGGCGTCAGCGACGGCGTGTGTGAGTCGGTGGTGGTGGCGTCGGTGGGGGCGGCGGGGGTGGTGGTGTCTCCGTCGGTGGTGGGGGTTGTAATGGGGTGGTGGTGGTGGCGGTGGCGGGCGTCCCGGTGGTGGGGGTACGAAATAAGGGTAGTTTTCAGAGGTGGGGGCGGTGGTTCGTCAGTTTCCGGGTTGTTCCGGAGTGAGTTGAGGGCGTCGTGGGGCGTCGTGGGGGGTGGCGGAGGGAGGGCGTGTAGGAGCCGCGGGCCACGACACGACTAAGCGTCGCGACGTCAGTAGAGCGCCGCGCTATCGACCACCGCCACGAGTCATCGTCGTCGTCGTCGTCGTCGTCGTCGTCGTCGTCGTCTTCTTCTTCGTGGTCTTCGTCTTCGCCGAGTTTGTTGTCTTCCCGTTTGCGTATCCCCGGTCCTTCCTGGTGTTTCTCGTCGGGACTCGGATGCCGCGTGATCCGCGCGATACCGTCGCGACGACCGAGGAGCTGCACTGACGACGCCGAAGACGGAAGACGCTCGTCGGGCCGGTTTTCTCCGAAAACGGGGAAAACTCGCATCGGTTTTTGGGAAACAACTCGTGGACCAGCCGGGAGGAGGATTTAATCGTGCTCTCACTTTGTCGATCTCTCGATCTATTCCTCTTTGTATCTCCGTCTTTCCGACTGACTCTCGATCGGCCGCGGATCGACGCGGACGCGCCACGAGGATCGCACGGCGCGGCGCATTGCGTGCACGCGTGTACTACCGCACGCGTGTCCAGTCCACCCGCCAGCAGCTACCCGCCGCTCTCTACCCGTCAAGGTCGTGCCGGCACAGTGCGTGCGTGTACGAACTACACCGTCGTTACATAACCACCATCGTCTGAGCACCGCGAGCCACCCCGTGTGAGACCCAATGACTGTCCATCCAGGGATCACGGGAGACACATGTTCGTTATAAGGTCAGTGCACGATGTCTATGTGCTGTGCTCGTAGATCCTGCGAAACCGTGTGTGTTGCTTACCATTAGCTGTCGCCTTGGCAAGATCCGCGCGACCTGACGTGGGATCCACAGTGTTGTTACGTACGACCGGTTCGATCTTACCGATCGCTAGCCCTCCCACGCATCGAACGGTGATCATCGAGAACCGCGGTTTTCTCGGTTCGAGTCGCTGAGTACAGTGGGTGATTGAATTGTTAAAGTCACGAATTTGTTGTCCACGTGATGGATAACACGTTGCCTACAGTGTTATAAGATGTAGGGATTGTGGACTAACGCCAGATTCTTCAGAACTGAATAACATCTAAAATTATCCCCTACGATTTAATTTCGATTTTTCCAGAAACATACTATTTAATTTTGTTTGATCCTCTGTACACGTAATGGTGGAACGTCAAATAATTTGTACTACTCCAAAATTCATTTGTTCATGTAAAATTGTTAAAAACGTGATTGATAGTTTCGAGTCGCGTGACGTTACGGAGACGTTATGTTTCTGCGAGGGATTCGTGTAATTAACCTTTATACGCTCCTCTAATGAGGATCTGTTTCTTCTGTGTTCTAGAAACTGTAAAATCTTTGATTTTTCTATGTTTAGATGGGAATTTGATTTGTTCGTTTAGTTCTGTTTTCGGGACTGCAAAATATTTGATTTCTCTGTGATCGGGTTGGAAATTGATATGTTCGCTTAACTTTATTTTGGAGACTGTAAAATTTTTTATTTTTCTGTGATTGGATTGCAAAATTGATATGTTCGTTCTCTGTGATTGGGCTGGAAATTGATATGTTCGTTCAGTTCTGTTTTCGGGACTGCAAAATATTCGATTTCTCGATGACCGGGTTGGAATTTGTTATGTTCGTTCGGTTCAATCAATTTCGTATTGCTCGTATACATTTTATGTTTTCAAGCGTAAATAAAAAATGAGAGAACTACAGAAGGATTTTTCGTGCAATTATTTTTGATGAACGGATGAAAGTTTATTGAAGCGATCTATTAATTCTCAGCATTCAGACAAATTTTTCGAGATAATTTTACAAATTTCCTTTATTCGAATGCGAATAAACATAGTATTGCTATTATTATTACTGAGCAGCAAATTATGAGTGTCTCCACGTTGGCGGCGCCAACGGAGTGCAAACGGTTAAACAGTAGTTTACAATGATAAAATGAAGTACTATATCGCTTTCTAAACTTCGCAGCCGAGTAGAAAAGCAAACTTTATTAATACTGTGGTTTGAAAGTGAATTCGTGTGCTAAATAATATTATCTTTCAATTATTTGAAAACTTGGAGACATTTTTTAAAAAACCCGGACTCAATATACTCTTTGAGTCCGATCTGCAATTTGCAAATCATCGTCTATTCGAGTGACTATAATAATATGATCATCCACCGTGTATAAACGACACCGTTCATATAGTGGATCAATGCGGATCTTGGTAGTCGCTCAACGCTGCGAGGCAGTCTTAACTGAATACAGAGGATGATACAATCATAACTGTCATAGTACGAAGAGTACAGGGTGTCCCATCAACTTTGTTTAAAGCACATTACAGAGTTGCTAGCGAACCTAGATAGACAATATCTTTCATTGTTCTCAGTGAAAAAGTAAAAACCAAAGAACCAAATGAAATACTTGAGAAATGGAAGTTCAAGGAGGTACGATTAGACGTTTAATAATTCTCTAAAGAAATTGTTAGTACCACATTAGCTCTTTATACCTTGAATTTTGCAACATTTTCCTCAGGTATTTGGTCGATTAATAATATTTTAAATGACCGATTGAACAAAGCTGGTTAGCTACCTTTTATATTCGAAACTCAATCACCCCAAACTTTATAAAAGCTTAATTAATACCTTGAATTTTGCAACATTTTCCTCAGGTATTTGGTCGATTAATAATATTTTAAATGACCGATTGACCAAAGCTGGTTAGCTACCTTTTATATTCGAAACTCAATCACCCCAAACATCACAAAAGAATAACAAAATGGTTTATTCCAAAATCAAATCGCAGATTCGTAAAAGCGACTCTACTAACGTACAGTTCTGTTTGCGCACAGTTTACGCTATTTAACGCCGGGAACATAGAACCGTATTTGTGCGTCGCCGGGACTGTGCAGAGGAATATGTCTGAAATGTGTTGCGCGAGGTGTTTCGCGCTCTCTCGTTGCCCTGAAAACACGTACGCATTAACGAGATGAGCGTCTGAAATAGTTTGTTGAACTCGATTCTTAAAAGCGAGACGAAACAACCGGACGTAATACCGGCGGTGGCGTTGTTTTCACGAGGAAAAGAGAGAAACACGCGTCTAAGGCGCGCGCGTTTTAGGATTCCGCTTAGTCACCGGAGACATTACCGAAACGGGGAATTCCCGGTGCGGTTGGAGAACCGTCTCTCTCTTTCTCTCTTTCTCTCATAACCTCGGACCCTCCTGACACATACTCGCGCAAGCAATCACGGCTCTTACGCTTCGTGAAGATTCGTCAAAAGCGAGACCCTCCGCGATATTTCCGAGTCAACGGTGCTCGGCCCTTCGTTTTGTTGGTCTCTCTGTCGCCGCTGAAACCACGGGAACAGCCGAAGGGGGACCTTTCCGAAAGATTCCCTGCTCGATGAGACGTTCCTCGCTAATCTGCTTCCGTCTTCCGGCCCCAGGATCAATTCAGGCCTCTGGAAAATAGGATCTTGTACAAAAGTCCCTGATACCCTCATGTTAAGATAGATAAGCGTTAGTTAATTAATTCCAACATTTTAATTCCAAGATTAAAGCTTTTTGTACTACAGTAAACGCTTGATTCTTCTCCAACAGCCGTGTTTTTCATGGACAAGAATCGTGCCTAGAAGTGCTTTTTAATTTATCACTGCGTCTAGATATCGCGCCGAGCGAGACTTCAATCGGGAGCCGAACATAGAGAAGGACAGAATGAAATACGGTTCGCGCGACTGTCCGCGTCTCTTTCTTTCCGATGCGCTGTCCTTCCTTGCGACCGAAACTTTCACCGTCGATTAAACCACTAAATACAATTGAAACTATGTCGTGTTTGGTGTCATTTTAATCAGAAAAATGCCAGAAATAAGGTAGTGAAAGTCCCATAAACAAATAATGAAAATTAAGAGATTTGTACAAAAGTCCCTGATACCCTGACGATAAGATAGATTAACGTTAGTTAATTAACACCTTGTCTCACATTTTAATTCCAAGATTAAAGCTTTTGGTACTACTTCGTTTGACAACTCTGAGAGAATAAAATAATTTTTGTACAATGATTAGCAGGTATGTTAGTTTATGGAGGTAGGGTAAAAATAAACTTTGATGCACGGAACCAGACTTCTCTGAGACGTCATTTTAAAGACCCCAGGATCAATTCAGGCCTCTGGAAAATAGGATCTTGTACAAAAGTCCCTGATACCCTGACGTTAAGATAGATTAACGTTAGTTAATTAACACCTTGTCTCACATTCTAATTCCAAGATTAAAGCTTTTGGTACTACTTCGTTTGACAACTATGGGAAAATAAAATAATTTTTGTAAAATGATTAGCAGGTATGTTAGTTTATGGAGGTGCGGTAAAAATAAACTTTGATGCCCGGAACCAGACTTCTCTGAGACGTCATTTTAAAGCTTGACTGATTATAACGTAAAATACGTAAATATCAAAAAAATAGATAGTTGCCACGATGCGAGCAATTTTGTGAATCTGAGATAAAGGAATTCCACCCCATTCTTATTTCGTCTGCCCGATACCAGGACGGAAGAAGAATATTGCAACCCGAAAAGTATGGCAGCCCTTGGACGATAAAGTTGCGATTTTTTCCCCACGTATGAGCGCCTGTGACCGCGTTAACGCGGCGATAAATCGCCAAGTTTCCTCCGAGGGAACGAGATTACGTATCGAAATCGGCCCGGATCGATCCCTCGCGTTTCCGGTTCGAAGCCAAGTTTGCGCGAGCGAGTTCTGTCGCGACGAAAGGGCCAAGGGCCGGGGTTAGCAATCGGCACCGGCCGGTAGTTAATGAAATTAGAAAAAGTCTACTTCTCCCGATTAAAAGTTCAATCTGAATTAAAAGGATTCCGAACCTGCCAAACTTGAAAGGTTGCCAGTGTTTCCGGTCTCTGGGTTAGCGAATTGGGATATATACTTTAGAGCCAGCGTATATTACTAGGATCGAACTATATAGTTTAGCAAGTTGGACGCGGCCGAACGCCCGCGCGCGCGCGCGCCCGCTTCAAGACGTGGGCGAAGAAGAGGGCCGCAGGGCTGAAAAGGAAAGAGGAGAGAAGCGAGGAGGCAAACCTTTCATCGCATTGAATTTCAAATCGTCGTATCTCTCGGAAGAAATTGGCACCGATCCAATCGCGATTCCACGCTTACCTGCTTGCACTCCCTCTGTTTCCTAGATTTTCCTCCTAGGTTTTTTCTCTCTCCCTTTCCCTCTGTCATCCTCCTCCACCTTCTCTCTCTCTCTTCTCTCTTCTGGTTCCTCCGCTCTTTATTCTTCCTCTTTATATTCGTGCTCGTAATCATGTCGTATATCGGGGACGAGCAAAAGTGGGTCGTTAGAAGCCGCAAGGCAGTGAGAACGCGGGAGAAAAAGGCAACGCGGAGTGTCAGGTGCCTTGACTCTGTCACCCTGACGCTTCGAGTGTCACTGACAACTCGCCTTCTTCACGTCGCTGTCGATCGCCTTATTATTTTCTCGATACCGTTCTCGCTACCCACAGTCCAACGATTAAGGAAAACAAATCGTTCCCTTCGATTTTATGGAAAATTTAGGGGATGTATTAGGGGATGCATTAGATTAGGGGATGGATCCGACAAAGATGGAAAATTTTTTTTAATTATTTTTTACGAGATTTTCTACTTTATATTAATGCTACTCTAAGTAAGTGCACTGAATTTCAAACAGGTCTTAGTATTTTGTAGAATTTTAATGAATGCCAGCTATCTTAACAGCATCTTAGGATTATCAATTTTTTACTCACATTAAAAATATTAGCATTACATTGTAAATATAAGATAATAATAAATGCGAATCTTCACACAGCATTAAAATCCTTTAAACCAACCATAAGAAGCAGAAATTAATCGAAAATATATTTCCAATTTTGGGACAATGTTGCATATCAAGTAAGCAATTTTTTTACATTATTTTCTACGAGATTTTCTACTTTATATTTTTTTATATATTGTCTTCGTATTTTTTAGAATTTTAATGAATGCAAGCTTAGGATTATCAATTTTTTACTCACATTAAAAATATTAGCATTACATTGTAAAGATAAGAGAATAATAAGTAGATTGCGAATCTTCACACAACATTAAAATCCTTTAAAAACCAAAACCATAAAAAGCAGAAATTAATCGAAAATATATTTCCTCTTTTGTGACAATGTTGCATATCAAGTACGCACAATATTCACAAAATTTTGCATAAAATTGGATATTGTATAAAATCCACAGTTTACTGATAACGAGACACTGAAATACTATAAAATCGGATGACACGACAACAGCATAGTATAATAATAGGTACCAATGGCAAAAATTGATGAAATATATGCACATTCGAATATCGGCAAAAGATTCGCAAGGATTTTACACCGTTGCCGCTTATGCTTCGAAGAGTCCGCGCGCGGCGTCTCTCGCGGATAAAGAAAAATAGGAGGTGGTTTTGTTTCAGTACTGAAATTCCGGGTCGGTAAACCTTTCGGTCCGATACGTAGCCGTGATGTACGAATTCCCTTCATTGATTTTTACAGCGTACAACCGCGTCGTAAAATTCCGCGAGGAATGCAAAGTAACGTGACATTCGCCCTTTATGCCTGACCGTGTTCCGCGCTTGTACACCGCGCGTCATTCATCGGCAGTAAGTTCACCAAATTTAAAGTTCGCTATTCGTTGCCTGTCTGCATAAAACAAGCGTAAGAATCATGTCGATACGTTTTTCGGAACTTTCAACTACCCCGAGCTTGTCCCGAAAATCTCGACGAAATCGATTTTCTTTTGCTAGAAGTTCGTTTCTTCGCGAAGGGAATTTTCTTTTTATTCTAATATTCGTAAAATCTACGTTGATCTTGTAGATGTTAAAAACAATTGGTACATAACGATTTTTTAACCCTTAGCACTCAAGTGGCGAGTCGCCACTAAACTTGCTCTACCATTATTCACAATATTGTTTACATTATTAAATATGGTGCTATCTAATCAATTACTAAATATTTAAATATTGTACAGTAAACGCTTGATTCTTGTCCAACAGCCGTGTTTTTCACGGACAAGAATCGTGCCCAGAAATACGGTTCGCGTGACTGTCCGCGTCTCTTTCTTTCCGAAGCGCTGTCCTTCCTTGCGTCCGAAACTTTCACCGTCGATTAAACCACTAAATACAATTGAAACTATATCGTGTTTGGTGTCATTTTAATCAGAAAAATGCCAGAAATAAGGTAGTGAAAGTCCTATAAACAAATAATGAAAATTAAGAGATTTGTAAAATCGATTCCTCGAGTCAATGAGCGACTCGGCGTTGACAGCCAGTGGAGTGGGTAGGCATTGGACTGGAATCGTGCCCACGACCCCGGACAAGAATCAAGCATTCACTGTATAAGGTATTATATCAATTTCATATCCATAAAATGAAAAAAAAAATCATACAGAAAGAAATTATTCTAGGTCGGAAGAAATGTTTAATTTTCGACTTAAACTAGCTCCCAGTGCAATGGGTTAATATAATATGATTGCCATCAAATGAACGGTTGACGAATTTCTTTATTTCATCTTTTGCTGTTCCAAATTCATTTCCGATGGCATAATAGAATTTTTTGAAACCCATAGTAACAGCGTGGCTTATTGACATTCAGCCTCGGCGACTGTCGTAAAAATGTCGCGCCGCATAGAGTTGACTTTTGCGTTAATGATGAACAGGTTAAACCCGCAATTACGATTCGCACTCCGGCGAATTTCGTAGAGAAAACACGCAAAATTTCCTCGTAAATACGGGGTCCGTTAATTATGCGTTTTTAATGGTTACGACGACGGGGACCGCGTACTATTTCCACGGTAACAATGTCACCGTCGAGCGATTAAATGCACTTTTTGCTTATCGCGTCGTCGACGTTCATAGCGATTAATTCAATGCCCCCGACGACGACGACGACGACGCGAATACCTTTATTTTTCGGAATATCGAGCAGAAACGGCTTAAATAGAAAAGACAACCCCGCTTCGACGTCGGATCTGAATACAGAGAACTCTGCCGGGGAAAAAAAGGATATTAATGGGTATTGGGAATATAATGGCCGGTTACTGTGAACAACCTTATTATCGAATCCGATAGTACTCCGGGGAGCGATCGTTGACCGACATCTGGAAAATAAGCTCCCTAAGTAGTGGAATTATGTATTCGAACAGGCAAGGGTAAATGCTCCGTCTCGGAGTATTCGGTCCTTCGTGCTATTAACCCTCTTTCAGTTCCTCGTATTCATTCTATTAAAGAGTCCTCTCTTTATATCGTGCATGGATAGAGCAGAGGATTCTCCACTTTTATTGGCCGATTCAGCCCATAAAACGCATCGAGTGCTTGGGAACGTGTAGTCACTGTAATAATGCCGCTTCGAACAATCTTCACAGTGGCTCGAAAATTTATTAGCACACTCGCCCTTTCGCGATCATTTCAATGTACCCTTCTGACCACTCCGTGCTGGCTAGGTCCATTCAAATCCTTACGCATCAATTTTATTTTACGTGTGTGCCTTTAATCTACTCCTTTCGCATCGACGTGGATTTTATGGTAATAATTAGTCAAATGAGTAAGTGCAGTTTAGAACAGTGGCTCGAAAATTTATTAGCACACTCGCCCTTTCGCGATCATTTCAATGTACCCTTCTGACCACTCCGTGCTGGCTAGGTCCATTCAAATCCTTACGCATCAATTTGATTTTACGTGTGCCTTTTCTAATCCTTTCGCATCGACGTGGATTTTATGTAATAATTAGTCAAATGAGTAGGTGCAGTTTAGAACAGTGGCTCGAAAATTTATTAGCACACTCGCCCTTTCGCGATCATTTCAATGTACCCTTCTGACCACTCCGTGCTGGCTAGGTCCATTCAAATCCTTACGCATCAATTTTTATTTTACGTGTGCCTTTAATCTACTCCTTTCGCATCGACGTGGATTTTATGTAATAATTAGTAAAATGAGTAGGTGCAGTTTAGAACAGTGAAAAAATTAGAAGACTTTAAGAGTATTGATATATTATTTTCACTATGTTAAAATTATTAATATTCCGTTATATCGATCGTAATGATGTTAAATGAATAATTCATGTTGTCGGCGCTAGAGGTTCGATTTTCTACTAAGCAATTTTGCAATTAATTACTTCTCAACGTTTCGATCCCATTGTGGATCATTATCAAGAGAATTTTGCGTCTGTAAAGTGTTGTACAATTTAATGACGCAACATTCTCAACAGACGCAAAATTCTCTTGATAATGATCCACAATGGGATCGAAACGTTGAGAAGTAATTAATTGCAAAATTGCTTAGTAGAAAATCGAACCTATATAAAGATCGAACCCATAGCGCCGACAACACTAATTATTCAATTAAAATTATTAGTGAAAAATATAAATTTATATTTAGCTCCAGTGTCTTGCAATTGATGAACAAACATTTGATTTTGCATAAAGATCCGGAGTCTAGAAATTATTAACCCTTAGCACTCGAGTGGCAACTCAGAGTCGCCATTAAAAATTGCTCCCCCATTATTCACAGTATTGTTTACATTATTAAATATGGTGCTATATGTAATCAATTACCTAACATTTCAGTATTGTATGTGGTATTATATCAATTTCATATTCATAAAATGAAAAAAAAAATCATATAGAATGGAATTATTCTAGGTCGGAAGAAATGTTTAATTTTCGAGTTAAAATTGCTCCGAGTGCAAAGGGTTAAACTGCGGATTTGATGCATTTACGATTAAATTGGGCAATTGAAAACTCATGCAAGATTAATGCGTTTACTACCACCGTCTAGCAATGTACCCGAAGATTTTTTTTTTTTAATAGAAACATGACGGTGTACAACCATTAGGATTTCCCTTAAACACACAAGTTACAACTTTTTATGAACGAATGAATATAAAGGCAAACTTTAATATTGGGCCCAGTCAGAAATGTGGAAACGTCCAGAGGCAATTGAAATTTTAACTTAAAAAGGTTTTTCAACAGTAGTAATCATTGCAAATCATATAAATTACACTGCCAAAGGACGTGATTAAGAGTTTCCCACTCGGAGTTACATCTGCACATAGGACTGTCAATGATGCCAATTCGTGCAAGAATACCCGAAGATAGCCAAATCAATTTTATGCACTTTACCGATTAAAGTTGTAGTTAACGGCACGATACACAGAGTCATCGAGGCGGCTGGTGCACCTGTTTACGTTCCTTGTCGCGGGAATTCCGCTGTAAATCATATTCAGGCGTCGCACGGACCAGGGCCATTGTTCGGTACCAGTATTTAAAGTGCGTCGTGCGCTTTCACGAAAGGTGCGTTCGCACTTGTCCCCGCAGGTCAGATTTTCCGCACTTTAGATCCCACAATAAAGTCAGTTTACTGCGGATCATTGAGGCCGGCATCGCCTCCCAATTGTTGATCCGTGCTCATCGCCGATCGTAAAACGGTCCTCGACGACCCCCATGGGCCGAACCCGACCCGACAACAGCTCCCTCCGCAACTGCGACTGCGAGGGCTCGTGCGCACCTTCTTTCCCCAACTCTTCGGGATCTGAATTTAATCAACTGCATTTAACCAACACCAGTTGATTTAACACTAGAAAGACTGACTGCTTTTGGGCAATATAGGTATAACACACATATATATATACCGGAAATGAATGAGGGGTGGAGGTAACTACAATTATTAATAAACGCATTTATATGTTGTACAAAAAGTCACAAAATTCTAAGAAATTCTGTCATTATATACATAATTGTTTTTCTCATTGAAATTAAAAAGCAGTCAAAATGACTTCCTTGGGCACTCTAGTGTTAACACACTGCAGGGGGAGTTCGTTTAATTCTTCGATTGCCTTCGGACCTGTTTTGCCAATTCTTACTCGGAAAGCATTTTTTCTCTGTTCATCTGTTCTTCTATTTTTTTAATAAATTGTGATTTCATTTTTCTAATACAAAAGAAGAGAAGCTTAGTAATTGAGTGAAGCGATTCGATTATGATTCTGTGACATATAAACATTTGTTCGGATCTGTTTTCTTTTGCCAATTCTTACTCAGAAAGCATTTTTTCTCTGTTCATCTGTTCTTCTATTTTTTTAATAAATTGTGATTTCATTTTTCTAATACAAAAGAAGAGAAGCTTAGTAATTGAGTGAAGCGATTCGATTATGATTCTGTGACATATAAACATTTGTTCGGACCTGTTTTCTTTTGCCAATTCTTACTCAGAAAGCACATTTTCTCTGTTCATCTGTTCTTTCTTTTTTTTTAATAAATTGTGATTTCATCTTTCTAATACAAAAGAAGAGAAGCTGAGTAATCGAGTGAAGCGATTCGATTATGATTCTGTGACATATAAACATTTGTTTGTGTGCCATATTCAGAGTTAATACTTAATTTGTTAGTATGTAACAGTCAAACGAAAGAAAGCCTTAAAATTTATTTATTTATTTATTTATTAATGCCCCAAAACCGTGTATGGTTTATATAGCATACATTAGAAAGCCTTAAAATTGATGAAGCTGATTAGTAGACTGCAGATTTTGTGCATTTACAATAAAAATGGATACGCACAATTTAAAGCATTGGTTTAAAAAGTATTTTAATCGTATTAAAAAGATTTACCAATATCGTTGTATCAGTTTCAGTTCAATAATACAATTAATTGAAGAATATATTTTTTCTGAAGCTGAGTAATCGAGTGAAGCAATTCGATTATGATTCTGTGACATATAAACATTTGTTGTTTGTGTGCCATATTCAGAGTTAATACTTAATTTGTTAGTACGTAACAGTCAAACGAAAGAAAGCCTTAAAATTTATTTATTTATTAACGCCCTAAACCGTGTATGGTTTATATAGCATACATTAGAAAGCCTTAAAATTGATGAAGCTGATTAGTAGACTGCAGATTTTGTGCATTTATGATAAAAATGGATACGTACAATTTAAAGCAGTAGTCTAAAAAGTATTTAAATGGTATTAAAAGGATTTACGGACATGTATCAGTTTCAGTTCAATAATATAATTAATTGAAGAATACATTTTTTCTTTGGCTCCTGTGTCTTGCAATGAATGCAAACATTTTTTGCATTAAGATCCGCAGTCTACTGATTAATTTCAACTTGTACAATCATGGTCCAGAGTGTACTGAAGATTCAGCAGAGAAAAATTTTTTAAACAAATTACGATCGATAACTGTAACAACACTATTCAGCAGAGAAACCGGAAAAATTTGATGGGACCTGTACTCGGTCGAAGCTTATGGTCCAGAGCAGCGGACTTCTGGGCAATTGTAAATTCCGGGCGCGAGGGTGTCGGAACGCAAATAGGTCCGACAAATATCGAAAAATCGCTGGGCAAGAATGCTTTCACGAACTGTCCTTTTCCCCCCCAAACAATGGGGCATTCTTTCTAGGCAACGGTCAGTTTCGCACTGGGGAATATGGACAGGTAGCTCGAGGTAGGGTATAGGGTACCTTCGGTACCTTGAAGGGACCATGGGAAGGGGACCAATCACCGGGTCTCTCGGGTCGTCGGTGTGTAGCGTTAGAAAGTTCATCGCGGGCCCCGCTGTTTGCTTTAACGCCTTGGCGACTCGTCCGCAGTTATCTAAACGAACGGAAAGCCACTCACGAGGGCACCTGTGGAGCTCTCCGGCCGTTGCTTTTGTTCTTCCGTTAGCCTCCTCTCTCTCTCTCTCTCTCTCTCTCTCTCTCTCTCTCTCTCTCTTTCTCTCTTTCTCTTTCTCTCTTTCTCTTTTGCGCCATCCATTCCTCTACGGAGGATCCACGATGACGCTCTGCTTCTTCTCTCTGCCTACCTGTTGTGTTACTTACACCTCGGCCTGGCCGATCATTCGGGACACGGGTCACTTTAAAGAGATTAGCACATTTTTGGATTCCGGACGCCTAGAAGCATGGTCTGTCTGTCTCTCTTGTTCTCTAGACGGTGGCCGCATGAAAATTACGACGCGTCACCGTTCCGACGTGAGAAAATTATAGGGCCAGCACGTTTTCAGGAAATCTCGAGAACACTGCTTCTCGCCACAGTCGCCGCGCCAATGACGTACTAATTCTCAGTCCTTGAACCCCTTCGGGGCAGTCTTCAGCTTCTTCTCGAACATGTCGGTTCCTGCTTTTATGGGTAGCTTCCTTGCGCGACCGCTGGAACGCAATTTTTTGTAATTTTGTTTTGGTTGAAAATCAAATTAACCCTACGATTGATTTTACTATCACAATGATTAGAACTTCTTTGATTTTTATAATTTAAAAGAAAAAAACGAACGCAATTTTTTGTCATTTTGTACGCTACCTACAGAAAATCAAATTAACCCTACGATTTATTTTACTATCACAATGATTAGAACTTCTTTGATTTTTATAATTTAGAAAAAAAAAAACGAAAATTGATGTGTATTGTAAACCAATACGTTCTCCAATGGCTGAATATTGATTAACTCAAGAATCATCTGATCTAAAAGCGAAATTCAATTTTTGCGGGCTAAAAAATTATCTATGTGCTTTTGCTGAATTTCGATGCTTCTTTTAATAAAGATGTGTTCTCCAATGGCTGAATAGTGATTAACTCAAGTATCATCTGATCTAAAAGCGAAATTCAATTTTTCTTTTAATAAAGAAGCATCGATATTCAGCAAAAGCACATAGATAATTTTTTAGTCCGTAAAAATGGAATTTCGCTTTTAGATCAGATGATTCTTGAGTTAATCAATATTCAGCCATTGGAGAACACATCTTTATTAAAAGAAGCATCGAAATTCAGCAAAAGCACATAGATAATTTTTTAGTCCGCAAAAATTGAATTTCGCTTTTAGATCAGATGATTCTTGAGTTAATCAATATTCAGCCATTGGAGAACATATCTTTATTAAAAGAAGCATCGAAATTCAGCAAAAGCACATAGATAATTTTTTAGTCCGCAAAAATTTAATTTCGTTGCTTCCGGATGGAGTCATAAATATGAAACTATTGCATCTGAACTGGTGCGGTGTTAATACCAGGTATCGGTTCCACGAGAATCATATAGGCTCATTGAGATTGATACACGAAGTAAATTGTTCCCATTCCGCGGTCCCCCCCATTTGCATAACATCGTCAGCATAGAAAGCGGGCGACAGTTCTTGAATATTTATTATCGGAAAACGCTATGAATTACATGCCTCCGGTCTGTGTGTTCGTATTATGCAACCTACGCGAGTTTTTCCCACTGCGACCTCGACTAATTTATAGTCTCCTGGGCTAGCTTTAATCGATTATTCGGAATTAACCCTCGGATGGCGAGTGTGTTCGGGTCCATTTTGACTCGAGAGCTGTTAAAAGGTGCCATCTTTTAGCCGTAGAATTTAGGTCGCATCAACATTATGGGTTATTAATAGACTGGGGATTTTATGCACTTATGATAAAAGTATGTAGCTAAAATTTCAAACAGCTAAGGAAGAGAATTGAGGAATATCAGGTAAAATTGTTTTAAATTATTAAAGAAAGAAATTCTTATTTGACAGAAAATATTTTATTTTTCACATAATTCTGTAGGCTTAGGGACACTAGCTTACACATGTTTCATGTAGATACTGTATCTGATCTAACAGAAGGATCGATTCACAGAAAATTTGATACACAATACAGCTGGGGGAAGAGAATTGAGGAATATCAGTCAAAACTGTTTTAAATTATTAAAGAAAGAAATTCTTATTTGACAGGAAATATTTTATTTTGCACATAAGTCTGTAGTCTTAGGGACACTAGCTTACACATGCTTCATGTAGATACTGTATCTGGTCTAACAGAAGGATCGATGCAAATTCACAGAAAAATGGATACACAATACAGCTGGGGGAAGAGAATTGAGGAATATCAGTTAAAATTGTTTTAAATTATTAAAGAAACAAATTCTTATTTGACAGAAAATATTTTATTTTGCACATAATTCTGTAGTCTTAGGGACACTAGCTTACACATGCTTCATGTAGATACTGTATCTGGTCTAACAGAAGGATCGATGCAGATTCACAGAAAAATTGATACACAATATTTTGATTAATTAAGTTAAAAGACAAACTTGGAAGATCTTGGCTTTCCCGGTGTTTTCGTTCCAACAAAAGACACAGTTTTCCATTACTAGATGCAGCTGTTTGGTTTACAGATGCCATTACGCTTATCACAAATGTTCCAAATTCGCGGAAACACGAAAACTGGCCCGCGATTTCGAAAAACACGCAATCCCAAGTATGGGTTTCCCGGACGCATAGTTCACATATACGCTGCAACAAAAAGATAACTACGTACTGCCATTAATTTTCAAGAATGTAGTGCATAGTTCCCCAAACGTGGATGCAGAGGTCGAGACATGTTTTCTGACAAAAATTACAGTATTATATCACTAAATTGCATAAAACGAACAGAAATCAAGAATACCTAATATACATGAATATTACGCAACATTACTGAATCAGTAATGTTTTATGACGAATCATCTTTCCAACAAATAAAGTCCTATGAAGTTTCTCAACAAAAGCAAATTGAATGTCAATTAATTCATTACCAACATCTTTGATTGGTATATCAACAACTAAAGTGGTGTTTGACTGTTCAAAACGTTCGTATTTGCCGCCTTTTATCGATTGGACAATACATAGATCTATGTTCTTTGATTCGTTGGTCGTTTCAAATCATCACAGTTTACTCAGTTCACTCGTCACTGGCATGGAACCAACATGTTTAACAACTCTTATGAGCATACATATAGACTGCTTAATTATAGTTTGTAATGCGAATATTATATGTAATTAAAAAAAAAAATATCTAATATTGACAGGTATAATTATAAAATACTATTTTTTCTTTAGGTTATGATTAATATTTTATTCCCATAAATGCAATATATGTATATTAAAAATTTTTTAGTTAAGCATGTGAGTTTATTCTTTTTCTTTCTTTTTCTTTTTGTTTTCTGTTCCTACAATTTGGCTTGACTGTTTCAGTCAACCATATATTAATCAATGGGTAATAAAAAAATAATAATCATAAAAAAAAATTTTTTACAGACAAAATTATTTCTTGAAAATGATCTTTTAGATCGAAACGTCGAAAATTGGTTGAGTAACAATTTGCAAAAGTGCTTAATAGTAACAAATGATCGTACCAGTGCGCCAATAGAATTAATTAGAGAAATCTAGAATGTACAAATTCTAGGTCGGATGAAATGATTTCCGAGTTTGAAATGGTTCCGAGCGCGAATAAGGGTTAACATAATTTTCGACGATGAACGCAGCGCTCGTAAAACTGCAAAGCGCATGTTGTCTCGGAAATTTCCTTACAGTGGTGGCCGAAGTTAAAGTATATGGCAAGAACAGAGTACGGTTCGCGAAAAGTGGGTCGAGAGGAACGGCTCGGGGCACGGCGGCGTCCGTGTTCGGTTCTCGCTAATTGAGCGAACGCAGCGGGGCTGGGGCGACTGCGACCACTAATTCGATCTACTAATCGTGCCGCGCGTTTAACGTTGATCCGTTTACCAGCAAAAGGGAGCGAAAGAGACAAATAGAGAAAACTGATACCGGATCTCGCGACGCGGCGATTTTTCGTTCCCCCGCGAAGTTCTCGACCGAGACGAAGTTATAAATTCGCCCCTCGGGAAAACAACTGGCAACAACTCTCTGGTGCGCGAGCAAGCAAGCAACCAACCAACCAACCAACCCTGCCGCGTCATCCTCATCCTCCGAAACTCGGCCCGGTTACCACGAACCTGGGAGAGTTCGTAAATGCATCCATGCACACGTATTTTATGGCCAGCTTTCTCGGTTTCCCATCTCTCTTTCTCTCTATCCCGTTTATTTCTCTTCGATCTCTCTCTCCCCCCCCCCCCACTACCCTCGTTCGTTTTCTCTCTTTCCATTGAAACTCACCGATACCACCACCGTTATCAGGAATAATAGGAGAGAGCGCGCGGCTGAAAACGTCGTCGTACACACCGGGGATATTTTCGCAGGATGGATTCTTTTTGAAAATACTTAAAACTTCGGCGATTTGTCGTCGGTGCTCGGAGTCGAACTCGATAAAGCGCTAGGATCCATCGCGTCGTGTTACCCGAACGACGAGACGTTAGAAAAAGAGCAACGCGAGGAGAAGGAAACGGAATGGCCAATCGATGCAGAGCCCCCGGTGTCGTAGCCGAGGAGATAAAGAAAAAGATGCTCTTTGCAGACGAAGAGGACCGGGGCGAATTCGGTGAGAAAGAGAGAGAGAGAGAGAGAGACGGTGAGAGCGAAACGGCCGATACCCGGGGAAAAAGGAAGAACAAGCTGAATCATTCGCGAAATGAGATAGACGGAATAGGTATATCCATGGAGGAGGTGGGGGAGAAGGCGAACGAGAGAAAGAGAGAAGAAGATAGTCCGTGGAAGAACTTAATCACATAAAATCCTTAAAGTTCGCCCTGGTGCGACGCGATGCACTTTGATCGCAGAATTTATGTTCGGGCGGCAATGTACCACCATTATATTCTGTGCTCGTCGGTGCGTGCCGTGGAAAAATTCATCGTGGAGACGCGGAGGCGGATTCGGTTTCCCCCATTGATCGGCACACGGTACGTTGGGACACGAAAAGAGAGTTGTTTCCTCTTCTCCGTTCGTCATAAGAAAATATTATTCTTCCGAGAAAAAGCCGGTGCCACCAAGAGCCGAGGATTCCGGGCGAGCCTCTGCCTGGCCCCATCGTGCACCACGATTTCGAGTTGATTTTCTGCAAACCTAAACGACAGGGTCACTAAACTCCGCGGTTTTAAAAACTCCGTTGCCACGGTGGAACCTGGATGCTTGCACGTGAATCTCGTCTGTTGCGTTTCGTTGACACGCGGTGGGGATAGTTGCCTAGAGAGCACGTGACATGCGACAGTAAGAGAATAGTAGGAGTGGGGGATATCGTACAGTTGATTGGCTACCTCGATAGTCGCATGAATACTCGTAGGCTCTTCCAGTCCCGTTTCGCGCAACTACCGAGGTTTTACTGTAGTCTGATTTTCGAGTCTGCACCAAGTTTTAGGAATTTTTCTTGGAAGATCTATTAAACTTTTTGTTGATTGGCTACCTCGATAGTCGCATGAATACTCGTAGGCTCTTCCAGTCCCGTTTCGCGCAACTACCGAGGTTTTACTGTAGTCTCATTTTCGAGTCTGCACCAATTTTTAGGAATTTTTCTTGGAAGATCTATTAAACTTTTTGTTGATTGGCTACCTCGATAGTCGCATGAATACTCGTAGGCTCTTCCAGTCCCGTTTCGTGCAACTACCGAGGTTCTACCGTACTTTGATGTTCGAGTCTGCACCAATTTTTAGGAATTTTTCTTGGAAGATCTATTAAACTTTTTGTTGATTGGCTACCTCGATAGTCGCATGAATACTCGTAGGCTCTTCCAGTCCCGGTTCGTGCAACTACCGAGGTTCTACTGTACTCTGATTTTCGAGTCTGCACCAATTTTTAGGAATTTTTCTTGGAAGATCTATTAAACTTTCTGTTGATTGGCTACCTCGATAGTCGCATGAATACTCGTAGGCTCTTCCAGTCCCGTTTCGTGCAACTACCGAGGTTCTATACTGTACTCTGATTTTCGAGTCTGCACCAATTTTTAAAATTTTTCTCGGAAGATCTATTGAACTTTTTGTGTCAAGATCTTGCACACATATCTATGGGTATTTGAAGAACACATCTTTTCAAGTAAAAATAATTAAGATTACACGAGTTATATAATTTTTATGTACATGTTCCGAAGAACGTGCGTTAACGCACGTATTCGGTTACTGAACTTGAGTCGGTATACGTCAGACGGAAGAGGGTTTGAAGCATTCATGGGGGATTGTAATAGTGAACGATCGAAGCGTGCCCGAGAATCGGTTAGGCGTCTCCGGGGTTCGATAGCACGTAGATACGTATAACGTTCGTCGAAAGGAGTGATTGCAGGGACTTTTTCTGGTCCGCAGCTAAAGTCAGCGAAGACAATGAAAACATCTCGGTAAATCAGGGGAAAAGACCGGTAAGGAGATTAGTAGAGCTTACAAGGCATTACGATGGGACGAGGCGGAAAGAGGCAGACTACAGTCATCTCAACTTGGAAGCTGGCTGACCTCGCTTTGTCTTTTTTCTTCTTGCCTCCTCTTCGTCGTTGTATTTGCCACTTCCTCTTTCGCTTTCTTTTTCCTCCACCTACCGCGTCTCGCTCTTTACTCTAGCGACTTCTTCTTCTTCCTCCTCTTCTTCATCCTCTTCTTCTTCTTCTTCGTCTCCTTTCTGTCTCCCTTTAAGAAGCTGCCTCGCGCGGAGTTAACCACCCATGAAGCGGCACAATATATCTCGGAGATAATTCGCTTGTTAGAGTCGTACGCCTTTACATTAATCCATCTGCTCGCAGTCTTTCTTGTAACCGCCTCTTTTGCACATGAGCACGGACCGGTGGACCCATGGTCCTTTGCGGCGTCGCACACTCGCCGCGGCGAAAAATTACCGTCTCAATTTAGCCGCCACCGGGGGCTACATCTATTCCGCTCTCCTCCGCCTTTCCGCGACTTCTTTCCCGTAATTTTATGGAACGCTCCAGTGATGTAATAATACGATTTCGGGTGCGCGCTCCACTTAAACAAGCCCCTCCGCGCCGCGACTCCGCCGCGTAAATTATACACTTGTTTTGGAGGACTCGCGAACTGTTATGCCCCTACTAAAGTCGATGCGCTTCGCCGTGGGGGCATTTAAAACGAAATTAACCGACTTGCGAACTTCTTGCGGCGGCCACCGGCGAATTGGCTCGCGATCGTACAACGAACTAATATTTCCAATTCCGAGCTAAATCATTAAGGATTCTTGTGTAACTGGTCGAAAAAATCAACTTTTTAACCCTTTGCACTCGGGGCTATTTTTACTAAAAAACGAAAGATTTTTCCATTCTAGAATATTTCCATTCTATACCATTTTCTTTTTTAAATTTTTTGCATATGAAACTGATACAATATCTCGTGTAATATGTAAATATCTAGTAGTTTATTAAATACGAACAAAAAATATAATATGTACAATATTTTTAAGAATGGCATAGCAGTTTTTAGTGGTGCCTCAGAGTCGCCATCCGAGTGCAAAGGGTTAAAAATATATAAACCATTAGAAATGTGCTCTACCAAAATTCCATACTGGAATTGATTGAAAGCACAAAGTTGTGAGTAGCAGTGTCAATACAAAACTTGAACGTGTTTCTCCTGAAATTATATTTTTCAAATTGGTGCGCATGGATAACTAATTGATCGTGTTCGACCAACGCTTATTTTGTTTCTCACACATTTCTCTTGGGATTATAACAACGATTTTGAATTGACTTTTCATTTATAATATTTTTCGATTCATACAAACCTAATCTGTCAATTGGGAAAAGTTAAAAAAATAACTTGTGCTTTTCGAGTAAAGTGTGCAAAATTCTGACACAAAAGGTTGAATTGTGCTATTACGTGCTATACCGCTATATTATTGTACGTGCTATATATATATCATATATTGTAAATATAATATATTATATATTATATAGCAGTATATAGCGGTATAGCACGTAATAGCACAATTCAACCTTTTTTCTGACACAAAAGGTTGAATTGTGCTATTACGTGCTATAGCGCTATATTATTGTACGTGCTATATATATATTATATATCGTAAATATAATATATTATATATTATATAGCAGTATATAGCGGTATAGCACGTAATAGCACAATTCAACCTTTTGTGTCAGAAAAAAGGTTGAATTGTGCTATTACGTGCTATACCGCTATATACTGCTATATAATATATAATATATTATATTTACGATATATAATATATATATATATATATATATATATATATAGCACGTACAATAATATAGCGGTATAGCACGTAATAGCACAATTCAACCTTTTGTGTCAGAATTTTGCACGCATATTTACTCGAAAAGCACATGTTATTTTTCAACATTTTCCGTAATATATATATATATATGTATTACGTGCTATATTATGGTGCTTTTCTGCGATAAAACAGAATATTTCGGAAAATCATGGTAAAAAAAATTTAAAAAAAACCTGCATAATATTTCTCTCGAGCGGAGCAATAATCAGGAGGCTATTCTGAAAACTGGCTCAATTTTTCGACCGGTAGAGCGAGCCCGTAAATGGCTCGTTAGCTGGTTTTCCCCGGTATCGTCGAATTCAAAGAGCGACGAGATTTCGTGGCTGTTACGGTGAATACCTCCGTGGTCGAAAGGAAGATACGTTTCAAGGCCCTAAGGTAACTCGGAACGGTGTGCAACGCACTTGTCGCGATGTCGATGCAGGCGATATCACGGTCCGCCTGTCACTCGGCCTCGATTGATCGGTTCTCGCTTTGCGTTTCGATCTCTCTTCCTTCTCCCTTTTGTCTCTCCGTCCGTCCGTTCGTCCGTCCGTCCCGTTCTTCCGACGTTCTATCTTTCGTAACAGTCCGTTCACTCGGCGTCTTCATCGTGCTCGCCGGTGTATGTACTCCCCCTCCCTCTTTATCGTCTCGTTTCACTGGCGCGCGCGTCTCTCGCTCTCGTCGATTCACTAATTTGATATACGAAAAGCGGCCTAACTTTCGGAACGATCAATTTCAGTTCAACAATATAATTATACCTCTGAACGCACACGATGTAACATCCGATGGAAACCGTAACGGTTCCACCTCTTCCACGCGACACTCTTTTGAAAATGTTGCAATGTTTTAATTATGCCGCTCTCAGTTGTCGCCATGGGAATATCTCCGCGTATCCAAGCCTCATCAGATATTTTTGTAAGATATATGGGCTGTCGTCGAATGCGACCATGGAAATTAATCTACTTCCGAAGGCTAATACGGTAATGCCTCGATACATGTGAATATTTCAGATTTTAAATGTCATTCACATCTTCGATCCGTTGTCTATGACATTTCGAAAGAGATATTCAATAATAAAACTTTTTTTGTTGCTAATGAACCTTTTACCAACATATTCGCGATGCTTTTCTGATTAAAACGACACCAAACACGACACCATTTGGATCCCAGGTGCTCGATTATTACACGATTCAGTGGAACCTCTCATATCCGAACTAACCAGAGGAAAGAATGCTCCGTCATATAACAGAACACTTCTGTACAGTGCTAGATTAAACCTATAATTATATATAAAATTAATGATGTTGTAAATAGATCGCTTTAGATGTTCATTGTTTTTACATGCTGTCCACTATTCATGTGACGAATTCGAATATCATCGGTTCGGATAATCGAGGTTCTACTAAAACTGTATGTCGGTGAATAAAACGAGTATGTTTTCGGCAAAGTTTTTAAAATAAGATGTTTCATATTAGATGCGGTTATAGCACATTATATTCAACGAAAGCCTGTTTTCTTGGCGAACAATGCGAGCTCGAGTTGAGCACTTAATAAACAATCGTTACACCGCAACATTACCGCGACGTCGACCGCCGCAACAATACAATTGATTCGAGAATGACCTGAAGCCAGTGTTATGCTATCAATAAACGTGTGGCAGCCATGCACCTGCACATACTTGCCGGCAACGGTAGCTGGTGTGCGCTAGCAAACGCGTAGGAGGTTAGGTGCGACAACGCGTCCAGATTATCGGGTATTATAGTATGTTAACACCGTGAGAGAACCGTAAAGTCACAACGAAGAGAGTAGAAGCAGTTTATGGCTGTGAGCCGGGGAGTAAGCGCCAGGATAATGCCCACGATCACGCTCACCGCATCATGGCGCCGATACATCGACATTATGCTTTTATCTAACGATTTGCGATGGGTGCAATAAAATTCTCCGGACAATGCATAATTAGGCTATGGTTGTTCCAGGGGCTATCAACATTCGAATCTATCAACTGTCCTACAAAAGCACACTCATGACATCTCTGGACAAAAATCAATGTATCATAATCAATGTATAATAAGTTTTATGACTTCGGCGCAAGGTTCGATCATTTATAGAAAAACAGCAAATGTGCAATTAATTAAACATGTTTCTCGATGTTTCGATCCTTTTTTTTTCAGACGCAAAAAATGTCTCTCTGAGAATGATCCACATTAGGATCCAAACGTCGAGAAACATGTTTAATTAATTGCACATTTGCTGCTTTACTATAAATGATCGAACCTTGCGTCGAAATCATAAAACTTTCATCAATTCACCTTTATCATAATCAATTTTTAAATAAATTATTGGTACACGTAAAATCTGCAGTCTACTTTTATTAGCAGCACAAAGAAGCTCGTGAACGAATTTTTGAAGTTGATCGTGGAAAAATGGTACCGTTGTGGAAAATGGATATAATTTTGCACGCGAGAATGTTTGTAAATCAAAATTTGTTTACAATACCGAATCGTCTAAATAAACGTTTTGTAGCTCTAAATCGTCCAGGCTACTCGTAACAAATTGCCAGAAATGATCTATGCTTCGTGCAATTTGACGAGGGGCTGCCCCTTAAGAGGTGGCCAATGAGGTGGCAATATTAAAGGCGCCAGATAATAAAATGATCAGAAAACGACTCAGTGAACACGGTCGACGGTGAAAAATTCGAATCTATCAACTGTCCTACAAAAGCACACTATTCGTACACGTAAAATCTGCAGTCTACTTTTATTAGCAGCACAAAGAAGCTCGTGAACGAATTTTTGAAGTTGATCGTGGAAAATGGATATAATTTTGCACGCGAAAATGTTTGTAAATAAAAATTTGTTTATAATACCTAATCGTGTCAAACGTTTTGTACCTCTAAATCGTCCAGGCTACTCGTAACAAATTGCCAGAAATGATCTATGCTTCGTGCAATTTGACGAGGGGCTGCCCCTTAAGAGGCGGCCAATGAGGTGGCAATATTAAAGGCGCCGGATAATAAAATAATCAGAAAGCGACTTGGTGAACACGATCGACGGTGAAACATACAAATCTATCAACTGTCCTACAAAAGCACACTATTCGTACACGTAAAATCTGCAGTCTACTTTTATTAGCAGCACAAAGAAGCTCGTGAACGAATTTTTCAAGTTGATCGTGGAAAATGGATATAATTTCGCACGCGAAAATGTTTGTAAATAAAAATTTGTTTACAAATACCGAATCGTGTCTAAATACGTCGTACGTTTTGTACCTCTAAATCGTCCAGGCTACTCGTAACAAATTGCCAGAAATGATCTATGCTTCTTGCAATTTGATGAGGGGCAAGAGGTGGCAATATTAAAGGCGCCACATAATAAAATGATCAGAAAGCGACTCGGTGAACACGATCGACGGTGAAACATACAAATCTATCAACTGTCCTACAAAAGCACACTATCCGTACACGTAAAATCTGCAGTCTACTTTTATTAGCAGCACAAAGGAGCTCGTGAACGAATTTTTGAAGTTGATCGTGGAAAATGGATATAGTGCTATGTAAACTGTGGTGCCCAAGGTGGTTCGGAACCCACCTCATAAAAACTGTACTTCCCGTCGCGAAATAATTCCTGAAGGAATTCACAAAAGCGACGTAAAATAAAATTTAAAAAAAAAAAGTGGATATAATTTTGCACGCGAAAATGTTTGTAAATAAAAATTTGTTTGCAATACCGAATCGTGTCTAAATACGTCGAACGTTTTGTAGCTCTAAATCGTCCGGGCTACTCGTAACAAATTGCCAGAAATGATCTATGCTTCTTGCAATTTGACGAGGGGCTGCCCCTTAAGAGGCGGCCAATGAGGTGGCAATATTAAAGGCGCCAGATAATAAAATGATCAGAAAGCGACTCGGTGAACACGGTCGACGGTGAAACACTTAGGAGAGGTCCTCGGTTCGTGAAGTGTATCGACACCGGCCAATCAGAGCAGCGAGAACGGAACAAGCTGCCACCAGCCTTGCCAAGGCAACTTCCATAATCTGATTGAAGTTGCTCGATGGCTAATGAGCAACGTCCTCGCATTCCATTCTCACCTTTTTCTCGCCCCTTACGCGTGCCATTACACGTACACGCGTTTCGAACGTTTTCGAAGCAGATTCAACCCTTCCTCGCTGCCTCCTCCTCCTCTATTTCTCTTCTTCTTCTTCTTCTTCTTCTTCCAACTTTTTTTTATTATGCTACGACGAGCACAGGCCGATCCGTGTCGTCAACGTTGCGATACGAGTACACGCGTGTACCAACAAAACGGACTGCGAATATCAGAGAGCCACGGCTTGTACGCACTCTCTCGAAAGATGAAAGATTGCCAAGTTATTCGTGTTACGAGAAAAACGAAGACGCTGTTCACACGTTTCGACTTGTACTGGCCCTGGCCCTTGAATTAGGACCACTGGACCCTTTCGGGAATTTCTCGACGATCTTACAATTGTTAACCCTTAGCACTCGAGTGGCGACTCAGAGTCTCCACAAAAATTGCTATGCTGTTATTGAAAATATTGTTTACATTATTAAACAAGTTGGTAGCTAATCAATTACTGAACATTTAACTATTGTATGAGGTGTTATATTAATTTCATATCCATAAAATAAAAAGAAATTATATGGAATGGAATTATTCGGAAGAAATGTTTAATTTTCGAGTTAAAATAGCTCCGAGTGCAAAGGGTTAATACCTTACCTGACCTCGCGTTAATACCTTCCGAGGTCCCTAATAACGAGTACCCATTCTTACAAAAATACTAACTTTCAAAGTAACACGAATAGGCAGACCTTTATACAAAATAATTATTTAAATAAGAATACATTTTTAAAAAATACCACGTTTTTAAAACGGACTACAAAGTATAAAATAATTTAAATAAAAATATGTTTAAAAAAACGGACTAAAAAGTGTGAAATAATTTTTCCACTGTCCCTGTACAGGTTCCTAAACCCATACAGATAGTCCTGAAAATTTGTGATTGTGAATTTTGAATAGCTATGAAAATACTTGTAAGATTTAAAACGAAAAACGTGGGGCGAATGATAATAGTAAGCAGTGTAGAGAGTAGCTGCTGTTGAGAAAACACATGCAACAGTTCATGTCATTTGTGATGCAATAAAATTGTTAGTGACTCAGGTGAACAATTCATGCATCAATTGTCTATGTATTGCATGCAAAAACGTGGTAATAAAAATATTCTGCATCGATTGTGGGAAGCAGTAGTTCGACTAAAAATTTATGTCAATCCTCAATAGTGTTTTTACGCTGAAAACAACATATATTCTTCACTGTTTTATATTTCACCCAGTTAATTTCTTCATAAATCCTCAGTCTAGTCACGAATAAATCAAAACAGTGAAACTACGAGAAATTAGAAATTCTTTTGTGTTATTTTCAACTCTCTAAGACTATTCAAGAAATAAATGTCTATACAACTGTATCTTGGAATCGAAGGAGACAATTTTGATTTTGCATAAAACTACCAAATTTTTCCACCCAGAATTCCCGTCGCCGCAACACGTTCCAAGTATAACTCGGTAATCTACATTGGAGTGCGAGAAGCACGCGACCGTTTCCTAGTGGTCCACCGGTTTACCTAGGACTAAAGGCGACATAATTTGCATCCGGCCGTCGTTGCCGGGCTTAAACGAATCTCGAGTGAAATGGCCTAACGATATTAAACCTGTCTGTCAACAGGGCTGTCGAGATACGATCGCGGCCGAGGGTCGTAAACGACTGTGGCGCACCTTTGTAACTTGACCAACATCGAACACGGTCTCTCGTCGATTTGTTTTACGAGCCATTTTGCCATATTTCGCGCCCTCATCGTTCTCTCGTCATCTCGTAATCGCCGTCATCATCATTATCGTCGTGATCTTACGTCCTCCGCTCGGGACTCCCTTTCCTCGACGCGACCTCTTTGGAGGTTGGCTGGCGATCGCAGGCTGCATCCTCTTCCGAATCTCGATTCGCAGTGGGTCGAAGTATTTCCACCGTAATCTCGAAAGTCTATGCTTTTAGAATAAATAGATCTGACTTTTATTCGTAAGAATGCCCCGTTAATCAAAAATTCAAAATTCAAACATTTATATGAGTTGTGTGATATATTTAAGATCATAGAAAATCCAATGAATTATTTTATTCATAAGAATGCCCCGTTAATCAAAAATTCAAAAACCAAACATTTATGTATCAGTAAATGAGAAATTCTTGTCGATCGGAAATATGTTTAAATAAACTTGGAATAATGCTATCGGCGCCACGGTTCGATCAAATTCTACATTAAATAGTTATATTGTAGTAAAACTCAAACGTTTCGATTCGGATATGAATCTGTTACGTCATAAGACCACGTTTGCTATAGAATTGTATTCTATTAGAGGAAAAGAAAGGTGGTGTTTCGTCCTGGACCCGCTAGAGGACTCATTTATTTCAGTTGTGTGATATATTTAAGATTATAGAAAATCCAATGATACGAATTATTTTATTCATAAGAATGCCCCGTTAATCAAAAATTCAAAAACCAAACATTTATATCAGTTGTGCGATATATCTAAGATCATAGAAAATTCAATGATACGAATTATTTTATTCATAAGAATGCCCCGTTAATCAAAAATTCAAAAACCAAACATTTATATCAGTTGTGCGATATATTTAAGATCATAGAAAATTCAATGATACGAATTATTTTATTCATAAGAATGCCCCCTTAATGAAAAATTCAAAAACCAAATATTTATATCAGTTGTGTGATATATTTAAGATTATAGAAAATCCAATGATACGAATTATTTTATTCATAAGAATGCCCCGTTAATGAAAAATTCAAAAACCAAACATTTATATCAGTTGTGTGATATATTTAAGATCGTAGAAAATTCAATGATACGAATTATTTTATTCATAAGAATGCCCCGTTAATGAAAAATTCAAAAACCAAACATTTATATCAGTTGTGTGATATATTTAAGATCGTAGAAAATCAAATGATACGAATTATTTTATTCATAAGAATGCCCTGTTAATAAAAAATTCAAAAATCAAACATTTATATGAGTTGTGTGATATATTTTAGATCATAGAAAATTCAATGATACGAATTATTTTATTAAAAGTATATTCACAGTCAGAATTCAATTAAAAAGTTATAAATTGATGGACAGTGTTACGCACAATGTAGATTTTCGACGCTCGACAAGGCCTCGAATGAGAGAACGATAATAATGTCCGTTTACTGCCGCTCGCGAGTAATGTTTATTGTAACGAGAACGACGGATCTCCATAACCGCGTGGCGTAATGGAATTAGGTGCAGACTCACTCGATCATTTCGGCACTTTTTCGTAGCATCTCGTCTCCTTTGCATATTACCAAGTAGATAATAACTGCGACGCCTCGGTATTATAACGTCACGACGTAATAGCTTCCTGTATCATTTAATAAGTTCACCCCAATCGAACACGATGCTAATTACGTGAAAAATCCTTATCCTTTTGCGCTGCTTTCGAAGTCTCCAAGAATTAATGTAACAATTATTTACTAAATTTTTTACTAAATGAAATTGTTGCTAATTCTGCTTTCAAAATTCAAAAGTTAAACTGTGTGATATCGAGTACTAGTTCAACACCGAAATAAAATTTTATTCTCCTCTGTCCAATATTTAAACATTAAAGTGACATACAATAACCATTAGGTTCAAAGCAGCAATAAATAAATATATAAATTTCTATTCCATCTAGGTAGTTAACAAAGACAAACACGCTTTAAACGCAATAACTGCTGAGAAAATTATACAGCACGGAATTAAATAAAGCCAGATAACCAATTAAATTAAGACGAGGAGCAGTATAATAACGGAGTCGCATAAAGATAAAACGGTGAAAAGTTAGGGCCGGAAGCCGATGGTCCCCGTAACGGCGGGAAATTTGATTGTTCCGCGCTGGTCCGTTTAACTAGCAGCGGACCGGTCGCGCTAACTATCGCCGAGGGAAGCACGGAGGATCAATATTTGCGTGGATGCCGAACGATTTGTAACAATTACGAGCTGATCTGCGAGAGCAGATAGTAGCGTGTGGTATGGCAATAACCCTATGTCATTCCGAGCCTCAGACACGAGCTTGTCGAGTAACATGTTGTAGGAGAGCAAAGCCTCGGAAACGTTTGGTGTCCGGTAATCGTGTTAGCGTGTAACGGTGCCACCCCATTCTCATCCCTTCTATCGTTATATCCGCCGTTAAAGCCACGTACACCGTTCACTGGCCTATCCACTGGTGATCATCGAAACACTTTCCGTTCGCCGATATTTTCTAATCAAACCGACGACGACAGAATTACAACCGGGACACGCAAGCAAATCTTCAGAAACGTGCGAAAAGCCGCATACGTGGCCCGATCGTTTCTCTTTAATCCTTGGACGACTGGGACTCCCCCAAAAAAGGTAAAGATGACGCGGTGGATATTTCGAAACGTAATCTTACTTCCTTCGTGAAAAGCTACAAAAAGGCACTGTATTTATTTGCCCAGCTAATATTTATATCGAGTCCAACAAGAAAATTAACGATCATCTCAAAGAAGAGGATTTAAAAATATACAGAGTGTCCCAAAATGTCCAACTCCCGGAAATGGGAGGTTCCTGAGGTCATTTCAAGCGCCATTTTCCTTTTGCAAAATGTTGTCCGAGGCTTCGTTTGGGAGTTATTAACGAAAGAACACGGACCAATCGGAGCGCGAGCTAGACTGAACATGCCAGCGAGCGTCTAGCTCAGTGATGGGCATCTTTGACTGCCGCAGTCAAGAAGCTTCCCCCACCAACTACTCTTTTGTGCAGCGCGCACCTTCGCTGCGCATCGGTGCCTCGTGCCTTCCAGTGCCTTCGTTTCCCCCCTCATACGTCCCTCCATAGCTGACGAGGTTGGTGGGAGAAGTAAGCAACTCAGGGGCCCCTACCGTGCCCATCACTGGTCTAGCTCGCGCTCTGATTGGTCCGTGTTTTTCGTTAATAACTCCTAAACAAAGCCGCGGACAACATTTTGCAAAAGGAAAATGCCGCTTGAAATGACCTCAGGAACCTCCCATATCCTGGAGTTGAAGGCATTTTGGGACACCCTGTATATGGTGGAACATTCCTATGTAAAAATCTACGTTACGACTGCCATGAAATCGTCAAAAGCGTCCGCTCTGTCCCACGGTTATGTTCGACGAATAATTGATTCGACTGGCCCAAAAATAAAATTGTCGAAAAAGTGTTTAATTGTCACTGGAAAACTGCGACTCGTTAATAAGAGAAGGAACGAACGAGGAAGCAAAGAGTGTCGCCGGCCAAAAATAATACGAGAGAGGAGGCGTAGCAACCAGCCGGCGAATAAGGGAAAGAAATGTTAACGAAATTGATTCGTGTATTTCACCGTCGGGTTTTTTCTGTCGATCGGAATGCACGATAGGCAGCAGAAACTGGTCGCACGCCTCCTCGGCACCTTTCGCAATCCTGTCGATCGTTTGCCTTTAATTCGATTCGGGGAAGAGCCGGCTATGGGCTTGCACGCGTTTAACATCGGCGCTCGCCGGTTTTTCATCGCGGCGACAATTTTATTAGTAATCTCGCGATAGACATCTGCGACATTTCAGGCCTCCTTTTATGTTGCCATCTCTCCTCTTCTCTCATTCCGAGTCCTTTTAAGCGGAGACGCGCTCGTGGCGCCATGGCGCATAGCGGGTCGCGTGAGGCAGAAAAATTAATTTCTTCAACTTAAACACCTACACATATTTTTTAACCGCATTACCATATTTGGTAGAATTTTTAAAAAGAACCTTCAATGAATTTTTCAATTGCACACAATTCACAAAATTGTGACATTTTAATATTGTATTGTTACGTTGGCAGCAAGTATACAGGGTGTCCCAAAATGTCCAACTCCCAGAAATGGGAGGTTCCTGAGGTAAATTCAAGTACCATTTTCCTTTTGCAAAATGTTGTCCGCGGCTTTGTTTAGGAGTTATTAACGAAAAACACGGACCAATCAGAGCGCGAGCTAGACGCTCGTTAGCATGTTCAGCCAACCACTGCCGCGCTGAACGTGCCAGCAAGCGTCTAGCTCGCGCTCTGATTGGTCCGTGTTTTTCGTTAATAACTCCCAAACGAAGCCTCGGACAACATTTTGCAAAAGGAAAATGGCGCTTGAAATGACCTCAGGAACCTTCCATTTCCGGGAGTTGAAGACATTTTGGGACACCCTGTATTTCGTTCGTACCACATTCTAAATCAACTGACAAGATTAAATTTAGGGTGGAACACCCTAAGGGTAGTTTCTCATTCCAGCGAAGGAAATAATACCAGAACGATCCACCAAGGGTCCCACAAACGTCCCACTTGTAACAAATAGCCTATAAACAACAGCGGCACGAATATAGTCCACGTTTCCACCGTTTCGGCATAATGCTGTGCGGCGGCGCCGATTGTCGGCGAAACTCTCGCGAATACGGTGAAACACGAAACGTATGCAATCCTAAAATAATACTGCACCCATCTCGTAGCCCCTACGTCCCCCTCCCTTCGCGTTTCGTATTCCCTCCCGTTTGCTGTTTTTTCGCCTGCTTATATATTAGCTTCCTTTTGGCATGATGCGTACCTTCACCCTCGTCATATTCAACCGCGAGTTCTCCTCCTCTCGTCCGAGAGACTCTCCTCGTAGAGCTTGAAACATAAGACAATGTAATGAGCTGGTCATTTGCCGGGAAGATCCTTTGATCTCTCGGGCTCAGCTGAGGTTACCTTTCTCCCCTTCTCGCGGAACACCTTTTCCCCGAATCTCTTTCGAGCCACGTTGGGATTTAAACACTTTGGCCCTTCCCCCGTGATCCTCGACATTTTTTCCATTAGCACGCTGGGAAAATTCCGGTTGACTTTATTCACTTGAAACAATCAACCCTGGCATTAAATAGTCGACCATGATGGTGAATATGATCGTCAAATATGATCTTACAGTTCGAAATTAATTGCAACGTGAGTATACTATTTTTTATGGGAAAAAGCACATTTTGTTAAAAAATGAATTTCCTCCTACTGCATTTGTTATTACTTCCTAAATGTAATCGAAAATAAGATCATTGGAATTAAATGAAAATCGCAATTGGAACAAATTATTTATTTATTTATTTATTAATGCCCTAAACCGTGTATGGTTTATATAGCATACATTAGTATAACACTTTACAATTGACAATTGACAATGAGGTGTATATCGTTATACTAAGTTAAATTAACATAAACGCTAAATTGAAGCTACATATTAAGCTAGACTTTTATAAACAGGGTGTCCTAGAAATGTACTTCCTTCAAAGAGGTAATTCCTAAGATCATTTTGAGTAACTTTTTCCTTTGCGAAAATGTTCTCCGCGGCTTCGTTAAGGAATTATAAACGCGGACCAATCAAAGCACAGGCCTCGCCGAGCGCGGCGTTGGCATTGGCCAAGCCGGAATCCGTCCGCAGTAGCCGCGCTCTGATTGGTCCGTGTTTTTCGTTAATAACTCCTTAACGAAGCCACGGAGAAGATTTTCGCAAAGGAAAAAGTTACTTCAAATGATCTCAGGAATCTCAAGGAAGTATATTTTTGAGATACCATGTTTGACCTTAAAAAATTTCTTCTTCTCGATACCCAGATGGAGTTAATTACTATTTTCCATGTTTTTCTTTTTTGTTAAATTAGGAACAATTTTCTTGTGACAATTTTGAATCTTCACGATTTATTAAAAATTGATATAAACTGTCAATTACAGTACCTTTCGCGAATCGAACAGAATTTTCCAAATGATGAATTGCATAACGATTTCAATGCATCTCGGTGCAAAGATCCAGCAAAGATCGCGTAGAACGTTGACCGTGGAGCGCGTTGAACAAAAGGGAGTAAATGAATCGTTGAAGCGCACGATTCCCGGCGCGGCCGCGTTTGATTGGGTACGATGGATTTCGCCGAGATGTCTGCGGAAGATTATGTTTTTGATACCTTCCCTCGTAATTAATATACTTGGCCGTCAGTCGGGAAAGAATGCCCGCCGATATGCCCGCGTTCGCATATAACAAGCATGGAGAGGAAGACGTTGGCGGCGTCTAGTTCGTCGGACAAAGCTGACGTTCGTTCACGAGCTGTGAAATTGAATTCAGATCCCTTAGAAGAAGACTCCCATGGCTGCCAGCCGATGGAACATGGGTTGGCTTGGGGATACACGCGTGCATGCACACGTGGCGCATAGTTTTATCGTACGAGTCGCGTGTTTCATGGGGGTTGCTCGTCCGGAGGGGTGACAGGCTCAGACCCCCATAACCAGCGTCTCGACAGCACGGTTCCTCTTACCAGCACTTTCGAAATTGTAAATTAAATTCCGTCGTCATACTTTCCACGGATTCGTCCTCCGAAGACGCTCCTTCAGCCCTTCGTTCACTGTTAACCCTTAACACTCGACCGGCAACTCAGAGTCGCCACTAAAAATTGCTCTACCATTATTCACAGTATTGTTTACATTATTAAATATGGTGCTATGTAATGAATTACCAAACATTTCAGTATTTGTGTGTGGTATTATATCAATTTCATATCCATAGAATGAAAAAACAAATCATATAGGGCAACTGCACCAGTGAATAAACGGGCACCAGTAAATGAACGCTTTTGTATTTTTGTATTTTTTTGCTTTTCCATCATTGTTCAATTACTAGAATGTAGTGTTCATTGACTGGTATTTTTTATATTTTTTATTTAACGTTTAATAAAGACAAATAATAATAATTTCATTTTATTTGTGTTCATTTATTTTTGACAAATGAAGTATAGGGAGCCGTTTGGCATATATGAGATTCCTTTAATTCACATATTTTTTTAAAAATAAAATATCTTCCTGAACAATTTCTTAAATGTTCATTCACTGGTGCAGTTACCCTAGAATGGAATTATTCTAGGTCGGAAGAAATGTTTAATTTTCGAGTTAAAATAGCTCCGAGTGCAAAGGGTTAATATTCCCCTTTAACCCTCATACGCTTCTCAGAAATATAATAGTTGCATGGAAGGGTCCAACATCAAATTTCACCCATTTTTTTCTTTTATATGTTAAATCGACAAATTATGTTCCATTCGTAGCAGAGGTGGGCATTATTTGGCGAAACAGATATTTCAAATACTATTTAATATTGTAGATTTTATTTTGCTTAAAGAAAATAGTATTTTATTTGAACAATCTGAACCTCAAAATAAAATATTTCTATTTCAACAATTTGATCCAGAAATTAAAATATTTCTTCTTTAACAATCTGAAACACTTTTTGATTGTTATAATACTCTGAGAAGCCTCATAAAAACATACACTGTATCTTATCGTTAAGAAACGATTTACACTCATAAATGTATTGAATACGAACCATTATTTTCAGCAATGTATAATTGAAATTGAAAATAAAGAGAGAGACAAAATACAAATATTATCAATATTATTCAAACAAAATACTATTTTCAAAAATTAATGAATCAAATAAAATATTATATTTTTAAAATTGTGCACATACTCTAAAATAAATAGGATTATTTAATATTTACTATTTCAAATACTATTTTCCCCAGCTCTGATTCGTAGTCACAATTTTAAAAAATTTCTCAACGATATGCAAATGACGTATATGAATTTTCACCCTGAGGAACGTACGAGGGTGCGCTAAAAAAAAAGTTGGCGAAAACAGACACTTTCTAATTGAGAAAGCCGAAGTCAGCGGTAGCGCCATCGAAATCAAAGGAGGACTCGAAGTCTTAAGGTAGCTTCAGTATTCGATAACAGATAGGGGAAACGTTCGGCTCGGCAACGAAATATAAGCTCTCGATGAATCGAATGCGTGAGAAACCGAGCGTATACCCGTCATCGGCCGATGATTAATAGAGGGCGGCGCGATAGCGCTGACTGTCCTTAAAAAACAAGATTCCTTCATTCTTGCTTCTCTACTGTCTCCCGAGCATACACGGTGTCCCATAAGCACCTGACATGTCGAACCTCCCCTGGAATCGTTGGATCGCCGAGCATCGATCATCGAAAATATGTCAGGCATGCTCGATCAAAGTCCATTCTCTGCTCGGTGGTATCTGTGCGAGGTTTGGCCCAGTTCGGAATTACCCGATACGGCCGATTCGTCGACGAAAACAATCACTGAATACTTAATTGTTACATATATGAAGTGCATCATTCTTCGCGACGATGTTTAATAAACTTTTACAAAATAATTACGAATTACAAGTTTACCGATCGATTTATCATAGAAATTGAATTCTTTTATTTAAGAAGATTGTTACTTTCATTTTTTTTTACCTTTGTTGATTCATTACCACAGAGTTATGCACGAAGATCCGCAGTCTGATTTTCTATATAATTTTTAACGAATAAGGATCAAATGACCTAACCTAGACGATGTTTAATAAAATTTTACAAAATAATTACGAATTACAAGTTTACCGATCGATTTATCATAGCAATTGAATTCTTTTAAGGAAGAAGATTGTTAACTTCATTTTTTTTACCTTTGTTGATTTATTACCACAGAGTTTTGCATGAAGAGCCGCAGTCTGATTTTCTATATAATTTTTAACGAATAGGAATGAAATAAAAATTTCTTCCTTTAATAGTTCTAGTAAGCTAACATATCTACTGTTCCCTTACTGTTTTAGATTTCATTTACGAAATTTCGCCATAAATGTATATAGATCAATTTATGATAAATGAAAATTGAAAGCAATGGAATATTTATAGCGCACAAGGGTCCACTGGGATTTCGCGAATGTTCTGCAACATTGCGAAGACCTCAGGATCGCGACACTCATAGTGGCACTCTCATTTCGATGATTGAGCCAAGCGAGCGTTTTTCGTTTCCGTCCGATGACCTCTTTTCTTCAGCCGGTGTCTTCGAGACGGAGAATCGAGCGTCATTTCGAGCCATCCATTCAAAGACGCGCTCAGTCTCTCTCGCTCTCGCAAATTTCACACGGAAAGTGATTTATGATAAACGTTCGTTTGACGGTTCGAGAAGAATAAGCGACGGGATTATACCATGACGGGGAGGACAGTTAGCGGAACTCCCTAACTCCCTCGCGAGTCGGAGATTGAAATTTAATCTTCCTTTGATAACCATTATTGCTCGATTATACCGTTACCGTCGGTGTCATCGATTTCGAAATTTCTATGCGCTGCTAATTTTCATTCGAACAATCATATATAGCTATAAACTAGAGGATCGAGCAACTTTAATTGTCACGGTACAACAAAAGATGGAATTCGATGCTACTGTTCCCTATGTGGGAACCGTAGGCTAACAATTGTGTCATCGTGCTACTGATTTTCATTCGAACAATCGTATATAGCTATAAACTAGAGGATCGAGCAACTTTAATTGTCACGGTATAACGAAAGATGGAATTCGATGCTACTGTTCCCTATGTGGGAACCGTAGGCTAACAATTGTGTCATCGATTTTGAAATTTCTGTGCGCTACTAATTTTCATTCGAACAATAGAGGATCGAGCAACTTTAATTGTCACAGGACAACGAAAGATGGAATTCGATGCTACTGTTCCCTATGTGGGAACCGTAGGCTAACAATTGTCCATGGTACACTCTGTTGCATTTGGCTCGGAAAGAACCGTGTAAGTAGTGGTGTTTAAAGGTGTATGTCCCCGATTTGTTCGTCAGGAGACGCAGAGCCCGTGGCATTTGTCCAGGAGATCTTGACCTCGGTCAATTTGACCGTAGACCGGACCGGGGTCAGGCTGTCAGCGGCCGTGTCCTCGTCAGCATATATGTATATCGATCTCAATCGGCGCTACGCCGACGTTATCGGGCATCTCGAAGAAATTATAGGCCGCTGCTGGAGCCAGAGTGACTTGAGACAATGGTGTGCCCATCACCTGCTCGTTCCGAGAGAGAGAGAGAGGTAGAGTGAGAGAGAGCACGCCCTGCCTCCCACTCGTCGACAGCCGGATCGTATCTCCCGTATCAGCTTCGACGGCTCTTCTTAATTGGTTGGTGTTGACTTAATATGTTTCAATATGCCGTCCTGTCAGTCGGCTCTATATCGCGCGCGTTCCTTTCTTTTTTACAGATACGTGCGCGCTCACTCGCCTATTGAAACGCTCGCTGCGACGTAATTAATCTTCTTTAAACTAAATTGGTTTTAATATCGTTACGGTTCGCGGGCTCTTATTGTTCCGACCGGTGATGAAGTGTTACGTATTTGGTCAGGCGAAAGATGCCTGGACGATCGAAAGCGATCATTACGTACCCACGGTGCCGCACACATTACTATATCGCGTCGCGTGAGTTCACGAGATATCGCGTTACACACAAAGAATATACCGATGCACGTATATGGCTCACCACTGTGTTACTTGTTTTCACACGATGTGATATAGTAATATGCCGGCGGATCTTTATGCAAAATAAAAATTTTCCATGTCGATTGCAAGCAATTCGAGCTGCGTAAACATTTATTCATTCTCTCGATAATTTTATCAAGCCACGGGCAATATAATCGCTTCTTTTTTAATTCTGCGATTTGCGTTTACTTGCCATAAATGCATAAAATATCAATTTTGCTAGACAACGAACGAAAACCACCCTTAACCATTTTAATACCTAAATGTTAATGCTTTCAGCGCAAAGTTAAATTTACAAAGCAATTTCGCAAATTAACAAAATAATTCCGACGTTTCGATCTTTGTTTAGATCATCTTCAGGGGGTTAGTAGGATTGCGTTAGCTTTGCGAAGAGAATTACTAACTTCGGTGAGAGAATGAAATGCATGTTTACTACCTGCCGGTTATGGAGACACTGAGGCGGGGCAGAAAAACATTAGGCAAGAACGTGTAGGATCGCAGATCGAAGTACAACCCATCAATATTAGGCGGTAAATTTGAAATACCTTTGGAACACAATCATAACTTACTACATAACCTCTCAAAGTTACTTGTATACGATATTTATATAAAATTATGGTAATTCTTTTTGGACATTCAAATGTCTGAAACAAATACAACCTGTTTAGGTTGTATATGAGAACAATTTAACCCTTTGCACTCGGAGCTACTTTAACTCAAAAACGAAAGATTTTTCCATTCTTGTATATTTCGATGCTATACAATGTTTTTGTCATTTTTTGCATATGAAACTGATATAATATGTCATGTAATATGTGAATCTCTAGTAAATACGAACAGAAATAATAATGTGAACATTATTTTTAAGAATAGCACAGCAATCTTCAGTGGTGCCTCAGAGTCGCCATCCGAGTGCTCAAGGTATTAACATTGCAAAGCGTGTTAAAGCAAAGTTTTATTTAGACAGTCTTAACCATTTTGACAGTCGCCAACGTACGAAACTGCTAAGCAAAACCGTCGCAGCAGACTAGCGTGAATTATTTTGCACAGTATGACGCTGAAGAACGTGTCGGACGTGGCACGGAACGCGTTAAAATCGCGGTGTGTTATGGGTCCAGGATGAAATCTCGACGCTGCATGGCTCTATACCGTTGTCACCAAGATAATAGCGAGCGACGAGCACAATGGAAACAGGAAAAGGACATGGGTTTGGTAGGAATATCTGAGTGGAGCATACGTAGGTACCCCGGGGGCTCTTGCACTCCGCGGGGCCTCTGATATACGCCATCGTAAACCCCACGAAATTGTGCCACAAGTATTGGCTGATGCCTCCATTAAGACGCGCTGATGTTATTACTACCGGGGCTGGTTCTCCAGGATTTTTGTTCCCTTTATTCGAGTCGGCCCGTTCCGTTTTTTTCCTTTTGTCCTAGAACGTGACTCTCTCCGGTGTACCTCTGGTGTATATTTCGTTCCTCGACAGGGCAACGACACCCTTCCATTCCTTCTCGATCACGTTGTATACGTATCCGCCAGGTGAATCCGAGGGGATGGGGAGAGACACCCTTTCCCTTCGCTCTTCCCAGCTAGCTTGCGCAGTTTAAATCAATCAAGGATCCCTGAGAAACGATCTCGGGCCGCGCGGCGCACACGTGGAACGACGTCTTTCGTAACGGCTGCTAACGCGCGCAATTTATAGCGGTGTAAAACGATAAAAATTGAAGAAGATTTCATTGACACGCGACCGACGCATAATTTATTTTATTATGATCTTCCGGACGCGCAATCGTGCTTCTCCGGTATGCGCCGGAGGTCGCTGTACCTGCGGATCCTCCGCGCAATTGCCAATTCTTTTCGATGAACATTCAGCTCATTAACTAAATGGACGAATGCTTAGGGACGCGGATGTCACCGGAAGAAAGTTCGACAATAAGAAAATAAGATTCGTTCACACGAAGTGACAGGCAGTGCCATAACGAGGGTATGAATCGTCTGTAGCAAGTGTCCAATTTGCTCCTCCCCGTAACCCAATAATGACAAAAAAAATAACAAAATGTAACAAGTTAAATTTTACTAAATGAAATATATTAAATACTATTAATCTCATGAAAATGAGTTGCCTGTATACATGGTGTTCGACTACGGGTGGGAGAAAATTTAAGGGGTGGTTCTCCATGACAATATAAGTCGAAAATGAAGAATAACAAAATTGCGATTTCGACTTCGTTATTTAGTTATGGGTTGCAGCATTTTAGTCCACTCGAAGCTATTGTAATTTTAAAGTTGAACAATAATTTAAAGTTAATAATACCTCATAGAATACTTAGATGTTTAGTAATTGATTAGATACCAATAACATATTTAATAATGTAAACAATATTTTGAATAATGGCACAGCAATTTTTAGTGGCGCCGCAGAGTCGCCACTCGAGTGCTATGGATTAATAACTAAATAACGAAGCCGGGATCACAATTTTTTTATTCTTCATTCTCGACTTATATTATCATGGAGAACCACCCCTTAAATTTTCTCCCACCCGTAGTCGAACACCCTGTATAAAATTTTCTCTTTCGCCACGCCCTCGTTACGGCACTGGTGACAGGAATTCGCAAATTGAGTAATTGTTTACGAGAGGCAGCGGTGGTATAATAATCAAGAACAGAAGAATAGAGAAAGCCTGTCGTCACGACTGTCCCGAATCTCACCCCGTATTTTTCTCCGAAGAACCATAGCTCTTGGCAGAGCAAGAAAAGCGTCGTCGAAGATATCATCCATAGCACAAACGCGAGGGATTTTTTTTCCGGTGCCGCATAAAATAGTTGCTCGGTTGGTAGTCGATCGAAAATTATGAGTTCCGAAGTCGTTTGTATTCTTAACAATGGTATTAAGGTTGAAAGGGTGGATTCAACCCTTTTTTGCGGGGACCTTAACACTCTCCGGGACCCCGGAGGAGGAAGGGGGCTTATTATACGAAACCGATCCACCGCGGAGCGGCGCCCCTTTCAGAACTTCTTCCTTTTATTAGCTGTATTTCGTTCCTTGTAGCTCCGCGATCCTGGCATTCATATGCTAACGTGACTCATGGGGTTGTCTGTGAGCGCCTTGTTACCGTACCCGGTGGTGTTCAAGCATCGGCCTGCCTCGTTAACGATACCATAAAAATTCGAATTCATCCCCTCGCTTGAGCGCCACTGACCCGCTAAGAGTAAGCCAACAGGCCTATAAAAATTCAATCCGGGCCGCAGTCTTAAAAATAATAACGTGGCGCTAGCCTATATGGTATCCTATAACCGTGCATTCACGTATCTGCACGTGCACGCATACCTCGCCTGCGGTTAGGCTCGCTTACCTTGTCTTCTTCCTACACTTAGCTTCCCGCCGTTTACGACCCGGGAAATGCATTTTGATTTATGGTAACGCACTTTTCTCGATCCGGCGAATGCACTGCCAGTTCCCAGCTCTGACATTCGTGTTACACTTTTGTCCCTTTCAGCGTTTCACTCCTTGGAAATGATTAAGTCCTTGGAAACTTCGGCACTTTTAACCCTTAGCACTCGGATGGCAACTCTGAGACACCATTGAAAATTGCTATGCTATTGCTAAAAAAATTGTTCACATTATTATTTTTGTTCGTATTTAATAAACTACTAGGCATTCACATGTTACATGAGATATTATATCAGTTTCATATGCAAAATATTTAAAAAAATTGTACAGAATGGAAATCTTCTAGAATAGGAAAAATCTTTCGCTCTTGAGTTAAAATAGCTCCGAGTGCAAAGGGTTAATACTCGTTTATTCACCATAATCATCAGTTGAATACGATGTACATGTAGTTTACACTAATATGAATATTCTGACACGATAAAGTGCAAGAATTATTTACTAAATTCATTCATTCGTCATCCCAAAAGTTTGAAGATTCCGCTCGACGTTCGGCAGTCTTTCGTGTTCTAAATGATTAATTCCTTGGAAACTTTTAACCCTTAGAAATCGGATGGCGACACTGAGACACCATTGAAAATTGCTGTGCTATTCCTAAAAATATTGTTCGTATTTAATAAACAACTAGGCATTTATATGTTCCTTGGAAACTTTTAACCCTTAGAACTCGGATGGCGACACTGAGACACCATTGAAAATTGCTGTGCTATTCCTAAAAATATTGTTCGTATTTAATAAACAACTAGGCATTTACATGTTCCTTGGAAACTTTTAACCCTTAGAAATCGGATGGCGACTCTGAGACACCATTGAAAATTGCTGTGCTATTCCTAAAAATATTGTTCGAATTTAATAAACAACTAGGCATTTACATGTTACATGAGATATTATATCAGTTTCATATGCAAAATATTTTTTAACAATTGTATAGAAATAGAAATATTTAAGAATGGAAAAATCTTTAGTTTTTCAATTAAAATAGTCTGAGTGCAAAGGGTTAATACTCGTTCATTCACCATAATCATCAGGTGAATCATATAGTTTACACTAATATGAATAATCTGACACGATAAAGTGCAAGAATTATTTACTAAATTCATTCATTCGTCATCCCAAAAGTTTGAAGATTCCGCACGACATTCGGCACAGTCTTTTCTGTTCTAAATGATTAATTTCTGGAAATGTTTCCGTACCGGGTACCAAGTATCAACAAATATAAAATTTTCCACGACCGCCCCATAATTTTTCTTTGCGCGGTTCGGCGCGATAATTATAATTTCACCGTGCCGTCGTGTTTATGGAGTAGCGAGCGGCCGCGCTCTGTACATCGGTCTCGGTGATTTACTGCTAATTATCGTCCGGTGTGAATCCGCTTCTACCCCGGGTGTATACGTATAGTGAGAACCGATAAGTGAACGAGTCGGAATCGCCGTGGACAAGACGGGTACGCGTCGTTTCGCAAAAATCGACAAGTCGACGTCGTGCGGCGCGCGTTCGTGCCGGGTTACAAGCGGCTCGCATGCGGACATCGAGAGGCAAAAAAGGTCCCGCCGCCGCCGCCATTCGACAGACCCCTTGCGAACACTAAATTATTGTTCTTGTACCGCGGTGCCAAAATGTTTACAGCCTTCCCGTGCGGAAGGTTCGCGAGCGCCGACCGGGCTCAACGGATCGCGTAGAAACGAGAGAAAAACGGCCGCCGGTTAATATACTGTTACAGCAAACATACGGAAACGACGGATCCTCGTGTAAATAGAATACATACGTCGTCGATAGTTTTCTCGATTTCTTCGTTGGTCCTTATAGCCAAACAAGTATATAAAATTTTTTTAAATTTCACCAATAGCCCATTTTTGATCCCACTTAAATGGGAAGAAATTGTATGTGTAGAAAAATATATTTTTGATATTTTTATTGCTATTAGGAGTAACAACAACAAATATATAAAGGGCTTGAATCCACTCGGATCCATTAGCCATATGCGTAAACAGTACATATGAGTAAATAAAATTTTTTTAAATTCGACCAACAGTCCATTTTCGATCCCACTAAATGGGAAGAAATTGTATATGTAGAAAAATATATTTTTTTTTATTAATATCTTTATTGCTATTAGGAGTAACAACAACAAAAATATAAAGGGCTCGAATCCACTCGGATCCATTAGCCATATGCGTAAACTTATAACTAGATGACAATTAGACTTACATGCTTTGTTGCACTTTTTCCTATAATTATCTTAAACTTTAATATCGTTAGATTCACAGTATTCCTTAACGAATTTTAACAATCTAGTCTTTGGTTCGCTTAAAAAGTAACTTATATCTACCGGAGGTGTTACATTAATTTTTTTTTTCAATTTTTCAATGAATTCTTGTCTACCCTTTTCATATAATGGATAGTCCCTATTTTTTTTATTAAAGGGCTTCAGATCTTTTCTGATCCATAAGCCTTATACATACAAACATGTAAATACATAATAAATCTTACAAGACTATCTGTTGTTATAACTTTGATCTTAAAAAAATTAACAAATTATTATAATACATAATTTCTTATATCTAGGTAGGAACTTCAAAAATTAACAAATTATTATAATATAAGTTTTTGAAGTTCCTACCTAGATATAAGAAATTATGTATTATAACAATTTGTTAATTTTTGTAAGATCAAAGTTATAACAACAGATAGTCTTGTAAGATTTCTTATGTATTTACATGTTTGTATGTATAAGGCTTATGGATCAGACAAGATCTAAAGCCCTTTAATAAAAAAAATATATACATATTATGGGACTGTCCATTATATGAAAAGGGTAGACAAGAATTCATCGAAAAATTGAAAAAAATTAAAATTTGCATCTCCTATAATATACATACATTAAAACAACGACGCCATCTCTTGAAAATAGGCGATACTATATGACTATATGTATACAATTTCTAACAAGCAATAACATGTAACTGTGACCTCAAGCAGTCAGTCGCTCTTGAGCCATAACAGTAGACAAACGTGTATTCGATCCTTAAATAATAAAGGTGCTCGTTAACAGATTAAAGAATATATATAGAGTTCCTTTTCCTACAGTATGTTTTCAATTAATAGTCAAGGAATCGGAATAGCGAGAATCGGTAAGTTTCTGAAAAATAGGATATCTTCGGATCTCGGCAACTGCGTTTCAACTCGCAGTGCATCATCGGCGAGATTCTAAAGCGAGGAATGCATAAAATTTAAATGTTTTCCGAGCGCGCCGTGCGCGGAGAAGCTAAATTGTTTTTAGATTCGCCCGTCGATCGTATTTTACGACGGAATCTTGTAGAATTCGAACAGTATATACGGGGGGGAAATGGCGGGACGTATCGCGTTACAACGGCGACTTAATGGTGTTTTCAAAAGGATTCTCGAATAGTACTCGATCTTTTTCTCCCCCTCCCCTTGCGAGATGATAAAACAATGCGCCGAACGTCACCGGACTCCGTAGGAGGATCATAAATAGGTGCTTCGGTCAAATGAAACGGGGACGGTAGCCATGCAGATCCGACAATAATGTCGGAAATTTACAGTCGGTAAAGTCCAACGGGGTGCGAGAATGTGTGAAGGTGCCACGACAATGCGCAAGTGCTGAAGAACGGTGCGAAAAGGAGTATATCGCTCGTAAATAAAGGCGCAAGGTAAATCGTGAGCGTTGCGCACAGCTTTCTTCGTGAGGTCGTTCTTTTCTTTATCGTTATACAGTCATAAATAAATCGAACTAGATATCTTCTTCTGTCCGGAGCATCCCCTTGCACCCGTTCGACTCGTTTTCAACCCTCCATCCTAGTTTATTCCGCAACACTTTTCCACCTATGTTCTACGCTTCGCGCACACACCCCTCGTCCATCTTCCGTTTCCGTTTCTCTTGGTTGTTCTTTAACCTTCTTTATTTCTTTCCTGTTTTCCTTATCCGGCTCGCCTTGATTTTTCTCTTTGCGAGTCCTTCGCCGCCGTTCGGATTTTACTTCGCCGGTTTTTATACAGCACGGATTCTTAGCGGAATTACATTTTATTAACCTTCCGACGAAATTTACTAACTGTATAAGTTTTATATCCACCTTTCGATGAAATTTACGGACCGTATCGGTTTGAAACTATGCTCCTTCGTATTATATTTCATTGTCTTCGATTTCGACGTTCCAGATATGCTGTCGGGGTCTTTGAGTTTGTTAATTTCCCAATTAAATTTGCAGATATGTTCCAAATTAATTTGATAAAGTAATGTAAAATACTTTTAGAGTCATCCGTAAAGCTAGTGGTTCAGTCCTTAGACCATATATACTAATAGACCCGGCATAGGTATAGTATGTGTATAGGAAAACCGAGAATTCAGTGTCCGAAAGATGATGGGACACTGTGACGTCACAAAATTAGTCTTAAGATAATTTCTTTCCATGTACTGTGTACTGTTCGTTCGCCACAAGAAGTCCCTCGAGACGTGACAGGGGCAAAGGGGGTCTTCGCTCGCAGCCAATAGTTGTGCTGTGACGTCACAAGATAAGTATTAAGATAATTTCTTTCCATGTACCGTGTACTGTTCGTTCGCCACAAGAAATCCCTCGAGACGTGACAGGAGCAAAGGGGGTCCTCGCTCGCAGCCAATAGTTGTGCTGTGACGTCACACACTTTAACCAATAATTCGGCTAGAACCGAAAGTTCGTGTGGAATGATCCAATCGGACGGTTTGTTGTCGAATTCCTGCCAGAAGATTTCTTGTGACGCACGAACAGTACATGGCGCGCCCGCTGACCCCCCTCTCCCCATGTAAGCCAACCGTATATAGGCACTGTCGATGAGCATAGCTTGTACATCTTTTGAAAATATGACGTCACTAGATAAGTCTTAAGATAATTTCTTTCCATGTACTGTGTACATGGCGCACCCGCTGACCCCCCTCTCCCCATGTAAGCCAACCGTATATAGGCACTGTCGATGAGCATAGCTTGTACATCTTTTGAAAATGTGACGTCACAAGATAAGTCTTAAGATAATTTCTTTCCATGTACTGTGTACATGGCGCACCCGCTGACCCCCCTCTCCCCATGTAAGCCAACCGTATATAGGCACTGTCGATGAGCATAGCTTGTACATCTTTTGTGACGTCACAGTGTCTTTCAGCTGATTTCATCTTTCGGACACGGAAAATTATCTACGCCGTGTCTATAGGTATAGTATATGGTCTAAGGTTCAGTCACCCTATGTCCCATCAAAGGCCGCGGCGGTTTACTTTGAAGGGCCGATACGTAGATATTCGTTCGTTCTAAAGACACGCGATCCGAGTAGGATCCTCTAAGGGCAAGGTAAGAGGAGGACTTCCATCCCCGCCCAACTGACCCTTCGACCTCCGGGGGCCCTCAGGGGAAAAAAGGCGCCGACGCGCCACTAAATAAGCGCCATGCACGTACCCTGACATGTGTACAAGTACTATACACATGCTTCGTCCCGTTGTCGCGCACACCGACAACCGTAAACAAATACACTAGGCGCGCGTGTGCGTCTCGCGCGTAACAAACCGTAAACCGTTCCACCGTATATTACCATACACCTATGGGTTTATGGAGCTCGCACGTTCTTGCGCTTGTCATTTTTCTCACGATGATAAAATGCCCGAGATGAAGCCGAGGCACCGATGGCCGCCAAGGGACTAATGGCGATCGGCGAATATTGCGAATGATGTCCGACTCAAAACATGATTCAACCCCCATACGTTCCTCGGTGTAAAGACGTATTTTGCCAATGTGTTTTGGATTGAAACGGCTGATTAAATGATCACTGTGACAAATTTCCTTGGAAGAATGGTAACTCCTGTTGAATGTATCGTACAGTAATATATAATCTCATTTAATGTACCGCTTGATTTCAATATAATCAGAGATTCATGCACTTCGATGCTTCCCAATTTGCTAGCTGTTGGCTTGGCAAGGTGTCAAAATATCTCCACGGTCTAGAATTATGAATTACATGTTTAATTGCTAAGCGCAGCCTCCATATTCCTCGCAAGATATTATTATGTACGACATTGCTAATCATTCTTTGCATTCAATAATTACTAGACTGCTAGACTGATCAAATATAAAATATTTAAACCATTTAAAAATAGTATTATTTCCATTTCATTAACCCGTAACCGCTGTGACCCTATTTTAGTTTTAGAAATATTAATAATGTATATGGTGAAATTGACCCATCAACAGTGGTTACGGGTTAAAGTTATTGAGAAAAGAAGTTAATGTCTATATAGCACCTGTTTCTAGCAATAATAGAGACAATTCTTGTTCCGAATAAAAATCAACTTTGACCCCCTTTCTTGATCTAACACATATAGCACACAATTTAAGCGAGCTGCTAGCAAATTAGAATTTAGATGGAACATTCGCCAACGCGGGTCAAAATGGACCCAAGTCCCGGGAGTGGCTGTTCCTTGAAATATGGCCAAACGATGAATTTCCAAGCATAACAGATTTCAAGCACCGATAACGCTGTAAGGAAAGGAACGCTCTCGAGCAACTTCAATTTTCATATTTTGTGTAACAGCTGCAGATATCGGCGCATAAATGAATCGCATTTGGAGAAAAGGGGCGGGGTCATCGGTTTTTTGCGTCTGAAATAGTTGAAAGTTCAGAGAGGGTGGTTTACGTTCGGCCGTGCATGCAAATTTTGCGTTCGATTTGACGAACAAAGGCGCACCTTCGCCGGCTACGTATTGCAAACTGCATAGAGAGTTGCCAGACCAGAAACAATTAAGCCCTTGGTTATCTTCCGCGACCACGCGGTTCGGCCCAATCCCCAGTGGTTCTCATTTACCTTTTATACCGTCGCATTGTTTTAGATCTTACAACCTTTTGTGTGTGTGCTCGTCGAGCCGCCAAGGTTATGACCCCCAGAGAATGGGAGAAAGAGGAATTGAAACCATTGCGTGGGTGACTCGCCTGATTCTTTCAACGAAATGCACCGTTGAAATATGCCGCGTTATCTGGTCAATCAAGATGCATCATGCTTCTTTATTCATTTGTGGATAAAAAATATCAAGCAATAGTTACTTGCAAAATTTTCATTCGCACTGCGACTGAATGCCCTTTGCTTGGAACTTTCGTATTTAAATAACGATCAAAAATGATAAAAATTTTTTTTTTAGTGATTTTTTCGTGAAACTTTTATGTACGTGTTTACGACATTTTTCTGATTAAAATGAGACCAAACATGACACAATTCGGAACGTATTTATTTGTTTAATACACGGTTCTGTGGAACCTCGATTATCCGAGATCTTCAAAACTGAAGATTCATCGTGAATTATTTAATAATCTGATATTTTTCAATCGAAGCTTAGAAATGAGTGGGCGTGCTGGGAAAATCAGTACGAAATGGCCGCATCGGGCGTAACTCACTTCTAAATGACTCGAGTTTTACAAGAACAGTAATTTTTCGCGCGAGGAATATAATATCAGGAATTTATCCTCGGCAATATCGATGATGGAGGCTCAAAAGCGACAGTTTTATTTATACACCACACCGATAAACAGATGCGAGTAAAGTCGTATTTACGAGGTACATTGATCGATATATGGCTTGGCATGCTCGCTTCGAAGAAACCGACAGACTTTCAACCCTTTCAGTGTGATATACGTGCACATGGTGTTCGTACATATTTATAAGACAGTCGAATAGCCCGGGCAGATTTCGGCTGTGGAGGGACCTTCATAGAAATACCATAATATTCTGTCAAATTGTTTACCCACGGAAGCCTCGGGCGTCAACGCCCTACTGGATTTCAGACTCCATTGATACTCCGCCGTTGGATTAGATCTTCTTTAGGCTCGGCGGGACCCTAACTCGAACATTCAATAATAAACCGTTTAAACCTCAGCTTGTGAAGCCGGAGCTGTGTATTGTCCTCATGTCACAACGTTGCACTTACACGTGCACACGAATACGCAGAATCGAATTACACTTTAGCCTCTTTCAACAATTTTTATTGTCGCTCCTGGCTTCGAATGCAAAAGACACTAATACTGTATGAAGTGCTGTGCTGTACGTGTAAAATTTATTAATACGTCTAAACTGAAAATACAGTTTAAAAAGAGAATAAATTGTGAATATATCTAGTTATACAGCTAAAATGGACCAAAATAAAAATTGTACAGAACAGTAGCCAAATAAAGGTCCCATTCTTTATTTAATGATTTTGTCAGCCGAAACTAACACACACTGATTTTTTAAAATTCTTTTAATCTATTCACTGCTCTAAATTGCACTTATTACTCATTGTCATAAATACATCAAATCCGCAGTTTAGTAAATCGCATTCTTAATGCAAAGCATTTATGTAGTCAATAAAAACTGCATCCTGAATGAAAGCAGCATGGAATCGCACGTTGAATGCGCGAGTATTCGTTGAAAATTGTGAATATTCGTCGCTAATGGGTTAATTCGCATCACGATCGTGACGGACCGGTAACAATCCGGCGATTCGGTATCAAATGACGAGACTGCTCCATATAGAGGGTGAGTGGCGCGTGGCAAGTGCCCGAGGCGCGGTTGCAAACCTCGCGTGTCGCAAATTGCTTTGGCTGGTCCAGGTCCGGAAGGTGCAGAGCGGGCATTCGGACGCTTACTTATTTACTTGTTCGCTTTGGAACGTAGTAATACATCGACTTTACACCGCTACAACACTACCGTACGGCTACTGTTACCCGCGACTCGCGTATGAAGCGTCGATACAGAATCGCTTGATATCGTTACGTGTGCAGACGTTTACGTTTGTCACTCTTGACCCTTCCGAGGATATGTGTCGGAACAGAGGGCCTATTCGAGAACAAAGGGCTTGATGAAAATTGAAAACAATTTTGACGATGCAGCGAGTTGCATAAATTCCAAGAATTCAAATCTAATTAGCAATAGCACGTGGTGCCCACTATCGTTTAGGCCGATTTTGGTGCTATATCCTGATCCTTCTATTAATCAGGTGTTTCAATTAACGTAGTACAAATGGTATTGGCCACCATTATCGTTTAGGCCGATTTTGGTTCTATATGTATAAGGGATCCTTCTATTGAATTGAAAAGAACTGTTTTGACGATGCAGCGAGTTGCATAAATTCCAAGAATCCAAATCTAATTAGCAATAGCACGTGGTGCCCACTATCGTTTAGGCCGATTTTGGTGCTATATCCTGATCCTTCTATTAATCAGGTGTTTCACTTAACGTAGTACAAATGGTATTGGCCACCATTATCGTTTAGGCCGATTTTGGTTCTATATGTATAAGGGATCCTTCTATTGAATTGAAAAGAACTGTTTTGACGATGCAGCGAGTTGCATAAATTCCAAGAATCCAAATCTAATTAGCAATAGCACGTGGTGCCCACTATCGTTTAGGCCGATTTTGGTGCTATATCCTGATCCTTCTATTAATCAGGTGTTTCACTTAACGTAGTACAAATGGTATTGGCCACCATTATCGTTTAGGCCGATTTTGGTTCTATATGTATAAGGGATCCTTCTATTGAATTGAAAAGAACTGTTTTGACGATGCAGCGAGTTGCATAAATTCCAAGAATCCAAATCTAATTAGCAATAGCACGTGGTGCCCACTATCGTTTAGGCCGATTTTGGTGCTATATCCTGATCCTTCTATTAATCAGGTGTTTCACTTAACGTAGTACAAATGGTATTGGCCACCATTATCGTTTAGGCCGATTTTGGTCCTATATGTATAAGGGATCCTTCTATTAATAAGGTGTTTCAATTAACGTAGTACAAATGGTCGTGAGTCAGTTAAAGCAAGATTAATCAAAGTCCTTTTCAAGCAGTTTTACCAGACAGTGCCTATGATACACGAACCAATTATATTTCCCAGAGATTAATTAGAATATATAATTCTATGTTAATACATAAGATTCTATCTTTATTATTCACATCCTCTTCGAAGTTCCAGTAGTTGGTATTCCACGACGATACAGCTTTCCGGCTCGAGGTATATTCAATGCTTATTGGCACACTGCAATCATTCTGTGCATTTGTATAGCTTGTCTTAGATTTTAATGATATTAACTCTGAATACCAGTCAATATCTTGATAGTGGGTGGTTACTGTTACTGTATCCTGAGATATAGTTAATTTCTATAAGTTACGAATCAACATTAAATATCAAACAATTTATTTATAAACGCATTTATGGTAGATTTGTAAACTGCTAGGATCGTCAGGAACTAACAGCATTTTTATTTTTACCACCAAGTTTCCTTTTCATACACGTATTCTTTTCTAATTTTGATTTTAATAACGAAACGTAGAATTTGCACGAAGATCCGCAATCTACTAATAAACGTGGGAGTATACAGGTGAGTCCGCAAATGCAACCAGCGTAAGCGGGCTGCTTACAAATCTTTCAACGCCTCCGTCATAGAATGCAAGAAAATATTTTTGTTGACTCGAGGAGGGGGGGGGGGGGGACCGTCAAAAGATATTAGCGGACCCGTGTACGCCGGCCTTTTCTGCCTTGGCTAATATACGAAGAGCCGCGGAGCGACGAATATAAAACCTGCCGCCGCCGCCGCCACCGCCGCCTGCGGTCGTCCCTTCTTTCGGCCCCGGCACGACTAATGGCCGGCACGGTTTTGCAACTGAAAGGAACCAGCGACGCCGTTGAATCGGCCAGCGTCGGTCCGCGTAAATTGCCTAATTTAGACGCCGGGGCCAGTCGGGTCACCGTTTCTTAGCGAACGGCAATCAAGTGGCATTCTGAGGGGGTTGGTTTGCGTGGCTCATTAGGCTACCGACGCACGTCGGCAGCTTCTGCTCGCGTTGCGAACCGTTTACCCGGTTCTCAATATTAATCTGACCCTCGAGAAAAAAACTCGTTTCGGTTCGCGAGCGCGAAATCGATGCGTGGAAAGTTACAGCAATAAAATCGCGAAACAGCCCGGCGAAATGTCCCGCTTTCTTCGGTTACGATGTAGCGTAACGTTCCCACCCTGAATAATCGATCATGCGAGATCGAAAACAACTGCGATGGGCTGCTCCGATGCCTCGTGAAAACCGTTTTATGCTCGCGTTATTTTAGAGGAATAGAACCGATCTCCTTTATTTAGCAATTTGTTCACGGTTTTCTCCTGTTGGGTAAATTGGTGGACATAATGCTGGGTAGACATTTGTGACAAAAGTATGTCTATTAGTGTCTATAACCAATTGAAACTGTCTTACAACAGTTTAGTTATAAATAGTGAAAATTTACACAAAAGTGTCCAACAGTTAATGTTGAAGGATGTGATAGGAGTGGAGTTCCTTTCTAATAAAAAGACAGCCTAGTCAAATAAGTCCCTTTTAAACAACTTAAACTTTATCAAAAACAACAATAGAAGGCATATACTTATACCCATTCTTTTTTCAAAGACTATCTCACCTGTACTTTATACTTAGTGTTCGACTACAGGTGGGAGAAAATTTAAGGGGTGATTTTCTCCATGACAATATAAGTCGTTTATGGGACTTTCACTACCTTATTTCTGGCATTTTTCTGATTAAAATGACACCAAACACGATATAGTTTCAATTGTATTTAGTGGTTTAATCGACCGTGAAAGTTTCGGTCGCAAGGAAGGACAGCGCATCGGAAAGAAAGAGACGCGGACAGTCACGCGAACAGTATTTCATTCTGTCCTTCTCTATGTGCGGCTCTCTATTGAAGTCTCGCTCGGCGCGATATCTAGACGCAGTCATAAATCAAAAAGCACTTCTGGGCACGATTCTTGTCCATGAAAAACACGGCTGTTGGACAAGAATCAAGCGATTACCGTACATGTGTCCTTCGTATACCGACTCTTCGTTCTCGCCCACTCGCGTCTCATACCGATCGTCATTTTTCTGCCAATCGTCAATTTTCGATACATTTGTATCAGCAAATACAAACACCACAACAATTCTTGGGTCCTGAGTTTTTTCCCAGAAACGTTTTACTTTAACAGTTAAAAATCAACAAAGTTCATCTAAAAATATCACATTTACGACGTTATACGAATGCTTATCTTGATCAGCTTTATCGCCGTGCGTCCCACGTTGTTTCATTGAAGAATGATTAACAATCGGTCGAAAAGGCACGCGCACAGCCTTTTATAATGTGTTCAGAGTTATTATATATCTCGGTTCCTCGAAATCCAATTAGACGTGAAAGATTGGTTCGCGAGTCGGGTCGAGAACGGGAATGCAGAATGCGAGTTTAACCGACAACTGCCCCATTACTGGCAAATCCCCGACAAACGGACATTGTCGGAAGTGTCAACGGCTTCCCGGGTCGTATAATCGAATCAGGATGAACTGCTGCAACCGGTACGAAAAGAAGAGAGAAGAGATTTCGCCGGGGCTAAGCTGATTAACTCGACTGCCGTTTAGCAGCCGGTGATTGAGACTCGTTGTGGATATCTGCGCGCTAACATAAAGGACCCTTTCCTTCTTTCCTGGTCGGTTTGCTCAGCTGGGACACCGTACCTGCCTCTACCTTTTTTTGCTAGTTTGCATCTCCATGCATTATTTCGCCGGGTCGCTCGAACTTGTATCTGTGGTTGCAAGCAAAAACGCAGCAAGTCGCAATTTCAAAAAATTCGAGTTTATGCATTAATCGAGCTTCAGAGTATAGGATATACGTATTTAGAAAAATGGTCAGGAAAACAAATTCGAAAGGCTCAAAAAAATAATGCAATTTAACCGATGTCCTATACAAAAAATTAGTGATCAAAACTTTAAACGGCAATATCTCAAAAGTGAAAGTATTATAAACTCGGTTTAGGGCATTAATAAATAAATAAATATAAAATAAATAGAAGTGAAAGTATGTGACTTGCGGCGTTCTTCCTTACAGATATATTTTGCTTAAAAGTTGTGCTAATGGCTGGGCCACCTAAATGAATTAGCCTGAACGTCCGTGGCATTTTTGGAAGAAAGTTCGACATATTTTATTGGTCATTCTTTATTCATTTTCGAGCTTTAGTCTTTATTTTCGAACTTTCTCTATGATTGATCAACAGTGCGTTTGCCAGAGATGGGCAAAATTTTCATCTAAATAAAACTATCGAATAACGAATAAAGAATAAACAAAATTTTTATTCATTATTCGATGGTTTCGCGTTTATTAGAGTTGGCAGTAGTCGTGGAAAGATTTATTCGAAGCCTCCGAATAAAAGATACAGAAAATTATTCGAAGTTCGAATAAAGCCACTTCGTATAAAAAAAAAATCATCTTTACTCGTCGGATAAATTCTCGTCGAATATAATTTATTTATTCGATGCTCGTCGAACAGAGATACTTTTTATATTCGAACCATCGAATAACGAATAAAAATTTTTTTAATTTTTTACTCGTTATCCGAAATTTTTATTCAGATGACAATTTTGCCCAACTCCGGCGTTTGCCATCAGATTTTGACGGAACATCGCGTAACGTTGTCGTCGATAATAAGAAAGCATCCCGCAGAAAATGGCGACGCAACGTGTAGTAGCGCGTCATCCTGCAGGAATTTTTATCGGGGACCTACGAGGAATCATCGATGACAATCGAGGGCGAGGAACACCGGGGCAGGCGAGCGCCGCTCGTTCGTGATAAATATAAAAATGCAAATGCGAATGGAAGAGAGGCGCGGTAGACCGTGGTGGAGGCAGCCCGCGATCGTAAACCGGTGCGACGCCGGTGAAGACGCGCGAGAATTGCAACTCAAACATAATACGACTGGAAGAAGGACGAAGAACTGCCGGTTGGTTCGGTGGAATACTCCCGGGACTACCGCGTAATCGGAGTTCAAACCGGATTGAGGGTGCAAAGCGCGTCATTGCTGGAAGCCCCGCGTCAAGAAACACTTTGTGCGCCATAATGGTGTAGAAGAAAGCGCGCGCGCGCACTATAAAACCGCAGGAGCAAAACAACTTTTCCTGGAGACTGTCGTACCGCGAGACTCACGACCCTGACAATGTACAGGACAATGTTAACCTTCGCGCGATCTTTTCATTGATTTTTTTTTTACCAGCTGCAAGTTTACAAGTCGCGTAAACATTTCATTCATTTTTCTAATCTGTTCAAGAATTCAAATCACAGTAAATGCTCGATTCTTGTCCGGGATCGTGGGCACGATTCCTGTCCAGTGCCTACCCACTCCACTGCGTGAACACCACTACATTAACATCATGAATCGAATGTTCAAACTTCTTAATTTTCATGATTTTTTTATGGGACTTTCACTGGCATGTTTCTGGCATTTTTCTGATTAAAACAAGACCAAACACGATATAGTTTCAATTGTATTTAATGGTTTAATCGACGCTGATAGTTTCGGTCGCTAGGAAGGACAGCGCATCGGAAAGAAAGAGACGCGGACAGTCGCGCGAACAGTATTTCATTCTGTCCTTCTCTATGTTCGGCTCTCTATTGAAGTCTCGCTCGGCGCAAAAAGCATGTCCGGGCACGATAGTTGCACGTGAAAAATACGGCTGTTGGACTAGAATCGAGCATTTACTGTATCATGCGTTCGGATAATCGAGGTTGTACCGAATCGTGTATCGAACAGGCCAATATGATCTGTATCCTGTTTGGTCTCGTTTTAATCAGAAAATTATCAGGGACACGTTGGTGAACGATTCATTAAAAAATAATGAAATACGAGGAAGTTCTGCCTAATTTTGTATCATGTTACACACCTTTGCGATCTAGCTTCAGGGCGCTTCGATGATAGACCTGACAGGAGCTGTTGTAAGGTATATGTATGTTTTAGCGTAGTGGATATATTAATATTTCCCGACCGGGACACTATACAGAATAGTCAAGACTCATGTCAGTACTATGATATAATTGTACAGATGTCGCGCGTTAAGGTAATTCCTACCTTATCCACATACAGTTATCTACATACTATATATCTAACAGGAGCTTTGGATAAATTTTGTACAAATATCATGCACACCAGTTTCACACACATCGAGTGAGTTTGCAATGAATTATCCTCCAAATAGGCACAAGCGTTTCCACGAACAGGAGAAAAGTTTGTGGAAATCGTTTCGAATTTTGCGATCCGATCGAAAAGCTGCCCGATTCGAGGGAAAAATCGACTTTTTGAGCCGAGGGCAAGATATCCGTCGGAGGGTTGTACGAAAGAGGAGTATTCTTAGAGACAGCCGCGGCCGTCGATGCCCGTATTATTCATAGGAGCCGGCGTCTATAGCGCGCGCGGCGTGCCAGTGTGCCCGGAGGTCCGTGCACTCGGCGCCGATCGATAATCGATGGAACAAAAAGTTGGAATTTGTTTACAGTTTAGTAACCCAAATCACGGCGGCGGCGGAGGCGGTAGAGGCGGCGGCTCGCCACCCTCTGCCATTCTGTTCCCCTTCGAGCCCTGTGTTCCCCTCTTCCGGGGGCACACGAATATCCCCCGTCGGGCGTCGTCGTCTCCGACCAATGCGGACGCTTCTTTTCCTCCACCGTCATCATCGGTACCAACATCATCGCAGCCGACGAATTTCACCGACGTCCACCGACGTTCACCGACGTCGATGGCAAGACTAACACCAACGATAACGTAAACGCCAACGTCAATCCCCCCGGGGTATCTATCGATATATGTATACACCGGGGGCCACACTACCACCCGGGAACGCTACCTACCACCACCACCATCGACGAGACTGCCACCGACGCCGGCGACGCCGCCGCCGACGCCGCTACCACTACCATTCGGCCACCACTACCATCGAGAACGGACCATCCACCTACCTCCTCGCCACTGGCACCGGGTGCTCGTATCACTTTATTTTTCCTCACTTTTCCCTCCGCCGTTTCGTTCCATCAAACGAGTTTGCCGAACTACTTGCCCATACTGGTCCCGAATGCATTTGTCAAACGGTGAAACAAATTGGTAGACAGCTCACAAATACCAGCCCCGGGCTCGACGACCACGTAAACTGCTTTTGACTAATGTGTTGTTCATCCGACGGCACACGGCCCATGTACTCCACATTCGACGAATTTTATAACAACTATTTTTATAATCCCGGAGACGCGTCGCGTCGCGTCGCCTGCGTGGCTGTTCGGCTACTCGATCGTAAACAAAGGATCTTTATACCGTCGGTTATAATGGAAAGTTAGCGTGACTAGGGAGCCGTTTACGGTCAGTCGGCCATCTTGACTCTTGTACCCGTACCAATAATTTTCATCATATTCATATGCTGCATATTAACCCTTTGCACTCGGAGCTATTTTAACTCGAAAACGAAAGATTTTTCCATTCTAGCATATTTCCATGCTATACAATGTTTTTCACTCTTTGCAAATGAAACTGATATAATATCTCATGTAATAGGTCTAGTAGTTTATTAAATACGAACAAAAATAATAATGCGAGCAATATTTTTAGGAATAGCATAGCAATTTTCAGTGGTGCCATTCTAGCATATTTCCATTCTATACAATTTTTCTCGTTTTTTGTATATGAAACTGATATAATATCTCATGTAATATGTAAATGTCTAGTAGTTTATTAAATACGAACAAAAATAATAATGCGAACAATATTTTTAAGAATAGCATAGCAATTTTCAGTGGTGCCATTCTAGCATATTTCCATTATATAGAATTTTTTTTCATTTTTTTGCTTATGAAACTGATACAATATCTCATGTAAATGTCTAGTAGTTTATTAAATACGAACAAAAATAATAATGTGAACAATATTTTTATGAATAGCACAGCAATTTTCAGTGATGCCTCAAAGTCGCCATTCAAGAGTGCTAAGGGTTAATTTTTAGTTGGTGCCAACAAATGCAATAGGCTAAGAATTATATTACGTAGTATGGTTTCGTCGATGTTTATTCTCTGTTCGGTAAAAATGGTCGCGCGTTTATTGTATTATCAACGAAGGATTTGTAGATACTCAGTATCATATAATACCGCTCGATGCGTGTTTTTGTTTATATGCTCGATTTCAAGGCCGGTGCCACAATAAAATCTTTTCTATGCATGATTTATTACGTTCGACGTCATCGTGATTATAGTTTCATTCAAATTTTTCAGTGGAATCCGCCGGATTCTTGGAACAATCGGAGTATTACGTGAGCTTGCTGTTTTTTCGAGGATTTCATTGAGACGGTATATATGTATTAGTAACAGGGAAGAGAGAGCTATAAGTATTATTTTCTCGAAGCCGAGATGTCAGCCAATTTTCGTAGGTCCGTCTTACGTGTGGCCTGCGGTTTTTCGGGGAATATCTTGTTGCTCAAGAATTAAACACCGTGACCGAACAGTTTCCTGAAATTGTGTTTTATTATCTACAAAATTCTTCCGAAATAATCGTGACCCAATGTGCTTCAGCACACTCATCGTGAATGTTGTTTTCCATGGATTACCCGCGACAATCTCGCTAAATGCCAGATTTAAAAGCGTCTAATTTAATCGGAAATCATAACCGTGTTTGTTGGGTTTCTTATCTGAAATTCCATTGGATGGTACGTGTAATACGCGCGTAATTATCGTTTTGTGGAATTACTCCTAATATGGGCTACCGGGCGGTTCGTTCTATGCTTCCTTCGGCTCTTCGGATGAACTTCAATTTTTAGTTATTTACGTCAGATTTGTAATAAAAGGATCGACACATCTACATAGACAAATCGATAAATACCTTCCACCGATGAAAGTATCAATAACAACGAAACTATCTGTAGAAATAAAAATGCGAATAAGTCAAACAAGACCCGGAGAACGTAGCAGTGTTAAATATTTGATTGGATCTGTATTAGATCAACAAAACGAGAGCATTCTATTCTTTCATTCGAAGATATTTGATCAACCATATTTATCAATCCTAACAAATAGATCAATGCATTCCTATGATTTTTTCGAGCAGTACGAAAGACAAGAAGAAACAGAGTGTGGCACTAAAATAGTTCTCTAACATTTTAATATGCTAGTCATAGTGTGCTTTTAACTTTGCTGTAAACAAGTACCAACGCGTATAAAGGTTTACAGGCATTTTATAACAAATGACACACAAATAATATTTTATGAATAGGGTAACTGCACCAGTGAATGAACATTTAAGAAATTGTTCAGGAAGATATTTTATTTAGAAAAAAATATGTGAATTAATGGAATCTCATATATGCCAAATGGCTCCCTATACTTCATTTGTCAAAAATAAATGAACACAAATAAAATGAAATTATTATTATTTGTCTTTATTAAACGTTAAATAAAAAATATAAAAAATACTAGTCAATGAACATTACATTCTAGTAATTAAACAATGATGGATAAGCAAAAAATACAAAAATACAAAAGCGTTCATTTACTGGTGCCCGTTTATTCACTGGTGCAGTTACCCTATAAAATTACTCATAAAACAAATTTAGAAAATAGTGTATCAATTCATAACAATACTTAAAACGATTCACTATTGCTATGTTTCAACTGGCTGCCTGCTGAAACAATTACCCTACGAGAAAATCGAACTGATTGGATTTCGAGGCTTTCGTATAATGTTGACATGGCCCGTAGTTTCGATAACAGACACTTTACACGTTCGGATCGATTGAAACGAGGCTTACGGTGTGAACTGTAGATACGAATGGCGAATGGCCGATGGCCTAGGCGTTGGATTTGATGACGTATTGACTGTGGTCCGTGTTTACCGGACTCGGTGCGACGGCCCTGCGGCGCCAAGCGTCGAGAAATGCGGCCACCTTTGCGATCGAACATCCGACGGGAACCTACGCTCCCGATTGATCGATCCCGTGTTTTTTTTTTCACCTCCTCTCCTTGTTTTCCAATTTCTTAGTGTCCCTGGCTCTGATCTCTGGTTCTCGATCCTCGGCCATTTACACCTGCATCTTGGAATATTGCTAATTTTTATCTAAAGTGATCCATATACAATAAAAATTCATTGTACAATTCACTGTAACTTGGCAGTATCGCCGGATGAGGGGAATTGACTCGAGTCGAGGGGAAAAAGTTATCCCCTCCCTCTGCCAGTATCGGATTAGTCGCGTGACATTGTGACGCGTGCACGACAGAGACGAAACGCGTCACGTGACTGAGCTATGATGGAAGGGTGGGGGAATAGCGTCGTAGAAGGGGAACGGTAGAGTGGGGGGACAAGTCTTAATCGGACGACTCTGTAGCGAGGTGACTATTCTATTGCCACTTCGGAGCTATTTTGAAAATTTTACTCCCCACCTATTTTCGCTTGCTATATTGCAAACCCATATTTTTATAAAGGTAACACCACTCTCTTTTAACAAATCTTCTTCCACCCTGGTAAAGTGGCACTTATGCCACTAGGTACAGGCCATCTGTTTTATGTTACTAATAAAAAAAAAAAAAAGCAACGTGAATATTCTATTACCCAAACCAGTGATGGTCACGGTAGGGGCCCCTGAGTTGCTTACTTCTCCCACCAACCTCGTCAGCTATGGAGGGACGTATGAGGGGGGAAACGAAGGCACTGAAAGGCACGAGGCACCGATGCGCAGCGAAGGTGCGCGCTACACAAAAGAGTAGTTGGTGGGGGAAGCTTCTTGACTGCGGCAGTCAAAAATGCCCATCACTGACCCAAACAGTTATCTTCCACTGGCTAGTTCGGATAAGAGAGGCTCTACAATATCATGTATTGAACAAGCAAATATTCTCCGAATCGCATCGTGTTTGGTCTCGTTTTAATCAGAAAAGTGTCGCCTTTACAATGCCAAATGTTTGATTAAAAAATAATTTGATTGAAGAGGAATGGTCTCACTAAGGGGCAAATATTTTGTTGATGAAAACAAAATTTGTGACAATAGGTACCTCAGCGAAATCGCGCGACGGTTCCGTTGCATTTGCATCGATGCAATCGTTCCGACGCGGAATGGCGGCGATACGCGATTCAAATCGTTTCAATAGCAACGCAACCGATCACGTATCTCTTGCGTATACACTAGAATCTTTATCGATGGTGGCGCAAGAGACCCCAGTCGATGTGAAAAGACTATCAGAGGGGAAGAACAAGTGCCGAGCGTGTTTAGCAAATAGCCGAGGGATTAATGTTTTATTGGCATGACGATTGCAGTCGTTATCTGTGACAGACAAATAGGAATGCGCTCCTTTTCCGTGAACACGGGAGAACGGAATGCCGACGGGTACCACCCCACCGGAAGCCTTCAATCGATGAGTGTTCTGCGTCTCGCGCAATTCAACGTTTACATATTTGTCTCCGCGTGTCGTCGGTGCATTCTCGAAAGCGTGAGGTGTCCTCGAAAAAAAAAAAAACGGAATAACGGATTCAACGAACTCGCCTTTTGCCGGCCGCTTCTTCTTACCGAACTCTTCCGTTTTTTTAAAAATTTCACTGTCGAGAAACAGTCGAGCTGCATTAACACTTTGCACTCGGAGCAATTTTGACTCAAAAACCGAAAGATTTTTCCATTCTAGAATATTTCCATTCTATACAATTTTTTTTTCATTTGTTGCATATGAAACCGATATAATATCTCGTGTGATATGTAAATGTCTAGTAGTTTATTAAATACGAACAAAAGTAATAATGTGAACAATATTTTTAAGAATAACATAGCAATTTTCAGTAGTGCCTCAGAGTCGCCATCCGAGTGCTCAAAATTTTTCCTTCCACAATTATCAAACTTATTCGTTTAGAACATTTTGCTTCAGCAAGATAAAATTTTTTCCGATGCAATTTCCCCGACGGAAAAATAAAATCTTCAATTTTTCATCTTTTTTCCGAAATCACTAGAACCCCAGCGCAAACTATTTAATTTGAAGAAAATCATTCATTTTTCGCATTCGCCTGACTATGACAGGTGCTACACGTCATTGCAGTAATTGCTTCCTCGTCCAACATGTTGACACGATCGCGAGCTGTCCAATAAATAAACAAATGCAACGAAAAAAAATTTCTTCTATGAATTCGATTTTAGTCAAAAAGTAATTTGGAAACCTCCTAGAAGTTAGCCCCCCACTTGTTGAATTAAACAATTTCAACAGTTGTGCTGAATTGTGCTAGGTTTGTGCTATATTGTGCTCGAATATTATCACTATAATATGAAAAATAAGATGAAAAATTGAGAAAAACGATTTTTTTAGTAGCCCCCCACTTCTAATTTTTTTCAATTTTCTCAATTGTCCAAATTGGAACTGTTTTTAAAAATTTCTTTTTTAATTTCTCTGGAAGAGTAATGCATCAGCTGAATTTTTATATGAAATATTTGTAGGAAAATCGGTGTGGATGTTAGCGTTTGTCGAACGTTCTTTTTTGGGCGATCGGTTGGAGTATTATCGGATATCGTTTTGACGAAGAGTACATCGGAAGTAATCGGTAAGGATGGATCCTCGTCATGACTTCTGGTTCTAAAGAACGGCGAAGAAGTCGGACGAGACCCTTATGCAAACACTTTTAACCGGACATTCTGGGACCATTCGAGCTATATCCCCACGGGGAACATTTCTCTCGACCTCTTCGTTGTAGCCTCTTTATGTTTGTCTACGCTGGTATTTGTCCGTCGCATTCCACTATCGCTCGAATCACAGCGTGGTGGTTATTCAGCGAGTTAAAGGAAAAGCGAAATTTCACGTAACATGTACCGGGATTACCTTACCTTAACTGTGTTCTAATATGATCATGATTATTGATCGTGATCATTGATCATGATTAACTCTACAATATTAAGCACAGTCCACTTAGAAACATTGAAAGCTCGAAGAACTCTATCCGACCAGAGCTTTATCTTTAATTTGATTAATAACAATATTGATTGTTCCTCTCTCCTGAGGCAAATCAATTTCTACGCGTATTGAGAACTAGGACGGGATTTCAAACATTTAAATCCAAATCCACATATGGATTAATAAATCCTTTAAATCGCATCATAGCTAAATCCAACATTTTATATCGTGATATTGACTTTTTTTTAATGGTTCGTTGCAATCATTTAAGAAAAAGTTGCGTGCGATTATATGATTGTATGTGTTATAATGTATTCCTGGAACTGTCAGCATGTCCATTACTATGTAACTTTATGCTAAGACTTTCTTTTTTTTTTATGAATATCTTCTATTGTAAACATTTGTATAAAAGGATTTCGGTCCGTAAATAGTAATAAATAATAATAATATTTCCAAAATTAATAATTACGCTATGGATTATTATGCAAAAATTGTCAATTGCGAAAAACAAGAATCACATAGAAATTTCTTTCTTCAATCATTTTCTAATCTCTTGATGTTTCTACTATTGTAAATTTCGCCCATTCTGTCATTTTTACACGAAGTTGCAAAAATGGTGACGAATTGCATTTACGACAGCGAGGTACATATTCTATATTTCGCGTTATCTAAAACGGAACTCGCTTTCTTCATCGCAGAGGCACTTCCTTTCCTCGATGGACAATCAGGCCGCACAGTAATGTCCCGGGAAAATCAGCATCGTTCTTGAGAATCACAAGTCATGCAAGTTTATGCAATCCGGGAAGTATGTAGGTACTGTGAGTAACCCAACTTCCTATTGCGATTTTTCTTAAATTGCGAGAACGATCGAAGGTGTTATCGGTTCTGCTCATTCTTCTTCGAATGAAAATTGTTTCGGATAAAATATAGAAATATTTATGAAAACCAACATTCCCTTAGTATAGAAGACAAAACGATGTCCACCACTCTTTGTTGTAGTGATCACAAAATGAGTCGGTATTAACCGTACAGTGGGTGTAAAAAGTATTCGTACACCTTTTAAAAACGAATAACTTTTTCAAAATTCGACCCAATAGCTTGAGTTTTTTTTTGTGACGTTAGAAGGATTAGTTTACTAGCTAATGTTGTGAATAATTTTTTTTTTTAATTGTTATTGGTCGTAATTGCGAAGGAAAAAGTAAAGGTCACGATTTTTAAATTTTTTATCTGTGCCTGTAGTAAAAATGTCAAACATGTACTTTGTAAATCTAAGTAAGTTATATACATGTACAAAGTTTCATTGATATCGGTTGGCGCATAAAAAAGCTATGGGCATTGTAACATGTAAAAATCTTTGAATTTAGGGTTTACGAATCATTTAAATCGCGGATTCTTATAATTTTTGCTATTTTGAATCATTTATATTTCATAACAACCTTGATCGATTTCGATGAAATTTTGTACTTGTTTATAACTCACTTATACCTACCAAAAGGCACCTTATAAATTTTCACTACAGGCACAGGTAAAAAATTTAAAAATCGTGACCTTTACTTTTTCCTACGCAATTACGACCAATTATTTGCACATTAGCTAGTAAACTAATCCTTCTAACGTCACAAAAAAAAACTGAAGCTGTTGGGTCGAATTTTGAAAAAGTTATTCGTTTTTAAAAGGTGTACGAATACTTTTTACAACCACCGTAAGTTCAACCCACACGAATGCAGAAAGTGTACCACATAATTAATAGATACAGTGCTCGCAGAATTTCTACGTACACACGGTACTGCACATTGTGGAAAAAAACGTTGATATTTTATTCGAAACAACATCCACGATAAGATGGTTAATCTTAACCATGGTCGATATATTATCTGAACGTTGTGCCGAGTTATCGACAATGTGGAACATTTGATGGCATTACAAGTGTCCGGTGGTCCAGCCATTGGTAATAATCGATAAAATCGATCGTATATATACACATTTTATATATACAAGTAATCGCTTAAATCATCCAAGCCCGAGCCGATAAAAATAATTCAATCGTTAGATAAGCAAGTGTATCGATCAGTATCGAGTCCAATTAATTATAGAACGACAATAAGACGATCGATCAGACTTTCGAGGTGTGCATGCAAATGTATTCGTCGTGTATTTTACATAAGATTGCGGAATCAATGTTACAAGTGCTATTATGAATTTTTGGGAATTTATTACAATCAAAGGGTAGCGAGAGTCCTTTTGAAATTTTAGGGCGATTTTACATCGAAGTGACTAAACATATTTTTGTTTGCCAATCAATTTAAATAAAATCATTGAGAACATTAATTTCATAAAAATTACTGAAAGACAATGAAAACAATTCGTTATTAAAAATTATTTTACTACACTATCGAAGTGACTAAACATATTTTTGTTTGCCAATCAATTTACATAAAATCATGGAGAACGTTAATTTCATAAAAAGTACTGCAAGACATGAAAACAATTCGTTATTAAAAATTATTTTACTACACTATCGAAGTGACTAAACATATTTTTGTTTGCCAATCAATTTAAATAAAATCATTGAGAACATTAATTTCATAAAAATTACTGAAAGACATGAAAACAATTCGTTATTAAAAATTATTTTACTACACTATCGAAGTGACTAAACATATTTTTGTTTGCCAATCAATTTACATAAAATCATTGAGAACGTTAATTTCATAAAAAGTACTGCAAGACATGAAAACAATTCGTTATTGAAAATTATTTCACTACACTATCGAAGTGACTAAACATATTTTTGTTTGCCAATCAATTTAAATAAAATCATTGAGAACATTAATTTCATAAAAATTACTGGAAGACCAGAAAACAATTCGTTATTAATAATAAAAATATTCTGAAAACGTCTTGGTGTCGGCTTCAAGAATACATAATGTAAAATATAGGTTACCAAAAATTTCAATTGTAATTCTTACAGAGCTTCTCAAGGTTACCGCAATGTCAAACAAATAGAATCATCGTGTGCTCTCTTCTACAGGGTGTTCATTTGAAAACTTTCCAGCCGAATATCTCGAAAAATATGAAAGATATTAAAAAAGTGTAAAACACGTGTCCAAGAATTTCGAGGGGGAAAGGCGGGGGCAGTATCAGTTTTTTATTTGGGTGGCGTTTTCAAGGTCATTTGAAGGTCAACTTTGTTTTTTCAAATGGAAACCTATATTTTTTATTATGGGATCTTATTGTACGTAAAAAGACCAATGATTTTCGTACAATAAATACAATAAGATCCCATAATAAAAAATATAGGTTTCCATTTGAAAAAACAAAGTTGACCATCAAATGACCTTGAAGACGCCACCCAAATAAAAAACTGATACTGCCCCCCCTTTCCCCCTCGAAATCCTTGGACACGTGTTTTACACTTTTTTAATATCTTTCATATTTTTCGATATATTCGGCTGGAAAGTTTTCAAATGAACACCCTGTATACCCTGGAACTTTCGTCTGAACAATTTTCTGTATAATTTTTGTGATTTGGTCCAGAAAAGTAACTTTTGAGCGCACTGTGGCCGGTGTCCCGTTTCGGTGGTTGCTCCCGAGCGCACGGTTTTATGGGCAGTAAGATCGGCTTGATCCTCGATTAAATGATTCTTAGGCACGGCTTACGCGAGCCGACTCGATAAGACAGCTTTGCGCAGACACCGGCACGGTGAGTACTCGGCGCTTGCGTAAAGAGCCGTGTTAAGTCTTCCGATTAAACGCGTACGCATTCGCGTGGGCCAGCCTCATCGACACGTGGGCTGTAGCGCGCCGACACGTGGACTGCTCCGTAACCTTCGATCGAGCGATGGACCACGTGCTTGCACACCTCCTTCTCCGCTATACGTGTATAATTCACCTACTCTCTTCCATCGAAACGCATTTTTTTTCGAAAGATGCCTCCTCGCCTTTTGTTCAAACCACACACGCACACACTCGTTCATCCTCGAGAACCGTTGCGTACGAACGATACACGCCGGCCACTAACACCGCTCTATCAACTTTGATAGCGACCACCGTGAATCGACGCCGGCTACTTCGCAGAACCATTCGACACGCGTGTTTATTGTTACTCAGGCGTTTCCTCAACCGCTTAACACGTTCGCGGCGATGCGATGGCGGCGGCATCGCGCCTCTAGAAAGAAAGCAAAAATCATTCTAATCGACTCGGTGCTTCTTTATTTAGCAGCGTTACGGTGCAGTTACACTCCGCAAATAAGAGACGGAGTATTAGGTAGTGTCGTTTACTTTATCGATACCGATCAGTCAAACTAATGTACGAAAATTACGAGATTCCAGAATTGTTGATTTTTATTATTATAAGTCATTTAAAATGGGGCATATTCGCTTCTACGATAGTTCTAGTGTTAATTGTCGTTAATGTAGTTGATCAATAATGTTTCACATATTGTGTAACGAATCTTTTTAACACGTTCGCTATTGTCATTTACTTCTCCTATTTTCATCGTTAAAATGTTGGATTGAATGCAACTCTTACATGAAATGTTAAAATAACTTAGCAACTGCTCGATTATTATGACGTTTTCTATAATTTTAAAGTGACTGCATAAATAAATGTAATGTGATCTACTAGTAAACTGTATAATCATGAGCATCGCAAACAACAGTGCACAAATATAACAGAAGCCAAAAAACTGAAAACACACTCCCGATAGAAATGATCGTTCTATTAATTGTTTCAGCTTGAATAATTTTTTAAGAAATTAATAGCTGAATACCTATGCGACCAACCGCACAGTGACATTTTCTATAATTTTAAAGTGACTGCATAAATAAATGTAATCTGACCTACTAGTAAACTGTAAAATCATGAGCATCGCAAACAACAGTGCACAAATATAACAGAAGCCAAAAAACTGAAAACACACTCCCGATAGAAATGATTGTGCTATTAATTGTTTCAGCTTGAATAATTTTTTAAGAAATTAGTAGCTGAATACCTATGTGACCAACCGCACAGTGACATTTTCTATAATTTTAAAGTGACTGCATAAATAAAATTAATGTGACCTACTAGTAAACTGTAAAAGCACAAATGTAACAGAAGCCAAAAAACTGAAAACACACTCCCGATAGAAATGATCGTTCTATTAATTGTTTCAGCCTGAATAATTTTTTAAGAAATTAATAGCTGAATACCTATGCGACCAACCACACAGTGACATTTTCTATAATTTTAAAGTGACTGCATAAATAAAATTAATGTGACCTACTAGTAAACTGTAAAAGCACAAATATAACAGAAGCCAAAAAACTGAAAACACACTCCCGATAGAAATGATCGTTCTATTAATTGTTGCAGCTTGAATAATTTTTTAAGAAATATCTGAATAACTGTGCGACCAACCGCATGCAAAAGCGTCATCCATGCCGAATATTTAACAGCATTTTCGTTATCTCTGCAAATGCAAAACGCATTATAATAGTTTCGGCTCGAAGCACACACGAAACAAGAGTTTATCTCCAGCATATTTCACGCGTGCGTTCGATTGGAAACCGACGATGCAAGCGCACAATAAAAACGCCGTATCTTTTTGTTCGAACGAACGCATTCCAGTGAACCGATTGTTTTGCTTTCATTATCAGTCCTGTAAGCCGTGTTTGTGATTTGAATTCGCGCGAACGCAGAGTCGTCGTCCGACAATTTGTCACCGGTTTCGGGTATTTCCGGCGATACGCATCGAAAGTCGACGAAACGATGGATCGTTCTCGCATTTCCGCGCATTCGATTCCTCGAACAATGTTTGTTACTCGAATCCTCCTCGGTTCTCCGACACACGATTTCATCTATCGATTCTGCACGGTTTCATTCAGTTTCTTTGGAAATTTGCCACTAGCGACGTTAAAATTGAACACAGAAGTTAAGGATGTTGTGGAGGTACAATGAGAGACAAAAGTACAAGAAATTCAAAATCCATCAATATAATGGCAATGAAAGCCATTCACGAGTATATTTTGCATTATAAAAATAGATTAATTTAATTTATGTTATATTTATTTTTTAATAAAATTGTCTTCATATTATCAAAAATTGTAAGTGACTTTTGCGAATAATTGTACCCTCTGATTTGAACTTCAAGATAATAAATTAGTGATATTCAATATATATAATTACGCAATAAAAAGTAAAAAATAAATATTTAAATAAATTAAAAATACTTCAGAAAGCAATATTCATGGTTATTATTGAGATGACAACACGATAAATTTGACGTTTTGTAACAGTTTATAATTTTTTGCTCTGTAACTGTTTAGCGAATCCTAATAAATTTTGAACGTAATTAATTACATAATTTTTACTGTATATACAAAAAAAAACTGGAGTTTCTAGTTGCGTTTTTTCAAGGTTTAAATAGGGTTTGAAGTGGAATTTTATGAATTCTCCATAAGAAGACGTGTTAAAATGTGCAAACTTGAACTTGCTATAATTCTCAAACGGTGCAGTGAATCGACACCAAACTTTGGTAATTGCATTAATTTAGTAAGAATTATATCTTGTGAAATTTTCAAAAATTTTGTTGCGTTTTTATATACCTCCAGAACATCCTTAAATTATCTTCCAAACAAATTGCAGATAGAAATTTTTCGTAAATTACCAATATAATACTTCCATCGGTTTTCCTCGTTTCAATGTTTCCCATCACGTTGCGAATCGGGAAAGCAATCAGTGAAGTTTAAATTCCAGTGATTAATTAAACGTCTTATCGATGGTCGCGCTTACGACTAATTAATTACGGATTCAATTAAGCATGATTATAATTTAATGTTCGCGCGGTTGTATCACCCGTCGACAAATTAAAACGCATCCTGTTAATGACCTTAATTGGAGACGAGCAGTAGGACGCGCGACGACAACGTCCGACGACGTCCGGACGTTTTCGTTCGCCCGAACCTCCACGGATGGAGGAGCACCTCTATAAAATTTTATAAAGTAGCTATAATGCGGCGGGAATGTAAGCGAAACGTGAGTCGGACGAAACGATGCAGGAACGTCGTCGGGGAAACGTTCTAAACCACGAAGGTAATATTTGCAAACAAGTAATAGACGTGTTAGGACGGCGCCTTGATAAGTGGCAGACTGTCCCCTTGTTGTTCAAATGGACGCGAATGTGTGAATGGATTTTCTGTGCGCAGAAAGTGCGGAGAGTTTCGCAAGATTTCCATTCACGACCGCTCTCTCGACGGTTTTTCAGTTCCCTCGCCGTCAATCATCGTCCCGACGAATAAAAACCGCGCGGGAATTCTGCGAAACAGTTTGAAATTCGAATAGGACAAGTTTGACGCGCCGATTTCAAATTGTCGCCACGAAATCCTCGAAGAACGCTTGAAATTAATCACCGGGGCTAATGATTCATGTTTGCTGCTTTCTCTCACTTCTATACTTTGTTCTTTCACTGCATTGTACATCCATATTGTTGTTAAATAAAACCACGTTTATTTTTTTAGGAGAACGAATGTACAATCTGTTCCATTTCATTTATTGTTCGAAGAAAGTGCTGTGCTATTACTTTTTAAAATTAGTTGAGAGGTTAATTTAATAAAAATACTTATTGGTTTCAGAAATTAAACGTAAATTGAATTAGACAGCATCTTTTTACTATTGTATTGTCGGAACAAAATATGCATTAAATATTATTTTTATAGAGTTAGTATAGTTTGTATTGTGTGCATTAATCGAAATGAAGTCTTGAGACAGCCAAATATTGTATTAAAAACAAAATTATTTTTTCAAATTAATTGAGAGGTTAATTTAATAAAAATTCTTATAGTAAATTTAATTGACCATTGCTGGTTTCAGAAATTAAACGTAAATTGAATTAGACAGTATCTTTTCACTATTGTATTGTCAGAACAAAATATGCATTAAATATTATTTTTATAGTGTTAGTATAGTTTGTATTGTGTGCATTAATCGAAAAGAAGTCTTCGGACAGCCAAATATTATAATCAAAACAAAATTATTTATTAATTACTAACATGTATTTTCTCTCTTAACCATCTTAAGAAGTCGACAATAAACGTCTTTAAATTCCTAACAATGTCTTCTTACTTTTGCATCAGACCTATTCATTTTTGTAACGAATGCATGAAATCTACTGTTTTCCATTTTGATGAATTTTTTACAGTAATGGCGACAAAATATCCATTAAATATTATTTTTATAGAGTTAGTATAGTTTGTATTGTCTGCATCAATCGAAATGAAGTCTTCGGACAGCTAAATATTATATTAAAAACAAAATTATTTGTTAATTACTAACATGTATTTTCTCTCTTAACCATCTTAAGAAGTCGACAATAAACGTCTTTAAATTCCTAACAATGTCTTCTTACTTTTGCATCAGACCTATTCATTTTTGTAACGAATGCATGAAATCTACTGTTTTCCATTTTGATGAATTTTTGACAGCAATGGCGACCGAGTAGGAAAGTATGAGCACCGCTGGCACGGCCACACGTGCAGTATTATTGTTGCAGAGTGGGTCTCTCGTCCGCGAATATGAGTTGTTGTTGTAAAGGCGCAAATGTTATTGCAGCGGAAAGTTGTGGTGTCACAAAGCTGCGGTGGGTCTTGCGGCATCCACGCCGTTGTGCGGATCACCTAAAGATATCATCACTGGCAAATACGTCTCCTTCACCTTCGCGAGAAAACTCGCTAACAATCCCGCCTGTAAATTTGCCATGGGAGATACGCGCCGTTTGGAGTAGCAAGTTGTAACATTCGACGTCACATTCTTGCGGTTATAGGGAGCTCGAGTTTCACGCACAGCATCCTCGAAGCTTCGTCAACGACCGAAAATCGCTTCTTTGTCAGTTCCGCTGTCTTTCAGTACTACGACTTCATTTTGCGCTGACGTTGCTCAATTATCGAGATACCGTTGGAATTCGCGAGTTTCTCTGTATGCGAAAAATGTTGAAATAATTTCATTGTCACTATGTATAACTGGAATGAGTATTTCCACTTTAATATGTACTAATTTTATTACGCAAGTTTTAATATATGAACATTTCTGTTTTAATACGTACAGTAATTTTTTTACACAGAATGGAACGCAAATTTTAATATATGTTATTACACGTACAATTTAATTCGTAATATTTTCTTCTTAAAGTTGATCAGTGACAAACGATGAAAGTACATTCTACTTTCGAAATTAATCTCCATCACTCCTTACCTTGAATTTCCAATATGGCGAGTAAAATATTTAACACTAGAAAGACTGACTGCTTTTGGACAATATAGGTATAACACACATATAATATATACCGGAAATGAAGGAGGGGGGGAAGTAACTACAATTATTAATAAACGCATTTGTATGTTGTACAAAAAGTCACAAAATTCTACGAAATTGTGTCATTATATACATATTTGTTTTTCTAATTGAAATTAAAAAGCAGTCAAAATGACTTCCTAGGGCAATTTAGTGTTAAATGTCAAATTAAGTTCCGACAATTTGGATTTGATCCACTTGTGATAAATGTGAATAGGCAACGTTGCTCAATTATCGAGATACCGTTGGAATTCGCGAGTTTCTCAGTATGCGAAAATGTTGAAATAATTTAATTGTAACTATGTATAACTGGAATGAGTATTTCTACTTTAATATGTAGTAATTTTATTACGCAAACGCAAGTTTTAATATATGAACATTTCTGTTTTAATACGTAGTAATTTTGTTACATAGAATGGAACGCAAATTTTAATATATGATATTACTCAATTAAAAATAAATAGTAAATTTAATTATTACACGTACAAATTAATTCGTAATATTTTCTTCTTAAAGTTGATCAGTGAAAAACGATGAAAGTACATTCTACTTTCGAAATTAATCTCCATTTACTGTTTACCTTGAATTTCCAATATGGCGAGTAAAATATTTAAATATCAAATAAAATTCCGACAATTTGGATTTGATCCACTTGCGATAAATGTGAATAGGCGAAACACAAAATTATTCAAGTTGATAATTTTTCAATGCGAGTAACGTGTACGAGTAGTCCAGGATCCAGGGTCCATTTTTGATTACTATGAAGCTAATTTTCCGTGAAAATTATCAAAATGAAGCTACTCACGGAAAATTAGCTTGATAGTAATCAATTGTAAAAATGGACCCTGGATGCTGGACTAGAGGGGTTAGTTAGACGAATTTGTTGAAATTTCTGTGGCGCCGCAAACGGTGGATTTCTTGTTTTCTGTTATCACAATGTTAAATAGAAAGCCGTTAATTCGTACAGGCGTTTGCGAGACGAGAGAAATTGTAATGAATGGTGTCGCCGGTGAAAATTTGTCGGTTTCCTTCGACAGTCTTCGGTTCTAGAGTATGTCAATGGGGTCGAGGGAACACGCGGGGGATTTCTGACAAATTTTAAGATTGACATAAGAATATCCTTCCGAAAAACCGTTGGTAATAATTCGAGGAGCCATTCAGGACCACACAGGATCGAGGATATATCCTTGGAGGGTCCTGACTTCTGAGATGAAGGTATACATATACCTCTTGGCACGTTACGATGAAATAAAACGTGAGCGTACCTGGTATGCCTCCATCCACTTTCGAAATCCTCTCGTGGATCCTGCGGGACATCTTCAGCCGCGTCGTTATGTTAATGGGACGGACTATTATTTAATTCCAGTAAATTGCCGGCCGACCCCTAAAACAGGCGTAAAACCTCTTAAAAATCGCCGCGGGACTTTCTTACTCCCGAATTCTACGAAAAACTGATATAACCGGTAGGATCGAGCAGGAAATGTCACGTTCATTCTATTTCGGTAATAATGCGTATTTAATAATTTTCCATTTACACATATACGTAGAGAATAACTCTTAACTCCTTGCCCTGCGATTTATTTTACGGTTTCAGTGATTACAACTTTTTTGTAATTCGTAATTTCCTAAAAAAAGAGAAAATGTCATGTTCATTCTATTTCGGTAATATTGCCTATTTACTAATTTTCCATTTACACTTATACGTAGAGAAGACCTCTTAACCCATTGCCCTACGATTTATTTTACGGTTTCAGTGATTACAACTATTTTGTAATTCGTAATTTCCTAAAAAAAGAGAAAATGTCACGTTCATTCTATTTCGGTAATAATGCGTATTTAACTAATTTTCCATTTACACTTATACGTAGAGAAGACCTCTTAACCCATTGCCCTACGATTTATTTTACGGTTTCAGTGATTACAACTTTTTTGTAATTCGTAATTTCCTTAAAAAAGAGAAAATGTCACGTTCATTCTATTTCGGTAATATTGCCTATTTAACTAATTTTCCATTTACACTTATACGTAGAGAAGACCTCTTAACCCATTGCCCTACGATTTATTTTACGGTTTCAGTGATTACAACTATTTTGTAATTCGTAATTTCCTAAAAAAAGAGAAAATGTCACGTTCATTCTATTTCGGTAATAATGCGTATTTAATAATTTTCCATTTACACATATACGTAGAGAATAACTCTTAACCCATTGCCCTACGATTTATTTTACGGTTTCAGTGATTACAACTATTTTGTAATTCGTAATTTCCTAAAAAAAGAGAAAATGTCACGTTCATTCTATTTCGGTAATAATGCGTATTTAATAATTTTCCATTTACACTTATACGTAGAGAAGACCTCTTAATAACCCCTTGCCCTGCGATTTATTTTACGGTTCAATAATTAAAACTGTTGTGTAATTCGCAATTTCCTAAAAAAATAGAAAATTTATATCTATTGTATACCTGTACGTGCTCTCCGATAACTGTACATTAACAAAACCAAAATATAATTTTATCTCGAGTTACAGGACATTAATAACATACATATTTATTAGTAGACTGCGGATCTTTATGCAAAATAAAAATTGTCTGCGTCGATTGCTAGGAATAGAAACTAAATAGAATGTTATTTCTTCCCTTAATAATTTTAATAAATAAGAAATCATATATTGACATCTTCAATTTTCAAAATTTTCCTACAATTTTTAATTTCATCTACTCAATTTGACTATAAATGCATAAAGATCCGCAGTCTATTTATTAGACTCTGTTCAGAATCTTCATCATGAGACTGACACGTTATTGTAGGGCAAGTGGTTAATATTACAAACTTGAAATTGTTCGATCATACTCACGGTGATCGATAGCTCTATTAACAGTCAAAGACATAGCCAAATTAATTTTACACACTTTTTTGAATCCATAGTGCCCAGGACAATATTCAGAGGTTTCATGATTTCCTCTTACAACAATAAAATACATTATTTTTAACATGTTATAATTATTCAAGAAATGATGGCGATTTTATTTCGCTTCTGTATCTTACAATTTTTAGTTTAAATCCTAATCATTTAGCAACAAGATTAAATTCTTTTCTATTTATATTGAATCACAAGATTAATAAGTAAATATAATAATTTTGATCATTTTCAATTCACCTATTCTTTATACTGTCTTATATATATATATATATATATATATATATATATATATATATATATATATATATTTTTTTTGTAGACGCAAATCTTCTACCTTTAAAAAAGGTTCAAAACAGAACCGAAACGTTAGGAAAGAATTAATTATTTTTTTGCAAAATTGCTATTGTTATTAATTGATCGAAACGGTAGCGCCGAAAGCATCTTTAAATTAGATATTCAACATTTACGATCGATAATTTGGATATATTTTAAATATAATAATTCCACAATTGAAGAGAAAGTGGAAGGAACATGGGTCCATACAGACCCAACATCCGGCCTGGAGGTTAAATTGTGTCCACTACAGTGCAGAATAGGGTGCAAATGAAACGTCCATCTGAAACGGAAGTTGATGCTCAAGAGTTGAGTATAAATCCATAGCAGGACTTGGTGCCATTCTAAAAACGGTCTCCACACCCCGGCGCTCTCCTAGTTAGGTATTGCGCAGCGAGCTTATGCGAGGGAGTTGAGTTACGTCGCGTCGTGGTGTCGCGCGAGAGCAAAGAATGAGAGGAGAGAAGAAAACGTATTAAAAGGATATAAGAGAGCGGACCGCGACCGCAAACTGATTAAATGCGGTTTGGCCAGACTATGCCGCTATGCCACAGGGCTCATGATCGGTACCGGCCTCGACCAAGCCACGTCACTTGAAAGAGATCCCCTATGACGCATGCACACTGTCCAGATTCTATTTTTTATGCCGCAGATCCACCTGCGAAATTATTTTCACTAATGTAGAACAAGCTCTGCGATTTTAAACAAAGTTGAGAGAAAACCTCTGTTTTCAAGGTTCAATTTTTCCTTACACAGTTATTTATTTTATATTCAATTTTATGAAAATGCCTAATTTTTATTGATTTATAAAAATAAGGAGAATTATTCTAATTTTGCGAAATTTCTATGCACATCCAAATTGATAAAATGCAATCGTTTTGACTAATTTATAGTAGGGTAACTGCACCAGTGAATGAACATTTAAGAAATTGTTCAGGAAGATATTTTATTTTTCAAAAAAAATATGTGAATTAAAGGAATCTCATATATGCCAAATGGCTCCCTATACTTCATTTGTCAAAAATAAATGAACACAAATAAAACGAAATTATTATTATTATTTGTCTTTATTAAACGTTAAATAAAAAATATAAAAAATACCAGTCAATGGACACTACATTCTAGTAATATATATTCTATTTGTTGAAATATACAAAAGCGTTTATTTACTGGTGCAGTTACCCTAAGTGTAGTATTTCTGGTATATTTCTATAAAATATGGCATTTGAAATATAACAGTAATTGATGAGATCAATGATCAGCAGGAGTTTTACGCGTAAACGATTAGTGCACGTATCGCAAAATAATTTACATGAGACAATCCGTTTTCGATGTTCCCACATTCGACTGTTCGCCCGGCTTACCTGTCCAATCAAAGTTGCACACACCAAAAAGAAGGTGCAGGTAAATCATTTATTTACTACGGCAGTCTATAATTAATGATCGTATATTTTTTCTTGGAATATTAAAATATCCGTAAGATACGTAATTATACAGTCGATTCTTTTTTGTTCATGCGAATATTTTAATCATTCTTCAAGGCTTCCCGCGAAGATATAATAGTTTTGGCACCGTTGGAATTTTAAATCACCGTTATAAATGTAGCGTTAGTATCTTCGGCTCGATATTAAACATTTTTTTTATATTCCCGGTTTTCTCTTAACAATATAATCTCGCGAATTATATGACTAGCAAAAATTGTAAAAAATTTTTTCTATGCTCAATGTCTTCCTGCAAACTCATTGCTATATTACGTGTTGTTGTTAGACTTGCGAATTAAAAAATTGTGACTCGGTGAATTAAAAAAATTTTTCTATGCTCAATGTCTTCCTGCAAACTCATTGTCATATTACGTGTTGTTGTTAGACATGGGAATTAAAAAATTGGGACTCGGTAAATTAAAAAAATTCTTTCATTTCGTATTAGTTACAAAAAGATCCTGTAGCCGATGACAACAAATTCTTTTTCAATTCGAGCTTCAAAAAGCTTAAAAAAGTTGGAATTTACATAAAAATCTGCATTTTCAAAAATTTGCCCGGAAGCTACGAGTCCTTGTCGGAGCACTCGAAACACGAGGACGAGTTTCCGAGGCAGGTAAGTCGCAACGAAAGTGACTGACTGATGCATTCGCTGCAATCTGTTACCTGTTGACTTTGTAACAAATAGGGGTCCTGACGCAAACTTGTCGCAACAGTATCTTTCCCTCTTTGAAATGCATCTTGCCAATAACTCACTGTAACGTGGCCCGGATCTCAGAAAATCGTTTAAGAAGTCTTTAGTCGATTCATTATGCCAGCATCTTTCGTCTGCCCTGTTTCCAGAAGCGTTTGCTCTCATCTTTTATCTTCGGAACGGAACTGCAGTGTTCGGTCAACATTTTCGAACCGGGTAAATCCGAATTTTATAGCAATTTGTGTGATATTTTTTATCCGAATACAGTGCACAAATGATTTGTGATCTATAATAAAATTGAAGATAGTAATAGTTCATTGTTCTAGATTACGCTCATCTCGACTACCTGGTCTGCCTTTCTTTGACATAATAACCAAGTACTTGTTGTTGAAGGTCACAAGATACGAAGACCTGTTGATAATCCGTATTACCAATGTAATGTGACGTGTATCGACAAGTATGCGTACAAGAATTTTCTTTGTGATAACGAAAAAATTCTGTGATCGATAACGAAAATCGAAAGTGTAGTCTAGACATGTCGGGTTTTTGATGGAATATGTAAAAAAAAAAAATAGCTTTACTATTTCAGCGTGTTTTTATACTTTCGATAAAATTGATACAAAAGTACGTTTAAAGTAACTCTCAACGCAATATTTAATGTACACGCAATTTTAGAATCTAGCTCTTGAGAATATCCCGAAAAATTATTTTCTCGGCTGTGAGAAAATTCAGATTAAAATTCCATTAAAACAAAAAATTAAATCAGATTTTTAAAAAATTTAATCTTCTCATTTTTGTGAAGAAGTAATTTCAATGCTCGGTATTTTCAGTGTTAAAAAATCGGGTCCAGCCGAGTGTAGGAGTGAAAATTCGACACCTCGTGTTTTATTGACACTGTCTGCGTTCCCATTGTTGCGTACCTAAATGTTGCGTGAAATCGCCGTATCCTCTCGGCAGTTGAGAAACGTCGGAAAATGATATACAGTCTTAGCGCGAAGGGCCGCGTACAAGAGTAAAGTGCCCTTTATATCGTTGTGCTGGGGAATCTAAAAGTTGTGCTGACTTGTGCTAGGCTAGCACAACTCAGATATATGATCATATGCTGTTTGGATAACTGTTTCTTGCTTAAACGTTAATTAGATGTCGAAAACGTTATTTCACTATAACATTTTTATTTATAATTTTTTTAAAGTAATACTTGAGCACAATCATAGCACAACCTAGCACAACTTAGCACAATTAAGAAAATTGAAAAAAAAATGAAAAGTGGGGGGCTACTCAAAAAATCGTTTTTCTCAATTTTTCATCTTATTTTTCATATTATAGTGATAATATTCGCGCACAATATAGCACAAACCTAGCACAATTCAGCACAACTGTTGAAATTGTTTAATGCAACAAGTGGGGAGGGGGCTAACTTCTAGGAGGCTCCGCAAGACAGCCGCAATTCATCGAATCGATCGTACTAATTAGAAAGATTACAGAGAATCTTCGTTAGTTCTCTAAATGGCCCCGGCGAACCTTGGGAGAGTATTCGACGAGATCGGTGCGTTTGATCATTACCAGACATCGATCTTTATCTCGCTATCTTCTCCGCTGGTGTTAAGCTACCTAACGACACGTTACACAGTTTCCCAGTTTGCCAGGGGCCAGGGTAGGAACAAGCAGTTAGTTTAATGCCAAAGACAGGGGAATCGGGACGAAAGAGATACGGTTCCAAGACCCGAAGACCTAGCCGAGGACCAAGGGTGAATTGGGGTGCGCACTTAATTTTCAATGGTGACAAGTACCGGCACCCAGAGCGAGGAACTCACGACAGTACCTGGTTGATGTACCTGAAACCGAACGGCGTAAATCATCCAACAATGCGGCTGGACCTCCGGCCCGCTTATCAGTTTCAGCAAAAATACCTGGCCGCCAGTTTCACCTTCCCGAACACCAACCCCAATTTCAACCTTCAGCCTCCAACAATCGGATGCCAGCCTTCTGTAACTTAGCAACAGGTCCAAGTTTGCAAATACTGTCCCGGAGTCTTTATTGCCTCTGTTTTCCATAAACAAATAATTCAATTGAAAATAAACCACATATAGGGTAACTGCACCAGTTAATAAACGGGCACCAGTAAATGGACGCTTTTGTATTTTTTGCTTTTCCATGATTGTTCAATTACTAGAATGTAGTGTTCATTGACTGGTATTTTTTATATTTTTTATTTAACGTTTAACAAAGACAAATAATAATAATTTTATTTTATTTGTGTTCATTTATTTTTGACAAATGAAGTATAGGGAGCCATTTGGCATATATGTGATTCCTTTAATTCGCATATTTTTTTTTAAATAAAATATCTTCCTGAACAATTTCTTAAATGTTCATTCACTGGTGCAGTTACCCTACTACACGATTTATTGCAGAACTCTGTGAGGATCTAGTTCGGTATCGAAATAGAGCAACTGTGCTATTATCCGAGCACTCTGTATTATAATCGGTAAACTGCAGATTTTATGCTGTTATAGCAAAAATGAGTGGGTGAAATAGTAATATATCTTTTTTCTTAACGTTTAATAGGTATAGCATAAAATAACAGTATTTTTGAGGAGATTGAATTGAAGGAACGATTTTGCATCGATAAAAAATGCAGTTATCTGCATATATGTATAAAAACAACGGCACAGAATTTTTCGAAACATCGATATAAAATCAGAATCCTCGGGTCCATGCTCGAAGCACTCGATGCCAAGACCGGTTTAGCGATTATTTATTAAATCAAGTATTTTATCGGCGATTCATCTAATCGATTCGGTAATTAAGTATTATCGGTATTTACCGAAACCGTACGTATACGAGTTCGAAATTTGGTTCAAGTACAGAGCTCGGCGAGTCGTTAGAATGTGCGTATCGGTGCTATCTGAAGCACCGGTTATCGTTATTCCCTTTGCATAAACGGGATAACGCGACTTGGCTCTCGCACATTAGAAAAATGAGAAATGCGTTTGTTGGGAATATGGTTTATAAGCGACCTGTGGACAACCGTCGACGATAATCTCGCCGTAAAACGTATGTATGCGATATGCCCCCGGTCGCTCGCACAATGTAATTCTCCACCACTGGCGCGATGCAGCGACAGACCGAACGTAATCCGACTGCATTCTGGGGAACTGTCTGCTGGCTGTATACAAACACCAAGCTCGAATTCAGCGGTTCGATTGATAATTATATTATCGCGACGTTGGGTCGACGATCGTTCGTTTCACGTTTTTATTCTCAACGAAGCGAGACGAATCAGTTTTTATATTTTTCTGCAATTTTCTACAATTTTCTACAATTTTCTACAGACCCCTGAAAAATACCCAATTATCGCAATTAATTGTGGAACTTTAATTCTCGGTTGTAAATAGTGGGCTTCGTGTTTTACTATGTGTAACCCATTATAGAGATATTTGATCAAACTGTGAACAATGTGTCTGTAATTTATTAGACTCTGGATTTTTGTGAAAAATAAAAAATTTGTGTATCAATTGCAAGATACAGGAGCTAAATATAAAATTTTAATATTGTAAAAATAATATATATACTCTTAAAGTCATTGAATTTTTTCACTGTTCTAAATTGTACGTACTCATTTTTGCCATTATAGAGATATTTGATCAAACTGTGAACAATGTGTCTGTAATTATTAGACTCCGGATCTTTATGCAAAATAAAAAATTTGTGCATCAATTATAAGATACAGGAGCTAAATATAAAATTTTAATATTGTAAAAATAATACATATACTCTTAAAGTCATTGAATTTTTTCACTGTTCTAAATTGTACGTACTCATTTTTGCCATTATAGAGATATTTGATCAAACTGTGAACAATGTGTCTGTAATTATTAGACTCCGGATCTTTATGCAAAATAAAAAATTTGTGCATCAATTATAAGATACAGGAGCTAAATATAAAATTTTAATATTGTAAAAATAATATATATACTCTTAAAGTCATTGAATTTTTTCACTGTTCTAAATTGCACCCACTCATTTTCGCCATAAATGCATAAAATCCGGAGTCTAGTAATCATGGTAGTTCAAAGTCCGTTTAGTCTCCTTTGAAAATATTCCATTACACTGTGATCTAAATAATCTTTGTCTAGACGCTTCGTATTCCCCGAACACCGAAACGGAACCCGTCTACTGTTCGCTAGGCGGCTCGACTTCAGCAGCATTTATCGGGATATATTAAAATAATCGTGCCGTTGACTTTCTTATGAAAACAAACCTCGACTGGTTGCAATTGCGTAACGTCGCGACTCGCGACGCGTCATCCTCGGCATGGCCGGGCGAATACGGAGAAGAAGACAGTCTATAGGTGTGTACTGTAATTTATATCGTGAGACCGTCATTCTCGGTGTGAAATAAAAAATAATAAATATCGACGGAACGAAAAAAAAAAAAGAAAAAGAAAGATAAAGACATCCGAGAATACAGAATAATGCTCTTCGTCGACGTCCCTCGGATAACATTTCTCCTGACAAGCGCGCGTCTTCGATTATTCTCATAATTTATAACTAGACGATTTTTATAGAAAATAAAAATCTTTCGAGTCAATCGTGGGGAGCAGACATTGATTGAATATGTACTTCTACTTTAATCGTTTTGAAACAATCATAATTTATATATTCAAAAATATTCGCAATTGTTGACTTGAACATTTCACCTGACAAGCACGCGTCCTTCGATTATTCTCATAATTTACAAGTGATTTATAAGTATGCAAAATAAAAATATTGGGGAGCAGACATTGATTGAAAATGTACTTCTACTTAAATCATTTTGAAACAAACATCATTTTCTTTATTTCGAAATAAAATATATTCGCAATTGTTGACTCGAAAGTATCAGCATAATTGGTAACCTAAAAATATTTCTATGACCTCGGTAATTGAGAAATGAAAAATCTGTCACTTTGACGGCTAGTTAAAAACAAACCCTCTACACTTACCCTCTAAGTGCGTCCATGAGATTCGCAAGCGATCTCCCGGTCGCAGCCTCTGGCAGTATCGCTTACCTTGGCCTGCAGATCGTTGGGGTAGCGAGCAGGGTGCACCCCCGTTGTAGGGTGTCCGGGGGTGAGTCCCGAGCGCGTAGCGAGCAGGCACGCAGGCAGGCAGGCAAGAACACCGTTCGAAAAAGGGGTAACAGCTAGAAAGAAGTGAAAGGGGAGTAGCGTGTCGGTTAAGGGGAGGGAGGTAAAGCCTCTCTGGAGGGGCAAGCTCTCGTGTGCGTGGCGAGAGTGGAGGGGTGGCAGGAGAGAGAGGGGTGGGGGTACGGTCTAGGCGAGCAACGGCAGCAGGGCAGCGACCAGGTAAGCGAGCAGCGAGCACTAGTGGGACCGCACGGCTTCGAGCGTGTCCGAAGTCTCGCAACCAGAGGCGGTTGTTGTATATCGTAGCACTGCGCGTGGTACGGTTGTGTTGTTATGCCGCTGCTGCAGTCGTCGCTGCGTTTCCGTCGTGCTCGTACAGTGACACACGCATCGACGCGAGGCCGTCGCTCGTAAATCGTCTGATCGTTCTACCCTGTAGAGGGAGAATCGAATCGTCGCACCCCCGTGTGTTTCTTGTCTGTTGTTGGTGAAAAACGGAGGAAAAGAAAAATTTATAGAAGTGCCGCGACGGGTGCAGGTTGCTCACGAAAGGAGGGTGTCTTTCTCACCTCGTACGAAAGCTTCCTATCTTTGTCTCTCTATCTATATATATCTCTCTCTCTCTCTTTCTTTCTCTCCACCCCCGTCTTTTTTTTTCTCTCTTTCGTTTCCTTCAGCCCCCGTTGACACGCCACTTTGGATGGGCGCCAACGATCCCCCGGCGACGCCACCTCGTCACGACGCTTCTGGCGCTAGTCCAAAAGTGCGCGCGGTGCTCACCTGCGCTCTAACCCCCATGTCCTCGATCATCCGACCACCACGTGACGCTCTTGATCATCATCGTCGTCAGTGAGAGCTTCTCCCGGAGGGTGAACCGGAAGCGCCCGATGCGAGCGACGATCACGTTGACGGGTCCCTGGGTGATCCTGCGCGTGATCCACGGTGCTCGGGAAACAGTGCGCGAATCGATCAACGATCCACGGACGATCGGTCGTCGTCCCGTTTCAGTGAATGATCGTCCGACCACAGTGCGACCCGCAAGGATATGTGACGTGTAAACTAGATAGATCTATTTGAGGATCGTCCGTTATACGTTTTGTTCGACCGTTCCCGTTCGTTCGAACGAAACGTGACTCCCCTGTGGGGGGGTCCGAGGAAACATTGTTCTTCTTCTCTGTTCGTGGTAACAGTGCGGAAAATCGAGTGATACCCGCGAGAGGAGAGGCCACCGAGAGTGCGAGTCCCGTGCGAAATTTATCGATCATCGACACCGCCACACACACACATACTCGCGCGCACACGTACACATACACAAGCATCGTTGTTCGGTGGAAAGGAGTCGTCCCGTGTCTCTGGATGCAAGGATTTTGAAAGTAGCTCCAGAAGGCCAGCCCGACGCAATGCGTCGACGCTGCTGACGCAACGCGCCTGGATGCGTCTCACTTTAAGCACGTGAGTGTTGTTTATTCAATTTAACCGGAGGATCGATCGTTTTCCTATTTCGAGGGGTCCGGTCGCGTTATAATCTCTCTCTCTTCGTGACCACACGAAGATGATTCGGAGGGGTAGACAGACGATCTCGGCTTCTCCGCCAAGGTACTCGGACACCTGAACGATCGTTTACCAGCGCGGCTCGTGTTCGACACGTGCTTGTTCGATTCGAATGGTTCCGATCGGCTTGCGCCTCGGTCGATCGTAGTGTGGTTTAGAGGTGTTGTTATTGTTGCTGCTGCTGTTTGTTGTTTGTTGTTGTTGTTTGATGGTGGTGGTAGTGGTCGCGAGTGCGCACGCGACGACCGGTGGTGAATGATCTTGACTATCCGGCTGACAAAGGTTTTCGTATACGAATACTGGGATGACGTCCGCTTCGGATTACGCGCTCCTTTTACGATCTTGCCCGTCCACATCGCCCAACGCGGAACCAAATGTAAGTGTTGTCCTAGCATGCGCGTAACTGTGGGAGGACCACTTGCCCGGAAACTTCTTTTCTCTTGTTGCTCCATAGCGTCGATCCGATCAGGAGCTGTGTTCCCGTGAAAACGCGTGCTTTTCTCTGCAACGTTCGCGAATTCACAGCGACGACGCTAAAACGAACACATTTTTTGCAATCTCGAAATCAGTAGGATTCGGTGGGTATTTACCGGTCAACTTTTATATATAGCATACACCGTTACCAGACTGTGGATCTTTATGCAAAATAAAAATTGTCTTTTCTTGTTCTTTAACCCTTAGCACTCGAGTGGCGACTCGGAGTCTCCGCAAAAATTGCTGTGCTGTTATTCAAAATATTGTTTACATTATTAAACAAGTTGGTACCTAATCAATTACTGAATGTTTAAGTATTGTGTGAGGTGTTATATTAATTTCATATCCATAAAATAAATCATATGGAATGGAATTATTCTAGTTCGGAAGAAATGTTTAATTTTCGAGTTAAAATAGCTCCGAGTGTAAAGGGTTAATAGCTTCGAAAAGTTGAAAACAACGGAAACAGTGTTTGGGCTCTTTCGAATTGCACCCACTCATTTTAGCCAGAAATGCATATAATCCACAGTCTTATTCATCTCTCGGATACAGTGACGGAAACATTTTCAATTAACCCCTTGCCCTACGATTTATTTTACGGTTTCAGTGATTAAAACTGTTTTGTAGTTCGCAATTTCCTAAAAAAGTGCGAAAATTTATATCAAATTGTATCCTATACATGCTGTGCGATAACTGTACATTAACAAAACCAACATAGAATTTCATCTCGAATTAAAGGAAATTAATAACATGCGTATTTATTAGTTCAGAATCTTCATCACGAGTCTGACACGTTATTGTAGGGCAAGGGGTTATTGGGAATACTTATGCAAAATGAACATAATTTACTAAAAAAAAAAAATGAAAATTTATATCTATTGTGTGCCTATACATGCTCTCCAATAACTGTACATTAACAAAACCAAAATAGAATTTCATCTCGATTTAAAGGAAATTACTAACATACACATTTATTAGTTCAGAATCTCCATCACGAGTCTCACACGTTATTGTAGGGCAAGGGATTAAGGAAGTTAATTAAAAAATGTGGAACTTGTAAACAACATAAACCGCCGTTGTGGAATAGCTTGTGCAATTTTTGGAATCTAGTTAAAGTGCTCAATGAGCACATTAATTTGCAATAGAACGCGGAAAATAATGAATTTTGTTTACCGGCCGTAGTGGAAACCTCCCTGAACGGAGTGCGGAGAGGAAAAGAAAAAATGGCGTTTGCGAACGTTTAAGAGGAAAAGTCGGTCGAGTTGCGTTATGCTTGGCTAACGGTGTATACTGAAAGCTGGCAGGGGTGAAACGTTAGGCAGATACGCGCGCTCAACAAAGTGCGCGAAAGAAACGTTTAATGTGATATTAATGTTTGTTGGCACACACGCGTGCGCTCTCGCAGCGCCGCACCGAGGAAATCACGTTATGTAAAACAGGAATTCGCGCGGCGCTGTATTCGACGTTTTATGAGCGATTCGTGCTTCTTGGAAGCGTTCTGCGGACCGATTGAATGAAACTTGCTGATAGCATGATCGTCCGTGCATGGTCTCGCAATACTTCGGCCGTGGCTGAATGCTGTTTTGACCCCACTGAAAAATGACGGGACGCGCGCGCGAGCGCGCGTGGTGCATTTCACGGTGCCGCGAACGACAATGCAACCTCTCGATTCTTATTCGAGATTTTCGTACCGTCACAATTTCCTCGTGATCCGATTTTGTAAATTGGATATCGATGCGCTCTCGTGGTTGGAGCAGCTGATGTTAATGCAACAGGAAATCGATGATGAACCGTCTTTTAATCCTCGTCCGTCGTTTTCACAAATTAATTCGGTCCTTTGAGACGATTAATCAAATTTGACAGGATGAGGCAAAATAAGATTATATTCGCATGATTCGCAAATAGCGAGGAGGGATGGGTGCAATTGCAGGCGTGCAGGAAATTATTAACGACAAAGAAAGTGTGTAAAGAATGTCTAAAACGAAGTTTCTGCCTTTAACACTGTGCACTATAATACCGAGTCGGACTCGTGACGAAGATTTCGAAGAGAGTCCACTAAATATTCATGCTATTAATTTCCTTCAATCATTAAATTGATACGAAATTATATTTTTTTGTTGTTGAAACCATTGGAAACTCCATACGTATAAATTACATACAAACTTCCTTTTTTCGAAGAAATTAGAAACGACAAATAAGTTCTAATCACTGCAACCGTAACATAAGTGACAGTGCAAGGGGTTAAAGAAACTGGGAGAAAATTAATTATAGCAAATAATTCGATAAAATCGACCTCTTAAAGTTTGTAACTCGTGTACCCATCCCTAAATGCCATTATCTGTGTCTTAAAAATCGTAAATCAGCGTCTGACAAAGATTGCCATCGATCAAAAATACCCGTATTAATTCTGATTAAATCGTTTCCTTAATTAGATACTTAACACTTGATCTACCAGAAGTCTGTTCACGGGCCAAAACGAAAATATTAGATTATTGAGTTGTTAAATCCAAAGCAGTGGGCCATAGACTTCGAAAAAATTCTGGAATCACCTTCGGTAGATAACGTGTGTAAAATTAGATTTTTGGGATTTGCATTATACATAATAGCACACTCCGGTCACGCGATACAGAAACATGAACTAGTGACAGTGCGTTGAAAAAAATCTCCGATTTCCTTTGAAGTTGGACTCATCGTCTCGTCTTACTGTTGCTCGTTGACAACGCGACTGTCAGGTGATACAGCGAGCTGTCGATTCTGATAGAGGCGTCCGTTTATTTATAGAGTGCGCCCTATAAATAGTACTGTTCGTACGCCACAAGAAGTCTCCTGACAGGAATTCGACAACAAACCGTCCGATTGGGTCATTCCACACGAACTTTCGATTCTAGTCGAATTATTGGCTAAAGTGTGTGACGTCAAAGATAACAATTGGCTGCGAGCGAGGACCCCCTCAGCCGTCTCGAGGGACTTCTTGTGGCGTACGAACAGTACATCGTCGAACTCTGATGTTTTTCACGAGCACCTATACTCACTTCCGAATTCCTCGAAATCGTACCTAGACCGGGTTTGTTTACCGAACGTGGTCGGTTCGTTCAAAGATGGCCAAACATGGATTCACGTGACCGACGACGCGACGCGACGCGACGGACAGTACGAAGATCGGATGCGAGAGAACGCCTCGCCGATAGGATTCCGTCACTTTGGTGGTTATCGAAAGCGATGGATTGTCAGTTGGAAAATCAGACGATACGTCGACGATAACACGACATATTTTAGATAAGTGAAACGCGCAATTAAAATGCTTTCTGGATGAGCCCCGTTCGATTAAGCAACGGCCGCTCGTCTCTCTGCTCGTCTCGCTCCCACGCTCTCGCGTCCCGGCTCTGTTCTACTTTCGTCGCAGACTCGTTTTATCGTCCCTTCCTCTATATCTCTTCTTCTCTTCTGTTCCCTTAAACCTAGACGGTCGACGTTCTAATCAATTGGTGCAGCGAGTTCTCTTTCATCCCGATGACGAATCGCCGCGATCGGAATAATTGCTTTTCTTTCACGCCCGCTAGACCGTCGATCTTCAGGCAAATCCATTATTTTCGTGAAAACCAGATATCGAGAGCAAAAAAAAAATTGTTCCATCGTCGACAGCCACCATCTCGTTAAAATGCTATTCATTTTCTTGATGACGAATCCACGCGATCGGAATAATTGCTTCATCCGCTTTTTCGATAACTTTCCTATCAGATTCTGGAGAAACAGTTGTACTTTTATCGCTCTTTATTGCCTGCAGAATGACGCATCGATATTTTATATCGTTTTCTACCATCTTCGAAATTTCTATTTTTAAACTGGATGAAATTTTGATTTTGGCAAGATTCTTTCGGAGAAGCGTGAAAATATCAAAGTTTAATGGAGCATGAGATGATTTTTTTTTATTCATTTGTACCGTTTGAAAATTTGTCCGCAGGAAATCTGTCTATTTTCCAAAATCATTCTCGACTATGTGAATTTTTTCGATCGAAATTCTAATATATAATGATAATAATGATTTCGGCGCAAGGTTCGATCATTTTAAAACCAACAGCAAATGTGCAATTGATACATCAAACTCGACGTTTCGATCATAATGTTGATCATTTTCTAAGAGACATATTTTGCGTCTGAAAAATAAATTTTTCTGTATATAAGTAAACATTGCGACACAGCCGTGTAAATCCAAACCGGAAAAGAAGAAAATAAAATATAACACATACTTGCTGTGAAAACAAATAACCACATTGTAGAAAAATTTTTTAGTTACAAATTTTGGACTTTATTCGGCAGATATGTAACTGAAGCAAGTGCCAGCTGAACGTAAGAAGGAATATGTCCTAAAGGACGATCTATTCAGTGATTGGTTTGTCGATATCGATCGATGGTGATTCGAAAACATATTAGGGGGCAAATTTGAATAGCGTAACTGAACAGGTCTATTATAATGGAGACAAAATGCGGAAACATTTGAACAAATTATGAAAAAAGACAACGTAATTTTTGCAGACAGCAATTAATATCTGCATTCATGGAAAATTGCACCAAACTTTCACAAACAATAAGAATCAAGGTTGATATATATAAAGCGAAGAATAAAAAGGTGATTCGAAAACATATTAGGCGGCGAATTTGAATAGCGTAACTGAACAAGTCTATTATAATAGAGACAAAATGCGGGAAACATTTGAACAAATTATGAAAAAAGACAACGTAATTTTTGCAGACAGCAATTAATATCTGCATTCATGGAAAATTGCACCAAACTTTCACAAACAATAAGAATCAAGGTTGATATATATAAAGCGAAGAATAAAAAGGAAAACAAAATAATCCCAAGGTAGAATCCAAAAAGATTCATTTTCGACTATCATCGATACCGTCGATCCCAACGATAACGCAACAATCTCCAGCGAGTTTCGTGGGATTTCGCTACATTTTATATAGTGACGTGTGGTCAAATATTATTTTTATACATACCGAACACATGTTCAGATAACGCAATCAGTTTCCACCTCTTCCAGGGCTATCGTCGCGGACAATCGCATTCGCTCCGAATTGTTCTTCCGTTTCTCAATTGTTCGTACGCAATTCCCGCGACTGAAACGCGTACGATCGAAGCTCTATCGATTCTAGGATCGAGCGTCATTGAACTAATAGAAAACATCCAACGCCGATGCAGCCGCGCGTAATTTTCATGGAATTTTTTAAAAATAAAACTGACTTCTGGGCGTCACGCAGGAGAGTATTCCGTGAAAATGACGCGACGAACTCGAAGAACCTCTGCCTACGCCACGGGACGCGTCAATATTTCGAATGTCTCATGTGCTAATATGAATAACAAGTGAACACAAGAAAGATTTTAGTGGGCACGAATCCGGTTGTACCGATCGATAATGCACTTCGATCAACTGTCGCGTCATCGCTTTGAACCTTGCCTGCTGACGTTCTCGCTACTTTTCCGACCGGTGCATCCTCCTAGATTAAATAGACAAACGTGTATCAGGATACTCGACAGTTCAATCAGTTCAACTTCTCTTCGAGACTGTCGATTGTTATCTTCTCTCGAAGTGACGATTTCTATTAAAGTGCAACTTTAACCCTTTGCACTCTTTAACCCTTTGAAAGATTTTTCCATTCTAGCATATTTCCATTCTATAAAATTTTTTTCATTTTTTTTTGTATATGAATCTGATATAATATGTAAATGTCTAGTAGTTTATTAAATACGAACAAAAATAATAGTGCGAACAATATTTTTAAGAATAGCATAGCAATTTTCAGTGGTGCCATTCTAGCATATTTCCATTCTATACAATTTTTTTCATTTTTTGTATATGAAACTGATATAATATCTCAAGTAATATGCGAATGTCTAGTACTTTTATTAAATACGAACAAAAGTAATAATGCGAACAATATTTTTAAGAATGGCATAGAGTGCATTAAGAGTGCCATTCTAACATATTTCCATTCTATGCAATTTTTTTCACTTTTTGTATATGAAACTGATATATGTAATATGTAAATGGCTAGTAGTTTATTAACCCGTAACCACTGTGACCCTATACCGTAATTCAAATATTAATAATGTATATGGTCAAATTGACCCATGAACAGTGGTTACGGGTTAAATACGAACAAAAATAGTAATGTCAATATTTTTAAGAATGGCATAGCAATATTCACTGGTGCCTCAGAGTCGCCATTCGAGTGCTAAGGGTTAATTCAGCTAGACCAAAATGATTGAAGATTTTCTAGGAAAAATGTTACCATGTTCTTCGGGTCTAGAGTTTACCTTTCTGACTCGATTACGTATCGCTTTGCAAGATGCTGAATGTGCAGTTCGCAATTTTGTCCGTCTGCGAAGTCGGAAAATGCCGGATCAACATTCTTCGGTTGCTTAAAGTTATCTCGGTGGATCGTAGCTGCAACTCAGGTTTCATGGATTTATGGTAAAAATCACCGGGTGATTTTATTCAAAAAATTTGTCTTCTAAATTATCTTCGGCTCATTAAAATTTGCGAAGTTGGAGGAACAATCCTGGTTTCTGTCTTTTGGAACTAATGCGGACAATAGAAAATGAAGGCAATTTTCAATTAACCCATTGCCCTACGATTTATATTAGGGTTTCCGGAAATTAAAACATTTTTGTAGTTCACATTTTCCTAAAAATGTCCGATAACTGTACATTAACAAAACCAATATAGAATTTCATCTCGATTTAAAGGAAATTAGTAACATACATATTTACATTTGGTAATTTTATTAAAAAAATTTGTCTTCTAAATTATCTTGAGCTTTTTAAAATTTGCGAAGTTATAGGAACAATCCTGGTTTCTGTCTTTTGGAACTGATGCGGACAATATAATAAAATGAAGGCCGTGCGTCATGTGTCAAATATTGCCAAAGAAATTTTCTCGCGGCAAAATTTCATGAAATTTTCAAATCGAACAAGTAGAGCTTCGAACCTCTTTTGTGGTTTCTTAATGCAGCGAAGGCGGGAATACTCGACTTCGCTATTTTGGCACAGACTGTTCATTTGACTTGTACTTAAGTACAAGATGTAGATGCCGACCGGAAGGCGATATCGGTACAAGTACGAGGGCAATCCAATCAGGAAAGCAAGGTCGTAGTAACGATATTATCCGCCTCGTGTCACGGATTGATATCAAATACTGTGACGGCAAGGCTTCGTCAAATGGCTTCGACGCCAACATGCAGCGTTCAAACTTTTCCCTCGATTCCTCCGAATCAGCGGAATCCTAGCATTCGGGTCACACGGTGTAACATATCCGCATTCGATAAGAACAAAAATTCATTTTCGTTCTTTACCGTTAACGTGTGTGAAAACAACTGAAAAATATCGAATCGTTTGTACATCCAAACAGATTTCGAAACCTCCAAAAATTCCAAGATCGCGAACAATCTATTATTATTTATTATTGCTTTAAACCATATAGGAGTGAACAATCTATTAATATTTTAATATCGATTTGCAAATAATAAATCTCATCAACTGCATAAACATTGTAGAAATGATGCACAAACTGAAAGTCCGCGGTCTACTTGTTAACCAAGACCTAACCCAGAGCGCCAATATTATTATTCCAAAGTTATTAAAAACACTTTACGATCGGCAAAAATTTCTTATCTACTTGTTAACGTTTCGTTTGAGTAATCTTGTTAATTAAAGCGCGAAGATATAAAAAAAATTGCCGAGATCTCGGCCAAGGACCTCTAACGATCTCGAACGGTCAATAAATCATCGGTTCGAATAAAAGAACGAAAGGGAACACGAAGCAAATAAAAAGGGCGGTTACATCACGATCGGGAAAGAAAAGAGGAATCGAACAATACGGCTTCGCAACACAAATTGAAACCACTTCACACCTGGGGATGAGTCAAACGAGTAGTTCGAAACGTGTCGGTCGGAAGATCAAATACTTGGGAATTCTGGGAACACCGAAACAAAAAAAAAAAAAAAAAAGAAAGACGAAAAACGACTGAAGAAATCCTCTATCGTGGAAATAGACGCTTCTACGCGTTTAACGTCCCCTGTTAGATAAAGTTGGAGGCGCTCGTACACCTGCTATAGTCGGAGAAGTACTAATGCCCGCGTACGAGAGCCTTTACTCAGCACATTATCGAGCCAAGTAATTGACCAAATTACTGATAAGAAATTGCCGGACGATTTCTGGGAAAATTACTCCCGTGCTGTCGTCGTCGTCTACGTCGTCGTCTCGCGTCTTCTGGCAGAGGTAGGGAGTAAGGCAGTGAGTGCTCTCGACTATCCGAAGTCGAAGGTTGGAACGACGATAAAGGTAATGGATCTTCTATTAGACCACCAAATATGCCCGCGAGAGTATTTCCACTCAGCGTTTCTCAGCCTCTAATCGGAAATTAAGGGACACTACTCTCCCCGATATTTACAGTTAAGTGACACCTAAGTGAATTAGGGGCTTATTAAATCGGGGAAATACAGAGATTTCGAAAGAGTATATTTATGGATCCGAACGAACGCCCCGCGACCTCTCCCCGTTACTATGAAATAAACTATGAAACTATGTAAACTATGAAACAGTGGCGCACCCAGGATTTCATCTTAGAGGGGGACGAGTTGAACAAAATGACCTATTTTAGATATTTTTTCAAAGCCAACCCATTCAGTCGTGGTTGTGTGATTGTGGATCTTAAATATGTTTTCAAAATTCTTCATGTAGAAAATGATCTTTCACTGACGCACGTCGTTTACCGGAAGCGTTGCAAATATTTTTAATAAATTATAAATATTAGGATATATCGTTTTATCGCATTTCAAAATCGCATCAATGGCATTTTTGCATGGAGTCCATGGACACCGATACTGACACGTACACAGCCACAGACGCACAACAATAGGCAGAATTCAGTGTTCTCTAGTATCGGCGGTTTTTGCAAATACGTCGGAGCCTAAGTGAGTGTATGCCTTATTTGTATAGAGAAAAGTTGTTCAAAATGTTTAGTTTTAGAAGTAACTATTCTACGGTTTAGCTAATTTTCCAGTGTTTCGTTTCCTTTTTATTGGGGGGGGGGGGGACTTGGCCCCCTGGCTCCCCCCCTGGGTGCGCCACTGCTATGAAAACCCCGAGACTAATGCTTTATCTCGACCTGTTAGCGATGACGAGTTCACTCGTCTAGTAAACAATTCTTTTACTGTTCGCGTTGCTGGTGAACTCCAGTGACTCACCGCATATAACCTTTTTCTTACTATTAAAAATATAAGAATGGGAGTACGCTGTGCTATTGCGGCGAGAAAAAAATTGTTTATTTTGCATCCAGTGCGGCTGCACGCTGCTCAAGCAGTCTATAAATAATGAATGGAACCGAGTGCGTGACACAAGGCGGAGTATAATTATGAACATTATGTAACAGTGCAAATAACGGAAGAAAAAGTAAATGTCACACGGCGTTATCTGTGTCCAGAGAAAATGTACGAGCCGACCAGCGGATTCGGTCGTTCACTTGCAAATCGATTGACAAATAGTACGAAAGCAAACCGGTACCTAGACAGAAATTTTCGAAAATTATACAAAAGTGGAATTCGCGCATTTCTCTCGTTCGCTATTTATCTTCGGAAATGACATAAAACATCGGATATTAATTAAGTTTCTTAAATATGACATAAATAAAACATCAGATATTAATTAAATTTCATAAATATGACATTAATAAAGTATCATATTATATTGCTTTCCCTTTCTTGTTCTACTCATCATTTTCGAAACCACTGCACACTGCTGCCTAAAATGCAGAAAGAAGTTGCAAAGACTGCAGCGTGTGAGGTCAAGGCTGCGAGGTTAAAAAATTTCCCAACGAAATTCTCAAGCTGCTGGTGACGTAAAACTACCATTTTAACTCCGAAACCAAATATTTCTTCCAATCTGGAATATTTTATATGTTTTCTCATTTAATTGTTTACTGTCTTTTATTCCAGAATTTGCTTGATACACCATTTCAGTAACATCCCCATATATGTAGCTTTAACTCTTTGCACTCGAATGGCGACTCTGAGGCACCACTGAAAATTGCTATGCTATTTTTAAAAATATTGTTCACATTATTATTTTTGTTCGTATTTAATAAACTACTAGACACTTACATATTACATGAGATATTATATCAGTTTCATATACAAAAAATGAAAAAAATTGTATAGAATGGAAATATGCTAGAATGGCACCACTGAAAATTGCTATGCCATTCTTAAAAATATTGTTCGCATTATTATTTTTGTTCGTATTTAATAAACTACTAGACATTCACATATTACATGAGATATTATATCAGTGTCATATACAAAAAATTAAAAAAAATTCTATAGAATGGAAATATTCTAGAATGGAAAAATCTTTCGTTTTTGAGTTAAAATAGCTCCGAGTGCAAAGGGTTAATAACCTATGTAAAACTGGAAGAAATTGTGGCATTATTGGCGAATTTTCATGAAAAATAAAATTTGTGATTGATACCAACTGGAGCTGTGTAGACATTTATTTCTCCTTTTAATAATATTGGTATGTTAAAAGTGGTTCACTAGTATTTTCAAATTCCTAAAATATTTCCACTGTTTAGCAGTTTGATTCGCTCATTTTTGCACTGCATAAAATCCAGTAAAATAATGAACTATTTTTGCACTGCATCAAATCCAGTAAAATAATGAACTATTTTTGCACTGCATAAAATCCAGTAAAAATAATGAACTATTTTTGCACTGCATAAAATCCAGTCAAATAATGAACTGTTGGTGGGAAAGTTAACGTCGAGTCAATAAACAAATTGGAAATGTCCAGAAAGGATAACTACTACTGCAGACTGTCCGGATAAAACGATCTACTAGTCCCCGGGGATCGGTTTGCGGTATTACAGCCGGGTAGACGCATGCAGGCGAGAAATTGACTGTTCACGGTAGTTGACTTATTCGTGTTGGTAGCAGAGAGTCGGGTCTGGAGTCAGATTGAGTTTTGACCTCGAGGCAAACGTCGGAGGTGCTCCAGCCGCGACGCGTGCTTGCGGCTGCATGCTACCGGTGTTCCCAGCCTTAGCAGCAGCGCGCGCGTTGTGTGCATGTAGAACATGCACATGCAGAAAGTAATGTCCTGCCTCGAAGGATATTTACATCCGGTGTGCGTTACGGGTCACAAGTTGAATCGGTGTAAGATGACAACTGATCCGCCAGAATTACACTCGCGTGGCTGCCCGAGGCTGATGTCCGCATGGAAAAGAACCGTGTCCGCTTACGCTGATTATTTTCGGCGTGAGCCTAAGCTGGCCAGATTAGCTTGCTGTATCACTTATCGATCGTTTCTTCAAAATATATATTTTCCTCAAAGGTTTTGAGACCTTGACTCGAAAATTGGTTGGGCTCAGCTGGAAAATACAATATTATAATACAGGGTTTCCCAAAGTTTTTCTGCAATGGCACACTTCGCAAAGCCGGCAATTTTAACGGAACGCTTATTTTTGTAGGTTGAGTAATTCCTACTAGTAAAAATAAAAAAAAATGTTATTAAAACACATTAAATGGCTCGAAAATTGATTGTACTCATCTGGAAAAATTCAATTCTTAAAACGAGCAGTGTTTGTAACAAAGTATGTAACGATTGCAATGATGCTTACTTTACTCGGTAGATTTTATATAGAGAAAATTATAATACAGTAATTATAATACAATAATTATAATAAAATATTATAATACAGGGTTTCCCAAACTTTTTCTGCAATGGCACACTTCGCAAACCCGGAAATTTTAACGGAAAGCTTATTTTTTAGGTTGGGTAATTCCTACTAGTAAAAATTTTAAAAACATGTTATTGAAACACATTATTTCTTTAGGAATTATTTTTAAATATAAAATTATAATATAATTATTTTATTCAATATGAAGTAGAAGATCTTTAAATGTGTTGCAGTGTATAAAATGTTTTCAAATTGTCGCGGAACAACTATTCATGTTCAGCGGAACATAGTTTGAGAAACCCTGACCTAATAAATTAAATGGGTCGAAAATTGATTGTGCTCATTTTGAAAAGTTCAATTCTTAAAACGAGCAGCGTTGTAACAAAATATCTAACGATTGCAATGATGCTTACTTTACTGAAAAAATTTTATTTAGAGAATATTATGCTTACTTGAGATTGCTGTTATGAACCAGACATTTCATACGCAACATTAAATGGCTCGAAAATTGGTTGTACTCATTTTGAAAAGTTCAATTCTTAAAACGTGCAGCGTTGTAACAAAATATCTAACGATTGCAATGATGCTTACTTTACTGAAAAAATTTTATTTAGAGAATATTATGCTTACTTGAGATTGCTGTTATGAACCAGACATTTCATACGCAACATTAAATGGCTCGAAAATTGGTTGTACTCATTTTGAAAAGTTCAATTCTTAAAACGTGCAGCGTTGTAACAAAATATCTAACGATTGCAATGATGCTTACTTTACTGAAAAAATTTTATTTAGAGAATATTATGCTTACTTGAGATTGCTGTTATGAACCAGACATTTCATACGCAACATTAAATGGCTCGAAAATTGGTTGTACTCATTTTGAAAAGTTCAATTCTTAAAACGTGCAGCGTTGTAACAAAATATCTAACGATTACAATGATGCTTTACTCAATAGATTTTATTTAGAGAAAATTATGCTAGCTTGAGGTTGCTGTTACGAACCGGACATTTCATACGCAACACTAAATGGCTCGAAAATTGGTTGTACTCGTGTTAAAAAGTTCAATTCTCAAAATGCGTAGCGTTGTAACAAAACATGTAGCGATTACAATGATGCTTTACTCAATAGATTTTATTTAAAGAAAATTATGCTTGCTCGAGGTCGCTGTTACGAACCGGACATTTCATACCCAACGACCTAATACATTAAATGGCTCGAAAATTGGTTGTACAATGATGCTTTACTCAATAGATTTTATTTAGACAAAATGATGCTTAGCTCGAGGTTGCTGTTACCAACCAGACATTTCATACGCAACGACCTAATACATTAACTGTCTCGAGCAGCAGACATCCATCCCGGAATACTTCGATTTCGCGGCAGCCAAATGGCTCATTGTGGTCGGAAATAAACATCATCCCTCTCTCGGTAGCCTATCGTCCAGCGGAGAAATAAATAATTCCGCATATCGCATCATTGGCAACGAGAGACTGCTCCGATGGATCGTAACTCGTCGTCCGGCACAATGAGCTACAATTCGCTTTAGCCGGCCAAAACGAAAGTGCATTATCGAAAGAGAAAATAATTCTTGGAGAACGAGACGAGTAGCCATAGAGCACGACATCGATCCATTCGGGTCGGGATCGGTCCGACGGGGGGGGGGGGGGTGTACAAAAGGCGTCGAGCAAAGTAGCCACCCTCTCTCCCTCTCTCTCTCTCTCTCTCTCGGGAAACCTTAGAATGTGGTTTTCCGGGGAACGAGCTGAGCGTCTAGTGTCTAGGTTGATGGATCCCGGTGGAACGGGAGTAAGGCGACGGCACGCTCCGGAAACGAGAAGTAGCCGTCGTCGAACGACACGTGTGCGATTAGCCCCCGTCCATTACCCGGTGGGGGTGGGGGTGGGGGGTGGGGGGTATCTCTTTTCATTTCTTTCGGTTTTTTTCACTATTAGCCGGGCACAGTCGACAGAGGCTTTGCGCCAAGACGCGGGCCATTTCTGACGGTCGTTAACCGAACGCCGAGGCCGCATCGGGATCGGGCTATTGCACTTTTAATGTTGCATCCCTGGGAAATATCCAAGATTTTTCGCCGCAAAAGAAATCCCCCGGGCCATATGGAGGTGAGCACCGGGCCGGGGATACGCGCAAACGGTATAGAGAGTGTACATACTATATGTATACACGTGTATGTATAAAGTATAAAAGGATATACGAGAGCGAGGAACACAGTCGCATAGGTTCGCACGGACGCAGAACGGTCCCGTGCTCGCACACGGTTCCCACCCTCGCGAAATAATGGGGATCGTTCGTTCGCCTCTTCTGCCCACGCGCTCGCGTGGCAGGACTCATTGTTCTCCGACAGACGACAGGGAAATACGTAAAGCTCTCTTCTTGCGATCGATTATGCGGCACCCTTTCTTCCTTTTTTGTTGCGACGTGTCACGGGACAACTCGGTTTTGCCATCCTCGCGCCGCGCCGCGCCGCGCCGCCCTGTGCCGATTCCACGTGCGAAAAAACCCGGAGACCATGTTTCATATTGATCCCGCTTCTGCGAGAGCTCTTCAGGCAATTTGCGAATTCATCGACGACACCGTTTTCTCGTTGTTCGTTTAGACCCCAGTACGGAAAAATTGCAATTGTAATTATATCGGCTCGGAATAAATGTCGGCTCGGGTATATCGGTGTGAACACCACGACGTTCACTCGAGGAATCGATTTTACAAATCTCTTTTATTTTTCATTATTTGTTCATGGGACTTCCACTACCTTATTTCTGGCATTTTTCTGATTAAAATGACACCAAACACGATATAGTTTCAATTGTATTTAGCGGTTTAATCGATGGTGAAAGTTTCGGTCGCAAGGAAGGACCGCGCATCGGAAAGAAAGAGACGCGGACAGTCACGCGAACCGTATTTCATTCTGTCCTTCTCTATGTTCGGCTCTCTATTGAAGTCTCGCTCGGCGCGGTCGGCGCGATATTTAGACGCAGTCATAAATCAAAAAGCACTTCTGGGCACGATTCTTGTCCATGACAAACACGGCAGTTGGACAAGAATCAAGCGTTTACTGTAATTGTATACACAAAGGTGCACGGAGAGGTAGACATGAAAAGCAATTGTGGTAGATGAGATTCCACTTTACTGTTATTATTGTCACAAAGGAAATGATAACGCTGCTTTTATATCTATCTAGACTTTTATCAAGTATTTTTCAAATGATTTTATTGCAGGCGAGAAGTGCTTGTACATACAAAAAGATTTCTTTTTGCCTGTTCTTTTTATGCTCGATGTAAGCTGGTATCTTTCAACTTTATGATTTAACATCGATTCCCTTATTTTTCTGTTCGATTCTTTTTTGGGCACGCATGTTTTTATTTACCTCGAATCTTTAACTATTCTCCGAAACTCTCCGGACCGAAAGTTTCGACATAACCAATTATGGTAAGTGTCTATTGCGTCAAAAATTTGTTTTTGAAGGAGCCGGGATTATTGTGACGATCGTTTGTTAACATTAAGATGATCGTTTTCCTGTTTTGACTTAGCACGACCGACTCGTAAATTAATATGCAAACAGCGGGAATATACAATGTGCGTGTATGCGGGACCGCGAATGGGCAAATATCGAGGCAGTGGAAAGTTTTGCGTTAACAAATAGAGAAAACGTGTCAGAAATCTAACTATATGCTTGTCATAGAAATATTAGGTCATCGTCCTGCTCCTAATTTACTCTGTTCGCTCCACTTCGTTGCATATTTCTAATAAACGAGGACAATTAACGGTAGAAATATCAAATGTGAATAGTAACAATTCGTGACATTTTATAAAAATGATAACGGTGCACTTGAGATTTCGAATAATTATTAATGCGTATATGCTCGAAAAAATCGTACCATTCCCCACAGAAGCTCTCTTATAGTTGACATTGACCCATTTGATAGTTCCAGTGTTAATTACAATGTTAATATATATTGGTAGTTAGAGTGTATTCTCGAATTCACATAAATATTGTGTCTGTTTATTTTTCTTTAGAGCCTTTGGTCAATTCTATTTGCATAATCGAAAGAATTTAGCCTCGAACTCCGGAGTAAAGACGGAATTTCGCTAAAAAATGTTTTTTAGCTCTGCACCATTTGGAGCACCTTGAAAAATTGGAGAACGATGCTTTAAAAAATTTAACCACTTATTAACCCTTAGAACTCGGATGGCGACTCTGAGGCACCACTGAAAATTGCTGTGCTATTCTTAAAGATATTGTTCACATTATTATTTTTGCTTGTATTTAATAAACTACTAGACATTTACATATTACATGAGATATTGTATCAGTTTCATATGCAAAAAATGAAAAAAATTGTATAGGATGGAAATATTCTAGAATGGCACCACTGAAAATTGCTATGCCATTCTTAAAAATATTGTTCGCATTATTATTTTTGTTCGTATTTAATAAACTACTAGACATTTACATATTACATGAGATATTATTTCAGTTTCATATGCAAAAAATGGAAAAAATTGTATAGAATGGAAATATGCTAGAATGGCACCACTGAAAATTGCTATGCCATTCTTAAAAATATTGTTCGCATTATTATTTTTGTTCGTATTTAATAAACTACTAGACATTTACATATTACAAGTGATACTATATCAGTTTCATATACAAAAACCGAAAAAAATTGTATAGAATGGAAATATGCTAGAATGGAGAAATCTTTCTTTTTTTTAGTGAAAATAGCTACGAGTGCAAAGGGTTAATTGTCGAAAAAACACGCCGGAATAAACAGCAGATCGTGAACACAATATCTCAACAAGAAACATTCTCACTTGACCATTAGAAAATTATGCTTGCGTGTCTAGTTTGTAAGGGTGAAAATGAAGCAAAAGGGGTTGAAATTGATCGGGACGAACGGTTAGGTTCACCGGCTGAAGTATTACTAAATTAGCCGCTAATCTCGGCGTCCCTATTTCATCTTCGACACGGCTGTCATCGCGTTTGGCATTCCATTAAACTTTCACGTAGTAAAAAATGAATCGCCGCGCCGCGCCGTCGGGTCAGTTTCTCCAGAAGACACTCGTTAGCGGGCGCGTCCCGGATCATCACGGTAACGTCAGACATAGTATAACAAGGCTATGGGGGCCGACTTTCATGTCCTCTGCCTGTATACCACCCTTATAGTAGAACGATGGCATGCACACGGTGGTAGTCGATTCATCGGGACCCCGTTCGTCCCATACCGTTCGTGTTACGCGGCCGTTCACGGTGATTTACACGATCATTAACAATATCGGCCAGAGGAACACGCAAGATTTACACCGTTCTTCCGAGGGAAACTGCTGTCTCTTGGACGACCAGGAGGATTTTACCACTGTCTCGAAGGACGGGCCACAGACGAATATTCCACCGACGAAACTTTTTACGAGTGGTCTAGCTCGTTATTCTCCAGACCGAAATGGAACGACTCTGCCTCATCGCCGCTTTTTAACCTAGGTTATCGAGCGGTTGGTTATTTTTTTTTTTTTTTCATTCTACACCAATAAACGATTCATAGCTGACCCCACAGCGTTTATATCTGGGTATAAATCTACCTTTATAGCCGCCTTTCATTTATCCTTAATTGAGATATCGGCGCTGAGGCGAATCTGTAACGCTGACTCCTCGAATTTGAATAGCTCGTCCGAAGGTGTATCCTCCCATCGAATGAGAAGTAGGTCATCTTCGGAAATTTATTAAGGGAAAACCGAAATAACGTACATCGAAAAATCTAATTGCTGTACGCTCGAACAGCATTCTATATTTTCGACGAATTCTTATCTAATAGAAAAAATGACTTTTACTAATAATGATTAATAATAACGATTAAACGCAAAAATCCTCATGAAGTTGTTCTTCTTCGAAGCAAGGGTTGAACGAAGTGTTGAATTGCTATACGGTCGAACAGCATTCTATATTTTCGACAAATTCTTATCTAATAGAAAAATGAGTTTCACTAATAATGATTAAACGCAAAAATCCTCGTGAAGTTGTTCTTCTTCAAAGCGAGAGTTGATCGAAGTGTTGAATTGCTATACGGTCGAACAGCATTCTATATTTTCGACAAATTCTTATCTAATAGAAAAATGAGTTTCACTAATAATGATTAAACGCAAAAATCCTCGTGAAGTTGTTCTTCTTAAAAGCGAGGGTTGATCGAAGTGTTGAACGAATCGATCGGGCTCTGTTATAGGAGAATTAATTACAAGTACTTCTGTCTATTCGAGGGACGGTAATTGGCCTCTTTAACGGAATAATAATTGTAAACAGGATCGGAAATCATGCGTCGAGAATACCGACGAAAGCCGTGACGTGCTGTCTCTCTCTTTCTCTTTCTCGTTCTCTCTTCTTTCGCTCTGCTGGCTCCTCTTTCCACCGGTATTCCTCTCGGAGGATCGCCCCTCGTCCACGGAACGGGCTGATTAACTTTTTAATTGAACCACTGCGCCTGGCAATTATTTGCCGTTCCTCGATCCCTCGTTCGCGTGTTTTACACGTGCGAATACCGTCCGAGTGCGTCTTCCCTTCTTTACATTAATCAGAACAGTTGATGAACATTATGGTTTCACCGGGTCTCGCTACCTTTCATTGTTGTTCGCTTAAACATAGCCTGCGAAGAACATAGTTCTCTTCACTCGCCGAGTGATAAAGGTTCAGCAAGCATTTTGTCTTGTTTAAATAAAGAAATAGCTGTTTTAACCCTTTGAAAGATTTTTCCATTCTAGAATATTTCTATCCTATACAATTTTTTTTTCATTTTTTGCATATGAAACTGATACAATATCTCATGCAATATGTAAATGTCTAGTAGTTTATTAAATGCGAACAAAAACAATAAAGTGAACAATATTTTCAAGAATGGCACAGCAATTTGCAGTGGTGCCTCAGAGTCGCCATCCGAGTGCTAAGGGTTAATTCAAATGGCGACAATAGCGAAAATAATAATTGTAATCAAGTTGAAAAGGGAAATGTTCCAGTAGAACAGGATTAACCCTTTGCACTCGTCGCTATTTTAACACGAAAATTAAACATTTCTTCCGACCTAGAATAATTCTGTGCTATATGATTTTTTTTCATTTTATGGATATGAAATCGATATAATACCACATACAATACTGAAATGTTTGGTAATTGATTACATAGCACCATATTTAACACTAGATTGCCCAAGGAAGTCATTTTGACTGCTTTTTAATGTCAATTCGAAAAACAATTATGTATATAATGACACAATTTCTTAGAATTTTGTGACTTTTTGTACAACATATAAATGCGTTTATTAATAATTGTAGTTACCTCCGCCCCTCCTTCATTTCCGGTATATACAGCTTTCACCCCTAACACTTTTTTTGATTCGGCCTTGATTTCTTGATGGCTGCCTCTATTTATTTTAAACCAAGCAAAGGAAAAATCATCAAGATACATAATTGCAGTCCTAATATATTTAATCTTAAGTGAACGCAAAAAATGACGGGTTTTTGCAATTATCTAAAAATCAAGACGAATCAAAAAAAGTGTTAGGGGTGAAAGTTGTTTCATTTGGGGTCCTCTATAGCTGGTTGACGTTTGGCCGTTTAAAAACGGATGATCCTGTATATGTGTGCTATACCTATATTGCCCAAAAGCAGTCAGTCTTTCTAGTGTTAATAATGTAAACAATACTGTGAATAATGGTAGAGCAATTTTTAGTGGCGACTCCGAGTCGCCGCTCGAGTGCTAAGGGTTCAAAATATGAAAAAATACGTAATATCGATGCGACCCGAAAGACCAGAGAAACAAGAAAAAAATCGATTTTCGAAGTTCCAGTGCTCCCCTAACCAACATCCCACACGTCATGACAGTTTCCCCTGACGCATCTATCCACCTAAACTTTGCGCATCTACGATTCTCGGTAACACTTGTTCCCGAAGCACTTCCAGGGAGACAAAGAGAGCATCCGGGCGAGAGTTAGTCTTCGGGGTGTAACAATTTTCCATTATTGAGAGTCCTGTTTACAAATTGAACTTACCGGGGAGTCGATCGTGTTCGCCGGGCGTTCTTCGGATAACGGCAGTCATCGACTTTAGTTTAGAGTATTGCCCCTACTGACTCCCATCTCTCTCGCCAGCCCCCCCCTCCCCGGGACAGCCCTGCCCCTTTCGCGGGGGTGGTAACCCTGAGTCCAGCGGACACTTCCAGTTCGTGGCAAGTTTTCGGGCGCCACCGAGGGAAAACTTTATCCCGCTGACTTGTCGCGAGTTAGCCGCGCGCGTCTTGTTTTGTCCGCGTTCTCCATCCCCCCCCCCCCCCCGGTTCTGCTCTCTTATCCACCCCCGCAAACCGCCTCCAACGGCCATCGAACCCAGAATCCCCGTCACGTAACTCGCCGCCGCCGTCGTCGTCGTCGTCGTCGTCGTCGTCGTCGGGTAGAAATTCGAATTGCTCGGTTCGCATGTTGTTGCTACGGTTACGGCGAAAATGCAAAACGAAAAATCGGGTCCCCACCCCGTCCCGCGCCCGACCCGACCCGTGGGCGAGTTTTCGCTCGGGTAGTTTTCACCGTGCATGAAAATGCGCATTTCACAAAGTATCTCGCCCGTGCGAGGAAAGCCCGGGATCCTTTTCGATTCTTTCCCGAACACGGTCCGGAATTTACGATATGCGTCGCACAACTTTCGAACGCCGGCCCGGAAAATCCTCGCGAACGGTCTGCACCCGCCGTGTAAACGACCCTCGCTTGCAAGAGTTTTGCCGAGACTGATGGATCTATCGATCCGGTTTTTCGCGATCCAATGTTCGGTTTCGGGGAACCCTCGGAATTCCGGTCCGTTTCGGGTTGAAATTTGACTGGAAGGTTCGCTATTTTGATTTTTCATGCGACCGAGTTTCGTGGACGAGAAGGGTTCTTCTGCAAATATATGACGCGAACTTTCGGACTCTGGCGAATCATTTTGAATCTCGTAAATTTTGCGATTTCGGAAGACTTGTTCTTTGTGAACGTTTTGTGTTATTTTGATATTTTACGAAGAAAGGAATAATGTAGACTTTATGCAACAGAATAACAACATTCCGCGGAGAAGCGAAATTTAATCGCATTCTCAGAATTGAAATCTTATTTGATACTTTTCCTTTTACCGGAATGATGATTATTCGACTGATATTTATCAAGATTATTATTATTTATTATTGCTTTAAACCATATAAGGTTTATACAGCATATACATTGCAAATTATACAATTTATGATTATGTTAGAATATGCCTTAGTGTCTAACTTACAATTACTTTACATTAATTTTGATAGGTTTCAACTACCTAATTGAAATTAAATTTTAATTGAGCATAACTTAAGGAAATCAAAAATAATTTTCAGGTATTTATCAAGATTTTGAGTTCTGTGGACAAAACGTCCAGTTAACACATTCTTATTTTGGATAATCATCGTTTGTGACTCACCGCAGTTAATGTGGAAACATGAAAACAATATTTTCTGATGAATCATCCTAAACGAGTACGTGTAAATTCGGTTCTGAAATAGAGCAAATAGCAATCTAATTTCTTATGATAACAGATTTCTTGATCTACCAGACAAATATAGTACTCTGGAGCTAGAAAACTCGCCGTTTCTAAATTTCATATTTTACCAATTTTGGAAAAAATTATAATTAAGAGCAGAGATCTGCAGATGTTTTAATAAAATTGTAATTATCTGACATTTAAAATACTTTATAACGTTTCTGAAACTCTAGAACAAAATGGTCCCGTACAGCACAGTTCAAAGAATTTAATTGTTTAAAAATAGAATCTTGTATTATTGCAATGCAATATTTGAGCATCGTCGTGAATATCGTTGATTATGTATTGGAATTTTTAAAATTCCTACAGCTCGGGAAAAATTTCGAGAAACAGAATAAACAAACAGAGATGCTGAGGATCCATAGTGCTGACAACAATTTTGGAAAAAATTATAATTAAGAGCAGAGATCTGCAGATGTTTTAATAAAATTGTAATTATCTGACATTTAAAATACTTTATAACGTTTCTGAAACTCTAGAACAAAAAATGGTCCCGTACAGCACAGTTCAAAGAATTTAATTGTTTAAAAATAGAATCTTGTATTTATTGGAATGCAATATTTGAGTATGTATTGGAATTTTTAAAATTCTACAGCTCAGGCAAAATTTGGAGAAACAGAGCAAACAAACAGTGATGCTGAGGATCTATGTATAGTGCTGACAGGAAATCACGAATCATCTCCGTTCGTTATCGTTATCGTATTCTTTCGGTGGTAACCGCGAATGTTGCGTTGCATTGGTCGGCTGCTGCGGCCGGCAGCCACGTAATCGCAATGTCGCGTTTACAACGGAGGTCTCATTGACACGGGTCAGTGATCGAGAAGCTAAATATTTAAAGCGAGATCAATGTTGGAATTCGTCGCTATCAGTATTATCGAGAGCCGAGCGCCGTCTTATTGGCGCGGAGACGCGATTGACCTGTCTTCAATTATGTCTCCTATAACCCGTCATTTTATCGTTAGCTCCTTCAAACAGCGCTACTTGCCTTTTATTTCTAAAAGAACACTTCAAAATTTCATTTTTTAAGCTAATTCTATTTTTTTGTCCTCAAAAATTCACTATATCTCACTGTGTACTTTTTTTTGGCATAAAGAATTCATTAAACAAAATTCTTGACACATTTGAATTGACAGTAAAGGCGAAGATGAAAAATCCTGTAAATTAAATTTGCCTAACACCAAAAGCAATTAACACGAGCTATAAAAATGACACGGTTGAATTCATCATGTAATTGTAATTAGACTGTGGAATTTATGCATTTAACAGAAAAATATTTGGGTACAATTAAAGCAGTATAGACAGATTAAAAGAATTAAAAACTATCCATACAGTACTTCCTATGAAGGTGAATTCTTCTCGATCGAAAATTAAATATATAATGAGTTTTATGATTTCGGCGCAAGGTTCGATCATTTATAGAAAAGCAGCAAATGTGCAATTAATTAAACATGTTTCTCGACGTTTCGATCCTAATATGGATCATTCTCAAAGAGACATTTTTTGCGTCTGAAAAAATATTTTTTTTTTAATATATGTATAATATAAAAATGTCTCTTCGAGAATGATCCACATTAGGATCGAAACGTCGAGAAACATGTTTAATTAATTGCACATTTGCTGCTTATCTATAAATAATCGAACCTTGCGCCGAAATCATAATACTCAGTACTTCCTATCTATTGAATTACCAAATAAACAAACATATTATTATTGTGTCTGTTAAAATGGACGCACAGTCTAATAATACATACTCGGATAAAGACATTTTCGGAATTGTCTCTGTAATTTCAGTAATTGCAAAACGAAAGTTTCGTAGCTGGCGATTCGACACACGGTTTACCGTTAATAATGCAACGCAGTGTCTCTCGGTGCAGAATATTTAGTCGGTCGCTCGTGTGCAATCAGTTTTTCGTGCATGCAATCCTTACAACGGAGAGTTGAAAGCACCGCTGCAGTAGCGCTAGTCGAAGCACAGACCAAACCATGACATTTGAGCTGTGGCTATCGACTTACAGTGACGTCGACCCCCTACAAGGTCTTAAAAAATGCATGAGTTCGCGTCTATTGGATTAGTTTCTGCCAACGATCCTTTATCGATTATACGGTAACTGTAATAATACCTGGAATTTAACCGCGTTCGATACACGCGTTACAAACTCGCTCGTCTCCGGCTATACATATTTCACGTAGACAACAAAAATTATTCGAAAAGTCCAATTTTTATCGGTACATTACAAAATGCTGAACAAGTCTATTAGAACATTTATTTTCGCTCGTCTCCGGCTATACATATTTCACGTGAACAACAAAAATTATTCGAATAGTCCAATTTTTATTGGTACATTAGAAAATGGTGAACAAGTCTATTAGAATATTTATTGTCGCGTTTATTGTACCACAAAATAGCATTGCATAGCAATAGCATTAAAAAGAAATGTTTCCAATATTTTTGGTGTTATTATTATTATTTATTACTATTTACGGACCGAAGTCCTTTTATACAAATGTTTACAATAGAAGATATTCATAAAAAATAAAAAAGAAAGTGTTAGCATAAAGTTACATAGTAATGGACATGCTGACAGTTCCAGGAATAGATTATATCACATATAATCAACTTTTTCTTAAATGATTGTAAAGAACCATTAGAAAAGTCAATATCACGATATAAAATGTTGGATTTAGCTGTGATACGATTTAAAGGATTTATTAATCCATATGTGGATTTATAGAAAATATGTACAGAATTTAATATTCTGACACTTTTTCAAGAATAAATAACGAGTAATAAGGAATTCATTGAGAAAACCGTCGTTTACGATAAAGATAAATATGACGGAATATTTAGACTACTGAAAGTAGTTTTTCCATGAATTTTCGTGTTACGTCACCGCAGAAAACGAGCGAAATGTCGAGTGAGCAAAGCGATGACGTTCACGCGAACGTGTTAGATCGGGAAGAGCACGGTTTGAAACAATTGTTTGTTCTGTTGTACATAATATATGCATTATCCTGGTTATCGCAATCGGTAACTAACTAAGTTCGTTACGGTACTCGGCTCTCCACGGTGTTCGTTGCACCTGCGTTGCCTCCCGACGACCGACGACGATGACGATCGAAGTATTGAGTCTTGGAAACTCTCAGATGCTTGACGTGCACGGTTGTCTAAGTTTCGAGTGTTCTTCACGACATTCTTCGTGGGAAAACCAAATAAACATCTTGAGTCCGCGCGACGCGGGCGGCCTCGACTTGTAGTTACAGAATGCTTGTCGAGTATTTACAAGATCATCCGTTATATCCATGCGTGGCTATGGCTGTTCGTGTCTAATGGCTCGTAGAAATAGTTTGTGTTCGGAACAATTCGTTTTCGAAACCAACGAACAATCTTCCATATTGAAAGAACAGACTGCCGGAATTCGAGCTCCAATGATCAAACAATTTGTTCGTACCTTCTAATTTTAATTGGTGGTATTAGAAAGGTCTGATGGTAATATTATAAAAATATTTTTCAATTTTTATAAACTGATCAAAAGAGTATTCCACAATTTGTGGTCGTAGGAATTCACATACTTAAAGTAATATATTTTCCAAAACTCTTTTACGTTTTCAAAAAGTATAACAATTTTCATGAAATTATCTCTGTCACAAATTCACTGTATCGAAGAAGATTATTTTACGTACAAGGTACCAAAATAATCGATCAACCATTTCTGTTCTAATTAGTAACATTAATTAAGTTTCTTACATTAATACTAAATTTACAATAGATGTAGTATAGATCTAAGAAAAACCCTCGGCTCCGTGCTGTTTCCTGTGTGATGCTACTATTTTTTCGTGACCTCGATCTACGTCATCGTCTGTCGGTCGGCCAGCGCGAGTCCTGTCCGGACCAGTCCGGACGGGCGACCGGAGCGCGGTAGTGGGGGTAGTCGATTCACTTCGCACAGCTCCTCGCGGGGTATGCCCCACAGTGGAGAGGATATTTGTTTTTCTGTTTGTTTGAGCACATATTACAATACAAATGACTGACAATCTAAAGAAATACATTATTGTTACTTTGATAAAGCAATGTAAAATAATGACTTTTACTGCTCCGTAAACCTGGTGTTAAAGAATCAAGCATGCTTTCTAGATAAGTAGCATTATCGTGGCACGTCTTCTTAATTACATAATTCCCAAACAGTCCGCAATCTGTTGAAAATATTTAACGAAAGATTTGGACGGGTTCGATATCGAAATGACGCACGTAAAAAATACTCGTGCTTGTATACAGTTTATAATACGTGTCTCGATTGTGATCTGGGAGGAGTGGTGGCCGAGTTAATTACTCGGTTATTAGATAAATACGGAGGCACGCTGGGACAGAACGTAAATAAAAGGACGCGAAACTAGTATAGCAATTTAGCTCGGCAGCGTTGATCGTGGAAAATCGAGATCCATAAAACGACTTTTCATCGTTGCTCGCATGTCGTTCGTGAGACCACCTAACGCGAGATCTTTTGCGTTCGCTCCGGAAATTTCAGGTTATCCCTCGGGGATGTTCGCGAACCTGTTGTTCGGCTTGAACTTAATAGCTGGATCGATTGGGCGGGAAGAAAAGATTTCGCGCGTAATCAATGCTAATGGACCATTATTTCGAACTAGCCGACGCAACGTGCAATTAGAGAATGATCGTTCTAATAAGGACGAAGTAACGCCATACTTGAAAATTACAATGAATACTATGTTGTCGAGGGTATACGCAAAATGTTCTCCCACAGTTCTCGTTCTTCTGCGGTTTACACTTTGTTTTACACATTCTGTTGTGTTCATAATTTCATACTTTAACCTCTTGACGCGTATAAAGACGTCTCAGATACGTCATGCGCATCTTACGACATTGTACATATTGAAGTAAAATATTCCCTAATATTAACAGCAAATATCACCAGCAACTTGTCTATTATCACCCTGGAGACACATTTGTCTTGAATCTATACGAAAACGTATTGTTATACTTATACAAATGCTAAGTTGAATAATAAACGGCACTGTTCGTCGCAACGAATTTCATAATCAATTAATCATCATGAATCATTTCATGAAAATTCATTTTCACGAAAATTCTTTATTTTATGGTTACTAAAAATCTGCGTACAGAGGTGTTCGTGGAAAAATATTAAATAAACTTTCATGTTTTAGTACCTTGCATTTCTTACAAAATATTTTATAAAATTCACTTTTGGTTTTCAATAGTTATACATTATAACTTATGTTTCCACTAAGTTTAAATTTTAAGTGTTTCCTATCGTACAATTGAGGCGAGAGTATTTAGGGTCAACGGTGATCGAAATGTTTGCCTAATCCAGTAACCCCGTCGATTAAAGAGTCGATGCAAGGGTGCATCGCATGCGCGCAGTTTCTCGCTGCAGATCGATCTTAATAGGCTGTTATTTCGCGGCCACCAGGTTGCAATTACATATTCAATCAGAGAATAATAACTCCCGCGGCGATATATCAGTACCGTAACTGATAATCACAGAGTTATATCGACGGTGAAAATTGTTGCACCGTGCGCGAGCAGTCCGCAGTGGATGCGCCCGGGATGCACCGTGCGCTGGAATTGCCACACGTGACGTTTCACTCGTTATTTATGCGGCCGATGTCGGCTTTTCTCTTCTACGTTACGCGTGTTCATTTATCTTCCGCGCCGTCGACCCTGATTCTTCCTTTTTTCTTCTGCACGTGATAACGGAAACTGATCTTCGAAATTATTCGCGACTTCGGAACGAGTTTCTGCTAACTTTTCCACGACGCTGACGGATCTTCATTGGTTGCTGAAATTTGGTTTATCGGAGTCTATGGAAATTCACATTTTTATGGGCTAATTTAACATCGTACCACTGAAAGTAATTAATTTGTATTACCCCATTATTGTTGTCATAGTGTTGTGGCGACACACGCCAATTTCAAGTTGTTCGCTAACGTGAAGTTCATCGATGTGAAGTTTTGTAATGTTTTAAAATGTTTTGAGCATCGTTATTTTGTTATTAACAAAATAGTTAATGTTAAATCAATAATTTTCATTCTAACTAGAAGGTTCAAAGGATCAAGTTCATAAGATTTATTTCCGACATAATTTTGTTAATAGTTTTATGAAAGTTTTAAATTAATTATAAATATTCATCAGTCTTGCTCGTTTATTGGAGGCTCTAGTACTAAAATCCCTAGAGAACTACCAAAGTGTACCTTCATGAGACTTGTAATTTTCAAATTTTTGGAAAATAATTTATGATCAGAAATAAATTTATTAGTTCAAAACATGTGAAACACAGTCTATTAACTAGGAGTTGAAGGATGCCAAAGGATTGAACGAGTAATCACTGTATGACAAGTTTCAATTTTCCCAATTTGTGTTTCATTAACTAAATTATTTTAATATTTAATTTGTAATTCTCATAGTACAGATTGAACTGTTTACTATAAAGTTCCCAACAAACTTTCATGTCTCCTAAAGCGTATGGTATTCCACTTAATTCGTTACAATCAGATGTAACGAAAATTTTTATTAAAAATCAAAACGAAGAAAGAATTCAATGAAAAATTTCCTATAGTGAAAACGAAGAAGAAAAACTGATATCAATGTTTTCGCATAAATGGCATAAATGCGTAATAGCACAATTTGGTAATATGCAATAACTGCATAAAAGTGCACAGTCTAGTGTCTACCAATGCACTCGTTTCGTTCGCTTATCTTCCTGCTTAATTATTAGTGCTCGATGATTGATTAAACGTAGGAAAAATATGCACGCATTCGTCAAAGTTTTTATCCCGTGACGCAACATGCTTTTGAGCCCAAGTTAATCGCCATTGACAAGATCATTTTACATGAAGCTATGTAATACGATTCCAATGAAAACCTAATAAGTTAAGACCGCTCATAAATTCGTTGTTTCAATAACTCTCCGAGTAAACCTGTTTCCAGACATCCATGCGTTCTCCGTTTCACGATACGCGACTCGTTTTCAATATTTCAACTGACATTTTTCTACCCCCTCAACGAATCAAATTCTTTCGCACAGAATCATAAATTATCGATCATTCCCACGAACTCCGCGAACCAGAACAAATCAAACACGTGAATCACACAAAAGGAGAGTGACACGCGTTCGTGGAAATAAATTTATTCTAAAAATTTCAGAAAAATCTGCAGAAATACATTCACACGTTTCCCTGATTACTATACTGTACGTGTACCGAGCTAATCTAATTTCCCGTATTTTCCGTGCAGTGCAATTCTCACATTATTGAGAAAGAAACAAGGCACGTATGCGTTGTTGTTTTTACGTAACATAAACAAAAATTTTTACCGATACAGGCGATTTTCTGATAATATTGCAAACATCACGCGGGGTCTATTGTAGATGTTTTTGTTTACTCGATCAATCATCCGCTCGGATTACTGTGCATTTATCTTGTCCGCGGATTTCGAGTTATTATGCGAGAGTAATCGAGAACTCCATCTATTCAACCGCCATCAAATGAATATTTTTAAAAGTCATTGTCAATACATTGCCAACGTGATGAAACAAATTATGGCATAACACACGTATTAAATAGAACTTTAAGATAATAGAATTTTAAGTAAAAATTACCCTGCGACACTAAGCAAGCTTTTCTTTAATTTTCTTTTTTGGTTATTTTTCCGATGTTGTTTTCACAATGTATATATTGTATTATTCATTGTTATTTTACACACGCAATGTTATTGTAATTCTCTTGATAATGATCTAAATGAAGATGGAAACGTTGAGAAACGATATTGTGTTAATTTGCAAATAGTGTTTAGTAATAATTGATCGAACCAATGCGCCGAAAACATTTAAATTTTGCTGTAGCAACTTACGATCGACATTGTTGTAACATGTATTAAAATAGAAGTTCAAATTAAAGATCAGAGCAAGTTGAGCAGTATGGATGAATCATTTCGGGTTAAAGTAGACCCGAGCACCGCTATTGGAGGATCGAAGGAGTATTCTCGAATTATTTTCACGACGATTTCAATGCTGCGGAACGACGCGACGCGACGTGTTGGTAACGATGCGTTAAACGGAAGAGCGGATCGATGGACGGTGCATCAACTATCTTACGGGCATCCAAAATAAATGTAATTGCCGGATATTCTCTACTGATCACACTTTGCATATCTTACAAGCCGATATTTATGTCGGAATTATGCTCGGAATGTTAATGCGTCGCTCGGCTCCGCCTTGGCTTCTCTTTCGGTTCACTCTCGCCGATCAATTTTTCCAGTGAAATTAATCTCTGGAACGGTCCTCTTTTTCTCCGCAATTCGATTCGCCATTTTCCGGCCGATGCGAATTTTTCACGGTTAACGTGGTCGCCGAGAAATGTCCGAGGGGGAGGGAGGGGGTGAAATGGCGTCAACATCGTAAACGCTATATCAGTTTTTATTTTTCATAATGATATTGAAATATACGTTTATAATTCATGAATTTTATTGAAACATCTTTATCACGAATCTCTCGAGACAATTTTTTACATCGAAAGCCTGTTTTCCTCGTACAGTAAACGCTTGATTCTTGTCCAGTGTGTAGGCACGATTCCTGTCCAGTGCCTACCCGCTCCACTGCCTGTCAACGCCGAGTCACCACGACATTGACTCGAGGAATCGATTTTACAAATCTCTTAATTTTCATTATTTGTTTATGGGACTTTCACTACCTTATTTCTGGCATTTTTCTGATTAAAATTACACCAAACACGATATGGTTTCAATTGTATTTAGTGGTTTAATCGACGGTGAAAGTTTCGGACGCAAGGAAGGACAGCGCGTCGGAAAGAAAGAGACGCGGACAGTCACGCGAACCGTATTTCATTCTGTCCTTCTCTATGTTCGGCTCTCTACATATTGAAGTCTCGCTGGGCGCGGTCGGCGCGATATCTAGACGCACTCATAAATCAAAAAACACTTCTGGGCACGATTCTTGTCCATGAAAAACACGGCTGTTGGACAAGAATCAAGCGTTTACTGTACTATGTCCGAATAGAAGCTCTCCAAACTTTTTTTGCGAAGATTCTGCGGTGTCCAACTAGCCTAAGTTTCTCACGATCGTCTGAAGAATGCCGATCGATCTCGAGTTAACTTTAGAACTGTTTCCGGAATTTGTAACTTCTCCTCGATAGGTTTCCGTTCGAAACACACAAGTTCCATGGGAACCGTACCGCGGAGCTCGACGAGGGTATAATGTATCTAACAGTCGCGCTAGACTCTAGGCGAACTGTCGTGTACTCGTCCGGTAAGATTTCTGAGAAAATCAATCGATCCGGTTCGCGGGAAACGGGAATGAATAATGTTGGGCTCTCTGGCCTGTGTTCGTATTCTGCTAGCTTTTGTTTTTTTCACTAATTAGGTATTCCGGAATAACTGAACACCGTGCAGTTTGCAAACTTCGATAAAAACGATTTAAAATGCAACCTGGAAAGTGACGTATTATTATGTGATGACAAGACTGCGGGATCTTTATGCAAAATAAAAATTGTCTGCGTCGATTGCATAGGAATAGAAACTAAATAGAATGTTATTAATAACTTCAACAGATGAGAAATCATATATCTTCAATATTTAAAATTTTCCTACAATTTTGTATTTCATCTACCCAATTGCTACATATTGTAACGTAATCATAAATTGTATAAATTGCAATGTATGTGCTATATAAACCTTATATGGTTAAAGCAATAATAAATAATAAATAATAAATACTCAATTGCTATAAATGCATAATGATCCTGTCTAGTAATAGTATGTCTGTAGATACATTTGGGAAAAGGCTATTTTGACTTGTCTGATGGGAAGATTTAACAACGAATGAATTGTTACAAATGAATATCGAGTATTCAGTGCCTCGTGATTTTCCAAAGAATAGAAATTCTTTTTGTCAGAAGGTGAGACCTTATATGGTTTAAAGCAATAAGAAATTGTATAATTTGCAATGTATGTGCTATGTATACCTTATATAGTTTAAAGCAATAAGAAATTGTATAATTTGCAATGTATATGCTATATAAACCTTATATGGTTTAAAGCAATAATAAATTGTATAATTTGCAATGTATGTGCTATATAAACTTTATATGGTTTAAAGCAATAATAAATTGTATAATTAGCAATGTATATGCTATATAAACCTTATATGGTTTAAAGCAATAATAAATTGTATAATTTGCAATGTATGTGCTATATAAACCTTATATGGTTTAAAGCAATAATAAATTGTATAATTTGCAATGTATATGCTATATAAACCTTATATGGTTTAAAGCAATAATAAATAATAAATAATAAATACTCAATTGCTATAAATGCATAATGATCCTGTCTAGTGATAGTATGTCTGTAGATACATTTGGGAAAAGGCTATTTTGACTTGTCTGATGGGAAGATTTAACAACGAATGAATTGTTACAAATGAATATCGAGTATTCAGTGCCTCTTGATTTTCCAAAGAATAGAAATTCTTTTTGTCAGAAGGTGAGACGTCTCCGTAAAAAAAATGGTTTCGCAAAGAGCCGCAACACGCCGGTATTGTTACGACATGAATGTAATTGTCGATAGGACACCGATAACGATAAGATAAACCTAAACGTGGCAAAGGCCAGCGTACCCGCCGCGGCGCGGTTACGTTTACCGAATCATTGATTTAGCCGGGCGGGTTACGAAGGATTTGAGAGAAGGCGGAAACCGCCGGGCCATTTTTACCCTTTCCGTCAAACTGGTTCCCCCTTGGCAGAGCAACTTAATATCTCCTTAATGGCCGCGATAAAGCTCGGTGATATACCTTTCGTGCCAACATAGCGGCGTGCCTCTGTGTGTGTGTACGGGTGCAGGAACGCGATGCACATGCACGCAGACGCATGCGGCCGTAGCTCGTGCTCGATATTACTGAAGTAGGTACATCCGCGGATCAAGAGGTAAACATTGCTCGATACCGAGAATAATTGCTCATCAAGATACGCCGCTATATAATGTATACACGAACTGGTGGAACTCGCATTCAACAATATTGTTTTCTCGTGTTTTAATCGGTTTGACGGGCTTCGGGAACTCGCGTTAAACCACGCTCCGAGATTAATTCGTCTCGAGGCTGATGAACTCTGCGTTCAATTCACTGTGTCTTCTCTGAGACTTGTGATTTCTGACGGCTTATGTTTGAGAAAATCAGCATTACAGAAAAACACACTTTTTCGATTTTGAGAACATCGTGTGCTATAGCTATAGTCTTACACCGACATTACACCAGAGTATACATTGTCATATAATAATATAAATCTCGAAAAATAATAAAATCGCATTCGAAAAAGTCCATTCGTTCAAAAGTTGTGACGTCATTAGTGATCAAAGATGACTTTTTCGCCCTCTTTTGGGCATGTTTCTGCTTATAACTTTTGAACGGTTGCAACTATATTCAATTTGAGAGAGTGACGGAGTGAGGGGGAGAGAGAGAGAGTGAGAGAGGGGAGAGGGAGAGAGTGAGAGAGGGGGGTGGAGAGGGGGATGAAAATAAAGCATATAAATGTCACATCTGTGACAGGTAAAAACATGCTTTTAAAGAATACTGAGCCACAGCAAGGCGTGGCGGGGGAAAGCTAGTAATCTTATATAAATAAATTGTGTAGAAACGTACTTGGACAACAATGAAAGTTGAAAATTACAAATACGCAGAAAATTAATAATTTCTTGTACCAGGCATTTTATGCATCTCTGATCTTGTAAAATGAAACATAGACAAACATTTCAGAAAGTCTAATAAAATACAACGTACACAAACATTTCAGAAAGTCTAATAAAATACAACGTACACAAACATTTCAGAAAGTCTAATAAAATACAACGTAGACAAACAATCCAGAAAGTCTAATAAAATACAACGTAGACAAACATTTCAGACAGTCTAATAAAATACAACGTACACAAACATTTGGGAAAGTCTAATAAAATACAACGTAGACAAACATTTATAAAAGTCTAATAAAATACAACGTACACAAACATTTCAGAAAGTCTAATAAAATACAACGTACACAAACATTTCAGAAAATCTAATAAAATGTCCATCTTTTCCGAAATACAATGAAGCATCTGAATTTCTACTTGCACAAAAATCAGCTATTGAACAATTCGAATGTTAGCGACATGTTTGGACAGTATCTGCTTGAAGCTTTTACATCACCGGTTTCGTTTCACTGGTTCAGAACCGTTTGCAGCAGTTAGGATAGCGATCGCAGTAGTTTAGGTCTCCATCGAGCAAGTGGGATTGTATCGGGTTTACGTAACCGGCAATCGATGACCACATGATTCCCCGAAGATTTCATGCGATCAAATTGTGTATCATCCCCAACGATTCTATGTCCCCCGTTCGATCTTAAATTCGTTTTACGGTGTCTCGTTTTCCGCGGATGCAGCGTTTCGGCGATTTTTCCTTCTTGTTCTTTTATTTTCTGTGCTGGTGTGCGACTCGCACGCACGCACACACACGCGTAAACGTACAGCAACGTATTATCACGAGATTAGATTATCGACGCCGCCTACAATGGCGTCTGTAAGTCGGAGAGAATGAAAATAACCGAGAGATTGAAATTATTCTGCGCGCAACGTTCGCTTTGTTTTATTTCAAGATTGCAGATTTCGGAAAAAAAATCCGAAGACAATCTTTCTACGAAGTCCAGAAGAAAGCAAAAATTTTGTTTAATCTATTTCGTTTAAAATAATCGCAGGAAGATAGAGTTTGAAATACGGTTGGATAATCGAGAAATAATGTGAAGATGTGCAATAGATTATGCACTTCGGAGCCAAGCAGCGCGGTCTATGGAAATCTACTGGCTGCAAACGACTTCCTATTTTTTTTACCAAGCGCAAGCAGAGACATATGTTTATCTGTCCGCATCCGTGGCACTTGCAATTACACTGCGCGGCATTGTTCTCGTCGTTATTGTGCTATCGATTGTTGTTACGATTTCTAAGCGCGACGGACGTATGTAAAAATACGAGATCTCGATGGAGAGGTCATGTTTTCTTTGTGTTTCGAGTGCGCCGCTGCGAGATATCGTGATAAAGTGGATTTCAGAAAAATCCTGCATGTGGTATCGCGTCTTTCGATTTTTCGATATCCAATTTAATTCACTTCGTTCTGAGTGAAGCTTAATTTTACATTAAACTACGGTTATGGTCGCAACCGGTGATATTTGTTTGTTATACTTTCGAAACGAATGAATATTCTTACTTTGGAAAAATTACTGTATATTTTTTAAACTTAGGTGAATATGCTGACGAAGTTTCAGAATGATGAAAATTACCCAACTACTTGGACAACACTTCAGGAGGTCTTTACTTGAGACGTTCTTCTTGATTATACCTTCGAATTGAGAGGGAATTGTTACTTGAAATAATTTCTGTGTACTCTCTGAACATTGATAAATAAACCCGTAAAGTATCAAAATTCTGTGCACAATAGTTTCTTTTTAATAATTGATAAATTCCGCACCTATTTCGCCCACAACTCGGAAAAACTTTTCTAAAGACGCCCTCCTAAAAATTGCATAGCTTCGAATTGAGTGGAAAATCTAATATGAAATAATTTCTGCATATTCTCTAAACATTGACGAATAAATCAGCAAAGTTTCAGAATAATACGTGCAACAGTTTTATTTTGATCAGCGCACCTATTTCGCCCACAACTCGGAAAAACTTTTCCAAAGACGCCCTCCTAAAAATTTCATAGCTTCGAAATGAGTGGAAAATATAATATGAAATAATTTCTGCATATTCTCTAAACATTGACGAATAAATCAGCAAAATTTCAAAATAATGCGTGCAAAAGTTTTATTTCGAAGAGCTCACCTATTTCGCCCACAACTCGGAAAAACTTTTCCGAAGACGCCCTCCTAAAAATTTCATAGCTTCGAATTGAGTGGAAAATCTAATATGAAATAATTTCTGCATATTCTCTAAACATTGACGAATAAATCAGCAAAATTTCAAAATAATGCGTGCAATAATTTTATTTTGAAGAGCGCGCCTATTTCGAAGAAATAGTGCACCTAAGATGCACCTAAAAATTGCATAGCTTCGAATTGAGTGGAAAATCTACTATGAAATAATTTCTGCATATTCTCTAAACATTGACGAATAAATCAGCAAAATTTCAGAACGACGCGTGCAACAGTTTTATTTTGAAGAGCCTCTCACCGCTCTTGATGGTGACGGTTAGAGGGGCCCTTAAGGGAAAACGGATGCAATTGCAGTTTCGATGGACGCGCACGTCTCGATCCTCGTCAAAGCGCTTTTATATATAGCGGCCGTCGGACGGTAAATATTTTTGGCGCCAACTTTTTCCGCAAAGACCTGTTAGCATTCCGCGAAGGCTGCGAGTCCGTATGCCCTCCCTGAGTGCATCTACATGCGTGTCGTTCGGGCTTGACGACTATTGACCAAAGGCATTATCGGCAGAAGAACGTATAATATATGTTGCCGCGGCACCGGGACAGTTCGCATGAATATAAATTATTCATACGGCGGCATCTGAAAAATAATGCGCGTATTTATGCCGATCATTAAACGAAATTAAGGAACCAATCATCGCCGATGTACACATGGGAATATAATAGCGTCGGATCATTGCAAGAAACGAAGATACACGAAAGTGACCGGACACTTGTTCGGACAACGCGATTAATATTATTCAACAATTTTTTTTATCGTCGCACGGCGTTTCTGATGTCGCGCGCGCGCGCGAGCAACTGCGTTCGCTGCAACGCGTTGCAACGGTATCGTTTCGATGTCTTCTTCCCATTATCAGCGGAGGCAAACACGAGACTTAAATAGTGTCACTGTCCTGTACTATTGAAATTGTGAGTCGCTGTTTGAAGCAGGAAAACAAGAGTCAGATTTAACGTGGAGCTTTCCCGACGCGAATGCATCGGCTGTTACTGCACCGATGCGTTTAATCCAGTTGCATAAGTCGTTTATTGGTTGCTCGTAGAAAGTGTATTTCAAAGCTTGGATTAAGAAGAAAGTGTGCACAGATAGACACTGAGAATTGATTCAAAGATTAGGAGAATAGAAGCTTTTTGGTATCTGATCAATTTTGAATGATTATACTAATTAATTCTGATTATTAAAAAGACTCTATTCGGTAACCCAGATTTGTCAAGTTTTTAACATTCAATCAAAAACCCATTAGGTCAAATATGACTTTGAAATCCGACATTTCATATTTTTGAAGAAACGTCAGTTCGAAATTGATGATTGAAATTTGCAACTGCATTATATCATACAAAAATACGTCAGCTTTGAGAATTTATTGCAGAAAGACTGAATGACGTAAAAATTTTTTCAATGCATTCAGAGCACGTTCGATCTACGTTTCGCATAAATCCGTAGAAACTGTAGCAGGTGACTCAACTATGACCCAATAACGCTTGTTCTGGAAATTCAGCAAGCTCTCGCGTTCGTTGTAGATCGTAAAGGCACCGATAGAAAAGGGGAATGCGTAGTGTTCCGATACGCGCGGCCGATAAAACTCATTGTATACCATGTGATCGATCAGTAATAATTAATGGTGTTGCGCGATCGTTTTCCGATCGAGTATTACTGATTCACGGGGATTCTACGCGAGAAAGAAATCGATCTTGTCTATACACCGCAGGAGAAACATTATCGCCAGCCGTTATCGACACCATGTCCGTGACGAGCACGATAATATTAATAATTAGAGGGGTAATTGCCGATATCTACTACGAAGATAATTGATTTGCACACAATAGGCGCACTGATTAGGCGCTGCTATTACTCCCTCTTGACACTATATAGCAAAATTCCAGATTCGATCAATATTCAGAAATCTTTCGAATAATTTCTTCCTAGAAATCAACGAAAATCTATTATATAACTTGCTCTAGTCGTTAATCTTTCATCAAGATTGAAATCTTCATAGATCGCAGTTCTTCAGGAAAAATAAAGATTATTAATCGCAAGGGGCGATGTAATGTTTAATAATTTGATTAAGGTGAAAATTTGTGAATATTCCGAAATCCGCAGTCCACTTGTGCATTTTGAGAAAATACAAATTCCGACTACTATTAAAAATAAGCGTGAATTCTTCTCGATCGAAAGTACAATATAAAATGAGTTTAATGATTTCGGCGCAAGGTTCGATCATTCAAAGAAATGGGGTTTGCTAGCACTTGCTTCAGTTACATATCTGCCACCATGGAATAAAGTCCATTTTTTCGTAACTCTAATATTCGTTTAAATGTGGTTATTGTTTTCACAGCAAGTATGTGTTATATTTTCTTTTCTTTTTTCCTTTTGGATCTTCACGGCTGTGTTGCAATGTTTGTTCTAATTATATTTACATATATTATAAAAAAATTTATTTTTCAAACGCAAAATATGTCTCTCTGAGAATGATCAACATTGTGATCAAAACGTTGAGAAACATGCTTTATTAGTTGCACATTTGCAGTTTTTCTTCGAATGACCGAACCTTGCGCCGAAATCATTAAACTCATTTTATACTATCAAAAATAATATTCGAGAGTATAATACATTTTATTCATTTCTAAATAATCGACAAATCGATGGGGGAAAGAAGTTAACTTGTACAATTACTAGACTGCGGATCTTTATGCAAAATAAAAATTGTCTGCAGCGATTACAAGAAATAATAACCAAATAGAATATTATTTATTCTCTTAATAATTTTAATAGATGAAAAATAATATACTGACACCTTCAAATTTTGTTAATTGCCGTGCAATGTTAAATGTACTCAATTTTGTTATAAATGCATAAAATCCGCAGTCTAACAATTACTAAAAACCGTTAATGCAATCTAATGCAATAATTCCTAGTAAAAAGGAGAAATATGAAGTCGAGGCTCGAGGTGCTAGGAAAGTGAAAAAATACGCGTCACCTCACGGGCAAATGGTTAATAATGATCGAAGAGGCGAGCGATATGTTGCAAGCACCGGTTGACGGACGTTCTCGACAGGATTCTACCCCGCGTCCCTTGGAGAAAACCGATCGAAACACGAGGAGAGTCGCATTCCACGAATACAGGCCGCCAACTACAAGTGCTCCGCAAACAAAGTAAATGTATTTATAGAGGGAACACGAAGCACATCTTTTCCGTTTTCTTTGCTTCTCCTCTTGTCAACGTCTAGACTCGCGATCACTAAGTTCGGAGTCTTTGTCGCTCATTGCCCCTCCGGGACGACGACGATCGTTTTTTCTTGCACACTCCCACTTTCTCTTACACACGGGAAAGATAACAACGTCGTCCTACATCGATCGCGATGCCCGCTGCATCATCTCGGATTGAATACCATCCAGGACGATCTGACTCCTTAAACACGAATTTAGGGTTGGTCCATCCAGAATGTACATCCAAATAAATTCTTTCCAGTTTGGTAGAATTATTAAGGAAGAAAATCGAGTTGTAAGGGTTGTCAACCCTTTGTGGACGATTAGGGTAGAAGTAAATTCTTGAGAATGAAGAATTTCATATGATTTTGATTCACAATGAAAATTCTCAAATAATGTGAAATACTATTAATACTATTAATAATCTTGATTTTAATTTAGTGATGAATTTGTTGATCTTGATTGAGAATGAAAATTCTCAAATAATCTGAAATAAATTTTTAACGACATACATCATCCTCATCTTAATTTAATGAAGAATTAGCCGATCTTGATTGAGAATGAAAATTCTCAAAGAATGTGAAATATATTTTTAACGAAATACATCATCCTCATCTTAATTTAGTGACGAATTTGAAGATCTTGATTGAGAATGAAAATTCTCAAAGAATGTGAAATACATTTTTAATGAAATACATCATCCTCATCTTAATTTAGTGACGAATTTGCTGATCTTGATTGAGAATGAAAATTCTCAAATAATCTGAAATAAATTTTTAACGAAATACATCATCCTCATTTTAATTTAGTGAAGAATTTGCCAATCTTGATTGAGAATGAAAATTCTCAAATAATTTGAAATACATTATTAACGAAATACATCATATTCATCTTAATTTAATGAAGAATTTGCCGATCTTGATTGAGAATAAAAATTCTCAAATAATTTTAAATACATTATTAACGAAATACATCATCTTCCTCTTAATTTAATGAAGAATTTTCCGATCTTGATTGAGAACGAAAATTCTAAAATAATCTGAAATACATTTTCAACGAAATGCAGAATAATTTCATTCTTCAACTTCACGTTTAGCTCTGGTTGAGCAGACAAAATGGGTCGAGCACGAAGAAATTGCAATATAAAAACTCTTGGTACGCAAAGGGTTAGAATACTTGGAGTTTATGGAATTTTTGAGGTTTCCAGGTTGGCAACGGACGTGTTAATGCGGGCCCCGCGTCGCGTCCGAGGGGAAACTTTTGGGCTCTTTCGGCGCGGGACGTGTTAAAAGCGTACTTTAGTGGTATCGCGTAAAGATCAGGCTAATGACGACACGGCGCGAATGTATCGATTGTGTCTTCCCTAGAAGGGAACCCGGAATCGGCGAGGCGGCAGGCGCGCGTGTCACGCGAGGATTTCGGTAAAATCCGTGGCGCGTGAGAGAGCAAAGCTTTCTCCTAATTTGCATTTCGGCGGCGCGGCGCGGCGCGACGCGCGCGCGTTATGGCAGCCGCCGACGACGACGACAACCGCGACGGTGGCCGGCTGCGGCGGTCACACCGATATTTGCCCCGACGATTAGAGCGCGGCCAATCGTCCGGTTGTTTGCCTTTACGAAGGTATTCGAGCCATTCGAGGAAAACATTGATTGGGTCGTTGCGCCGCGGCTGTTGGCCAGATTAGCGGGTACAGAAACAGCGGGAGCCTAAGCTCTCCGCGCTGGCGATGACGCTGCGAACGTCATTCCACTATTGATTCTCCAAACGACAATTTCAATCGTGGAATTTTAATCGATCGTTTCGAAACGCACCGGTGCTCCCGGGCGAATGGGAAAAATTTCTTTCGGATGAATCAGGATAATTTACACGGCAGCCGAATTCGTTTTTCGGACACCTATTCCGAGAACGGAGCTTCCTTACGAACATCTGAATAATTCATTCCCTGGATTCCAAATTGATTTCTAATTGCGTTCGGTCCGATGGGAAAATCTTTTCGATCGGTAATTGTGCGTCAAGTCAGAAACTGTTCTTCGTTTTTCCTAAAAGGCACTTAGAAATACCTATATCGCTGTCAAGCTTTTTTTGCAGCTTTTCCTATATACATATATATAGAAAAAGCAGGGTGTTCAAAGGGTGTTCGACTACAGGTGGGAGAAAATTTAAGGGGTGGTTCTCCATGACAATATAAGTCGAAAATAAAGAATAAAAAAATTGCGATTTCGGCTTCCTTATTTAGTTATTGGTTGCCTCATTTTAGGCGGATTTTAAATTGTTAACCCTTTGCACTCGGAGCTATTTTAACTAGAATGTTAAACATTTCTTCCGACCTAGAATATTTCCATTCTCTCTGATTTTTTAAATTTGGTGTAGTCATTGATTAGATACCAATATATTTAATAATGTGAACAATATTTTGAATAATGGTACAGCAATTTTTAGTAGCGCCGCAGAGTCGCCACTCGAGTGCTATGGGTTAATAACTAATTACCGAAGCCGATATCGTAATTTTTTTATTCTTCATTTTCAACTTTGTCATGGAGAATTACACCTTAAATTATCTCCCACCTGTAGTCGAACACCCTATATAGGAAACCTCCGGAACCTAAAAAGTCAGCAACCTCCGGAAAATAAAAGACGCCAAACGGCGTCTCCGGTCGACAATGCGTTGATACGGTGACTGCTCTGCGAGAGGAATGCGAGTGAATTCATAGCCTGTGCCACACAATAATACTTGAAAGTGTATCGTACCCAATAATCTGATCTCTTCAAAAAAATTCGGAAGTACCCTTGAGAGTCAATACGCTGTACACCGACAACGTCTCCGAAGGGTTGCAATATTCTTCGAACCCGAAAATCGTCGAAATTTCTACAAAAGTTCTTTTGGCTCGAAGCAACTTGCTTCCGGAGAAAGCGAAGCTCGCTGCTTGCACACTTGGCAGTGACACCAGAGCTCGAAATCGTCGTCTCGCTAGGTGGTTCTTCAAGGTGCATATGACCGGAACAATACACACACACACACATACACACTAGGGTGTGCCTTAGCTCTATCTTGTGAAATTTTTTTTGCGAGACTTTTTTCACGCCCCCCCCCCCCCCCAAATTGTGCTATTGGGTAAAAAAATAATTCCTGCAAAAGTGGAAGTTGATCGGATAAGGGGAAGGCGTGCCTCATCGAGTGCAAAGGTCAAGAGTAAACCTTAAATTTTGGGCACGCCTCCCCCCAATATTGTTCCATGTCATGAAAAAATGATATATCCAAAATTTTAGATCAATCGGACGTCGGGTAGGCGTGCCTAATCGAGCGCGAAGTTTTGAAATAGAAGTAACTGCGCGCTCAATGTGAAGAGTATACTGCAGTATACTGTATTCGCGCTCGATTAGGCATGCCTTCCCGACGTCCGATTGATCTAAACTTTTGGATATATCATTTTTTCATGACATGGAACAATATGGGGGGGGGGTCTGAAAATTTTTTGGTCGAAAAATAAGTTTTACTCTTGACCTTTGAGCTCGATGAGGCACGCCTTCCCGACGTCCGATTGGTCTAAAACTTTGGATATACAGTATTCTCGCGATAATTGTCCCAAATGTCTGGACGATAATTGTCCCTGAACTATCCCCACTCCTGCGGGGTATATCCCTTAAGGGGCCAAAAAACTCGAGAGGCCTCGGCCGCCGAGAAATGTAAATATGATACGGGTCGGGTATATCGGTGTGAGACCAGGAGACCACTACTAATCCGATGACAAAACTTCTTTATTTTTCATGATTTTTTTATGGAACTTTTACCAACATATTTCTGGCATTTTTCTAATGAAAATGATACCAAATATGATATAATTCCGATCATATTTACGTGTGAAATGGACGATAAAATTTCCGTGCGCATGGCAGGACAGCGTATGGGAAAGAAAGAGACGCGGCTAGTCGCAGTCGAACTTCCCAGTCCATTTCCACGTTCGGCACAAGTCAAAGAATAGTATCCCTGGACGATAATTGTCCCTGGCCGGACCCGTGGTTGGGACAATTATCGCGGGAATACTGTATCATTTTTTCATGACATGGAACAATATTGGAGGGAGGCTTGCCCAAAATTTTTTGTTTGAAAAATAAGGTCCACCCTAATACACACGCAGCGCAAAAAGTCTAAAAGAACGATTTGTCGGAGGAGGAAAAGATCACAGAAAGAGACCGCGCGATCGCCAGAACCAAGTGTAATTGCACGCGCGTCGCCCGAAAGGGTCGAGGGTCTCCTGCCGAGAGCCGGCTAATTAAGAGCTCGAGCTAATTTAATAATAATTTCTACCTTGCGGGCCCCGCGCGGATCTTTTCTTCTCGCCAGTTCCTAGGCAATCAATTATCCATTCTTTAAACGCCACATGTCCGCGGAGCAATAATTTACAAAGCGGATCTCGAACGAGACCTCTTCGTCGAACGGTGGAATCATCGTTCGCGGACGAGTTTCATCGTTCCTCGAGTCGTTTCGCCGACGTTTCCTTCGAGGAGGAACGGTCTCTCGCAACAAAGGGAGGAGACGTCTGCTACTTGGGAGGATTGAGACGTCCTAGGTTATTTGTTTTGAGTGCAGCGAGCCCCGCCCAGCTCGTCTCGGACTGTTCTTTGGCCGCGACTCGCGTTTTCGTCTCTCGCCGTTCGTTCGACTCCTCGACTTCTTCTTCCGCGCCTCCGACGCTGCGCGTTTTTGCGTTCTCTTCTCGCTCATCTTTGCTCTCTCTCTCTCTCTCTCTCTCTCTCTCTCTCTTTCTCTCTCTTTCTCCTTTCAGCTCCACGTTCTTTCGGGAAACGAGAAACGAGAGTCGAGAGAGAGAAAGAGAGAGAAAGAGAGAGAGAGAGAGAGAGAGAGAGAGAGAGAGAGAGAGCAAACGGAGAGCAAAGCGTTAGCTAGTCTTCTGTGCCCGTTGGCCGATGCACTTAGGGTGACGCGTCCTTGGGGCTGGTTCTCTCGCTCTCTGTCGCTGGCTAGACGTTGCCACCGCGCTGAAATAATTCTGCAGCCCGAGGAGTCCACGTCACGTCAGGGATCTGTCAGAAGAGCCGCGCATAGTTGCGGTAATGTCCACTGACCTGATTTAACGGAATCGCGCGCAATTTGCCGCCTCGATTCATTGATTTGCGGCATAAGCGGACCGCGCGCCGCGCAGCTCGATTCAGTGAAAGCGCAACCATAGCGCCCGAGCCCGCGAGATCTTCTTGACGATCCCACGAAGCCTGTCAACAGGACTTTCAATTACCCTGCTATGTCCGAGAGAAGTTCGAATTAATTATTTCATAAATAAAATCATGGAAGATTAAATCACGTTACTAGGAGGGGCTTGTTGATAGGCGAGCGACTATTAAAGAATTATTAAACCATGCCAGTCGCAATCAGTATGGGAAAGAGAGAGACATAGTTCATAGCATTTCTCATACGCTCTCCTTCTTTGCGTCGCAAATTTTGATCGTTCATTATTTTTTCCATGATTTTCTATGATTATATCATTGAAACAATTGGCTTGTGATAGCTAAAATATGATATAAATATAATTGATTCAATTTTGTCTAAATGTCTTGCAAACACAGCATCGAGAGTTGTTCCTGATCTTGTTGTCGCTTCGTTAGGATTATTTACCATTTCCAATCTTAATTTACTTCTAAACATTACTAAACTGCAAGAAGTATGTTTTTTTAAATGTAATTTTGTAATTTATATATATATATATATATACCTCTTCTTTTACTTAGATATTTATTCTGTTCCACACACGGTAGGTTTTGAAAATCATAGATATGTAAATTATGCTATGGTCCACTTAGTCGCGATCCGTAAAAAAAATTGTCAAGGCCTGCGGAATTATTTTAATTCGACGAATGCTCGAAAAATGACACCGGGTGTACTTCCGAAAAGCCCATACCTCCGATGTTTTTTATACTCTGGATTCTTACGAATTTTGACGCGTTGATTACGTTTATGATAGTGAAAATTGGCTCAATGTTATTTTCATAGCGGACACCGTGAAAAAACCATAAAAATCATAGTTTGTCCATTTATTTCAGTCAATAATGGGAATTTTGAAAAATACTTCAGATAAAAGTTGTAGGTCTCATCAAAATACACACCATCATCTTTTCACTTCTCGAAAATTCTCGAAAAAAATTGATCAAGCATTCTGAAAATAGAAGTTTCACGCTTCGCAATGAAATCATGACTGTGGGCGTAACGTTTCGATTTTTTTCGGGATCACGATTCGAAGAGCTCGGCGCAGCGAAGAATGTCACCGTCGGCTCTACTAAAACCACGAGTACACAATCGGTAAGGCATGCAATTAATGCGATACCGATCTGAGTCGTGTTACGCAGGTTGCGAGAGAGCGCGGTTGCCGTTACGTCGGCAATCTCTTTTCCAGCTTTGCTCGAAGCCCGATCGTAACTCCGCCTTTTATCGGAGGAGTTTCGTTTCCGCCGGCGCGTGCAAAACAAACGGCGACGGTACGTGAGTAAAGTCGAGTCGAGTTGGGTTGAGTCGGGTCGAGTCGGGTCGAGTCGGGTTGAATCTGGTCGGGCTGAGTCGTTGAGCGGCAACCCTCCTTTCCGTGCACCTCGTTCTCTCGATCTCCGTTGCTCGGTTTCTTGGACCGTTTTCACGGTGTTCCTCCCTTTCTTCGCCTGTTCGTTTACTCGATACAGTTGCCACGACATATCTGCTTTACGAGCGAGGAAAGCAGACGTTTATTATCGCGAGCGTCTCGCGATAAGCGTCCTCCCTCGACGCTGCTTCTTCTTCCTCGGACAGCGGAACAAGCAGCACGATTCCTAAAGACTTCCGGTCGCGGAACGCTCGAGATCCTCGGTTCTTGCCTATCAGCGGTGTCATAAACTGTCATTGCTGCTAGCGCGGCTGGAAACGTGGGAAATCTGTGACGGGATACCAATTTTGTCGTCCGGAAGCTGAATCGTTTGAATGTGACACTCGAATCTCGCTTTTGCAACGATATTTTTTGTTATTAAATAGCTAGATTCCGGGTTTTCAGGAAAGATAAACATTTTCTGTGGGGCAATGGTTAAATGTATCTCCATCCCTATTAGCTATAGTAGATTGAAAATAATGTAACAGTACTTTTTCGGTATAAATTAGTATATTGCTGACCAGTGGTTTGAGTATTATTGAATAAATTGTGTTACATTTCATGGAAGAACATTGTATCATGGATATGTATAAGGGGGGTTTTAGCGTCACACTTTTGGTGTCATCACACAAATTTTGAATGACCCCCAGTTGTAAATCCCCACCCGGCCGGCCTGCGCGAATCTTGTCCGGACGGGAGACCGGAGCGCGGTAGTGGGGGTACACGATGCTACGTCATCCACTCTCGGCTGGCCAGCGCGAGGCCTGTCCGGACTGGCAACTGGAGCGCGGTAGTGGGGGTACCCGATTCTACGTCATCGGCTCTCGAGTCCTGTCCGGACGGGAGACCGGAGCGCGGTAGTGGGGGTACCCGATTCTACGTCATCGGCTCTCGAGTCCTGTCCGGACGGGAGACCGGAGCACGGTAGTGGGGGTACCTGATTTGCGTCATCGCCTCGGTCGGTCTGTGTTTACTCGCGCTGTCCTTTTCTACGTTCGGCGCGGTCCGCGGGGTCCTAAATCTCTCTCTCTCTCTCTCTCTCTCTCTCTCTCTCTCTCTCTCTCTCTCTCTCTCTCTCTCTCTCTTTCTTTCTTTCTTACACTTTTTAGCGTCACACTTTTTGGTGTCACACTTTTGGTGTGATTGCGCGGATTTTGGAATACCCTAAAATTTATTACATATAAAATTAATTTATTTCCCCTCTCATCAGCCTCAATAATAGATTGAAAATAATTTGCAGTATTTAACATTATTCCTCTCACATTTTCCACAACGCGCCAGTGACGTTGCGCATAAAAATCCGCATTCCGAAAAGGACTGAATATGGCAATGAACGGTACGAGGATCGGCGGAGCAACGATTTGTCGATGACCAAGGACGAAAATCGGCAATAAGACGACGATGTCCTAGTGGTCATTAGACACGAGGGGGCATAAATAATGTTGTTTTGGCGTCGGCCATAATTTTCCGTTCGGTCGCGCCGCGTTTCCAGTGACATTCTAATTTCGCCGGTGTTGGTACACACGCGATAGGGCGGCCGTGGCTCTCGTCCTTGGGCTAGGCCCCCTGTAAATTCGGCTCGTTAATTCCGGCTAGTAGACACAGGCGATCGCGGATAATTAATTTCTAGTTCTCAGCGAGATCGCATCGGGGGCCGCACGTAGCGCCGGCGCGGCGTACACATATCCTGTAGTTAGAAACGATGGACGGGCCTAAGGTCGTACATCTTGCTCGCCTCTTTGTCGTCGTTTAACAGAGAAGGAGAGTAGATCTCTCTCTCTCTCTCTCTCTCTCTCATTCTCTCTCGCTCCGTCGGCCTCCTCCTTTTTCGACGTCCAATAACAGAGAAAGAGGGCGAGATGCGCGACAAGAACGAACGACGAAGAGAGCGATCCACGATGCGGCTAAGAATAGCAGGCGGTAGCCGTTCGGCCGATGCAAATTTCGAGCCCGAAAACATTCATGATGTATAATTCATCGTGCGGACTGGCTCTGGCGTCTGCCTACACGCGATACTACGCGTGCTCTCGTGACAATGACACAATGTTTGCGGTTACCGGAGGGTGTGTATCGATACCTTTGTACAACCACTCACACGTGTAGCTCCGGGAATACGACACGAGAAAGCGCGGCCAAATACTCGCCCCCTTGTACCGACAAATTTCTCAACATCTAGCCAGACCCTTCTCAGCTACCTCCGCCGAGAGGCTCGCGATACTCGGCCAGCTTCGGATACTCTTCTCAATGTTAATGAAACGATTCGACACAAAGCTTTTTTTTCTAATTTTCTACGGATTATTGATTGGACGAATATCGAGAAAATTGTTGGAATTTTTTGAAATATTGACAAAGCGACTAGACCGAAGACTATTCTCTTTTTAATTTTCAACGAGTCAGTAAATTTAATTGAGTGTAATTTAAAATAGTAATTATTTTCTTCGGTGATCTATATCACTGTGAAATTGGTCCGACATCATTTTAGATACTCTTTTCAATATTAATGAAATGATTCGACGCAAAGCTTTTTTTCTAATTTTCTACGGATCTGATTGGACAAAAATCGGGAAAATTGTTGGAATTTTTTGAAATATTAACAAAGCGACTATACCAAAGACTCTTTTTAATTTTCAACGAGTCCTGATCTATATCACTGTGAAAATTGGTCCGACGTCATTCTGCTGCGACGAGAAAAATATCGAGCCACTCTGTCGAACCTTTTTCAATATTTACAAAAGCGATTGGACGTGAAAGAATTCTCTTTTTAATTTTCCATCGGTCATTTTAGTAATCTATTTCATTGTCAGATTGGATTGACGTCATCCCGACGCGACGAAGTAAAGATCAAAGAAATTGTTCGAATTTTTTCTCTAATGTTAACGAAGCGATTAGGCGAAAGACAATTCTCTTATAAATTTTTAATTAATCGTCCGACGTCATTTTAGTGCGACCGGATAAAAATCGAGTTTCAACTACAAGCTCACGCGTTCCGGAAACAGCAAGGGTGTGAACTAGTGACGTCAACGCGAGATAACAATATCGATACGATTCAGAATCGAGGTGTCTCACCCGCCTATCCGTCTCCTTCAATCTCGCGAATCTTCGAAATCTTCGACATCTCCGGGAAAGGACTCGCGAATTTGTCGAGGTGAAGAACAAACAAATTGTTCGAATGTTTTCTCTAATGTTAACAAAGCGATTCCACGAAAGACAATTCTTTTTTCAATTTTTAATTAATCGTCCGACGTCATTTTAGTGCGACCGGATAAAAATCGAGTTTCAACTACAAGCTCACGCGTTCCGGAAACAGCAAGGGTGTGAACTAGTGACGTCAACGCGAGATAACAATATCGATACGATTCAGAATCGAGGTGTCTCACCCGCCTATCCGTCTCCTTCAATCTCGCGAATCTTCGACATGTTCGACATCTCCGGGAAAGGACTCGCGAATTTGTCGAGGTGAAGAACAAACAAATTGTTCGAATGTTTTCTCTAATGTTAACAAAGCGATTCCACGAAAGACAATTCTTTTTTCAATTTTTAATTAATCGTCCGACGTCATTTTAGTGCGACCGGATAAAAATCGAGTTTCAACTACAAGCTCACGCGTTCCGGAAACAGCAAGGGTGTGAACCAGTGACGTCACTGCGAGATAACAATATCGATACGATTCAGAATCGAGGTGTCTCACCCGCCTATCCGTCTCCTTCAATCTCGCGAATCTTCGACATGGTCGACATCTCCGGGAAAGGACTCGCGAATTTGTCGATGGAGCAAAAGAAGTCTCCGAAGACCGACGACGACTGCTTTAGCAAATTTTATCGCGGACCCTAATGGCCGAAGTTTTCTCATACGCCGCGCAGGAGCTTTTCAACGGAGAAGGAACGAGAGAGAGAGTATCCCTATCGAGGGGTAGACGCGACGTCCGCCGAGTTTTCTGGATAACGACGATGAACCGTCTTCGGAATCCGGGTGCCCGTGCCGTTGAACCTGAACAAACGGAGCAATCGGTGATACGGCTTGTAAAGTCGTAAAAACAAAAGTATCTCGATCGAACGGCTCTTGATATTTGTGTAGATATCTACTTTGAACGCCGCGCGTCCCGTTAGAGCCTGCGAGCCCGTAGAGGCCCACATAGACACGCTCGCGGAACACGAATAAAAGTCCGGCTAACTGCATCCTTCCCGGCGAACCAAGTGAAAAAACGCATGCGTGCACCGGTAGGTACCGTACGAGCCAAAATATCCCTTCTTCTCGCGGAGTTTTATGTAACGAACTCGCACCATAAAGACGAGACGACGACCGATGTCTCCGGCTGCGCTCAAGCCGACGGTAAATCTCCGACAAATACGGAGGAGCTCTCTCGTCGATTTAACTGCCACTCTGACATTTTTACATTAATTGCTGGCTGGTTGTGTTCGTTGCAAAAGTTCCTCTTGCAAAAGTTGTTTGTTCGTTCAGAAAGTTAGAACGATTGCAGTTACCTCTTGGCGCACTCGGAGATCCTCCTTGATTTTCGAGGAGAGTCAAGTGCATTTTTAAAGTCGAGAAATAGCTTGACGTGCTTACGAAAGTTTCGGAAAAATGTTCTTTTTTGATAGTTTTTAACGAGGACTAAAAGCGAATTTAATCATCGTGAAAAATTAGTCGTTTGGTTACTATCGAGATTGAAGAAAAATTGTCAATAGTGATCGGTTCCACCAGGAAATCCTTATCGATTTTTAGGGAAATTGCGTTTTTTGAGAAGTGGAGGATTTTTGTAATTTGTTTTTGCTCAATGTATAACTCGAAGAATATGCGATTGATGGCGCACTCAGAGATCCTCCTTGATTTTCGAGGAAAGTCAAGTGCATTTTTAAAGTCGAGAAATAGCTTGATAGCGAAAATGTTCTTTTTCGATAGTTTTTAACGAGGACTAAAAGCGAATTTAAACATCGTAAAAAATGAGCAATTTGGTTACTATCGAGATTGAAGAAAAATTGTCAATAGTGATCGGTTCGACCAGGAAATCCTTATCGATTTTTAGGGAAATTGCGTTTTTTGAGAAGTGGAGGATTTTTGTAATTTGTTTTTGCTCAATGTATAACTCGAAGAATATGCGATTGATGGCGCACTCAGAGATCCTCCTTGATTTTCGAGGAAAGTCAAGTGCATTTTTAAAGTCGAGAAATAGCTTGATAGCGAAAATGTTCTTTTTTGATAGTTTTTAACGAGGACTTAATTTAATCATCGTAAAAAATGAGCAATTTGATTACTATCGAGATTGAAGAAAAATTGTCAATAGTGATATCAGTTCGCGAAGGAAATCCTTATCGATTTTTAGGGAAATTGCGTTTTTTGAGAAGAGGAGGATTTTTGTAATTTGTTTTTGCTTAATGTATACCTCGAAGAGTATGCGATTGATAGCCATGAGACTGGAATGTTTAATACTATCTAAATGCGCGTCGTTCGGAGAAAGTGTACGCCGGGAATAGCGCGTCTGACTAGTGCGGTTGTTATCTACTTGTATTCATGCTCGACGACTCTGTCGCATCTACCGCTAATAATGAATTCACAATTTTATATAGAATATGCCATCATTTTCTACGAGCAACGTGACGTTTAATAAAGTCATAATAAGATTGCTAAAGTTCGTCGATCGCATTCGAGGAAATTTAACAGAGCATGCTTTCATGTCTTGTAAAATCTCCAGATGTTCGGGTAATTTTTTATTTAGGTGGTCAGGTAATTAAAAAGTTAATTCGTCTTCTTATTTTCTGTCAACTTGAACTTGCTTGAGCTCTGTAAACATTTCTAAAATTAATGTGAATGAATGGTTGTTATTAGGTCCTACATTTTTATATGAATTAATATATTTAAAAAAAATTTTCTGTCCTTCTGATTTTGATAAAACCATGAAAATTGTAATTCGCATAATGATCCACTATCGGGTGAGAGAATCGATCAGTTCCGTGTTCGAAAACGATTTCGCAGCTACGATCTACCATAGATCCGATGAAAGACGCGATCCGCCGTGTGGTTAGCGGTCGAAGAAACCACCGTCCGAGGATTAACACGTGGAATTCCCGCTTTCAATATGATAACCGCTTGTTTCCGTTAGCAAGTACTTTTCAGATCTCTCCACACGGATGCGAAGCGTAATTTTCGTGAATATTTTCGACACACTGCCGTATATACCATCAGTTCGAGCATAAAAGCCACCATGTTTTAGCACATTTTTTGCCGAAGACAAACGCAAACGGAAACCGGATTTGCGAAAATAGTCGGATTTGCATGCATTATATTTTTGCGGCATCGAGGAGAACTGCACGCGAGTCGAACACGCGAAAACATGTCGTTAGGCGAATTCATTGTCCGGTGGCTCCGATTATGCCCCGAACATGGCATGCTCGACTCTTCTCCGGGATTTCGGAATCGAAATAAAAATCACAAAATTGTTGGAGTAATTTCGAAAATTCGCAGTCTGAATCGCGGAGTTTGGCATTTTTTTTTTAACTATTGATAACCTGTCGAATAATTTACAGTTTATACCAATAAATATTTTGAACGAATCGACAAATCTGTCGAGCGATGATGTGCAATACATTTAAATAAAAGAACGTAGGGTAACTGCACCAGTATATGATCGCTTTTGTATATTTCAACAAATAGAATATATATTACTAGAATGTAGTGTTCATTGACTGGTATTTTTTATATTTTTTATTTAACGTTTAATAAAGACAAATAATAATAATTTCATTTTATTTGTGTTCATTTATTTTTGACAAATGAAGTAAAGGGAGCTATTTGCCATATATGAGATTCCTTTAATTCACATATTTTTTAAAAAATAAAATATCTTCCTGAACGATTTCTTAAATGTTCATTCACTGGTGCGGTTACCCTATTATAATTTTCATTTTATGAAAAATGTGTCGCGCGACAGTCGACAGCTGCAGTAAACAGTAATATCGACAAACTTTCAGAGTCGAGCTACCTCTAAAAAACAAATGAAATTTCACACCAAATGGTTATATATTTCGGTTAATTTTTTAATGAAGCGCGTCAGGATACGCGCGACAATACTCAATTTTGCATCGACAGAGCCAGCGATTTACGGTGTTGCGATGGTAACGTGATATTTTACAGCGGTTACGCGTGTTGTAATTTACGATACTTTCACCTGCGCGTTTATCGGCAATAAGTGCGCGACGAGTGCGCCGCGCCGCGCCGGTTGATTTAGAATTACAATTTGCGGTAATAAAACAACATTTCGACGGACCACCTAGACGGTTGTCGGATCATCGAGCGTAGTCCAACTATCGAGACTAATTAGCGACGTTGCGCACCGCCAATTGGATATCGCGTTCTCGCGACGTTTGCTCCCGATTGGATATCACCGAGCCATGACGAGGTCCCTTCTGCTGTGAGAGAGGACCGATCGTTTTACTCGACGCGCGTGCATACATCCGCCTCTAAACTGGTTCCCAGTCCGCCACTCTAAGAGGCAGGATACCACCTCGTTCTCTCTTTTGCCCCTCTACCGTCGTGCCGCTATCATTACTCAGTGCAAATCACTCGCTAATTACATCGAAAACCGATCGCGCAGACGGTTTTATCCAGGTGAACTAGTTCTGCACGAGGACAGTAGCCACTACTTGTTCTAGCGTAGCAATGGCGGCCAATGTACTACTCCTCCTAAACAAATTCCAATTTTCATAGCATCAATCTTCAAGGCATTCAAAAATTGTTTTTCTAAATTTTTTCCAATGTAATTTTTTAAAGGAAATTCTCCTATTTCTCACGACCATACAGAAGTTAATTTTTCATATTTTTTCCGCTGCGCCATTGTACTTATAAATTGTGCTACAGGCGTAACCCAACTGCAAGTAACCTACCACATTGAATAAAATAATATTCTAATCATTATTAGACTCCGGATCTTTGTGCAAAATAAAAAGTTTGTTCATCAATTGCAAGGCACAGAAGCTAAATATAAATTTATATTTTTCACTAATAATTTTGACATAGTGACAATAAAAAATTATCCCATTTCTCATGACCATACAGAAGTTAATTTTTCATATTTTTTCCGCAGTTTCATTGTACTTATAAATTGTGCTACAGGCGTAACCCAACTGCAAGTAACCTACCACATTGAATAAAATAATATTCTAATCATTATTAGACTCCGGATCTTTGTGCAAAATAAAAAGTTTGTTCATCAATTGCAAGGCACAGAAGCTAAATATAAATTTATATTTTTCACTAATAATTTTGACATAGTGACAATAAAAAATTATCCCATTTCTCATGACCATACAGAAGTTAATTTTTCATATTTTTTCCGCTGTGCCATTGTACTTATAAATTGTGCTACAGGCGTAACCCAACTGCAAGTAACCTACCACATTGAATAAAATAATATTCTAATCATTATTAGACTCCGGATCTTTATGCAAAATAAAAAGTTTGTTCATCACAAGACACAGGAGCTAAATGTACCGGGTGTTCACGCTATTACTAGCCAGCATTTTTCTTGTAAATAGTAAATATTAGAAAAAAATGAAAGAGAAAAAAGTAACACTGTTTTTTTATACTTAACACAATGGCGTATGTAATTGCTTTATGTTTATACTATTTTGATAGATTTGAAGGTGACATTCCATTTTTTAAATGGAATGCTGTATATTTCTTTATATCATGTGAAAGCGTGTGTCTAGACGAATTCATCCGTATACTGCACAGTGACCTTCAAGGTCCTGCAAGGTCAGAAATGGATGAAACAGTTCCTATGCTTTCATACCAATGTGTTTACAAGTATTCCTTACTTATACGAATCAGATGATGTTTTGGTACGAAATATTCAAAATGTTTCTTCCATTTCTGACCTTGCAGAACCTTGAAGGTCACTGTGCAGTATATGGATGAATTCGTCTAGCCACGCGCTTTTATGTGATATAAAAAAATATACATCGTTCCATTTAAAAAATTGAAGGTCACCTTCATATCCAACAAAATAGTATAAACACAAAAAAATTACATACGCCATTGTGTTGAGTATAAAAGAGTCCTACTTTTTTCTTTTTTTCTAATATGTACTATTTACACGAAAGAAGCTGGCTAGTAATAGCGTGAACACTGTATATTTTTCACTAATAATATTGACATAGTGAAAATAATATTTTTGTCACTGTTCTAAATTGAACGTACTCATTTTTGCCATAAATGCATAAAATCCTAATCATTATAATTGACCAAATAAAATGAATTAGTGCATCTTCGAACCCAGAATTGTTCCTCCTCGAACCGAACGAATTTCACGTAATTTAACTAGTCGCGATCGTGAAATCGCTAATGTGCAAAAGTGCATTTCGCGGTGTAATGCACATTCCGGCCGAGCAAGATGATCGGCGCGAGTTATCGCCGTGCGAGAACAACATTGATGACCGCTCGATAACTTTTCTGGGGTAAGTAAACACGCGGTTAACCATATTGGTGACGTTGAGCAATGTCACCGTCAGGTATGTCGCCGATGCACGTTAACTCATTCACGTAATATTCCTTTTTCGGGGCCGCTCCACGCGACATCGAGACGCAGCGACCGATTCCACGAAATTCCTAAGAACGATTACACAAATTCCGCCGTCCACTTTGCGTGCTTATCGTTGAGCATACTCCCACGCTTCCGTTATCGACAATTTTTTAAACGCTCGTTACCACACGTGGACGCTTTCCTGGATCCAGCCGAAAATAGTCGCGGACGATTTATGACGTACTGTCTCCGCGAAAGTATTCGAATCTGCGTCACAAGTATATTAAAAAAACAATAGCCGATATCAGTATAACCAGGTTGCGGATATTATGCATTCATACATAATACATTATTAATATTATTATTTACGGATCAAAGTCCTTTTATACAAATGTTTAGAAGATATTCATAAAAAAAAAGAAAAAGAAAGTCTTAGCATAAAGTTACATAGTAATGGACATGCTGACAGTTACAGGAATACATTATATCACATATAATCATATAATCGCACGCAACTTTTTCTTAAATGATAGTAACGAACCATTAAAAAAAGTCAATACCACGATATAAAATGTTGGATTTAGCTGTGATGCGATTTAAAGGATTTATTAATCCATATGTGGATTTGGATTTAAATGTTTGAAATCCTGTCCTATTTTGAACTTGTTAAAGTTACAAACTAGAAAAGCATCGCTTTTGATATTTCTGAAAAATATCCGAAAATTATCAAGAAAATTTGGCAATGGCACAGCTTAATGGTTGAGAGTTAAAGCCATCTGTTTTTTCTATCTGCGTCACTAGCATATGCAAAAAACAATACTTGATATCATTATAACCAGGTTGCGGATTTTATGCATTCACACATACATTATTTTGAACTTGTTAAAGTTACAAACTGAAAAAGCATCGCTTCGCAGACGCAAATTGAAAAATATCCGAAAAATTATCAAGAAAATTTAGCAATGGCACAGCTTAATGGTTGAGAGTTAAAACCATCTGTTTTTTCTATCTGCGTCATTCGCATATTCAGAAAACAATACTTGATATCATTATAACCAGGTTGCGGATTTTATGCATTCACACGTACATTATTTTGAACTTGTTAAAGTTACAAACTGAAAAAGCATCGCTTCGCAGACGCAAATTGAAAAATATCCTAAAAATTATCAAGAAAATTTGGCAATGGCACAGCTTAATGGTTGAGAGTTAAAACCATCTGTTTTTTCCAGCAGATTTTTGCAGAAAACGTAAAATTCGTAGCTAGAGTGAGACAGATCGTTCGCTTGGAAAACGTGATACGTCAAGCCGAATTAGAAGCTCCGAACAGCCATTGGATTCAATTTTCTTCTTGGAAGGATTCGAGAAGTATAGGTAATTGGTACGATCATCGGGCAAATCGATCGGTCGACGAAGTTCGGTTCGTTGGCTCAAGTTGCCAGGAGACTTCCCTAAAAGTGCACCGGCTCTTGTGTGGATTCCGTGGCTCCCAGTTTCGTATGACTAACTCCGCTGACTCATCTTCGACGACACGACAAGAAAAACGTCACTTTTCCAAGTTTTCGCATCGTTCGATCAACATTGTTTCGTATAATAATAACAAAATACGTTTTACGTCTTCCATTTTATGTTTCAATGTCCCTGTGTCGTTCAGTATGGTTATCTTTCCTCCACTTCGACAATTTTTTACTTTCCGGAATTATTATTTATTTATTGCTTTAAACCATATAAGGCTTATACAGCACATACAATATAAATCATACAACACACGATTTCATTACAATATGCCCTAGTGTCTAACTTACTATTGATTTACAGTAAATTTGTTAGGTTTCAACTACCTCATTGAAATTAAATTTTAATTGAGCATAACTTAATAAAATCAAAAATAATTTTCAGGCCTTTACTATTACGAAAACTACGTTTTCCGTCTTCCATTTTATGTTTCAATGTCCCTGTGTCGTTCAGTATGGATATCTTTCCTCCAATTCCACAATTTTTTACTTTCCGGAATTATTATTTATTTATTGCTTTAAACCATGTAAGGCTTATACAGCACATACAATATCAATCATACAACACACGATCACATTCCAATGTGCTTTAGTGTCTAACTTACAATTGATTTACAGTGTTATGTTTCAAGTATCTCGTTGAAATTAAATTTTAATTGAGCATAACTTAATAAAATCAAAAATAATTTTTCAGGGCTTTACTTTCCGGAATGTTGAAATTTTGCAATGTTCGATCAACGTATAAATGTTACATTATATGTATATCAAAAGGTTTGATTCCTTGTTTTCTGAATTTCATTATTCTCGTCGTTCATCACTTCCTTTTTTAAATGAATTTAGTTTCTAGAAATTTTGCTCCAATTTTCACATTCCCAAATTTTCATTTCTCCATTTTTCAAGCATTGTTCGTCTATCGGGAAATGAAATTTCCCTGTCTTTCAGTAACCTTGTTAATTTTCAATTTCCCCTAATCGACGGACGGGATGATTTCCCTGTTCCAATTAACGAAAAATCGGTAAAACCAGACCGCGGGAAAAATAATGGCGTTGTCCAGGTTAACGGTAAAAATGTGGAAAGGCAGAGTTGTCTTCCTGTTGTCATAGCGTTACACCGCACCGTCTCAGATAGTGCGAGGGGGTTCGGAGAAACGACAGAGAGAGTTAAGTGACGGTGGGTGGGCGAGATGGTTATTTAAATGCCTATAGAGTCCATTAAAGATTACAGGTTGAACAACAAATGTCCACGCGAATGAGCCAGAACGAACGGCGATACCCCTCGGAATAAATGTTCCGTTTTATCTTGTACGACGCAAACAGCTTCCATTTTAATCTATGAACAATTTTATTATCGGCCCTTTCAACGGCGAAATCCGCGAAGCTGAAACAAACTAACTGTGCATAATAACAGAATCGAATAAAACTCTTTTTATCGACCGTCTTGGCGGCGAATGGTCTTCATGGGAAATAAGGACCTTTTTTCTTTTTATTAACCCGATCCTCGGGAATATTCTAGTTTATGTTATTATATTATACAGATTATGTGTATGCATAATTAAATATAGGCTGAGCTATGCAAAAAATTATTAATACTGCTGGAGAATCGAAGACTTTATCCAGTAAGAATAGTGATAATTAATAATACAAAATCTAGACTGCGGATCTTTATGCAAAATAAAAATTGTCTGCGTCGATTGCAAGGAATAGAAACTAACTAGAATGTTATTTCTTCCCTTAATAATTATAATAGATGAGAAATCATATATTGACATCTTCAATTTTCAAAATTATCCTACAATTTTGAATTTCATCTACTCAATTTTGTTATAAATGCATAAAGATCCGCAGTCTAATGATATCCTATACTATATCCTAGACTGTGGTAGAAAATCTTGACAAAACGTGGGAATATTAACAGACACAATAATTACACAAACTGTCTAGTCAAACCACGTCTCAAGTTTCACGCGTTTTATGTTCATATTGCTGACTCGTCTTTATCAGAATCCTAGATGAATCATGTTCTTGTTAGTCGACTCGCTTTACTTGTTACGACTTAATTAAATAATAGGAATTTTTAATACGGTACTCTCTGCGAATGACAAACGTAAGCATTTTTAAATTGCCATATATAAAACGAATGATATCATCATTGTTGTATAATTTAAGAAATGTTTAATATTGTTGTGGAAAATCAGCATTTCGATTCCCGAAACTTCATTAATGTACTGAGCAACATTGGCACCATAAGATTGCCGAAAATATTAAAATAATTTCTAAATCGTATGACACAGATGATAAGAATTATTTTAATATTTATAAAACTGTTTGCGAGTGACAATACAAAACCGAAGCAAGCGGAAAAGTTCGAGGGTCAGTTCTCACCCCTTTGAATGAATCCGAGGATAAAATTTTTAAATTGGCACATATAAAACGAATGATTTCATCATTGTTGTATAATTTAAGAAATGTTTAATATTGTTGTAGAAAATCAGCATTTCGATTCCCGAAAATTCATTAATGTGCTGAGCAACATTGGGACCATATGTTTGCCGAAAATATTAAAATAATTTCTAAATCGTACGACACAGAAGATAAGAATTATTTTAATATTTATAAAACTGTCGTTTGCGAGTGACAATACAAAACCGACAAGCAAGCTCACCCCTTCGAATGAATCCGAGGATAAAAAAATCGTATAAAGCACAACAGTATAAACATCCCCCAAATCTTGGAACATTCTAAATTCCCGAGAGCTTAATTTTCCCTCACGACTGCATTTCTGGAAAGGAGAATATGAAAGTCGGAGCACGTTCACAGAGTTCACTGTGTTTTCGGTAGATACAGCGACGTTTGAAATTCCTGGAGACGACGACGCGACGCGACGCGACGGGTCAAACGAATACGGCCCACCGGCGTGTTTATCGGCGACGAAATGAATTCCTAAAACTCAATTAACCGTGGCCTTCTTTAACTGGCGTTCGCTTTAACGAACGAGAGGCGATGTAATGAATGGTCCCGCAGGACGACAAGCCGTTGTTTAGTATAGTCTCTCGTGCGAGAGGAGGACTCCCGTTCGAACCCGATATCCGCCCTAAGAGCCTTCAGAGCGACCGATCCAACCCTTTTAAGTAGGCCTAAGTAAAACGCCAGGAATGCGGGGAACAGCTCTTCGATGGTGCTCGATCGGCCAGGGTAAAAGATCCGTTTCACCGGTGATTCATCGTCGGCTATTTCTGGTGACACCAGGCATAAAAATCTATACGACGACGAGCGCGCGAGATTAAACGAGGCGACGGACGGGGATCACTTGGACTATAAAAATTCGCTTTGGAGCCACCGCGAGTTGGATCCTAGGGGAAACAAAAGTTTCGGCCCCTCGGTGCAGGTGTTGACGCCGGTGAAAGTGCCGGGAGTTTCATTTTGTTACGAAACCGGCCCGCGGTGGAAATGCAACGTCTGTTGTGCATCTTCTTTTTAACACTAGATTGAAGAGTAACTGTTTTAGGAAAATAACGAGACTACAGCCATTTTTATCGTAACACAGTAGATCCTCGTATAACGAGATCAGAAAACTGTATTGTAACAAATAATTGTTTTGTACATTATTTATAGGTGAAACTTTTACCAACATATTTTATCTGATATTGTTCTGATTAAAACGAGCGAGACTAACGAGTACAACGAGATCAGAAAAATGTATGTAATTGTAACAAACAATTGTTTTGTACATTATTTATCGATGAAACTTTTACTAACATATTTTATCTGACACTGTTCTGATTAAAACGAGCGAGACTGACGAGTATAAAGAGTGAGTATAACGAGATCAGAAAAATTTAGGTAATTGTAACAAACAATTGTTTTGTACATTTTTTATTGATGAAACTTTTACCAACATATTTTACCTGACATTGGTCCGATTAAAACTAGCGAGACTGGCCAGACTACAGCCATTTTTATCGTAACACAGTAGATCCTCGTATAACGAGATCAGAAAACTGTATTGTAACAAACAATTGTTTCGTACATTATTTATCCATGAAACTTTTACCAACATATTTTACCTGACATTGTTCCGATTAAAACGAGCCCAAACACGACACCATTCAGAGCATATTCCTTTGTTTAATACACGGTTTGAGTAGAACCTCGATTATCCGAACCAATGATATAATTGATTACTAGTATCGAGAACTAGGACAGGATTTCAAACATTTAAATCCAAATCCACATATGGATTAATAAATCCTTTAAAAACGCATCACAGCTAAATCCAACATTTTATATCGTGATATAAGAAAAAGTTGCGTGCTATGATTATATGTGATATAATGTATTTCTGTAACTGTCAGCATGTCCATTACTATGTAACTTTATGCTAAGACTTTCTTTTTCTTTTTTTCTTATGAATATCTTCTAAACATTTGTATAAAAGGACTTCGGTCCGTAAATAATAATAATAATTTAGCGATTCGTTAGCTAGGTAATTATAGTGAATTCGAACCAGTTAAAAAGGTAAATATGACACGAACTGTACCGTGTTTGGTATCATTCTAATCAGAGAAACGCCCGGAATTAAAAATTCATAATAATACGATTAGAGATAAACAAATGTTACGAAGAGATACCAGAAGCAATGTTCGTAGTCGGAAGCATGTGTTCGCAGATTTTGATTAGCCACGGGTTGGCTCGGGAATAATTGATTGCTCGTAAGTGTGGGTCTGCCTAATAGGCATTCAATAGTGATTCCTTTTTATCGGAGGGTGACGAGGAGCGTGTCAGAATGAATGTGACGCCGGCGCGGAACGTCGCGGCTCCGAGGCAAAAACCTTGTCGCGTATTCCTCTCGCGTGGCTCCTCTTCTTGTCCGGCTTCTTCTTCCTCTTCCTCCTCATCTTTTACTCTTCTTCCCACCCGCCTCAGGTTATCGTGCCATGGGGCACTTGACGCACGACGACGACGACGACGAAGACGAAGACGAAGAAGAGGACGGTTCTCTCTATAGTAACGTCCCAGGACGCGTTCAATCGTTTCTCCTTGGCCGTTCCCCGTAAAACGGGCGACGTCGGCGACTACTATCTGCCACTTCACGTTGTCCACCAGCCTTCAGTCACGAGTGTACTCATCGTGCACCAGGGGGGGGGGGGGGAACAAAAAAAATGCTCGGCTCAATCAACGAGATAATTTGCATGCCGCGCGCGTTACGCGCCATATGCAAAAAAGAAGAATCGGAAAAAAACGGGCTCGGTGACTCGGTTCGATGCAACCTGCCTGCCTGCCTGCCTGCCTGCCCGCCCGCCGCCGGATCTCGCGTTACCCGCAAATTGAGCTTTCGCTAAATGGAACGCGGTGACGAATTCGATGATGCTCACCACCGCCTTTTCATGGAACCATAGTGCGCTGGCTCTGTATTATGGCAAACTAGGAGGCGCCGGCTGCCTTGCTGGTTCTTAGAACATTCGCGTACTCGCGACAAACAGCCTTTGGTAGTCGCGCAGACGATGACGGACCTTCGTCGATTTCGACGTCGTCGAAGTGTGTCGTCTGGATTATCGTTCTGAGCTATTTTTCCCTACATGTGATAGCATAGCCTTTATTTGCCTATTCGCAAATAGAGTTATAAGAGTTATAGATTTATAGAGTTACAGAATACGAGATATTAGCGAAGAAATTTTGTTAACCTACGAGAAACATTTATATGTATAGCATCACTTTTTATGTATAAAAATAAACTTTTTTTTTTCACGCTGCCATTAAGTATATAAAATGATTATTTTACACACATATATATATAGTAGTTTTATGAACAATTTGCAATATCAACGATTAAAAAAAAAATAAAAAACTGCTGAGATATAAGCCGATAAGTAGGACCCTCTTTTGAAAATCCTTGCTGATGAAGAGGTGTACATGATTTCTCTGTTAGGCATCGTCTAAAAAATAATAAGTAAATTTTTTCCCATTTATAAGGGTAACAGCTACAACGTGACGTAGGATTTTTGTGATTGGGTGCCATGTTCGAAAGTTATAAATTTTTTAAACGCAAAATTTCGATGAAAATTCGAGTTTTTTTTTCAAACAGCTGTCATTTCTACAAAAAAATTTTGAAAAATTTTTCCCTACGTCACATTGTAGCTATTACCCTTATAAATAAGAAAAAATTTATTTATTATGTTTTAGACGATCCCTAACAGAGAAATCATGTACACCATCAGCAAGGATTTTCAAAAGAGGGTCCTACTTATCGGCTTATACCTCCAGAATTTTTTATTTCTTTTTAATCGTTAATATTGCAATTTGTTCATAAAACTACTGTATATATGTGTAAAATAAAGATCATTTATTTCTATACCTATTTTTCCGAGCACCAGGATGGTGTAACCCCTTAATAAGATTAACAAGAAATGTTTTACTTTGAAAAAATTAAAAGTGACATTGAAATAACGAAGAATGCGATAAAAACGAACGAAATGGTGCACGGCAGAGTCTGCGAATATATCCAACTCCTCTTTCAGTGGCGGAGAAAATAGCGATGATTTGATACATGAATGCATCGTGCCGCCTTGTATTTGTTTAAGCGGAGTGTTTGTTCAGTCATCTTTTGTAACGGTGGTTATTAGCAGCGATTTAATGGAGGTGAATTCAAATTTAGATATTATCTAGCCGGGAAAGAATGCCTGTTGTTCCAGAATCCGGGAGAAAGAATCCAGAATATGAGAATCATCCTCTTGAACGCAGCCGTGCCGCTACGAGTAGGTTGGATAAATTTGTAAACATTCAGGGATTGACATGTAACATTTTTCAAGCACTCCGTCGGATTAGACTGTACCTATACCGCTCGCCCCGGGGCGAACATGATCTGTTAGGGGCTTTTAGCGGTCGGATTTATTGAGCCGGAGGATCGCACGCGTCGAACGTTAATCTCGAGCGAATCGCTGTCAACGCGGTGCATCAATCCGGCCGATTTGTCACACGGCAATTTGACACTGTCGCCCGGGGAATTCGTTGACCGCGCGATTTGTCACGATTTGCCATGCCTATTTGGGAAACATTTTCGGGCCGCGGCCATTGTCCACCGGGAACACGCCAGGTGACTTTTTCGTTGGGCTGAATAAGAGAGCCTGGTCGGCGCGGCGGCTCGTGCTTTGCTCGCTAGGAAGGTAGTAAATTTTGTGGTCGACTCAATAGAGACGTGGTCCTCTTTTCTTGGCTGTTGCCGTGACACGGGATCCACCGTGCGCAGGGAAACGCGTCGCGCCGGCGATCATTCACGATTTACGACTAAGTAAACGCGGCATTAGTTTACGAGAATTATTAAAGTGCTACCGGGCGCACTTTCGATAGTTGGAGACGACATACGCGAACGTTTTAAACGTAGAGAATAGTATCGTGTATTTATTAACAGCTATCGAGAAAGAAGCTATTAAAATTCCTATTACTGTCAGATGTCCACAAATATCTTACACGTGACATTTTTTTAGAATTACACGGCGGAGTTATATGGAATATAAAAATTGTTTGTAATAATTGCGAGATGCAGGAGATACATATACATTTCATTTCTTTCTTTAATAATTTTAGTAGGTCAAAAATAACGAATTCATCCGTATACTGCACAGTGACCTTCAAGGTCCTGCAAGGTCAGAAATGGAAGAAACAGTTCCTATGCTTTCATACCAATGTGTTTACAAGTATTCCTTACTTATACGAATCAGATGATGTTTTGGTATGAAATATTCAAAATGTTTCTTCCATTTCTGACCTTGCAGAACCTTGAAGGTCACTGTACAGTATATGGATGAATTCGTCTAGACACGCGCTTTTATGTGATATAAAAAAATATGCACGTTCGATAGTTGGAGACGACGTTCGCGAACGTTCTAAACATAGAGAATAGTATCGTGTATTTGTTAACACCTATCGAGAAAGAAGCTATTAAAATTCCTATTACTGTCAGATGTCCACAAATATCTTACACGTGACACATTTTTTTATAATTACACGGCGGAGTTATATGGAATATAAAAATTGTTACATGTACATTTATTTCTTTCTTTAATAATTTTAGTAGGTCAAAAATAATACACAAATTCTTTAACACTAAACCTAACAAGCACGAAGCATATAAAAGTGAAACATCTTATAGCAGTTCTGCCATTAAAAGCGGACATGTTCTTTACAGAACCAAATATGAAAGCTTGTGTATATATTTTCCAGTTTTTAAACGACTGCAAACTTCGCCTCTAGCGATAATCAAGACTATAATTGTCTACACTACGTAAACCTAAGGTATAATTGTTAAAGCCGAAATAAACTTATAATAGGTTTCAGTGGCTGAATAAAAAAAAACCTTATACCAGTGAAAAGATTGAATTTACTTTGTACGGTTTTCATTATAATATGTTCTTAAATGGAGAAGTCAATACAAGTCATTTCCTATGAAAGCGTTATTATAATTTCAATAACTGTGAAATAGAAAACCGGTCATCCGACCGTGATAGGTAGACTGCGGATCTTTATGCAAAATAAAAATTGTCTGGGTTGATTGCAATTAATAGAAACTAAATAGAATGTAATTTCTTCCCTTAACAATTTTAATAGATGAGAAATTTGACATCTTCAATTTTCCAAATTTTCCTACAATTTTTAATTTCATCTACTCAATTTTGCTATAAATGCATAAAGATCCGCAGTCTAGTGATAGGTTTAGCGTTAAATATTTTCACACAGTTTTCATGGACCAAGACATTCGTTTTACTACGTCATCTTCAAAGTACTTGAAAATTTGATAAAGTGTGTTCACTGATCGCTGGTAGCTTAAAATCGTGGAAGGATAACGGAGGTCCTGGGGGAGCAGTTAGCAAAGCAGGCTCCTCCGACAGAGTCCGATGAAGCGATCCACGGCGATCCACGTCGATCCACGCGGCGCATCTATCCCGACAGGCGGTGTCCAGCTGAGAGCCATCGGCGTCGGGTCGGTAGCCGCGTTTTTCATCGGCGTGTCGGGGCCTATTCAAGTGTTGGCAGTTTTTCACGCGGCAGGCGACAAATATCCCCACTAAAATCCTCCTTAGATGAGTCCCTACGTGTGGTTGGGGATGTGACACGCCGGATCCTATATCCCCGGGCAACATTCACCATGTCGGTCTCACAGCGGTGACAGGCGAGAGCGGTGTTCGCGATTCGCTCCTCCGAATATCCTTGTGATCCAGCCTAAGGTTTTGCAACAAACAGTCTAGCCAGAAAGCTCGACTGTAACGATCGTATCGGGACAGATTCCGGGACACCAACGACCGTTGCAACTCGCGTAGATCGTCGTTTCCCGTTTTCTGGCCCAATTAGGCAGATATTCGCAGGATCCTAGGTGCACAATCGCCTAACTATCTGGCCTAAGATCGCGGTGCCGGTCAACTAATTGTGCGCCACCGGTATTCACGAGATCCGTTGCACAGGATTGCAACTTCTCGGTTGCATTTACGCCCTCGCGTCGAGACGACTCTATTCAACACGTTTCTATACGAGTACCGTCGAATGTACAGTGAACGTGTTCATGATGGATCTCCGTTGGACTCTGTCATCACTCCAGCGAGGATTTCGGCCAACCGGCCACTCGATTCGAGAGACTTGTTAAAGTTTGTTGAGTGATCGAAACATCGTTTGATATCCGTCGGAACCGTGTGCGACGTTTACTAGCCATAAATTGTGCGGCTCCCCCTGTTTGTGTAGTTCTAATAAAAAAAGTAAGTTGCGAGGTCCTGGACGCTCGCGGGGGTATCTCAATCTTTAAGCCGGATTAGTGTCACGATTCCAAGCAACTTACGGCGCGTAGATTGAGATGACAGTTCAAAGCGGCGACGCGCAGATATGTTTACGGCGATTCGGTAAGTTATGGCTGTGTTAAAACCGCGTTGTAAAGACCGTGGGAGATTATCGAACAGTGGCGATCATCGGGAGTAGATTATATCCCCGTTTAACTTTGCCGGTGATTTATTAATTGGAGTCGGAGGTGATCGTTTACAACCCGCCGCTTCTGGGATTTATTAGAATCGACACGTGTCGGCATCTTTCACTAGAAAATGCTCGATCAAATTATCGAAACTTATATTAAAAGCACAACCTAACAAAAGGACTAACCACAGGGCTAAATGGGCTATAGCCCTGAGCCTTTTAGGGCGGCAATTTTGTATTTTTTTATTTATTTATTGGTAATACACTTATTGACTTTTCCTGAATCTTTGGTAAATCTTCACCGGTCATCCTGTACCTGCTTCTTTAACCTGTGCTTAATTGCGTCGCGCGAGAATTTTCGCCGATGTTTTTGCACATGATTTGCTTACAACCTGACACGTTCGATTATACACTGAAGATATCGAAAATTCAATTATTCGGTGTCAGTCGATCAATGAAATGATTAGAATGCATAGCATCTAATACCTCGTACTAAAAAATATAAAAATGTGTGCGTTAATATGAACTAATATTATTTAACCTTTTGGGGCGGCAATTTTGCATTTTTATTTATTTATTGGTAATACACTTATTGACTTTTCCCTGAATCTTTGGTAAATCTTCACCGGTCACCCCGTAACCGCTTCCCCTATTTTTTTATGAAAAGGGGCGCATTATTGTTACTAGCCCACGGGCGCCACATATCTTAAGACGGCCCTGATTAAAAGTGAATAATTGTACTTCTCCGAATGTTCGTTTTGTTCATGATTTAATGAATTCTCGCTGCTTTATAATTGAATCGAAAGGATTCGAACGTAGTATCAGAACACTCTGTGATATCTCGAACAAGATGGCGATGGCCGTGTTTTCTCTCTAGCGTTTGATAGAATGATTCTAGTTGCAACGACAGTTGCTCTTTGGCCTTAGGCAGCGGTAAAAAGCGACACGCTCTAAATCCGACGGAACCAAACGAACGTCCGAATGCAAATGGATCCGCGACTAATTACGTCACCTATTTATGGCGAGTCGACGCATGACACGGATCCTGGTTCGAATCTTGGAACGCGCGTCATGGAAATCCTCGGAATGGCGGAGTGTGCCCCCGTAGACTCACACGTTCGTGTTCGGCCTCGATGGGAATTCTTCTCATCGATAGTAGAAATACTGGAAATACTGGATTTTTCATGGAGAGCTTGCTGCTGGTTGTGTCGCGTGTTACGGTGCCGGTGCCATGTCGTCTGCCATTCGCAGTTAGAAATTTTCATCGTCAAACCCTCGCCTTTCCCCTCGCCGCCTTCCCGACGAATGGCGAGGGACACGCCGTTTTACCATTTTCCTCGTTACGTAACGGCGAATTTGAATTTTAATGGACCCCACGCCTCTGCGCCGCAACCGCCGCCGGCTGGATGCGAAGTTGTTGTATCGAAGCGCGATCAAGCATATTCCTCCGACTAATTTGATAGATGGTCGTTAACGAGCCGGCTGCCAGCCGACGTCCAAACGCTATCATCGGTCGCCACGGAATTATTCACTCGTATTGTTGTCGTCTGGCAAATACTCTCCGCGTAGTCGCGGTCGTGTTTGAAAATCAATTATTCCGATTCGTCAATTGTTGGAACGCACAATGTTATACAGGGCGGGGGGAAATTGTTTCTACGATTTTGATATAAATGAAAGCTTGACCATTCTCTTTCGCGTAATGCTCGTTTAGTCGTTTAGTGATGTTTGCTAGTAGTTCGCGAATATTAAAAAGTGGTAAATATCTGGTATGGATTTTTTCTACGATCGTGACGTCTGGAAATATTTTTAAAATTTCGGTCACCTGCAGGTCTGTAAAAGTAGGATCATTGAATAAAAGGGTACTTTTCACACTGCTCAATATTAACCCATAGCACACCACTGAAAATTGCTGTGCCATTCTTAGAAATTATTGTCCACATTATTATTTTTGTTCGTATTTAATAAACTACTAGACATTTACATATTACATGAGATATTATATCAGTTTCGTATACAAAAAACGAAAAAAATTGTATAGAATGGAAATATGCTAGAATGGCACCACTAAAGATTGCTGTGCTATTCTTCAAAATATTGTCCACATTATTATTTTTATATTATCAAAAAATGAAAAGAAATGGTACAGAATGGAATTATTCTAGAATGGAAAAATCTTTCGTTTTTTAGTTAAAATAGCACCGAGTGCAATGGATTAATTAAGAATTTGCTGCACCGATTGCAAGTCTTATTACCTCGAATGTGTCCAGAATAATACAGTGATATCCGCAAAAACTAATTCGCCCGCAAATGCGTGCAACTCGACAACAGCACGATGCTCAAAGTGATTTGAACACCTTCGAGTTAGTTCCGCAACACGCAGCCGCATCTTCGCGAGAGTTCATTTTCGCGAAACGCTCGCGTGCGAATGTCGGCCACTCCATACTCGGTCAAGTATCCATTTGAAGCTTCCGTGCCGGCCGTTCCAATGCAATTAAACCACGAAACTCGAGTCGGCTGCATTTTCTGTGCCGCGATGCACGTTACCACTTGATCCACACACCGCATCGTCCAAAAAGCACGCGACCACTTCCCTCCCTCTCTCTCTCTCTCTCTCTCTCTCTCTACTACTCGGAAAGCAGAATCTTATTTCGCGAAACCGACAAGCCGAAATTAGAACGCAAATTGTTCGTATAATTGATAGCCACCGCGAGCTTTTCTGTATGGTTATAAAACGGCCTTACACTCTTTCATGACTTTCGAACACCGAGGTTTCACGATCAGTGATAAATAGATCGAATCACGGTTTACGCGGTAATGTTACGGATTCAAGTACTTTCCTTTATTGAGATAAAGAGGGTAAAGGGGGTCGCTTAAACGAGCCGAGAATTTAAAAATCTGCTATTCATACTGTATGCGATTCGCATTTTTATACGTTCGTCTGTGCTTTTAATGACTTTCGGAGATCTGAGCTCGTTTGATGGTTTCTTCTTGATCGCTGTAATCAATTAAGGGGGAATATACACCTAGCAGAGTAAAAAAAATCGATTTTTCAATTTTTTTTTGACAAAATACGAACGAATTTTTGGCTGAAAATCGCTATTGCAAGTTCAGACGCTCGCCATTTTGTGAAAAATAGATATTTTTGAAATCGGCTATGACAAATACAAGATTGTACTATCTATTCTTACAATCCTCTGTGTTTTTTTTATTACAGATAATTTTTGACGAAATGCCACTGGTCACCGATTTTGGTGTTTTTCTTGCGGTACTATATTAACGACGTGACCACTACGGGAATTTTCAATATTTTTAAATTAAAAAAAAATACTAAAACATTCACGAAAGTGTATATTTTAAACCACAAGAAAAACCGATCCGATAATTTCAATAGTTTCCCCACAAAAAATTACGGAAAATCAGCATTTTTTCTCCTTTCTAGGCGTATATTCCCCCATAACCTGACGTGTTGTAAAATATCGCGATTTTTAGCTTTATTCTTCCGAAGCTTTTTATCATAGATCTAATCACCGGCACAATTAACCACGAAAAATTTGTGCTGTAGTGAACTGGAGATTGTTCGTTAAAATCAGAGGCATTGTGTGGCCGAATCTGAACGCGGTATATTTTAAACCACAAGAAAAACCGATCCGATAATTTCAATAGTTTCCCCACAAAAAATTCCCGAAATTCAGCATTTTTTCTCCTTTCTAGGTGTATATTCCCCCATAACCTGACGTGTTGTAAAAATCGCGATTTTTAGCTTTATTCTTCCGAAGCTTTTTATCATAGATCTAATCACCGGCACAATTAACCACGAAAAATTTGTGCTGTAGTGAACTGGAGATTGTTCGTTAAAATCAGAGGCACTGTGTGGCCGAATCTGAACGCGGTATATTTTAAACCACAAGAAAAACCGATCCGATAATTTCAATAGTTTCCCCACAAAAAATTCCAGGAAAATCAGCATTTTTTCTCCTTTCTAGGCGTATATTCCCCCATAACCTGACGTGTTGTAAAAATCGCGATTTTTAGCTTTATTCTTCCGAAGCTTTTTACCATAGATCTAATCACCGGCACAATTAACCACGAAAAATTTGTGCTGTAGTGAACTGGAGATTGTTCGTTAAAATCAGAGGCATTGTGTGGCCGAATCTGAACGCGGCTTGCGATCGGCTAGCAACGAGATTGGGCATGGGTTTCTGTAAAGTTGACGCGGGCAATCTAAAGTAAGCGTTTTAAGAGCGTGCCGGCATGCCAACGGAATTCCTTAGCGGCGCATCGAGGTGGATTCGAACGAGGTAGGCGGGATGGTGCGAAAGAAAGGAACGTTTGGTCCACCCCGCTGCTCCAGCAACGAGCCAATAACCCAGTCGAATTAAACCGAACGTGTAATGAACGCTTCCGACGTCATTGGTACCGGCGCGGCGCGGCGAGGCGAGGCGCGGTGCAGCGACGACGACGGTGCAGCAGCTTGGCGCGAGCACTGCTGTGTTCACCTGTGTTCTGTAATACGAGATGCATTCGCATTACGCAAGTCCTTGCGGCGGCGAACCGCACGCAGCCCGTACGCAGCTGGGTTATTATTTACAACGCGCGCTGCGTTACTCTTAATTTCTGCGTTTCTCGATTTCATACGGCGCGAATTCTACGACATTGATCGAAACTACAACCTTGATTCGAACCCTCGATCTTTTAAGGATGTTCTGGAGGTACAATGGGGGACAAAAGTACAAGAAATTGGAAATCCATCGATATATTGCCAATGAAAGCCATTCATGAGTATATTTTGAATTTAAAAAATAGATTAATTTAAAAAGCTTTCGTTTAATCAGTGAATTTTATGTTATATTTATTTTTTAATCAAATTGTCTTCATATTATAAAAAATTGTAAGTGACATTTGCGAATATAATTGTATCCTCTGATTTGAACTTCAAGATAATAAATTTGTGATATTCAATATACATAATCACACTCTTATAATGAATTACCTATTATCATAATTAAATTTTAATATGGCAGAATAGTGCATGTATATAATTACGCAATAAAAAGTTAAAAATAAATATTTAAATAAATTAAAAACACTTCAGAAAGCAATATTGATGGTTATTATTGAGATGACAACACGATAAATTTGACGTTTTGTAACAGTTTATAATTATTAACATTAGGAAGAGAGAAAATATTCACACCGACTTTTACCGATCTCTGGTTATTTGACTAATCAGTAGACTGCGGATCGTTACGCAATATAAAAATTTGTCCGTATCAATTGCACGAAACAAAAATGTAAATTTTAATAATTTTACCAAGAATAATATAACAACATAGTGGTATTATAATATATCCTCAATAAACTCCGCAGTCCATTGATAATACAATGGAACAATAACTCGCATTTGTTTGTACTTTAATAGCGAGATCTAAGCTCCAAATGTCTCAGTAATTATTTTTACCATATAGAAAATTGTCTAAGCGCTCCCGACACGTGATTCCTGTAATTTAGAGCACTACAACGATGTATGCTAGTAATTGCTAATTAGTAGACTGCGGATCTTTACGCAGTATAAAAATTGTCCGTATCAATTGCACGAAACAAAAATGTAAATTTTAATAATTTTACCAAGAATAATATAACAACATAGTGGTATTATAATATATCCTCAATAAACTCCGCAGTCTATTGACAATACGATGGAACAATAACTTGAATTTGTTTGTACTTTAATAGCGAGATCTAAGCTCCAATCGTCCCCAGTAATTATTTTTACCGTACAGAAAATTGTCTAAGCGCTCCCGACACGTGATTCCTGTAATTTAGAGCACTGCAACGATGTATGCTAGTGATTGCTAATTAGTAGACTGCGGATCTTTACGCAGTATAAAAATTGTCCTTATCAATTGCACGAAACAAAAATGTAAATTTTAATAATTTTACCAAGAATAATATAACAACATAGTGGTATTATAATATATCCTCAATAAACTCCGCAGTCCATTGATAATACAATGGAACAATAACTCGCATTTGTTTGTACTTTAATAGCGAGATCTAAGCTCCAATCGTCCCCAGTAATTATTTTTACCGTACAGAAAATTGTCTAAGCGCTCCCGACACGTGATTCCTGTAATTTAGAGCACTGCAACGATGTATGCTAGTGATTGCCAGTTGGTGAGCGCGACGTGGCGGCAATGAAATTCGAATATTTTCAAAGTCCCAGGGGAAAAAAGATCGGCCGCGGCGATAGCCGTTCTAGCGGTCCGTCACTGGTGGCAATATTATTATCGGATGCGAATGAAGATAGAATCGTGAACTAGCTACAAGATACAATTTGTCCGGTATAATTTGTTCCCGTCGCTAATTATCTCGTATATCTCCTCCTTATCTGTCAGAAGCGATCCGCCGCGCGTCCCGTGCTTTCAATTTGCACCGGCTGCTAATAGTAACCTTCTCGTTTTATTCGGCCGCGAGGTTCGTAATCGTGCGAAACTTATTTGAATACTATAAATCATACGGAGATCGCGAGCGATTAGCTTTGCGTGCCACAAATTGAAATCTCGCAGGTGCAATAGCGCAAAATACCGGTCGAGAGCGCATAGACACACACTCGACACATGCATGTCCATTTTCCCTACCCGTAGATTTAGAACGCGTTCCTTGAATCGAACGAATGTGCATTTAACACGTTTGTCCCCGTTTGTTGCAGGTTACCACAGTTTGCCGTTTTAGCGAAGATTTTGTGCCTCCTGATGGTACGTATCGAACACTTTCCTATTCAATGCTTTATTTATTACAAGATTATTAATGGTCCGTTAACACTTCACCCACTGGAAGCATTGTAACATACGGCTGTGCTATTGTATTTAAAAAAAAAACTTAATAATTTTTCTCTAAATAATAAACGATAAAGAAGTTGTTTCATTATGTTACCGGCAGGTTTTACCCAGCATACGATTGAAATTATTGTGCTATTGAAAGATTGGTTAAGAAATTTTCGCCCAATTTTCTATATATTATAAAATTGTATATAATATAAAATTCTACTAAATTTGATTTTCTCTTGAATTATCTAAATGCAAGTGGCAGCTTTGTGTTTCAATTTTGTTAGATCAAATAGTGTTACAAAATATTTTGTTAACCCGTAACCACTGTTGATGGGTCAATTTGACCATATACATTATTAAACTATGTAACTAAAACAGGGTCACAGTGGTTACAGGTTAAGAAAGTGTTCCAAAATATTATTCAGAACATTTTGTTCAAATCTAAACAAAATCGATTGTGAAATAATGCAAGTCTTGTGTCGACAAAATTTTTTAGGACGAATTATGAAAGAATTAAAGAATATATAAACCTTATATGGTTTGAAGCAATAATAAATAATAATAATTAAAGAATATAGAAAGAATTGTTGCCGGTCCGTTCTGTTAAAATATGGAAAAATATGCTAGCTGAATAGTGTGCTCTTTCTCGTTCCATTAAGCCCCGGCTCTATCGAAAAAAAGTATTCGGTGTTTTCGCGGTGGAACCATAATTTCGGGGATATACCGGTGACCCGGTTACGTTACCTTTAACGAGCCGTGTAAAATTTGAACGAGGGCTTTGGCCGCGTTCGTGCGGAATCCGTAAACTCGCATACTTTAGTTGTTCCGACGGATACGTAAGCGATATAAGATACGTGCCAGAGCTTTGTACACTGAATGGTGACTAGGTCAGATCGTAGATACCCGGTGCACGGGACCGGGTCGCCGCCGTTTAGGGTAGGATGGCGTGTCGAAAGTTCATCCAGGTCCTGGTAAATCGACGGTTAAATTGCCGAGCACCTTACCTGTCATAGATTAATGACCGGTGCTTCCACTCCTACGCGTTAGAGCGTAGGTTTCGAGCAGCCCTTTGTCGGCCGCGAGCCCTTTGATACCTTGTCGTGTACAATGATTCTCGATGAATCGTGTTCCTGCTAGGATCGTAGATTTTTCACGATAGAACTATCAAGAGCTCGAAGTGGGTTTCGATTTTATTGCGTCATTTACAACATTCATTGAGATAATTTTTTTTTTTTTATTTTTGTCGATCGTACAGTGTTTAAATAAACTTGGAATAATAATATTGGCGCGCTGGTTCGATCAAATTCTACCCTATATATATATAGCTAATTTTATCGAATCGAAACGTTTGAGTTTACAACAAATTAGCTATATATAGGGTAGAATTTGATCGAACCAGCGCGTGCCAATATTATTATTCCAAGTTTATTCATTGAGATATTAATCGATTTTTCTAGAGCGTAAATGATTTGTTCAATCAGTTGCGAGATAATTTCTATTTTGCGCGAAGATCCCCAGTTTGGTTAGAACTGTAATTATGCATAAAATTGATTGTTTTTATTTGTATAAAGTATGATATTGTGTGCGATGTAGTGAACATGGTAATTACACATCTTGCACTTTATTATGCCAGCTATAAAGCGACTATGTAATAATGCGCCGCGTGCAACAACCTGCAAAAAGTTGAATGGAAAAATACTGCAACCGCAACCGTGTGATTGGTATTTAGAGGATAGGAAAGCAGCGAGTTCGTAACTGTCTGTCTGCAGTTTCAAATGCGATCGGTTTGCGAGAGAAATTGCAGCAAGATAACTTGAAAACGCAAGATCTAATTTCTAAGTTAATCTTGCTAAAAAATAAATTCTGAAAATAAGAAATAAAACAAATTCTAACTAGATACTATTTTAATTCTAAATCTGAAAATAACAAGTATACTCCTACTAAAATTCGATTTAGTAAAAATTTAGAATAAGTTGGTAATTGAATAATTTAAAACTATTAAGATGAGTATACGTGCTTTGAATAGTTCTGACAATTAATAAAGATCAATCGTTACTTGTGATTTGTCACTGGGTTTGTTTAACATTTCTCTGGCATGAAGTAATTTTCCTTGGATTTGTTACAATCCTATGTTAATTTACAATGTCTACCGATGCCTTATTCATATGCAAATTTCATTTCATACGTGTGTGCCACGTGCAATCGATAATGCGAGATGCCGAGTTACTTCGCAGCTAGTATAATCGTGCAGGAAATACTTGGCGTCTAAACCGAATATTTAAAAAATGATTGATTTATAGAGATACACCTACCTAGAAAGGCTTTTGTATTTATTGTGAAGCTTATCAATGAGATAGCCGTTTCCGCCGCATCTTTTTCACCTAAACTTGTTTTACTTTGTTTTCTTGAATTACTTGGTAAATATTTGTTCTAGAGAGCTTATGAATGAAATGCTTCGACGCCATCGTTTCATATCGGAAACGGTAGAACACGATTTTTATCGAAAGGAATCTTACATTTAATCAACGTGTAGCAACGTCGCGATAATAATAAGCAACAAACTTGATATCTTGTGTTATGTCGATACCCAAGTAAACATACGTACCCCTATGAAAATAATGTTGATGTTTGCGATTATTCAAGCTTACAACTTTCCAAATTTTTAAATATCCAAATTTCTAAAAGTTTTATATATCCAAATTTCTAAAATTTTTAAATATTCAAATTTTCAAATCTTCAAATCTTCAAATCTTCAAATCTTCAAATCTTCAAATCTTCAAAACTTCAAATCTTCAAATCTTCAAATCTTCAAATCTTCAAATCTTCAAATTTTCAAATCTTCAAATCTTCAAATCTTCAAATCTTCAAATTTTCAAATCTTCAAATCTTCAAATATTCAAATATTCAAATCTTCAAATCTTCAAATCTTCAAATCTTCAAATCTTCAAATCTTCAAATCTTCAAATCTTCAAATATTCAAATCTTCAAATTTTCGAATATTGATATCTTCAAATCTTCAAATTTTCAAATATTGAAATCTTCAAATCTTCAAATATTGAAATCTTCAAATTTTCAAATACTTAAGTCTTCACAAGTGAGTCACGAAGTGGGTCGCTAACAAAGAAATACCGAAGACAAAGCTGTGTACCTGACATTAGAATCGGTAAAATAAAGAACGCCGTCTAGCCATCATAACATCTCCACGTCGCCACTCCTGAAATAAAAGAACTGCAGATTCTACAGCCATTAATGGACAGCTCGTGTTCGCTCGTTAACAAATTTCAGCATCACTATATACGCCCTTTGTAGTTCCCGCTATAACGACATACCTCTGTCCTTCTTCGACATTTTCACTTCTGCAGATGAATCGCAGAAAAGCCTCACAAGGGACGAACGACCAGACGAATGATTCGATGCCGTGATATGCGAGTCGTCCGTAAAAATGTTCTTGTTTGGAGTCGTGAAAGACCCGTGACGCCCTTAACGATTTCGCTTTCGGTCCTCGCACCGAAAACACGTCTCGCGCGTATTCTTATTTGCTCTCGTCCTTTCGACGATTTCAAGAATTGGCGGTCTCTCTTTTAGCGGACTCACGGAAGAGTCAACAGATAATCCCTAGACTGGAAATCCTTATGCAATTTTTCCTCTTTGCAAGTCGCTCCATCAAAATCAGGACAAAATTTCTTGTATATTAGAAGATTCCTTCTAGTAAAAATTCATGACAATAATATGTAATTCCAACGCTGATCTCAATTAAATAAATTCAAAGATAAAATATTTAAATGTATGAATAGCTGTTATAAAATAAATGCTGAAACAAACACTGCCAGTCAACCAGTTAATTATTGTCAACATGGACAATTATTTACACGTCCGTAAATTTTGCATACACCAGAAATGCACGGAGACTTCTGACCACCTTTTTCAATGTTACTACTATCGGGTTCGCTGTTGTGCCATAACTTTTCAACATCTGTGACGCGAGTCGTTCGACCGTTCGGTTAATTCAAGAAGCGTTTCGTCCGAGATTTTTCTTGTCAGCCGGTACAAGTTGTTGCGGCATCGTCGCAGATGTCTGCAATGTTGCCGATCACTTTGTACAGTGCGAAATTGTTTACAATTGCAGGTGGTGATGTGCGGGGCGGTGCCGGCAATGGTGCGCTCCGTGAGTCTATACTCAACTTGCAGCAGCGGCAATGTTACCGTAATGGGCCGCTCAATCAAAGCCGTTGGACGCGATGATCACAATGCACCCTACCGTAAGTAAGCCTATAATTAATCACGTGTCATCGACAAATAAATTTCACGCGTCCTCGAAAGTGAGAAGCATTTCACTAAATTCATTGATCTCCCGTTCGCTAAAAACATTTTCAACATCAATCGAAGGCAACATCATTTCTAGACTTTGTCGAATAGTATTAATTATTCTTGTTGGGCATGTTTAATCCTTAGCAGTCGGTTGGCGAATCTGAGGCACCACTGAAAATTGCTATGCCATTCTTAAAAATATTGTTCACATTAATAAACTACTGGACATTTACATATTACACGAGATATTATATCAGTTGCATATACAAAAAACGAAAAAAATTGTATAGAATGGAAATATGCTAGAATGGCACCACTGAAAATTGCTATGCTATTCTTAAAAATATTGTTCACATTATTATTTTTGTTCGTATTTTATAAACTACAAGACATTTACATATTACATGAGATATTATATCAGTTCCATATACAAAAAACGAAAAAAATTGTACAGAATGGAAATATGCTAGAATGGCACCACTGAAAATTGCTGTGCCATTCATAAAAATATTGTTCACATTATTATTTTTGTTCGTATTTTATAAACTACTAGACATTTACATATTACATGAGATGTTATATCAGTTTCATACGCAAAAAATGAAAAAAAATTTGTATAGTATGCAATTATTCTAGAATGGAAGAATCTTTCGTTTCTGAGTTAAAATAGTTCCGAGTGCAAAGGGTTAACATCATACATAAATTTATTATTGACATTGTAATATTACATAAACCCTCCAGAAATGTCATATTGATGTTACTGTAATTGATGATTGCAATAATAAGATTATGTATTAAGTAAAAATCAGCACAGATGATATTGTTAAACAACAATGCAAATGATGCTGGAAAACGTCATTCTTGTTCGTATTTGAACGCACGAACAATTTAGAAATGAGAATGTACGAAGGCATTTGGACCCTCGTTAGAGAATAAGGTCGGCCACGCGACACCGACACAGAAAACAGCTTCCGACTAGGTAGACGCGGTCAACGTGTGTGGGTTCGTTGTACAGGACGAGTCGATTGGTTAATTGAATCGGATCGGGTAGCAGGCCCATGACGTTATCTCCCCGGAATCGATAGTTTCGTCGACTAATAAGGATTCCGAACAAAAGAGTGGCGAACTCCTCAAAGAAATAAACGTCCGGGTCTAACGGCACTAAAGATCCTAATTTATAGCGATCCTTATCGATCGACCTAGGGTCACAGGGCCTTATCTCGTTTTCGCTCTCCTTCCCGGGAGCCCGAGTTTTATCTTTACGAACTAATAACCAAGCTCTATTTCCGCGGAGTCGGGTTACGTGCGCGCACGTATACGGAAAAGAACCAACGGAGCAAAAGAAAAACCGGTCATCGAGGACCCTGGATGAATTATCAGCGTACCGCTGCCTCGTTTCGTCGCGATTGTTTTCGACTAGACAATGCTTATCTCGCGTTTGGCTCTGCCGAAACGAACCTAAGCTCGTTTCCGCCGCTTATTTATCGGGACAGCGTCGCCTCGGGAGTTCATGGCCGTTCCACCAAAAGTGGGGCGCGCTGTGTATTAACACTGGGACCAGGAAGCTTGTCGAAACGATCAGTGTCGAACTTCTTAATTTAGGATTAGATTCAGATTCGATGAACGCATTCGTGATAAATTATCAAACACTTTGAATATTTAACTGGGACCTTGTGCTAACGGCACAGGTCTTATCACTGTCTAGTTGGGTACCCATGTCCCTAAATTGACCATTGTCGACTGTGCAGCTATCATACTTGCAGGAGCAAAGGACCACAGTCTGAACTAGGTACCTTTTAGGGCGCATGTTACGGAGGCAGGTCAAAGTCGCATACGTGATAAATTATCAAACACTTTGAATATTTAACTGGGACCTTGTGCTACAGGTCTTATCACTGTCTAGTTGGGTACTCATGTCCCTAAATTGAACATTATCGACTGTGCAGCTATCACGCTTCCAGGAGCAAAGGACCACGGTCTGAACTAGGTACCTTTTAGGGCACACGTTACGGAGGCAGGTCAAAGTCGCATACGTGATAAATTATCAAACACTTTGAACAGTTAACTGGGACCTTGTGCTAACGGCACAGGTCTCATTACTGTATAGTTGGGTACTCATGTCCCTAAATTGAACATTATCGACTGTGCAGCTATCACATTTCCAGGCGCAAAGGACCACAGTCTGAACTAGGTACCTTTTAGGGTGCACGTGACGGGGGCAGGTCAAAGTCGCATACGTGATAAATTATCAAACACTTTGAATATTTAACTGGGACCTTGTGCTATTAGCACAGGTCTTATTACTGTCTAGTTGGGTACTCATGTCCCTAAATTGAACATTGTCGACTGTGCAGCTATCACATTTCCAGGAGCAAAGGACCACAGTCTGAAGTAGGTACCTTTTAGGGCGCACGTTACGGAGGCAGGTCAAACTCGCATACGTGATAAATTATTCAAACACTTTGAACAGTTAACTGGGACCTTGTGCTAACGGCACAGGTCTCATTACTGTATAGTTGGGTACTCATGTCCCTAAATTGAACATTGTCGACTGTGCAGCTATCACATTTCCAGGAGCAAAGGACCACAGTCTGAAGTAGGTACCTTTTAGGGCGCACGTTACGGAGGCAGGTCAAACTCGCATACGTGATAAATTATTCAAACACTTTGAACAGTTAACTGGGACCTTGTGCTAACGGCACAGGTCTCATTACTGTATAGTTGGGTACTCATGTCCCTAAATTGAACATTATCGACTGTGCAGCTATCACATTTCCAGGAGCAAAGGACCACAGTCTGAACTAGGTACCTTTTAGGGTGCACGTGACGGGGGCAGGTCAAAGTCGCATACGTGATAAATTATCAAACACTTTGAACAGTTAACTGGGACCTTGTGCTAACGGCACAGGTCTCATTACTGTATAGTTGGGTACTCATGTCCCTAAATTGAACATTATCGACTGTGCAGCTATCACGCTTCCAGGAGCAAAGGACCACAGTCTGAAGTAGGTACCTTTTAGGACGCACGTTACGGAGGCAGGTCAAACTCGCATACGTGATAAATTATCAAACACTTTGAATATTTAACTGGGACATTGTGCTACAGGTCTTATCACCGTCTAGTTGGGTACTCATGTCCCTAAATTGAACATTATCGACTGTGCAGTTATCACACTTTCAGGTGTAAAGGACCACGGTCTGAACTAGGTACCTTTTAGGGCACACGTTACGAAGGTCAAAGTGAAGAGCCATGGTTCTAGCTGGAACCTCGTGGCCAGCAGGCACCTTGGCTCATTTTAGGCGGCGAAGTCGAATTATCCAAGGTGCTGGTTGCCGGTATCAGCGAGCAGGTATCGCGAGAGTGCGAGGCGGCTCCTCTCCCTCTTGCTCTCGCGAGGAAGGGGAGGAAAGGACGGTCTGAAAAGGAGGGAAGAAGGCTTGTGCAAATAGAGGAGCCAGGTTTCGCGCCGCACGCTGCGCCGCGTCTGCACCTCCCCGAGATCCATCACCTTCGTCCACCTCTTCCACCTTTTTCCACCTCCTCGGTCCTCTCCTGTTGCTGCCGGTCTGCCTCCACTCTCCACCTTTTCCTTCGGCGTCTCCTACCTTCGGCTCTCAGCAAAACGAGCCGAGAGCTCTCCTCTCCTCCTGGCCGCTAGGCTGCTGCCTCGATTACTCAAGCTCCGTCCCGCGAAACAGACCAACGTTAGCCTGCATGGAACATTCAGACACCGTGAGAGCGTCCTTGAAATCTTTGGATCCTAACCGGCCGCGTACGAGCCCGGCGACCGGGTGACTCTGGAGGATTCCTCTTCGCGAGTCGCGTCGGGCCTACAGTCGATAATTAGCATCGCGTGGAAAAGCTGTTTGTTCGCGGACCGGCCGCTAATTAGTCACCTGGACTTTATGAATCTATTTTACGACGGCGTTGTCCGGACCGCGTGCTCTCGCGCTGCTCGCTATCAGGATGACTAATTAACGAGCGCGCGATAGTTTCAGGATTAACAGGCGATTCTCGGGTAAACCGGTCAGAAAAGTTTTCTTACAGACTGCGATCTTGTAAACGCGCTGCTGAAACGTTCCGATCAAGTTCATATAACAGTCTACAAGAGAGTAAATAGCAACGTCTGTGTCCGGGGAGTCCATTATGCGTTGCTCGCGATTTATGGATTTTATAATTGGTTTGGTCCATTGGTTTTGGTTACTAGATGATATAGTGCAGTATCAGGCTGACCCAAATGTTTCGTAATCTGTGCTTTTGATATTTCTTAGCAGCAGCAGCACTTCCAGACATTTTTAATAGCTCTGCTCAATCGTTTAATCGGTTCCGGCTGGTTCGCATTTATTTGATAATTTTCGTTTTAAACAACGTATTATTATTGAAGTTCGTCTGGTTCGAACCATTTTTCAACGTTCGGTGTTGCAGGTTATGTTGAGAATAAAGCGACAGTCTTTACGAAACAGCATCTATTTATTTCACCGAAAAAGATCGATGCTTCGCTAATTGTCCGCGAGCGGTCCCGCCCATAGAGCAACTTTCGAGGCACCACCGGTGCTCTCGATACCCCCAGCACCGAAGAAGCGCATTTTCACTAGAATACATTTTTGAAAAGACCAATTCGCACGTTTCGCAAAATTCAGAAAAATTGTCGTGAATGCGTGATTAGGCACCGACAAAACATTACGCCGCCGAGACGTATCAATACACCCGGGACGATAATTCATAGATGTCGCGCGCTAGTCACCGACTTTTCATTATCTAATTAACCCGGCTAGTTCGAACGGTCGCATGGAATAGTTGTAATTATATAGATCCTCGTGACATTTTTATCGCGCGGAACGGCCTTAATTGGCCCCGCTAAAGGGGGTCTCGTTCCCCTTAAACGTCTCGCGTAGTCACTATAGCTCATGATGCGACACCTCGCTGACCGATACGAAGAGGAACAGGACTACCGAGAGAAAGGAGACGGGTGTGAGAATGAAAGAAAGAGAACGGTATCGAAAAAGGAAGAAAGAGAGAAGCTCTCTCTCTCTCGGAGGCTGCAGCGGTATTCGTTCGCCTTGGAATTTAATTATTCTAGTCCCTAAGGACTGTGATTATCGCGTCAGCTCGGCAAATCATGGCGTCAGTCGTCGCGGGTTTTGATCCGTGCCGGGACAACTGGGCATATTTCCTCTATTTCTGCATCGTTGCAATTTTGCGCATTGACGTAGGACGCTGATGCGTCGAGGGCCGGCTTCAGGTGTTAACGACAGGATCGCTATTATACGTGCCAGGCTTATAACGAGAGCCTACACGCAGCTTTTCCTTCTTCTCTCGCTCGCTCGAGAGAGAGAGACCTTTTTACCCTTGTTCCTCTCTGCTTACGCAGTCGGTACCGGCCTACTCGGTTTCGCGTCGTATTATAGCTTTCATAACGCCGACGCCGTGAAATTGTGGCGCCCCAGTGGCTCTCAATCCGGCGTCCTTGGGCTGCCTAATTCGCTTCGGATTCCAATCCTCAAGTTCGATTTACCCCTTCTTCGATCCAACCCAATTTCTTCAAAAAATCAGCAAAATTTAGAAGTTCGAAAAATATACAACGCCATTGTAGTTGAAATTTTTACAACTTCTTTTACAACCTAACCCAGACCTAAATAAATGTTACATCAATGTCGATCGTAAGTTGCTAATGCAAAATTTGAATGTTTTCGGCGCATTGGTTCGATCAATTTTTCTAAATAAATCCTTATGTTAATTTCACTTTATGCATTAATTACCACATACATTAAATTGTATACAATGTTGTCAAACTAATTTGAATGTCAATTTTTTTAAAAAATACCACATTATTTGTTGGTATACTGGCAGATGTAGTAAGGTTACATTTCTGTAGTAGGATATCTGTTTGAATCTACCGCCAGATTTAGCCAATAGATCGATTGACGATCCGTTACATATATTTCAAAATGTCTCCACGTTTTCTCACTTCCATGTATACTGTCCGAGTAGCAAAATGGTAGTCATTAAAATGTTTCTGAATTTTAAGTAAAAATTACCCTGCGACGCTAAGCAAGTGAGTAAGGTTTTCGTTAATTTTATTTTTTGGTTATTTTTCCGATGCTGTTTTCACAATATGTATATACATATATTGTATTATTCATTGTTATTTTACAGACGCAATGTTATTCTAATTCTCTTGATAATGATCTAAATGAAGATCGAAACGTTGAGAAACGATATTGTGTTAATTTGCAAATAGTGTTTAGTATTAATTAATCGAACCAATGCGCCGAAAACATTCAAATTTTGCTCTAACCCAGACCTATTTGCAGTCAAAATGACGAACAGTCGAAAATTACTCTATTCGTCAGACATGTAACCAACAAGTTGCATAAATTTTATGTTTTTAATTTACGTCTGCACAAACAGTTATTTCTATAAAACAGCAGGTATTATTATTTTTTTCTTCAGTCAGGTTTGACGACGTTTAGAAATGTATAAAAATTTCTTGATATTCGTTCGCAGGGAAGATTGTATAGGAGTTTCTCTGGTGAAACGTGCACGCTCCTTTCCGCAACCGGTACGGCGAAAAAATGTTTTGACACCGGCTTTGAAGGCGCCCGGCGATGATCGGTTCCCTATGGGAAAAAAGCTATTAGTTGCGAACCTATAACGAACGAAGAATTGGTTCCTGTATCGCGAGAAGCACGTAGAAGTAATATATGGGATCCATTCTTCTTTCCCCTCTGTCTCGCTCTTTCCTACTTGCGCTGCTCGGTCCGTCCTACCAGTTATTATCGGGGGTAATCGTGCCTAAAAGCCGGTGCCCGCTTTTGATTAAAATTGGCTTTTAATTCATTTGGCAGCCTCTAATCTCGCGGCGGCTTCGATCAGAGGGAACCAGAGCGAGAGAGTAGAGAGGGAACCCTTCGGGAACAGAAGACAGAGGTAACCGGGCGCAAAAATTTAGTTCCTTCCACCCTTATTTTTTTCTCTTGTTGCGTATCGGCCGATTATGCCGAGTAATATCATGAATAAATACCGTCCTGCTTCGGTAAAGCATCGGCAAACGGTTTTTTTCAAGCTAAACTGCATATTCCAACATTAATTTACATCTTCTTCATCGACCGCCGGTTTTTATTTTCTATATTTATGGCACGATATCTAAAATGTAACGAAAATATGTGTGTTATTAAAAATGAATTGTATTTTATGCATTCCGTAAATTTATCGCTCGGCAAATTGTATAAAAATCCCTATAACCAATACTGGACTCGAGTTTGAATTATCGCTGGTTCGTCCCTCAATTTGTTCATATTAAATTTTTTCTTTGCTGTGAAATTAATAATATGGTCCAAGATCAATGTAGGTCTCAAGGTTTATTTTTAAATCGGGCTAAATTAAGAAGTTAAAAATGCGTCAATTGGAAAGATTAAAATGCATGCTTCATTAACAGCACATTTGCAGATTGTTTTTGAATGATCGAACCTTGCGCCGAAATCATTAAATTCATTATTTATTATAATTTCGATCGAGAAAAATTCACGTTATTAAAGATTATAATCTTCGTAACGTCTCTGAATTACCAGATACGATCTCAATTGTGAAAGATTTGCGATAATCATTTTTATAAAGTTTGTAATAATTACCTGATACACTTCATATAGGGTTACCAAAAATGTCCCAACAAAAATATATCACTATAATATTCAGTAAATATTTTTTGAGGTAAAATTCCTATGACCGTTCTAGTGTCAATAATTAATATCGAAATTATCCAGTAGAATTCCACCAAACGTTTGAATTTAGTTGAGACGTTGACGGTTGCCGACCACTGCGCCGGTGGCAAACGGAATAATTAATCAGCGCGTTACGGGACGAGGTTTGTTAATTGATAGACGGTGGACGGTAAAAGGCACGATGTCACGATCCGTGGGTTTTTCTACCTCGGGTTTGCGGGCCACACGAGCGTGGATATAAGTGTCATGTGTAGAGAAAAGGAAGGAGGTAAGTCTGCAGGGTGGCCCATTTGCTGGAGCCTCGTTAAATTCAAGTGGTTTTCGTCGGGTGCCTTCCCAACATCGAAATCAAGAATGTCCCCGAACTGCCTCGTAAAGTCTCTCTTTCTCCCTCTATAACACGGCTCTCTCTTCTCCTCCTCCTATATTTCTTTTCCTCTCGCAGGTCTCTCCTCTACCAGCCTTCGGGAACGAGTAAAAGCAGAAAAACCAGAGAGGACTTAATCTGTGAGACTCTGCTGCTCTTTCTGAAACAAACCTAACCCGTAGTCTATAGTCTGCGCCAATTAATTGCGGTGCTTTCCTTAATTAATTGGATTCACCTCTCGGCGGATGTCTATCGTAATGGTATCCCCTTCAGTCCGAAGACAAATTTGTTCGACTTACCACCGGTAATCTTATCTGGCCGAGCTTGGGAATTAATCGTTACACAAACGGGGACGATATATTTTGTATACATCGACGCGCGCGACAATCGGTAATCAATAACTGAGAACAGACCTCGCTAATTACTTTTTTTTTTTTTTCAACCCTCCGCCGAGTCCTGCGGAAAAAGACGTCACAGGTTCGAGCGACAAATAAAAAATTGAGATAACGCTTCGATGCGATTGCGACATGACACAAAACAATTTCTTCAGTCGTACATTCTCTCGAGACACTTCGTTCTCAATTAAATCGAGTTGCTGACGTACGGGTTAAATTAAAAATCAAAATTTATGCAAGAGTAGGTGCAATTTAAAGCAATAGATATTTAAGAATATTAATGTTTCAGCTTATGAAAATCACGAAAAGTAGAAAAGAATTTCTACTTGGTCCTTCTTGCTTGTTATTAACCCTTTGCACTCGGAGCTGGCACACGGGTTAAATTAAACATCAAAATTTATGCAAGAGTAGGTGCAATTTAAAGCAATAGATATTTAAGAATATTAATGTTTCAGCTTATGAAAATCACGAAAAGCAGAAAAGAATTTCTACTTGGTCCTTCTTGCTTGTTGTTAACCCTTTGCACTCGGAGCTGGCACACGGGTTAAATTAAAAATCAAAATTTATGCAAGAGTATAGGTGCAATTTAAAGCAATAGATATTTAAGAATATTAATGTTTCAGCTTATGAAAACTACGAAAAGCAGAAAAGAATTTCTACTTGGTCCCTCTTGCTTGTTATGAAAAACGAAAGATTTTTCCACTCTAGAATATTTCCACTCTATACAATTTGTTTTAATTCTTTGCATACGAAATTGATCTAATATTTCATGTAATATGTAAATGTCTGGTAGTTTATTAAATACGAACAAAAATAATAATGTGAAGAATAGCATAACAATTTTCAATGGTGCCTCAGAGTCGCCATCCGAGTGCTAAGGGTTAATACAAACAACTTTTATTTTGCGCAAAGGCCTACTTCTTTAGGCATTGAGTTAGAGTCTAACGTCATTGAATTGAATAGAACGATAATTAATTAATAATTAATCTCAATATGATTGTTTCGCCAGGATGTCGATAAAATTTTATGTAGGCGCCATTACTCCGAGCACCACTTTAGCCGTTATCGAATCAGAAATCATAAGGCGAGTCCAAAAATATCATAATTCGCTCGCCGAATGACTACGGACACGTAATGAGCGCTATCAACGGAGAAACTTGTATCACAAATATGACAAACAAGCGCAGAACTATCCTCGGAATCTCCCGTTTTCCGTTTCGCGACGTCCGCTTTCTATTACATCGGCCACGATGTATTTACCTGAGAAAGTAGCAACGGAAGAAAGCACGGCGATAACAACCCGAAACTAATACCGGCCCGACTCAAGGCACGATACGTGTGTGCTATTTGCTCGTTCCAGTTACCCGTTACCAAACTCCTATACTTCCGATACCTATTTAGCCGGCCGGCCGAGGCAATCGCAAACGAAACTTCGATGGTTCGTCCTGAAACGATGATCACCCCTCCCGAATAAGGAAGGCAAGGATCGTTTGTGCATTGCAGTTCTGACGGTAATAGTGTATACTGTCGCGTAACCATTCGCCAGTCCACGAAATCTTAACATTCTCCAAACAAGATCAAGATTGTCGATATTTGCCGAAAACCCTTCTCGAAGGGCTTAGTAACTTTCTTGTTTCCAATGATTCTTTTAGGAAACCTTTACTTACATGTTCGTTGCATTTTTCTGATTATTTATCACATCGGTCTTGGCTACCATAATAGGCGTATTCTACATCTTCGGATCGACGAAGATCTGTTAAAAAAAGTTGCCGGAAAATTGTCCTTGACCTTGCATGTCAAGGTCAAATATTTTTTTCAATTGCATGATGCATAGAATACAATGCGATAAACAAAATTTGACCTTAAAATTCATGATCAAGGACAATTTTCATCGATCTTCATCGATCCGAAGATGTAGAATACGTCTATGGCAGCCAAGCCCAAACATTTCTTTACACCCTGTGCAATTTGTTGGGATGACGAGGTTTGGAGATTAAACAGAACTGGATATTTAAACAATTTATTCAAACTCCACCGCACAGGGAAAAACTGTAGTCAGATTGTGAATTAAAGGTGATAGCACATAACACAATATGTTAATTTATTCGAAACAATTAAAAAGGAAAGATGAGATGTTTGTGTTTTCCTCCTCCGAGTGTGCCGTGCATTATTGCATATACTCCAACACAATTTGTTCAGATTAGTCAATTACATAAATAACTATGATCCGAATTGCATCGTGTTTGGTCTCTGAGAAAAACGTCACAGATATACTTTCACAAAAAAAAGAAATAATTAAAAGCAGCAAAGTTATGACACATTTACACTCTCAGACTGCTTAGCTTCCGAGCCGTTTAGAAGGTAGACCCGAGGATGCCGGGGGATAAATTTTTACAATAGCAATAAATCAGAGCCTTCGTAGTCCCGGAACAGCGTTCCTCCGAGACAATAGGGGACCAAGGATGGCTGATGGAAAAAAGTGAAAACGGCGCGCGTTCGCTCTTGAAATCGTCGGGATGTATCGGGAAAAGGTAGGCGTGTTGCACCTGTTCGCCGGGCCGTTTTTTTTTTTTTTTTCGTTATCCGGAACAAAGGAGTCGGTGCTTCTCGGTCGACAGAATTTCGTAATAGCTGGTGCGAAGAAAAAGAGAAGCAGAGAGGCGGACGGCGTTGCACCGAAGAGACAGAACGCAACGTGCACTTCGGGGTCGAGGCACGACAGGACCCGCTAAGTGGCAAAGTACACACCGGTCAGTCTGTGCCACCTTCATTAGCACCAACTAGCCGCGGCGGTAGGCTTAGCTTTAGCTAACCTTTTCTTCCTTTCCCAGTGCCGAACGGTGCCGGGAAGAGGGCCCCGAAGCATCGATGTAGGTACAACTCTCGCGCCATAAACCTCGACGAGATCTCTTCTCGGAAATACGCCTTGCTGTCGCATACTGAACCACAAAACGGTTTGCCTACTGCGTCCTGTCATTTGTCCCGATAACTGATGCCCCTCGGCTAGTGCACGGCTTTCTGAGCCGACGCGACGCGACGCGACGTCGACTTTCTTCCGTGAACCAAGACGATTGCGTCTTCTGTGTCCCGCGAAGCCCCGTGAGAATCGCTCGCGCGCGAAAATCTCTGGAAAGCCGTTCTTCAGGGAACGCTCTGTGGAATGTTTCCAGCAAGAGGACTGGCTTACCGCTAACTTCATTATTAGTCTATTTGTCATGTGGTGAAACTTCTTCGTCGACGATCACATTATTTAAAAACACAAAATACAGCTGAACAATGCTATTCGTGAAATACAAATAAATTGCTAATGAATATTCTGTTATATCGATCGTAATGATGTTAACCCTTTACACTAGGAGCTATTTTAACTCGAAAATTAAACATTTCTTCCTACCTAGAATAATTCTATTCTGTATGATTTTTATTAATCTTATGGATATGAAATTGATATAACACCTCATCCAATACTTAAATGTTCAGTAATTGATTAGCTAACGAACTTATTTAATGATGTAAACAATATTTTTAATAATAGCACAGCAATTCTTGTGGTGACTCTGAGTCGCCACTCGAGTGCTAAGGGTTAAATGAATAATTCGTGTTGTCGGCGCTACAGGTTCAATCTTCTACTAAAAAGCAATTTTGCAATTAATTATTTCTTAACATTTCGATCCCATTGTGGATCATTATCAAGAGAATTTTGCGTCTGTAAAGTGTTGTATAAGTTAATGTATGTTTGATAATCTGAATGGTAGAATTTTTAATTTAACTTACTTGCTTTGTTTAAACTATTCTCTTGATAATGATCCACAATGGGATCGAAGCGTTGAGAAGTAATTAATTGCAAAATTGCTTAAATTTAGCGAATTATTTATTTAAATTGCTAATGTTCGTAATGTTTAGGTAGAGGTTTCGTTAGAATTATTTAATCGAATTTATTGTGTCTTTATGTTGCAGAAAAACTTACGACACAATCCGAAGACTTCAGTAGGAAACTGTACATCTTCGCGGAAAAGAGCCAGCGATACATTTGCTTCAACAAGCGAGGGAGACTTGTCGGCCTGGTAATTACACGGCTACCAATTAGTAGGCATATTTCATCACCCGCGGCCGAGCCAGTAGATTTATATGCGACAGAAAATGCGCCGGATTGCACAGATAGGACTTCTAGATTAATCGCTCGCGTTATCGCCGTCACACCGGCGAGTGACTTGGTCATGTTTCAAAGAGAGAACACTGTCATGGCACGGAAAGGAACTATTTTTCTAACGTGTATCGAACGCATGAATATTTAAACTGTTTAGAGTGATATTCTCGCGAGTACACAAAGTTGGGCCCCATAAACAGGTCATCTGAATAACTCGCTTGGTATCGAAACTTACTTGGTATCGAAGCGCTCGTAATTTGATGTTACTAATTTTTTTTTATAGGTGGAGAAGTCAAGGAGATATGAAGGTCAACCTTGTTTTTCTAAATGGAACGGTATGGTTTTTTTATTTACATTCTGATAGTGTGTTTCAAGACGAATGCAACGACCTATTATAAAGGTCGTTCAAGGTCATGCAAGGTCAACTGCAATAAAAAATAAATTGTTCGAAAGCACTCTTCAAATACTTTTGTGTCTTCTCTGGTTTTTGGCATACCGCTCTTGTAATTATTGATAAGCATCACAGAATATAAACAAACATTCAATCACATTGTACGCTTATCTGTATCCAGAAATGTTATTAGTAGTTTGACTACCGATTAGAATACGGTTTTGTAATATTCTGTAAATTTCTATTTGTACCGCGGAAAACCAATAACCAAAGAGTTTACATGCAAAAACATGCTTGGAGAAGAGCTTGCTCTGTAATAGATGGAAATGAAATAGATCAGACAGTACAATCAGCATTGCTACGTTTTAGACTATGTATCCATGTTCAAGGTCGTCATTTTGAACACATATACTAGCAATGAATACGTAAATAACATGTTACATGCAAACATGCTTATTTTCTATTGCAGTCGACCTTGCGTGACCTATAATGACCTTCATAATAGGTCATTGTATTCGTCTTGAAACACACTATCACAATGTAAATAAAAGACCATACTGTTCCATTTAAAAACACACAGTTGACCTTCATATCTCCTTGACGACTGACGGTGACCTGTTTATAGCGCCCCACCGTGTGTATAAACCGATCGAGAGTAGATATTCTACTCCTCAAGTAGAATCGGTAAGCCATGATCAGACGCGCTAACCGATTCCTATTCGCTATAGCACGCGTACTCGATGAATCATCAAATAATAATTTAAATTCAAAACAAATCTTTTCGTTCGTAAATCAGCGAGTAAAGTAGGGAAGTCATTGTTAACGCGAGTGTTGCCGACCCATCGTAAAACACGAGAATCATTGAAAAAAAAAAATATCTCGGAACGTCCCCGGATAGCCTAAGCTACGGCGAATCGGAGGAAAGGCGTTTAAGAAGAGTGTATTGTTTGGTTGCAGCGCAAGAAGCAGAAGGGGCCGATGTGCCAGTTCAACGAGTTGTACAACGGCTCGTACCTGAGGTACCGAAGCGTCGAGGACAGTTCGCGGTACCTGGGCTTCAACAAGGTCGGCATGCCGATGAAGAACCCGGCACGGGCCCGGCAGGAGTGTTTCAACTTCATCAAGTACAACCCTCACGCGGACATCGACCATCACAACAGCCAGATAAACGCGGACATGGGCGCTATGGAGCCTAGGGACCCGTACCTCGGCTCGAAGAAGCCGTCGCCGGTGATGAGGGCCACGAAGAACTCCCTGTTGCAGGTCGACAGTACGAGGGAGATCATCCACACGACGCATCGTTACCGGCACTCGAATCGCTGGAAGATGCCGCGGGACGAGAAGCTCTCGGCGCCCCGAAGACGGCACGAAAGTCGCCTGTTCGTCGAGGCCAGCAAGTATTGAGAGCCGCCAACGGGCCAGGGCTCGCCGATCAAGACTGCCTCCTCACCACAAAACCCGTGAGACCCTGAGATCAGACCGCCGAGTACGCTGGTAGAGAACGTACGGTCGCGATGTCAGGAACCCACTGAGAATTAAAGAAAAGATAACGAAAAAAGAACAACAACAACAAATAAAAGCGGCATCACTTGAAACGCGCGGCGCAAAGAGAAGCACGCGCTTCGATTGATCGCAACGATTAAAGCTGGCTATCGCCCTTCCGCGTCTTTGACACACCTGCTCGGGAACCGCGTGCGCGCGCGCGCTCGCTAGCTCGTCTCTTCCCCCAACCCCCAACCCCCCCCCCCCCCCCCCTCCTCTTTGCCACCTGACAAAGAAAGGAAAAGAAAGCCTCCCCGAGATAGGATCGAGAGCCGATCGATCGATCGATCGGATTCACAACGAAGAAAAACGGGAGCCGACGAGCGCCGCGCGCGGACCAGCAGCCAAAAAAAAAAAAGACGATCTTACCTGATAGAGCTTTCGTTACGCGTCGTTAGATTCTATTTCATACTTGCCCCGACTGAATCCTTTCAGGCAAGTTACGCGCGCGCTACCATTAATTTCCCTCCTTCTATACCCTATCCCTCCCCGTCCTTACCCTAACCTTACCCCTAGCCCACACGTTCCGTTCCATCGCTGGATACTTTCTCATTAGTTGACACCGGTCCGGTGTCCCGTCACACCCGATCATTTCTACTCTATTCATTTCCACGAATCGTCTCTCGCGCGCACTCTCTCGAGTCCACACACTCGAGACCGAAAACGGAAAGCGGACGACGGTCTCGGGGGAGCGCGAGTTCGTTAGAAAGCAGGGCTTGGGAAACTGTTTGAAACGCCGATTTCGTGAAACGGCCGCGGAGTGCCTAAATTCTACCGACTGCTACGCGTGCAACCGCAAATTTTCGAGTATCAGCCGTTTAGGGTACGATTCTCGTTTTGCTTCTCTTATCGATCCCATACGCGAAACGTATAAATTCGTATTTTTCTCACGCGCTATTTTATTATTCAAGATAGGAAGAGAATAAATATGGGGATGCTGGAACGCACGAAAGTAAGTATCAGAATTTTTCTCAGAGATAATTACTAATCGAAGAGTACTAATCTTCTTGGGATACAATAATTTGCGGATTCGTGTTTTGTAAATCGACTTTCTAAATCGAAATGGTAATTAACGGTACACACGTTGAGGTGCGTTTTACTTTTTCTTGTGCCTCTTATGTTAGTCCATGTAGAATGAATTTGATTGCACGAACTGAACAAGAATCGATTCTCGAACCGAGTGTCAACACGGTCGATGAAATAACGATTACGGAACCGATATTTGATAACCAAGATAGGAATCGTACCCGAGACTGATAGTTGGAAACATGTTCGTAACAGTCGGTCAGGTTCCACGCAATCAGAGCCTTTATACAGCAATTTTAGACAGTGATTTCGAGAACCGTCTCAAGCCCTGTCAAGACAGAACGACGGTCGTTTAGCGGTGGAGAACCTACAAAGTTAGCGATCGGCCTAAATCGTTGCACAATCGGACAGCTTGTGCTTCAAACTAACTATGTCGGACCGCGATGAAGACGCGAGGAGACGCGCGTGGATGGGAGTGCTTTCTTCGGCTTCAACCTTGACGAAGGTCGCGGCAAACCTTTTTGTTTTGGGACGTGTTGACGGTTTTCGCCCGGTTTACAACGGTATGTACTGTCCGTACGCCAGAAGAAGTCCCTCGAGACGGCTGAGGGACAAAAGGGGGTCTCGCTCGCAGCCAATGGTTATCTTTCACGTCACACACTTTAGCCAATAATTCGGCTAGAACCGAAAGTTCGTGTGGAATGACCCAATCGGACGGTTTGGTGTCGAATTCCTGCCAGGACACTTCTTGTGGCGTACGAACAGTAGATGGTTCGCGTCGGTTCGGGAGCATCGCCAATAATGATAGGTTTGCGTCGGTATGTCGGCGATTTGTCAACGGTTTGTACTGTCCGTACGCCACAAGAAGTCCCTCGACACGGCTGAGGGGCAAAAGGGGGTCTCGCTCGCAGCTAATGGTTATCTTTCACGTCACACACTTTAGCCAATAATTCGGCTAGAACCGAAAGTTCGTGTGGAATGACCCAATCGGACGGTTTGGTGTCGAATTCCTGCCAGGACACTTCTTGTGGCGTACGAACAGTAGATGGTTCGCGTCGGTTCAGGAGCATCGCCAATTATGAAGGTTTGCGTCGGTATGTCGTCGGTTTGAAACAGTATGTACTGTCCGTACGCCACAAGAAGTCCCTCGAGACGGCTGAGGGGCAAAAGGGGGTCGCGCTCGCAGCAAATGGTTATCTTTCACGTCACACACTTTAGCCAATAATTCGGCTAGAACCGAAAGTTCGTGTGGAATGACCCAATCGGACGGTTTGGTGTCGAATTCCTGCCAGGACACTTCTTGTGGCGTACGAACAGTAGGTGGTTCGCGTCGGTTCGGGAGCATCGCCAATTATGAAGGTTTGCGTCGGTATGTCGGCGATTTGTCAACGGTTTGTCGAAGAAGGAAGCGTTCCTGATGGAAGAACGCAACTCTCCCCGCCGGCTCGCGCAGTAGAGTGCCGCGCAAGACTCTCTCGCTCGCTGTGCTAATTACGCCGCCTAATGTAGCGTGCGTGCGTGCATGCGTGCCTGCTTACATGCCTGCCTGCCTGCCTGTCTGCTGCTGCCTGCTTGCCTGCTTGCTTGCCTGCCTGCCCGCCTGCCTGCCTGCCTGCCTGCGTGTATGAATATAATGTGTGCGTGCTTGCGTGCTTGCGTACGTGCTCGCGACGTACACGCAGTTCTTCTCACCGTTGCGTCGATGTTGAAGCTCGCGGTGCGGTCGCTTCGGAATCGCTGTTTTATTCACGACTGCTCCAATCACTGAAAACTCCTCACCGGGGATTGACAGCTCCGCTGGGAGCGGATCCGAGCTCCCAGTTCAAACGGGTTCCGGAAACCTTCTCGGTCGTACGATTATTGCAAAGTATGCTAGCTCAGGCTGCCAGAGGTCTACGGGAACCCGAAAGTTTCGGGATTCTTGAATAGGTCGGGTCAGATCGGGTCGGGTCCTCGAAAATTTCGGGATTCTCGAATAGGTCGGGTCAGATCGGGTCGGGTCCTCGAAAATTTCGGGATTCTCGAATAGGTCGGGTCAGATCGGGTCGGGTCCTCGAAAATTTCAAGATCCTCGAATAGGTCGGGTCAGAGCGGGTCGAGTCCTCGAAAATTTCGGGAATCTCAAACAGATCGGTATTCCCAACAGCTCTCGGCATTGTTCTCGACTATCCTGAAATGTTCGAGAATCCGTCTCGATCCCCAAAAAATATCCGCCCCGAAATTTCCAAGTTCTCGCACACCTCTAACGCCTAGGTACCCTTTGCGCAGTAGAATCTCGCTTATCCGAGTTGGTAGAGAAGATCTATCGAGATTATTGAAGACTTTCGATAGCACAGGTCTACCAACTGTCCCCAGCTGTTCCTCTAGGTCCCAATGGAGACTATGGAAAAATGAAGGTTCGTGTTTGTAGAACTGAGAATTCGTGGAGGATCGTGGTTCGGATACTAGAGGTGCATCTGCTATATTGGATCGTTCGGATAAGCGGGATTCTATTAAATCGTCGATCGAGAATATTTTTTTAGCCTGTCGTTTTTGAGACGGACGGCCACCAACGTTGATTTGATTACGCTCTCTTTATCCGTTTCTTGCCGAATAACATTTTTGAACCGCGTATGGTACGTACACACGCATGATGCGCATACTCTGCAACCTGACACACACACACACACGTACACACAGACAGAATACGGAAGATGTTGAATTTATTCTTATTGTTATAAAGACTTTATTACGAACAATGACGTCGAAGTTTGATCGAGAATAGAGTTCAAGATACGCTTATAATTTTATTATGTAGAGGAATTAAAAACATTTTGAGAATGACGGTATAATTTATTGAAATGATTGAGGAGAGAATTTTCTATTCGAGAATTGATGCAGAATTGAGTACTATGTCTGAAGCTATCCTTTATTTACGACGGGATCTCGGTGTAATCGATATTATCGCCGGTCTCGATCCCCGTTTATCACGATTCAAATAAATCTTATTTACCGAAAAGAAAAGCACGACCTGTCGGTCATCCACAACGCACACAAACACACACATAAACAGGCATACATAAACAAACACAATGAGACACATACAAACAGGCACAATCACACACAGAAACAGGCACAATCACACACACAGACACACATACAGTTTACCCGTTTCGAGTAAAGGAAAACAATCGGTCTACAGAAGAGATACGATAGCATATATATTTTTAGTAAACCTACGGCAAAACAACGTTTCGGGAAAAACGGACGAACAATAACGGGATCCCCGAGCGCGATTTTATACAAGATTATAACCCTCTGACAAATAATAAACGAGATTACTTTCCGTCGCGGTCCACGCGTCGCGTCGAAACGTTGTCATTTCACACAGAACGTCTATTTTCTGATAGGAGTGAGAGAGTAATAAGATAAAGAGATAACGAAAAAAAAATGACAAAAAAAAAACAAAGAAAGAAGAAGGAGAAGACTATTTACCGAGAATGTGTATCGGCCTTAAAACTGCGTGTTCGTATACGAGCTTCTGTATTTGTGTGCATTTTCCGCGGTGCGTATGTATTTACCTCTGGAACGCGTGTGAGTGTGTGTAATATATTACAATGATCGTTACTGAAACAAAAAATTTAACCCTTAGGACGCTATCGCAGACTGTATTACTAGGTTAGGTACACGATTATTAATGACGCGGTGGCGACTCGACGAAAAACCGAGTCAGGTGTGCGTTTTTCCACGACTTTCTTCGGTGACACCCGTTACGTGTCACGGTTTCGCGAAAGCGAGAAGAAGACAGAGATGAAAAAAACAAACAAGGAAAAAAGAAAGAATCCAGACAAGGTAAAACCACCCCTGAATCGTTGGTTATTCACAGACTCGCCACGCAAGGAGCGCCCCGCCCTTATTCTCCCAAAAAAGAAATCGCTCCCTAGGTAGCTTATTTATTGAAATCACGTTTAGATACTACGGAAAAGAAAAAACCAAACCGCCCGAGAAAAACTACCCTTTTCCTCGTACGTGTATGGAAATGTGCGCTGCTCTCTTTTATTTTACTCATCCACCAATCATCCCACATACACCATGCGCCCCCATTCGTCTAGAATTTACTTTTCTACGTTCGTCGAAGATCATTCATGCTTTCCCGACATCACCACCACCCCCGACGCTCTTCCATGATCCCTTGTAGTCAAGTTTTTGTTTCATCGATCCTCGAACTGTGTCGGAAATCGAGGTTCACCACCGTCATCTACGTTGCAGGGACTTGGGAATAATGATTTAGGGGGTTTGATACTGATGCTGTGCTAGCGACGATGCACCGAAACTCACGGATAAACACATACTGGTGAAGAAAATGATAAAACACGTTGATTATTATAGGAATAAGGGCTTCATTCGTTGGAGATGATTCAATCTTTGAAGAATCAAAGAGAATTTATTTGAGAATTTCATGATTAATATTTAACAATTATAATAATTTCGGAAAAAACTTATTATTCCTTCTGGACATGCCAAATGTCTACTTCAATATTAGCAGTATTAAAAATATTAAATAACATTGTAGTTTAGTATAAATATTATATGAAGTCCTTATCCTAATAATTTCCAGGGTGTCCTGAATATATAAATAGACACCAGTATGTATTTTAGAGACGACATTGCCGAAGACTTTAGTTAATCTACAATTCTGGTACGTTATTGTTCTGTTTGTACCAAAATTGTAAAATACTATCTGTTCTATCCGAACGAGAATATTCTATGCAGTATTTTACCGAATTCTTTTAACATTTTTTCCATCTATTTTTAGTTCATTCTCATTTTCAAAGTGTGGAGGTGCATTTGTTTTTATACTGCCAAGTATGTACAAGACGATTGTTTATCGTACGATTTCTTGTCGATTTTAAAGTATTTTTTATAAGATCTTAATCTTTTTCACTCATGATCTCATTATAGCACAGTGATTCGCATATTCGTTCACGGACAGCTGTTCGAATTGTATAGAATTTGGAAATTGAGAACGCTAAAAGACGACCGGAATAAACAATTAATTTTTATTTAAAAAATTGTGAGCAAACGTGCGGATCACTGTATCGCTAGAAAAATGCTTGTAACTACTTTGGTCTCGGTGTTACAGCGATTTCGGTACAATATTAGCAACAGCATCACTTCGCTAGCGCAACACCAGTTTCAAATCCAGCTTACAAACCCTTTAAAAAATTGTAATAAAATAGGAAAATGCCTAATTATATGGTTTGTATCAGGATCACGAAGTCCCTGCCTCCTCGTCGCTCTCATTTCAACCTCGCAACTCGCGACTCTCAAGTTGTCAGTGTGTTAAATCCGAAAAAATACTCAATACTCGATTAGTTAATTTCGTGTTATTTCGTGCAAGCGAAACGAAACGGTGTTTGTATTATGCGTCGCTGAGAAAACGAAACATCGTAGGAGCCCACAGCGGACTCTCGTAGTGAACGCCACGTCCCGATCGACGAACCGGGAGCACGTCGCAGCGATGATTTGACGATCGATTTTCTCGCGTAGCTTTTGATACCCTTTTCCTATTCTGAATTTTTTACCCGTCGGCGGAGAAAAAAACAAAAACCTAAAAGTCAAAAAACGAACGTTTCGCATCAGTTCTATTCGGGACAGAGAGAGAGAGAGAGAGAGAGTGAGAAGAAGAAGAACAGGAAAAAGAAAGAAGCACCGGTTTACTCGTTTCTTTTTGCAGCTTCGTCGACCGGTGCGTGGCCAAACCTAATCGCGTTTAATAGTGTCGCGCGCCGAGAACAAAAAATTCCGAATATCAACCGGTTGTTGTTCAGCGATCGAAACGAGAAGAATTCGAAGAACGGCGAAACCATTGTCTAATTGTATTCTTCTATTGTAATATGATATTGTAACGCCGTTGTCGAACCCCTAATCCACAACCATACGATTTTTCAATGCGTGACGACCGAACGTCATTCGAACCGGCGCGCCGAATAATCATGGAGACAAATTCGATTGATTAATTGATCGTAGCCGAACGATCGAGGCGGATCGTAATAGATCACGAGTCTCCTTGATCAACGACCGGCTATTTCGCGAATTCTACAAAAAAAAAAGAACAACTCCCGACAAGTATGATTTTCACGCGATTACCTCTCCTCTTTCTCTATCTCTGTCATCAGTTTTTTGCTCGACGTCATGTCACTCAGCGTTTAGTTTTTTATATTATCGATATATACTTGACGTTTTTTCTACGATCGTACGACATTTCATTGCGGCACATAGTTGCGTTTAGCGTGTTTGCGGGGACATCTCAGATAGAAATCGGATCGTGGCGAGGCACGATGGGGTAACAGCACAAATTTCGACGAGGTACGCCCGTGATCTGACGTCGAGCACCATCGAAACGACCATTGTCACCCTCTCTCTCTCTCTTTCTTTCTCTCTATCTCTATCTCTCATCTCTCTCTCTCTTCCTCTCTATCTGTCTCTCTTCCTTCGTTTTTGTTACTTTCTCACTGTGAACAAATGAGAACGGCAAAAAGAAATGAATGGAACGCAAGAGATGAATCTGACTTACCCTTATAAATAGATAGTATACATAATGAATAAAAGAAAAAATGGTAAAGTATAAATATTATATATATAAATAAATATATGGAAGATGATGTGTATTGTAAGATATTTAATACCGACTTGTCTTAGACATACCACGATGATCGATCGCGATGAAAACGATGATAATAATAGTAATAATAATTATTACGATGATTGTTGTATAATGAACGACGACGATGATGATGATGAAGAAGATGATGATATTCTACATTATAATTCGCGTTGTAACATAGAGGCCCACCCGTTACCCATTAAATCGATGTGTCGATGTATCCCGGGCGTGTCGCGCTCGTCCACGAGTTTTATTAGAAACAGGATTATAGTAATTCAGAATGTTCGCGTTCACGTTAATTAGAAAAACACTGTTACGTTAATGGACACGGATAAAGTCGTTGGTCGGTTCGCGTTTTAATAAATTCCGTATTTATGAATCCGTTCGTTCTCCGGTATATTCAGCTTTGATTAATCTTTTTGTCTATCGAATCCTTCGATCAGTTTCGTAAACGGAGCACAACACGCCCGGCAGCAATTAGCAATAATATAACATTCCACCTTAAATCGCATACGTACTGCGAATTCTAATAATGTGTGTCGCCGTACGAGAGAGGAAAACACTGTCAAATACACGCTCATACACTGCTAAAGCTTGTGCATTTCTATTTATTTATCCCCACCCATAATCCCATACGGTAAACGCTCGTTCGTTGTCCTGAATCAGGGGTACGCTCGTTGTCCAGTGTCTACCCTCTCCACTGCCTGTCAACGCAGAATCGTTCCGCATTGACTCGAGGAATCGATTTTACAAATCTCTTAATTTTCATTATTTGTTTATGGGACTTTCACTAACTTATTTCTGGCATTTTTCTGATTAAAATGACACCAAACACGATATAGTTTCAATTGTATTTAGTGGTTTAATCGACGGTGAAAGTTTCAGTCGCAAGGAAGGACAGCGCATCGGAAAGAAAGAGACGCGGACAGTCACGCGAAACGTATTTCATTCTTTCCTTTTCTGTGTTCGGCTGTCTATTTAAGTCTCGCTTGGCGCGGTCGGCGCGATATCTAGGCGCAGTCATAAATCAAAAAGCATGTTGGGGCACGCTCGTTGTCCGCTCAAACCCCCGGCCTTTGGACAACGAACGAGCGTTTACTGTAGTAAGATAAAAAATAATTTTTATGGGCACTGATGTAACAGTCAAAATCCTTTGAAGACATCAGCGTATTGGCGACATCAAGGATATGCATCTAATTCCCAAAGCTTGTGAATAATTTAATTATTAACGTAATAAAAGATCGTATAGATATTTTCCTGTTTATCAAAGTGAGACTTTGAAATTCGATCCTTTTCTTGATGAACATATTTGTAGTATATCGAAAAAATCGTGGAAGGGTTAAAGCGTCCTATAAAAAGTGCTAACCGTAAACAATTGAAAACACGGTTCTCGGAAGTTCTCGTGGAGGACGTGTGTCCCGGTAGGCAGTCCTCGTACGGACCGAATAGAAAATAATCTGCCGGAGATTCGATAAAGTACCCCTTAATCTTTCCTAGAATGGCTTTGCCGGACCTTAAAAGCCCTCGCGTGTCCATCGATGCGCAAATCCGCTCGAATCGCTCGAGGCTGAAAGCTAAAATCAAACAAATCGCGTCGATCAGATCAGACGGGAGGCATCGAGCTGTATTTACACCGCGATGGGTTCCGTCCGGTATTATGTACAGTGTTCTATGCATGAAAAGGCTATAGATACAACAAGCCCGAGAGAGAGCTTACTCCGGTACTCCAATTCCGACCGTTGATTTATCCGGTGAAGGCCCTCTCCGAAGGGCTGCTTAAATAATGTCGAAAAATCCCCCTCCTGTTTGATCTCGTGAAGAAAAAGATCGATATATCGTGGGCCAAGTAGAATAGTGCGAGACGGGGAACGCGGAGCCGAAAATAACAAAAAAAAAAGGGTCCCCCAATTTCGATCCCTCGGCTCGTTGACACCTCTTTTTCTCGCACGGACTCGAATAAGCACCCCTACCAACTTCCTTCTTAACGCTCTCGAGTGTTTGATCTAGAAATCACGAGTCCGGGGGTTCGAACGCACTGCAAAGCCGTTAAGTTTCACCCTCTTCCAGCTTCTTCTACCCCTTTTCTTCTGCCACAGAAGATTCAACGTGAGCGCGCGCGCGCGCGCGCTCGCGCCCCCTAAAACCCCCTATTCCAGAATACATGTGTGTATAGGTTCAGTGAGCACGGGAACGGAGCCACCACGTTCTCCTGCATCGAGATCCCAAGATTACCATCGTCGGCCGTTTTCGTGCTCCGCCACCGGAAACTTTATCTTACCGGATAATACCTGCTTTGCGATCCTCTTTCGTCCGGGCGAACTAGTGTCTCTCCCGGACAGATCCACGTGAAACCGACGCGACGTTGCCGCGGGACAGATGCTATCAGCCCACGAAAAATACGAGATTTGTACGACGAGTGAGACTCGCCACTGTGCGCCCTTCGAATCGCATTAAACGATTACACGCGGGCTTGGGAAGTCAGAGAAACCAATCCTGGTTATACTGCCAAGGGCCTATTCTGGTTTTTCGTTTTCGAGAAATTGATTTTTGCATTTTCTTGAAGTACAAGTGTTGTAGAATATCTGTGTAAAAGGATTTCCTTGAATTCGTAAAATTTATTTATTTATTTATTGCTTTAAACCAAGTGGATTCGTAAAATTTATGTAGTTATACGCGTTCGAAGTTGAATCTTTGAACGGGTTTCTCTCGGAACCACTTTTTTCGATGGCCACGATATCTCAAATTGCAGTTGATAAAAATAAGGTCATTTGAAGGTCATAGTGTACCACATGATTGAACTCGTCTTGACGTCAGCTATAACACTGTGATGTTAAAAATATATGGTGCCATTTACAAATCATCGATGACCTTCAAAAGACCTTGAAAACGACTACAATCGGAACATTTTTTTATATCACCATATTTGCCCCATTTAACAGTACAATTTTCCTCTCTAATATTTAATCTTCGATCTCTAATCCTAACGGAGCTATTTAGGTGGTCTCTTTCTCGTGAACCACCTGGTATATTCTTGTAAACAAGATTTTTTTTTTCACGTGAATCATTATTATTATTATTTATTACTATTTACGGACCGAAGTCCTTTTATACAAATGTTTACAATAGAAGATATTAATTAAAAAAAAAAGAAAAAGAAAGTCTTAGCATAAAGTTACATAGTAATGGACATTGCTACATAAACCATACCTGGTTTAAAGCAATAAATAAATAAATCTAATCTAGTAATGGACATGCTAGCAATTACAGGAATACATTATATCACATATAATCATATAATCGCACGCAACTTTTAAAATTAAAAAAGACAAGACAATATCAAGATTTCAGAGGCGTCTAAAAATATTTCTTGTCAGTCGATAAGCAACGGCGAAATAACAAAAACTGAATTGGAAACAATTCGGATCTGATTAGCACGGTTTTTGCATGAAATTAAAAGATGCGAGCACACAAAGAAATTGCGAAGAGGAGGCCGAACCGAAGGCAACGGGGCTCGGTGGTATGTCCGCGAGAGAGCAGAAGAGCCGAGAGGGTCCGTGCAGCCTCCAATTAAGATCTCTCAATTAGCGTATCTTATCTCGCAGTTGCTTATCTACCGACCTGTCCGGGACAGGTTCCCGTGCGTTTCTTCTGGTGGCGGCTGCGGCGGTCTGACGTCAGCGGTGCACGTTTCTCGATCGGGGAACCAGCTCGAATCGAGAATGGCCGGTCTATTTCTCGGCCGGTTGCTTCAGCCGCGTGCACGCGCGGCCACGCCCTCGTTAAATCGAGCACCGACATCCACGGAATATTAAGTTAACGATCGTTAGACAAGATTTCGTCTCGCCGGTCGTCTTTATCGACGACCGTTTGCCAAACCGCACGGTTTCGCAAGAAATTAATTGTCCCGGACCGTCCTTCGCCCTCGATCCTGCGATTCTCTCGACCCTTTTTTGCCTCTCCGTGATCTTGTTCCTTTTAAAAAATTGATTTTTGTTACCGCTGTTTCGCCAACTATTTGCACTCCCGTGTCGAGTGTGACTGGACAGCAATTTTTTATTTGAAACTAATGTGACTCGATGTTTTTGAATTGTCCGATTGAATACACGTGGGAAACTTAATGTTGCTTCTTTTTCAATTTTTATCGACGCTACCTGAAACTGTGTGATGTAACAAAGGATCGCAGCAGGATTAAAATGTTTCGACAGTTCGTGTTCGAGCGAGGCGTGGGCAGATCGAGACGACTGTGTTTGTCTTGTAAGCCGATTATCTAATTGAATTTTAAGCAGTTATGATACTCGGGGACCGTGAAAAGACACAGGATGTTTCACCTAACTTTATCGCCTAAAGTGCTTCTATTAGAATGAGCGATGGGTCCAGCGTTTTCTCATATGTTACCCTTGCACGTCGAGTCAGAAATAAAATTGTATCTTCGGCGTTGTCGAATATACAAATTTTCTTGTCATTTTAGGAAATTGTGAACGACAAAGAAATTCTAATATATTGTACCATAACATTTCAAAATCGATGCTTCATTAGAAAATTATAAACCACTATAAATAAATGTAGTTTTAAAAAAAAAACGGTAAAATAAATGCAGGGGGAATTGACTTCCCGTCGAAATGAAGCTGTAGACGAACAGTTTTGTGCTGGTAGGGTAGGGAAGCTGAAAGAATCTTATACCCTTGCACGTCGAGTCAGAAATAAAATTCTATCTTCGGCGTTGTCAAACATACAAATTTTCTTGTCATTCTAGGAAATTGAGAACAACAAAGAAATTCTAATATATCGTACCATAACGTTTCAAAATTGTTATTAGATACTGAATTAGAGAAATTATAAAATACTATATATAAATGTAGTTTAAAAAAACCGGTGAAATAAATGCAGGGGTGAATTGACTTCCCGTCGAAATGAAGCTGTAGACGAACAGTTTTGTGCTGTTAGGGTAGGGAAGCTGAAAGAATCTTTCAGATTTATCGAGTGTGAAACAAGCAGCCATTCGTCAATTGCTCACGATTAGAAAACGTTCCTCCTATTAACGGCTTATTCAACGACGACTTTGATAGAACGGTTGAATGGAAAGCGTCTAATCACATGGGAAATTTCTGTGCAGGAAACCAGTGAAAATTCCGAACGCTTTTGTCTAGCCTTTGTCGCCTTTGTTGCACATTCGTGGAAGAAGCGGGGCGCTGCAGGGGTGAAAACGCCAGTGAAAGTACACCTGGCGCTTCCGTTCTACGCAATAAGCAGGGTTGTTTCGGGGCGTGGTGCAAAAATCCACACGGGATTCCGTTGGAAACGGGTGTTGGTCCATGTTGGCCACCCAGAAACTCCGCGTATAAATTCACCCATGACGGAATTTGTAACGATTCAAGGCGGAGGAGACCCTGGCCACAATGCTGCGGGCTGTCCACTGGATGTTTACCGAGGTCAACCTCTCATTGTCGCGGTGGCAACGACTTTGGTCAAGGTATGCCGACTTCTTATTATACGGATTTTAGGAAAAGCTGTGTCCAGCCTTGGTGGTTCGGCCGCGCCGGGATGCCCAGGCGGGCGGGCTATTGACTTCAATTTAAAACTCGTTTCGCTTTCCGGGATTAGAATTTAGTGAGGTCTAGATCAACCCCTAACCACTGCGGACCGCCTGGGACATCGTCTACAATTTTTATTTCCTTGGAACGTCTCCATTTTAATTTTTGTAGTGGCTGATCATTGTAAAATATATCTTTAAACATACCCTTCTAAAATATACCCATCGAGATTAACCCTTAACAAGTATGAAATATCCTGTGGGACACTCTTCAATTTTTATTTATTTCGGACGCCACCATTTTAATTTTGTTAGTGGCTGATCATTGTAAAACATATCTTTAAACATACCTTCCAAAATATACCCATCAAGATCAACCCTTAACAAGTATGAAATATCCTGTGGGACACTCTTCAATTTTTTAATATTGGTAGTGGCTGATCATTGTAAAACATATCTTTAAACATACCTTCTAAAATATGTATACCCATCAACCCTTAATAACTATGAAATATCCTCTGGAACAGTCTTCAATTTTTATTTATTTCGGACGCCTCCTTTTTAATTTTGGTAGTGGCTGATCATTGTAAAACATATCTTTAAACATACCCTCTAAAATATACCCATCGAGATCAACCCTTAACAACTATGAAATATCCTCTGGGACACTCTTCAATTTTTATTTATTTCGGACGCCTCCTTTTTAATCTTTGTAGTGGCTGATCATTGTAAAACATATCTTTAAACATACCTTCTAAGATATACCCATCAAGATCAACCCTTAATAACTATGAAATATCCTCTGGAACAGTCTTCAATTTTTATTTATTTCGGACGCCTCCTTTTTAATTTTGGTAGTGGCTGATCATTGTAAAACATATCTTTAAACATACCTTCTAAAATATACCCATCGAGATCAACCCTTAACAACTAGGGTACGTTGGGGCCATCGTCTTCAATTTTTATTTATTTTGAACGCCTCCATTTTAATTTTGGTAACATCTGATTCCTCTAAAACGCACCTTTAACATTTTTTATTGTCCAATTAGACCCTTGGAACTTTTATTATCGATACATAAAGCAAGAAAATTGGATTCAATTAATAATGAAAATCAACCCTTACCCTCTGGCCAATTCTCCAGTGATGGTTTTGGAATCTAGAAATTTTATTCCGAAGAGAAATATTTGAAAATGTTTTTTCCCTTTGGTGGTTTGCATAGTATTTGTAGCAATTTGTTCGTTTTTCCGTTTCTTTCTGGTCTGAGATTCTTTTCGGCGGTTTCCGATGCGAGTCTTCCTCCAATCCGGTCGCAGGGCCGTATTGTCACTAACCAGAGGTTCTCATGAATTGTCACCAGACCGTCTCTAATTCGTCGACAAATGGTCGCATTGTGATTGCGAGCAGTATATCATTGAGCGTCAATGAAAACCACGTTCTGAACGGTTCGAAATGGAATAGGAAAATCGCAATGTGTTACCTACCTGTCGCAGGCAGACGGTTTCTTTGAGTTACGGTTCTACTCGTGCTACTGAGAAAGATTGGCAGTAAATTTTGTGGGCTACAACGCGAACGACAATCGCCTTAAACGGAACTATAAATAAATAACGATCTGAGTCGATTTATTATTATTCTCACGTAGTAACTTTATTATTAGGTGTACAAATTAATTCACAATGCATTTATTTCTTTGAAGCAACTGCGTCTGCATGTTACTACGATTTTTGTATCAATCCATCATTAATTTCATGCTATTACATTTAGCAGTCTTCCTTATTTCGATCGACAATGTTGAATAAATCTAATTAATGCTATTGGCGCACTTGTCCACTTGTCACCGGAATGGAACCAACATGTGGTTTAACAACTCTTATGAGTATATATTAAAAATTTTTTAGTTAAGCAAACGCAATTACAACAAAATTATTTCTTGAAAATGATCTAAATTTAGTTAGATCGAAACGTCGAAAATTGGTTGATGTAACAATTTGCAAAAGTGCTTAATAGTAACAAATGATCGTACCAGTGCGCCAATAGCATTAATTAGATTTATTACATTTAGCATCTAAAAAAATGCAACTGCTTCTTCCAATAGTTTTTTATCTACGAAAATAAATTACAAGTTTCTGAAGAATGCGCCACGAATTAATACGTACACCTAATATACACTATTTCCTTTTCCATGGAAATAAACAAAATCAGTGCTAATTGATTACTAAACTATTACTAAGCTGATATTTTTTCCGAGTTGTTCGTGTGACGCGCATTGGTTTGCGTGTGGTCCCTGGGAACGGGTTCGGATAAATCCTGTGGAATCGCTGGGATCTTGTGCTACCGGGTTGTCTTAATTGGACCAACCGTGAGCATGCACACGCATACACAAGCATAAACTCCGCTCTTTCGGCAATCGTTCTTATCGGGCCGTTATTCGTAACGGCTGCTACTTCGTAACCGGAAACGTCGTCGATCCTAAATGGTTACACCGCGGAACGAAGGAGCGGACAGAGAAAGGTAGAAAAAGAATCAAGGTAGGGACTGTAAACAATCTGAAAAACAGAGGGGACCGGACAGCAGAAGGAAAATCAGATAATTCCGTTGATTCGGTAAATTCGATAACACTATCGTGTCTTATTAGGATGGGAGTTACTGCGATGGTGGTCTGCGACTACACTAATATCAGAAATCATTATACTCTACAGAAAACCATTTGTATTTAACATACACCCTGTACGAACAAAAATTTCTTTAATACACTAATATCTTCCATAGGCAACTAGATCATTAAATTGCAAATTTTGTGCTTTTCTCTTTTATTAGTATTAAATTATATGTTCTTTTTAAAAAATTATTATTTTCCATAAAGATTTGTATTTAATATAACATACACCCTGTACAAACAAAAATTTCTAGATCATTAAATTGCAAATTTTTTGCTTTTCTCTTTTATTAGTATTAAATTATATGTTCTTCTTAAAAAATTATTATTTTCCATAAAGATCTGTTGTTCATACTTTATATATCAGAGTCCTTGAATATTAGTAAGAAGGAAAATATGCAACAATATTTTCTTATTTAAGTGAATTGCGTTAGGTTAAATGGTTCGTAGAACGCGATAATAAATTATTTGCGGTTCCAGTCGCGTTTCTACTTCGATAAACAAACACGGTAGATTTTCGCTGAATTATCGCAACGAAGTAGAACGCTAATTTTCTGTCTTCATCGCGGGTACCGGCGACGCTTGTAACAGCTATGATTTATTCCCAAGAGCGTTCCGATAAAATTTTCGAAGCCGACAAGTCAAATCCGTTCGACATGTCGCGCGAAACAACAACATTTCCACGACGCAGTCGAAACGAGTGGAATGTAATCTGTCAGTCAAGTGAATGGTCAGCAGGATTTATTGGCGAACCCGTTAACGATTTATGATCGTTTCGCGTAATACACATACTTTCGGTTTCCGATAATGCAAATTGTTCATTACTCGAGAGAGACCGGACGTTGTTATTATCTATGGAGGTTGCTTGGAACGCGTCTAACAGGGAAACATTTGTCACGATGGACGTTTACAGGAGACAATAATGTGAAGACCGGTAAATCACCGGCTCGCGCGTCATTAATCTATGCAACAGCCGTTATGTATCATAGTAAAAGACAATGGTTAGGGTTTTACCGTAGTGTGCCAGTCGTTACTTTGATCCGCCTGATTTCGTTCCCATTTAATATTTTCCTTATCACTCGCCTGGTCTCGAACTCCCTAATTGACCGAATAAGGAACACGGTACGTTACTGGTCAAATATTAGAATTTCTTTGGAAGATTTTCAAGTTTAAATTAATTTTAGGAGAATTTTTATAGAATTTGGAGGAATTCTTATAATAATTTATAGAAGTCTCTGCAGTCCTGGTAGAATATTTAATAAGGGTCTCGAACTCCCTAATTGACCAAATAAAGAACACATGACGTACGTTACTGGTCAAATATTAGAGTTTCTTTGGAAGATTTTCAAGTTTCAAATTAATTTTAGGAAAATTTTTATAGAATTCAGAGGAATTCTTATAATATAATTTATAGAAGTCTCTGCAGTCCTGGTAGAATATTTAATAAGGGTCTCGAACTCCCTAATTGACCGAATAAGGAACACATGACTTAGCGTTACTGGTCAAATAATAGAGTTTCTTTGGGAGATTTTCAAGTTTAAATTAATTTTAGGAGAATTTTTATAAAATTTAGAGGAATTCTTATAATAATTTATAGAAATCTCTGCAGTCCTGGTAGAATATTTAATAAGGGTCTCGAACTCCCTAATTGACCGAATAAAGAACACATGACGTACGTTACTGGTCAAATATTAGAGTTTCTTTGGAAGATTTTCAAGTTTCAAATTAATTTTAGGAAAATTTTTATAGAATTCAGAGGAATTCTTATAATATAATTTATAGAAGTCTCTGCAGTCCTGGTAGAATATTTAATAAGGGTCTCGAACTCCCTAATTGACCGAATAAGGAACACATGACTTAGCGTTACTGGTCAAATAATAGAGTTTCTTTGGGAGATTTTCAAGTTTAAATTAATTTTAGGAGAATTTTTATAAAATTTAGAGGAATTCTTATAATAATTTATAGAAATCTCTGCAGTCCTGGTAGAATATTTAATAAGGGTCTCGAACTCCCTAATTGACCGAATAAAGAACACATGACGTACGTTACTGGTCAAATATTAGAGTTTCTTTGGAAGATTTTCAAGTTTCAAATTAATTTTAGGAAAATTTTTATAGAATTCAGAGGAATTCTTATAATATAATTTATAGAAGTCTCTGCAGTCCTGGTAGAATATTTAATAAGGGTCTCGAACTACCTAATTGACCGAATAAGGAACACATGACTTACGTTACTGGTCAAATAATAGAGTTTCTTTGGGAGATTTTCAAGTTTAAATTAATTTTAGGAGAATTTTTATAGAATTCAGAGGAATTCTTATAATAATTTATAAAAGTCTCTGCAGTCCTGGTAGAATATTTAACCCCTAGCACTCGAATGGCGACTCTGAGGTGCTATTAAAAATTGCTATGCCATTTTTAAACATATTGTTCAGATTATTATTTTTGTTCGAATTTGAATAAATTACTAGACATTTACATATTACATGAGATATTATATCAGTTTCATATGCAAAAAATGAAAAGAAATTGTATAGAATGAAAATATTCTGAAATGGAAAAATCTTTCGTTTTTTGAGTTAAAATAGCTCCGAGTGCAAAGGGTTAATAATTAGTTACTAGTGATAAAGAAAATTGTTGTGGCTCGTACGATACTATTTTATCATCGAAGTATGCGCAGCAAGGATAAGGATCAATATTCTACATAAAGGACGATACGATTGCTTTCACTTTGGTGTAATTCTCTCGGTCGATTCGTCCATTCGTCTTCTCGTCGTTTTATTACGTCAGTAGGACGTAAATGTAATTTCACGGTGGTATCCTCTCGGAAGTGACACACGAAGACTCGTTGCTCTTCGAGCCTCTCGGCTGCTGCTCGCACAGTAGAGACAGGTAATTGTGCGCCAGTTTACGAGAACGATAAGTTAGCCCCGTGCAAAAACTAATACCCGGCAAATAACAGGCATTACTTATACTTACACGGACATACGGGCACGATGCCGGACCCCTGGGCCAACCAGGGCCCACAGCCGATATTGCATTATGGCTGTATGATATATGCATTCACCCGTTTTACACCTCCGACTACCACGTACCTGGCCGTGCGTGCGCGAGCAACTAGCCTACAAGTGCGTACAAGTGCATACAAATGCATAATGCGAACGCTACTGCCAACCTGCACAGTGCCAAACTATAGGGACGAGAAAAAATTATTTGTATTTTTACTTACAATTAATACGCAAGGTGTCGAACGTGCACCGAGATCTTCTGATTGAAAACAACGAGCTTCGATTCATCTTTTTGCTAATTTTCGTGTCTGCAGAATTTTGGAAATATTAATGTTATTCGTAAGTCGTCGATCTTCTTTGATACATTGACTAACCCTTAGCACTAAAAATTGCTCTATCATTATTCACAGTATTGTTTACATTATTAAATATGGTGCTACCTAATCAATTACTAAACAATTAAGTATTGTGTGAGTATATATTATATCAATTCATTATATAAATCATATACAGGGTGTCCCACGTAACAGTTTTCATGTTTTTTTAAGTATGTACTTCCGATAATCTGATAAAAAGTATTTAAAACAAAAGCTGATCAGGTTTCGATTGGCTACACATTCCGATAAAAAAAATGTTCGAAAATTTCTTTTTTATTATTATCAAGGCCACCTTCATTTCTTTAAATGACACTTCAAGGTCATCCGAAGGTCATGGTATACTAGATCTTTGAATTCGTCTTGACACGGGCTGTAATACTGTTAAGTCAAAAATACAAAGTGCCATTTAAAAAATTGAAGATGACCTTGACGATAATATAAAAAAAAAGTTTTTCGAACTTTTTTTATTGCAATATATATAGCCAATCGAACACTGATCAACTTTTGTTGAAAATATTTTTTGTCAGATTATCGGAAGTACTTAAAAAATCGTGAAAACTGTTACGTGGGACACCCTGTATAAGTTATTAGTAAACTGAGGATTTCTATGCAAAATTTTCGATAACGTGTTTTTTGATATACACAGAATTAGCAAACTTCAAAGGGTTAAGGAGCACAGTAAAGGAATAGAAGTTTTGCGTCATGGACGCGACAGAGGTGTTAGAATTTGGAATATTAGAAAAAATCGTGAAAACTGTTACGTGGGACACGCTGTAGAATGGAATTATTCTAAGTTAGATGAAATGTTTAATTTTCGAGTTAAAATAGCTCCGAGTGCAAAGCGCTAATTATAATAATCGACTATTATCAAAATTGTGGAAAGTCTCCGAGATGACCTGTAGTACCCAGAGATTAATTATGCACGAAATCAACCGACGCACGTTAAAAGGACTCCTGCCTCGAATACTACTCGGCAGACGTGTTAATTACAAAAAGTGTGCACGAAGCAAAAGTATTATATATCTGTCCAGTAGAAGCTGCGACAAAATGGCAGGCTTCAGCATGGACAGCTTCGGTCATTCCGCGACAATTTTTGCGAGTCATGCCGAGTGGAAGCAAAAGGCCCATTTGTTCCCTTTGAATCGAGTTATGACAACGCGAGGCCTATCTTGGCCCATCGGTTCCCTTTGTGCGACTCGTTGAAAAAGTATCTATAATGTTCCCCGGAGAAGTATTAACGCAGTTCCCATTGTCGCGCGAAAAAAGGTTCCTCCGCTATTTCGAGTGGTTAGGCCAGAAACGTGTAGGCTCACGTTCCGCCCGGCGCGGGATCCTCAGCAACCATAAATATTCATCTCCCTCGTTACATTTATCCTTCCGTCATTTTGCACCGGTACAGTACAGCAATAAGGCGTAGCGAATGATATCCCTCTGTTACGGTCCATGGAAACCTTGTTCGAGAGCACCGTAACGCCCTCAAAGACACACGGCGGAAGGTGCTTATGGCAGAAAGTCGCATGGAGTTCAATTCAGTCCCCTCGTGTTCAGCCCATAACGAACGCGAACGGCATTCACGGTCCTATTCACCCTATCGTTAACGCACTGGGTACATGTGCGCATACATATTAATGTTTTTGCACTCGAAACTTTAAGATCACTTATCGGGCCCGGCATGGCAGCGAAATTGAATTCCTACGTGGAAAAATACGGATCCCCCCCCCCCCCCCCGATTATTTGTTTTCTTCGCGTTCGCAGTAAGAGGATTTCGCTCGGCTAGAGTTCAGTTAACCGGGCACTGAAATTTCAGCCTCCTAAAAGTTAGACCCCCACTTGTTGAATTACATAATTTTAACAGTTGTGCCGAGTTGTGCTAGGTTTGTGCTACATTGTGCTAGAATATTAAAATTACAATATAAGAAATAAGACAGAAAATTGAGAAAAACGATTTTTCGAGTAGCCCCCCACTTTTCATTTTTTTCGATTTTCTCTATGCTAGGTTGTGCTAAGATTGTGCTAAAGTATTATTTTAAAATAATAATAAATAAAGAGGTTATGGTAAATAATAGGTTTGGACATGCAATTAACGTTGAAGTTAGTAAGAGTAATGCAAACACCATATAATCATATATTTGAGTTGTGCTAGCCTAGCACAACGCTATTAAGGGCACTTTACTCTTGTACGGGGCCCTTTGCGCTTGGACTCTATATCATTAATTGGGCTTTCTGGTTATCCGAAGAACACAATATTGCATATCAGAGTTGTGCTAGCCTAGCACAAGTCAGCACAACTGCCGATTTCCCCAGCACAACGCTATTAAGGGCCGTTTACTCTTGTCCAGGGCTCTTTGCGCTTGGACTCTACATCATTAATTGGGCTTTCTGATCATCCGAGGAACACAATATTGCATATCCGAGTTGTGCTAGCCTAGCACAAGTCAGCACAACGCTATTAAGGGCACTTTACTCTTGTACAAGGCTCTTTGCGCTTAGATTCTATATCATTAATTGTGCTTTCTGGTCATCCGAAGAAAACAATATTGCATATCCGAGTTGTGCTGGCCTAGCACAAGTCAGCACAACGCTATTAAGGGCACTTTACTCTTGTACGGGGCCTTTGCGCATGGATTATATGTATAGCATTAATTTGACTTTCTGGTCATCACGAAGAAAAGTGCCCTTAATATCGTTGTGCTGGTGAAATCGGCAGTTGTGCTGACTTGTGCTAGGCTAGCACAACTCAAATATATAACCTCTTTATTTATTATCATTTTAAAGTCATACTTTAGCACAATCCTAGCACAACCTAGCACAACTTAGCACAATAGAGAAAATCGAAAAAATGAAAAGTGGGGGGCTTATAATTTTAATATTGGAGCACAATGTAGCACAAACCTAGCACAACTCGGCACAACTGTTAAAATTATTTAATTCAACAAGCGGGTGGCTAACTTCTAGGAGGCGAAATTTCATTCAAGGGTCCACTTTATTTCTGAAACAAAGACACCGCGGCGATTTATTTCTTCATTCCGAGCGTTCTCCCTGACCCAATTAGCACCGCGGCCCACCCGGTGTTAAACGTATATGCTAATTGCACGATCGTAACCGAATGTCGAATTGCTAGCTTCTGACCCCGATCTGCTGGACGTAACGCCTAATGGCGCGTAGAAGCATCGTTTTTCGAGCACGCGAGCATCGAATTAGGAACACGATTTTATGGAGCTACCAGTGCCGTTGCAAGGGACTCGGATGCTCTTTTGCATGATACGTGGGCACGAGTACGTGCAAGCGTATCAGCGAGTACCGAGAATTCAATTACCGTTGACTTAACGTGGCGGATGGAAGCTCGACGCTCCGGAATTCGCGATAACGGGGAAGATACAAAAAGAGCGTGTTCTCTCTCTAAACCCCGCTGCAGATAGGTGCGACTATAGGTAGACTGTATATACCTGTATTCATCCGAGGCAGGGAGTCTGCCAGACTGGCGCTTGATAAGCGGTTGTCGGGTGATAAGAGGGAACGATACACGAGGGTAACGCACTCGGTTCAAGTGTGCGTGCTATAGGCCGTTTCATAAGGGAGAACACCTTCGCGTAGGGAAACATAATGTGCAATAATGTTGCACTCGTCCGGTTGCGCAGCTGATAAAAAAACACCGGGATTTCCACGACCGGCTCGCGTTATCTGTCGTATGGTGGCTCGCTATCGGATTGTACGTTCCCGATTTTATCTGACAACGTGCGGGGAACATAATAGCGAAATAATTTAGCCTTCGGGCTCCCGCGTCCAAGTTATTCGGCACTCCAGAGAGTTAATCTTTTTTAATTAACAGCTTCCACAGAATGCACATTAGAATCAACCTGAACATTCCGTAAACATTTACTACTTCATACAGTTACGTAATAGTATACGAAGTGTATGTTAGAAAATCCAAACAAGAATCTAAAGAAACTTCATACTTGGAATTGTCAGCGAGAGACAGTAGAAATTTCACTGGGGTCACGAAAGACCCCACGGTAGCATCGGAGGGTCGATCTGATTGCATGTAAGAATCCTTCGTAGAATAGCGTTGTGTATTTACTGACAAGATTGATATATTTTATCGATGGCCATAACAAAGTTATCAGCATGTATCTAATAATAGTAGCACCGTTCGTTTTCAATTGATCATGTTTCAGAATACGGCTTTAGATTTATAATCAATTTAATCGTGACGTTAAGCCGAGCTTTGGAAAAATCTAAAAATATATTTTCTTTATTTACATTTTGTGCTATTGGTTATTGCCTCGCTCTCATTGATGGAGAGCAAAATTGATTTCGATAAAAATCAGTGAAAAAATATTTTACTGATTTTCCTCATAGTTAGTCATAATTGAAATGTTTGCAATGAAGAAACATGATGACTAACGGGAAATAATTATCTGCGTAGTTAATACCATGTTTCGATCGAGTTGCTGATTTGTTGAAACCCGTGTATTAGTGATTAAACTTGTTAACAGGGAAAAATAAAATAATGAACGAACATAGTTCTTCTTGACGAAACGAACGTCGTTATCGATAGGACAAGGTACAAAGTAAACGAGACAGAATATTATCTATGTGGAATCAGAATAAGAGGTCAAGAACACGGACTAGATATCTCCTATCCGAAGGCGTCCTCTTAATTCGAGGATCCTGCTGGAATTCGTCGAGGATTTCCAGGAGAAGGGCTCTTGTTCGGTTGGTCCCGTGCCAGTAGCAAATTACCTTAACGAGGAAAAAGAGGGATAGTTTTTATTGGAAATCACGCGTTAGTGAAACAAATAAAAAAAAAAAAAGACGAAGAGAGAACGAAGGTATGGGACACATCGGCGAAAGAATTCGCTGGCGAAGGTGCTGCGGGCCGAAGCTCTCCCCACACCCACGAGTGAAACGAACAAGTTGGACCTGAGAAGCCCGGAGGGTATCGAATTCAATGGGACACCATTGTTATTTATTCTCCTAGGTGTGACTGGCCCCGGTCCAGCGGCCCACGTGGCTGCGATTATTTATAAAATCGGTACCGAATAGGACGGCGTGCTGCGCGTTAACGAGGACCGTGTCACGGTCTTGTGCAATCCGAGACGTGAACACCTTTCTTCTATAAATAAGAAAAGAAATTAACATGGCGCCTCGTTAATGACGTACGCAAGACGACGGTGTCCGCTTCCAGTACGACAACCGTGTTCACATGGATCGCGCGATCCTCGACACCCGTGCGTTATGCTTCCGAAAATCGGCAAATTTCAATATAAAATTGGTGATCCAATTATTGAAGCATACCAGCAGTCCAGCTACACCGACCGCTCTTCCATACATCTAATTAATGCTATTGGCGCACTGGTACGATCATTTGTTACTATTAAGCACTTTTGCAAATTGTTACATCCACCAATTTTCGACGTTTCGATCTAAATTTAGATCATTTTCAAGAAATAATTTTGTTGTAATTGCGTCTGTAAAAAAAATTTTTTTTTTTTTATATTACCCATTGATTAATATATGGTTGACTAAAACAGTCAAGCCAAATTGTAGGAACAGAAAACAAAAAGAAAAAGAAAGAAAAAGAATAAACTTACTTGCTTAACTAAAAAAATTTTTAATATATACTCATAAGAGTTGTTACACCGCATGTTGGTTCCATTCCAGTGACAATTGAACTGAGTAAACTGTGATTATTTGAAACGATCAACGAATCAAAGAACATAGATCTATGTATTGGCCAATCGATAAAAGGCGGCAAATACGAACGTTTTGAACAGTCAAACACCACTTTAGTTGTTCTTATACCAATCAAAGATGTTGGTAATGAATTAATTGACATTCAATTTGCTTTTGTTGAGAAACTTCATAGGACTTATTTGTTGGAAAGATGATTCCATAGAAAGACTCTTCCAGAAAGTATGATTTTACGAAGCATTATTTTATCAGGATTTTATCCACTCCATTTGACGCTCTTCCACTAAAATTATAAATACCAACGTAAATATCGTGCGCGGTATAAGCGAGTCGCGCGGCTGGCTGCGATTAGAAAAAGAAAAAGATGAAGTAAACGGGTTAGGGTTCTGAATGCTCGCAGGAAGATGTATGCTCAAAGGGTACAACGGAGATAAGCAATGGAGGCCGCGGTGCAGCCCGCAAAAGTGCATTAAAGCCGCCAATGAACTTCACGCTCGCGCGGAATGCTAATAAATTATCCGGTGGCAATCCCCTTTCTACGAGATATTGCCGAACGAAAACGAGCGCCGCGCACAGTGGCCGCGAACCCACTGAAACTAGGCAAAATCAACAGAAACCGCAGGTGCTACCACGTCTCAATCGTTTGATCGATCGATCTCGATCGCGACGTCTCTTCTATTTCGCTGAAACTCATCCTCGATATTTTCCGTCGGTGTCGAGTGAGAAGAAATATATATAAAAAAAACAAGTCGCAGGCGGCACGATAGACTCAACTATCGCAGCCGCGCAAGATAAACCGCGACAGAAACGAACGTCCACGACGAAGGTTAATGTCTCTACGAACTGTAAAGGCGAATTTACACTTGTTGGATGTACATTAGGGTGGACCTTATTGTTGGACCAAAAAATTTTGGGCACGGCCCCCCCTCCCCTCAATATTGTTCCATGTCATGAAAAAATGGTATATCCAAAGTTTTAGATCAATCGCACGTCGGGAAGGCGTTTTCGACCAAAAAATTTTGGGCACGCCCCCCTCCTCAATATCGTTCCATGTCATGAAAAAATGATTTATACAAAATTTTAGATCAATCGGACGTCGGGAAGTTTTGAAATAGAAGAGTATACTGAAAATTCAAGTTAAATATGCTATATCTATGAAAATATATTAATTCCTTACACGCATTCGAGTACAAATGTACTATGTACGGATTAAGATTATTTCACATTAATTAGCCGTTCTCGCGAAAAATATTATACTCTTATTAAATATAACATATTTATATCGAACGTTAATTTCTCTACTTTTTAAATTAGTATAAGAATATGTACAACTAAGAGAATTGGTACTTTACATAAAATACGTAGAATTTAACATATATATTTACAAAAATATAATAATTAGTTCTATAATAATTAATCAATATTTTGATACAAGAAGAACATATAGTCATAATAAAAAGTGTTTCCTCCAAATATTCCCGCTCCTACAAAATTTCATGTTTTTGCAACTTCAACATCACTGAGGCACGCTTCAACTTTTGCAGGAATTATTTTCTTACCCAATAGCACAATTTCATTTAATCTAATAGCACAATAGCAGAACCAAGTATAGCTAAGGTCCACCCTAATGTACATCGCTGAATGAACGCGACGGATAAAGACCGAAATATTTATACTTCTTCAATGAAGATCCGCTAACCGCTTTGGATGATCGTTCTGGATGAAAACAATCTGTACAGCAATGATTTCGGATGAATCATCCGGGATGCGCACACGTAAAGTGAAAAGTCTAAATTCAGCTTAAGCGACTCACTAATTTCCTGTACGGAGAAAAAGAAGAGAAAGCAAACGAAAAGGGGGAATCGGTAGGGAAAAGAATGAGGCCGAGGAAGGGATGGGAAGCTGGAGTGGACAAGGCGAAATACTCCGGAGTTCGGTGGTATACCAGCCGGTTGTGTGTATAGCAAGCGTGGGTGTAGATGTAGCGAGATTATGCCTGCTCTTGGAGTCGCGTGGCCTTCTCCCTTCTCCTCCCTTTTAATCTGACCAGTGTATCCCTCCTTCTCTCTATCCCTCTCTCTTTATCTCGCTCTCTCTCTCTCTCTCTCTCTCTCGCTCTCTCGTAACCCTTTTCATTTCTCGGTACACGCTCTCCTCACGATTTCTCTCTTTCCGTTTCGCTCCGTCTCTCGTTTCGCCTCTTCTTTCGGCCTTATGGTCCTTCTGGTCCCATCCTCCTCCTTGCCTTTCTCTTTCGTACCTCTTTCGACGGTTTCTCTCGCACCGTTCCATTCCTACTACTCCCTCGGTGTTCCGTACCTTCTCGCGACGTTACCCGCCATCTCGCAAGCATAAAATACAGTCAGGAATTTTAATAAGCCCGCCATTGTACCGCGCCACGGTCCCGGTTCCCACAGATTATTCCGGCCCCGACTTAAGGCCACTCGTGTTTCGGGTGTAAACGGAACTTCACCGAGCCACCCGCGGCTTTACGCGCCCTCCAAACTTAGTTAGATTGTCGCGGAATTTTACGACCCGGCCGAAAATTTCTCGTCACCGCGCCGCTATATGCCCGCCGGGGCCCACGGAATTAACACGGAAGTGACGGGCAATTTATAAACCGCTGCTTTATGGCGCTCCGAGACCCGCCAAGCACGGTTTTCGAAACGGAACAGAATATTCCAAATTCTAACACCTTCCCGTCCATGACGCAATACTTCGTCTACTATTCCTTTACTGTGCTCCTTTAACCCTTCGCGGTTCGCTAATTCTGTGTATATTAAAAAAAACACGTAGAAATCCTCAGTCTACTAATAACATATACAGGGTGTCCCACGTAACAGTTTTCACGATTTTTTTAAGTACTTGCGATAATCTGACAAAAAATATTATGAACAAAAGTTGATCAGTTTTCGATTGGCTATATATGTATATTGCAATAAAAGAACAGTTCGAAAAACATTTTTTTAATAGTATATTGTCAAGGTCACCTGAATTTTTTTAAATGGCACTTTGTATTTTTGACTTAACAGTATTACAGCCCGTGTCAAGACGAATTCGACTATCTAGTATACCATAACCTTCGGATGACCTTGAAGTGCCATTGAAAAAAATGAAGGTGGCCTTGACAATAGTAAAAAAGAAATTTTCGAACATTTTTTTTTATTGGAATGTATATAGCCAATAGAAAACTGATCAGCATTTTTTTTTAAAAATATTTTTCGTCAGTTTATCGCAAGTACATACTTAAAAAGTCATGAAAACTGTTACGTGGGCCATCCTGTATTTAATATATCCACAATAAAATTTTGTTTTTGGACACTTACGGCACAGTAGCCTCGCAAGGGAGTCTTGCGTCGCGCTATAATTTCTAATACCTAAAACTCGTTTTCCGCGTGGAGCTTTAACGCCGCCGGCCCATTGCATTTCACCCGAAAGGAACGCAAAAGAAGGAAACAGTCCTCGTGGGAGATTTTTTTGTTTTCGACTGCCATTTGAATTTAATCGACTGCCATTTTTACGGTGTCACTGTTTTATCGTCCCGAGGCGTCCAAAAAAGAAACGGACGCGGAGCTGAACGCGGCGCGGCGCCTCTGTACCCGATTCTCCTCTCTCGTTAACAGGCCCACGTTAATGTCGAGTCGAATAAGGAGGAGAGAAGGCAAGCTAAGCCATTCCGGAAATGCCGGAATGCCGTTGTGGCGCCAGAACCGTATATCGGCACACGACGAACCGCAAATCAATTTGCACGTCTCCTCCGACCGCACGACGCTTCGTCACGTTGTTTCCTCGCAGGATTGAAATCGACTAGACGAAGTCCCTAGGCTCTGCTGTCATCGCCGAGACCTGTCACGCCGCCGTCGACATTCCGGAATCCATGTGTCAATTCGTCGGATCGCGACGCGAAACTCGAAAATGCCGAGTTTTACCGAAACCCATCCTGCACAAGATCATTTGTTACTTCTCAGGTGTGTTGGGCAAAATATTCATCTGAATGAAAATTTCGAATAACGAATGTAAAATAAAAAAATTTTTATTCACTATTCGATGGTGCTCGCGTTTATTAGAGTTGGCAGTAGTTGTGGAAAGATTTATTCGAAGCCTTCGAATCAAAGATGCAGATGAAAGATGAAAAAATGATTCAAAGTTCGAATGAAGCAGCTTCGTATAAAAAAAATTATCGTTATTCGTCGCATAAATTCTCGTCGAATAAAGATGCTTTTTATATTCGAACCATCGAATAATGAATAAAAATGTTTTTATTTTTTATTCGTTATCCGAAATTTTTATTTAGATGAAGTTGCGTGCGATTATATGATCATATGTGATATAATGTATTACTGTAACTGTCAGCATGTTCATTACTATGTAACTTTATACTAAGACTTTCTTTTTCTTTTTTTTTTATGAATATCTTCTATTGTAAACATTTGTATAAAAGGACTTCGGTCCGTAAATAGTAATAAATAATAATAGTAATAATAATGAACCATTCTGGTTAGGAGTAAATAGCAGATCTTTGTGCAAAATGAAATTTTCGTGCGTCAAGTAATGAAAATAATGTTTTTATTCCAGTACCTTGATGCAGAGAATTTTAATGGGATTGGATCGATAAGATGTAAAATAACTTTCTAATAGGCAATTTTAGAAACGCGAAGAGGTAACTAGTACGGTGAGATATGGTGTACAGTCTCGTTTGATGACGAGTGATAATTGCTGCGTTCGTGGGACATGATTTAAGAAAACTGCTTAGCAGACCGTAGGTGGTGATCGAGAATTGGTCCTGGGGCTCCTGGAATTTCGGGACGGTATCTTTGCGGAGCGAAAGCCGATGATAGTGTTTCTCGTCCATCGATCTCTGCGTTTCAGCTCCTGAATCATCGAGGACAGTAGCTATCAGCGGGGGCCGGGACACGGTACGAAACAGAAGCGTATTTCTCCGAACGGAAGCAGACAGAAACGGAACGGGTGGGATTACGAAGTCCATCGTGGAACCAAAATGGAAGACTGAAATGATTAACCTACGGCGCCGAGGAGGATCGTAAAGCTCGAGGGTTCCCTGATGGACCTATTCGCATGGGGCTGATCCCTCCGCGTCGTTCGACGATCATTGCCGCCTTTGTTCCGAGTGTAATCAGCCGACTGTTTTGCCGAAGCTGGCTGCCACGGCCAAGTATATCAAATTAGCGCTGGTAATTGGAAACAATTACAAATCACTGAGGAACCCGAAAGGGGGCCGGCTCTTCGATTTTATTTGGCGAATAGAGACACCGAAAAATTAGAACCCTGCTCGTTTATTAGAACCCTGCTACGCAAACTTCTCAATCTGTACAGTCTGCACGATAAACTTTCAACACTGGTATATATGGACAAAGACGGACACCAGTAAATGAACGCTTTTGTATTTTTGTATTTTTTGCTTCTCCATCATTGTTCAATTACTAGAATGTAGTGTTCATTGACTGGTATTTTTTTATATTTTTTATTTAACGTTTAATAAAGACAAATAATAATAATTTCATTTTATTTGTGTTCATTTATTTTTGACAAATGAAGTATAGGGAGCCATTTGGCATATATGAGATTCCTTTAATTCACATATTTTTTTAAAAATAAAATATTTTCCTGAACAATTTCTTAAATGTTCATTCACCGGTGCAGTTACCCTATAATGTTTCATATTGAAGTTTGCTTTCAAAACGAAATTGGTTGTGGTAATTTGCAAAGAAGTATCAAAATGATAAATAAAATAATAGTCGAGTAATACACGATTATTGCTTTACACATATTAAAGGACCGGAATATTGTCGATCTCGAAAGTGCTGTAACTTCGTGAAGGAAGGTAATCGTATCATAGTCCATCTAGATTCATTGTGAAAGTCGAAGCTTCTACCTTCATGTCCTTTTATTAAATTTTTCGCAGAGCCCTTTATACTAAAAAACGGAGTGGAAAACTGAAATTCGTTTTCGTGCTACAATAATTTCACAAACTCATATACGAGTCTGTTAATAAAAATTGTCTTGGCTCGCCACCCTTTATTATCTGTTAAACATTTTACCGTATTTAAAATAAGAGAATTGGATAAATATTATTAAATAATTTTCAAAATATCGTTATAGTATCGCCAAGTGAAAAATAAAAAGTGTAAAACCAATAGCTTCGAGAGGTTCGGTAAATCTGCGGTGTGAAATACGTTTTCCAAATGTTTACGAATATTTCCAGCACGAGGATGTTTGCTCGTATTGGACACTGGACACCGAATTCCATAAAGTCCCAGTGAGACACACTTTTCCCGAATCATAAATTACGCGTACGTCATATCACGCCTTATGTGGATACGTCGTATTTCATATTCCGTATTGTAAAACTGTTAATACCGTACACTGCACCTCCGCTGCCTTTATTAGGAGAGAAAACACATCCAGATCGAAAACTGAAATTAGGTGCACGCGTCCGAGACCATCGGATTCAATAAACCGAATTACCAGCAGCTGTGCATCTTCCTTGGAAAACCAATTGCACGGAACAGAACTCGAATTCGAGTTAACTTTTCCTATTATTTTAATGATTTGATAAAAAAAACACTGGTCGATATAAAATTCACAATGAACGAAGAATTTCTTTCGCCCACTGGAAGCTGCTAATGAATTATAAAAAAACACTGGTCGATATAAAATTCACAATGAACGAAGAATTTCTTTCGCCCACTGGAAGCTGCTAATTAATTAATTACCGAGTCAGTCAAGAATAATTTCAGATTTGTTCTTCTCCAATTATTGAAATTCTAGAAATGTCTTCAAGATTTGTGTTATTACTTCACTCGAGTACTCTTGCAATACAAAACATTTGGAATTCGCATAAACAGCAATTTATCCACAGTCCAGAGATAATGAATTAATAACCGAGTCAGTCAAGAATACTGGATTTCAGATTTGTTCTTCTCCAATTATTCAAATTCTAGAAATGTCTTCAAGATTTGTGTTATACGTTCACTCGAGTACTCGTGCAATACAAAACATTTGGAATTCGCATAAACAGCAATTTATCCACAGTCCAGAGATACTTAATACCCATGCAGAAAACAGCAAAAATGTAGCAAACAACTATTGAATCAAACGTTCGAGCGTTCGGCAACTTCAGATCGGTTTTCCGGCGGCCGCCATAAAGATGGCTACCGTTTCTTTCTTTGGAAAGTTTGACAAATGCTATTTGTATCGCGGCGGCGGCGGCGGTGGCATGACTGGAGGCTGTAAAAGGAATTGATTTACCGGGTCGCATCTCCGCGTTAGTTGCCGGCAATTTTTCGTATCGGGGGCTGTATTTATGAGACGATATCGCGGCGTATTAATGGCTCCTCGTACCGTACGCTCGAGAGCGTATCGACGCCGCGATCTTGTCTCGGATCTCAGCCTATCGATACGTATCAATCCGATTGCCCTCACTGCAATACGCTACCATCCCACGCAATCTACCCGTATCTTCGGCCTACTGCACACGGGTACCACACACTTGCGCCACTCTCTCCTTCTCTCTCTCTCTCTCTCTCTCGCTCTCTCCCTCTCTCTCTCTCCCTCTCCTCCCTTCGACTTTATCGCGTTGCATTAGTTAACGACAAACAACACCCGGCAGATTGTCCTCCATTAGTGACGTTTTCTCAGATCGTAAGATACATCTTACCTCTACTGGCGAATTTCATTTATCGGGCTTCAGAAATAGTTCCACGAGAGATCCTTCAACGATATCTCGTTTTAAACCATTTTTCTCGTACGATTAATTAATGCTCGCCTCTACAAAGCAAGTTGAATTGATAGTTTATTATTAGATTGCACGATACTGGAACCAGATAGGTATTTGTTCTTTCTTTGAACAATATAAGATGGTGATAATACATTGATACTATTCAGTGCTTTTGATCTTACCACTTTCTTTATTATGAGAAAAACATATTTTTTTCATAATATGAAATAAATATTATGTGTATATTAGGAAAAAAATAATCCATTTCTAATATTAAATAAAGATTCATTTTATAATGAGAAAAACATATTTTTTTCATAATATGAAATAAATATTATCCGTATATTAGGAAAAAAATATTCCATTTCTAATATTAAATAAAGATTCATTTTATATTGAGAAAAAAGTATTTTTCTCGTAACACGGACTAGATATTTCCTGCATATTAAAAAAAATATATTTTTTACTTAATATAAAATAAATATTGTATGTATATTTGAATATTAAAAACAGATTGAATCTCTTTTTAATATTAATGTGTATACAATATTTTGTGCTACTAGGGTATATTTTAGAGAAATCGTGGAAAACGTAAAATGGCCTATTTAATACAATTTTTTAAAACGTATCGTATAAATATAAAATAACATCGTGATCGATTATATCTTGGAATATACAAAGTTGATATTCTAGTTTCTCGTTTATAAAATGTTGAGAAGATAGAGAGATTGTATCTTACATAAGCCGATCAGTTTGATACGCTTTAACGCATTTCTTTTTATCGCGATGAAGTAATTCCGAACACGATACGTACAATGTTTGCGCAGCGAATTACGACGAAAACCTGCGTTTCAAGATGAAGCTAATTTGAGGCGGCGCTAATTTACCGTTGTATTTGAGCATGCTATTAGACACGCGCGTGCTGCGTGTAACGTTCACGATCAAGTACACGGCTCGACGGCACGCGTGAAACATTGCTGCTATACACTTGAACTTAGAACTCGAAATCTCGCCGCTGTTTACGCACTGTTGAAACAACACATTTTTCACATTTTTCTAGAGCTCGTAGTAATCTACTGGCGCTCGAAGTGCAGAGTAGTAAAAGCGATTAATTTCTTGTATTTCTGCTAACAAGACCACGTTTTCTCTGATTTTATGTTACTTAATTGGTTATCGTATACACGCTTTAATAAATGAATCTGGGAATTTATTTGAAAAACAGCTTCGAAATTTCACTAATGTAATAACCTATGGCCTTTCCTCATAGATTTGTTGTTCATTTAGGGGCAAACAAAATATGTCTGAAAAATAATTCCCATCGTTTTCAATATGTTTATTTCATCCTACAAGTATAAGTACTGCATGTAGGGAGAAATAATTTAAGAGAAACTTCCAACGACTAATTATAAGAAACAACTCATTTTTCTCATTTTTCTAGAGCTCGTAGTAATCTACTGGCGCTCGAAGTGCAGAGTAGTAAAAGCGATTAATTTCTTGTATTTCTGCTAACAAGACCACGTTTCCTCTGATTTTATGTTACTTAATTGATTATCGTGTATACGCTTTAATAAATAAATCTTGGAATTTATTTCAAAAATAGTTTCGAAATCTCACTAATGTAATAACGTATGGCCTTTCCTCATAGATTTGTTGTTCACTTAGGGGCAAACAAAATTCCCATCGTTTTCAATACGTTTATTTCATCCTACAAGTATAAGTACTGCGTGTAGCGAGAAAGAATTGAAAAGAAACTTCCAACGACTAATTATAAGGGTCAACAATTAATTTGTACACCTAATAGATCTGCTAAAAGGGTTGAATGACCTACAGGCTCCTGGAGTCGACAATTGAGAAATTCAATGCAAAAATGGTGTAAAGTCAATTTTCCTCCTATTCGGTTCTACATCTTGTATAGTCAATAAAATTTAACTTTTATAACATTTTTTAATATTAATCCTTTGCACTCGGTGCTATTTTAACTGAAAAACGAAAGATTTTTCCATTGTAGAATATTTCCATTCAATACAATTATTTTTCAATTTTTGCATATGAAACTGATATGATATCTCATGTAATATGTAAACGTCTAGTAGAACAAACATATAATGCGAACAATATTTTTGTGAATGGCACAGCAATTTTCAGTGGCGCCTCAAAGTCGTCATCCAAGTGCTAAGAATTAAATTAACTGTTTGTATAGTGACGACAAAATCGTCGAGAAAAAGACTTGCAAAATCGATGTTCGTGGATAAAAGAAGTAAGAAAAATTTGTAATCTCTATTGCGACGTCGATTCTGCGAGATCCGGAGGTTTCAGGGAAACACCGGATCCCGGACAGCGACCGATTCGAAAGAAATAGGTCGCGTAAGCGGTTGCACGTAATTATACTGTTTCTCGAGAACAGGCCCTCGTCTAGGAGGTTTCGTTCCGCGTCTCCCGACCAGAGGAAAGGAGTGAAACTCTCGAAAGGTGTAGAGAACGATGTGTGAGGTCTCCCGCACACCCACGTGTGCGCCTATCGAAGCCGACGCTTTGTTTCGGATTAAAGAACCGCCCAGAGCCCGAAATCCGTATTGCGTTACGCCGTAGAGGCGCGTATAATCACTTTGTAACGTAAAACCAAATTAGCGCGGATTCCCAGCCACTCGTTCTCGTTCTACAGTCGCGAAATCCACTCGCTGTTCTGTCGCACGGTTATCGTTGTCGCATACGGCTGCTTATACGGTCGCTATTTGTCACGCGACCTCCATCTTACTTATCCGAGCACATCTCTGAATTTTGTCGTTGCTATTTATTTTGGTTGAAGATAAATAAGAACTGCAGAAGATATCTTTCTTCCCTGCACGATCCTGCGCACAGTTTCTAACAACGTTCTCATAATAATTCAAGTTACATTGTAGGTACGATTGTAAAGAAAAGAGAACGTCTCTTACCAATTACGTTATTGGTAAAAACAATTGTGCGTATAAAGATAGAAATAAAATCCTGAAAAATGAATATAGAAATATTAATATCGGCGATTAGATTCTGAGAGAGACTTCGCCGTCGTCGAAACGATCCACACTTCCTCTCCATCGATGTACCGCAATTATAAACGGTAATTATATTTGCATAATTGTATCTCGCCAGTATCATAGAGCGATAATTTATGAGGAAATTTATTGATCGTAAACTATCACCAACGTTTTCAAGCATGCAATGTAACACGTAAATGTTCTCGTAAATCATCGTGCCCGCCTTTTACAACGTTAACAACAATAAAATCTAGTAATAAAACCATTGTTCGGTTGTTTATAGTTTAGCTATAATGTCTTACTTGAAAATTTCCAATCGTAGGATTTTATTCTTGATAATTAATGTCGTTGTACTCCACCATTTTGACCTACACCATGTTCGTGGTCTTCCACTTTCCAACCTGCAACAAAGGGCATTATTAATCAAAAATTTCAAGGTGCATTTAGAAGAGAAACAGTTGAGCTTTGAGGTTGTTTCGTAAGATAAAATTGAGCTTGAAACGTAAGAGATAGGGTAGAAATGCACCAGTGTAATATTTGCATTTCATCGGAAGTCGGATGGACCAAATCCGAAAGGATCCGCGAACCAGTTCTGCGGCGCAGCGTTATGGACAAGAATAACGGTCTTATTAACGAGCCATTTCACGGTTAATTTGTTGTAATTGCCAGGGGAGCTTATTGCGTTTGTTGCGCGAACAGCGGCCCGATTTGACGGCTCGACATGATTTACGCGCTGGAGATAAACAGTCCTCGATTAAAGCGCGCGCCTCTTATCCCGAGGGCGTATTGAGGCGTTTATAATGCAATTACGTTTTGTTTCTGTCCTAACCTTTCCCCGTAGCCTCCCCACTGACCAACATTTCCGACTACCGTGCCATCCGCGAATGTTATTGCTTTACCGCGAATCAACGCGAATTATCATCTTTTGTTTGCCCGATCCTATTTCGCGACGAGCTCCATTAACCGTGTACGTAATCGATGAATTATTTATCCACTTGAAATCAGGGATCATAATTCTTTAGGTACAATCAGAATGAAAAATTAATAATAATGATCATAGGTGTAACTGAAAAATCTTTTTTATTGATCGTATCTATACGTAATTTAATTTTAATTCTCTCATGTGTAGCTTTCGAACATAAATACCCAACTTCAGAGACGTTCTATTCTTTGTCTATAGTACTTATGCAGTTCTGATTTCTGTAGTAGAATTCTGTAGGCTTGCCTGGTGAAGATGGTATATAGTTTAATATTATTTTACGACTATAAAAACGACGGAGAGGAATTTTATGAGCAACGATTTATTTCTTAAAATGCAGTAAAAATCATTGATCAAATTGAAAATATAATACTTACAAATAGAATATACGTATGAAAATTGATGTATGACAAAAATTATCAGGCGTACAATGCTGCTTGAGGGAGGGACAATAGCTAGAATAAACTATCACATAATACACAATTGTTCATACAAATTTTTGAAAGATTAACCACGAATGATTCTTGCCACTTTGACCGTTAGGTACAATGTAAATAGAGCAAAGAATTATTTGCTCTAGTCGAACGTCCGTACAGTGCCAAACAACGTAGTGGCAAAACGCTCAAACTGGTAGACAAACATTACCTACAGTCGATATTTATACAAGATACTACGTGCGCCATCTGACGTTAACTTGTAATGTCAGCATTCTACATTCATTTATTACCTACGGCACCGACCAGCCTTACGGGACATCGTGTCGTCAAACAAATTTTGCCGTTCTCTTACGCCCTCTAGGATATATTGTCGTCGGAGTAAGAAACAGAAAGCCACCGACGGCATCTCGTCGGTGTAGAAGACCACTGAGGAGATTCTTGTCGGTGAATCATCACGGAACCATATCGGTTATCATGAAATGTTACATTCTTCGACGAACGTCGACGAACGTATTCAAATTTCAGACAATATTTTGGCGTTGATTTCTAAAATATTAAAATCAAAACTAATATCAAGGACAAAAAGTTCCAAGAAATATTATACGTAATACTTCAAATTTCATATGAGATACCTCAATTTTTAATATAAAAATATTTCATAAACGAGCATTATTTCCTTCACTTGTTTTTATACATAATTGTTCCAAAAATCGATTTGTGGGAACAGAAGTATGTTGAAAAACAGAGTAAGATTAAGAGTTAGATCAAGACTTTACTGTAAAAAATTACATGGAAAAAATGTGAGTGCTTGTCGACATCGTTGGTAAATGGAATTAATGTAAATATTAAGCAGTTCGAAATAATAAATTTATCAGTGTATTGTGTTCAATAAATTAATGCGTGCGAATATTCATGGTTTAAAAGTTATTCTGTACCTCGAGTTCTATTACCTACTTTTACTAAAAAATTAGATGGCAAGGTGGTCAAGGGAGTGCTTGTCGACATCGTTGGCAAAAGGAATTGTTATAAACATTAAACAGACAGAAATAATAAATGTATCAATAATTACTATCACGACGATCGAAATCGATCGATATTAGATGGAGCGGGGGGAGTTGCGCATCGCTACAAAGGTGCGCGCGCCTGAACTCGGCGAGCGCGCTCAGTCAGTCAGACGGGCCAGGAATTCCGGCAGGAGCGCTCGGGCGCCGGGACCAGGAGAGAACCTGGGGAGGACCAGAGACCGCCCTGGGAGTGACCAGTGACTGATCAGAGATTTACCAGTGCTTGATTTCCAAGTGAATTCCAAGTGAATTACAAGTGAATTACAAGTGAATTACAAGTGAATTCCAAGTGAATTCCAAGTGAATTACAAGTGAATTCCAAGTGAATTCCAAGTGAATTCCAAGTGAATTCCAAGTGAATACCAAGTGAATTCCAAGTGAATTTCCTAGTGAATTCCAAGTGAATTCCAAGTGAATTCCAAGTGAATTCCAAGTGAATTCCAAGTGAATTTCAAGTGAATTACAAGTGAATTACAAGTGAATTACAAGTGAATTACAAGTGAATTACAAGTGAATTACAAGTGAATTACAAGTGAATTACAAGTGAATTACAAGTGAATTACATGTGAATTTCATGTGAATTTCATGTGAATTTCATGTGAATTTCATGTGAATTTCATGTGAATTACATGTGAATTACGAGTGTTTTACGAGTGATTTACGATGGATATACGAGTGATTTACGAGTGATTTGCGAGTGACTGACCACCTGGCTGACCCGTGATTTACCAGTGACTGACCACCTGGCTGACCAGTGACTAACCAGAGGCTGCCAAGTGTTTATTCGCCTTGCTGACTAGTCTACTCCACCTGCACCACTTTCAACAATGGTAAGTCTCAACAATTTTATTTTTATTTGTGAGTGTTATGTGCTTTACAGCACAGGGTGGGCCAAGGGTTCTAACATGCTTCTGTTGATTACCCTTGGCCCACCTTCAACAATTTTCTCCGTCAACTGTTAATTCAACGAACACCGTCGATTATTATTTCTCATAACCTAATTGAAATTTCCACCGGAACTTTCAATCTTCTAAAAATGTATATTTCTGATTTAAAATTGGTATTCCTTCGAATGGATATCCCTCAGGGGCTCACTCGCGGATAGTGAAACCGTGAGTGAGTGCGGGGTGTCGCGTCCCCGGGGTCCCGAAGCGCCTATAGGCCGCACTCGTGTGCGGGGTTAGTTTGGCTCTCATGAGCTGGCTTTAGGTTGGCTCTCGTGAGCTGGTTAGATTCGCACTCGTGTGCGAGGTATGTAGGCCGTACTCGTGTACGGGGTTTATAGTTGCTTCTCATCGAATCTTCATTATCGCCATTTTTGTTACTCGACTTCTACTTGAAATTTGGTTCTGAACTTTTACAAGTTCCTCTTGGTATGCGGGATTAATTTGGCTCTTGAGAGATGGTTAGATTTGCACTCGTGTGCGAGGTATGTAGGCCGTACTCGTGTACGGGGTTCATAGTTTCATCCCGTCGCATCTTAATCATCGTCATTTTTATTTCTAACGTCGACGAACATACATCGAACGAAGAGGATACATCGATCGAAGAACATACATCGAACGAAGAGGATACATCGATCGAAGAACATACATCGAACGAAGAGGATACATCGATCGAAGAACATACATCGAACGAAGAGGATACATCGAATGAAGAGGACACACCAACGAAGACTGCAATTATTGTCTTAGCGTCACCCCCGAACCAGAGCCTTCTGCTCTGGTGCATGTTTCTTCTTTGCGAATCAAAGCCTTCTGCTTTGATTCTTCCATCTTGTGCGACTTAGTTTATTTGCCGACAATAATTGCTCGATTTGCGTGCGTGCGTTAATGATTAAGATTGTATATCGTCGTTGTAAATATGACGAGTAATTATTGCCGTAACTTCACTTTGCTCGGCTCGTTTTTTTGACTCCGACACAGCCCTCTGCTGTGTCGGACCTTGCTTGTATGTACCAGACCGGTTGGTACCGGTATTCGGCGTGGATACATTGAGAGTGGGTGGTTGAGAGGCAGTGTTCATCGTGTTACACTGTTAAGTGAAAAATCCTCTCTTTTGTAATACCACCCGAGCCACCTCAACGTTTCGTTGTTTGGTGGCAGGTGGTTTTAGGAGTAAATGGGATATCGTTTGAACACGTCTTTTGGCCATCGCTCTTGGTGGGGACACGTCGGGTATCGTTGCTGGCTGGAGTTGGGCTGCAAGCATTGAACGCGTCGCGTCACCCTCGAACCAGAGCCCTCTGCTCTGGTTCGCTCTTGTTTCTCTCTTTGAAAGAATCAGAGTCTTCTGCCTGATTCGCCTTTTGTCCCCCGTGGATCGGAGACTTCTTCTCCGATTCACACCTTTTGCTCCGCAATAATTACTCGACATACTGCGTTAGTATAAGTTCGTAGTTGTTAGGAAAGGGAGCCAGAAGGAATATTGAATTCGTTCTGACTCCCTTTCCGGGTCTCTTGTGCAGCAACCTCCTCGTGGTGAGACCTGGGCAATCGGTATTATCCTCTATTTGTAAGAACTTCTAGTATCTTGCAAATAGTGGATAATATCGAGCTAATAGCTGCACATTTAGAATTTCCGATAACATTGTATTGCAGAATTTAAGATTTGCTAAATATAAAAATTTGTGTATTGGAAGATTGTCAATAAAGATCTTGAAAATCAATTTCAATGACTATTTCAAATATATTTCCATTTTGCAGTATCACCTTCCCTCAAAACAAAATCTATTATTCAAGCTGGCTCATTTGATTTTTGAATTAACGCGAATAAGATTACTTCGAACTACTATTGTTCTGTCACTTTTCACAAGTGCTCCTATACAAAGTACCACCGGTCTAGTTTTATTGAATATTTGCGGGACTAAATCCATTTACCTACGCTACTGACGCAGTCTTGCGTAGTTTTTTGAGCAAACGTTCTATTTAGGTAGAGAGCGCGGAATCACCGACGAGTATCTCGTCGGTGGTGGAACTTTTAGCTATGTGGTATATCAGATCACTGTAAGTTCCACGTTATCCCCGCGCCCGGTCGCGCCCGGTTACTGGTCTCGCTGAATAGCATAACGGTGGCAGGATTCATTACCGACGCAGACTTAAACGTGTTACCGAAAATGTTTTGCATGAAATTTTTCATTTATTCCATTCTTGTGCCAGAGGTGGCGCCATTAGTGATTTCGAAAAAGTATCTGTTGTCGATATGATGTGTCAACCAATTTGAGCGCTTTGCCACTACGTGGAATGGCGCTGTACGGAAAAGGCTATCTCGGTGAGGGAAATAGAGATTTAGGGAGGGTAAGCTGTGGAAGAGGGCGCTGCGATCAGTATAATTTGGAGTCTGTAAGACAATCAAACTCGGGACACAAAAATCCATAAGGACTTATGTTTATTGCTATACCTTGTCTGAAGATTGCGCACCTCATCTCAACGGGTGTCAAGTCATCAATTGATTAAAATGTCGATATATTTCGTCTATAAGGTATTCTATATATCTTGTTAATAATTGGTGGTTTTATTAATTTGATTGACAAATTCAGAAAATTGCTTGGAGGATGCCCTCGAAACATACATAACCTTGAAATCTATTGTTAGATGTAAATTTTACATAATGAAAAACTTACTGTGTACCATATTATGCATTAATTATTAATAATAATCCTTATATTAAGGAGAATAATAAGTTATTATTATGAATGCATTGTTTTCTGAGGACAGTTTATTCGCGGATGTAAATTTCTATATATGTTTAGGAATTGTTTCAATTATTTTAGGGGATTGGCAACAAAATTGTACAATTGTACTTCTTCAACAAACTATGTAAGTAATAAAAAATTAATAAAAAAATTTTTTTCAGATGTATATATCATGAAATGTTCTTTTTACAGCTAAGTATTATGACCAATGATACAAATGTAAATTGAGCTTGTTAAAATACTAAATTGTACATTAAAGAAAGGAGATTTTATAAGAATTCAGGCATATTTTTTCCGGATATATAAATAGTCATAGGTATAATTTTATAATCTTTCTGCACACAATTTGCTCCTCTTTTCCATCAGTATTGTTGTCTTCCTTTCTGTTTTACCGACTGTTTCTTCTCGCATACACAAACATCTATTGTCCAAATTGTTTAATTTTTAACGTTGTATTTCCTATATCTTTTCGTTCTAAATTTCCATTCTCATAGATTATTTTTTTCCTCATATATATTGCTACATTTTTTCTATCTCTTCTCCTTTCGCTTCCAATGTATTTTACCCTAATCATAGACATGCGCCCGTTTAATGGTTTTAAAAACAATTTTAATATTATATATCAATGTTTGTACCGTTTCTAAGCATAGTTAATTCATTTTAAAATAAAAAAAAGATTTGCCAGGTGTGGGGTTCGAACCCACGCTCCCTAACGGGAACCAAAGCTTAAATCTGGCGCCTTAGACCGCTCGGCCAACCTGGCTTGTTGTGTACATGGGTTTCATTTTAGTAGATAAGTATTGTCGTATGGTTTCGAAGTTAATTAAAAAATTACTATAAAATACTCTACAGAATATATTCAAATAGCAAAATTAATAACATTTCTACATAGTACATTAAGAAAATGCTTTTCGTTCGCTATTTATAGTCACGTTGATACGCAAAGCCGGTAAGTGCTCATAATCTCTTACAACATAGTTTAGTATTCTACAAAATTATTAGCGATGAATAATAAAGAAAAGAAAAAAGTTGACTCGTGTTCTCAATATTAATTGTAAAATTCAGCAGGTGTCTATATAATTTTAGAGTCTAATTTAATACTTTCAGAAACATTAATTAACAATGCATTGCGGAGGAATCAAGAATAGATTGACTATATATGATACGATTAAATTCGGCTGAGAAAAATTAACTGTAGACATTGATAAAAGTTCAACAAACTAAATTATTCAAAATTTTACGGAGCCATTTCGTTGAATCTAAATAAATTCTTCTGTCACTATTTTTTTTTTAAATGACGTGGTTTTATCTTAACCCTGAATGAATATATCCATTCTGATTTGTTATCCAATGTTTCGAACAATCCGGATGATTATTAACAATAAAGTAGAGACCCTATGAACCACTGGAATTTAGGTACGCTTTGCGTTATGTTTGTACGATACCAGCATAAAATGGTTTATTTATCAGATAAGTGGCGAGGTCCGCTTACTGAAGGAAACTCTATAGCGTTGAATGAGGATTACCGATAATCAGCAGATGGTAATATTCTTTTGCATCGATAGACGCGCAATATACTCGAAGGGTAGCGTTGCCGGGGTTCACAAACAGAATTCAAATGGAGCCAACTCGTCGAAAGAGCAGATCTTATCGCAGGGAACTGTCAAGGGTGCATCACCGGATTGCTCCTATCCCTGCCAAGCCCTGCTGGTTCATCCCCTTTGACGCCCAACTCAAATTCCACCCTGATATCGCTCTGACATTAAGGGCACGCACGCAGTGGCGCATCAAAATATAATTTATAGTAATTAAGGGAACGTGGCTTCTCTTCTTATTTAACATTCATATAATTTATTTCTTTGCGTTGAACAAACGAAATTAACTATAGAGTCGCAAGAAAATAAAGGAATAGTTAAAAACAGGGTACTTACGACATAACGGCTTGTAGATGACTATACTGGTTTATTGAGTGTATTATTTTGGTACAGGCATTTACAATATGATATTTTGTATTAATTAAATTCATTCCGAGTTATAGCTAGTCATAGTTTCTTTTAGAAATGCGATTTTTTGAAACGATAAACTACCCTGGTTTGTTCAACTGCTACGACAAGACAGGGTACTCATTAAAATCAACGTAAAATTGCATTTTTAAAAATTTCTAACTAGTTCTTAAGTTACATATAATGATCGAAGAATGAACACTGAATTTTGTTTAGGTGAATTCATCATTTCTAAAATTTCGATCAGATGGTAAGAGTTATTCATCAATTAAAGTGTAATTAGTAAAATGTGATAGGAAAATCAGTTTTGATGTTACCGAAAAATTCGATGGATGTTATATGGTTACTATAGAGCTTATATTTTATTTTTCTTCGCAGATTCCAATCAGATGGAGTGTGGTACACCTCGTGCACTGTTTTATGTGATTGCACGTGCCGAAAGAAAACTAAGCTGACGGCTCGCGGCGGATTGGCGGGCAGCAGGGGCGGGTTGTTTGCAGCAAGGGGCTTCGAACTCGTGAGTGAAAAAGCCTATTAGTACGTATACTGAAGTGCAAAATCTATGTAGCGAACCTTGAACACGATTACAGTATGTTCCACAACTTTTTTTACATTATACTTTCAACCCACTCCATTTTTCCAAGGACAACACCGATGAATTATTTATTAACTGTACCGGCAAGTAATCTGCTATTTGCACAATCTCATAGATGTGCAATTTATATTTTACATGTTTTCACATCTCATGAAAAAACAGAACAATAACTCATAAAATGTCGTATACATGTGTTATCTTGTGCATGCAGAATTTTATGGTCCACATTATATGCTCATAAGTTTTTTCAGTAGTATGTTATTGTATATGTAATATTATGATTCTGAAATAACCATGCGGATTCTTCTTTTATAGACAATTTTCTAGTACATCAAAAGTTAATTCTTAATTTTAGTGGTTAAATGTTTTTAAAATTTGTTGGTCAGCCTGAAGGTACTTCGCTTTTGTTTCTATGTTTGGTTCATTGAATAAGTTTGGAAACAAGCTGTACAATTTGCGAACAATGCCCAGTGATTGCGAGGAAGTTGAGGCCAGAAAAAATTCAATTTCATTAATTAGCCGTCGCGTAAAATAATAGTCGGATGACAAATCAGTGATGAAGTAGAATGTTTTCGCAGGAACAAACGAGGGAATCAATATCGCAAGAAAAATGGTTTCGTATTGTGTCCAGGTTGTAACGTTTTCTATGGGCCACGTGTCAGCCATGCCGCATGCCACGTGCCGGCCAATCTAAATCTAATAACACAAACAGCCTTACAATAACGCTCGTCGTGTGCGCTACCGTTTGGCGGCTGGAGGTAATAGGACACCATGTGAACTAATCGCTCAGGATTGGCTCTCAAGATCCTCTTTCGCTATTTGTTGATCCCACTGTGCGGCCTCTCCTGGGAGAACGAGCACTATAGCAGAAGGTGCTCGCTATGATTTTTAGATCGACGCGAAATCGAGATCTGTTTTGCTGGGTCCAGTCGTGTACGAGATCACAAAATCTGTTCCATGAAATTTTGTAATAATCACCGAAGGCATTAGTTCATAGTGTTAACTTAAATTTATGTCTCAATGGGTCGAATTCATAGTAACTAACTTTTACACTGAAGAATCGAATGTAAGAAGTAAAAAAAGGAAACAGTGTTGTATTTATAGTAATTTGATTGATATTTTCTTCGAGTAATAATTTGTTTAACAATTATTCGCAGTCACAGAACAGTGAAATTGCTGGGGCGACTGAAATGTGTTCACAACGGCTTAACTTATTTAGTATCATGGTGAATTCAGTGCAAAAGTAAATATGCTGAAGTATTGTTTCAAATGGTGTATTTCATTTTAGAACTCATGTGTAGGTACATTTAAAAATAAAATAATTTAGTTTGAGAAAATGTAGTGTATCAAATTAATGCATTTGTTAAAAAATTTTCTGAAACCGCTATTTAAAATTTTGTCTTAAAAATCAACGAGAATGAACACTGAATTATAGCACTGAAATTCATTTATTTAATACGTTTTCTTACCTACCTCTGCTCAAATTGTAGTAAATACGTCATGGGGAATGGATGAAGGAATCAGAGAGGCTCGTGTTGTAATTCTCAAAAATGTAAGTTGAATTTATTTTAATATACACCGACGAGTGTCTGTACGCGCGTGTGCGTGTCAGTGCGCATCCGCGTGCGTACACGAACGACGCGTCATGTAAAATATGACATGATCGAACGAAAGTGATAATCAATATTATAATCAACATCACAAGATCACAGAGCTCGCGGCTCCTGGACAAAGATCGCACCCTTTCGCAACGAATTGCAAATGGGGGTGCTCGCCAAGTCGATATGCAAAAAGGAACTGTTTACAATAATCAATCAATTTTTTTTTATAACGACACTCGTTCCGATAAATGATAGATCTACGCTCTCGTAATCCACTGCAAAACTCTGGACTAATTATGGATTCCAAGGTCTGATATATGCTTCGTATACTTTCGTGAGATTCGTTTGGTGTGAGATTCGTTTTTGGGCCGGCTCGTCGAAATGATTCGAATCAACTATTATTACGTTTTATACAGTTGTTCGCGTACAATCCATCGTTTAACGTGGCCTGACTAATTGGAATTTTCTCGCATTTCGGAGAAATCAGACGTAATCGCGAAAAATCAATTCGTGGGCAAATACCGGTGAACGTAAAATCGGTGGAATTCGTTTTCTGAATAATTTTGTTGTTTCGATGAAGTCAATTGAAAAATAGGTACTTGTACGGTAGAACTTTGTTCGGTGCACATTATACCAGTTCCACCGACTGTACGCGTGTACAGTCCGCACGTTAAAGGGTTGGATCGCCGCCATACAATCATACAATTATACGGAGTTCAAGCTACGGTTGCTCCTACGATTATGTACACCTATATATAATAATTCTTCGTCCTACAATCCCGTTAATATTCGTTTCGTTGGGCATCCTAGAAATAATTCTGTCGTTCATTTTTGTACATCGCAACAGTATTTACAAGAAAATTTACAAATTACACGTTAGACGATACGACGCTCTACCTAGCTGATATTGGTTAGTCTTCTTAAAACGTACGGGTAGGAAGTTAAAATTTCAAAGTCGAAAATGCTCTCTAAAAACTATGATGTCTGTTATTCAGTGATAAGCGATATGTCCGTCTAGCGGGGTGTCCCGTGTTTCCTCGACCCTCGACAGTTTTCTGCTCGGATTCGTTCGAAAATCCCTCGACACCCTTTTGTGAACTATCTCTCTGCTCACACGTATACTGCTCCCGTTTTACTTGAACGTTCTCGATTTGTTAGGCGAATCGTTGAACCACCTTGCTACAAAATCGATGGAAAACACTTTCAAAAATATTCTGTCGCAAGTTTCTCTCGTCCCGAGTGGAGACGAACGTGCCGGATGGGCTCGAATACATCCGTAATAAACGCTTCGCTCGCTATGCTCGATACAACATCAGAGCAACACGAGAGGACTATAGTCGTTCGGCTTGGTGGATAACCTCTGCTAACAACTTTTGGGAGCGTCCGACAGCGGACAGCATGGTGACCGAAAAAAATTATCCAGATCACTGGACTGCGGATCTTGGCGATTTATCGCATCGGTAAAAATTACAAGAAAAATGAGAAAGAATATAAAAATAACGTTATTTTCGATTTATTAAAATGATTTAGAGATGAAAATTTATTTTTATGTATCTCCGGTTTGTTGGAGAAAATCTCGATCCGCTGTCTAGTTATCGTAATTTATCCAGCAGGAAGTGTGCAGTTACCTATTGGATGAAACAAAGTTCAAAGGGTTCGCTCTTTTTACAATAAATTTTGGTCACATAATATCTGGGAATTGACAACGATCGATAGATTGCTCCTCGCACTCGAACACAACTGATCCAACATATTCTTCGCATATAAATACTGTGCACCATCCGAGCGACTATGTCGATAGATGCAAAAAAAACAAGTGTTCTTCGATATGTATCATTCCTTAACTTATTCGATCGTTAATCATAAAGCGTTATCGATTTTTGCACTGGTTTCGATATAACTCCCAAACACAATCGCGAAGCCCCGACGAGAATTAGACCACGCGTCTCTTTTCCCCATGTACGATAAATTCGGGGGGAGAACGTGGAATCGACTCCGGCTCAAGAAAGCGATTGTCAACTACGAATACAATGATTAGGGGAACGTCGGAATTCGCTGTGAAACGTCCGGCGTCAGTGAATCTCGCTTTCGTGAAGACACGGAGACTGTTGATGTTCCCGTTGGAGCTTACATCTCGTAACACTATTTGTTACTAGACGAGAGCAACGGACTGGCGGTGTTCGAGTATCCTTGGCTGCAGGTAGGCAACATAAATGGATTCATGTTGAACGGTGATCCGACAACCTCTCCTAGTCCTGCAACATACCCACTGTCGGTTATACGTTAGTATAATTGGCCATCTTGTGAAATTAGAGGACACGATTAACGGGCATGCAACGTATGTTTCGATTCAAGCTTTGCCTTCGATTGTTTCAGTAATTTGTTGTCACTACGCTGCGGATCTTTATGCAAAATAAACATTTACTATCTCGATTGCAACTAACAGGTTTCAAATAGAAATATATTCTCTTTCTTAACCCTTTGCACTCGAAGCAATTTTAATTCACTAATTCTTATTTTCCATAGTTATTACAGTTAATGTTCCTCGTTCACTAGAAATAAACATTTACTATCTCAATTGCAACGAACAGGTTTCAAATAGAGATATATTCTCTTTCTTAACCTTTTGCACTCAATTTGCACTCCTTTTAATTCACTAATTCTTATTTTCCATAGTTATTATAGTTAATGTTCCTCGTTCACTAGGTGTTACATGGAAAAAGTGTCAATTTTTGTTGAAACATTACTATAGGAAGTTAGTGCAATGCATGTTATTTTTTAACGCACTGATTTGCATCAGATTGCATGAGTCACCTTGCAGATTGCGGAGACTTCAATGAACTGCGCACAGTATCGGATCGAACGTCGGTGCGCATTACAAGATGAAGAACGAGCTGCATTTCAGGCGTCGTTCAGACACGTGCCAACAAAACTGCCACTCTAACGATCTCGTCGGCTAAGTGGTTCTCTTAACTGTCAATGGCAATAAACGGTATACTAACATTCGTCTCTATAACGCCTTCATTTGTGGCGGTGATCGTAACGAGTTCCAAAGGTCATTATTTTTTTATGATTTATTTCCCACTGGACTATTGATCTCCACAGAAAACATCTGTCGTAATACTATAAATTATTAATTTAATCGTGTACCTCACAGCCTACAATTCACATTATTAGACACTATACTAAACTCTTCGTTGTACTCTCGTAAAATCTTCCTAATGAAAATGAAGGTAGCACGATTTAAGTCACGTTTGCATTATACTAATAATTATTAGCCTACGAATATTTCTGGAAATACCCATTTTGAATGCTTAGTACAGTAAATATTCGATCTCAGAAAAACTTTCAGGCCTCGGTCGCCGAGCAGTGTAAAGTGTAAACATGCTGCGTGATCCTGACGTCATCATGACGTAGAGTCGGCTACCCCCACCCGGCCGGTCAGCTTGGACAGGCACCGAAGCCGATTCTACGTCATCGACTCTCGGAGCACTAGTTGCCCAGGCCAGGTACAATATTCACGGTATGCAAGTAAGTTTTCAGAAATGTTCAGTACCACAAACGCATAAAGATCCACAGTGTAATGATTGTAGGCAGAAAATCAGATCGAGAAGATCCGAATGGAAACAGAACGTATTATAATTGTGCCGTTTAATGCAAAAGTGGTGTACGTCAATATTTTGTTTGTTTAACACATCACAAGGGTTTGATCGTCATCGAATAAAACAAAATTGTGATATAATTTTTGTGTTTTATAAAACTTTTACCGAATTCATTATTATCCAATTATTAGACTTGCAGCATTTTTGCATTGGAAGGCTCGAAGGCAGGAGAACCAGGGTCTGTTATCAACGGTTTTGTAAATGAACGTGTGTACATACATTCTCGAATCTCGTCTCTTGTGAATGTTTCTCATAATTCTTTAATCGCAGTGCATGGGGTGGTTGTGGTGGTGATGATGGTGGTTGTGATGGTGGACGGTTAGCGGTTACTGGGCGGCTGTGGCGAGGTGGTGCTGTGTGGACCAGTGCGGTGGGACTGAGGTAGTCGGTGGTCGTACTACAGGGGCGAACGCACTCCCGTCCCCAGACGTATAGAAAATGCCATACTGTTCGTGCGCTAAAACGAAAATTTCACATAAGGAAAACTCATAAACGTGCGTGCACTCGGACGCGATGCCGACAGAACAATGGGAAAGCTTTGTTGCGTGTCAGGACTCGGTGTACACGTACACATGCACACGCATGCGCTCGGAATCGTACTACCGAACTGTGTCCAAAAGATAAACATATCATTATGATTCTACAGGTACCCATTCCGCATCATTGTAAATTTTGTCCATTAACAAATCTACCGGAGATTATTTCATAATTCTTGAAACCCTACATGGTTAAGGTTTTTTAAAATAAGTCCTTTGCAAGTCTAAAACAGTTGATGAAGCATTGAGACATAAAAATGACTTCGCACAATTAAAATATATGGTTCTCTAACAATAGAATAAATATGGACTGGACTTCCTCTCTGGACTTAAGTACGCCCTATTAGTAATAAACAATACATAAACAACAGTATAATTTTTAGTTGACGTTTTCACAGTTTGATGCAAGGTCCCGTAATTCCTCATGCTAATGTGACGTCATGATGCCAAGGGTTGATGGTTGAACGTCTAAGACTGACTTCGGACACAGTTTGGCAAACGTGCAACAAGATGAATCGGCAATGTTCTCGAGGATAGTGAAGAGAGTTACTTACGCGAAGTGTAAAGTGTTGGACTACCCGCGTAGGGATTGGCAACCGAGTAACTGCCATTGGTGCTGTGACTGTGGGGTGTGCTGGCCGAACTTCCGCAATAACCGCCTCCAGTTACAACCCCGCGTGGACTCGCGCTACTGCTTTGCCTATAGGCGTCGACGTTCCCACCGACGCTGCCACCGACGCTGCCACCGCCTCCGCCACCACCGCCTCCAGCATTGGCTCCTGTCGTCACGGAACTACCGTCTAAAAATAGAAACCTGCCCGTCAGACGAACTCGTCAGTATTTCATCATTCTGTGCGCAACTTGTTGCCTAACCCTTAAACCGGACACGTGGGCTCTTTCGCCTTTCCCTCTACCGATTGGCCGACACACGCGAACTCATCGATACCCTAACTGACGATGATTCGTTCAACTCTTCAGGGTCGACGGGTATTGCACGGTACTGGATTGACTCTGATGGAGTCCCGGAATTTGTTAAAAATTTCTTATTGCCTGCTACAGCGGAGAATTTATATGGGGACTGCTTTCTAGACAGCTTTCTAGAGTTGAGAGTAAAGAAATATGAGGAAGTCAACGTGGTCCATCGATTATGATAACATCTGGGACATCACAAATGACGAGAATTGAGCGTCGTCCCTGAAGAGTTAACACATTGATCGCCAATGGACACGTGGGGTATGATAGCAAGGTGCCAATGCGACTGGATACTCTTGTCAGTGCTGAACGAGGACCTAAACCACAGTGCCAATGGAACTGTACAATCCCATGTTCCTTCTTTCTCACCACACATTATATTGAAAATTTAAAAACAGTAGTTTCGTTCCTATGACAAAATGTGTTTCGAGGATATTGATCTATTGGACTTGAACGAAGTAGAATCTGCTGATTTTAAGTGTGAAGCGAAATTAGACGAGTCTACAAAAGTGAGAATGAGGATGAAGAAAAGGTAACTGAAATGTTAACGTCGTGGTTAAAGCTTGTCAGTGCTAACTTCGGTAAGCTATGGTTTTGGAGAGCGAAGATCGTGCGACATCATGGTTGCCATTTTCTGTGGAACACGAAGTAACTTAGAATATTTACCGTCCGTCCATTTCGCCGCACTACCGTTTTCTTGCACTGTCACTGCCAGTTGTCCTGTGTACGAGTTGAACGCCGTCGCCGAACTAGATGTGGGCGGCGCAGGTGGGTGGCCAGAACCAGGACTCCTGGGAGCACCTGTAATTCCCGCGTTTCCACTCCTGGGCATACTGTACAAAGCTTCCGCGAGGTCCGCCGCCCTCTTCAGTATAATCTCCTTCGGTAATTTCTCGGGGTCGCCCGGGTGTCGCGGAATCAGCTTTTGTAACCTTTGGAAGCCGTAGTCGATCGTTGGCTCGTTCAGTGCTGGAATATTAGCGGAAACGATGCTACTTTAGCGGGAATCCATAAAACGTGATGTATAGTCTGTCACAGATCGTGATTTTGAGTTTCTGATTTATTAGCATATTCGAGTCAACAAATGTAGATCATCCCCATTTTTAGGGATCTGTTAATTTCCTTGTCCTAATTTAGGTGCAAGTTCATTTTTCTGACAGAGTACAGGATCTTGATGACTTTAGGTAAAGCGGAAATATTGTTGAACCAACTTGCACAGTGTTTCGCAATCATACTCACACACATAAACAAATCTCCCAGGCGCCCCCTTGCAGAATTGTTTAGTCTTATAAGACAGTGTGACTTCGACAACGCCCGGTATCTGCCTTGGTGGAGTTTGCACCCTTATTGCGTTAGGCGTGATTAGCTGAAAATTAAAAATTAAGCGACTTGATAAGGACTGTTGTCTTAGAGAAATCGATTTACTAAAACGTTCTATCATGTAGTTTCATTAATGAATTAAGTACCTCGCTCCAGACCAGCATCGACCCAAACACTACTTGAAGTCCATCGAAGAAATTTTCACCTATGATTATCACTGTCGATCCTCCGGACGTCCAGCCTTCGTTCGGTGATATTGCCTTTATGCATGGTGTTTGAAGGGGAACCGGAGTGTACAGACCTAATTACACAAAAGCGTCGATTAGACATTATAAAAAGCGTTAAAATCTCGCAAAATCAAAGTAATTCACTCCATGAGACCGACATTACAGAATTTAATTTTTTGTTAGAGACGACCGGACTGCGGAACGTTATGCAAATTGTTGTTTTCATAATAGAAAGTTTCGTTGAAGTCCATATAATCGGGAACGATCAAATAACAACGTCACACACGACAAACACCGCAATGTCCTTGCGGAACGATCGCGAAACTTAGCCAAAGATTTTGCGACCGTGACCGGCGTGCGAAATCAGAGAAACAATAACACGCGGCGGCCGAGAGCGCGCGCGCGCACGTCGCAAAAACGACTTGCACGCGAATAAAGAGTCGGGAAATTACGCGAATTCCCCTCACTGTGCTGAGACAGTTAGTTAGAGGGGTGGGATACGGAAAATTATCTGAATATTCTGTTTATTTGGTCGAGGGCGAGTGGTGGGTATATATTTCCCGTGGCGAGCAACTTCAAGCCGCGAGGATGAGAGAGCCTCTAAAAGAGGGAGAACGACGGAGAATCTATGAAGGAGAAAGACGTCAACCTTGTAGAAAGAGAACTAGAGGGAGAGAGAGAGGAAGAGAAAGAGTGTCGGGAGGAAGAGAATGAGGGTCGGAGTGGCCGGAGAAGAGTTGTAACAAGAAGGAAGGGGGGCGATCGGGCCGTTGGTGTCTCTGCTTGGAATTTATAACCCAATGATATCATTTTGTACCCCGGCGAAGCCAAGCCACCCCCGGCACCGACCCTGCTAGAACGGAGCCACGGCAGAGTGGCTGACATCATGGTATATTGCTCCCAGTGATGCTCAAACAGCTTCCACCTTCGATTGCTTGCTCGCCTATTAAATTCCGAATGCTCGAAAGACACCCCTTATCTGCGACCTGGTCCAAATTTACCACCCCCCACAAAATCACAAATCGCTTCACTACTGAAAATTGACTTTGTCGAAGCATTACACAATATAAAATCAAATCCGTTGGTTCGATACTAGTTTTCTTCAATTCAGACGTTTCTATTGGTAATTTTAGTCAATGCTTAAACCACCCCCTTCACTGTGAGACAGCAGGTACTATAACCAGCAGTTGCTTAACGAGTTTTTAAGGATTCACGATTAGCGACAAACTTCTAGCCACCCCTACGGAAACGCTGACTAGTAGACATTTATCTTCTACGCAAGAAACACCATATTGCTTTAAGCCTAGTAACCGATTTTCTTTGATTTAAACATTTTTGTGCTCGATCCTCTAGCTTCCGTGAAGAATGAAATGTTGGTACGGCTCGATAATATTTTATTGTGCCCTGTTTTGCAAGAAAGGGATGTAAGGAAGACGCAGGTTGGTTAAAGGGTAGCGATACTCGTGTAAATGGGGATCCTTCGATGGGACAGAGGTATTTATTGCGTTCAATGTACAAGAAAGTCGTTAAACAGAGGCGGCCACGTTGGCAACCACTCCGGTAGAGAATTGTCGAGCGAAATGGTATGGGGCGGAAATGTAGGAAGAGGTGGAGTGGAAGGAGTATAGTAGGTGGGGGAGGAAGAGAGGACGGGAGGGAGGGTTGAAAGAGGGATTCAGTAGAGGAGGCCGGAACAAGCGTACCAACCCGGAATAAATAAAATCCCCCGTGCCATTACTGAGCGGTAAGGGGTGCTACTCTCTACTCCCGAACTCCTCTTTTACCACCAAACCGTCGTCGAAGTCGAGGAGCCCCGTTGTACTCGAACATGTTCGGTCCGATTCTCTCTGATCACTGTGGGATCGCGGATGTAACTTCGTTTCACCCCGGTAAATACCGAGAACTTCTCCTCCAGAAAAACTTGCTTTCTCCTCCACCGCCGCGCTCATTAAAATCATGTTTCACGACCGGGCTGCTTTCTCCCGAGCGATTTATCGGAATATTCAATACTGTGTCGCCGGAGGAATCGTTTATGGTTCACCTAAATGTCTGAACCTTCATTTATCATGATAGAAAAATATTTTTGTACGCAATTTACATGGTATCGATCAGTGAACGCGCGGCCAAAAATACTACAGAGCACTAAACGCAATATATATTACTTTATTCAGACTTGCTACGATTTTTATTAAATATATGATCGAATAAAGTAGTTCATTAATTAATTTTTGATAAAGACTTTTTTTAGTGATGTTATTGACATGACCATGAAGTGACCTCTAACTCCAAGAACTACAATAATAAGTTTGAATTCATTCAGACTTGCTACGATTTTTATTAAATATATGACCGAATAAAGAAGTTCATTAATTAATTTTTGATAAAGACTTTTTTTAGTGATGTTATTCACATGACCTTGAAGTGACCTCTAACTCCAAGAACTACGATAATAAGTTTGAATTCATTCAGACTTGCTACGATTTTTATTAAATATATGACCGAATAAAGAAGTTCATTAATTAATTTTTGATAAAGACTTTTTTTAGTGATGTTATTCACATGACCTTGAAGTGACCTCTAACTCCAAGAACTAAATATGAAATAAAAATGATAATTCAAGTTGATGCAAAAGAGACATATGAAAATTAATAATCGCCATAGATAACCAAAATCTATCCTACTGTGCGATTACGGAGGGTTCTAAGAAAATGAGAATGTTATCGCAGAATATCGTTTTACGTAAAATCCGGGAATGTAACATTTACCAACGAGATGTGCTAAAGGTAGGAACGGAGGGGGTAGGTCCGATTGGCGAGCCTTTTCCGTCTCGTTCTTCGTTTTTGCCCGACGAGATAAAATAGAGACGCGAAGAGGTGGAAGGAAAGGTTCGAACCTGCGGAGAGGAGCTTGACTAGGGACGGAGGAAATAATAGTAAGGAAGAAAGCACAGAGAACGTGGCGGAACCCCCGTTTGCCCGCATCCCATTGATTTACATCTTGCCTTTGCGCAGAAAGAAAGAAAGGACGGAGAGGAAGAGCACACCGGGAAAAGAGAGAAGAGGCGCGCGTAGTTGAGGGGTGGCCGCACGATATCAGCCGTTTGTATGCGCGGTCGACGCCAAACTTTGCTGAATTGCCCTATGACTCCTTATATCCTATCCTCCGAGCACGCCCTGTCTCGTCCTCTTACGATTCTACCCTCCGCTATGGCTCGAGGAGTCGTTATACCGATCTCGAAGAAACCAACCCCGCGTTTCCTCCGTACCCGCTCCTCGTTCGAGGATTCTAACAATTCCATTACGACCAGACAACAATTTTTTCTTATCGCCGCGCCGGCGCGAAGTGTTTAATACGACGACCGATGGTCTATCCTTCGAATCGAACCATTTTATTATCATATAGCTGCTTATCATGCAGACAGCGGATCTTCGCGCTAGACAAACATTTTACAAATCTATTTTTGAGAAACTCGGTGACCACGTTTATACGTCGTACCGACTCTGAGAAATATTACTCTTAGAAATAAAAATTGCAAATACCAAGAGCCGAATAGAAGGGCTCCTTCTAGTTTAATTGTTTGAATAAGTAGAAAATAATGTATTGATAGTCTCCTGGAGAAAATAGAATTTTAATAAAATTGAAAATACCCTAATATTGTAACTAAAGATAGCATAATCGCGACATAGCGACTTCGAGGTTCTTCCAACAAACTCCATTTCAATTTACAAGTATGTATTGTCCATTGCGGTCGCGAAATAAATGCACGGTTACAAATAAACACCGGAATGATTCATTCATACCGCGTCCAAATGAATTGATTATAAATATTAAAGTTGTTGTTGAGCCGCAGTAAAAGCATCGTTTAATACTCCATTATCCGGCGTTACAGTATCCTGTCTCGCGCGTTAGCGCTCATAGTTAAATTTGCAACAAATCCACCATTCGACCAGAAATTCCGCATTTTTCATAACTCGCATACACTATTTAATAGAACAGTTGCTATCTCTCGATTATGCTGCCGGGAAAGTGTTATAGGTATGTTGACAATTTTCGAGACTCACTGTTGTATTCGCCGGGATCGCTGGGATCCAATCGTTTCGCTCTGCGCCCATGTTTGCTGTTGTTGTGGACGAACATGTTGTCCGAGACTGCCAGTAGTGGTCCCTCTACTCCTACTTGCGTGGAAATGACCACCTGTTACAGAAGGTTGAAAATCGCCGACGTGAGATTTCGCTCAAAAATGAAACTTTCCGTGGAAATCAGCAATTCGCAACAATGCGAAGTGTACGCGCGCCGACAATTTCACTCGGGACTATCATCGGACGAAGATTTTGCATTCGATTGTCATAAATGTTCAGAAACTCAATTGCTGAACCATCAATTCAGGTTTAGGAAAATTGCAGAAAATCTAATCAAAATTCTGAACCAAAACAGAGTTTTGCCAATTGTTTTCTGCGCAAATATCTCTGAAGCTAAAGGTCAGCAGTTGTTGGACAAATCTACCGACGATGTGTTTTACAACATATTTCCTGAATTAAATGTTTTCGGCGCATTGGTTCGATCAATTGTTACTAAACACTATTTGCAAATTAACACAATATCGTTTCTCAACGTTTCGATCTTCATTTAGATCTAAATTTTAAGTAAAAATTACCCTGCGACACTAAGCAAGCGAGTAAGGTTTTCTTTAATTTTCTTTTTTGGTTACTTTTCCGATGTGTTGGTTTCACAATGTATATATTGTATTATTCATTGTTATTTTACAGACGCAATGTTTTTGTATTATCTCTTGAAAATGATCTAAATGAAGATCGAAACGTTGAGAAACGATATTGGGTTAATTTGCAAATAGTATTTAGTAACAATTGATCGAACCAATGCGCCGAAAACATTTAAATTTTGCTTTAGCAACTTACGATCGACATTGTTTTAACATATTTCGTGAATAATAGAAATCAACGAGCTGTGTTCAATTTCAGAAATGTTGTATGTGTTTCTTGAAAATACGAGATTATAATTTGTTGATTTATGTAGCGAAACGAAGCCGAGCATTGTCGTAGGATCATGCAATTACTTTTGATAAAAATTCGCGACGAATTTTGTCGCGAGGCGCGCTCTCGCCCGGAATCCCCGGGTGAAGGGGAACCAAAATGAAGTTGTTATCACGGCTCGGAATTTGTTTAGGAATTGCTTATTACTCGGAGTTTCGAATTAAAATTTTAGCGGCGCGGGTTTAGCCGCCTCGAAAATTCACAGCGGGCGGAGAGGACCGTCAGGTTTTCCTCAAGCTTGCAAGTTCGCACTACGTTAGGTAATACGGCCAACTAGCCAAGAAAGTTGGCGGGAGTCGCGAAAGGACAAAACTTCGGGCGTTTACCGACCTTCCCGGCCGATTTTATAAACGTTCTTTCTACTTTCTCTCTCTCTCTCTCTCTCTCGCTCTCTGCCCCCGAAAATCATCGTCCCCTTGTTTGCGTCCCGAAAAACTTGAGGTTAAATACACGGGCTTGTTTCAATTTGCCGAAAGTTTTACAACGATTCTTCCTCCCGCCGCTATCAAACAGAAATACAACGCGGAAAGAGAAAGTGCATCGCGGCGCTGAAATCCGCCGCCGAGCGCGTTTTGTTGGCCAATGAATATATTCGCGTACGCAATCATGCATCGTTGTGAAATATTTAAATAGGTCCGCGCAAACATTTTCTGTCCGTGACGCTTCGAACGTGTGTACACGATGTACCTGTATTCCAAGATTCAGCCTTAATGAGATTATATTCATACATTTGTATGATAGCATCTATCATACGTGCAAATAGAGGGGGCCACGAGTGTCACGAAATACATGGGCGAATATTCGCACACCGCGATTCCGCGAATCCGCGAATCAGGCTGCATTGCTCGTTCACGGGCTCGCGTGATTAACTGGCTGGCTGCGATGATAAATCTTCGGGGACAATTCAATTTACAATTTCATTTGCTCATTACAGAGAATACGATACGATTCGCTGAATTTTATAACCTCGATAATATTTTGTAAAAGCCGACGTCTTGAGTAATTTTGTTTATAGATTGAAAGTGCTCCTCCTTTGAGATGAAATTGCCTTTTGAGATTAATTACTAGACTGCGGATTTTATGCATTTATGGCAAAACGTGAACAGGTCTAATATAAAATTGAAAAGACATTAGAGGTATTTAACACTGACCGTAACAAATAACCGGTTTCATGGTAGAAATTAAATAAATTTCTTCATTCAAGCACGCATTATCATAAAAATCTAGATAAATGTAGTCTTGTGGGTTTTTTAAATAAAATAATGTATACGGTCAGTGTTAAGGAAAACACTATTTTCGACTTTTTAAGATGGCTAAAAAATTTTGATTTTGCTTAAAGATCCACACTCTAATTACTAAAGAAAAATCCTGAAATTCGGAGGATCGAGGCTTATTTTTCGTTCGAACAAGATAGACAAAGCAGAAATTGCGAGACAAAAGAACGGGAAATAAAAGGAAAGGAGAGACAAGGAAAGTTTTTGGTAATTTATTTTTTAATTCTATCTTTTGCGAGATATGGCTGTCGGTGAGTAGGAGAAACCGTAATACGGAGATGGGGTGGAAGGGTGAACAGATATAGGGGTGGGTTGGGTTGATGCCGCGCTGAGCTAATTGCCAACCCCTTGGATTACGTCTCTTGGATGGGGATCTCAACTTTCGACGATAGCCGACCACCATCGAGAAATTGCTCGTTTCCTCGACGAACTTCTTTTCCTTTTGGAAATTAAAAAAGAATGCCTTCGAGCGGCGGATACGCATCCGCAGACAAGCCAACACGGTGATACGCTGCCACGCAATTGCCGGGGACTTCCGACGTTCTGATCTACCCGCAACCCCTCCTGTCTCTCCTCCTATAATTTCAGGAGTCGTGACTCGAATGATAACCGAATTTTGCGGCAACCCGTTTTCCGAAAATTTTGCCATGATTTTGCAGAGTCGCGCGCAACGTCCAATAACTCGGATCCGAATGTTAAATTTTGAAATGCTAGCGCTTTAAATGTACCCTTAGGGGAAGGGCGAAATACACCCTTTGTATTTCTCAAATTTTGTTACTCATTTTTTACATCAATTTTTTAAATGACTAACAACACCAAATTGTCAAATTCTTTTTAAACTGTAGACGATCATTATTTTATCAATTTTTTGTATTGATAGGTTTGTGGAGTTAATCGATAATTAATTGATTCCATATTTTAGCACAATAGTCCAGCGACTGTCCAACAATATCCCGCGTTGTCAAATTTACATATTTCTAAAGTTTGCTTTTCTGCTCTCCTTAATGCTCTCCTTAAAATTTTGCCATGATTTTGCAGAGTCGCGCGCAACGTCGAATAACTCGGATCCGAATGTTAAATTTTGAAATGCGAGCGCTTTAAATATACCCTTAGGCGAAGGGCGAAATACACCCTTTATATTTCTTAAATTTTGTTACTCATTTTTTACATCCGAAATCAATTTTTTAAACGACTAACAACACCAAATTACCAAATTCTTTTTGAACTGTAGACGACCATTATTTTATCAATTTTTTGTATTGTTAGGTTTGTGGAGTTAATCGATTATTAATTGATTCCATATTTTAGCACAATGTCCAGCGACTGTCCAACAATATCCCGCGTTGTCAAATTTACATATCTCTAAAGTTTGCTTTTCTGCTCTCCTTAAGTTTCAAAACTGACTTAAAACACACTCTGGTTCGGAGCTTCAAAAAACAACATCGAATTAACTGATAGTATCTAAGAGTATGAAATAGTATCTAAGTAATTCTGATTGGGCATCTATTTAAGGGTTTCACGGTAGACTACTCGGAAATGTGTAGCTTGTAAAAAATTTAAGTGTTAACTCACCTGGAAGCGCCTCATATCGCGTGGGTTGCCGGCATTCTTAAGGCAGTTCTGGTTGCACTTGAGAAAGAACTTAAGGAAGAATCTGAAAGCAGGGGGGAGGATTGCAGTTAAACAGTTGACAAGGTGCTTAACGCTTTTCAACGTCGAGAACTTAATTAGAACGCGAACTTGGCCGGAAACTAAGTCTGAATATTGCATAAGCCAATCGCAAGCCCTCTTCTACTCGCCTCTATTATTCAGCATTTCTCTAGATTAAACCCTCGACCACGTGTTCTTCGACCTTTAGGACCGTGTAAGGCGCCTATACGCTGCGCACACTATCGTGTCTGCCTTGTCCGTTTACCAAAATGTCAAATACCATGTTTCAGGAAAAACAGTCGCTCGTCAGATAATGGATTAGAAACTCTAATTTAAAGCAGAGCTGCTCGCATACAACTCGGTGTAGAGCCATTGATTTCTCTCCTGGGTCCAACCAGTTTGTTTATTAACTCTTTTACGTTGTCTTATGGAAATAACAATTTTTTACAACGACGGAAACAATATTATGAAAAATATGTATCCATAAGTACCAAAATAATTGAAAGAAATATCTCTGAATGTTTAATTTAGAATGAAGCTTTCAGCGACTACATTTTTCTTCATATTTACTGGTTCAAACATACAGTGGAAAGAATATACAGGGTGTTCATTTGAAAACTTTCCAGCCTAATATCTCGAAAAATATGAAAGATATTAAAAAAGTGTAACACACGTCCAGTATCAGTTTTTTATTTGGGTGGCGTTTTCAAGGTGATTTAAAGGTCAACTTTGTTTTTTCAAATGGAAACCTATATTTTTTATTATGGGATCTTATTGTACGTAAAAAGACCAATAATTTTCGTACATTAAGTACAATAAGATCCCATAATAAAAAATATAGGTTTCCATTTGAAAAAAACAAAGTTGACCTTCAAATGACCTTGAAAACGCCACCCAAATAAAAAACTGATACTGCCCCCCCTTTCCCCCCCGAAATCCTTGGACACGTGTTTTACACTTTTTTAATATCTTTCATATTTTTCGAGATATTCGGCTGGAAAGTTTTCAAATGAACACCCGGTATAAATTTATCCATTCAAAGAATAAGTCCATCTATCCATTAAGAGAATCATTACATTTGTCGTCGTTTTTAAAAGAGACTATTTTTGCATGACAACAAGTCTCCAAAAAGAGTTTAATTAGAAAGATTGCAGTAAGGAGGACGAAAGTGGACGGCTAAATGTTTCACGAATGATCGATATCGAATTGGAGAAAATGTTGAGGGGGTGTTGGTGACGGAGCGAGGCAGCGTGAAAAAGACAGGGGCGAGGCGAAACGCGAATAATCTCTATCCGAGATGGATCTGGAGAACGGAGAAACCGCGTAGGAAACAATTAGGAGGACCGAGACGATGAAGAGGTTTAGGGGACGAAGGGGTAGTTTTCTGGGTGGCTGGTAGGCCAGTCCTCCCATGGGACGCCATTGTCATCCCCCAGCGGAGTGCGTCCATACGATCCGGGACTCCATCGAAAAATCAAACGCATACCTTCTGCTAGCAACGCCCGGGTTTTTTTCCTTTCACGTTTGCGCGAATGGCCCCGGCGAAATTGTAAGAGAGCGACTCGTCTGTTTCTTTTTGCTGTCTCTTCTCCCCCTTGTCCGTTTCGATATTTTCCTTCGACGGAGTGTCTTTGTCCTCCTATCCCTCTCGCGATTTTTCGCTTTTAAAGGCCGCGCAACCGTGGAACCAGACTCGGCATAGGTAGATGCCGGTTAATGTCGCGTCCGTTTAATTTTACGGTCAGTCGCAGAGAGGAATAAAAATCGTTTAGATGCCCCGTTTACGCACACGTTCGCTATAATCTTCATCGCTCATTTATCTCGCGTCCCGTTTCATCGACCACCCCCTGGCTTTTTTATTCGTCATAAAGCATCGCGCGACGCGCCACCGGCCAATATAAATAACGCGAAGAAACCCGGAGCCCGTTAAACCCTGTTTGAAACACGCGTAATCGAGTAATTATGGTGCTGGACAGTTATCCTTGCCCCGAATCAAATTTGATCGTACGGATACGCAAAGCTGTTCGCGATGCTTTACGCCCTCGCTTTTCTTAATTCTATGCTTTTATGGTTTCTTATGGTTTTCTTAATCTCTTAGCTTTTACATGAGGGTGCTAAGAATTTTTATTTTATTTCGTCTTTGAGAATATGTCTAAAATGTCAGAAAATTACGAGTGCGTTTTAATTTTGACAACAATTTTTAATACTATTTGGCAATCTTATTTTAGTCGCTAAAAATTCCATCAGACATGCAAGACCCTTGTTTATAGTTCAAGGGTACCGTAAAAAGGTCGACAGCCTAATGGTTAATTTTTCGAAGCAGTGAACGGTTAATGAACGTGCTACAGTATTTTATCGATAAATGTCCCAAATGTCTTACACATAATTGTCCCTGAACTATCCCCACTCCTGCGGGGTATACCCCGTGAGGGGTCATAAAACTCGAGAGGCCTCGGCCGCCGAGAAGTGTAACATAATACGGGTCGGGTATATCGGTGTGAGACCAGGAGACCACTACTAATCCAATAACAAAACTTCTTTATTTTTTACTATTTTTTTATGGAACTTTCACGAATAGATTCTTGAGATTTTTCTAATGAAATTGATACCAAAAATGATATAATTCCGATGATATTTACGTGTGTAACGGACGATGTAAGTTTCGTGCGCAAGGAAGGACAGCGTATGGAAAAGAAAAAGACGTGGAGAGTCGCAGTCGCTGGCACAGTCCGAGGCCACTCGGGCTTCGCTATTCGTTTTTACGTTCGACAAAAGTCAAAGAATCGTATCCCTCACACATAATTGTGCCTGGCCGGACCCGTGGGTGGGACAATTATCGATAAAATACTGTATACTATTTCGACAGAAGGGAAAATTCGGGATATTTAATGTCGTGTAACGTATAAAAAATTGGGATGTAACGTAGCGCAGCGAAACAGCCCGCGGACACCATGTAACGTGGGCATTACCGTAGATTTCACGGGGGACTATCTAAACGATGCCGTTTTCTGAACGATGAGCCCATACAAATTGTCAACTGATTGTGAGTCGGACGTTTGGCACGGGATGCCGTGCAGTTCGCAAAAGTGAAAGGGAAAAATGAAAACCGATCGCGGATCCCCTTGTTCGCGCAGAGTCCGGGAAGGGAGATATATGTATAAAGAGGGAAGGAAGCGTGGGTGGACGAGGAGGATGAGGAGAAAAGGAGGAGGAAGAGCTGAGGGAGAGGATACACAGAAAGAGAAAGGGAAAGAAACGTATCGATCTCCTGCTACATAGTTTTCGTATCTATCCGTATCCGTGGATTCTAGGCTCGGTGTTAACGGCTGCAGTTGGGCCGCCCTTAGACTGCCGAGCGAATTTAATTTCGTTTACTCTTAGAGGACGTTAAGATCCTATCGGGGATGCTGGATGGGTATTCAAAGCATTGTACTTCGGCTTATCGCCGCTGTGAATCTCGCTCTAAACACGATGTCTTTATCGCGCCTCGGGCGAGTAGAACGACGAGACGCGGCGTTTCGAAGATACCGACTTCATCGACGTGGCTTCGTTACTTCGAAAATGGCGACGGCCAGTTAACCAATGGACAGTTCCTACGTCCGGATGACTCCAAACAATTGATTTTCGATTGCAGTCTACCTTGCCTTTCGACTTTTTACCCCTTCCTTGAAAATTTTGTCTCGGAGACTTCATCTGTTTCGAACGCTAAGTATTTTACACATCCGTAAACTATTTTTTTAAAACGGTGCAATTATTTTACTTTCCATCGTGCGTCAAATGAAGTGACATAGTAAAAATAAGTTGACGTATCTTTTAATAAAAATTGTCCACATCAATTGCAAGAAACAGGAGCCTTGTCATTTTTTAAAAATAATTTCAGCAAGGTAAAAATAGTACTGAAATTCTTTCAACTTTTCTACTATTCTACATTTCTGTCACAAATGCGTAAAATCCGCAGCTTAGTGATCACACTTAGCACGGAGTAGACGTGGTCTGTCGCGTCAATCGCAAGAAACAGGAGCCTTGTCATTTTTTAAAAATAATTTCAGCAAGGTAAAAATAGTACTGAAATTCTTTCAACTTTTCTACTATTCTACATTTCTGTCACAAATGCGTAAAATTCGCAGCTTAGTGATCACACTTAGCGCGGAGTAGACTTGGTCTGTCGCGTCAATTGCAAGAGACAGGAGCCTTGTCATTTTTTAAAAATAATTTCAGCAAGGTAAAAATAGTACTGAAATACTTTCAACTTTTCTACTATTCTACAGTTCTGTCACAAATGCGTAAAATTCGCAGCTTAGTGATCACAGTTAGCGCGGAGTAGACGCGGTCTGTCGCGTCTGATCACTACCAACCAATTCTACTTCTCGCGAATGCAAGTATACGAATCCTTCGAGTTTGCATAAATATCACTCACAATGGCAAAGTTCACCGAAAGTGTAAAAATTGAACTAGCATTCCATCGACAGAATTTGTAAGATTTTGATAGTTGTGATCGAAATGTGAGCAACGATCTGTTCGGCTGGTACTTAAGTTTCTTCGTTCCTCTTTTCGTTTTCGATTTCGTAGACGCCTCTTTTCACTCTATCCTGTGAGTATTGGCTGTTAGAGCCTAATGGATTGCGTTACCTACTGATTCAAATGCGAACTGGATTTCATTCCGAGCTTGATGGGGCGACAGTGTCGACAATGTAGTAACGCGAGCAGCACAAGCGAGAAGGGTGGAATGGCTAGTTTCTTACGGGGGCTCAAACTCGATTTCGATCATCTATTAGATTTTTCTCCGACGACGATGCCTTCCGCGAGCTTCCACCACTTTTCACGATAGAGAACCTATTTCCGATCGTCGCGCGAAACAGCTGCTGGGCGCATTTTACATCGCTGAAACATCCGATCGAGTAAAAGATCGTTCGATTAGGATCGCCACGCTTTCCGCTAAACTAATTCACGATCACTTTTCATCCTCTACTCTTAGCGATATTTCGTTGATCGCATCACGAGATTCTCCATCGAATTCGACAATTATTTGTTGAAGTGACGCTCTCTGTATTAGTACAAATTAATTCGTAACCCCGTCTTTATAAATTTGTTGTTCATCTACAAACAATGAAAACATATTTAAATCTTGAATATCATTTTCGTGACCGACGAACCTAGTGAAACGTGTGATATAAGAGAAAATTGATTACTTGTCAGGACCACGAATTAATTTGTACACCGAATATATTGGATGCCAGAAATAAAAATGCATTTTTGTTAACCTCTTCGGGAAACATATTTTAATATCACTACGTTCAGCCTTCAGATGGACTGGGTTTTTATGCATTTATAGAACTTGACAATTTTTTGAGTATAGATGGACGTTTATTCTATACTAACGTGTATGGGGCAAGGTAGGTGGTATTTCTATATTATTCTTACTGCGAGGACTCTTTTAATAGGTGAAATCAATTTTTCTCTTATTTCAGTATCAGCAAAAAATTTTATAAAAATAATAATTTGCATAAAAAGCAGTGCATTAATTGGTCCATTTCTTGCTTTCAGGTGCACTGTAAAATAATCGATTTCTTTATAGCTAATTATTTGGTGTAATTGTTTGAAATATGAAGTTGTGAATAATGACAACATGTACGTCTTTTTTGAACGAATGTAAATAAAAGAAATTAAAATAAGAGCACATTGCAAAGTAACTTAATACAATCTCTAATATTTAATTTCTTTTTCCCTGTGCGTTAAAAAGTAGACTGTTTCCAAGACGGTTACTTTGAACCTCTACAAGCCAATTCCTTCAAGTTTGTAGAAAGTGTGCACTACATGAAAGGGGGGTTGGTAAATATACTATAATACTAAATATACGATAAAATAAATATTTTACGTTGGGACGACGAAATAGCTAAAAGCGTTCTGCTGAATTCCACCAAATAAAACGAGATCGTACTCTGGAAAAAATAATGCGAACAACAGCGCATAACTTCGAAGTAATTGATCTCGTTCAAACGAGAAGGGACAACGAACTGATCGTCCGTTTAGCCGTTCCAGAATCATTTAGGTTAATTCGACTGTATTTGTACGGGAGATTGTCGCTGGCACGAGCTCCCTCTCTCTCTCTCTCTCCCTCTCCCTCTCCCTCTCTCTCTCTTGCGAACAGCGCAGCGTTCGCGTCGATACGCGCGTGCGGTAATTAAAGCGTTTTATGGATGAATTCGTTCGACAGATCGATTGATTCCCCGGCCAGATTGGCCTTTGCTCGGTTGCTAACGAATTGACACGGAATAAAATATACAGGGGGCCGGACCAATTGAGAAATCATTTCCAACCTGCCTTCCGATAGTAACGTACCTTCCACGTTGCCTGGGATCAAATGAAAATAAAACGAAGGCACCGCGCGCAGCGGAAAACCGGAGAGAGAGCGGCGGATTGTGTATATGTATGTGGAATCGGGGAGAGGAAGGGAGAAAACCAGGAACACGGCATGTAGCGGGAAATGTGCAACCGTTCGCTGTTTCCAGTTCCACGGTATATACAACTTCGCAACGTTGGGATGGATAAACGAACGAACCAGAAAAAATAAACGACGCCGATAGAAAAACGCTAAATATTGAAGGCCCGCGAAAGAGCGAGGGGGGGGGGGATAGAACGAAGCGGAACAAGCCGAACGGGAAAAGAGGAAAAGCCGGGGCAAACAGTGGAAAATGAATTTAATCAAACCCTGGCGATCATAGATTCCTACGCAGCGGTTTGTTAATGTTTCCTGCCCACCAATTAGCGATTTTTCTCCTACTGTCGGAAGGGATGCTCGCTCTTCCGTGCAAAAAAAATTCGCGCTAGTCGCGGCCCGCTTAATTTTCGAACTTTAGAAACGGACTGCACATTTCTATGTATACGTTTACATGTGCGAAATAAAATAATGCCAGTTAATATTCGATCAAAATCTTTCTTAAAGACATTTATTTTGCTCGTTCAGTGAAAACTCAAAACAATATTGTGCATTGTATTAACCCTTTGCCCTCGGAGCTATTTTAACTCAAAAACGAAAGATTTTTCCATTCTAGAATATTTCCATTCTATACGAATGAAACTGATACAATATCTCGTGTAATTTGTAAATGTCTAGTAGTTTATTAAATACGAACAAAAATAATAATATCAGGGAAAATGCTTATGCTCTCGGCGCAACGCAACGGTTCGATCAATTTTAACTTTAAAAAATTAAAATTGATCGAACCGTTGCACCGAGAGCATAAGCATTTTCCCTGATTTTAACAATTTACGATCGATAACTTTAACAACATTAAAAATAATAATATGTACAATATTTTTAAGAATGGCATAGCAGTTTTTAGTGGTGCCTCAGAGTCGCCATCCGAGTGCTAAGGGTTGAATTTCTATTAAACACATGATTTTTCAGTTTTTTCGTGCCACGATCAGCACAATTTTTCGGGGATCATGATTAAAATGAGAATTATTGAAGTCTTTTTTAATTCAGCACAATCACTGACAATTGCATGCAATCAATACAAGAGACGATGTGTTCATTAAATGATGTGTTAAATGGAAAAATTTAACGTTTAAATATTGAACTGCATTTAAAATGATGGTATTTATAGTGCGAATGTTGAATTTGTAGAATCACGCGTGGAATTAGAATTGGCGGGGGTTATTGTTCACGTTGTAGTCGACCGTTTTTGTATTCGAGGCGCGTGGAAGGGCGGCAACTCGCAAATAAATACCTTCTGATCTAGTAAATATATTTCGAACGGGAGTGAATGGATATAGGGAGCTTACTCGGGGACTTACGCGTAATAGTTCCAAATAGGGTAGCGTTACACGTATCAGAAATCCATTTTCTCCCGCGTCGGAAAATCTTTAATCATGTTTTCGGCTTCCAGTGTGCATTCCCTTTTTTCCACGCTGTGAAGGAGTAGAGTGCGAAACTTTGTCAGAGAACTCGGGACTATCACATTATTCAATGTTATAGATTCTATTCATCGAAGTATTATTTTTCAATGTTTAAAGCTTTTTCCCTTTATTCTCTTCTGGTACGCAAATTCTCCTTTTGATTGCAGTAAAGAAGAGGCTCGTTATACAAAATATTGAAGAATGTTCTTCAGTCTTCGTTTAAACAGAAAGAAATATTTTTTTATTTTACTAAAAATTTGGATAGGTAGTTAAAAAGTACAAAAATATTTTGATATAGACATTAAAGATAACAGTGAGAGAATTATAAAGAAGAACAAGAATGCACTTCAGCCTTCATTTAAACAGAAAGAAATATTTTTTTATTTTACTAAAAATTTGGAAGGCATCGTGTTAAAAAGCATAAAAATATTTTTGAACATTGACATTAAAGATAACAGTGAGAGAATTATAAAAAAGAACAAGAATGCACTTCAGCCTTCATTTAAATAGATCAACGAATTTTGTAACATAAAATTGTGTTAAATCGTCGAATTAATAAATCCAATTAATTGGGTTTATTACAACAAAAATTAGTATTAAACAAAAATTAGGTATCCAATCTTATCAAGAAACAATAAAAAAGCCTTTTATAGCTACAGCACGCCCAAGTCTCAGCGGAGTAGCATTAAGTAAGAAATTCCGTCCATTCAGGAGTTGTAGGCGTGTCCAATAGCGTACTAATCACATGTCCAAAGGACAAACCCTTACTCAGCAGTCGTATTAACAATGTATCTCAGTAATAGGTACCCCTTGGGCACGTCTTCATTAAGCTCATTGTTATCAAGCTCTAAGAGAATTCATGATCCCGCCGCAGAAGGGATTGTAACTTAATTTATGAAATTTCACTCCACATTCCTGGAAGATGCATTAAGAAGTTGTCAACGCAAAGACGCAAAGCAATTCAACCATTGGGTATCCAGATGCTTATTTACTATATCTCTTCATTCTAAAATTCCAGTGGAAATTATTAAATAAATTTCTTCATTCGAGCGCATATTGTTATAAAAATTCAGTCCTGAAATGTTTATAAATCAACGCGTACCAGTCGCGCACCAGACTTTATTAATCTTTCAGTGCATGATTATCCATCACTTATTAATTTACCAATCTTCATGAATTTGTTATTCTTCGATTTTCATAGGACTCTGAAAGGATACTGTAGCGAAGGAGTAGCAAAACCGTAAAGCCAAGAAAGTATCAGCACAAGAGAACCGTATCCTGGTTGTAGTATAGCGGTCTGATCTTTCTTTCCGGGAAGATACGGCCTTGTACCCTTCGATCGGATGTATTATTTTAGTAAGAAAACGCCCGGGAGTAATCGCGAGTGCATAATGCAGACGCGCAGGACGTCAATTAGTAAGAATGTATACTGAGGTCCGTAAGGTATAGGAAACCACCTAGAGCTGTATACCTTGCATACACCTTAACTGGGGTTAGTAAGGGGTTAGCAAGGTATCAGGGGATGCTTAATGTTTAACTAGCCTCCATTACGCCTCCTGCACCGGTCTTCTCAGGAGAACCCCTTACCCCCTTCGCGCCACCGTCATCCAGCATCCACTGACTCGTTCCTTCGGATCTTCTCCGCAGGAAATATTATAGATAGGGAACGGGCTAAGAAGGATTGCATGGAAGTTATCCACTAATTCGTCGAATCATTTTCTCGAACCTCTACTGGCGAACCTGTCTCATGATTCGCCTCCCTTTACAATTTCGACATTTCTCTTTAAAACTGGGTCAATCTGCTGTTTCTATAATCAATTCTTCGGAAGCAATAATTTTGATCGTTCGTCAAGAAGTCGCAACAATTTCAGAATTTTTCGCGGACTATTTAAAAGAATATTTTTAAGTCTCTTCTCTTATCTTCTAATATCTTTTTGATATTAATACAATTATACTGCGGATCTTTATGCAGACTAAAAATTTGCTCCGTCATAGCAAATGCCTGATCCAATATCATTTTCTTTATCATAGTCGATGAAAATTTCGAGATTTCTCTTTAAAATCTGCTGTTTCTATAATCAATTCTTCGGAAGCAATAATTTTGATCGTTCGTCCAGGAGTCGCCATAATTTCAGAATTTTTCGAGGACTATTTAAAAGAATATTTTTAAATCTCTTCTCTTATCTTCTAATATCTTTTTGATATTAATACAATTATACTGCGGATCTTTATGCAGAATAAAAATTTGCTCCGTCATAGCAAACGCCTGATCCAATATCATTTTCTTTATCATAGTCGATGAAAATTTCGAGATTTCTCTTTAAAATCTGCTGTTTCTATAATCAATTCTTCGGAAGCAATAATTTTGATCGTTCGTCAAGAAGTCGCAACAATTTCAGAATTTTTCGCGGACTATTTAAAAGAATATTTTTAAATCTCTTCTCTTATCTTCTAATATCTTTTTGATATTAATACAATTATACTGCGGATCTTTATGCAGAATAAAAATTTGCTCCGTCATAGCAAATGCCTGATCCAATATCATTTTCTTTATCATAGTCGATGAAAATTTCGAGATTTCTCTTTAAAATCTGCTGTTTCTATAATCAATTCTTCGGAAGCAATAATATTGATCGTTCGTCAAGAAGTCGCAACAATTTCAGAATTTTTCGAGGACTATTTAAAAGAATATTTTTAAGTCTCTTCTCTTATCTTCTAATATCTTTTTGATATTGATACAATTATAAATATACTGCGGATCTTTATGCAGAATAAAAATTTTCTTCGTCATAACATTCGAAAGCGTCCGATCCAATAGCATTTTCTTTATCATAGTCGATGAAAATTTCGAGATTTGCTGTACACAAGGCTTAATACGAGAACCGGCTAGAAATAGAAAACGACGTCCTCCGAAATTTAATTTATACGTTGGGCAGTTTGTTATGCTCTTAAAACACTTTCGACGATTACGCCTGCGTGGCAACACGCACGCGAAGCTCAAACAGTAGCCGTATCCCGTTTCAAAACGCAGTATTTTAGAGGTGAACCAGGACGAAACGAACATTAATTTAATTCACATAAAAGTCAACATTTCGGCCAAGTTGAGAAAATAATGTGACGTGTGAGCAGCACCAGTTGCTGGCTGTCCTTATGGTGTCGTTGTTTAATTTCCTCTTACCGGGATGTGGACGTAAATAGGAGCGGTACGGAGAGAAAGATAGCAAGTAGAATAAATTCGCGTGCGAGCAGACAAGGAGCTATGAATGTTCTTAGGGCCTTTAACCAGCCCTTTTTATACACTAAAAATTCAACAATATCTCGACTAGAATCGACGACAGCGCTGGGAGCCTGGGCTTTAAACTGGCTTTAAACTACCAAAAGTGTCAAAAGACACATTATAAAATTTTTAATAAAATTTCATCCAGACCGCAAATATGTACCGAAGAGAAATTATTCGATAAATCTATTTCTTCGAATTAACTGGTGGTAGAATCGAAAAGGGGGTGATTCTACATAAAATAATAAGTATACATAAAACCTTGGTAGAAACAGTAGTTTAACCCTTAGCACTCGGATGGCGACTTTGAGGCGCCACTGAAAATTGCTGTGCCATTCTTAAAAATATTGTTCGTATTTAATAAACTGCTAGACGTTTACATATCACATGAGATATGATATCAGTTTCATATGCAAAAATTGAAAAATAATTGTATAGAATGGAAATATTCTACAATGGAAAAATCTTTCGTTTTCCAGTTAAAATAGCTCCGAGTGCAAAGGGTTAAGAAATAAATTCCTCGGTAGGCGTGGCGTCATGAAATTGCATATTTGCAGTGGCTCGGTGCATTTTGTATCGAAAGGGCGGTTTTCTTGTTTACAAAAGGCGAAATCAGGCTCGGCAGTGCGTAAAGTGGATAACTTAACTGAATTCCTGTTGGCAGAGAGAGTTTCGTTTACCTAAGTCCTAAGATGTTAGAAGTTAAGGCTATTCGGCAGGCACCCATACCAAGGTCCTGCATAATTCATATGTAAGTAATACGTCTTAGTAGCTAGCATATCCTGAGCTAACGTACTCTGTCGTGGGCTTTAGGTTGTGTAGCCCTTCTCCCTGTCCCCTCACGCGATTCACAGTCCCCTCGTCACGACAGCGAGATATCCCTAATGGCAGTCTATCATATTAGCTACAAGACGGCTTGAGAGGTCGGCTACTATAACTAGATTTGCTCTACACCTACGACACAACAACTAATGATTTACCATCCATCACATTGTTAATACTAACTATGCTGAATATTAACGTTAGGCGCTCGAGCTGTGCAAATATTTCGAGAATTTTCGATCCGGGTTCGCGAGAACCAGCAAAAATGAATTTTAATGTTGGCATTTTCGTTAGTTTCAATTTGATCTCACTTATGTCATAAATAGACTTTATGCCAAATAAAAATCGTTTGTATTAATTGCAAGATATATGCACCAAATAGGAATTTATTTGTCTTTAATGGTTTTACAAAGCTGTCATTCATTTTCGTCATAAACGTTTATATCGACATTAATTTGATTAGATAACAACTATCGATCAGGTCCAGAAATAAATTTTTATCGCGATACATTCGAGTAAATAAAATTTTGTTACGATGTATTACGAAAAGCTTAAAGCAGCATTCAATATGATAAAATTGAACTTCCCTGTGTTATAATTATTTCGATTATTTTGATATTCCGGTAATTTTTAGAGTTGATATTACTCATTCTACGTGTCAAGTGAGTTTCGAAAAAAGTCGCAGAATAATATATCGCTGGATTCGAGTTTTCGCATTTCACAGAATTTTTGGCGATATAAGTGTCCGAGTGTTTCGTCCAGGTGTAGAGCTGTACGGGAATTGTCGAATTATGTCGCGATGCCTTAGGCGAACCCCTTTCCCGAGCAAGGCACGAGTCATTTCCATAAACGCATCAGAACCTCCACCGACATAAACTAACTTAACACTGACGATTCATACGCGCTCGGCCGCGTACGAGTGTGTCCGCGATTTATTAATGTCTGCATTTAGATATGGAGCCCCCTGAGGGTTCTGTGGGGACGGTTAGGACCCTCTCAAGTTCCGCTGTCAAATATCGACAAAAACGGCCGTAAGTCGCGCATGCTCCAGCACACGTGTTTCTCACCGAAGCCAGAAACGCCACGGACATCAAAACATCCTGTCTCGTATTGCTTTCGCTGAAAGTTCGATAACTTCGTTAACTAATGACCTGGAACGCCATTGATTTCCTCATCGTTCGACAATAATTTTCAAATTGATGCAAAAGCACATAAAAAACAGTATTAGCATACTGCATACGTCTAAATTCTAGACGGAGGCAATTAAACAAACACAACTATTTTCTAAATAAATTTTGTTCGTCAAAACCGAGCACCTTGATTGGATTATGGTAGAAATTGAAGTTTCTGGTCATTGAAATTTTTCATTTCAGTCAAAAGCACATAAAAAACAGTATTAGCATACGCACACGTCTAATTCTTGTCAGAGGCATTGAACAAACACAACTATTTTCTAAATAAATTTTGTTCGTCGAAGCAAGCACCTTGATTGGATTATGGTAGAAATTGAAGTTTCTGGTCGTTGAAATTTTTCATTTCAGTCAAAAGCACATAAAAAACAGTATTAGCATACGCACACGTCTAATTCTTGTCAGAGGCATTGATCAAACACAACTATTTTCTAAATAAATTTTGTTCGTCAAAGCAACCACCTTGATTGGATTATGGTAGAAATTGAAGTTTTTGGTCGTTGAAATTTTTCATTTCAGTCAAAAGCACATAAAAAACAGTATTAGCATACGCACACGTCTAATTCTTGTCAGAGGCATTGAACAAACACTACTATTTTATAAATAAATTTTGTTCGTCAAAACCGAGCACCTTGATTGGATTATGGTAGAAATTGAAGTTTCTGGTCGTTGAAATTTTTCATTTCAGTCAAAAGCACATAAAAAACAGTATTAGCATACGCACACGTCTAATTCTTGTCAGAGGCATTGAACAAACACAACTATTTTCTAAATAAATTTTGTTCGTCAAAACCGAGCACCTTGATTGGATTATGGTAGAAATTGAAGTTTCTGGTCGTTGAAATTTTTCATTTCAGTCAAAAGCACATAAAAAACAGTATTAGCATACGCACACGTCTAATTCTTGTCAGAGGCATTGATCAAACACAACTATTTTCTAAATAAATTTTGTTCGTCAAAGCAACCACCTTGATTGGATTATGGTAGAAATTGAAGTTTCTGGTGGTTGAAATTTTTCATTTCAGTCGTCTAGTGGAAAGAATGCGACTGGAAAGTGAAATAAAATTTCAATACTCGAGCAAAGCGAGTTCTGGTAATTCCTATTGTGTTTGTTCTTTGTCTTAAGGTGGCGCGTGGGTATGTGTGCGCATAGATTACGGGCACAGCTACAATAAGAGCGTAACGGACGACTGTTAAAGAAGGAAAGATGGTAAAGAGAAGTTGCCGGGCGAAGCGGAATTGCAGATTTTTCCGAGTTTGAAACTAGGCGTGCTCTTCAAAGCGGGATGCCGTTCTCACGGGATGGAGAGCAAGAGGCAAGCTCGAGGCAAGGCAAGCCGAGGCAAGGTTTGGGGCGCCCTCCGTAAGCCTGTTAAGGAAGAGTCACGAGTTTCCTCAAAGGAGCCGCGAATATTAAAATCACATTTTAACCCCCTTCTGTTTCGACGACAAACTCCATGACCGTGCAACGAGGTTAGTTAGGATTAAGCGGGCTTCCGGTAAACTTGCTCTGCGCTCTGTTACTGTACACGGACACGCATCGCTGAATCGTTTGCTATCAATGAATTTTAAAGCGCGCCGCTAAACTCAATTGCCCCCCCGCGTTCATAACAATAACTTCCGGCCACGGTGTGTAACGTGTTTTACTTGTTAAACTGCGTGCACCAACCGATATTTTTCATGGATCGTCTGTGACGTTATTTTCTATTGGCTGGTGGAATAAATTCTTTACGATTTTTTTTAATGGAGTTACAAAATAGTTACAGAAAATAGAGGATTTTTGTACACCATCGTGATGCATTAGGTGTATAAATTAATTCGTAGTCGTGCTACTGATTATTTTCAAACAACTAAAATGCATTCTGCTCTCCGAACTAAATTTCTTCATTTTCTGTGCACTTACTATGATTACTACAGGAGCCAAGTAAAAATTTATTTTGTATATTAATAGTTTTAATATGTTGAAAATAATACATGAATTCTTGTCATCTCTTCGCCATTTTAAATTCCACCTATTCGTTTTTGTCATAATCTTTATGCAAAATGAAATTTGTATGCATCGATAGCGAGCTACAGGAGCCAAGTAAAAATTTATTTTGTATATTAATAATTTTAATATGTTGAAAATAATACATGAATTCTTGTCATCTCCTCACCATTTTAAATTCCACCTATTCGTTTTTGTCATAACCGCACAAAATCCGCAGTCTAGTCGTAACGATGCCAACAAAGTGGCAAAGGACAATAGAGCTTCCAGAGTAGCATGCATCCATTGTGAATGATTGGGCTCGTTTCGAAAACCGCTGTCGAAAGAGAGGACGTCGTATCCTAGCGAAAGGAAGTGCATCGCGTTCTCCAATCCAGAACGGAAAGAAGGAACGAACGAGGGAACGAATGTGAAAAAGCGGGGCAAGAGGAGGCGGCTAAATGACAGGAAGGAAGACTTGTAGGTTATCGTCGACAGAAAAGTTTGGAAAGTTAGTAGTCGCCATGCTAGCAGGACATAGAAGCACGCAGGACATGACGCCGTGGCGGGCCGTACAGGGGTTGCCATGGTGATCTCATGGGGAGGGCATTCGCCCTCTCTCACCCTCAACGAGAGAAGATAATGCCGCCTGCCTGCCTTCCTGCCTTCCTCTGCCTAGCCTGCCTGCCTGCCTGACTGCCTCTGCCTGCCCGCCCGCCCGGTTGCCTTTCTACCGATGCGATGTCGCGCTACCAACCGCCGCGATATCAGAAGCCTTGGCAATAAAGCAAACGTCTATGCTCCTACGGAAGTTTACGAGAGATCCGGTTTTCGAGATGCGCAATTACGCGGCGACAACCTACTCGATATTTTGTCTTTGTGCAAACCGGACCCGGACAACGGAACACGCGAAATTACTCTCGCGTAAACAACGAACTCGAGATAAACAACGAGCCGCTGTTTCAACAATCTTCTTTTTTAATTTTATCGACAGTGGACAGAAAATTCAAAGCGTCCGTATTCGTAAAAATTTTCCAAGTCAATCGTAAGAAACGGAAATCGAATAAAAATGCATTTCCTCTTTTAATAATTTTTAAAATCCGCGAAACATTGATATTATTGTTTAATATTGCTATTTCCCAAAGGTGAACAATTATTCGTGAAGGCTTCTCGGGGCTATAATTGTTCCGTAGACTCCTCTTCTAGGCCTTGAACTACTTTTTGTAAACTTGCAGATATATTTCTACTGCTTCAGGTAGCTATATGACGCCCTTAACCCCTTGCCCTACAATAACGTGTCAGACTCGTGATGATGATTCTGAACAGAGTCTAATAAAGTTAGTATTTCTTCCAGATAACTGTAAAAATTCCAACAAATTTTATACTTTACACTTTGTTTTAATTGAATTCTTTTCACGAAGTGACAGCGATTTAAAAATGAACTAAAATTCGCTGATTTTTTTAAATTTTGTGTGCTTTTAACCCCTTGCCCTACAATAACGTGTCAGACTCGTGATGATGATTCTGAACAGAGTCTAATAAATATGTGTGCTATTACTTTCCTTTAAAGTCGAGATGAAATTCTGTTTTGGTTTTGTTAATGTACAGTTATTGGAGAGCATATAGGCATACAATAGATTTAAATGTTCTCTTTTTTTAAGAAATTGCACACTACTCACTGAAACCGTAAAATAAATCGTAGGGCAAGGGGTTAACATTTTAGTAACGGAGACGCTTTTTAGAAGTGTTTGCATCGACTTCAACTTCAGTTTCAGTCGCATTGTCGTTAGATTATGAAGTTGCAGGAGAGGGAAAGAAGATTTGTAAATTATGCATCGTTTCGAGAGGCTTAGGAAGTTAGAGGAAGTCTTCCGGCCGTCCTCGCAGGCTTCCTGAACGTTAAGACATACGTGATGCGGATGCTTCGACAAAGTGTCGTCGTATTTTTAGTTTACAACGTCTAACAGTCGGCGAGAGGAGAAACGCGGAGCCGAGGGAAGAAGGAAGCGGCTGACAGTGTGAGAGAGTACCTGAGCGCTTCAACGATTACGGGGGGTGGAATGTGGGGTGGTTCGGTGGATACGGGGAGTGATACCAGTCCCAAAGGTGTCGTTACAATTAGACAGCGCTGCCAACTGCTACGGTCTCAACCGCTAAATAACTTACCGGTGCTGACAACCCGACCACACACTGTTACCGCTCATCGTGCCGCATACATTTAACCGTAAGTGTTCGCGCCCGGGAACACCGACAACCGAAAGTCAATGTCGAGTGACTATCGATGAGCGCGCCATTTTTGGAACCGGTCGAAATATACAGCTCGAAAGACGTTGGCAAATGTAATCAGTTTTCAGCGAAAATCTATTGGCAGGCTGGATCCTTTTGAATTTATTGCAAGCCAAGATTTGCACAAATATATTTTTTCAGAGAGGAATCTGAAAATACAAAATCGTTCAATTTTCCAAAAAATGGCAGCACATTAATTTTATTTTTAGCAGGAATAGTCTTTCCATCGTTAATAGAAATTTTCCCTTATTCTAATGTTTAAGAAGAGGGTCTTTAAAATATGAAATTTATTTGATTGAGCCTCTGATCAATAAAAGAAATATTTCCCTTATTCTAATGTTTAGGAAGAGGGTCTTTAAAACATGAAATTTATTTGACGAGCCTCTGATCAATAAAAGAAATATTTCCCTTATTCTAATGTTTAAGAAGAGGGTCTTTAAAACATGAAATTTATTTGATTGAGCCTCTGATCAATAAAGGAAATATTTCCCTTATTCAGACGTTTCTGAGGGTCTTTGAAAAACGTTCGCGTATTCTGATGTTTTAGAAGGAGGTCTTCAAAAAAAATAAGGCGTATGAAACGTTTAAAATGCTTTGTGATTTTATGACGCCGTTACGCGAAGGTTGATGTTGAAGCGAGGAGGTCATGCAGCTCAGACATAGTTCGTTTGAAGACAAAATATAAAGAGCGGAGGCATCGTGTTCGCAAAAGCCGCGCCTCGCGCCTGCGCCGACTGTTTAGGACTCGAACGCTGCTAGAAAGAGGTGACGAGAAGGTGAGGAGAAAGAGGATGAACCTCCGAAGGAAGAGGACGGGGTTGTCCCTGGAGTATCGACTTGCCCCACGGGACCCAGCAGTCGATAGTCCCGTGAGGTTCGCGATCTCTTTCTCGGTCCTGCGACTCCTAATATCCTTTCTTTTTCGCCGTCTTTCCTTCTCTTCCCACGTGTTCTCTCCTTTCTACTTAAACACCTATGGCCAGCGCGGGTCATGGAGCCGTTCCACGGAAAGGAAAAGCTGGAAATCTAAGAAACGTTGGGAATAATTTTTTAACCTCTGATTTTTTAACCTCAAAGAATCGTTCTCAAAAAAAAAGTTTTTTAACTTTTGAGTCGGTGACTTTTTTTCAATTCAAGTTAGCGAACTAATGTATATTTAACAAATTTTATATTTTACGACGACTTGGATCGCAACTATTACAAAAGCACACATTAATATTGATATTTTGTATGACCTGCTATTTTTGACTCCAGATATATAAATCTGACGAATGTCATGCGTCGTAGGCTTAGTGAACTATTTTATATTTAACAAATTTTATATTTTACGATCACTCGTGTCGCAAATATTACAAATTTGAAGCACACATTAATATTGATATTTTGTATGATCAGCTATTTTTGACTCCCGATATATAAATCTGACGAATGTGATGCGTCGTAGGCTTAAATAAAATTGATGAACAACTGGCAAAGTGGATTCAAGCACCGGCATCTGAACAACGGGGAAAACGTTCCGCGGAGGGTTGATAAATAAATAATTAGAGAAACGAAGACAAAGCGTCATTTGACTGTGAGCCAGAAGAACAGGACGTCTTGGTAGAGTGAGGTTTCTCCCAAGATTGTATAAAATTCTATACGTTGTATCGCAGACGCCTACTCCTTCATGCCTACGACCGCCGACCCTCTTTCAGCCTACCGCTCTCGCACAAAAGGCTCGCTGCTCCGCCTCCGAGAATTATCCGCGCAACTTACAACCCCTATTTTTTCCGCCTTCTGCAGATTCCTTGTTCCCCGGCTCTCGGAACGAAGGGTTTCAAGCTCCTCGCACAGTAAAGCGGGGAATGAAAGTGAATATTGAAATATTATGTCCTTTACGTATATCGGGTTATTACAATGCAAACCGAATCTCCAATTTTACTAACCGGATCCTGGAACGCCGATTCACGAAATCACCCCCTAACACTTCCCGTAAAAAATCAAGCACAATTAACATTTTTTCTTGAAGCACAGCAACCTACCAAGTCTATAACATCATGTAATTCAACTATATTCCCATATGCAACTTTATTAACCCCCCAGTGCAAATTGGTGCAAAAATCAATGCCGAGTCTTGCTCGATATATGTAGGACCAGAAAGGGTTAAAGTGTAGAAAAATCAATGAAGGACATTTTGTGCATTTATTATTAAGGATCGTATAAGGAAACAACAACAATTGGTACGATGAAATTCGCAAAGCGTAAAACGAGAGTGTATGAAAATTGTTGTAGGAAATTTTGTACACACATTATCAAAACATAAATTAGCAGAAAATTCGCAAACGAACCGTGGAGTCTGCAGGTTGAAGTCTAGGGTTAAATCTTCGGGGAAAATTCGATTTCGGCCCGGTGGCAAAATCGAAAGTCGCCCGGGCATAATCCACGTGCGGTCGCAAGGTCGCAGATGTATTGGCGCGTAGGGAGCCCGGAGTAAGGGCCTGCTTTCCCTTTTCGAGGGCTCGAGAGAGCCGGCCACGAGCCCTCGGCGGTTCCTGGTGGCCGCAGGAAAATTCAGAAAATGTTCTGACCGTTACGTAATACCCAGCACGACCATGGATGTATCGTCCAGCCCGTTGTCCAGCCTAACCTTGTTCGCCGAGGACAGAACTTTCGCAAGTAGGTTCTCCGCTGGAGAGGATCTCCAGAGACTTCCATTTTGACTCTGGGGATTAGGCGTGACTCCGCCCACTCGCTGCCAAAGTTTTGTCCCCTTGCCGGGCTCTGTTGGACAGAAGCGAAAAGCCACGCGATATTGATGACTTCTTTTTCCGTTTGAAAAGGAGAGTCACGGAAGAAAAGCGAAGCAAGGATATAGTGTATAGACTGTGCACACCGACACGCGCGCACACACAGGACACGAACTACCGTTGCCGGATGGTCTATGTTTTTTCTGGTTTAGGTATCGCGGGCTATTGCACGGCTATATACCCTCATTATCGGGAATCGTTGTCTCCCAGTTGTCGGGTTAATTGATATTGCTTCTCGCCTCTGGCATGCGGTAATGATTCTGATTGAACGTGCTCGTAATCTCAACGATTCACCTGCCGGAAGAATCGTATACTTGGCAATCACTGTGCTTTGTCAAAATGGGCCGTGATCATTCTCTGTTCCGCTGTTTCTTCGATAACAATTGAAATTTAGGTACTCATTAGGAGATTGTACAGGCAATTACTCGATAGCATCTCTTAATAGCATCGTTCAATTATATAATTTTTTCGAAACAATAGATATTATTGTTGGATCGATACAGGGTTGAAAATGCCAGAACGAAAGCAATAATTGCTGGGGGTTAACTTGTTTTCGAATTGGTTTAGGCACCGCCGCGTGTTTTCTTTATTCACTAAAGCTTTGTGTATAAACCTTGTGTAAGGAGTGGCACAAAGTTTGGGGTTGGTCGGACAACGGCATCATAAGTCGGGAGTGGTTTGGGGGTTGGGTGGCGGTTGGGGTGGCGAGGGTCCCTGAAGGCGGCAGGCTAAATATATCCACCCCCGACAACCCTCGAGGGAGAATGTCAAGACAACATGGCCGACGCCCGTCATCCTACTAGCAACCCTATGTGTACACTGCTCCATGTTCGACCACCCTCGTGCCTCAAGAACGTTCAAAGATTGCGATATCGTTTTAGTTGAAGGATTCGAGCTTTCGGTTTTATTCACATTTTCCGCGCGATCGTTAACCCTTCGCAGCCCTGCGTCATCGTTTTCCAGTATTCGGACATTTTGCACAAGTATACTAATCCCCTAATATTACACACACTTTTGAACGAAGTGTTTCCGATGCTGTTACAGTGTGTTTCTCTTCACTTGCTTTTTTCATTGTCTTCGGTGCTGATTTTTACGCAGCCCTGCGTCATCGTTTTCCAGTATCCAGACCCTTGCACAGACGAAGTATACTAATCCCCTAATATTACACACACTTTTCAACGAAGTGTTTCTGATGCTGTTACAGTGTGTTTCTCTTCAACTTGCTTTTTTCATTGTCTTCGGTGCTGATTTTTACGCAGCCCTGCGTCATCGTTTTCCAGTATCCAGACCCTTGCACAGACGAAGTATACTGATCCCCTAATATTACATACACTTTTGAACGAAGTGTTTCCGATGCTGTTACAGTGTGTTTCTCTTCAACTTGCTTTCTTCATTGCCTTCGGTGCTGATTTTTACGCAGCCTGCGTCATCGTTTTCCAGTATCCAGACCCTTGCACAGACGAAGTATACTAATCCCCTAATATTACACACACTTTTGAACGAAGTGTTTCTGATGCTGTTACAGTGTGTTTCTCTTCAACTTGCTCTCTTCATTGTCTTCGGTGCTGATTTTTACAATGTAGACGATGAACTTCAGCTGTGGGAGGATTAAAAATGATCGCGAATATAAAGGCTATAATTGTGGGAAGCGGTTCGGTGACCGTTTCAATAACATGTAGAGCCCTTAGAGAAGTCGTCATGGCGAATTTGTCCGAGTCGCATCGCGTTTAAGCACACCGGCTCGGCGCGTAGCTACCGTGTATAACGTCGCGGTGTATACGTGGCGTTATCGCTGCACCAGCGGCTAAACCCGCACACACCGGCACAAAGCCGGAATGGAGGAGGACGTACTGTATCGTAGCTACGGTGGAGCCAAGTAGCATTTGCATGAATTTGTTGGGCCGATATCCAGACAAGGATCGTGCTTTAAGCCGAAGGAACCCGAGCCCCGAGAGCTGCGTGATCTTCGGAGTCGCCCGAGACGGACTCCTTTAACAACTGCCCGAGGGGAGATGAGTTTTTTCAATTTGTTAATTCAGCCGGCCGATTCTGAGGGTAGCTAATTTCAAGCCAACCCTCTTCTGCTTCTTCTTCTTCTTCTTCTTCTTCTTCTTCTTCTTCTTTCTTTCTTTTCGTCGTCCTCTTGTTCTACTCGGCGACACTTTCCACCGGCCTCTCTCTTGCCGAGCGACCGTAAACTCTTCTACTCTCTCTGGCGACTTTCTTAATCTCTGCTATATTTTCTTCGGTCATCTGATCCCCGTTGTCTCGAAGGAACACGGAAGGTGTTCGGGATGTAACTGCACCCGAAACTTCCCTCAAATCCGATTGCCGGCAATGAATCCCCCGGATTCCATAAAACACTCTCGGGGATAATAATGCAAATTCTTCCGACGAGCATTCTTTACGAGCCTCGGTCGAGCGGGGCTGCATATCCGTGACGCGAAAACGCAATTCTGAAGATTGCGGAGAGAAATCGCGCCTCGATTTCGCCGATCGAGCGCAGATTATTATTTCAGTTGTTGCACGCGAAATGCCCGATTTTTAATGATAACGTTCGAAAAGCTTTCTTCCAAGTGAAACTCATTGATCGAGGTAGACTAACTATTAATTTACAAGTTTAGACGTAGAATTGCTCATTTTTCAGTTTTTCCTAGCATCGACAACATTGGTCAACAGCGAAATAAATTCTTTTAAAATCAATATTAACCCTTAGCACTCGGATGACGACTCTGAGGCGCCGCTGAAAATTGCTGTGCCATTCTTAAAAATATTGTTCACATTATTATTTTTGTTCGTATTTACTAAACTACTAGACATTTACATATTACATGAGATATTATATATCAGTTTCATATGCAAAAAATGAACAAAAATTGTATAGCATGGAAATATTCTACAATGGAAAAATCTTTCGTTTTTTAGTTAAAATAGCTCCGAGTGCAAAGGGTTAAAAGCCAGAGATAGTACCTTAAAGATCCCTCTTGAATCCCACGGTAATTTCTCAAGACTTTCTACTATTGTTTCGAGCTGGTTCTATCGGGTGATAGCACGATGATAACACCATGAATACTTGAATCCAGAAGATAGTCGTCTGATAGACAGCAGACCCGTGCGAATCTGTTGCGATGCGAGACTGTTTTGACATAAGTATGAACAGTGATTGTGGCTAACAATAGATGTATAGTACGCTGTTGTATGGAACCTTTCCGCGGTACGTGCCGCGAGTGCGGAATCTTTTTCGTGAGGCCAACATGAAATAACTGCACCAGCGAATTGTCTGCATAAAATATTCAAAGGCAAGGTGAGGGACCAGTAAGATGGCTACGCGTACGGGCGCATTTCTCGTAGCCAGGACCGTTATCCATTCTAAAATGTGTCGAGGCGCCATGTTCTCTTCTATCTCTCTCGATTCCTTCTCCGTTTATTGTTCTCATCGAATCCATTCTCAAATATCGAACAAATATATAAATCTCTCGTTACATTCGTATCCATGTACTGTAACCAATATTAAAACTACGAATTAGTAGTCGAGGCCAATCTTCGTAAACATTGAAAATAATAACTAGAGCTCTTCGTGACAGGAACACAATTCTTTTAGATAATTAAAGTCGTAAAATCGAGATTTTTCTCATCGAATCCATTCTCAATATCGAACAAATATAAATCTCTCGTTAGATTCGTATCCATGTACTGTAACCAATATTAAAACTACGAATTAGTAGTCGAGGCCAATCTTCGTAAACATTGAAAATAATAACTAGAGCTCTTCGTGACAGGTTGACAATTCTTTTAGATAATTAGAGTCGTAAAATCGAGATTTTTCTCATCGAATCCATTTTCAATATCGAACAAATATAAATCTCTCGTTAGATTCGTATCCATGTAATGTAACAAATATTAAAACTACGAATTAGGATAGTAGTCGAGGCCAATCTTCGTAAACATTGAAAATAATAACTAGAGCTCTTCATGACAGGAAGACAATTCTTTTAGATAATTAAAGTGGTAAAATCGAGATTTTTCGGATGGGAGGGGATAAGGTAATAAAACCAGCGAGGAAGTATTGAAATAATCGGGCATCGCGATGAAACGGTACGCGAAACAATTTCTCGCCTCTCTAAACTTGCTGGATCGGGATTCCGGTGAGTTTTCGAAGAGTGTCAAAGTATGCGCAGGAGTCGGTCGACGAATTGCCGTAGGAACAGCGTGGGAGGATGGATAGCTGGATAGGCAGAGAGTGAAAGAAAGATAGAGACAAAGAGAGAGAGAGAGAGAGAGAGCGAGAGGGAGAGAGAGGGAGAGAGAGAGAGAGAGAGAGAGAGAGAGAGAGAGAAATCGGGGAAGAGCGTGAGCGGCCGTAAACTGGGGTGCCGTTTGCGTTCTCTATTTAGCCATTTCAGATCAACCTTTCTCTGTACCTTTTTATAGTCTTTTTCTTTCGCTCAGCCGCCATCGTCCCAGTAGACGAGAGACTCGAATTGAATTCCTTGCGATACGGGTAGTTGGATTTACATGGATACTGAATGCGCACAATCCTCGACCACCGGACCCCCTTTTTACAGGACTGCGGACTTCTTGTTATCAGCGTACCGATTGATATCGATCAATACCGTGCGCAAATTCTATTGCATTTAAATCGCGCCGCTCTTTCAAATTCAACGAAACTGCACGATGCGCGGCGAATGCGCTGAATATCACATCCTTGGTCAACGCGACGGAGAAACGTGATCTTGAACGGGCAAAATGTTTAACAATTCAATGAAACGATATAATATAACTACGATAAATCAGATTTAATAAATATAAATGTCCTTCCATCCCAATTCAACCAACTGGTATTTCACATTTATATTTTTTTAAGAATTACAACGCAAATATGTTACTTTTGACCGGAAGAACGTACGTGATCTTGAACGGGAACAATGTTTAAAATTCAATGAAATAATATAACTACGATAAATGAGATTTAATAAATATAAATATCCTTCCATCCCAATTCAACCAACTGGTATTTCACATTTCTATAATTTGATGAATTACAACGCAAATATGTAACAGGATCCAGGAATAGTAAAATGACTTTTGACCGGAAGAACGTACGTGATCATGAACGGGAAAAATGTTTAAAATTCAATGAAATAAAATAACTACGATAAATGAGATTTAATAAATATAAATATCCTTCCATCCCAATTCAACCAACTGGTATTTCACATTTCTATGCTTTGATGAATTACAACGCAAATATGTTACAGGATCAAGGAATAGAAAATGACTTTTGACCGGAAGAACGTACGTGATCTTGAACGGGAAAAATGTTTAAAATTCAACGAAACGAAATAATATAACTACGATAATAATGAGATTTAATAAATATAAATATCCTTCCATCCCAATTCAACCAACTGGTATTTCGCATTTCTATACTTTGAAGAATTACAACGCAAATATGTTACAGGATCCAGGAATAGGAAATGACTTTTGACCGGAAGAACGTACGCACGTTAACCGGCAAAAGAAAATATCGCGGATATAAAAAGCCACGCAGAAGAAAATGGAGAAAACGCGGTATGATAATATCGAGCGAGCTTGTCGATTTGTCGATATCGCGATAACGAATCGTTTTCCCTCTGTTTTGAGGAAACGCCGGGCTATGGAAATGCGAGTGATGAGATGTGAAAGAAAGGAAAAGTGGAAAGTTCAGTTGCTCCGTTTTCAGACGCGACATAAAGTTCCAGTGGATGTTCGATTGGTAGCTACACTCGAAGAGGGGTGAACCTGTATGTAAGGATGCCTATCGGAAACGCCGTTTGCCGTACATTTATTGCCTCCGTTCGTCCTTTGCGCTTCTTCCCCGGGTTACGACGTTATATTTGATATTGGATAGACTCCCGCATATGTATCATTGGCCTCGTAAAACCTGCCATAAATAATATTAAATAAATGTAATACGCCTAGTAAAATGCCACTTAGCTTCGCGTCTCGAAGAAACTCGGCGCGACACGACGTGTACGTATTCCGTCCTACGGAAAAACGTAATATCCTCGTTACGCCGCGAGCGCGCGCGTTCTAGGAAAAAGTCAATGCACACGCCGAAATGCACTACGAGACACCAGTAGTGTTTCTATTTTCTGGAGAAATATTCTAAACGCCGTCCGCTAAGATGCTCATCTTTGATACGTGGAATACAACCGAATCTCCTGTCGCGTCTTGTTGCTTTTGTTTCCTGATTTCCTCCGTTTGTAGACCGGCTAGCAATCTCGGGGAAAATGATACTCAAAAATAATCATTAAAAGACGCCAGGATCTTTTTCCCGAAAATCCAAACCAACCGAGTCCTATCCGATTACTATTATCGTGTTAAAAATAATAAATTCCTCCGCTCCAGAAATCAGGTGTCGGGTGTAACCAGAGTCCCCTAAGTGGTGTCCGTGTCGATCGCGCCTGCAACCGTTCGTTGCACGCGTGTCGCTAGATTAGTCGAAATCTTCGGCTCGTCGCGGCGACACTCTCCGGCCATAATTCACGGTAGCAGGGGTCCCCGGCGCATCAGGCCCCGGAGTGCTACGGTTCTTGTTCGGCGTCGGATACATAAAACATTTAACGACTAATTTCTCAGCAGGTCGTATGTTTCGGTATAGACGGTGTCAGGCAGATTGCGGAAAAGAGGATCGGTCCTGACGACGCCGGTCGCCGGCAGGTTTTGACGGGTACGTGACAAATGCCCGTGTCGCCCGGGACACGCATCGCAACGGGGACAGGCCTAACAGTCGAAGAGTAGGGTCAACGGGTCAGGCAAACGCCAGGCGCCCCACTCGTCCTCGTGATCTGGTTCTCGTTCTTTGCTCAAAAGACATTTCCTTTCGGGGGGCCCCTAGCACGACGCTTGTTTCCTTTAGCGAGTGCCCGGTACCTCTCTTTCTCTCTCTCTCTTTCTCTCTCTCTTGTCTCCCTCTCCTTTAGCCATCGTATTTCGCTTTCTTCTTTCCTGTGTATCTCGAATTACAAATTATACCGGCAATTAACGACGAGTCCAAGGCTTGTAGGATCCTTCCTCGGCGAGCCGATCGTCTAACCGGCGATTAATACCGGTGCCTATCCTACCCGCGGTTGTATCTACAAGGAAACTTAGTTACCATCGTCCGAGGAGGCAACTCTCCGCGCGCCGGTTTTCAGGGGACACGATTTTTTCCGTTGCGACGCTACCGCTATGGCAGTGCGTGTCCTTAACAGAGGAGTCCGCGTTATGCCAAATGGCGCAATGCCTATCGTAGCGAGAGCGACGCGGCGCGCGGACAAGGTCCTTGCTACGGAGTATGTCACTACCGACGGATCACCGTTCGAAAAGGAAATCGACGATTATGTCCTGGAAATTACGATCCTGTAACAGCGGATGCCCATGATTAAATGCTAGAAGCTGTTGGCCGCCGGTGTTCGGATCGTGTGCCGACAACGTGAGTGAATTATCAAGTGCCGGCCAGTTATAAAACTAACTGTCCGATGGATCGATTATGGATACGGCACACGAGCGATTTTAATTGGTGACGTAACCCCGCCGCGCTCGGTCGAAGAAGATCTACCCAGCGTGTAATTGGTTGGAAAAATCACAATTCTTTTTTCTTTTGCGCGCGCGAGCGAGGCTAAGGTAGACTGTCTTGGTAATGTGCATGTTTGATAGATGTACGATCGATTTTATGGCTGCGCGAGTATGTTGTTCTCGATTTGAGTCCGTATGATAACTCTGGGATCTGTCACGGAACGGAGCGGAAAATATATTTATTTTATACCGTTGAAGGATGTGATAGGAGCGGAGTTCCTTTTCAATAAAAAAGGCAGCCTAGTGAAATAAGTCCCTTTCAAAAACAACCTAACCCAGACCTAACCCTTAACCTACAACTACGTGTGAGACACGTGGTCAAAACTGATTATCGCGGGCCTGGCCCGTGGTACATCGGTCGGGCCAAATGTAAATATCACAGGTATGGGCCCAGACATTTGGAAGACATTTTGGACCCAGGCTGTTGGAACGTAAATCGTAGGTTAAGGGGTTAAACATTATTAAAAACAGCAATAGAACCTAAACCAGGTATGTCCTTCCTATACCGACTCTTCCGTCGAACTGAACTTCGGGGCGACGTACAATCCACGTCCTACCCACTCGCATATCATGCCAATCGTCATTTTTCGATACATTGTATTGGATCCTGACTTTTGTTCCCAGAAATGTTTTACTTCAACGTATGCAGCTGTTCGGATGTCAAGTAGTGTGCGATAAGTGTAACTGCAGTTGAAAACAGTGCATACATTAAAATAATTCGAGAACATCGATGAAAGTGGTAACAATATAGACCGGGTAAAGAGAACTGCGGAGTGCAATGCATAATTCGTCGGTTGTCCCGGTCGATTACGGCGCGGCGATTAATTTATATTCAGGAACGTGGCCGGAGTAACCGTTCCATTAGCTTTTAACCGCGTTAACCGCGTTTTTTTTCGCCCGGCCCGTTCTTCGCCCCGGCCAGAGTTCCTCGTTTGACAATGAGAGGCTGGCAGGCAGGCAGGCAGGCGCAAGCAGCCAGATCACTCCGCCAGATGCCTCCGAATCGCCCACCGTGATAACATGCGCCGGTTGAACGCCTCGCAGCGAGCTCAATCTGGGTCTTCCGAATTGAACGTCTATCGTTTAATTAAGAATGATTTACCGATGACAGTCGGTCGGAAAGCCGGCCACAGCCAGCTAGCTAGCCAGCCAGCCAGCCAGTGAGGCTGGTGCGCTGGTCAGACAGGTACTGCTTGTACCATTCATTGTGGCTCGGCAATCAATGCAGGAATTATCCTCATTAGGTTGATTTTCAGTCTGGCTTCTCTCCGGGGCTGGCCTCTCAGCTCGGTAGCCTCTCTCGTACAAACATCTTGTTGACGGGCCCGACCGTGATGAACGAAGAGGCACGCCGAAGAAAAGACGATCTCGGAGGAGGAAGAAGGACCGAGAGAAGGGCGCAAACGGTACGAAGAGGGACAAGAAGAGAGAAGGAGAGGAGACGTGGAAGTGGAGGATCGGGAGAAGGACGACGAGAGCGAGCTATTAGATCGAGAGCTGGTTGCGTGCAGCTTAAAGAAAAACTGGAAATCCGCGGTTCTTGACGGGCCAGGAGATCCCTGGGGGGACTAAAGGGAGGGAACCCCGGGGTACTCAGAGGACTCTCTGTCTCTCCCGCTTTCCTACGGTCCTGTCCTCTTTCCTTCTTGCCTGACAAAAAGGAGTCGCTGACTGCGAGTGACAACTTAGCGAGCCGGAGCTCACCTCACTGTCCACCAGCTCTCGCGGCCACACACAGACCGTCCTCCGTGATATGACACGTCTTTTCCTGCGATAGAATTCCCTGCCCGCGAAAGAAACGCCCGATGGTAGGGACCCCTTTCGTCGAAACAGATCCAGAACACCGCTTAATGATATCGTTGAGCTGCAACGGGTTTGATAGATCTTGTCAAATGTGATGGATCTCGTCGAGCAAGATACCGGACGAACCTTTCACGCGATAAGCATACAAATTCGCGACAGGGTCTCCTCTATTTTTAGCGAACGCCAGGCAGTGGGCCGGAATTGGATGATGCTGGACAAAATTCGTGTGTCTTTTGATTCTACATTATTAATTAGAAACAGGAAGGTTTTAGGGGTCTTTCAGGTCATAGAATCGAAGTCTGGTAGTAGTTATTTGCTAGAATGAGAAATTGTGCTCGTAACACTACCTTTGCAGGGGGTGCTTCAATATTATTGCTTAAGCATACAAATTCGCGACAGGATCTCCTCTATTTTTAGCGAACGCCAAGCAGTGGGACAGAATTGAATGAAGCTGGACAAAATCCGTGTGTCTTTTCATTCTACATTATTAATTCGAAACAGGAAGGTTTTAGGGGTCTTTCGGGTTATAGAATCGAAGTCTGGTAGTAGTTATTTGCTAGAATGAGAAATTGTGCTCGTAACACTACCTTTGCTGGGGGTGCTTCAATATTATTGCTTAAATGTGATTTTACAGGACTGCGAAGGGTTAAGAAAGATTGTCTTCTTTATTTCCTTCTAAAATTTATTTCGCATCACAAATGGGATATTTAAGGGACTTGTGCCGGCGCATCTCCGAAAATGTTTTCATTTCGAGACTAATGGTACAGACACGACCTGCACAGATAGTTGCGATGGACAGGGGCATTATTGGCCGATGTTCGTCTATTCAGGTTACAGGGCTGCTGGCATCGTTTCTATAGAAAAGTGTAGGTAAGAGAGCAACTAGCACGGCCATATGTCGAGCATGGAGGAGTTTGCGTTTGCGTTGCGACATGTAGTCGCCCTGGGCGACAAGGGTGGCGGGTGAAATGCATTTTGTCCCCCCTCCTCCCTTTCCTCTCGAATTTCGAATTCTGGTTCCCGCTACCGGGTTCTCTCTCTCCTCTCTTTCTCTCTCTTTTTCCTTCCGTTTGTCCTTCTCCGCACAGTTGTCTACCTATCTACCCTACTATAGCCGCAAGAGCAACGGGTAACGTTATTTCGATTTACATATAGTATGTTCCTTTCCAGACCTTGATGGCTGCGTCGACCGACATCGGCGATATTGTCCGACGTTTCGATACTGGCTCGCTGATTTTCTGAATCACTATAGCACGTCATGCCGTTTCTTTGGGTATCACAGGGAGTCAATGGCAAAATCGGTTTTCAACCCTTTGCAGAGTGTCACACATATGCCTCTGGAAAAATGATTTTAGAAATTACCTAGAACATGGCAAAATGTAATCGAGTATGGAAAATATGTCATTGAATAAAGCTACGAATCTTAACTTTTATTTTTGAATTTCAATAGTCGTTCCAACCCCTAGTGGTGAACAAGAACCCACGCAAGCTTTTAAAGACAAATTGAGGTGCCTGGTACCCAGGTGTTGACAAGAGGGTGACGCTTAAGACGCCGGATCGCACAGAGTGGACTCTCCACGCCCAAGAATTAGCCGCTTAGGCGACCGTGGTCAGTGCGGTGTCTAAATGGGCATGACGCAAAAGTTTAGCAGATGGGATTCCGGTTAGGCTGATCCGTCCAAGTCCTCTGAAGGGGTCTCGCGCGGTATGTCCTGTAATTGATAGCGAGCACAGTGGGCTCGATGAGCCGTAGGAAAATAATAAGCCGTCGTAGTAGCCCACTAGAACACGGTATTATTGCCTTCGGTGGGGATGGGGGATGTTACTGGGGCGTCGTCCAAGGGAAGGGTGGCTCGACACAATGTATGCACCCTCGCGTGCACCATCGTGCTCGGATATCTTGGTCTTAGGGTGTATTGGATGTCTATATTCGCACCCGTGCAGCATCTCGGCTCGATAAACTAACTCCCATTCTCTTTCTACCAGCAGAACCCGGAATTCCACAGAATTATCAGCCAGGTTCTACATCGTAGATGTTGCCGACGGTATTATACACTGATTATGGTTTTCGGGACGTGATTTAGTAGTACATCTGCTTGGTCATTAAGCTGGCGCATCGAAAATGTTCGATTTAAAATAAACATTAAATAAAATTTTCATGATAACCCGTTGAGGACGAATGTCCATATAGTTTCAACATCAGGACTATGCTTACTGAAGTTGTAAACATTTAACCCTTTGCACTCGGAGCTATTTTAACTCGAAAATTAAACATTTCTTCCGACCTAGAATAATTCCATTCTACATGATTTTTTTTAATCTTATGGATATGAAATTGATATAACACCTCATACGATACTTAAATGTTCAGTAATTGATTAGCTACCAACTTATTTAATAATGTAAACAATATTTTGAGTAATAGCACAGCAATTCTTGTGGTGACTCTGAGTCGCCTCTCGAGTGCTAAGGGTTAATTATGTACATAGCAAAAGTCTGATTTTGCCCAGTATTGAAGACATTGATAAGTGATCTAGTTCTCTGCAGAACATATTGTTAGCATTTTCAATAAATCTCGTGTGCAAAGACTTGAAATAAAAATTTTTAATCAAGAATACTAATGGCTAGATCAATGATTAATTTATTGCTAGGAGTGATTCTGTTCTTCGGTATCAGGAAGCTCATTCGATTTTTGCAAATTCGCATCAAGCGGCTTGCGTTCTGGCTACCGGAGAAGATTGGAATGATACATTCCATAGGGACCAGTCCAGCAAACGGGACTCGGAATAATTCAATGCGTAGAACGCCGAGGACGATTTGATATCATCAAACTTGGAATAATCCTTAAGCACATTCGACTGGTCGCGACGGTCTTTGCAATAGAAAACCGGTTTCTCGCAATGCAACATTTTTTTCGATCTTCGAAACATCGATGCACCTTGCTGTCGCGGCTGACTGATTGACTGCAGTACGCTCGATTAAAATTTCCTAAACTCCGAGTGCAATCTAATGGGTACGCATCTGTATGCACGTTGCGTAGCCCGTATAAACAATTAGCATGCGGCGCTTATCGTCGAACTGTTGATATTTGCACCAGCGTATATTTTTGTACAAATGTGAACACATCACCGAGCACGTTACCATTAATCATTTTTACAAATTTTAAGGATTTTTTAACAAGGTCAAGGACTTTTTAACAAAGCTTTAAACCGGTAGTATTACTACGTTACAACGAAAATGTTGTTAGATATTTCTAGAAATACGTTTTAAAAATTCACCAAAAATAAAAATGTAAATGAGGTAAAAAAGCCCGCAGTAACGCAGCAGAGCTTTTTTGGCAAGTAAAGCGTAAATTGCTTGACGAGAGATTAAAAATATGGTGACGAGTAATGAAATGTTACAACATTCGGTGTCAAATGTTGAACAGTCGTAAACCGAGTGACGGTAAGATTGTACACCGTAATTGAATACTGATTGGTTGAAACGACACTGCAGGACAGCTCTAACGGCTACAATGTCGGGGAACGTTCGATTAGATTAGGGTGGATTAGCCAATCAAAAACTACAATACTGCGACCCCTCTACAACTAGTAGTGACATTTGATGCTGCAGGCACTCTATTAGATTTGCGCCATAGCTAACGTGATACGGAATCGAATGATCCGAGTTCTCTCGAAACGATTTTCGATAGGTACTGGTTCTGGTGTCGCCGGACGAAATTGCGATTTAAACGTCTAAATTTAATACACGTCCGACCGGCTAGAAAACGAATTTCAATTTTTATTATAATCCAGTTTGTCCTGCAGAATTATATCTGTGCGCGGGGACCAAAAATATAGAAAAATTTCATCGCTACAGAAATGTATGTGTTTCGATCCTGTTAGCTTCGGACCAGATGATTTGTTTTAGGTTTCAAGTTTTATTGTGATCAATCTCGTTTGTGCTTGGAGAGATATAGGTGGAGAAAAAATGTAAAAGTATGTTCATCATTATAAAATTTATGTATTTGAATCGTGCTGTTAGATGAAGTTTGTTTTAGGTTACAACTTTTATCATGATCAAGCTAGTTTGCACATAGACGAGTAATGAAATACAATATTTATATTACTATCAATTTTACGGTAAAATTTAAATCGTATTTGTTTCAAGTGTTGAGATTGTTTGACATCGTGGACGATCAAGTATTTCTGACTGTGGCAGTGTACGTACGTATGTTTAATCCTAGATGAATCGGGTGATAAATTAATTATCTATTTCTTTTTTTATCTGATGGATGTTACCTGGAACACCCTTCGATGCGAATAATTACCTGTCGAGAAAATATAAACTAAATCCACCATGGTTCAAATAAATTGATACAATTTTAAATAATAGCAATAGAATATTTCATTTTAAATCAATCTCATTAACTGTTTAGACTTGCACCATTTTTGATGCAAGAACAACTATGTACTTTTCGTTCAGATTAGACAAAAAAATAATCATAGAGGTTTGAAAGCAAATTTTATAGAAAACTGACAGTGCCCAATTTTCGTGCGAAGCAACGGGATCACTTTATTAGAGAGCCTAACGTGTTCCGAGGGCACTGGTTCGTACGGTGACATCTTGTCGTTAATTCCAATTTTCTGGTCGCGCGTATCTCCGCGAGCTTGTGTATCTGTCTGATATCATAGATAGGAATAGGATAGGAAAGGTGTGTGGAAGCGCAGGCATCACGCGAGCTGCATGTTCGTTTGCTCGGGTGTGGCGAGAATGAGTGGTAGAGGCAATTATCTTCTTATCTATTCCGAACAATCACGAGGGTACACACGACGCCAAACGGGAGAGCGTCGCGGCGCTGTCCGTTTCTCTCTCTCTCTCTCTCACTCGTCGCTCTGTTTTTTAACAGGACTACTCTGTTCCGGGGTCTCAACGCTCGAAACTTTCGCCGGTTTTCCGATTAGCATGCTAATTAGGACGGCAACCCTTTAAATGGCCGTTTAAAAAATTAGGGGATACGATCAGGCTCTGGTTCAGGGAAGATGAACAGGCGCGGTTTCACGCGTCGCTGCCGATCGAATTTTATTCGAGAAATCAGTCTTTCTCACGGCAAATGAGGCTATATCAATCCTAGAAACAAATTAATTTTTTTCCCAGAGAAAATCAGTTCGGGAGATTTTATCTTTATTTTTCACAATTTTTTTATTTTCTAATTACTAGATTGCGAATTTTCATGGAAGATCGAAAATTTTCTGCATCAATTAAAAGGCACTGGAAGCAAATACTAATTTTAACACCTATTCATTTTTGTCATAATTGCGTAAAATCGAAAATAAAAATTGTCTCCATTAATTATAAAACACTGGAACCACACACACATTTATCTCTTTTCTGAATACATAATAACAGTACTTTTAAGCAGTTGAGCATTTTTGTCATAAAATCGACTGCTAACAACGAAACAAGGTCGTCTTGTAGTTTATACCTGTACGAAAGAGTTTACTATACTGCGTTCACATAACCGATCGAATGTAGAATATGTTGGTCAGGGTAAGCGAAGATTGCAGCACTGACTGTATTGTGCAAAATGCATTCAGTTCGTGATTTTCCTAGTGTGCTGTCATCGATTGCTTCTCCAACAAGTATGAAACACTAAAACCATAACTTTCTATTTCATTACTACCTGCTGTGTTCTAATTCTTGCATTATTTTTTATTGCTAGCATTCTGTTATTAAATTTGTTAATTTCACAAGATTGTAAGTACAATCCACTGTTTTGGAAGTTCGAACAGCGTTTTCTCTTTCATTACTATCTGCAATGTTCTAATTCTTGCATTATTTTGCATTGCTAGCATTCTGTTATTAATTTGTTAATTTCACAGATTCTAAGTACAATCCAATGTTTTGGAAGTTCGAACAGCGTTTTCGGATGAATCGCGTAAAACCCCGGTTCGCGACGTTCCGCGAAAGAGAAAATAGATCCCGGCCATCTGTTCCTGTTGCAACGGTCTGTTCCTATGTCAGTCATGTCCTTCGTTCATCGATAACACATGCAGAAGGAAACTCAATCTTGCAGGAAGATATCTAACACCGTTCATGCTACCCTCCCGGCTATCCTGCGGCTAACAAAAGGGCAGAAAGCGTGGTCGTGCCGACTCCCTTTCGGGCCTCCTCCTTTTGAAGGAACAATTAACTGAATTTGCATTATATCTCTATCGAATTACTAGATTCATATTATCGATAAAATTGGCAATTTGGGGTTGAGAGCGGCGCGCACCCGTAGAAGTAGGGTGAGTCGTATGTTCATTCGATGCCGACATTGTTCGACACCGGCACTTTGTGCGATCGTGTCCGAATGCGGTGAATCATTTTCTCATATTTGCACAATTTTATTTCGTTTATTTTACTATGAAATTCAAATAATTTCTCTCCACGGAAAGAAAATTTTAACGATGACTTAATCTCATCCGAATAACTGTGCTTTTTACCATGTTTTTATTAGCTCGCTTTCTTGTTAGATTTGCCTACACGTGGTAGTTGAAATATTATTTTGCGAAGTGCATAAACAGAAAATATGTCACCGATGCTGCAATAGCACGCGTGTATTCGATCCGAGCGGATTTTTCCTGAGGTAGCGTAGTGTTTACAGGTCGTGGCACGAAGTGCAATCAAAATTCGATTTTTTAATCTCATCCGAATAACTGTGATTTTTAGATTTGCCTATACGTGTTAGTTGAAATATTATTTTTTGCGACGTGCATAAATAGAAAATGTCACCGATGCTGCAATAGCACGCGTGTATTCGATCCGAGCGGATTTTTCCTGAGGTAGCGTAGTGTTTACAGGTCGTGGCACGAAGTGCAATCAAAATTCGATTTTTTAATCTCATCCGAATAACTGTGATTTTTAGATTTGCCTACACGTGGTAGTTGAAATATTATTTTTTGCGAAGTGCATAAACAGAAAATGTCACCGATGCTGCAAAAGCACGCGTGTATTCGATCCGAGCGGATTTTTCCTGAGGTAGCGTATTGTTTACAGGTCGTGGCACGAAGTCAAAATTCGATTTTTTATCTCATCCGAATAACTGTGATTTTTAGATTTGCCTACACGTAATAGTTCAAATATTATTTTGCGAAGTGCATAAACAGAAAATATGTCAGCGATGCTGCAATAGCACGCGTGTATTCGATCGAGCGGATTTTTCCTGAGGTAGCGTAGTGTTTACAGGTCGTGGCACGAAGTGCAATCAAAATTCGATTTTTTAATCTCATCCGAATAACTGTGATTTTTAGATTTGCCTACACGTGATAGTTCAAATATTATTTTGCGAAGTGCATAAACAGAAAATATGTCACCGATGCTGCAATAGCACGCGTGTATTCGATCCGAGCGGATTTTTCCTGAGGTAGCGTATTGTTTACAGGTCGTGGCACGAAGTGCAATCAAAATTCGATTTTTTCGTCGTTGCAACAGAGTGGCAGCGAGAAAAAAATGCCACCGATTGGGGGAGGTGTCCCAGCAGGGGGGTGACTCAACGATCCCAGCGTTACCAAACTGTGGCAGCGTAACTTAATACACGGGGTATACGCCTCTCTCGCACACGTCGTTCATCGCGTATGCTGCTATCGCCGCCAGACGAGCATGGTTTTGTGCCGGTGTGCGTGCACGTGTGTAAGTACGTGTTCACGTGTACGTGAATCTACGCGCCACGAATTAGTCATGGAGAGGCAATTCCCGATAATAAAATAAGAGAGGAGCGTAACCGATTATCGTGGTAACGAGCGTTGCGAAATTATCGTAACGGCCTGGCTTCGCGATTATCGGTCACCGCGATCGTCGCGATTCTTCGTACCCGGGCTATTGTTTTCTCTTGTACCGAGAGCTGCGATCGATCGATATCGCCGGAAAGGATAGTTAATTAGTCACGATCGGTGTCCGTGTAATTTAGTGCGCGATGGCGTAAAGATAAAGGGCGGCAGATATGTAGTATCGTAAGCGGCGACTTTTGTTCAAGATGATCGCGATACGATGACGATCATTCACGCGATGCACGGCATTCTACTTTCCTGTATAATTAAAAATTGATTTACATTCGAGGCCTTGAAACAAAAAAGGATTCAAACCATGAAATACACAATGTTATTGGCCGTCCATAGAAAACTGTGAGTGTTAAGCAAGTGCAAAATAAAAAATTTTAAAAATGAGTAACTACAATTAGAACAGTCTCAATAAATCAGTTTCGACCTTCGAAAATTATTAAAGAAGAAAGGAAATCCCTAAATGGTCCCTGTTATTCTATATAAAAATCTGCTAATGATTATGTGCAAGAGTATTAACATAAGGGTTGAATAAATAAGGGGGGGGGGGGGAATAATTTGGAAATACCGTGGGTCATTTGGTCGGATGAAAATGCATCACAAAAATGAGTAACTACAATTACAAAAGAAGAGTCTCAATAAATCAGTTTCGACCTTCGAAAATTATTAAAGAAGAAAAGAAATCCCTAAGTGGCCCTTGTTATTCTGTATAAAAATCTGGTAATGATTATGTGCTATAGTATTAGCATAAGGGTTGAATAAATAAAGGGGGGGAAATAATTTAGAAATACCGTGGGTCATTTGGTCTGGTGAAAATACGTGTATCTCGGTTAAATTGTTGCGCAAGGTTTTCCTTGTTCGCCTTTGTAGGACTAGCTCCTGGAGGCGTTGCCTTACTTCAGCTTACCCGGGACATTAACGATAATACATGCACATAGCTGCAACAAATGCCGTATAAACCATACCGCGATCCACGTGGCACAGTATAGGCGCAGAAGGGCACAGATGGTCGCCCTAGGCACTTACCAGTTACCACCACCCCGCACGGTGCCCCTACGGTCAAAGGGATCTAAAGGGCCTTGGCTGGCCACTAACCGTATTTATTCACGAAAAGCAAGGGGGGGAGAAGGGCGACTGAATTTACCGTACCATCAGACATAAGTCTTGCTCAGAGTATGATCGTCTTGGCACTGATCGGGCTCTGCAAGGTGGAACTTTGATCTGCGATCGGGTTTCGGGCTTGGTAGATCCATTACCATAAAAATTTCTTCGTGAATCTTTTACTCGTTAAATACTGTCAGCGATTTTTATTATCTTTTAGATAAAGTCTCTGAACCTTTATGAACATTAGGGTGAATCCCTGACAACGCTAGATTTTTCTCGAATTCTGTTGAATATAAAAATGTAAGAATAGTTTACGCATTTAGCAGGATAATTTTGCTTATCAATGATCCTCGAATGAACCATTCAAAGTCGATTCGCTTAAAGATCCCAACCCTCGGCAATTACCATTTCTGTCCAGTTCCTCTTTCAGACCCCCATAAAAGTTAGGAAAGCTCTTGAAACTAGCGAGATTTCGAAAGTTCGCCGGGCCAAAATTATTTCTGAAATACTAAACATCGATATCTAACAACCGCACCGAGAAAACGGAGACGTTATTTAATAACGATGAGACAGTTACGATAGTCGAAGAATATATTTCTTTACTTCGGCGTCGTTCTATCGGCGCACTGTTTAACCTCTTACGTGTGCACGTGGCTTGTGTGAACCTACACACACACACACACGCACATGCACGCAGAACACCGTGCACGTACCAGATCAACACCGGCAAGTGGCCAGAGCAACAGATAAGTTTGATTTATTTTAATTTCCCACCAGGCAACGCAATGGCCTTTCGTTGGGATTCCCGCGCACCCGTGAATTATTGCGAAGTTATTTTCTAGCTGGTATTGATTTACGACCGGGATTTCGGAGTATTGCGGCCACTTTATCGTCGTTACAGGTAGGTAAACAGGTGTACAAGGGGTTGAAATGGCTGTCACTATTTGAGAGGAAAATTATGGGATATACCTAGACTCTTTCCGGGAAGGGCAAGGAATTCTTGTGACGTAGTCATCGGTAGACCGACAGTCTTCATGGAAAATAAAATTCTCTTGGTTCAATCCAGAACCAATGATTTTATCCATTGTCAACAGTAGTTGATGATATAAATCCTATTTTGTACAATGTGCGCAATATCTATCTCCATAAGAATTTCACAAACATTATCTGAAAGAAAACGTTCGAATTTTTAAAAAAACCCGAAAGACCACAACTATGCCTCGGACTGTTGGTGCACACAAATAAAATTCTCTTTGTTCGATCCAGAACGAATGATTTTATCCATTGTCAACAGTAGTTGATGCTATAAATTCCTATTTTGTACAATGTGCGAAATGTCTATCTCCATAAGAATTCCACAAATATTCTCTGAAAGAAAACGTTCGAATTTTCGAAAAAAAAACCCGAAAGACAACTGTTTACTTCGATCTCCGATTTCGCCAGCGTGGAAACGGATTTGCTCAGACCAGAACTATGCCTCGGACTGTTGGTACACCGATTAACGGTGCCGAGATTCCGGTCGGTAAAAATCGGTCTGAATTAAAGCGGACACGGTGGATCGTTCATCGGCGGAGTCCTCTCCGTAATAACTTTCCTCGGACAAGTAGCGGTGTAGTAAATAATGTAGCCTTGTAGAATGCTATGAGGTACCAGTGCTCGGGAGTTAATAGCTCGCCTCCGTGTGGCAGAGAGAGCTCTCTGGGTACGGCGAACGACGACGAAGACGACGTCGACGACGACGACGAAGACCACGACGACGACGACGACAACAACAACGAAGACGACCAAACGACAACGACAACAGCGTCGACATCTAAGCACGATGAGTGATTCAGTGCGCGTCCCGGCCCGATCTCACTCTCCGCTACCTTCTAGGTTAGCTGATCGGTGGTTCTCAACGCGCCGATCGTCCCGATGAATCCGGGATGACGCCTGGCAAGACGTCCTGCGGGGGACCACCCACGGGGACGACGCTCCATATAAAGGTCCCATGATCGTCGCACCGCATTGTCGAACAGTTTCCATCGGTGCTGCCATGAGCTCGCTCGCTCGCTTGCTCTCTCGCGCGCGCGCACGCTCGCGCATCACATCGCATCGGCGGCGTCGGCATTCCTTCCGTTTTATCTTCTTTCCACCGGTTTCTTCTTCTTCTTAGACGCACAATCTCCGGTATCTCCCTCTCCCTCTATATCTCCGCCGTTCTCCTCTTCGTGGTCCGTTTTTCTCGGTAACCCTGTGTTCCTCTGCCTCGCGCTTCTTTCGATCGGTCCTCCCGCTTCGGGCCGCGGTTCTTCTTGCCCACGGGCCGTCTAACTTTATCCGCGGGTCCTCTTCTCCTCTTCTCTTTTTCTCCCCCCCCCCCCACCCCCCGCCCAGCCCCTCTTCATTCCCCCCGTTCACCGGGAGTTTCTTCTTCTTGCGGCGAGAATTATAAATTAAGCTATTAAATGTGTGTTGAGCGTTTCTTGCGGCCGGGACTTCCTACGGAGACTTTGGGGAACGGTCGGCGCGGCGTCGGCTGCATCCAGATCGGGGGACTCTCGAGGTCGTTTCCCGGGACCCGATGGTCACACCGTGCGGAGAACTGCGCGCGGACCACATAGCGGCCCCCATGGGTCAGGATCGAGTCTCTCTCGGCAGAAGGGATCCCCAACACCTGGATTTCCATCCGATCGGTTTTTGCCGGGCAAAACGGACGCGGGTCGACGTGGTGCTCGGCTTCTTCGCGCCTGTCGACAGCCGCCTGCCAGATCGTAATGCCGAGATGAAGCTTTGATCGGTCTTCGTTGGTGGCCGGTGCTCCTTCTGGCGTCGTTGTAAATTCAAGTGACGCTTTAATTAATTGCCCCTCGGTCGACTCGGCGACGTGCCTTTCTTACGCCTGCGCTGCTGCCTACCCCGCGGTCTCTCCCCACCCCCCCCCCTCCTCCCGCCACCCCCCTCGATGGCGTAATTAATCAGCGCACTGACATGCTTTTTCACGCAATTGTCCAAATACGATTTTTCGCGGCCGGGCCTCCGCCGCATTAGGCGCAAGCCGCGGCGCAGCAACGTCACTAATGGATCATCGCGACCAAACTGAGAAGTTTATCTTCATGGAATGCCGCGCGGCACAGTGGTCTACGGGGCCCTGCGGATCGATGTCGAGAGGTCAGAAAAAGAGTGTATCGACTCTCCGCCGGTCGAGAGACCGGGGAAATTGAATTGCATTTATTTAAAAGAATCGACGATCGAATTCCGGACCGGTCGAACGTCCTCAGCGGTGTTGCGGGTCGAAAATTTACTGGGGATCCGGTCGGAAACACGAATGTTTATAATGTTTGGGTCCCCGAAATTTGGTGTACAGAGGAATTGGAGGTAAAATAGTGGGAGAAGTGCTATAGTCGGTACCTGAGTGACGTCACGGAACTATAGTATAGTCTAACCCAGATAGTGACGTTACGAGTCGAAAATTTACTGGGGATCCGGTCGAAAACACGAATGTTTATAATGTTTGGGTCCCCGAAATTTGGGGTACAGAGGAATTGGAGGTAAAATAGTGGGAGAAGTGCTATAGTCGGTACCTGAGTGACGTCACGGAACTATAGCATCGTCTAACCCAGATAGTGACGTTGCGGGTCGAAAATTTACTGGGATCCGGTCGGAAACACGAATGTTTATAATGTTTGGGTCCCCGAAATTTGGGGTACAGAGGAATTGGAGGAAAAATAGTGGGAGAAGTGCTATAGTCGGTACCTGAGTGACGTCACGGAACTATAGCATCGTCTAACCCAGATAGTGACGTTGCGGGTCGAAAATTTACTGGGGATCCGGTCGAAAACACGAATGTTTATAATGTTTGGGTCCCCGAAATTTGGGGTACAGAGGAATTGGAGGTAAAATAGTGGGAGAAGTGCTATAGTCGGTACCTGAGTGACGTCACGGAACTATAGCATCGTCTAACCCAGATAGTGACGTTGCGGGTCGAAAATTTACTGGGATCCGGTCGGAAACACGAATGTTTATAATGTTTGGGTCCCCGAAATTTGGGGTACAGAGGAATTGGAGGAAAAATAGTGGGAGAAGTGCTATAGTCGGTACCTGAGTGACGTCACGGAACTATAGCATCGTCTAACCCAGATAGTGACGTTGCGGGTCGAAAATTTACTGGGGATCCGGTCGGAAACACGAATGTTTATAAAGTTTGGGTCCCCGAAATTTCGGTTTCGGAGGAATTGGAGGGAAAATAGTGGGAGAAGTGCTATAGTCGGTACCTGAGTGACGTCACGGAACTATAGCATCGTCTAACCCAGATAGTGACGTTGCGGGTCGAAAATTTACTGGGGATCCGGTCGGAAACACGAATGTTTATAAAGTTTGGGTCCCCGAAATTTCGGTTTCGGAGGAATTGGAGGAAAAATAGTGGGAGAAGTGCTATAGTCGGTACCTGAGTGACGTCACGGAACTATAGCATAGTCTAACCTAGATAGTGACGTTGCGATTCGTGCTGAGGGTATCCTCTCACGATCCTACAGTACAAAGCTGTTCGCACGCATCCCCTGTCGTTCATTCAGTTGTATTCGCAGAAGCAATCTCCCCCTACTTAAGTGTCCGTATTCGGTCCCGATCGCGGACGCTTAATTGTACACTACTCTATCTCGGAGACTTAACGAGACCGCCGCTAATATCAAAGGAAAAAGTTGTTGAAAATATAGATTTCTACGATATATTGGAAAATCATTCTGCAGTTTCATCTTCTCCGGCGAATCGTCTATGGAGAAGGGTTCCCCGATGATTTTTCGGGGGCGAGTTCCGAGACACCGTCCCGGGCAATTCGTAATCCGTTGAGAGACTTAAACCCTCTTTGGCTCGAGTTCGTTCGTTCGTTCGTTCGTTCGTGCGGCCGGGAGGCGGTAACTTCCGGTTAAGTCAAACACAGCGTAAAGTCGCGGGAACTTCGGACTTGCCAAGTCCCAATGAGGCGTGTAATGCCATTAAAGGGAATCTTATTACGCTACGGCACCCTAACACGCCTCGTACACTAGACGCCTTCGCTTTACTGCAACAAGTACCCGCCTAACCTGGTAATTAAGTCCCGATTAATTCTCCGCTTACTTTGCCGGGCAAATGGCGCGAGACGAGACGAATACCGGGAAAATTAAGACCCCTCGATCGCGAAGAATATTTGCCGGACCGGCTGTTCGTCCACGTGCCCTCTCACGATCCTGATCGCATTCTGATAGAATCGATTCTCTCCCTCTCTTTCTCCCTCGTGTCAGAATCCATATAATATTAACATTATTTCTACCAAAGATATCAAAAGACAACTTTTCATTGAGACTGCAAACAGGCATTGAAAGTAAATTCTTCCAAAACATTTCTTTCATTACCGAAAAAATAAGTCGAAATAAGTATACATAAAACCACGTACGAATTATGGTAACATTTGCAGCATCGCACTACGTTGATAATGTATAAAGGAAGGGTAAACGAAGGGTCAAAGGTGGGCGAAGGTCAACACAGTATTTCATACGACAGCTAAGATGAAGACGAAACCAATGACCTATAATACTATGACCTTCAAATGACCTTCAGCACAAAAATTCATAATAGACGAATGAAATTGAATGGATGAAGATGGTAAAACGTACGTATATCGTACGGCCCGCGGTATCTTGTGGCAAAAATTGATACTGATGCTAATGCAAGAGGATCATCAACGGAAACGAATGACCGGACCCGATGACCAACGATGATCGCGCAGCATCCCCTAACTTACAATTCCCATTGCTCGGTCCGTTCGGGCGTGAGCCGCGTCGGTCCGTAGAACAATGGCGGGAATAAAGCACTGGGGGGTGGGGGCCGAAGAAGGGTGGGGGCTAAAGGAAAGGAGAGAAATCTAGCGAGCTGTTCTCTGAAATCCGGCGATTCTTTCGGGCGTCTTCGGAGATGATATTTGCTCGGATCAATCCATATGGTCACCATGGCAACCGGTCAGCCTAGCTTGTCCACCCCCGACACCCAAAGTCTGGGGAACCCGGCCCGGCCCAACGAATGGACGAATGGACTCTGGGGGTGCACTGTGCTGATGGCCGATGGGAACCCGCGTTTTCCCGCGAAGGGTGGTCACCAAGCATCCTCTTTTCTCCACGACGTACACTTTCCTCGGCCGGGGAAAATCTTTCTGTGTCTGCGGTAACAATCGAATGAACGAAAACGTCTGCATATAGAGCCAGTGCCCGAGCTCTCTCGGTGTATCCTGATCTCGCCCGGCGCGTTGTCCGCGCGGCCTACACGGATTCGATCGAACGAAATCCAATAGAGGCAAATGTATTCATGAACCGTTGTTTACGAAACTGTTCACGTAGCTCTTCCGTCCCTCCCGCTTTACGGGGATCTCTTTTTTTCCATCTCCTTTCTTCGATCAACCGCGCCGAGACGGACATTTGTCATCTATCTCGTCGTTGGATTCATCTTCCTCTTTTAAGCATTGCCTAAATGGTTGTACAGTCTCATTCTTCGAGACACGAGTTTTGTTTCTGTGTCCAGAAAAACGTTATATGACGTGACAATGTCGAACAAATCATTACACAAAATTTTGTGTGCAATAAAATCGTTGAATCATTATAGACTGCAGATTTGTATGGATGTATGAAGAAAATTATAATTGAAGTTATTAAGAGGAGAAATAAATTTCTATGTGACCTCCATAGAAATTTTTTATTTTGCATACATTATTTTCTATCGAATCTTAACGGTTCTGAATTAAAGTTTTTCGGCTTATGGTTTCGTAGAATTCTTCTTCAGGATTTTTGTAGTAATAAAGTTCATAATACAGTTTTTGTGTGAGAATGAGAAAGAAATGAGTGTGCTATGGCTAAAAGAAGAATGTATTTTGTTTAAAAGATTTGCCAGTCGCGTTAATATGTCAAAGAGTAAACATCACCTGTAATCGTTAATTATATTAAATATATATTTATACATATATCCACTGCTTGTACAGTTTTCTAGCTACAAAGGTGTCACATGGATTATTTCTATTCGTGCGTCTATTTTCGCAGGTTGTTTGAACGAAACCAGAGCAAAAGTGAAATTTTCATGCGAACAACAACGTTCCGGCACAGTCGGTTTTTTCCCTCGGCGTTGGAAATTTTTCGGAGGCGACCGCGTTGCCGAAAGAGACGATCAATGCGTCGAGATTTATGCGATTGATTCGAACAGAGCAGAGTGACAGTACAAGGAAGCGCTCTTAGTCCTGGTGTCTCCGGTCCCGGGAGGATACATCTCCCTTCGATACGCCGGTGTCCGAAGGATCTCTATAAATTTGCATGTAAAATACCCGCGGAGGTTCTCACGACGTTCTATCTACAGATGATAGTCCGTCGCATCTATTGACGCACGGGCATTCCGTCGCGTTTCCAGACGTCCGTTCGCCTAATTTCGTTTCCACGGTGAAATACATTTCTCTCAAAATTTCGGGACGCTACCAAAAAACGCGTCGCCGTCAAAAAATTGTGTGGTTCGCTCCGTTCGAATGAAAATGTAAATACAAAAATGACGACTGTAATAAAAATGTTTAAATCTGATAAGAAAATTTTCGGAAAACGACTGATACATGCCAGTGAAAGTGTCAAGAAAACTAGGTGAATCGATCCGTAAAAATACAGATTGTTCGACTACAGGTGGGAGAAAATTTACGGGGTGATTCTCCATGACAATATAAGTCGAAAATGAAGAATAAAAAAATTGCGATTTCGACTCCGTTATTTAGTTATAGGTTGACGCAATTTAGGTAGATTTTTAATTGTTAACCGTTTGCACTCGGAGCTATTTTAATTCGAAAGTTAAACATTTCTTCCGACCTAGATATTCCCTCTGATTTTTTAAATTTGATGGATATGAAATTGATATATAATACCTCATAGAATACTTAGATGTTTAGTAATTGATTAGATACCAATAACATATTTAATAATGTAAACAATATTTTTAGTAATGGCACAGCAATTTTCAGTGGAGCCGCAGAGTCGCCACTGGAGTGCTAAGGATTAATAACTAAATAACGAAGCCAGAATCGCAATTTTTTTATTCTTCATTTTCGACCTATATTATCATGGAGAACCACCCCTTAAATTTTCTCCCACCCGTAGTCGAACACCCTGTATAACCACTCTGGAAACGAACAGAGAGCTGGTCTCGCCGGGGCAAAAACGCAATTCGGCGATGCGAATCGATAGTCGCATAAACTCTCGAGTGGCGGCCGCGACGAATGCATAAAATCCTAATCGATCCCTTAACAGGTACATCTTCGAGTTCGTAGAATTCGCGGGACGAATTTGTCGAGGTCTCGCGGATAAAAGCGAGGGATCGGTAGAGGTTTGGTACGTGACGGATCGGCGAGCTCCGATACCGATCGAAAAGAAGCGGATTCGAGGTCGTCCGAAAGATTCCATGGTCTCTCTCGGTGGCTGCGGGTATATAGGTATAGGTATAGGTATAGTAGCGATCGCGACAATCACGTTCGCTATTTTCATCGGGACATGTTCGGACGAGCCGGGGGCAGGACGACGCACGATCTTGACGAGATAGAGCAGTGGATCATCATTAACCGGATGGCCGCAAAACCGCGGACGGCTGATTGACAGGCGCGCAAAGACTTCCCGTTTTTCCTAAACCTGCCTTTTAGTTCTCGGTACGGCGAAACCCTTCTGCGGAGAGAGGAGCCTCTCGAGGAACGATATACGTCGCCCCGATGATGAAAGACGAACACCATGGGATGGTGGGGCAACCAAGGATTCCATGGGAGGGGCACGGAGACAGGGGGGGAGTCGATGGGGTGCCAAAGAAAGAGGAGGGCACAGTTCCTCGGAGCTGACGGACAGCCAAGAGGCGCCAAGCTATGCCAGCTATTCGACTCTTATTTTATACCATCCCTTCGACAGCTTAACGAGCCTGTGCCCGTGCCCGCAGCCCCGCGTGTTACCTCTGCATGCTACCAATAAACGCTGACGAATTCCGAGATGTCAATCAGCTATTCCGATATTACTATCGCGACTCCCCACCCGATCCCCCCTTTCTTCTTTTCTTTTTCCGTACCCGAGCTATGTAATTCGCGAGGCTCGCCGAGATGAAAATAACGCCCTCGCTTCGGGAGAAATATTATTTCTTGCCGGTTCGAGGAATCGACCTCTCTCCGAGAGAATGCGATGCCGAGATAGAGACCCTGGTGCTTTGTAATCGTCCACCCTAGACCGCTCTTGCCCGCTTTCGACCACCGCGCCGGGTTACGGATTCGATGGTCGAGGCTGAAGGCGACGCGACCGTCGCCACACGTCTCTTCTAATTTAGGGTTTTTGGGCTGGACCGTGCTGTTCGGGGAATGGCGTCAGTGAAAGCTGGATTCGAAATGGTGGTGGATAAAGGCAAATTTTCATCTTCTTTTTGAAATTTATTTATACTATAGCCCACAATTTTAAGAAAACAGTCTCCAGTTCGGGGGAAATGGGTTAACAAACCGGTCGACCAGGTCCGGGTTAATTAAAAAATCCCGCAGATTAACCGGTCCGTGGCGAATCAAAGAACTAACCGGATAATCAAATAATTCGTAGGGTGTACGATTTAAACGCGGAGGCGCACGAGCACACTGTAGTACTCGTTTATCTCGATAAAGAAAACGAGTAAACAGATCGCAAGGGAGCATCGGTACATACGGGGTAGCAGAATGACAACAAGAGAAAGGGGGTAGTGTGCGCGGTGCATTATTTTAGGGGTTGGGGAGCGGTGGCGCCCATCGGCCGTATGTCAAACCCTTCGCACAATAGACAACGTGGAAGTTCGAGTGGCCAACCAGCGCGTGTATTTATTTTCTCTATTGCTCGCGCGTGCACCGGAGAAAACAGGGAAAGACGATGTGTAAGAGCGAGTGAGAGGGTGAGAGAGAGAGAGAGAGAGAGAGAGAGGACTCAAAACAGGTGGTTAGCAATGAGAAGAAGTGCCTGCTAGGTACCCGCTGTGCAGCGTTGGTAGGGAGCCACTTGAAGAGTCGCGTGGCCAACTCAATTACTTTCTAGAGCCTCTAAACACCGGACACGCGCTAATGCTTCGAATGGTTCGAGCCGGTGCGTAACACGACGAGACAACCGTGTCATCTTATTGTTCGAATCCATTCTCGGCGATCAATCGCTCGATCGCCGTGGCTAAGTGATTATTGGACGATTATTCGTGGGTCGTTCGTGTCGAACGTTCTTGCGAATCATCCCCTAATGCATTCATTCCGTTTGTTCTCACCCTACAAAATAATTGTGCGGTGTGCGTTAGGTTATGCATTAGTTCGGTTTCGTAAGAAGATAATTCCTGAATCGTTGTGATCTGTCGAGTTTGCATCTTTGGAATAAAAATGGTCTGAAAGGGAAAGTAAGTAAAAATTGAATTCTGCTCTTAATAATTTTAATAGGCTGTAATGAGATAGGTAAATTCATCTAATGTGTCTTCTATTTTGTATTGCACCTACTCATTTTTCCCATAAATGTATAAAATGTACTGATCCATACTACCTTAATACTATTCCTTAATTGCTTTTTATATTTTAATAAAATTCTACGTTAGCCTATCTAGCTTATAATTCCTCGCTAGTTCAAATCAGAGCGATGACCTCGATGCAAACTAAAAATTTTCTACTTTAACCCTTTGCACTCGGAGCTATTTTAACTAAAAAAGAAAAGATTTTTCCATTCTAGAATATTTCCATTCTATAGAATTTTTTTTCAGTTTTTGCATATGAAACTGATACGATATCTCATGTAATATATAAATGTCTAGTAGTTTATTAAATACGAACAATATTTTTAGTAATAGCATTGCAATTTTCAGTGGTGCCTCAGAGTCGCCATCCGAGTGCTAAGGGTTAATCCTTTCGAGAAGAGGTTCCTAAATAGAATTGAAAACAAAAAGTAGAATTCATCGAGGAATTCCAAGATAATTTAAAGGAAAATAAAACAGTACAAATTCCATTTATACATCTCGCCGACCCAAACCGTGCACCGAAGGATTAAAATTTTCGTCGAATCTAGTGTTAAAACTATGAAGTGCATCGTGTGTATCGCAGAAAATGTTGGTTATCGAAGTAAGGGTTGAAACGAAAGGCTATCGAGCGACACCGAAACGATGGTCGAACGGAGGCTTCACTCGATCCCGTAGCCAGCGTTAGGGCATGCTGGAATCTTGGTAGAAATAACAGAAGATAGGATAGACTAACTCGGAGTAAGAGATCGATTTCGTAGAGCGAGAAGAGAGGAAGGAAAGGGAGGCAGCGCAGAGGACCGAATGCCATTTAGAGTCATCCACCGTGTCTCAATCTAGAGGCACCCTTCCAGCCATCGGCGAGCCGTGACGGTTGGCATCTGTTCTGCGGGCCAAGACCCCAACGAGGATGGCAGAAGCAACGCCACCGGCAGCATATAACGCTACAAAATGTCAAGGGTCCCGTCACGACGTCTATATGCGCTCGAACGCTGAAAATCATTCTCCTCTGCGACACGCCGCCGCTACACGTTTTTCCGAATGGTTTCACCCGACGATAAAAAAAAACAAACAAACACACACACACACGTACACCAGCAATTCGTCGCGCGAATCTTTATCGACTCTGATTTCTTTTAAAATTTCATCCTCATCCGTCTACCGTGTCAATTTCACAAGATCGTTACTTGTGTGCTTTTGCCTTTGTCATTGGCGAATTTTCTCTAAATTTTATCCGATTTTGCGTATCGTTCTTTCGAGCAATTTGAAATATTTCTTTCTCCTGTTTATTGCTCTTTTATGTTTGTATATTCAATAATGTTTGAGGCGATTTGAGTATTTGTCGACTGAAATACTTATCTCGAGTCGATTATCAATCAGCGTGCATTAAACAAGTGGGGAGTAACGCGAATTTTATGTAAATTTTATCCGATTTTGCGTATCGTTCTTTCGTCTTCGAGCAATTTGAAAAATTTCTTTCTCCTGTTTATTACTCTTTTATGTTTGTATATTCAATAATCTTTGAGGCGATTTGAGTATTCGTTGACTGAAATACTTCTCTCGAGTCGATTATCAATCAGCGTGCATTAAACAAGTGTGGAGTAACGCGAATTTTATGTAAATTTTATTCGATTTTGCGTATCGTTCTTTCGAGCAATTTGAAAAATTTCTTTTTCCTGTTTATTGCTCTTTCATGTTTGTATATTCAATAATGTTTGAGGCGATTTGAGTATTTGTCGACTGGAATACTTCTCTTGAGTCTCTTATCAATCAGCGTGCATTAAACAAGTGGGGAGTAGCGCGAACACATATCCGCGTGCTAACAACAACGCGAGGATAGGTCCAGCTTGATAAGGGTATCCCTGATAAAGTCGAGAAAATTTCGAGCAGCTTTGGCAACGAGACGGCGCGGCGCGGCGGCGGAAGAAAACTGGCAAGTGACGGCAAGAAAAAGAGAATGCCTCCAGCTTCCAGGAAGGTAGATCGATGGCGATTTTTCACTCACTTAGCCCGGCGCGCATCAATATGCATTAAGCTGATCGGTTCTCCCTATCGGTTTCTTCTCTGCGAGAGGAACAGAGAGCAGAAACCTGGATGAGTAGAGAGATCCGGCCTGTGGAAAGAGGCTGGTCGAAGTAGTATTGGAGAGACGAGAGAAGACAGAAAGAGAGTGTCCTCTCTCACTCTCTCTCTCTCTCTCTCTCTCTCTGCCTGTTCGTACTCTTTGCTTCGACGAAACAGGAAGGGAATAAGAAACAACCGCTGTGTGGGAAGCTGTTAAGATATTCTTCGAAAATAAGGATACTGTATCGAGGTAATTCTCGGTAGGTAGAATAACCGTAAGGGAATCGAGCCGAAGTCTCAAGTACGACTAAGATTCCGCGGCTCCACGACACTCCAGGGTACATTTTGGTATCTGTCTATATAGGCTCTTCTGTAGTCACAGCGCTGTGGATATGCTCGCCACTTTTCGTACATGCAGACGGCGGGGCCAATCAGCGTCCACTTGTGTCAGGACTTACGAAATGTCGTGAGTTTTCTCGCTGGAACAATGCGATTCCCTCGCCCGGAACGCCGCGCACCGTGATATTTCAGAAATCTAATGGCACGGAACTATCGCAGTCCAGAAATATTCATTCTCGATGGCTTCGCTGTTCTTCATGCTAAGAACCAAATTTTACATTGATACTAACTAGTCTGCGGAGTTTTTAAACTATAGCATGGCAAGGATTATTCATTTCCGATGGCTCCATTGATTTTTATACCGAGAGGTATGTTCAAGGTTGGTAATTGTTACTTTGCGGATTTTTACAGGAAAATGAAAGTTCTTTTCACTAATGTAGTTTTCCATTTATTCAGATTATTCGAGAGAGAAAGAAATTTCTGCTTGGTTCTTCTCGTTACCTGTAATCGATGCAGGACATTTTTATCTTGCTGAAATATCCACAGTCCAATTGTAAATCAATTGACACATCATTATTTGGTCACGTATATGGGTTTAGTAATACACTCTTCTGACCTGTTTTTACACCGTTCTGCTAAAAACTCGGGGCCAATTTCAGGCGGCCAACTACAAATTGCCATTTGTAATACGGTGTTTTAGTTATTAGCTTGTTAAAGACACGCTGGTCGAATTCTTTCGGCTTGTGTTTTACGAATAATGTTCCTAATGATCGCTAACGTCAAATTTAAATGTAATCTTTTAGAATCTGAATTCAATAAGACATAACGTCACATTTTAAAGAAATACGTCTTACAATGCATACTGTGAGATGGATACATGGAAGTATGCGTCTCGCATTTAGAGGTAAACAAATGAACGTAAACATTGTTTCAGAACTGAACTCACAAAAAACCAAATTTAACAAATAAAACTTACTAAATGCGAGGCGTTGCTATTACGTACCGTCGAAATATTTCAAATATTCTGGCAATTGATTCATGGCGGTATTATCTTTCAAGGTCATCTGAAAGTCATTGTATAGCAGGTCGTTGAATTCGTTTCGACGTCGCCTACAATGTTACGAAGTTAAAAATACCCAGTTCCATAAAAAGATATGACAGCGGGCTTGATTTTTTTTTTAAATTTAAAATATTGCAATTTCTTGTCGGCTAAATACTGATTGACTTTGGTAAGAAACATTTTTCTGTCCGACCATCCGAAAGGGCTGAAAAATCGTGGGGACTAATTTGTGCCGCACCCTGTATAGCCTAGGCGAGAAAGTTTTGGTGAATAGATTATAGTCGTGTTATATCGTTCGTGGTCGTGTCGTATTTAGAGTTAATTATTATATTATATCAGAATTGTTCGTCCGTTGTAAACGTTATTCGTAAATAAACGCTGTGTATATAACAATCCGAGTTTATTCCCACAATACAGAAATCGATCGTTTCCCAGTAAAAATAGTAAATGAGTGAATTTTCAGCCTGACTCGTACGAGGGTTAAAAATTGCAACTGTTCTAATACGGAGGTGTCATCCGAAGACAAATAGCGTCGCGAAAGTCGTTGTCACCTCCGAAAAATGACGCGGGGGTGGTGCCAAATGTTTGTTTCTGTCGTGGCCGGTGCCAAAAAACGCACCAAATGGTTTGCCGAAGCGATTCGAGAACCGATTCCGCTGATACATAATGGATCGACAGGGGTTAACTTAGCATAAGTTTTCCATTAGCAGGCTGAATAGATCGAGATATCGATAATATCCAATATAGATTCCAGTCGTATTTCGCGAGTGAAGCGTGTGTTTTAGGCGCGTTTCTCCTCCTCCGCGGGCTCCCCGCATATTCCGCTTGGTATCGTCGTTTCGTATATTCCGCAAAATTTTTTGGTGATTCGGCTAATTGGGCGGATTTACGATGGGTAACCGAGCCATCTTTGGCTCTTAAACGCTTGGCGCTTTCCTTTGTCCCCTCTTAACAATCGGAAACCCCTCGGAATTTCTAAATTTCGCATGAAAGAACGGTCCGAGGTACCAAATATCAGCCGAGCTTCGAGAATCGATCGGCGAAATCTTTAATTTAACCCCTACCGCGCGCTCCGCCGGCAAAAACGTTTTAATAATCGATCGCCGTCGGCTCGATCGTTAATTCCGATAGTTTTTCGGCAACCGAGCTGCTGCGCACATTTATACGAATTATCGTGCTCATGCGCGAATTTAATTGCACTCTAGAATCGTATTAAGGGGGTTGTTTCGTATGGACGGATCAATAAATCGATTTTCTTTTTGTCGCTTTACAAGAATATTTAAATCGCATCCACAGCTAAATCCAACATTTTATATCGTGATATTGACTTTTTTAATGGTTCGTTACTATCATCTAAGAAAAAGTTGCGTGCGATTATACGATTATATGTGATATAATGTATTTCTGTAACTGTCAGCATGTAAATTACTATGTAACTTTATGCTAAGACTTTCTTTTTCTTTTTCTTTTATGAATATCTTCTATTGTAAACATTTGTATAAAATAACATAATAATAATAAGCTTAAAAATACTTTCCCGAAATTTTATTCTTAAACTCATCGAAATGACAATGTTATCGTGACAAAAATGAGTTGAAAGAAAAAAATTTCAGATTCAGATCATTTTTATTTGATATACTTGGCGTGGATGAAAGCTCAAAAACTGCATTGCCAGCAATAAAAAAAAAATATAACGTAAGACCTACCATCAGTTTAAGAAAAGTTAATGAAAATTTTTAAATTCTGCAGCGTTCACGAGCGACTGCCCTCTTAATTGCACTTTAGAATGAAATCCTGTTGAATTTCGTACACCACCGATTTATATTTGGTACGAACGAGATTGAATAATCTAGTTCGTGTAAATCGCCGCGGGTAAACGATCGTCGCAAGCGATCCGTTTACTTTTTAATCAGCCAAACAGACTTTGTCGTACTTATCGGCTTCAATTTTCCTACGAGCGAAACCCAAAAAATAATTAGCCGCGCAAACACCGCGTTATATATACGGCGATTTCCCGCTCGAGCGATCAGCCGTTCTTGTTTCTGTACCGGCGCGTGTGTACGCACTCTCGTCCATTTATTTTAGGGGTATAACCAGAATGGAGGGTGTAATACCCCACCAGCTATGGGGTCCCATATGCTGCGCGTACGGGAACGTGTATCACCGCTGAGTATGTTTTGATTTCCCTAATAGTCACGTTAGAAAAATAGTGCGTCCGGAACCAATCGAGCCGTAAAACGATGACAAATGCGATTTCGTTCGACTTGGTAGCTTCGAGACGAACAACCTAAATCCGATTAATCTATCCTAACTTCGGGTGAAATCGCTATTCCTGCTTGAAGAAAATTACTCCGTACACTTTGGAGATTGCTGAATTCAATTACGAAATTGATACATCTGCTATGATTTCTTTTAAAAAATTCCCTAAACTTCATTACACCTGACCAATAATACGACGAAATTGGATTAATTAATTATATCTCGAGAAAAAATCTTGCAGCCAAAAAAAAATGTAATTATATTCTCTGGAAATGTAAAAATTCGCACAGAAAGTTTAAAATCGATGGTCAAATAATGTTAGGCTAGATTGGATTAATTACAATTTCAAATAAAATCACCATTCCGGAATGAAAAAAATATGTTCATATTCTCCAGAGATACGCAGATTTATTCCGAAAGTTTTAATCGGGTATGTTTACTAATTTCGTTGTAAAAAAATTCCGAAATCAGTATATAGTGCTTCGGCAATCACCGGGACCCCCACGAAAATTAGGGGCACCGTTGACATAGGTGGAAGTTGAAGAAAGCAAAGGGGCGTAGCCAGCTATAAGGATAGTGGGTGAGAGAGATTTCCCACCGGATCGTTTGATTCGACCAATGAATGGCAAGCCCATTTCAGTATGCACCGTGTACGCCGTTTGCTTAATAAGTTTCCCTTATCGATGTGTGTCATCTACGAGCAGCCAGTGGAGACCCGTCATTATCGTCCCTATCTTCGTTAACAGTTTTCATCATTTTCATTCAGAGCGTCGCGTCGCGTCGCGTCGCGTCGCTGCGTAGCAGACGCGGTGCTTACTCGCTAGCTGGAACGCACACACTTTCACATGATTAGCTTTCAACATCAAAATCGATGTACAATACCAATTAATAAAGTGATCCATAAACGAATGCATAAAATCCACAGTCACGCTCGAGTAAAAAATTATTTAACATTAACGGCAAATATTACTAACAATAATGTCTATTATCATTTCAGAAACACATTTGTCTACCACGGTCAGATGACTGGTTTCTGAATTATAATGATAATTTCACTTTCACTGGAAATAGGTTCTATACTAATTTCCAAGCACATATTATAATAAAAGTATTCTAGCAGATATTATAATAAAAGTATCCAAGCACATATTATAATAAAAGTACCCAAGCACACATTATAATAAAAATCACGGAAAATCTATATAAATTCTATGATGTTCTATGATTATTCTATGATTCCTATGATTATCATTTCAGAAACACGTTTGTCTACCACCGCCGGTCAGACGACCGGTTTCTGGTTTTCTATTTTACGATTATTGGAATTATAATGATAATTTCACTTTCACTGGAAATAGTTTCTATACTAATTTCCAAGCACATATTATAATAAAAGTATCCTAGCACATATTATAATAAAAGTATCCAAGCACATATTACAATAAAAATCACATAAAATCTATATAAATTCTATGATGTCATTTTTATAAGGCAACACGTGCCAGCAATGTTTAGAGCTCGGTAAGTTTATCGTTAAGGGTTTAAAATAAAAATATGGGCACAGTCGCAATGCATTTTATATTCGATGGGAGAGACGCAAGTGTTTAAATACTTACGGCACAGCAAGTCGTTTGATTTAACGCGGCTAAAAGAGACGTTATGGGGGGGGGGGCGGCGGGGGTGCAGCGTTATGCGAAAACGCCGTGAAATTGCCGATGAAATATGTATAGGGAAAAGTTTGAAGCGGACCCCTCGTCTCTGGTGTTATTGTGGTTTTCAATGGCGCTGTCTGTCATCCACGTAAATACCGACTCACGATATTCCCTTCATCGAGTCGAAACGCGTAACAATCAATCGTTACCTTAATTGATTGCGATTGGTGAAGGATGCTCGAGCGATTTGGCCGATGTCACAATGACACACGGATTGTCAATCAGTCGCGCTTGTGGCGTTAATGCATGCAAATTTGGCCGAATCGTGCCACGTTGTCTCGCGCGGCTGCCGCAAGTCTCCATCAGTATGGATTCGATATCAAAGGCGGTCAGAGTATTTGTGGTTCGCTATCCATCGGCACACGCAAATTTTACACGGTTTTTTATTTTCTCTCGTGTTCCATCCGCGCGAAACTCCACCGGAAAATATTTGTCGCGATTTCGATTCGCGGACCAGCGCTCCTTGTGTTTAAATTTCGTTTTGCGCGATGTTCCACTGCCTTTTCTGCTATAAGTTTTCAAATTATGTCGCACAAAGTTTTTTACTCTCTGTCTGGACGTTTTTGTCGTCCCTTTTCATTGAATCGAACGAAACTGATTCTTTTTTGGGACTCGTTGAATTCATCTCAATGTCGACTACTAAATTATAGCGTTTTCTATGAAAAGATTGGAGATGACGTTGCAAATTTATGTAAAAGACGGACTCGGAAAAAATCAAATACAGTCACTATATGTATGTCAAAATTGGGAGCATTTCTATTTTCTGCTTTCTACAAATGATTAAAAGGAAGAGTGCATCTTTGTGTAATTTCTCACAATCGACTTAGAACATTTTTATTTTGCACCAAAATCCACAATCCTTTGACTATGACAAAACTATTTGAATCGGTCCGCCAATAAGGAGAATAATCGAGGTGACCACGTCAACTGGTTCAGCCTGTATATATTTCGTCGAAGGAAATCATGATAAGACACATTTTTATTTTGCACAAAAATTCGTAATCCATCGTCCTATGACAAAAATATTTGAATCGGTCCACCAATAAGGAGAATAATCGAGGTGACCACGTCACGTGATTCAGCCTGTATACAATACAACCACATACAATACAGGAATGTTTGGTAATTGATTACATAGCACCATATTTAATAATGGTAAACAATACTGCGAATAATGGTAGAGCAATTTTTAGTGGCGACCCTGAGTCGTCGCTCGAGTGTTAAGGGTTAATAACTAAATAACGAAGCCGGAATCGCAATTTTTTTATTCTTCATTTTCGACTTATATTATCATGGAGAACCACCCCTTAAATTTTCTCCCACCCATAGTCGAACACCCTGTATATTCCTTCGAAGGAAATCATGATAAGACGCAATCAATGAACGATGCCTTCGTTCTATTTGCCACGTTTCATTTGTCGATGTTACGAGTGGATTAAGGCACATTTTTGAAAACATTTCAACAAAACGCCGTCGCAGCGAATTTCCGGTGCACGTGAACAGCCGAAATCGTTTCTCGCTTGGTTCCATGGCGTTCATCGCGGTATTAATCGTGCAGTTCGGCGTTTCCCCATGAAAAATTCGGGCATGTCGTCCCTTCGAGGAGGCCATACGTCCAGGGAAACGAAACGATCGTCGTCGCGCGCCGGCCGAAATGGAATCCGTCAAATTGACGGAGGGTAGAGGCGCAACGGCGGATAGGCTATAGGCGCGCCGCGTCGCGTCGCGTCGCGTCGCTGCGTCGAGGGTCGCGTTTAGGTTCGTCGGTAGCGACGGAGGACACACGCGGGGTCTCGGAAACGGAGGGCATGCGAGGGCTATGATCGATGTCCCGAAATTAAGGGCCTGCCCACCGAGCAAAATAAAGTTAGCCAATCGGGCCGACGACGAATTGCCCGTTCTCTCGCTCGGCCTTTATCGGTTCCCGGGTTGTGCGTATCGTCCTGCAACGACCCGATGCCCGATTTTTTCACCGGCCGATCCCTGTTTTCCAGGGGGTGGCCAGTGCCGATTGCAATTCGAGAAAGAGTGATGCCGGGGGTTGCCAGCACCAGCAGAGAGAGAGAGAGAGAGAGAGAGAGTGGGAGAGAGTGAGAGAGAGAGGACGGTGAATCGCGGAACAGGCCGCGGACGAGGGAGAGGATTTTCGTAATTATGGAACGGCGTTTGTCCCCGGGGATTCGTCAGTCGACGGAAGAGCCCCTGGCGCTCTACGGCCACGACAATGCCATTTTAATTATGCATGTTAATTGGTTTCCGAGTCCGGCGTAATACCGCCTTCTCTAGGACTATTCTCGCCGCGCATCTCCTCGTCACGTCGCTCGCTGATCGATGTGACACGCCGATCGATCGATCGCCGCGGATTAAACCGTTCCGATGGTTGTGCATGTACCGTGCCCATCCCGGCGATGGATACCGAAAAATGTCGCCGATGTTTCGAACTGTTTTCCGTGTGCGTTAACCCGTCGATTTTACGAATTAAACGCATCTTTTGTAGAAAATCGAACAAAAAGTAGGTCATCTCTCACAATTTATTGCGAGACAATGAAATGACGTGCAGCTAAAAAATTTGTTGCAATACATTCAGAGGTGATTGAATATTGTAGACAAATTTTTCAGCCTTACTGCGTGCAATGGTTTATTTTGATTGTAGAAATATATTGTCTATTCATTTTGACATTATAACCCTAATATTTTTTTAATTTTTTGATATAGAAATTATCTTCCTTATGTATTGATTGTGACGTAGTACGACGAACGACTAGAAATAATATGACTCAGATTTACGCGTAGAACAGATTGTTTTTAAGTGTATTATATTGTTGTGTGTTTTCGGTGTGCGTTTACCCGTCGACTTTTCGAATTAAACGCATCTTTATAGAAAATCGAACAAAAAGTAGGTCATCTCTCACAATTTATTGTGAGAAAATGAAATGACGTGCAGCTAAAAAATTTGTTGCAATACATTCAGACACGATTGAATATTGTAGACAAATTTTTCTGCTGTACTGCGTTCAATGGTTTATTTTAGAAAATATTTCTATTCATTTTTACATTGTAACCCTAATATTTTTAATTTTTGATATAGAAATTATCTTCCTTATGTATTGATTGTGACGTAGTATGAACGACTAGAAATAATATGACTCAGATTTACGCGTAGATTGTGTTTAAGTGTATTATTGTGCATCTTGTTTTAAAAGGATCTCCAACTGTGATCTCAGAATTTGCATTGCACGACGAGTATAACAAATTGTTTACGCGTTCTTCGGGTATAAAAGGCAAGGATTCTGATTGTTCTCTGTTGGTCCACGGACTGTTCCCTTGAACGTTCCAGCAAGGGAAAGTGATAGGTTGTAAAAAGTGGCCATGTTTAGGCAGAAAATCCAGCGTAGCTTTTGTTCTTTTTCTAGGTGGATATACACAATTGATGGTGGTTGCGCTGAACTTTCTGCACAGTTGAGTGAGCATGTCACAATCGACCAGGGCTGTCTCAATCAAAGTGGCATTGATACCCTTCGCTCATTCTCCCGATCGGGGCCCTCTGCTGCTCTGCACTGCGGTTTTGTTCGAGACCGAAAATCTATTAACCCGACGAGATGTGTATATATACACGTATATATTCCAACAAACAACATACACACACACACACACACACGCCCCCGCGTCACTCTCATATGGGTCGCAGGCTAATTTTAATGGCTGGGTAGGCAAAAAGCGTTACGAAACTTTCAGCCCCGAGTGGCCAATTTTATGCAGGAAAAAAAGACAGATAATGGTTACAAATACACGCTGTTAATTTCCATTAAATGACAAGCGAACGTGTGTGCTGTTTCGTTCGATTCGAAATTAAAGTTTATCAGGAATCGGGATCATGCGAAAAGTGCAATTGAAAAATAACAATGTAGAATATGGTTACAAAAATGCTCTGTTAATTTTTATTTGATAATAACCTTTGCTATTTTATTCGATTCAAAATGGAAGTTTATCAGAAATGAAAATATTGTGAAAAGTACACGTATGAAAATTATAACAATTTCAGGAACCCGAGGATAAAAAACAATGTTTAATTTTCATTAAATGACAGACACGCTCCGAGCGACGCTTTCGACGGAAATCGAATTTCTGAGAAAAATATAATTCAATAACAGTTACAAAAATATCCTCTAAATGTTCGTTGAATAAAAAGCAACTCGTGTGCTGTCTTATTTGCTTCGAAATTGATCAGAAATCGAGATTTTGTTAGAATATTGGAAATGGCGACGTTTTAAGGCATCTAAGGATGTCGGGTTTAAACGTTAGACAAGGGTTCGCGGTAAATATTATTAGTGCAAATGCGTGATAAACGTAATCCGCATGCTAACTCGATCCTCTAATCCTATGGATCGTTCATTTACTCCACGTCCGGCACGATCTACCGCAAACCAACCTGAGAGACGTAGTCTAGGGTGGCGCTCGATGTGACACGCGACCGCAACGTTGCTGCATTTACATTATGTCACGGTTTATACGATGTTACTTAGGTGCGTGCGTGCCATGTGCCGAACCAACATTTTCGAGATTAATTTTTCTAATGCTCCGTTAAACGAGTTTCGCATCCGGCCACGCTTATCCATCGCGCGAATAACATGCTAACCTAACCAGCCTGTCTAGAACCATCATCGATATTCTCACAACACATTAAACATTTATCTCTTCGCCTTAAATAATTCGTTTGGAATATATCAAGGATAACCCTCGCACGCTCCTCGGAAACAAAATAGACTGGGATTCATCCATTTTTGTTTTATACTTTAATTCAACAAATTCGGTTCGTTTATAGAATATATTTTGAATACTGTTTTCAAAAAATCAAACCGAAATTATTTAGACTTCCAAATTAAAGAGGATCTCAAACTAGGGTAACTGCACCAGTGAATAAACGGACACCAGTAAATGAACGGTTTTGTATTTTTGTATTTTTTGCTTTTCCATCATTGTTCAATTACTAGAATGTATTTCATTTTATTTGTGTTCATTTATTTTTGACAAATGAAGTATAGGGAGCCATTTGGCATATATGAGATTCCTTTAATTCACATATTTTTTAAAAAATAAAATATCTTCCTGAACAATTTCTTAAATGTTCATTCACTGGTGCAGTTACCCTACTATTGGATCGAATAAAATTATTTGCATTTCTGTTAAGAGTAAGTTTGTTTTTAAAGGAACCACGTGAAAATGAATAATATTGAAATTCCTGTGAAAAATAAATTGCTCCAAGAACATTAATGAGAAACACATAAATAAACCTGAAGTGTATGATCTAAATAAAACTCACGGATGAACATCACTGTTCGTAAAACTGATCCCCTTCGAAAACATTGGCCAGAAACTTGAGCTCTGGATTGTTCGGTCTAAATAAAAATTATTACTGTCGCAAGTTCCGTATCTGAAGTAAACTGTAGCTACGGTTTCATTCGAAGCGCAAGCCAAGCCGGAGCAGTATACCCATAACCGAATGAAGCGTCTCCCGCAGCAGGTTCCTCAAACAACGACAACCATTTCCGTGTAAGCCATAAACAACAGCCACGTCGTAGAGCACCGGCGCTTAAATCCTCGGGGTGCTGATACGAAAAGACTGCTAGGCGCAGAAAAATAGTTATGTGCAAGCCTACTAGGCTTTACCCGTCTCGAGCGTGTAACACATATCTTCCAGGGTAGGGGGCCCCGAGGATGAAAGCTCTGCGACACCGTTGTATTGAAAACCGGGAGTTGAGCACCTCTGAGCGCAAGATGTCCTCCTGAAGACTATCTCGGCCTGTGTCCCGCGGGAAACCTCTTCCTTCCTACCGTTCCTATCTCAGGACACTCTATAGTCTATTCAGATACCAGGCTCACCCTGCTACTCCTATGTTACCTTGTGTATATGTGTGCCAGAGAGAGAGAGAGAGAGAGAGAGAGAGAGAGAGAGAGAGAGAGAGAGAGAGAGCAAGGGAGACACGATAGTGGAGAGGAGGAGAGATTAGAGAGGAATAGAGAGGGAGTGTGCTTGTATTTCCAAGGACAAGCAGTAGAAGGTGGTGGAGGTATAAGTACGCCTGAGTATTCGAGTGCTCTTCTACCTTGCAGCCTCTCGCCACACCTCGTAGGAAACGTATTTTGCAAGCCTAAATATCCCGGGTTTCTAGTCGCGACACGGTCTGCGACGCTATCTCGCAGGTGGGTACCTTCAAGAACGAGTTATCTGGACCCTTATTTCGCAGATCGTTGCGACAGATGATAGGAACGGTAGTAAACTGATATCATAGACGCCCCTGTCTCTAGAAGATCAGATCGAGCGGCTATTTGCTGCCCGATATTCCACGGAACACACTCGTGCCGTTTTTCCTGGATCGGCAGACTGTGTGTTCGTTTCTGGGAGAACTACGATTTTTCGAGCCCATTTTTCAAGAATTTCAACCGATTACTGGACTCCGAATTTTGATGCATTTATTAGAAAAATGATTACGTGCTATTTAGAACAGCGAACAAATTAGAAGACTTTAAGAATATTTATATATTATTTTCACTATATTAAAATTATTAGCGCAAAATATAAATTTATATTTAGCTCCTGTGTCTTGATATTGATGCACAAACTTTTTATTTTGCATAAAGATCCTGATTACTAATTTATGTTTAGCTCCTGTGTCTTGCAATTGATGCACAAAGATTTTATTTTGCATATCCGGAGTCTACTGATTACTAATTGATTGTGCAAATTCGATCTAACTACCAGTAAAACATTGATTTGGTCTTCATTAACGTAAGTCGCATTTGTGTATTTATTATCCATATGCACTAGTATGCACCTTATGTGCAATTGTAGATTTATTGATTCAAATTATTGCAAGTTTGTTTTATTTTACACTTTATTGCCTTATATTTATAATTCATTTCGGTAGAGTCATTCGTATTATGAAACATGTTCAATTTGTTACATTCTTTGCTATATTAAATGTTGATATTACCCTTTTGTTAGGATCTATTAGGTCCAAGAAGGTCGAAGAAACATGGTCAATGTTAACTCTACAGTTCCAGAATAAAACGAATGTTGTTTTAAATAACTTGTTTCACATTATTCAAGAGTGCTTATCTTGTTCACTGACGTCCACTTAAATATTATTAATTACCTCCCCTTAGATGGCCTATCACGTTCTATCAAAGATGCCTCATTTTATAGCAATTTCGACTTTAGGTTATACAGTCTATGCAATCACAGTATAATAATGTAAGATAGTGAAAAATGTTTACTCACCGGTCGATGATCACAGGGTCGCTCGGTGTTTCGTTACGGTTCCCGCAGCTTTTCTTGTCGCAGCACCGACTGCAAGGCAACAACACGGTCAGACATTGCTATGCATAATTTTCAAACAGCTTTTTCGGGGGTGGGGGGGGGGGGGGGAGCGACACAATTTTTTTTCCCGGGGACTAAATTCGAGTATCGGATCCAGAGGGGTCAGAACTTTCGTCTAAAAACTAACCCGGAGCCCATGAGACCTCGAAGTTCGGGGGTGGATAGCAGTCGGGCCGAAGTCCCATGGGTCAATGAGTCAGCCACCCCCGGAGAATGACTACATCCTCGTGTGTTTCGTTACGTTTGGGGTTTGCTGGTGCCGAGGGTGGTTGCTTGCATAGAGAACAGATCTTCTCCGCGCGTTTCGAACAATATAGTTGTAAAATGTGTTTGTAATACTGAGTGGTCCACCCGAAGGTAGCTAACTAAAGGTGACCTTGGTGATGATGTACAATATATTTTATTTATATTCCACCAGGTGGAAAGAATAAAATCGTTGAATGAGAAAATTCTTCTACAAAGGGGTAATAGCACTTAATTTATTGAAGGGAGCTTATAATATTTAAAAATGATTAAGACTCACCTGCACATCACCTCGTGTGTCAGCAGGACTCTGCACATTTCCGGATTCTTGTCCTGTCCCTCGTACATGATGGCCTAAAACATTGAAAAAACAAACACCATTGCAAAATTAAAAAGATGAAATTTCAAGGTAAGTAGAGAAAGAAGACGATTTAGGGACTAATGGGGAATCTATTGAAGGACCATAGAGATTACAGATGCAGGTCGCCGAGCCCCCCGTGGACTGCTAAGTCATGGTCGGCCTACATAAATCCGTTAAGCCTCCTCCACGACCTTCTGATTGATTTTTATTTAATGACAACGCGTCGTTGCCCTCTGTGCTCGTGCTGTTACCGTGCGGGGAAACAAGACGCGGATTAGCCGCGAAATAATAAAGCGTGGGAGGGCAATCTTCCTTTGATCTTGCCGTTCAATATCCTTGAAAGAGTGCGAAATTTACATTGCGCTCACAAGCTCATACTTTCGGATACGAATTCGCCAATTCGATTCTGAACAAGATAAATTCGAAATAAACATCAAAATTTTAATTTCTGTGATATAGCGACAATTCTGCACGCAATTCGCAAAACACAAAAAAGCATTTATGGGAATCAAAATTATTTTGTTAATTTTTAGCAGGACTTAGTTGTATATATTCAAATTATACGTTTGTTCGTGAGAAATTAGAAAAATACGAATAGATTTCTATTTTTGTATATGCTATATAAACCCTATATGGTTTAAAGCAATAATAAATAATAATAATAGATTTTTATATTACTATAATCGAACTAGAAAATGATTTTTAGTGGACGAAGGAAATTTTTTACTTGTTAAAGCTACGTTTCCATACGATTGAATAAATTCGTAAAATACATGAATACATCTATATTGATAAAAATTGACCATCTTGATATGGTCAAAAGATATTTTCCAGTGGTTAATTTAACTGCAGCTAGTACTGTATAATATAATTTAAAAGGATTGTTCGTTGTTTCAGCTTCCGACGTAATCGGGACGGACTGGCGTTTAATACTTTGTCCAGGGGACGCTTTCTATTTGAAAAATAGCCTACGAAACAGCGATTTGCATAACGAAAAGAAACGAGAAGCCGTTCGTTCAGGCAGTCGCACTCGTTTCCGCGTGTCGTCCACGTTAATCGTATCAGTTTCGTAATTTACGTCGAAATTCCATGAATTCTTGTTCACGCGTAACGACTGAAATTGCCAGAGTTTGCGAAGAAGCGATAAAATGTAAATACCCTGAAATACAGTGTCCCAGGGAATTCGTCGGGTTGACGTCGATGCGTGCTCGGTAGTAGGCGAGGTCGACGGAGGCAACGGGTAACGATATGAAATACATTTCGCCTCGGCAGTTAGGTGTGCAACTTCTCGGATGGCATCAAATATTTATACCGGGAAAATAAACGAATTGCAACGTAAACGAACCACGACGATCGCCGTATACGTGACGCTAGGTAAATCAGAAAACGGATCCTCCGGCGAGGAAAAATGTCGGATAGAAGGATATACAGGCTGTTCGAGTGTGTGTGTGTGTCTGTTTAAAGAGGTGCATGTTTTATGGTTCTATAGACCGTTCTGAGACGAAAATGAAGATTGACAATTTTATTATTGCGGTTTTTTTAATTATCAAGTGATTGGATTAGTAAAAACCTGAATAGTCGAAGACAGAATTATTTCGTAAAATTTTCGATTGATTTGAATCGTTAATATTAGGTGTACAAATTAAAATGAAGATTGACAATTTTATTATTACGATTTTCCTAATTATCAAGTGATTGGATTAGTAAAAACCTGAATAGCCGAAGGCACAGAATTATTTCGTAAAATTTTCGATTGATTTGAATCGTTAATATTAGGTGTACAAATTAAAATGAAGATTGACAATTTTATTATTACGATTTTCCTAATTATCAAGTGATTGGATTAGTAAAAACCTGAATAGCCGAAGGCACAGAATTATTTCGTAAAATTTTCGATTGATTTGAATCGTTAACATTCTCGTCTTACATTGATTAGTGGAATCGCTCCTTAAAATATTTGTAAATGTAGGGAATGAGGAAAATTGTACGTTCTTGGTAAAAGGAAAGGGAAAGGACGCATAAAATGTTACGTGCCCTTTGACTATTACTGCTTTTAATAGTCAGCCGACATGCGATCTTATTTGTACCGAGAATAATTAACATAAGTGTCCGCCTTGTACGCATTAACCCTAATTCGGGGACGAAGATGGCGGCCATGGAACGAGCCTGTTGTTTTCTTACAGCTTCGGTTTTCGAAATTATTAGACTGCGAATTATGTGCTTTTGCAAGTAGATTTCTCAAAATTGCCAATATTACTCAATTAGCTTAATCTTAGCTTCCTTGCAACGTAATCTAGCTTCTAATAAAGGGAACCAATAATTTTTCCAAGTATATTTTCAGAAGATCTACTATCATAATTGATTTACCGTAAGAAAAATTTGATTTCTAACCCTTCCCACGAGCCGCCCCCACAATTTGTCATACTTCCTGTGGTGGATTTCAAGGAAACTAATAAACTAGTTCAAGCTCACCGGGCATTGCTTGTTTAATCTTGGTATAGTTGTCTGTAATGATCGCTTCTTTATATTCGTAACAACCGGACGGTCAATACGAGGCTCGTGATACGGCATGCGATAGTGTTTGCTCGGTAGCCATTACCACCGGTGCGACACATGTTGATTTTGCGTACCTGTCGCACTTACGAGCAATTTCGAGCAATTACTTTTTACCACGTCGTTCATTCTCGCGAAACGCTAACTCCTTGTTTGTCTTCATTGGTATTAGGGTCGGCGATGCTGCTTATCGATGACGTACGTGTACGTAAACGTACACAGAGATCGATCGGTTGGTCGCTTTCATCCGACGTCAGCTGTACACTATCTTGGATCTCGTTGAAGCCATAAACGATTGTACACTTGTCAACATTGATGCTTAACCTCTTCGACGATACCGACAGACTCGCGAACATTTAATTCCTGCTTCGTGAAACGCTTAATTGCCATGCGCGTGGCCATCGTGTCTCTTTCGATGTGTTCGCTATTCTCTATTCATTTCTGTTTTGGCTAATTACAAGAAATAATTGCGAGTTTAATCGCTTCAAACTTTGCCATCTATTTTGGGATAATGATTAATTTGTGTAAATTGTTATGAGAAGAAGATTTTGCAGCGAGAAGCAATTGAAAATACAAGATTTCGTTCGATTCGCAATTTATTATTCATACGAGTAATTTGATATTGGAAAAGCTGATGCTTTAAAAGAGCAATAATTTTTGGATCAATGCAACCGCAAAGAAGCTGGAATTTTCGTATTTAGTTTCAGAGAGTTCAGCTTTGAAGACACCAAAACTATGCTGTAACTGGAGAATGAGTCCAGAGGGAAGCACAGTGAAGAATAATCTGAATTTATGGTTGAATTGGACAACGTGGCTGCCGCGCCGTGTCGCGCGTGTTCATCGTTGAATGTCTTCAGTAGAATTGGTTCTAGTAACCAGACCAGGGGAATGTCGGCAGTGCGGACGTCTCTGAGGATATATCCGGTTGCGAACCCCTAGGGGCCCTTCCTGTGGCGCCCTTCGGTCCCAGTAGATTCGTTTAGGCCCCCCACTACCTCCCAATTCCCACGGGAATTACTTACGAAGGACTAATAGCGATAATTCTCTCCTTAAATCGATAATTTCCTACCTACCAAGAATTAACCATCTTGCACGTAACTCTGTTGCTAGCTTCAGCTTGCCAACCAGAAGAATCTGTCAATAGTTCTGAAAGTTTGTTTGAACAAATTCAATCTTACCAATTGTCCAAGGTGCCAGTTACTTTTTGCTCATGGTACGTTTAGCGTTAATGACTATCTTTCACGACTATCTAACTCACGACTAGACTGGGGATTATGCGCATTTATGATAAAAATGAGTACATGTAATTTAAAGCAAAAACATTAGGTGGGCTTCAAAGGTACTATTATATTATTTTTAATCTATTAAATATATTAAGAAAGATATTCAATTTTATTTCACCCCAGTTTCTTGCGATGAAAAATTTTTATTTTGCATAAAGATCCACGACTATCTAACTCATGACTAGACTGGGGATTATGTGCATTTATGATAAAAAAGAGTACATGTAATTTAAAGCGAAAACATTAGGAGACTTCGAAGGTAGCTTTACATTATTTTTAATCGATTAAATATATTAAGAAAGATATTCAATTCTATTTCACCCCAGTTTCTTGCGATGAAAAATTTTTATTTTGCATAAAGATCCACGCTCTATTCACGACTATCTAACTCATGACTAGACTGGGGATTATGTGCATTTATGATAAAAATGAGAACATGTAATTTAAAGCAAAAACATTAGGAGACTTCAAAGGTACCATTACATTATTTTTAATCTATTAAATATATTAAGAAAGATGTTCAATTTTTATTTCACCCCAGTTTCTTGCGATGAAAAATTTTTATTTTGCATAAAGATCCACGCTCTATTCATGACTATCTAAACTGTATTTATTAGTTTCTGTTTACCAGTTTATTAGTTATCGAGAAGCATTGTTTAATTTTTGAAGGTTTGCTCGAATTGCCAAAGAGAATTAGGAAAAGATTGCCGGCGATGTTGAAGCATGGCATTATTTAAGGGAAAATTTTCTAAGCAAATATTCGGCTGGAAAATTTCAATTCGCGAGCTCGGCAGAGTTCGTCGAAACCGAATCAAGTGGACGGTTATAAATCCGCAATAATTTGCTACACCGAGCCGGCTGGTAAGCCCGTGGCGAAGCCTTCCTACCCCTAAGCTGTTCTTCAATTTCTTCGCTTCTGACCAAGATATATGTATAGCTATGTCTGTATCTGTATCTGCTCCTGCGTCGGCGTAGAATCAGACAGGAACAGAGAGAGAGAGAGAGAGAGAGAGAGAGAGAAAGGCATAGGGAGGCGGAGAGAGCCCGGGAGGACTCTCGACGAGAAAGTAGGAGAAAAAATACAGAATGTCGAGAACTGCCGCGGCGTTTACCACTAAAATTTCCAGAAAAATACGAGCAGCTTTCGCGGAAAGGGAGAGGAGAGAGAGAGAGAGCGGGCGCGCAGGCCGAATGGCGCTAACAACATACATACGTTGTAAACGTTCGAGAACGAACTTCCGGCCCGCAGGAAGCACGGAGAAAGATGGGGAGGGCCGGAATGCGCTTTTTCGCAGGATTAAAAATGCTAAATGGTAATTAGTTCCGGGGATAAAAAAGCACTTACAGGATGGGGGCAAGCAGCGAACCGCGCACCGGCGTTATTCTAAATGAATGAACAACAGGAAATTGTACGTAACCCTTTTAAGCTTCAACTTCTATCCGACGCTGGAGATGATCAGTCGGAACCCTTCTTTTTTTATTTTTACTCTCGTTCCGTGGAGGAACGATCGCATCGTGCGTATTTGAAAGCTCGGCGGATGTCTGCGTGTCTTTAGTTATGGCAAAAAGCTCCGCAGTCGCTTGGGTCCTCCAGAAACATTTTTCGGAAGTGCACGTATCATCAAAATATGTAAGATGTTACTGATATAGGGTAACTGCAACATTGAATAAACTGGGCACCAGTAAATAAACGCTTTTGTATTTTTTGCTTTTACATCATTGTTCAATTACTAGAATGTAGTGTTCATTGACTGGTATTTTTTAGATTTTTCATTTAACGTTTAATAAAGACAAATAATAATAATTTCATTTTATTTGTGTTCATTTATTTTTGAGAAATGAAGTATAGGGAGCCATTTGGCAATTATGAGATTGCTTTGATTCACATTTTTTTTTCCTGAACAATTTCTTAAATGTTCATTCACCGGTGCAGTTACCCTAATTGGGGGACAAAACTGTTCATACGAGAGAATTGTTAAATAATCGAAACGGATACAATTTGTTTGCAGAAAATTTTCTAAACGTTCCACGGATCACACTGTGGAAGTATATGTTCCAGATCGAGAGTCTCGGATCTCCTAATCCTCAAACATCACCGAGTCGAATCGATATCATCCCCCGGACGACGTCGCGTATACGCGCGTAATACTGAAATATGAGTATTTAACCATAGATTAAGGAAATAATAAGTCCGAGATAAGTTAATCCTCGAGAGATAAGGAGAGCAAGAGAGTGTGTCACAGCCACCCCCATGGCGGTCGACGGTTCTTTCGAGGGGTGAGAGAGCAACATTGTATGCATGTTGTACAGTGTACGTCAGACATCGGGGGTTGCAGAGACGATACACAGATTCCCAGGGGACTTTTCGAATCGATTCGGGGCGGAAATCATTACAGCATATTTGAATGACTATCTTCGAATTTATCTGCGCCCTCGTGCTATACTTTTCTCATCCTGATCGGTGCGTTCGTGAACTTGTCGCGAACGACGCGATTGTTGGTCCTCAACATTTCCCATAATTTTATGGTTAGCGAACATTAAGTATATTCAAATTATTATTTAGTAATTTTTTGAAGAATATTTCGATTCTTCATCGCAGCCTAATAGACATCGCATCCTTGCACTATAATACCGTGTCGGACTCGTGACGAAGATTTCGAAGATAGTCTACTAAATGTTCATGCTATTAATTTCCTTTAAACTTTAAATTGAAACAAAATTATATGTTCTTATTGTTGAAACCATTGGAGACTGCATAGATATAAATTACATACAAACTTCTTTTTTTCTATGAAATTAGAAACAAACAAATAAGCTTTAATCACTGCAACAGTAAAATGAATCGTAGTGCAAGGGGTTAAAATTATTACGTTTCAGCTATAGAAATGAAATTTCGTAAAAATCGATTTTACATCGACAAAATCTGTTTTTATTTTCTATTATCAATTCGGAATATCATGGCTGTAGGTTTACGAGGTAATTAATCCCCCAAGAGCGTTTGAACACGACGATGCTTAGCGTTTTTTTTTTTTTATTTTTCGAGCTTTAATCCAAGAAACCCTTGGCGCTTGTTAATTTCGCAGGACACAGCGGCGGCTACAGCTACAGAATCTGAAACACGTCGACCCGGATTTGCTAAACACTTCGTACGAGTTGTTTCGCGAAACTCCATACACGGACAGAGTAAATATATATCGATTCTTCTGTTTGTATGTCTTCCTCTCACTTTGCCAGAATGGAGGAGACGCGTTCAATCGAGGCTTTGATGTATAAATTGCAGCTTTCTCGTTTTCGATCCCACCTCCCCATCTAACTTTCTACTCCCTTTACTGGCACGATTCCTCCATAGAGACGAAAAGGGTATCCCGGCATCTATCACTTCTGCTTTTCTTTTCCTCGTGGACAATCGTTCTCGAGAACTATCCGGCCGTTTACTCTGCTCAAGATTCCGCTTCATTCTTTTACCGATACTTTTTTACCTGCTCCAAATTCAGCCACTTACACTTTTCACTTCTTCAACCGAGTGTAACGAACAATCCTTTAAAAAATAAAAGTGTCCCACGCCAATCAATCTTCTTTTTCTCAATTATTTTAGGCTGTATGCACTCTCATTTTATTGTTGTATGTATTTTATAGGGTGTAACAACGTTCTTCTTTTATTAAAGCTACGGAAATGTTGTTCGCAATGACGACAAAATAGAAGTATCATTGACTGTAATGTTTTCTAATATTTTATGAATTCTACTGTTTCACAAAAGCACCTTAAAAAATGTTGATCCTCATTTTTATGTATTTCTAATTATTGCATTTGTATAAGGCACCTTAAAAAATTTTGGTCCTCATTTTTATGTATTTCTAATTATTGCAATTGTATAAGGCACCTTAAAAAATGTTGGTCCTCATTTTTATGTATTTCTAATTATTGCAATTGTGTAAGGCAAAAACAGTCACTATATTTTATTATATTCATTCTATATTTTACAAATAGTCATTTTTGTACGAAAAATAGTCTGAACGGATTTTGAAGGCGCGAAATAAAAATTGCAAGCAAAGTCACTGTAGGTTATAAAATGTACGTTCTCCAAAAAGGTACAGTAGCGTAAATTTAATAAAAATTCCGAAACGAAAGTCTCGATAAGAATGATTACAAACATCATTTTCGGAGATCAATAGAGAAGATTAAATTTCTCAAAGAACAATTAAATTCTTTTGCAAAGAAGAATGTACAGAATTTGCAAGAAACGTTTATTTGGGAAACGTTCTTTCAAGAAAAGGTTCCCCGTCATTGTTTCCGCAGCGAGCACCGAAATAAATTTTGCACTGTAGGAACTGTGTGCGTCTATCGTGCAAGAGATACACTTACTTTCTTGAATTATTTTGTTTCGTGTCGCGACCCCAGGACCTTAGAGCCTATAGGTACCTGCACCATTTTAGGAGATTAAATCATCTTGGGGTTGGTCGGTTACGGAGGTAAGAAGAGCAGTAGGGAGAAGAAAGAGGCGGTTTGAGGACGAAGAGGGTTGGGGAAACAGAGCGGATGTTAGTTTTAGCTGATTAAATTACTAAGCCGCGATGGCCTTGCGTCGGCAGAGACCGTTCCTCAATTCGCGATCCATTCCTTTTATTAATCGGTTTCGAGTTGTCGTGACGTTGAATAAGTTTCAGTGACGCATTACCAATCTGCGCCTCTTCTATTCTGTTTAATCGAACGGTCCCCTTCGATTAGCTTGCGAACAAACTGCCGACAATTATACCCATTAGCATAAACATTTTTCAAATTATTTCGCATATTATCGATTTGTGAATTTATTTTCATTTATAAAACGCTTTTAATATTTTTATAAATACAGAATCTACAAATATTTTATCGAATATCTCGGACACTATTCGACGTAGATCGAAATTTCAAAATGCAATTTGTGTGTTTTTTTATGAGATTATAGAAAATAATTTGTTTGATAATTTATATTAGAGAACAGTGTAGAAATATTATTACTGATCAGTCGATTGGGTTAAAAATGCATTTCGTTCAAAAATTAACCCTTAAGTGGACCTTCAAAAATTACTTTAAAAATGAGATTCGATTAATTTATATTTAATGTTAACGCAATAATAGTGAGTTTCGATATAGTATCTTCTTAGAAAAACCACCCCTTGTGGTTAGATATTGTTCTTACAATATCTAACCACAAGGGGTGGGTTTTCTTTTTTCAAATTTAGTGGAAAATGTTCTCGCAGATTGACCACCAGTAAAAAATTAGCAACCGGTCCCTCGGCTTCCAAATAATTGAGCAGTGAGATTTCTGGTTTCCATCGAATATTTCTTTGAACGGGGGCGGCAGTTGGCGCGAAAGGCAGCTCGCTGGAACGAGTTCGAGGCAAAAGAACACCCTCGGCCACATAAAGGACTTATCGCGGCCGTGATCGGCTCGTGTATTTGCGTTTGCTCGAAGGTTATGATCCGTCTTTGCGGGGTATCGCTGCGCAAGGATCTACGGTCCTGTGTACAGGGTCACAACACGTGGTTCGCGGACCGTGCGCAGGGTTCGCCACGTGGCGCAGATAACAGGATGGAGCAGACGCGCGACGGTGGTTGCTATCCCGGAGGGGTAGGAATCAACCCCCCGGAAAATTAAGTGCTTGTAGCTCAGATGATAACAGCGGTAGGAACGCGTCACTGCGTCTACTCGCCGAGAGTTTCCTACCACGGAAATGCCAACCAAAACGAAACGAGCTCCCGGATTGATTGTGCCCGGAAATTCTTTGTCGGTGAATGTAATAGTTGATAATAACCACCCTGCACACTTTATAATACGATTTAGCTTTCAAGTCAAGATTTAGGGATATTAACAATATTAGTGAAAATGAACTATATTAAAAAATTATAAATTGTTGCTACTCACTTGTTTCGTCGCCGAGTCGATAAGCCTAACGTAGATGTCTTGCACCTGTCTGACACCTGTAACAAACGTAACGAACAAAGTAAATGCAGTTGTCTCTATCCATTATTGAAACTTACAATATAACATACATATTGTAGAGATGTTTATAATATTTATTAACTTCGATTCACAGTATCTTTACACCTTGTCGGATCAAGCTCCGTCACAAAACTGTTATTATTTATTGACGACGGCGCGTCGTCAATTCGTACCGATCGTCGTCGTTTTTTAAACCGTCAGGTATTTACGCCGCGCGGCTGAATGTAAAGGTACACTCACACCGTTATTCCCCACAATATAAATGTAATTTTGGATGGGAGTTTGAAACGGGAGTAAAATTTGTCACGCGTAAAAATTGGCGCATTCCAGATTTTGCAATTATTCATATTGTGAAGATGTTTTTGTGATCGTTCATTTATCTCAGCCGTGTATCGTAAAACAAATCGTGCAACGACTCGATAAACGCGATCTTGTTATTTTTAGAAAGCAGTATCAGCTAGTCGATCGTAACGTAGTTTGAATGTTCGAGCTAATAGCAAAGCAGTCCTCAGGTTTGGTTCGCCGAACCGAGTCGTTTTTTCCGGGTTAATATAAAGACAAACGCTACTCTTTATTCAATTTAGCCAGCGAGTTTTTCAGTAATCCGGTAAGAAGGGCCCCATTAAGTTAAGAACGTTGCGCGCAGGCATTTGCGACGGATGTGCATGGAATACGACGAATACGGAAACGAGTCCAAATTCTGACAAGTTGGGCGCCGCTGAAAGGGACTGTCCCAGAAAAACTTACATATTAAGGAGCATTTAAGGTGGACGACGAGGCAGGCGGCCCGATCGCATCCCCCGGGGACGTATGCACAATCTCCGATTGTTTTTGCATGGCCGCACCGCGTATACTTTGTACGAGATCGAGTACCGACTGCACCGAGGAGATCGCTATGCAACGAACCGCCGCCGCGCCGCTGCGTCGCGTCGTCGGTAGGAAGGCAAATTCTTGTACGTGTAGTGCGTTAATTATTTTCGCGAGCTTTGGCTACCGGAAACCCGCCGTACTCTTCGTAGAAACAAACATTTCACCAAATAGAAGTTCTACGACCGTGTCCAAAAGTATTCGATTCGACAATTTTCACATCCGTCACTGGTAGACTGAGGATTCTGTGCAATTTATGGTGAAAATGAGACTGGACAATTTTAAGCAGGAGATTAAAAAATTTTTTTAAAAATGTATAGCTTCGGTGTTTGTCTCAGCTCATCAAAATTACTGACCGAAGAAAGCAATGCCAAATGCAGTTCAATTCCAGCTCCAGACACTGTAGACTATTGTCCAAAATGCTATGGCACAATTTCGCTTCGCAGAAACAAACAATTCACCGGCCAAATAGAAGTTCTACGACCGTGTCCAAAAGTATTCGATTCGACAATTTTCACATCCGTCACTGGTAGACTGAAGATTCTGTGCAATTAAAACTGGACAATTTCAAGCAGGAGATTCAAAAAATTTTTTAAAAATGTATAATTCAGTGTATTAGTGCCATCTGCAGGTTAATTCCAGCTTCAGACACTGTAGACTATTTTCCAAAATGCTATGGCACAATTTCGCTTCGCAGAAACAAACAATTCACCGACCAAATCGGGGTTCTATGACTATGTCCAAAAGTATTCGATTCTGTGCATTTATGGTGAAAATGAGTCTGGACAATTTCAAGCAGGAGATGAAAAGAATTTTTTAAAAATTGACAGCTTCAGTGTATTAGTCTCAGCTTATAAAAATTATTGAACGAAGAAAGCAGTTTCTGTTTCGCTCCTGTACATTGTAATCGATGCAAACAATTTTTATTTTCAATAAAAATTCGCAGTCCAATCATGAGTTCGCGAAACAAAAATTGTTCCTCAATGTGTTAACACTAAACCAACCGAGCTCTAAATTGTATACAGATATTCTGTGATTTTTATTATACATATTAAAATATGATTTTGTATCCTCATTATGGTTGTCAACTTGACCGATATAGTAGATAGGTTAGGTAGATAACCTGACTAGCGAAGTGGTGTGCAAAAAGTTTTTCTGTTACAAAGAGACTGATTTTGTATTCTTAAGAATGTATTACGTATAAGAAAGGTATATTGTGTGCATATAAATATTACATAAAACGTTCCACATTATTCTAACAATATGAGCTTGGATACATGTGTATATTATTACACAACTACAATAATTGTAGAATAAATAAGGCGGTGATAGGTTTAGTGTTAATATCAAATTGAGACTGTCAAATAACTTTTTGAAAAAATCGAATCCCTTTGTTCAAATAGGAAATTGCCTGTTTCGGAGTGTACACGGGACCCGGCAGAAGAACTGCAGGTAGCGGCGGTTTATTGGCTAGAGCAGGCAATTCTATCGCGTGATCATCTTCCGTATGCATTACCGCATTATTACTATCCGTTATCGGCAGGCGAACTATGTTCGATGTGTACACGGAGAGAGAGCCCGGTAGCGTTGCGGCAAGTTTTCGAAACCGTTCGGCTGGCTTCCACAGGGAGCACACCAGGTAATCCCGGGGTGTATTTTGGACAGACACCCCCGTGGCTTCCGGCCTCGCGTATCCGGTAAGCCAAGTAATCCCGACATAAGACTCCCAGGCGTGGTGGCTACTATAGGCCAGACTCACGCCGCATAACGTTACCGTGGATTACGATACTCCGCCCCGAAACTAACTCACAAATTACCTCGAGAAACCGTCGCGGCTTTACCGGAAGATACTCGCTTGCCCCGACGGTTTCCCGCGAGCACCCCCCCCCCCCCCCTCCCCCTCGCTCCAATACTGTCAGACACTGCCAATGCCAGTATTTCTTACGTGCGAACACTGTAGCTCTTCGCGAGTCTCCGTTTTCGCCGGTTGTTCGTCGAAAATGGGACTGGACGACTATCAACAATTTCTAGATTTGTGCTTTACCTAGCTGCAATAGTATCAGACACTGTCAATTGGTGGCCAGTAGGAGGCAGTTTATTCAAATCAATCCTGAACGTTGTTGGTCACATTGCATTAAAAAATATTATAAAATCTAGATGATCTACTCTGTCGATTATTAGTTGAATGGTTAGAACTTCCAATCCTTCGATACCAAACATTGCTGTTCAATTATATTTGCATTAAAAAATATTATAAAATCTAGATGACCATCTCTGTCGATTATTAGTTGAATGGTTAGAACTGCCAATCCTTCGATACCAAACATTGCTGTTCAATTATATTTGCATTAAAAAATATAAAATCCAGAAGACCACCTCTGTCGATAAATTATTCTTTGAATGGTTAGAACTTCCAATCCTTCGATACTAAATATTGCTGTTCAATTATATTTGCATGAAAAACTTTTTATAAAATGCAGAAGACCATCTGTGTCGATTATTAGTTGAATGGTTAGAACCTCCAATCCTTCGATACCAAACATCGCTGTTCAATTATATCTGCATGAAAAATTTTTTAAAAAACCCAGATGGGCATATCTCTGTCCACAAAATATTATTCGTCTGGTTAAAAATGTTCGATAGACCCGGTTCGAATAAAAGACGATTGCGTATAATATAACGGCTCGTAATAAGAGTCGCGCTGATTAAGAATCCCGATCGTACGAATGAAATGGGTGGTGTCTGGTTCTTCGGTGTGGTTTTTGTCCGTAGAGAAGTCGGTTGCCTAGTTATGCTAATGCGAGCGGACCTATCTGCCTGTTCTCAGCGGGACTTGGCACGCGATGCCGCTTCTTACGTGGCTTCTTCTCGATCTTTTGCCTTTATTGTCGTGGCTCGGGGAGAAGAGAGAGCATGATCGCGAGTCGCCGCAATGTCTGTGATAAATGTACGCGCGTTCACGTGGTATACGTCACAGCCTCGTGCTGGTAATCGTGCTCCCTTAAGATGCATCGGCGCACTTGCATAAATGAATTCATTTGTTCGACCACTGATTTTGTATACCCAGTCCTCACGTTTACATACCGAGACGAACAGAAACACGGAGACGATCTTCGTTATCCGATGAACCGGATATGCATTCCTCGCCATCGCACCAACGAACGTGGATCTTTCTTCAAATCTTCGTTATTTATACAAAAATTTCATCATTTTTAGTTTTAGACGTTATACATTATTAGATGTTATACATTAATATTTCTATATTATACATCAGATTTCAATTATTATATTAACCCTTAGCACCCTTCTACCATTATTCGCAGTATTGTTTACATTATTAAATATGGTGCTATGTAATCAATTACCAAACATTTCAGTATTGTATGTGGTATTATATCGATTTCATATCCATAAAATGATAAAAAATCATATAGAATGGAATTATTCTAGGTCGGAAGAAATGTTTAATTTTCCTGTTAAAATAGCTCCGAGTGCAAAGGGTTAAGTCTTTAATTATTACTAAATATTATATCTTTTCCCAGGTCGTTTAAAGCCGCGTCGACTTCACGGTGTTCGCAATGCTGACACCTCCAACAACTTGATGAAATCTTCTACATCGTCTTCTTTGTTTTCAAACTGATGATATTAAAAATATTCCCTGGCTATTTAACGTGATAATTATAAATAAACCGCGGATTTGCTGAATGTTTCAGCAAAATTAGTCGACGACGTTCCACGGTGGTTACTAAATGAGTTCGGGGGGACATGTAAAACGCGCGATGGCCCCCGAGTGTCCGTGTAATAGCCTCGTCGAGCGGCGATGACGGTCCATCAAGATTCCGCGCAGACACCCGGTCTCGGTGAACCGCTAAAAAGCTCAGGAACTTTCGTGGCTCCGATCGCAACAGAGACATATTTTATGTCACTGGTCCGAGGGGCCCGGGCAAAAAGCACCCGAAGCTCTTCCGTCGCTTCGTAAGGAAGAGAAACGAGGAGACCGTCAGAGGCCGTTGCGTGAACGAAGCAGGGAAACGACAAGTGCGGCGAAAAGGGGAGGTGTGGGGGTCTTCGGGGGGGCCCCGAAGAAGTCGATGATCTAGAGGTGGTCCTGGGCGAGCGCAGACCCCCCAAAAACGTGCTCGCATTATGATCATATTAAAAAGCCGCAAGGCGCTATCTGCCGGGTCTCATTCCAACGGTTTTTCATCCCGCGCATGTCAGGGAACAAGACCGGGGCACCGCGGTGTTTTCTTCATCGGGCCGATTTTTTGCTAGCCGCCGTTCGCTCTTTCACCGTGGCTATCTTCCCCTGATTTCTTCTTCCCTCTTTCGCTTCCCCTTTCCCCGGGCCCCGTCTGTCTGCCTCTTTCTCTCTCCTTTCTCTGTCCTCCTTTCTCTTTTCTACTGTGGCTGTGTACACAGGGGGGCCTTCTTGCCGGTCGCCGATCAATCAATGCGGGATTTTTGCGTTGGCAGGACTGACCGACGGGGGCCGCCCCCGGCCATCTACGGATACTAAAACGTGTTGCCAACATCGCAAACAAGAAACAACTAACTGTTGCAAACGACGGAATACCTCCCCGACTTCGGGATCGTAAATCCCGACTTTCGTAGCGACCGCGGAAACTACCGCTGTCCGAAGACGTTCTCCCAAGACCCCCTGTGTCCGCTGCCGGCTTCTTTCCGCTTGCTGTCACGTAATTTTGCCCGTGTTTTCGCCGGGCTTGAACGATAGCTATTCTGCCTGACAGATTTGTGTATTGCCCGGTGATTCGATGCGAAAGTCCGCCGAGACTTACTGCGCTGCTTCGACGACGTTTTCTAGCTTTTTCCCTGGTCCGAACCGTGATTTGATACAAAGCTCGAGGTGGTACAGTGGATTTCATCCTTTCTATGGAGAACTAGGTACCTATAGCACCCTTTTCCACGTTTTTTCAATCATTTCATATGTTTTCAACGAAATTGTTGCTTCTAGGTTTTGTGAAAAAGGTGCTCGTGTTTTGAGAGTCATGGTTTAGTGCAACACTAAGGGTAGAAATAGAATTTTAACCCTTTTTATGCTTTCTTTAACGATTTGTTATGTATTAGTAAAAATTATTCGATTCGATTTTATTAGACTACAAATTAATTTGTTTTCAAAGAAATTGTTGCTTCTCAGCGTATCGTGAAAAAGGTGCTCGTGTTTTGAGAGTCATGGTTTAGTGCAGCAGTAAGGGTAGAAATAGAATTTTAACCCTTTTTATGCTTTCTTTAACCATTTGTTATGTACTAGTAAAAATTATTCGATTCGATTTTATTAGACTACAAATTAATTTGTTTTCAAAGAAATTGTTGCTTCTCAGCGTATCGTGAAAAAGGTGCTCGTGTTTTGAGAGTCATGATTTAGTGCAACACTAAGGGTAGAAATATAATTTTAACCATTTTTATGCCTTCTTTAACGATTTCTTATGTACTCGTAAAAATTATTCGATGCGATTTTATTAGACTACAAATTAATTTGTTTTCAAAGAAATTGTTGCTTCTCAGCGTATCGTGAAAAAGGTGCTCGTGTTTTGAGAGTCGTGGTTTAGTGCAGCACTAAGGGTAGAAATAGAATTTTAACCCTTTTTATGCTTTCGTTAACGATTTGTTATGTACTAGTAAAAATTATTCGATTCGATTTTATTAGACCACAAATTAATTTGTTTTTCATTTTCTTGGTCGTTCGCAAACAATCAGAATTCATTCAAGTTTTGCCGAGATAAGAACTATGTGGAAAGAGAATATACAAATTATAATTTCAGTCGCGAAGCACTTCAGATATACCTACACGTGTCACAATAAAAAACAGTTTTAAAATTCATAGACAGATGCAAGGGATGAGTCACAATTAATATCGCTGGTTTATTACTCACCGTTCGAGTAGAGCAGATGTAAGCTGTATTGGATTCCATTGTTCGTTTTTTGGCCTTCGGACTCCTGAAAACAGAAAAATACAATATTATATAGTTTCTTATGATTAGATGTGAAAATTATTTCTAAATTAAACCGCACATTTTTATTAATATAAACCGCACCACTTTTACATTAAACAGGTCAAACGTCCGAGTCTATTAAAACAAATTCGAATCGAATATATTTCATTAAAGTTGCGTCGAACTAAAGATTTATATTAAATCCAAATTGTGTATTACTCAATGATTATGTTGCATTATGTATTCCTCTAAAATATGAATTATGTCCAAAACGATTGGTTTAATTATTTAAATGTACGAGACTATTAAAATATTATTTCAAAACAAATTCGAATCGAATATATTTCTTTAAAGTTGCGTCGAACTAAAAATTTATATTAAAGACAAATTGTGTATTACTCAATGGTTACATGTATTCCTCTAAAATATGAATTATGTCCAAAACGATTGGTTTAACTAAAATATAAAACTAAAATATAACCACCGAATGATCTTTCGTTGAATCGTGTTCAACGAACGTATTCTAACATTTCGGGTGTAAGAATCGAAACCAAGATCAGCAAAATCTTGGAACGAGAAATTAGATTGTCGAAGAGAGGCGCGTCGTCGGGTTCCCCGTCGACGAGCCATCGAACGCATTATTTCATTAGGTTGATATAAGCGAAACTGAACGAGGAATCTCGTTAATCTCGCTAAATTTCGTGCTCCGCTTAAATCGGTTCAAATGAGCGGAAACGCGAAGGAACGAAGAGGAGAACGAGAGCACCACCCCCGCGCGTTCTTCGCGCCCCGTTCTATTTTAATTAAGTGCACCGTGACGTAACTCTCGCGCTCGGCCTGCTCCACCTCACGCTAATTATTAATTTCTTGATGTGCCGGTAAGAGCCGTGCCATTACGTATGGCGTGCGATGCATAATTATCATGCTGCCCTGTTGACGAGTCATGCGTGCATCGCGCCATATGCCGCGACCACGGTAATGCATTTTCAACTACCTATCTCTGGAACACCTACGACTGGCACAACCCCCGTCCGACACGACTTTCAGCCTTGCATACGATCTTCGGTTACAGGCCCATCGATTTTACCAGAAATTAACGTAATTAACCCAGCCGATACTGTTGCAAGCTGCAATCCATTCCGGGGATTTCTGACCCTCTTCTTAACAAAGACTGTTCGCTTTATCGCTGTTAACTGACCAACGATATAAACTCTGACTAGCACGGTCTACGTGTATTTGCATAATGGACGAAGACTATAGATTTTCTGGAGCCCCAAAACAATGCCAAATGCAGGTTAATTCCAGCTCCAGACACTGTAGACTATTGTCCAAAATGCTATGGCACAATTTCGCGTAGTAGAAACAAACAATTCACCGACCAAATCGAAGTTCTATGACTATGTCAAAAAGTATTCGATTCTGTCCATTTATGGTGAAAATGAGTCTGGACAATTTCAAGCAGGAGATTTAAAAGAATTTTAAAAAAATTCACAGCTTCATTAACACCAAACCTACCGAGCTCTAAAATGGCTGACACGTGTTTCCTTATAAAAATGACATCATAGAATTTATATAGATTTTTTGTGATTTAACGAAATAAGCTCTGACTAGAACGATCTACTCTATAGATTTTCTGGAGCCCCAAAACAATGCCAAATGTAGGTTAATTCCAGCTCCAGACACTGTAGACTATTGTCCAAAATGCTATGGCACAATTTCGCTTCGCACAAACAAACAATTCACCGGCCAAATCGAAGTTCTACGACTGTGTCCAAAAGTATTTGATTCTATGCGTTTATGGTGAAAATGCGAAACAAAAATTGTTTCTCAGTGTGTTAACACTAAACCTACCGAGCTCTAAAAATGGCTGGCATGTGTTTCCTTATAAAAACGACATCGTAGAATTTATATAAATTTTGTGTGCTTTAACGAAATAAGCTCTGACTAGAACGATCTACTCTATAGATTTTCTGGAGTCCCAAAACAATGCCAAATGCAGTTCAATTCCAGCTCCAGCCACTTATTGTCTAAACAGCAATGGAACAATTTCTTACTCCATTCCATCACGATTAACTGGCCAACGATAGATACTGTGCCTCGAACGAAACGATCTGCGTATATTTGCATAACGAACGGCGACTATAGATTTTCTGGATCCCTAATCAATGCCAACAGCACTCGAATTCCATCCTCAGAGCCAGTAGCATTTCTCAAAAAGCAGAGCAACAAAAGCGATTTAGTGACAAGCCTCGAACAAACAAACGTCCATCCTATTCCTTCGATTTGCATCGCTTATCCGTGCATCGCCGCTCGTCCCCCCACCGCCGGGTAAGAGCATGTCTATCTATAATTCACATGACTGGGACAGTTGCATTGCATGGCCTCCCTATTAATTAGGGTCACACACCTCGAGCATAGATCAGTCCTAGTGTCGAGTAGCCGTTTGTGTCTGAGCCGCGGCCAGGCCTGTTCTCACCCTGGCTTATCTAACCGGAGACACCGGAGACATTAGTATGAATATTTTCCGTTCAATTATGATCGCGTAACGGAGGAATCAAGATCAATCGGGACGGGACGGGACGGCTATCGTCGGGAATCGGTGGCATAAAAGAGTCGGTGCACGACCATGACAGCCGCACGATTCCCGGAAACTGATGTCCTACGTAAATACAGGGTCGGCCGTGTTCGTTTCTCTCTCCGTTCCGTCCGCTTTTTCCTCGTTGTTTAATTAAAAAGTAGTCGTCGGATCGGTCGATATACCTGATTAACGTCCATCCTGCGATGCCGGCGAATTTTCGAGATTAATGGCCGCGACGAATGCTCGCGACAGGACGCGGAGCTTAATGCGCGCACACAGCCCGAGGAAAAACGGAAGAATGACTCCGGCCACGATGACGAACGAACGATGATTGCACGCCGATTAGAGAAAAATGGACGATCCCGATCGCCACCGTTACTTTGAAGAAACCGATCGACGAGTTTACGTACTCGGTGAACGCGTTTCTTCTGACGTCAATATTCAATTTCGAATCGATGTTGCTTCGCTCTAAAGATACCAGACTGGTTTTACTTGTAATTTATTTTTTCATTTCTGTCGCGTATGAAACGACCGATTTCAGAATGTTATGGCGCGAAATGAAAATTGTTTGCAATTTATTTCTGTCTTTAATGGTTTTATTTAGTCTCACTGTTTTGATATTCTTGAATTCTTTTAACACTAAACCTATCATGGTCAAAAGACCGGTTTTCTGTTTCATAGTTGTTGCAATTGTAAAAGCGCTTTCGTAGGAAATGACTGAATTGACTTCTTCGTTTAAGCACATATTAACCCTTAGCACTCGGATGGCGACTCTGAGGCACTAGTGAAAATTGCTGTGCCATTCTTAGAAATATTGTTCACATTATTATTTGCGTTCGTATTTAATAAACTACTGGACATATTACATGAGATATTATATCAGTTTCATATGCAAAGAGTGAAAAAAATGGTATAGAATGGAAATATTCTAGAATGGAAAATCTTTCACTTTTGAGTTAAAATAGTGCAAATGGTTAAGGAAATTCAATCTTCTCACTGCTATTAGGTGTTTCGTGTTAAATGGTGTTGATGTTTATTGTTAAAATTACACTTCATAAAGTGTTTCGAACAAGAAATACTATTACAATCTACAATTACATCTCAAGGTGTTATCTTCAATTTTTATCCAATTTTACTTTTATATAAACAGTACTTCAATGTCAATAAATGTGATTGTCGATTACTCCTTTTATACGAGTGTAAAAATACCGTATTAAAGGTAGCATTGTGCTATGTTTCGCCAAAATGAATATACTGTCATCTTATCCACTTATCAAAATTCCCAGGGGGAAGGAATAAATTGCTATTCAACTGTTGTTCGTCGCGATCGGTGCACAAAATTGTTATTTTCTGTTTCGCAGTTATTGCAATTGTAAAAGCGCTTTCATAGGAAATGACTGAATTGACTTCTTCGTTTACGCACATATTAACCCTTAGCACTCGGATGGCGACTCTGAGGCACCACTGAAAATTGCTGTGCCATTCTTAAAAATATTGTTCACATTATTATTTGCGTTCGTATTTAATAAACTACTGGACATATTACATGAGATATTATATCAATTTCATATGCAAAGAGTGAGAAAAATGGTATAGAACGGTAATCATCTAGAATGGAAAATCTTTCATTTTTTAGTTAAAATAGCTCCGAGTGCAAAGGATTAGGAAATTCAATCTTCTCACTGCTATTAGGTGTTTCACTTTTATATGTTTTGTGCTTGATAGGTTTAGTGTTAAAATTACACTCGCCTATGAAGTGTTTTCAACAAGAAATACTATTACAATCTACAAAGGTGTTATTTTCAATTTTTATCGAATTTCACTTTTATATAAAGTGTGTTTCCGTGTCAATAAATGTGATTGTCGATTACTCCTTTCATACGAGTGTAAAAATAACATATTAAAGGTAGCATTGTGCTATGTTTCGCCAAAATGAATATACTGTCATCTTATCCACTTATCAAAATTCCCAGGGGGGAAGGAATAAATTGCTATTCAACTGTTGTTCGTCGCGATCGGTGCACAAAATTGTTATTTTGCATAGAGATCGGCAGCCAAGTAATGACCGTTGCGAACTGTGTCGATGGTTTTTCGCGCGAGCGTATAAGCCTGTACAGGTTCTTGCGAACAAGTCGGGATGGCAGGAAGGTGCACTCGGTCATTCGTACAAATCCGCGCGCAGCAGTTTGTACTGCGAGTATTACAAACGCATTTGTCCGAAGTCTCTGCGCGCCGCGACCGATTTCACTTGCGTAAGACCGAACACGCCGCGACCCGTGCCGCGCAGTCAACTTTTCCTTAACTAGCTATACTAATTGACCAATAGAAAGTGGAGCTCCGGCCGATTCCTGCCGTTGACAATCGCTTCCCATTTCAGAATATTCTCACGGGGTCACCGGTTGGTTGGTTGGTTGGTTGGTTCCCTTCGATCTCCAGTCAAATATTATTGCCTGCCGCGATCGCGATCTCGATCGATTCGGTTTCGCTGCGATCGTCATAAATTCGAGGAACGTTCGATAACGGCTTGTTTGAAATTCGCGTGATTCGTAAAAAATTTAGACATCAAGATTCCGAACGAGGGTAATGGCTTCATTCGTGGGGATTCTTGAGTCTGTTTCTTTCTCGATGCAATGAAAACGCATTAGCGGATACTCAATGCTGCACGAACGCGTTCAACCTAATTGAAAGTTCCTGCGTGGTATATGCTGCATTTATTCATACGTTCGCGATCTTACGACAGCTTCACGATATATATGATTATCCCATAATATTATTTAGATGAATTGGAAGATGGAAGAAAATGAATTTATTCGATTTTTAATTAACTGGAGAAAAAATTAATATTTACAGAAGATTGAATATCCTTGAAAATTTTAAGAGCGCATTCCTGTCAAAAGTGTCATTTCTAGGAATTCTTTAAGATTTTTTCTAAAGTTACTAAAAGATTCTCATGGACTCGATACAATTTTTTCAAAGATCCTCATGGACTAATCATTTGAATGCATATTTACCACTATTTGGAGCACTCGATACAATTTTTTCAAAGATCCTCATGGACTAATCATTTGAATACATATTTACCACTATTTGGAGCACTCGATACAATTTTTTCAAAGATCCTCATGGACTAATCATTTGAATACATATTTACCACTACTTGAAGCACTCGATACAATTTTCTCAAAATAATAAAAATTGCACGAGTTGCACTTTTTTTTATTCAAGCGCCCCGTTTTAATAAGAAAGAGTTTTCGGAATCGTGTAAATAGTTGGATTGAATAGTTCGCTCGAAATTGGGAAATTTGTTCGAGCAATCGACCGGCACACGAATGAAAATGGGAAGTCCACTTATTGCACGGGTAGCTGCTCGGTTGCCGTGACCATATCGATACCCTTACGATCTCCCGTTCGTCCATTTCTCACAGGGTCAATGGATTTTCGCCTGTCGGACTAATTGCTGGAAAAGCTGGAGGTGTATCCTGCCGACTATCGATATGTATACGCGTAGGCGGAGGCGTTTAATATTTGACGTCACCCCCGATGGAAATGGCAATTATCGAGATAAGCGTACGCTCGCGCGATATTCCCCGATGTCATAAAGGTCCACCTCTTCTTTTTTCACTTGTTCTCCCGGGGAAAAGACCGGGACTACTACGGTGGTGCCCATTGAAATTCAGAAGTTGTCACTCGACAAGCCATCGCTTATCTTTTTTTTTTCCTCCTTTTTTTTTTTTGCAACTCGTTATCGATAAACGTGCGCGATTTTCCATCGATTTTTCGAGCACCGTCGCGACGAAACAGCTTGAAGCGTTCGATGTAGGTTTTACTGAACATTCATCCGCGCAATATCTTTTTATCGCACGACGGAATATTATCATTTTCTCTTTTGCGATTTTTTTTACTCGTAGGTGTTGTCCGCTGCAGATAATTTCTTTTTGCACGTAATCGTTTCAGACAATTTCTTTCACGATAATTTATCGAAATTTTTAGTACTTTATGCTAAATCTAATAGGATTGCAATTTAGAGAAATATGTTCGAAAATGAAAAATACGTCGGAGAATTGACATTGATAAATGTGCGACTATTAAAAGCGATGTTTTATCGGAGTTCAAATGGATTTGTTCGTTTTTCATGCAATAGGCATGCATTACACAGTTGTATTACCTGATCTTTCTCGACGAAGCCCATGAACGAGGTCCTTTCTATCTCGATGGGCTGACCGTGTCGATCATACAGTGCGATCACGAAATGGAAGAAATTACTCTTCCTCAAATTACTCGGCGGTTGTTTCTCGAAATGTGCTCTGCCCACGCCGACTCTGCAATTTACAAAGAAAACAAATTGTTCATCATTTTTTATTTCCAGTAACCACTCTCGATAATCAATGTTTTAATCGACGGAAACCTAACTGCAATCTACATTTGCTAAACAAGACAAACCTACTTCTCGATTAGGTGATTAACAGTCGATGTTAGTTTCGTACATACAGGATGTTCGACTACAGATGGGAGAAAATTTAAGAGGTGGTTCTCCATGACAATGTAAGTCGAAAATGAAGAATAAAAAAATTGCGATTTCGACTTCGGTTTGTTAGTTATAGGTTGACGCATTTTAGGTAGATTTTTAATTGTTAACCCTTTGCACTCGGAGCTATTTTAATTCGAAAGTTAAACATTTCTTCCGACCTAGATATTCCCTCTGATTTTTTACATTTGATAGATATGAAATTGATATAATACCTCATAGAATACTTAGATGTTTAGTAATTGATTAGATACCAACATATTTAATAATGTAAACAATATTGAGAATAATGGTACAGCAAATTTTTAGTGACGCCGCAATGTCGCCACTCGAGGGCTATGGGTTAATAACTAAATAACGAAGCCGGAAAATCGCAATTTTTTTATTCTTCGTTTTCGACTTATATTGTCACCACCCCTTAAATTTTCTCCAACCCGTAATCGAACATCCTGTATAAAACGGGAACGATTTTTGTAATTGACTTTCACCCGTATCGAGAGAGATCGCAGTCATTTCGTTCCACAGTGCACCGGTGCGAAAAGAGCGGTGCATTCCGTTGCAATGTCGCAAAACGATGCTCGATACCAAACTCGGCCGACACACTGGTGAGATTGTCTGTTCTAGGGTCAAATAGGTACACTCCGCCGCGACCTTGAATGCAATAAGAATGCCCAAACTTGTAAGAGGAAAGACAAACGAGGTTGTCCGTGGGCGAACGCGCAGGTGGCCTCGACGCCTTAAAATCCCATTAAGGTCTCATGTGCCGAGATTAGGCCACCGGACTCCAATGCCATCTTTGAGTAATGGCACGGAAAGTCCCCTTTTCGAGTCTGCTGCTTCACGTAGTCCGCGTGCACCGCTGCAGACACACGACGGCTACACTTCCAATTGATACCCGTGAAACATGATTGCGAGTGTCGTGTTACATTCATTGCGATCTTATTAGCAAAAGCATCAACAAATTGCTTATTCGCTCGTTACTGTGCTATTTACTGAATCTGAACTTGCTCGTTATTTGCTGTACTAGATTACTAAATGAACTCTAAAACTCGATTTTTGTTAATGAATATTTACTAAATGCTTTGGTATAATGGCTAGTTAACCCTAATAAAGAGATTTTCATTGAAAATCGTGCTAGTACATACTTCTTTAACGTCGATGTTTTATGATATTACTTGAAGAAATTGCGTTGTATACGTGACAATATATACAGTAAAGATAAAGCTGCATTTATCCTGCGAGAGTGGACCTTCTATCTAGGTGACATTTCAGTTGTGAACTGTTAAAAAGATTAAATAGTTAAGGCGGAAGGGTACTCACGTGACTTTCCCTAGAATACCCTAGAAATCTGGCCGAAACATGGTTTTGCGCCAGGTAACTATTCTTCGTTATATGAGCATACTTTTCGTTGAACAAGGGCCCATTCAAAGTAGGCATCAATTCTGGCCTCCTTCTAACACTTATATTACGAAATAAAGCAAACGGGTGTTTATAGCACCCTGTAATTGTAGTAGTGGGTATGCCCGCATATTTTCCTAATGTAATTTTGTATATGTAACCAAGTGGACGCTAATGACCTTGATGTTGATGCGACCAAATTAAATAAACAATGTAAAAAAATATCTCCATAATCTCATCAAATCACGAGTCGAGCCAACAATATTGAACCTTCCTCTTTCGAATGAGCCCTTGTCCAGCGAAAAGTATGCTCATATAACGAAGAATGGTCGGCTCAAAACCATGTTTCGGCCAGATTTCTAGGGTATTCTAGAGGAATTCTAAACAAGTTTCCCGAAACCTTGGGACTGAATCGTGTGAAAATGGGTCAGGCAGCTAAGAGAGAAACGAAAAATCGAAATGAATGAAGCGTCCAGTATCGGGCGAGTTTGTGCGCAGAATCGCGAGGTGTGCAGGACCGAGAATCGCGGGCCTATCAGAGCGCCCGTTAAGCGTTAATCGCGGAAGGCTTTTGAAGGCCGCAGGTATCGTCGTGTCGATTAAAAACTGCCGCGGAGAAATCGCATTATCGTCGGGTCGCCGGTGGTGTGGGTGGTGAGGTTGATCGCGGCGCCGGCGTGAAGCGATAAAACGATCGCGCGAGTGCGCGGAATGCCATCAGGACGGACTCTCGGAGCGGAAAACTGAATCGACTGGACCGAAAATGAATAGCGGCAGTTTTGCAGCACATTTGCGAAATAAATGATGGTATCGGCGGTGCGTTTGTCACGGGAGGCGGTGGGATGTCGGTCTGCCGGAGAGAGCCGGAGCAGCACAGGGCCGGAGAGCTGGCATAGCCTGGTGGCAGTGCTGGCAGCGGTGGCAGAGCTAGCTGGAGGATGTAGGTAGGATGGAGGAGGACGGAGAGGAGGTTTGCAAGGGGGTTCGGCAGGGACACGGGGGTGGTTGGATATCCCCGTGCAGAACGAAGAGAGGGTCCGCTAGTAGAGGGTAGGAGGGCAATGGGGTGGCAGGAGGGAGGCAGGAGGGAGGCAGCGGGAGGGGAGTGATGTACTGCCCGTGTCGATAATTATCGGTGGCTGATTAACCGGCCGCCGGTTCGCGCCCCATAACTCTCGACGTCCGATTATTTTGCCCTGTTTGCCATGCACCAATTCCTATATAACGTGTAGGCACGTCCTACCCCCGTGCCGTTACATTATCACCTGCGGTGCCGAGCCGCGCCGCGCCGCCCCCGCACGCCTTTTTCGAAACCGTTGCGGATTACGGGACGCCGCTCTCCACCGCGGTTTCAAGAACTAGCCTCGTTCCGCGATAACGATAACGCAGCTGCATCTAATTTCTTCAATCTTTTAACACGTTCGAAGTCACACGACGTCGAAAACACTTCTGCGACTCTCGGCCGACCGACCATTATTATAACTATACTACGCATCTTTATGCGAAAGAAAGTGCGTGCAAAAATCGAGGTTGTGCAGCAACAGAGACAACTAATCATAATGATTCATAGCGTCGATCTTCTTTTAGTAGCCACCGCAATCCCCACGAATTCCAAAATAACTCGTGGTGGGAGTCGCTGGTATGCAACGAACGAGGTTTTACTGTAATATTCATTTTACTAACCCTTTGCACTCGGAGCTATTTTAACTCAAAAACGAAAGAGTTTTCCATTCTAGAATATTACGATGCTATACCATTTTTCTCACTCTTTGCATATGAAATTGATATAATATCTCATGTAATATGTCTAGTAGTTTATTAAATACGAACAAAAATAATACTGCGAACAATATTTTTAAGAATAGCATAGCAATTTTTAGTGGTGCCTCAGAGTCGCCACCCGAGTGCTAAGGGTTAACTACCGAAAGGGTTGATATAGACGTTTCCTTGCATTTTACAAATTTCGCGCCTCACAAATGCACGAGGACCCTGGTATAATTCCTTTCTAAGAGTACAACGAAAAAGGGGTTGAATTACTTGTCGGAACCTTGCCGAAAACGCCGATTTCGATCGAACCGTACCGTGTGCGATTCGCTCGTGTCGGTTTCGATTCATTTTCCTTAAATCGGCGTCGTACGCAGAGGCGTCCGCGATTTCCCTGCGCACCGAAGCCAACGAAAAACTGGTATCGCACGAAAAGGCACCTTATCGCGTCCTACATCTTCATTTGTGTATTTGGCATGCGGCTCGTATCGGGTTATCTCTGTTGGCCGATCGAATCGGCAAAGCGTTGCTCCAGTCATCGCGAAAGAAACGCGGTGCGAGAGCCTCGGGGCCCTATGTAATGCAGCGACACACGTTGCTGTTTGCCGCGCACCGACGCCAATCGTTATCCATTATCCGAAAACGGACCCGCGGCGGATTGTAAGCGCGAATAGCCGCACGGTAAATTGCGCGCGAATATCGAAACCATGACTATCGGCGTCATTTTGCGCTCCGAACCACGGCCTGCGAAGGAAATGGTTTACCCTCGGAACCACCCTCGCGCGTTCGGGGGTTCAAATGTAGTTGTTAATAACTATGGTGTATGAAGCTTCAGACTCGAACAGGAACCGGACAGGCGACCGCCATATTCGAACATTCTTTAACAACTCTTGCTTTTTGAAATTTAATTTTAGAGTTGCAAATAAAAATATACTGTTTCATTTCTTCTGACCCTCTAAGTATACTTCGATGGGATATAAAAGTATTTATATGGGTTATGATGTAAAGTTAAAAATAATCAGATTTGGCTTCCGACACATATGACGAGTCTTGAGTTTATGAGGTTAACCCTTTGTGAATGAGGATTTAAAAAAAATGTAAGTTATCATTAAATAAATTTTATATTCATTCACATTAGTATTTCTAATTATTTTTTTTATTGGATAGCGATTTTGACGGAAGAAAATCTAATTTTAGAGTTGCAGATTAAAATATAATGTTTCATTTCTTCCGACCCTCTAAGTATACTTCGATGGAATATAAAATTATTTATATTGGTTATGATGTAAAGTTAAAAATCATCAGATTTGGCTTCCGACACATATGATGAATCTTGAATGTCTATAACCCTTTGTGAATGAGGATTTAAAAAAATGTAAGCCATCATTAAATAAATTTTATAGTCGTTCCGATTGGTATTTCTAATTATTTTTTTTATCGGATAGCGATTTTGACGCAAGAAAATAAGTTTCTTACGTTTAGGAAATTAGGGAAGCGTGAGGGAACGAAGTATTGATCTGTAACTGTAACGTTATTGTTAACAGAGGCGGTTTTCGCCGACTGAACGGGCACCATCATTTCACCCTTAGCGATCCCCGATTTAAATATTGACTAGCTGGCAATTTCGGAGAACAGATCGTCGAATAACTGTACAAACTAGTCTATACTTTACGCGGGAGCTGCCGCAACCTATGCTATTTGCGCACAATGCATTACGGGGCGAAATATGCGGATAACACAAACCTACGGATACACAGTTACGAATTCGTGGATAAAGCAATCGCGGAGAATTACAATAAATCCGCAGTTAATGTATACCACCGGGCGTTAGTTATTACGAGTTGGGCGAAGCGCAGTCTATTTACGCTTGCTTCCAGCGTGATTCATAATGCGCCAGGAGATAATGAGCAATTTGTAATATATCTGAATGTAATTCGCGACCAAAGCCGCATTGCTACGGACGCTGTTCAATTTAACGCGCGGCGAATGTTTCATTGCCGAACACGCGACAAAAACTTATTAATTCGTTTAAGATTATCAATAACGCCCGTCACCCGTCTAGCACGAATTATAAAAACTCCCTTCGCCTTTTATTTTTAAAGTCTGACAAAACCTTCGCTAACCGAACGCTACGTTGTTTATGATAAACAATTCTCTCCTGCTTTCAGCAAAGTATTTCATCTTGAATTTTTATGTGGAGTTTGTAGGGAATTAGATGAACTTTCAAATTGAAATATTTTCGAATTTTTACATCGACAGGTACAGCAAGAAAAATTATGTTTCTCCCTTCACCTTTTATTTTTAAAGTCTGACAAAACCTTCGCTAACCGAACGCTACGTTGTTTATGATAAACAATTCTCTCCTGCTTTCAACAAAGTATTTCATCTTCAATTTTTCAGTAGAGTTTGTAGGGAATTAGAAGAACTTTCAAATTGAAATATTTTCGAATTTTTACATCGGCAGGTACAGCTAGAAAAATTATGTTTCTCCCTTCACCTTTTATTTTTAAAGTCTGACAAAAACTTCGCTAACCGAACGCTACGTTGTTTATGATAAACAATTCTCTCCTGCTTTCAGCAAACTATTTCATCTTGAATTTTTCAGTGGAGCTTGTAGGGAATTAGAAGAACATTCAAATTGAAATATTTTCGAATTTTTACCTGAATAGGTACAGCAAGAAAACTTATGTTTCTTAGCCAAAATGTGTATTGTTATTTCCTATGTAACTTCGAAGGAAATGAATATTTCTGCATAAAACAATTTGAGTACATTCTTCGAGAGTTATTATTATTATTTATTTATTTATTAATGCCCTAAACCGTGTATGGTTTATATGCCATACATTAGTATAACACTTTACCCGAAAACCACGGTATTCTTTCATCTTTAAAGAAATAAGCACATCAAGTTTGGGATCGCAGTAATCGGTATGTTTCTCTTAAAAAATTTTCCGCGGAAACCCTTTAACAGGCCATGAAAGTGTCGGAAGAAACGATGCGTTGTTTTCATTAATAGTTTTCTTGGGGTTGCAAGTCGGCGTTTAATTGAATGAGCGTCGTAAATCAGTGGAAACGAGCCGCTTAGACGAAACTATAAGCGAGACGATATCGTGTCTATTCAAATTTACGGGGAAAAGTTTCGTTTCCCTTCGCGCGCGCGAGAACACCGGGTTTCCGGGCGTGCACACACAGAGAGACGTGCCGAACCCGCGACTTGAAAAGAGAGTGCGAGAGGCGAAACTGTTTTAAAACTCCCGGCAAACAGACATAAACTCTCACGCTTTTTAAAAACTCCTAAAAAAGTTACCCACCTAATGAAGCTGCGAACCATCGTGCTCGACGAAGGGGCGGGATGTGTCGCCCCTGGAAAAACAATGACTTTCGCTGTAACTGCGGGGATGAAAGTAAAAGGAATGCATGCCGGGAAACTGTTCAACAGTTGTGCTTCCGCAAATCAGTCGGCTTTTCTATTAATTCAATTAATTATTGCTGTCCAATTCATCGAGCGTGGACAAAAAAAAAATGTGGGAACAACAAATCATATGAAATATTTCATTCCGATTAAATTGTCTAAATTGCTCCTGCAGATCAGTCTACATTTCTATTAATTTAATTATTAAATATTATTCAGTCCATCGAGTAGGGGGAAAATTTTAGAAAAATACATATGAGAAATACAAATGAGTTGTTTAGTAATATTTGATCGAACCAATGCGCCGAAAACATTAAAATTTATAGCAACTTACGATCGACATTGTTTTAACATTCACATGAGAAATGTCCTAAATGTTTTTAACAAAATTCACCGATCGTATCGATCAACATATCCGCTTCGGTAACGACGAATTAACTCGTCATTCGTGTTCGCTATTCCAATAAATTTCTTTTCAATTCAATCAATAATTCTTTGATTTTATTGTATCGCAGTACGCATATATTATAGTGATGCGTATCGGTGGCTATGAGCGATCAATGGGGGTTTTTCCAGTTTTCCTTTGGAAACACGGACTGGCCGTAATAGCCCGGCGGGAAAACAATCACGAAAAAGAGGGAACGGGCGAAAGAGAGAAGAGCAAAAGGCGCTAAAATTCTCAATTACATTAACTCGATTCTGGTTGCCGGTTCCCCGTGTCACGGCACTTGGAAGGGGTTAGTTAAGAGAACTGGTATTGGATTAGCGCATCCCCAACCCGGTCGGTTTACCTCCTCGAGTCCGCGTATCTGTACCTTCGTCGTTTGCACGTCGTACAAATCCCTTAAGCGAGGCTGCAATAAAACACGGTTTATCGTTCGCCAAATGCATCTACGTGTGAATCATTTTGAGACGGTCGCTTTCCCAAAGATAAACTGGCTGCTTGTTCTCGGTCCACCCGGGTTATCGTCGCTCCTCACGCCGATAATGCGGCATAATTCCTGGGCTGTTCGCGCGGGAATCGTCGAGAAAATATCGATTTTTCGAAATTTTCATCTTAAAATGTTACAGTCGAAAACTCGAAACTTTCATCCTCCTATTCGCTAAATAGAGTATTCCACGCGAGGGGTAACTAACCATTAAAGAAAAGAATAAGTTTCCGCTTTTAAACAATTGCTTTATTTACCGATTTGTTAAAACATATTTCCGAAGGTAATTCTTGTAGACAAATTAATTTTTCTATTGTTCCTAATGCAGCAGTTGTCCACTTCATTAACTCGTCAGTGACATTGAATGATTTCGATACTCCGGGTCAAAATAGACCCAGACTCCGCCGTCGAAGGGTTAATTTAATTAATAAATTATTATTCCAGCGATGAGGATAAAATTTGAGAAAGAGACACGAATTTCTTTAAATAGATTGTTTACGCGAGGGAGTGATTAATGATCAAAGAAAAACACGATTGTTGGTATCATGAAGATCGTGAAATAATTGTGGACAATCTAGATTTTTATGTTTCAATTTTTTAAGATTTTAAAAAGAATGTAACGTTGCAGTAGGTTAGCCGTCGGCCTGCGACTGAGAGATTAATAATGCTGTTCTTAAGCCCGTATTATGCGACCGCGGTAATTATGTGAAGTGTAATGTATTGCGAGCCTGAAGCAGTATACTTGGAAATGTTTCTGCATTGAATTTATTTACGAACGTATTTTTAGAACGGGATCTGTTTGTGGTACTTTTTTGCCGTCGCTCTCGGGAAGCTAGCATTGCTGGTTTAACGATGCTACTTTATTTCTTGTTTCGTGGGTGTTATACGCATTATTGTTACAGTAAGAACATGATACTTTAAACGGTGCAAGTTTAAACAATATTTTCGAACGATATTCCCTTAAATTCCCTGTAGAAGTTAGGATAGTATCAACGTGGTAACTATGACAGGATAAAAGGACAAATTTTCTGATTCTTTTTTGCACAGTTAAATTATAATGTTATGCAATCATAAGCAATCAATTTGATATTTTTCCCTGATATTTTAGAGAAGAATTCCTACGTTACTAATCAAAATAAATTCTTTTAGAAACCTGTCAAACACACGCTAGTAGATACAGTCAGCCATGAACAGACCAGAGGACTACAATAAGGGCTGAAGGCACTCGCAGTAACAGATTTACTATCATTTAACAGATTGATTAGCAAAGTGACCGATGTACACATGAAGTGTAATAGTATGAGAAGGAAACCCAATGCCAATGGAGCAATCAATCCCACGTATATTTTTCTTACTGTACAACATTCGAAATTTAATTCAACACTCGGTGTTACAAATTATGAAACGATTAATTCATTCCTTGTTGTATCGAGACCATGTTAAACAAAACTTAGAAGCAAGAAAGATCAGAATTATATGGAGTTGTACGAGTTTTATCCAAGTCAATAGTGTCTTTACGAGAATTTTATATACAAAACTAAGTACCAACGAATCGAATAGCATTTTCTCGATTAACGCTTCGTTTCCTAGAAGAATTGTCTGACACGTCTGATCATGGTCAACCGATTCTACTTCTGGCGAACGCTAGGACACGCGCAGCCACCGAATCATCAAACTCAATTTTCTCGGGAACGAAGCGTCAACCGAAAAACTTTATTCGTCTTTTTTGACTCATTTATCCAAACGCTTGTACCACCTATCCTGAGACAGCCTGTACAGGAGGGTTGCAATTTTTGCAGCATGTTGTATCGGAACCGCGCGAAACTTAGAAGCAATGCAAATCAGGATGAAAGTTGCATGTTGTCATAGTTTGTTAAGTCGTGCTGTATGCAATTTTTGCATCGTGTCAAACGAAACTTGGAATTAATACAAATCTGCTTCATATGAGGATTGTCTTTGAGCTCTCTAACTCTATTAACTCGTGCAGCATGAAAACCGCGTTGTATTGAAACTATGTTTGTAAATAGTACCGTATTTTAAGAGAATTGAGTGTATCAATCATCTCATCGCCACTCAACTAAAGAGGCTTCGTGGCCAGACATGATCATATCACCCTACAAACCCTAACTCATAAATTTGCCTGTGGACAAATTGTACTACGTCAGTCTAGTTCTGGTAGATTAACCTAGTTAGCCTATGAATAAATCGGCCACCAGGCGTACAGCTTTTCCACGACAAGGGGGTTCGAAAACAGGAGGCTGAAGAGAAAAAGAGAGAAGTAGAGAGAGAAAGAGAGAGAGAGAGAGAGAGAGAGAGAGAGAGAGAGAGAGTGTACTCACGTTCCGTTATCGGCGAGCGCAGGCTGCGGCCAAGCACGTGGCACCGGCTCTTCCTTGAGTATCTGCCTCATGTCCTGAGGCGCGAAAACGAGCGGCGCCCGCGGGTGGTGATGAGGCGGTGGCGGTGGCGGAGCTACGCTCGCCCCGTAGAGTTTGCGTCCCCAGTGGCCCTCGAGTTCGACGGGGCTTCCGCCGCCGGTGGTGGTTCCTGTGCCACCCCCAGCCCCGAGTCCGAGCCATGGCGACCCCCCAGCCCCCACGATCGTGGAGCTGGGCAGGAGACCGCTCCACTCGTCGGACCGCGTCGTAAGGCCGTACGGGTTCTCCTGGGGCAACAGGCTTCTTGCTTCTCGTGGACACTCTTCGCGAGAGAATCCTGCTCAGGCTCGGTCCGCTCGAGCCCGTATTCAACCGAACCGGGGAGTGTGATCTCTCGCTTCCTCACCTCATCAACGTCCGTAACAGGTGCTACCCCCTCGCAACATCCACCCTCAAACACGCTCGCCCGCCTCGCCTACCCAAATACTACCACCTGTACCACGCACCACGACCGCTGTGTTTTTCCTCCACTGATCTGTTTCACCACTGTTCGCCGTTTCTTGTTTATATTTTTCACTGTGAGTCCTACTGGACGACCCCCTGACGAGTCTCGTGTGTCACCCCCCCGCGACGAACTTATGCGAACGGTTCACTGGAAAAACTGTCTCACTCTCGATCGTCTCGCGCGCTGTCGTCGTCGCTCGACTTGAACGTTTAACTAGCAGAGCGTGGAAAATTCGTAGACCCGGACACGAGGACTCGAAGGCTCTTCTCTCCTCCGATAGTTCTTCCCAGCTAGCTCCTCGACCGTGTTCCCCGAGCGTGTCCACGCGACCAGTCCTCGGAGATTCTCCAACGATCCATCTGGGATGGAGTAATCGAGGTGGATACGCGTGCAGAGAGAGAGCAACAGTAATCTGAGCAGCGGGTTGACGGTGTGGCGTGGTGCGTATATCGTCGGCACGAAAGTGTCGGTAGGGTGTCTCGTGACCAGAAGAGAGGTCCTTCAAGGTCCCCAGCCGCGCGTTGCTTCCCGTTACGGCGCCGCTTGTCGAATGTGTCAGGGCCGGCACGAGTGGCGTGCCAGCGAGTCCCAACGGGGACGGGTCTCGAGGATCGAGCTGGGCGTGGCCACGCCGGACGCGCCGCTAAGGACAGCCCGCCGCGACCGACTTGCCCATCCCCGATTCTCCGCCAATCCGCGCGCCGTCACTTGGCCAATCGACGGACGGCCGCCTCGTTAACGGCCACGCCCATCGAGCCGACGAAAGACGGTGGCGCCGTGACGGTAACGCGACGAGGCTGTCATTCCGGCGAGCGCCGCGGACGTTTCAGGGTGACGTCGCGGCTCCTCTCCGATCCTAGCGACTTCGAGCCGCTGTCATTCGATGAAATCATTCGGGAATCGACCTTCATTTTTAACAAAATTCCTCCGATTTACCACTATGTTTGTTACTATGGCAAAAAAATTTATTTCACGAGCTATTTAGTGGAGTAAATAGCGATCATTGATCCCACGCGAGCTCCTGCGCGCGAAAGCTTCTGTGACGATGTTTGTAGAGATATTGATTAAGTTCGATCTGTTTAGTATTCGAAAATGGAGTTTTTGGAAATAACTGATTTACGAGATACTCGATTTTCCTTGCAGTGATGGTAATATCTTTGATCGAACTGTCCATTTGTAATTTGCATTGAACCGAAGTAAAATTCTATTTTATTGTTGTTAATGCACAGCGTTAAGACAATATGTAGGCATACAGTACATACATGTTACTGACCATTTGCACATGTTATTAATTTCTATTAAACCGAAATAAAATTCTATTTTGTTGTTGTTAATGTACAGCGATTGGAGAATAAGTAGACATACAGTACATAAAAATAACTGTATATGCTATTAATTTCCATTGAACAGAAATAAAATTCTATTTTTCATAGTTAATGTAGTGATTGAGAACATATTGGCATACGGTAGATAAAAATGTTCATCTTCTAGGAAATGATGAGGTACAAAAAAGAAAAGTTCTAATCGCAGTGCAAGAATAGAGACCGATCGATACTCCCGCCGACGTTGGTGGCGCGATCCATAGATCGTTTTTGCCCGGCGCTGTCTCGCTTTCGATCGGTGTGTGGTACCACTTAACGAATTCCAGGGGCCCGACGAAATGTAAAAAGCGAGCATAATCGACGTGGCTGGAAAAAGAAAAGCGCGGCAATGACTGCTAGCCGAGTATTTGCAAGTTGGTATGCTGAAATATATCCGTACGGCCGGAGTAGTCGCCTGCCCTTTTCGGTAGAGACGTCGACGTCTGGCTTCGGAAGCTATCCTGTGTGCAGACGTTTAATGGCAGGTGCGTCACGTATCGTGAAGAAACACCTCACTTTGATGTGGAGGCTGCCTCGAACTCGCACCTAGCCTGCTCCAGTTTTTATCGGAGCGTAATCAAGTACGAGGAAATCCATGGTCTCTCCCCCAGGACGCTGTCGAGAAGTCTCACTATATAGCGACTGGTCTACCTGATCGTCGTCTTGTCAGGTTTAGCGTTCTCGGTAATTTTCTACACCTGGTTATCACTTGTATTCGAAGGAATCCGTGTTCAAAGAAAACCCTGTTTTCGTCCTTTTTCGCGCGTCCTCTTTCTCTTTCTATCCCATCGGCGATCCACCGAGCCGCTTCTCGATCATTAATTATATCAGCCGAACGGGTGCAACGCGACTCCTACACCCTCTCGAAACTTTTGCGTGCCTACCCTTCCGATTCTATCTGTCGTTACGATCTACCGCTGTCGAGATCCTGCATCGCTTGTTTTACACGTGTTTCACACTGCGAGTTGGACGATCCTGTTAAACACTGTCCCGTCGAAAAACCGTCCGGACGTCTGCGGATATCACCGGAAAATCTTACATTGTATATCCGCTTTCAATGATTTATTATCCTGCCGCAGATCTTCGTGCAAATGCCCAGTTTTGTAGAATTGTTTTAAGCCCCTGCACTGGGAGCTATTTTAACTCGAAAACGAAAGACTTTTCCATTCTAGAATATTTCTATTCTGCACGATTTTTTTTTTTTTGATTTTTTCATATGAAACTGATATAATATCTCGAACAAAAATAATAATGTGAAGAATATTTTTAAGAATAGAATAGCAATTTTAGTGCCTAAGAGTCCCCATCCGAGTTCTAAGGGTTAAATCTGTTAGGTCCGTGTTTTTTTGTTAATAAATTCGATTCTGACACACTTTCTGCAACACCCTGAATAAGAAGTCCTCGAGAGCAGTGTTGCCAGATCAAAACATGTCTCCCACTCTACCTTACCCCTTCCACGATGTCATTCCCTATTCCCCGGCGGCGAGCATCCCCACTCTTTCGCCACAGGCCGGTCACGTGACGCGTTTCGTCTCTGTCGTGCATGTGTCACGACGTCACGTGACTAATCCGGGAATAACAGAGAAGGGGTAACTGTATTCCCCTCAATTTCTCCGATCTGACTTCTCGAGGTTACTTTTATCATAAAAGCATGAAATCTCAACTAAAACGTTCGATCTTTTCATTTGTTGGAACGAGTGGAAATTAGTAATTTGTACTAATGCGTAGTCTCTGAACTAAATATATTAAGAGCGATTGTAAACACGTGTGTACCGTACGAAGGTCTAACATAGAAGAGAAGGACGAGAGTGCGGCGAGGCACGAACACATACACGCATGTCGCTGTACCTAGAGCGGCATGCTCATTACAATATAATAACAAAAATCAACAGATGTCGCGATTAGAATACTGAACGGAAGATTCTTACATTCCCTCTTAATCGCTACACTGTTGGATTTGAGCTTAATCCTAATGCTTTAGCAAATGAAAAATGTTTACTGATTTGTAATGGTTTGGTAAGTATGTCAGCAATCATTTGCTTTGAACACATATAGTCTAGTTTTACAATAGAAGACTTTACGGCTTCGCGTACAAAATGGCTTTTTATATCAATGTGTTTAGTCCTGTTATAAGACATTTGTTCTGTCGCCCAAGTTAACGCTGATTGATTATCGTTAAACAACTTTATACATAAGTCTTTATCAGTGATTTCATGTATGAAGTTCTTTAAGAATTTCGCTTCTCGACATGCTTCTGAAACAGCTACATATTCGGCTTCGCTAGTAGAAATAGCTACATTAGATTGTTTTTTGCTTAACCACGAGATCGCACCGTTTCCTAACATGAATACAAATCCAGTATAAGATTTTCTATCTATCGCATCGCTTGCAAAGTCAGCATCAACGTAACCTGTGATTTCTAAGTTCGTTTTTTGGTAACAAAGTTTATAGTCAATAGTGCGTTTTAAATATCGCAACACTCGCTTTGCTGCAGTCCAATGCTGTTCCCCGTAAGAATTATTAAATCTACTGAGGTAACTTACAGTGTAAGCTATGTCTGGTCTTGTGCAATTTGCCAAAAAATTAAGACAACCAATGAGCTCCTGATAAGGGTGTGCACTGACTGCTTGTGCATTTTCTAATTTGTTCCCTGCAGCATAGGGAGTGTCTGCAGGTATACAATCGTTTAAATTAAATTTATGCAGTAGTTCCTCGACATATGATTTTTGATCTAAATAAACATTATTTCTGTCATAAGTTAATTTCATTCCTAAAATGGATTTTGCTTTTCCTAAATCTTTAATATCAAATTCTGAACTTAACTGTTTTTTTAGGATTTTGTTTTCTCGAGAGTTTTTAGTAAACAAGAACATATCATCTACGTAAATCGCTACAATAATTTTTGAATCTGCTGTTCCTTTATGATAAACGCATATATCAGTCACGCTGCGCTTGAATCCTAGTTTGATGAAAACTGAATGAACCTTGTCATACCAAACTTTTGATGCCTGTTTGAGTCCGTATATTGCTCGTTTCAATCGACAGACCTCATTTACATTACTGGCGTATCCTTCTGGTTGGTCCATGTAAATATCTTCCTTCAATTCTCCATTGAGAAAAGCAGTTTTTACATCTAAATGGTCAATCTGCATTCCTGTTTGTACTGCTAGAGATATTAGTAATCTTAAAGTAGAGTACCTAACAACAGGAGAGAAAGTATCATTAAAATCTAAACCATATTTTTGCGAACAGCCTTTAGCTACTAATCTGGCTTTGAATTCGGACGGTTTACCATTCCTATCCTTTTTTACCTTGAAAACCCATTTGTTTTTAATTGACTTTTTACCTGGGGGGAGTTTCGTCAATTCCCAAACTTGATTTTTTAATAGTGAATTATATTCTCTATCCATTGCTAGTTTCCATTGATTTTTATTTTCTGAAGTTAATGCTTCTTCCACGCTTTCAGGATTTTCGGCTGGCACCAGGAATGCTTTGTGTCTAATCATTCCTGGGAATTCTCTGCTTTTCCGTTCCCTTTGTGGATATCTTCTTTCTTCTGGTGAAGTCTGAATGAGTGCTTCATCCGTTGAATCATTTTGTACAGAAGTATCCGTTCGTGGTTCTAAAAAAACATCATCATTTGTTGATGAAGACTTGAAGCTTGTTTCTTCAGTTCCCTCTGATTCACTGTTTTGATCTTCTTCTGTATGTTGTGAAGTATTGACATCTTGATGTGGGAAAATGTGTTGTCCAAGATCGAAAGAGTTCGTCTTCGAAGTATTCTTTATTAATTTATTTTCAGTCTTATGTTCAACGAAAATCACGTCTCTCCCTTTGAGTATTCTTCTTGGATTGTTTGGATTTATTAGTTTGTACCCTTTTGTATTCGGACAGTATCCAACGAAGATGCATTCTTGGGATTTTGCATCAAATTTCTTACGTTTTTCTTTGGGTATGTGTAAATAAGCTTTACAACCAAAAACTCGTAAATGAGACAAGTTTGCCTTTCTTCCAGTCCAAACTTCATATGGAGTTGTGTTTCTCACAGCTTTGGAAGGAGAGCGATTTTTTAAATAAATCGCAGTTTGTACTGCTTCTCCCCAAAATTTTGGATTTAAGGAACTATCATTCAGCATGCAACGGGCCTTTTCCACAATTGTCCTGTTGGCTCTTTCTGCCACGCCATTTTGCTGTGGGGTGTACGGCACAGTTGTTTGATGTCTTATTCCTTTTATTTTTAAATACTCACTCATTTGTTCATTAATAAATTCTTTTCCATTGTCTGTTCTGATCGTTTTTATTGTTTTTCCTTTCTCGTTTTCAACCCAAGCTGCAAATTCTGTGAAGGCCTTTAAAGCTTCATCTTTATTTTTAAGAAGATAGCCAAACGTCATTGCGGAGAAGTCGTCAACTATAACGAATATGTATTGAGCCCCTGACCAACTGGGAATATTAATTGGTCCGCACAGATCAGCGTGTAATAGTTCCAAAAAATCATTTGCTCTTTGTCTAGTTTCGTGGCTAAAAGGTTTTTTGGTTTGCTTACCATTTATGCAGGCAATGCAAGGTGTCCTGGTTGATAATGAATAATTCACTCCAGTGGCTAATCCTTTGCGTAATAATGCCATTGATCTGTCGTTTAGATGTCCCAGTCTTTTATGCCAAAGGTCTTGACTTTCCGAACTGTTTGTCGCAGAATATGCTAGATTCGGATTCGTGTCCAGCTTGTATAAACCGTTCATATTAGAACCGGTGGCTATCGGCTTTCCAGAAATTTTGAAATTATTTTTGGAATATATTTTGCATTTGGCGTCATCAAATAGTATATAATATCCTTTGTTTGCCATTGCACTTACTGATATTAAATTTGAGTTTAAACTTGGCACGTGTAGAACATTCGAAATATCTTTGTAATCTGACTGACCTTGTAGTTTTATGGCAACACGTCCGCTACCTGTTGTGTCGAGTGTCGATCCATTTGCCACAGTGATCGTTTGGTTCTGAATTGTTTTGAAATCTTGAATCCAGTCCCGATTGTGGGTCATATGGGTCGTAGCTCCTGAGTCAATGTACCAATTGTTTTGACTCATGCTGGACGAGGACACGCTAAGTAGGCTCCAGTTTCCGTTGCTGCAATTTTTTGAATTTTTAGAGACATGTGAGGAGTAATTGGGTTTCACCTTTTTGCACTGAGGCGAAGTGTGTCCTATGCCATTACAGGCAAAGCATCGTATTTGTTTTTTATAAGAATTTTTACCGAATCGTTTGAAATGCGAATTCGAAACAAATGCGACTTCTGAAGACATAGAGTTGGACCCTTTTTTAACCTCTTCTTGTAGCAGTTTATTTTTTATTAAATCCGTAGTTATTTGGGCTCCAGAGTTATCAAGTGCCATTACCATGGGCTTGTATTCGTCAGGAAGCCCTGCCAAGATTATTACTGCTAGCAATTTGTCTTCTAAAGGATTGCCGACGTCTGTTAATTTTTGTGCCAAAGAAAGTGCTTCTGCAATATATTCGTTCATATTGTGAAAATCATTGTAATCGATTTTTAGGAGAGCTCGCATGAGATTTAAAATACGAGGTAATCCTTTATCTTCATAGACTTGGCTGAGAATTGTCCAAGCATCCTTAGCAGAATTAACTTGTCTTAAATGTACTTGACAATGTGAATTTACATTTAAGCATATAGTTGCTAATGCTTTCTGGTCTTTTCTTACATCTACAGCCTCTGTACTAGTTACGCAATTCCAAAGGTCCATTCCTATGAGTGTCATACGCATAAGAAATTTCCAAGATGCATAATTATTTGAGCCATCTAGTTTCGGATCGATTGTAGGAATATTTCCTATAAGATTAACTGTAGTCGTAGGAGAAGAACTGGCGGCCATTCCGTGAGCCATTTCAAAAAAATTGTACGTTACAACGTATGAACGAGAATAGTTTAGTAATGACTATTTCTTTTATTTTTCTTTATTTAAAAAAAAAAGAATTCAAACTTTGTGTAATTAAGGACTTGCTCTTCTAGAACCTCTGATAGTATTATAATTAGTAATAATAGAGATTTTTGCATGAAAACTTACAGATTTTGTTTTCACGCCACGTGGTCAATTCGCCGATTCCAGTTGTTGATTCTTTAGATTGTGAATAACAAGACTTTATGGAATTTATCAACTCACTATGATTAAATTTTAATCCAGGAACCACTGGGCCCATAACCTTATTTGTTGGAACGAGTGGAAATTAGTAATTTGTACTAATGCGTAGTCTCTGAACTAAATATATTAAGAGCGATTGTAAACACGTGTGTACCGTACGAAGGTCTAACATAGAAGAGAAGGACGAGAGTGCGGCGAGGCACGAACACATACACGCATGTCGCTGTACCTAGAGCGGCATGCTCATTACAATATAATAACAAAAATCAACAGATGTCGCGATTAGAATACTGAACGGAAGATTCTTACATCATTAACCATTGTTTATTAATTTATCTGAGAGCATAGTGACCGCAATACGACGTCACGTGACTAATCCAGGTATGACAGAGAAGGGGTAACTGTATTCCCCTCAATTTCTCCCGTCTGACTTCTGGAGGTTACTTTTATCATAAAAGCATGAAATCTCAACTAAAACGTTCGATCTTTTCATTAAGCATTGTTTATTAATTTATTTGAGAGCACAGTGACCGAAATACGACGTCACGTGACTAATCCGGGAATGACAGAGAAGGGGTAACTGTATTCCCCTCAATTTCTCCCGTCTGACTTCTGGAGGTTACTTTTATCATAAAAGCATGAAATCTCAACTAAAACGTTCGATCTTTTTATTAACCATTGTTTATTAATTTATTTGAGAGCACAGTGACCGAAATACGGTGAAATTGGATTCAATGGACCGCGCAGTAAGAGCTCCTCGACGCGACTAAAACGCAACGTAAATCTCAAGTTCCGTGACACGCCGGCCGAGAAAGTAATTATAGAATTTGTCTGAATAAATTTCTGCGTTAAAAAGAATCGGTGGCAGTAAATCGTGAGCCCATGGGGCGAACGCAAAGTCGAGAGGCGGTAGTGTTTCTCAATATTCTTGCTCTCTCTCGTCGAAAGCCTATTACTTTTAAATTCGCTCACAGGAAGATCCACGTCTGAGAAACACTGCTGCTAGGGGTGCAGGGTCTATCAAGTGAAGACAATACATTCCGTGTCGGGTAATTTGGCTGCTCGTCCTTTTTTCGTCGGCGAACCTCTTCAGACACACTTCGAACGCTTTGCATTCGGAAGCAAGTGGAATCTTTCCTGAAGATAATTCGTCGTTTCGTGCCTTAAAACAAACAAATCGTTTTTAGGTATCTCTGTCTTAGTAAACGATTTAAAACTGTTTACAATATACCGCTTTAGTAAAAATAAATTGCAGTTTCGTCCATAAACTGCAATGCGTATGTAAGTTATGCAATTTTCTTCAGAAGACAATTTCTCTCGGAATAAATGTGCAAAGTTAAACGTTTTTAACGTTGAAACTACGAAGTACTAAAAGTAACTTGTTTCGCGTTGCCTTGGAAAAATAACAATTATTCATAGAGATTTTGAACATTTTATACACGTTCATTAAAATATAATCAAGAAATCAAATTTTTACTTTTCCATGCGTTTTGACACTTGTTCAAGCTACTTGGAATTTGGAAAAATGAAATAAAAAGAGATTCGACTTTTCTGAAGTGCTGTCCACCCCCTCAACTAAACAGTAATTTTATGATGTGTGGTGCTGGAGAAGTGTATCCGGCGTATGTCACGCAGCGCGTACGCAGATGACTGTTCGTCACATGATAGGATAATGAAGTTTAATGAGGGTCTGCAGGCGTCATTATGAAACGTTCGAGATGTGCGCGTGCCAAACCGGTTCCACTCCCTCCTTTTTTTCAGAAGCTCGTCTCTCAAAGCCGTGATTCATGGGATCCTTTTCGGCTGCCTAACAGCCTGTAACATTGCCATCTTATGGCAACGAGGCGAGCAGTCTGCAGCATGGGTGGACACTCAAAGGGGGGGGGGGGGGCTGCTGTATTTGTCTCGCGAACGTTTGATTCAAATTGTCTTCAACAACTTCGTTCTTAATTCGTTCGTTTTCAATTCGAAAATTTCATTTTTGCAATTTTTCCAATAGCGATAACAATTTTACTCACGAGTTAATAAGTTGCCTTTGTAAACATGAGTTCATCATTTTTGTCAGGATTATTAAGTAAAAGAAACTTTTAGAGCTTTCGTTTTCAAGAAGAACTTAAAGAGCAATAAACAGATGACTAGGATAAAATCATTTGTCTTCAACAACTTCGTTCTTAATTCGTTCGTTTTCAATTCGAAAATTTCATTTTCGCGATTTTTCCAACAGCGACAGCAATTTTACTCACGAGTTAACAAGTTGCCTTTGTAAACATGAGTTCATCATTTTTGTCAAGATTATTATGTAAAAGAAACTTTTAGGGCTTTCGTTTTCAAGAAGAACTTTAAGCAAACAGGTGACTAGGATAAAATCATTTTGACAACCTCAGCGTCCACCAAACACAATCGACCGCCACAAAGGCTGCCTAAATATACGGCAAATCCAATAGTAAACGGTGTCAATGTGGCAAGATGTCTCAATGATGTCAAATGAACATCACCGCACCGACCAAATCCAATTACAAATCGGTAGGGTCGTGCTATTCCTCATTGGTTACGACTTTCGGCCGACCACAGCTAGCACGGGAGTCTATCCTAAGCCTATTATTGTGCTATGATAATATATTTCGGTTGCAGTTTGCCTGTTTGCTCTGCTCGCGCGGCATATGTCTGCGTAAACGCGAGTGCGTCGATCTTATTTCTGCTAATACTACCACCGAACAAAAATCCACTATTTCACGGAGAAAGCGTGTACAATAGTGTACATTGTCACGTCCGGTGGTCCAGCCGTTGGTAATAATTGATAAAAGCAATCGCACATAATATAGAAAAAGGAATTCAGAAAATATATACAATATATGTGCGATTGCTTTTATCAACGGCTGAACCACCGGACGTGGCAACATAAATAATTGAAATTAAAAAAGAAAGTTCACTGTTCTGTGCGATTTCGAGGAAACTCGTCACCGTCGAAGCGAAGAGCTCACGCCTCCTCAACAAGAGACTAAATAATAGAAAATATTATATTTCAATATATACAATATATGTGCGATTGATTTTATCAACGGCTGGACAACCGGACGTGACAACATAAATAATTAAAATTAAAAAAGAAAGTTCACTGTTCTGTGCGATTTCGAGGAAACTCGTCACCGTCGAAGAGCTCACGCCTCCCCGACAAAAGACGATTATTACCAGCTGATTTCTCCGAGCGGCACGGCGACTCGTGCACTTGTCAGCGTCCTTTCAGTGACAGTGCGAATTTGCGTGCGACGCAGGATATCCTTTGATAGCCAACAGAGGCGTGTCCACGGAGTTGAACCGCATTCGCCCCAGCACGCTGTAATGTTATCCATATAGGTGAAAGCTCCGCGCGTAGCATGATGCGCCCGCTTCGGGGGCACCGGCTCTCGTATCCTGCTCGTATCCTGCTTGAGAGGGGTCCTGCCAAAGATGTTCCAACATATGTGATGTTTATGTGGGGTGGCAGCCCCCGGGCAGGCTCGCCCGAATTCTGAACATGTGCGTGCTGGAGCAAAACTGTCCGGAATTCTATGACGGAGTTTGTTTGCACTTGCACGCACCGCTCTTCAAGTGGATGCGTGATTACTTTTGTCTTCTAGGACCTGTCTGTCGCCTATCAACTCGATCAGGTCGCGAGCCCTGCGGCTGCTGAAATTTTTCAATTTTTCAATTTTCGAATAAATCTTTACTCGGCACGCTTTTCTTTAAAAACATCTCGCGTGTATTCTAAATTTTATTTTCATTAATTTTGATAAAATCGTACAGCCTCTCCTAGTCAATTATTTCAAAACTAGAGAATAAGGGTAGAAAGCTTTATGGATTTTTGGGATTTCTAGCAAATATGGCCGGCTCGACTGTTTAGTAAATAGATGGCATGATTATAGTACAGAGTACTTTTGTCTTCTAGGACCTGTCTGTCGCCTATCATCTCGATCGGGTCGCGAGCCCTGCGAGGCTGCTTAAATTTTTACATTTTTTCATTCTCGAATAAATCTTTACTCGGCACGCTTTTCTTTAATAGCATCTCGCGTATATTCTAAGTTTTATTTTCATTGATTTCGACAAAATCGTACAGCCTCCTGATCAACTATTTCAAAACTAGAGAATAAGGGTTGAAAGCTTTATGTACATTCTAAATTTTATTTTCATTAATTTTGACAAAATCGTACAGCCTCCCAGGCAACTATTTCAAAACTAGAGAATAAGGGTTGAAAGCTTTATGGATTTTTGGGATTTCTAGCAAATATGGCCGGCTCGACTGTTTAGTAAATAGATGGCATGATTATAGTACAGAGTCGCATTCACAAGGAAATGACAATAAGAGCATCACCGCGCGGAACCATTGTGCGCGTTCGTTTACTTGGAGGTTCAGCATTTGGTGTAACAATACTGCTGATCAGCGCATCGATACACAATTATAATGATAATACCCGTCCTCTGTTCTAAAGGGGGAGCACGCGGGGGCGCGCAGTGGCCCCCAAGGGGTGCTCAAGTTTTTCGGCGAAAGTTTTTCCAACGCAGATGCGTCTCTGGACAGGACCATTTATTAGCGCGGTTATCTTGCTTGTACGCTCCCATTCAAAAGGGCTGGACAACAGGTTGCCGCGTCAACGTCATTAGGCATTGCGTTTTTGTTCCGCGTCCTTTGGGGGATACCTTTGTACCGATAACAGCTGCAAATGTTTCTTCGAATGTACATCGAGCACTAGTCGATCTTGAAAAATCGTCGCCAATAAACAGATTTGCATTTTGATCGAAATTAATTTTTCCTTGAACAAAGATTAATATGACGCATGCATACAACGAGTGTGAATTGAACATAATAAGTTTCACGTGGATTTGCAAAAGAAAAGATTTATTTGAATATAACATAAAACAGATTTGCTATAGAATCGCTATGATAATTAATAAATTTATATCTCGCAACACGTGCTCTCGCGTATACTGTTCTCTCACTCGCTATCTCTCTCACTCTTACTCGCGTAAACACAACTTCTCTCGGCGACGGTTGTCTACAGATCATTCGTCATTCTCTCACCTTACACTCAGTCATCGACAATCACACAACATAGATAGTCTATCACACTCATTCTCATGCCTCATTCTCATTACACTCATTTTCATAAAACCATATCCACAACGAGAACATTCATATTGTTGTTTGAACATCGTTACACGTGCATTTAAGGTTGATGTGAAATCCCCTCGGTATATAAATTCCAACTTTTGAGCAGCGTATAAAAATAACATGAAATTTGGTAGTTGCGGGTCGTGTTTCCGATACGAACGGGAATTTAACGGGAAATAACGATCGAGACGCGTGTATAAAGCAATGAATTCGCGTCGAATCAAATATTTGATGGGGCCAAAAATTTCTATACATTTTGAGAAAGTTCGAGGTAGCAGTTCATGATTTATTCCGCACAGGTCCACGGACACGGTGGCTGCGACCACGAGGAAAAACTCCGCCTACCACGATCGGAGCACGCGTCTGTTTCCATAAAGCAAATTATTTTTATATCCGGGGATCTACGTTATCCGTGAATTAGTGATAAGCTGGCACGGTCACTCGATACCACCCTGTCCATTCTGCGATCCCTATGACATATATCTATAAGTGAATAGAACCGGCTGTACCCACGGTTACGTTTTTCCATTTTCCTCCGATACCCATAATGCGTGAGATTTCCTTCGCTCCCCTCTCATTGTCGCATCTCGTTTGTTATTCGTTTTAGCTCTGATGACAGTTGTTTTTTTTTCTATTTATCTTCTGTCAGAAATGTGCAGATTCATTTCTACCAAAAATAATTTTTCGAATGTCTTTTATATTGTATTTTTTTTTTTACATATATTTTGCAATTTTTTTAAAAATCCAGTTCACATTGTTGAGACTTTTCAGTTACTGTTCATCGATTAGGTTATTGCACGGGGAGGTTTCGGGCGCGCGGTGTTTCGCGAAATATAAGCTTTGTAATATTCATAAGAATTACAAAGTGCATTAACGGTGAAAAAATAAGTCATACCGTTCCGAATAATTATTTCAGCGAGAACGTAGCTGTTAATTGCGGCCGCTGAAAAATTTAAAACGCCTCGTCGAATACGATATGAAATATTGACTCTTCCAGGGTAGCTGCACGTGTCACATACGCGATAGAAATACTTTATGTATCCGCGTGTATTAAACATCACTTAATTAATTCGTTACACGTTTTCAACTCTCTCTCTGTGCAACTTTTACCCAACTACCCCTAGAAGAATATTTTCGAAAAGGGTTGAATTGTACAACGTAGTAACATTTTCGAGTATTAAATAAACTTGGAATAATAATATTGGCGCTCTGGTTCGATCAAATTCTACCCTATATATAGCTATAGCTTACAACAAATTAGCTTTATATAGGGTAGAATTTGATCGAACCAGCGCGCCAATATTATTATTCCAAGTTTATTTAAACACTGTACGATCGACAAAAAAAAATTATTTTCGAGTATTGTTTGGAATAATGAAGATATTTGAGGCGGAGTAGTGGGGGGCATCGGTGTACTATGGAGGATGGTTTTTTTTTTCTCGAAAGCGATCTCGAAGAGTTACACTTTTGATAATTTTTAGTACGCTTACAGAGGTAGAAGCCGGTGTGGCCCTACGGCCCTCATGGGTGTCCTAGCTTCGACTAGCATTCTCCACCCTCGGATCACCGTATCGCCTCTCTCTGGAACGATTTCTCGACCTGGATGCATCGTTACACTTTGGCTAACTGGCCGAATTCCCCGCGTTCATCCCCAAAACGATCGGCTAACGACTCGGCGCACGAGCATTCCCGCCCCCTCGACGAACCTCGAATGAAATCGCCAATGTACAGGGTCAGTGGTAATTCGGAGTACTTACAATTAGTGGCGATGTCGATTACTATCCCGCAGAACCTGCGCCGGGACGTACAATCTACACACTGTTGTTTCGCAAACGAGTATCTTATAAGTAAGATAGGAAATCCGCGCAATCGCTGATGTCCGTAGCAATCGGGTCTGTACAGATATCGCTGTTATTTTATCGTACAAACAACTCGTTTATATTCTATGCGGATTGATAATAATTATAGTCGAGCAGTTTCAAGTTTGTCACAATTTAAAACAATTTGCAAAAGTGAAAATAAGTAAAACGGAAATCCACGCAATCGCTGACAACTGTAACACTAGTAATCTAAAAATTTGTATTTCACATAAAGATCCACAGTCGATTAACACACAACAAATGCAAAACACTGAAGATATTTAACCCTTTGCACTCGGAACTATTTTAACTCAAAAATGAAAGATTTTCCATTCTAGAATATTACGATGCTATACCATTTTTCTCACTGTTTGCATATGAAACTGATATAATATCTCATGTAATATGTCTAGTAGTTTATTAAATACGAACAAAAATAATAATGTGAACAATATTTTTAGGAATAGCATAGCAATCTTCAGTGGTGCCTCAGAGTCGCCATCCGAATGCTAAGGGTAAAATTTTCGAATGAACACGACAAATACAAAATAGTGAAGATATTTAAAGGACCTAAAAATACTGCTGTATTGTTTTTCAAGTCCATAAAATAATTTAGAAAGAAGAAAAGAATTAATACAGCAAATTTTCATTTTGCACAACAATACGATTTTAACTACAGCATCCCCATGACTCCCGCAACAATCCAATAATAATCGCCGGTCTCGGGTTCGATTTTCGCAATGATCGGGCACACGTTCGCGATTTCTAAGTGTATTAGGGTTGGATGCTCGTCGATATGGATCACCATCCGCTAATTCACAGACTCCGGGCTCGCGTGCGCTGGTACAGCGCATTAAATGTTTACGTATTTAGGGTAGGTTCGTATATATGGCGGAAAGTTGGCGAAGGGCTTGAGACAGCCGCTGCCAAACGCAGCTAAGCCACGCACGAAACAAGATGAGGAAGAGGAAAACCGAGGGGGTAGGGTGGGAAAAAAAGTGTGGAACGACGAAGAACAGAAACGGCGCCGGGGTGGAAACGTAGGTGGAGGTTTCCAACGTTGTCGACGGGACGTGTATCCGCTGGATTGCGGCCTCGTTCGGGAATCCTCATGGGAAGACGCCATCTTGTTCTCCTATGTAGGTATCCACTGCCCGCCGACCCGGTGTCCTGCCACCCCTTTGCATAAACTTACGGACAGACGATGACGTCAGGCAACAAAGGCGTTCAACTCTGGTTCTGATATCGATTTGATATTCGTGTCCTGCCGCTGGAACTTCCGAAAACACCTGCAAATACCAATCCCGCCTTGCACCTCCTACGACACTCCATTATACACAGTTACGATTATAACCGATGGACGTAGGCTCTGGGTTAGGCGATCTGTCCAGCGACACCGCTCAAAGAGTGAACATAATTCGCATCCAGCCGCTGGAACCTTCGAAACACCTGAAAATACCAATTTCGCCTTGCATCTTAAGAGGATAGGGTCCTCTCTAGAATACCCTAGAATACCCTAGAAATCTAGGCGACACATGGGTTTATGGGTTTTCGTCCTTATATCAGCATATTTTTCGCTGGACAAGGGCTCATTCGATAGAGGAAGGTTCAATGAAGTGGGCTCAGCCCCTTTGTTATATGAAATTATGCATATATTTTGTAATATAAGTGTTAGAAGTAAGCCAAAATTAATGATG